>JAENPR010000017.1:1316380-2632760 GCA_018135685.1 Themeda triandra
AAGGTGTCGAGTAAGACTCGGCTACAGTCTTTGCCCGCTGTCTTGGGCATCTTTCCTTGCTTCTCTGAACCATCTCTAATCTCTCATGTATTTCCGTTGCAATGGTAATGGAAATGGGGGATCCCCCTTGTTCGAAAAAAAAACTCCTATCGCTTTGCTACTTTCGGCGATAGCTACGGCTAGCCAGCTGAAGGAAGCTGTTTAACAACGCCGTCATGTGTCGCTGCAACTCTACTCCGAGGTCCGAGCTGCTGCTTGTTGACTCAGCTAGTTTCGCTGCTACTGTAAGTCTCGAATTTGGTTTTCATAATCTTCTACGTAGCTGCTTGAGGTCTTGAGGATTTTGGTGTGCTCGTTGGTTGCTTCGTTCGTCACCCTGCTCAATCTGTTCATCTTCTTGAAAAGTACCCTCTGGTGTTGGCTCCCTGTCCTCACCAACTCAAGTAGGTCCGTCACGTGCCGGTGGTGCCGTGGTCCCGGCTGGAGATGCATCCAAGACTGCATCTATGCCGGTGGCCATAATTTTTTTTCCGATCACACCACTGACATATTTTTCATTAAGCAGAAAATAGAGAAGTCACAAACAAACACCGGGGCCTTAGCCGGTGGCCACGATCATCGTCTTTGCACTGGAAGCTTCTACCTTACCAGTTGCCGTCTTCGCCGGTCCTTTCCTTTGTGCCATGACAAGCACGGTGGAGGCCGATGCTATTCTAGGCCTTAGCCTTAGAACCTCTTGTTGCAACTCGAGATAGTCAAACCGAACACAAAAGCTTATGAAGCCCAAAGGTGAAATGTACTAAATGATCCCCTGAGAATCAGGGTTCCATCCCCCTTACACTCCCACTGGGGCGCTATTTATAAGTGTTTGTAGGTTTTTACATAACCTTTTTTCCCCTCTCAACTACCACCTATTCTAAGAATATTTGTCGGACACCTTTACACTCCCACCAGGGCGCTATTTATATGCGTCTGTAGGCTTTTACATAACCTTTTTGCCCTCTCAACTACCGCCTATTCTAAGAATATTCGCCTGGCATGCCGATCATATCTGTCTTTGGGACTTCTTATGTCTCTGGTCTCTCCACCCACTGACCGACCATGGCCCACCAGCAAGGAGGAGGAGCTTGCTTGGGAACAAGTGAATGTTATTGCTGCATATCTTTACTATAAGGGAAAACTTCTTCCAAGAGTTAGACGCGAACAAACTCACCCCTGGCCCACAACGCAGAGACAAACTAACCCTTCAAACTCACCCGCCCCACCCCCTCTCTTTACGGGGCTGTCAGAGATCGAATCCCCGCACGTACAATTTAATTTCTATTTTTAGGCTCGCGCATGGATTAGTTTCAATTCCCCCAATTTTGCTTTCCTTTTCTCAAACCACCCGCCACCGCCGCAAGTCGAGCACGAGGCGTCTCGCCCATCCTCCTGACGCGCAGGAGCGCCCATGCCTAGGGTTGGGGCGAAAGGCCCGGCGGCTGCGACAACCACATCGGCGCCTCAAAGGTGATCTGCGGTCTTGCGCCGCCGACCCCCGATCTCTTCCTCCGCGTCTTCGCCGAGCCCGGACACAGAGGAGGTGGCGACACGAGCACTGGACGCCGTGGCTACGTCCACGGCGGCACGGGTCTTGGATGCGGCGGCACGCGACTCCTCTCCTCTGCTGCACGCAGAGGCGCCGCCAGTTGCTACTCGCCCACTTGCTTCCCTTCTATTTTTAGTTTATATTGAGAAGAAATTATCTTTCTACTATATCTATATGGTTCCATTTATGCCATATACGTTCAAGAATTTCAAAAGTTATTCACCGAGATTGTGCACCTTTTATTGTATTTTTTAAAAAATATTAAAAATTGTTCTAAAGTTCGTAACTACATATTCAATCTATTGATATTTTAAAATATGATCCCTACGTTGGGATAACAATGAAAACTTATCGGTGCATTTTATTTTAATGCAGGAAGTTGATAGAGTTGAGTATAGAACTCATGTAGAGACACATCGAATGGCGATGTGTTATCAATCCTTTATAAGGGAGTTCATACCAACACAAATAGTTGAAGGTAATTTGTACAATATACCTATTCTTTCCTATAGATGACTCATATGGTTCGTTGTGGAATTTTACCTAGGGCTATGAATATATTAGACATAATTGCATCTAGTTATGTAGTGGGTATGTAGTATAGTTAGAGAGTTATAATGTCATATCTAAGTTTCATGAATGCAATGGAGTTCAGCTCAAAAAAGCCTTTATAGAGCACACAATTGTAATCTTTTAGATGTATATTTTTCTTTATTTTTTGTTCTTAGCTACTTTTTATCAGGAGTCAAATAAAAAACATTGTGTTTACATTGCGTAGAACACATTAATCTATTAAAAAACAAATTATACATTCCAATATCTTTGAGAAACCATACAAAATGAATAAACAAAAATAAAACTATAGAATTGGTCTAGAACATATCACGATGCATGATTGAAACTTGGGTTCCAAACAACTGAGAGGTAGAACATGAAGGGGAGAGTGAAGTAGAGAGGAGACATTAGGGTTTGCACACGAGTGAGAGTGAGCTTCCTTGCCCTCATGCTATTGGCATTAGATATAGACAACGACAATTTACATGCGACTCGTTGGTAGAGATGAGTTTTACATGATACTAGTTGGGCCTCTTCTAGAGAGACTTGGCCCATATGAATATGACAATAGCCCCTCAACTACTAGGTTATGGATGGTACTACATGACCATGTAGGTGCTCATACAAGAAAGAGGAACAATACAACTTGAACCTTGGTTGCAAGTCGCCCTTCGCAACCTGCACATGCATGCCTCACTAAAAACTCCATCCTGAAAACCCTATGGGAAAAAGGGCATGGAGAAAAGAGCATGCGTGCGACTCTAACCTATACATATTTTAGTTCTCGAGGCTTCTAGCTCTAAGTGCCTTATCCAATAGCTAGGGAACCATTGTTCAGCACAAGCGTGCGATGTGGGCGTCTTGCCCACGTAGCCGCACTACATTTTGTTTTTTCATGTTTATCCTCTTAATGAAAAATGGGTGAAGTCCCGGTCGCGAAAAAATCTCTAGGTGCCTTGGTCTTTTGGATGTCTCAATCTTTGGGCTTTGGCTCCTTGTACTGATTTTGTATCACTGTTCGTTGGCTTTGCTTGCCGTGCATATCTTCATCTCTAGGACCTCCTCGGTACCTGGATCTTTGTCTTTGAGGCCTTCACCTTCGGTATCTTCTCGGTGTGCAGGTCTTTGTCTTTGAGGCCTTCTTGATGCATAAGACTTCATCTCTCTGAGGCCTTCGTCTCCGGTATCTTCTCAGCACGCATGCATGTCTTCATCTCCGATGCCTTTAAATCTTCGCTCATGAGCATTGTGCAAAAGGCTTCACGCTCCAGAACGTCTTGTCCTCAGGTGTGCTGCCCTAACCCCTCTTGACTAGCACTTTGACCAAATCCTCGACCATGCTTGGTGTAGTCGATTTAGTCGTAGTAGTGGAACACTCATGATCGAAACGTCAGCCGGTAGTATGAGCCTAACCAAATCAAGTCTGAACAACAAATGGGCCTCTTGCATAATGGGCAATAGAAGGCCTAGTGATGACGTGGGCAAGGTAGCACCATGTCATATCCAACATCAACAAATGATGTGGCAAATGGTGACAACTTTATGATGTTTAAGTTCATCACTAAGGCCTTTTGCTCTGATTGCTAACCATTGATTCCACGACGAAAAATACATGCCAATCTATGACGGCTCCAATCGGTCCAACATATGTATGACACGAGACACATAACGGATTTTTCATTCATCATCATCAGTTAACTGTGATGCATTTTTGACCGTCTGTGACCAAAACAATTCGTCATGTAAAGAACCATTCCTTGTAGTAATTACACTGTAGTTGACATAGTCGTAGTAGTGGAAGTAGATGTTCAGACCAAAGTTGTAGGCGATCCGCTTGTGCTGAAGTAGTTGACGAAGTTGTAGTAGGCTTCAATGATGGAAGAGCTGACGTATTCCCTCGAGCTTGGTGATGGTTGCAAGTCATCTTAGGTGCCGACTCTGAAGGTGTCAACGAAGGCTCTCATGCTGTTGGGTTTTCTAAATACATAGTTTTTGTTATACACTTAAATATATACTAGTATGTCTGGATACATAGTTATTTAATGCACCTAGAAATGACTAAACATAAATGGAGGGAGCAGTATAAGTTTTTGCTATACACTAACATATATACTTTATGTCTAGATACATATTTAAATCAATACATCTAGAAATGACAAAACAACTTATAATTTGGAATGGAGGGAGTAGTATATGCACACTCCACAAGCATATGAATCTTGCTCTTTAGATTTTTTTCTTTGAATTTTTCCACATTTAAATCCTTGAGATTTGAGAAAAACATTTGCAAAAAGAAAAAAAAAATCCACTAACAAACATAAAAGGCACTTATAGTATCTGTCACTCCTAAAAGGCAGTATTTGTAACTCACGTCTTCCGACGCCGAGCCATCCTAGCGAGTCTTACATGGCAGGAGACGATGGCGCCAATCCATCGGGTGAAAGACATGCTACAAAATCTGAAGTCCATAGAAAGACATGCTACAGTTCATGTAGTGATAAACAACGTCAGTTCATCGACGATTGTCAGCCCTATTCCTCCTGGGTTTTTTATACGCTTCCTCTGTTGTACTGTTTTGATGAAGTCATTCTACATGGGCTCAGTGTGGCGGAGGACGGAAAAAACTTTAGGTATGGCAAAATTGATAACATAGGGAATTTCTTCTTCCTCTAGACGACATTCAGAGGTTAATTAATTAGCAGCTCTTGCCATGTCAGATTAACGTATGGGACAGTGATTCAAGATAGTAGTTGCAGCATAATCAAGGTAAGTCTACTGAAGCTTTGGGTGCATTCTTTATGGCCGCTATACATGCCAATTCCAGTTCACACACGTTCATATATATACGACCCAAAGTTACGGGGCAAATCTCTTTCCCTTCAGACATGTTTCTGAAATAGGCAGGCCTTGGCGCAGTGACCTTTGGCACTGAGGTGTGGGCATGTCCTTTGACGCCGTGTTGCCACGTAAGCTCCATGTAGGATTGATCGGCGCCAAAAGACAAGGCGGCGTCACGTATACCCCATGTCCCATTCCCATGACTATCACGTTTGGCACCGTGCTCGGGATCATTTTCGCAAATGTTTCTCCCAAGGATCTAAATGTGAAAATCTTGGTTACATGGCCCCCATGATGAGGCCGTGACGCAGATCGAATCGAACGAAGAGCCGGTGAACGGTGATGCTATTTTTTGTCCTTGCTGCCTGCCTGTCAATGACATGGCGCCATGGCCATGGCCTACGGTGAATCATGAGGCTCCAAATGGATAAGCTCGGCCTGTGGGAGCTCATGTGGATGCAACTAATTAACGTCCAAGTGTATGTATCACGACACGCACACCTTGTTGTCCTCAGATTGGCAATGATATATCCACTAATGCATGAGGCATGGCTGATGGAATCCTGACGACGCTGCTGCCAAATATTACTCCATCCCGAATAAAATCATCATATATATATGCTCTTGTATAAAAGTTAAATAGACAAAATAGTACTCTCTATGTACCAAAAAAAAAAAAACCAAAACAACTTACGTAGTACAATTTATAATGGAGGGTGTATAGTCTATCAGTGTTATGCGGTCCATGACTTAAGTACACATTAATTTGAACGTCAGGTTGATTAATTGACAAACCGAGTACCATAATCGTGTTGGAAATTTTTTATGGAATGCGCTGGAAATTTTGGTCTACTACTTCCGACTAAATCATATAGATTGCACAGTTTGTTTGTAATTTGCGAGATGAAACTTTTGAGTCTAGTTAACCTATGTTTGGACAAAAGAAAGTGCTACGATTCTTTTCAGCAAAAATCTTTTATCATCTAAACAACAGATTTTGTGAAAATTGTCCCACACAATTCAGGTGAGACTAGACCCCTAGGAAAAGGCGTGCATAACATCGACACACGTACAGTTGTCAACTGCAGATTCATGAGCCAACACGAAACGATGTACAACTACTGTGGTGGTTGGTCCAGTTCCGAGGCGAGGGCGACCACACCTGGAACGACTAACGAGAGACGAAAGAGGCTTGGTACGGACGTCTCAGTCTCACCTCCCCCGCGCGCGCGGCGTCGCCATCGGCCACCTACCCTCCGCCGCACCGCATCCGACGTGGTTTGGACGGGGCCGGGCGGTGCGGTGGTAGTTGCCATCCCATCCACCACCGGAGAGCGCGGCACACTCATCGCCGGCTCAGAACCAGAAGTCCCAACTAACCTACCACGCGACGGGGCCCTTCCTTTATCACCGAGTTGAGTGTCTGATGAGGAGATTGACTCCTGACTCTTGAGTGCTGTTTAATTTGGGCTGAAGTGGTCTGGTCTGGTAAAACCGCGGCGAGCTTGCAACAGCCGAACAGCGGGGGAAACTGCGAAAGCCAAATCTGTTGGCGGCCTGGTGGCAGGTCACTGGATTATTCTCGAGTTGCATTGCATTATTCGTGTTCAGTCAGCTCCAAGATTCATACTGTACTATATATGCAGCTACTTGGGCTCAGTAAAAGGTGCTTGTTTTTTCTACTAAGTAGATGCAGCGAGTAAGGCCATTATATATACTATGTACTTTTAAGTTTTTTCCCTGCGTTTACGGTCTTTCTCTAGAATTTGTAGGAAAAACAATGCTCTACCTTTATTTAATGATAGTTAGAGTCTATTAAACTAGGAGAATACCCCGCGCGTTGCTGCGGGGATTCCAGTTAATTTTAAAAATAAACTATTTATATTTATAGTTATAAAAATAAAATAATCTTCAAATAAATTTTGATGAATGGTTTTATGACATGTCGATGTGAACAACTAAATGTGTGTTAGTGGATAAAGTGGTAGTTGTCATAATTACATGTGCTTTTTTTAGATAATCATAATTACATGTGCTAGTTGGATATAATTACAAGTTTAGTGGATAGCTTTGCATGTTGAGATAATTCTATAGTGGGGTTTGTTTATATAAGAGGTATAGATAAAAAGTAAAAATAATACCACTAATTAGATTATTACACCCGATTAAAATATGATGATATATACATCCTAATGAGAAGTAATGCTAAAATAAGAAGTCTATTTTAGAATTATGAAACAGGATACTCTGCTTTTTTATTTACTTCTTCATTGTTTTCTCTTTAATATTTTATTTAAAGTGGATCCATTTAGATAATGTATATGATAGTAATACACTTTAAACACTTAATAACCAAAGTATGAACTCGTAGAATATTTGAAAGAGGATGAAATTGCTTGTCATCATCGTATCATGAAAAGCGTAAAGCCAAATGCACGCGAAAAGGTTTCTGATCTTTGATCTTGAAATTACTGGAAAGGAAACGTGGCGTGCCGGGCCCCGCGACAAGACGCCAAACCACCCAACTTCGGAAACAAAGAACTTTAGAACGACGACCGCGTCTCGTGTATAAAAGCCCCGCAAGCCACCAAACTCCGATTCCTGAATTCCCTCGTCTCCGCACGGAGGCCGTCCTCCCCTCTGCATCCACCCGCCGCCGCTCACCGGCCGCCCGCCCCCGCGAGCGCGCTCCATTGCCCCGGTTCCCCGGCGGCCGATGGCCAGCATATCCAACGCCGGCTCCACCAATCTGTCCTAACACGAGTGTCCCTCGCCTGGGCGGCAGCCACAGGCCCCGGCCGCCTGATCTCGTCGTCGGGTCGACAGGAGATGGAGGCCAGCGTGGTCGTCCGCGCGCCGCCGCGTGGCCGTGCCCGTGGCTGGGCCGGCCTCGAGAAGCCGCACGGCGCTTACTCCGTCAGAGTCCCGCCGGTGAGGCTCGCGTCGGAGAGGCTGCCGCCGTCGCGGAGGCTGGTGCTGGGCGCCGATCCGTGGAGCACCGCGGATCCGCCTACCCTCCGTGCCGCAAAGCTGAGAGCTTCGTGCTCCGCCGCCAAATCGGCAGGTGAGCAGTCCGATTGCCTCTTTTGGTGTTCACTCATGCAGTCGTTATTATTAGTAGCACAAGCAGTAATTGGATCAGGAAATTGGTTAGTGATGAGTACGACATGATTTAATGCGAGTGAACATCGTCTCACCACAACGCCAAAATCAGATTATTTCTGGGTGTTTCTTCGTCGAATTCGCGGGATGAGATACGTATGTTGTACCGGAACATGCCAACAGCTGCTGGTGCGCCACGAGTGGCGTGACGGTGACACGCTTCACGCACGTGACACGTGACAGCCAAGGGAGGCGTGTCAAGGGACAGCGAGGGGCGAAACCGAAACGCGACTGTTCCCGTCCGGGCATCCGGTTGCTACCGGGTGCGGCTTCGCATTGGGTTGGGTGTGGGCCCATGGCCCATGGGCCACTGCCGTTACAGTGTCAATCATCATGTGCAATGGTGCAGGAATCCAATGAAATGGACACGAACCTACTACTAATAGCGACTAAACCTACTTTTTATTTAGTTTCAAAGCAATGTCAGCACTTGTTCTTGTCCGTGTCTGGGTTCTTTTTTGTGAGAGAAAAAGAAAAGTCTGCTATAGTTTGTTCTTTCACAAGGTGATGGTAGGGAACACTTCAGTAACCACTCTTTGGGTCGAGCTCGATTACTAGTTAGCAAATATACAGAAACATTATTAACGCTGGTGTTCAGTTTAGATAACACCACTTTGAAGTTAGCTTGCATGCTATAGGAGGAAATAGAGGGACTAGATGTTTCATGTGGATAGATATGATACGCATGATAATGGTTTGCAGGAACAGGAAAGGTCCACTACTCTGCTGACGAGGCTCTCATACTACAGGTTTGGAAAATTTTCTTTTTCTTCCTAGAAATAGGAAATGATATTAATGATGATCTCCTTGTATGGAGAAAATACATCAACTAGCTATGGTTATTTATGTTATTACTAATATGGCGGACATGTTAACTCCAGCAAAAAGCCCAGGATGTTCTCCCTTACTTGGATGGCCGATGCATTTATCTTGTTGGTTAGTTCTTTGCTTCTAGCTCCACTTCACCAGTTCACCTCAGAACCTAGCTTCATCCCATCATCGTAATATGTGTATGTTATTTGTGTACTTTGGTATGCAGGAATGATGGGTTCAGGCAAAACTACAGTTGGGAAGATATTAGCCGAAGTATTAGGTTATTCGTTCTTCGACAGGTTGGTATCTCTCTCTGATAGTGAACTTCACCCTCCACCAAAATCTTCCATAACCTTTTTTCCTGCTTATGGTTGATAAATGTTACTGGTCAATTCCAATTGCAGTGATAAGTTGGTAGAGAAGGCTGTTGGTATCTCATCTGTTGCTGAGATCTTTCAGCTCCATAGCGAAGCATTCTTCAGAGAAAATGAGGTAATATGTCTATTTCTCTAGAGATGATGAAATTTATTTATTTATTTCCTTATTGAAGGTTGAAAGTGTGGGAAAAGACTCCCAACACCTCAAGCCATTCATTTTTCTTTCTAAGAAGATCGAATTGGCAATTCCCACCTTGGATTTCAATACTGTGATCAGAGGATGACAGCATTAAGTTCCAATTGAAGTCTGTCTGTACTTGATGACCAACATTTCTGATATCCTCTTGTTTCATTCAACTTGTCAAGAGTGAGGTCCTGAGGGATCTGTCATCAATGCATCGGTTGGTTGTTGCAACCGGAGGTGGTGCAGTGATCCGACCAATCAATTGGTACTGGAAGTGATAAACTACCCTGGTGTTGCTCTTCAGAACCAGTTCTCACTGTAGTTTACTACTGGTTTGTAGGAGTTACATGAAGAAAGGGTTGACTGTGTGGTTAGATGTTCCACTGGATGCACTTGCAAGAAGAATTGCTGCTGTAGGAACCGCATCTCGGCCACTCTTGCATCAGGAATCTGGTGACCCTTATGCAAAGGTAGCTGCTAATACTCTTATAACAATCATATGAAAATTGTCCTCTTGGCCTCCTGAGCATTAGAAGGTCCTCTTATTTTGTAATAATGCAGGCTTATGCGAAACTTACATCACTTTTTGAGCAAAGAATGGACTCGTATGCTAATGCTGATGCCAGAGTTTCACTTGAACGTAGGTTTCCAATGATTTTTAATAACATATGCTGTGTATAATCATGTTTTTTCCTTCTAATGCTGTATACTACTAACAAACTTGCTAAGTACAATGCCGTAAATTCAATTGATTGACCAGATTCTTTATGATGCAGATATTGCATTAAAACAAGGCCATAATGATGTCACTATACTTACACCTAGTACCATCGCCATTGAGGTATCCTGAAATTTATTTTCTTCCTGTTTTGTCTTAGATAGAAGAAATGGTCTTCACAACTATATTCTATCTAACTGAGAATTTTCACCTCAACCCTTTCAGGCATTGCTAAAGATGGAAAGTTTTCTCACCGAGAAGACCATGGTCAGAAACTGATCACTTGTATGTGAGGGAAATGATGCTGATAACATTTGGCCCTTGTTTATTTGATTGTACATATACTTTGCATAAACTCTTTCTATAGTGTTGTTGGATTATTGTTCATGCAACATGAAAGAGAACCGTTTGAGTTTGTACTTGTGCAAATGAATAAGTAAATATCTTTCTGTTAAAACAATAATAGTTATTTTATTTATCTCAATGGATGGTTGATGACTTTTTATTTATCTCAATGAATGGTTGATGGGGACATTAGGGCATAGCGTGGTATTATCATTTCAATTTTCACTATGTCAGATTGTAAAAACAAGCAAATGACATGAATCCATGCTTTTGAGGAAAAATGTATTACAACATTATGTTCACATAGATTTAACTCAAAAGTTTGTCAGTTACACCATATGTGCATAACAACATGGGCCATTTACAATGTCTGTTGTAGTTTGAAAAATATGTACATAGCAGTGTTTCAAAAGCATTCCGTAAAGAACAAAGAAAAAGGATTGATCTTGGGTTCTAGATTAGATGCTACCATATGGAGTGGAGAGAGAGAAAATCCTCATCTTCTAGTAGTGAACCAAAAAGAATAGTTAAAGAAAGATTAAGGAAGCAGGGACGGAAAATTTCTGTACCTTTAGCTTTACATGAACAGTCTTCTAATGGTTCTCGCGACAGCTCGAGATAAAATATGATTGGTTAAATCCGCTGGCAGAAGCAGCAACTGCTGTTGGGACTCTGGTGGAAGCTTCAATGGAGAAGGGTATACACAAATGAGCCATGTGTCATGGATTTTGACATATAGCCTCACTTAACTTATGTCTAACTTACCTCAGGAATGACAGAAAGAACTGGAAGAAATTCTGGCAGAGAGGTCATTTCATACAGTGCAAGAGACAGTTCATCCGTGCTACCACCTTCCTTCTCTATGTCACTATTATATCCAGGACTCTGCAAATATAATACCAAATGAACAAAAGGAACAAAGGCTCAAAGCAAAAGGTTGTAAATCTCGCAATATGTCTTTTTAAGTCATTTAACTAATATCAGGAGACGTGTATTCATATAGTACACAACATAATGTATGTTATGATTTTGATCAATCACATATCCATATCTGACCTAACTTTTTTTTCCCTTCCACATAAATGAATAAACAAAGCTGAAATCTGAGATATATAGAAAATTGAACTTACCGGAGATGGATTTTCCTTCTGAGAAATCTTAGATAAAAGTAGGAGCAGGCGATACAGATTTCTTAAGTTAGTGGCATCCTCCTCGTCTAGTGAGGTCAATGGGGATGGGCCACCAGCGAATGGCAATCTGGAGGCTGCTGCAGATGTTGCAGAGCTTAATGTGGCTACACCAAGTGCATCTATTCCCTGCAAAAAAACTAAATTATTGAGAATGCATAGCCAGAAAGTATTCTTATCAAAACAGGTATTCAGATTCATTTTAATGAAACATGAATGGAAGAAGAAGATTCCAGATCTTCTAAAGGTGAATCATAGTTTATTGAAAACCGAAGGAAGATGAACTAGAAGGAATGTTTATTATAGATTTAAGGCATTCCCATGAATGAAGTTACTGGTTTAAAAAATGCACTGTATACTATTTGATACCCCCCTTGTTTTTTTGAGGCAAACTGGAGGGGTTTACACCCCTACAGCACATTTATTAATAAAAAGATAAGGTAGTTCAATACAAACGGTACCCCCCTTGTTAGCATTCATGCCATAGAATGTTCAATGTTAAAATAACCTATTGCTTTTGCGACAAAGTGAAACAGAAACTCACAAATGAATTAACATTTTGCAACCAGTTCTGCTGAAATGCTTTCAATAGGTTTTAATAGTTAGAATATATAAACCTTAATATACTCAGGATTTTCTAAATATTATGATGATCAAACTAACTCAATATGCAATTGTGCCTTTAACAGGCTAGTACCTTAGCAATCTCCTGAAGAAGTAAATCCTTCACAAAGGCACCCTGCAAGAGACCATAGAGTTCAAATATTTATTTGCCAAGTTCTATCTTGTTTGGTTAAGGTGAAGCAGTAGCGAAGAATTATTTGCCCGGTTTGGTCTAACCTGGTCAGTGAGTGTGAATGACAAGACTTGCTTAATTGCATATCTCGTACTGTTGACATCTTCTTGTTGATCTCTGACCAATGATTGCTCTGTTCTGGCACGCAGTGACTGTAAAAGGAACCATGCAATAAGAATGTGATCAGAAATAGATAGCACAGGAGGCTACCAAGTGAAGATACATTCATAGTAAACATGTAAATCATCATTGATTAGAGCTGCCTCTTTAGTCAGTCTGGGCGTTCGGTTATAACCGCAAATTCGGTTCGGTTCGGTTCGGTTAAAAATAGTTCGGTTTCCAGCTAACAGGCGCCGATCTGTTATTCAGAAAACTGAAAACCGCAGAGTTCGGTTTCAGTTTTCCCTGTTCGGTTTTCGGTTTTAACCGTACTGACCGCAAATATGAAAATGCAGAATTCTAAGTAAATGAACGCAAGGAACAGGCCGCAGCCGCTCGGCGCTCGCAGGTCGCGCCGCCGCCGCTCTCTGCGCCGCCGCGGTCGCCTCGCGGCCTCGCTCCCTGCAGCCTGCGCCACTGCACCGCACGTCGCCGCCCTGAGATGCAGCGCTCGCCGTCCCGGCGCCGCCTCGTCCGCGCGCCGCCGCCGCTCGCAGGTCGCGTCGCCGCCGCTCGCAGGTCGCGCCGCCGCCGCTTGGTGCTGGCGCTCGCCGCCGCCGCGCTATGCTGGGGCCGTCCCCGTCGCGTCGTCGCCCTCGTCGCGATGTGTTAGGGTTTGATAGAATGGGGGATTGGGGCAGCTGCGGGATGGGGATGGGGATCGACCGAGACACCGAGTGTCATTCAGTGGGATGGGCCGTCGGTGGGCTGGGCCGCTGCCCGCTAGGGTGGAGCGACTCGAGCGAGTGACGGAGTGAAGGCCTGATCGGTCAGTTCGGTTAATCGGTGCGGTTTGCGGTTAAAACCGCAGAATAGGCCGAACACCGAATAGCAGAAAAATGAAAACCGAACCGCAAACCGCAAACCGAACTAACCGACATTTCGGTTCGGTTCGGTGCGGTTCGGTTCGGTTTGCGGTTTGCGGTCAAAATGTGCCCAGACTGGCTCTTTAGCCATTTTTTAATGACAATTTGTACAAAAACCAAATGAATATGTGAATCATCATTACAGATTGGCTGGAATAGGCCACCCTCTTCCTCATGTTAAGAAGGAAAATTTACAATAAGTTTCAAACATTAAATCTTTATTTATGTCACATGTATCATATATGACATAACTCAAACCAACTATATTGGATGGGATAGGTAGCATCTATACAAGACATAGAATAAAGAAACCAACCTCAGTTAATAAAGATTCCAGGCGATCAATTTGGAAAGTGCCATCCTGTAACATAATAGTTGAAGAAAAAAAGAAGACAGTCAAAACATAATTTGGAGTAGAAAAGCTTGGGCATAATACAGGCAGGAAACTTGAAAAATATTTCGAAGTAAACAATCATTAGTTATCATTATTTTTTTGAGCAAGAATTAGTTACTGTTATTGATCTTGTAAACTTGTTAACGTGATTGACACCTTAGCAGTTAGTATGATTTAAAATTGTCAAAGAATACAAATGCTGAAAAACATCAACCTTATAAAGAAGAGTCTGCAAAGTTGATCGAAGTTTTGGTGAACTGTCAGTGAGAACTTTTCTTGCAATCCATGGATATGAACTGCCCAGAACTTTATAGTTTGGATTGAAGCTGATTGCGATACCTTCTAAAACAGCAAGGCTGAAAATCACATGGTAAGACTCTTATCCAATGAACCAAAGAACATACATATCAGACATATTCTAGAGCATCTGCCTGTTTGCAAGCTCTATTAGTGAAGCACTTTGCTCAAATTTTGCACACAAACTCATTACCTTCGAATTACAAGGGAAAAGTAAGAAGGTATCTGGAACTTGAATTTATACCTGAAACAATGTTAATTCTAGTTAATAGGACAAACTTACAGTACTTCTATTGAAGACATGGTTATCTGTAAACTAGAATAGTACATTGTTCGTCCAAGATTTCCTGACAGATCTCCAAAGCTTATATTCTCAACTCCTCTGTTAACAGCATTCTCAAATACACCTGTGACAAAAATAAGAAAGCATTTTTTACTGTCAATAAGAAAGTAGGATACTGAGTGATATGCCAATTGGACAAGTATTATGGCAAGATACAAATTTGAGATTGGTACAACAGTATCTAGATCAACTAATTCTAAGTTATGTTTAAACATATCCAACATTCACCAGAACTGGAGTACCTGTCAATGCCTTTGTGACTTCACCCTTCTGGGCAGTTGGAGGAAGTAAACTGCAAGATTTGTAAAGATAATTTGCATTTACTGGATCATTAGTATAAACGAATTCCACTTCTCAGAAACCTAATTTATCACATAATGATACTGATACTGACAACCAACCTAATGTGTGAAAACTGATTCTTATTAGTTCAGAAGAGTAGTTTTCTTACCCAAGGGTTACAAAATCTTTTGCTAAAGCATCAAAATCACGGTTAACAAGATGAAGACAAGCTTCAATAAATCCATCACGAAGGTCTTGTCGGAATTCTCCCATCATCCCAAAATCTATTGACAAATAGTGCGTCACATTTAGTAGAAATAGTGTGAGCTTCATTCAATTAGTTGTAAAGTTTCTTTTTCTTTTTTTCTTGAACACGCAGGAGAGCTATGTATCATTTATGTTAAGAAGAAGAATAAGGAGTCTAAGTGACTCAAACGACCCATTAGAAGGGCATGACCAATATAGCAGAAAAACACTGAAAACAAACTAAGTAATAATGAAAGACCAACAGAACAGTCATGGCCATAAGCTACAAAGCCCATTTGGCTGCCTCCACACACCACAACTTGGCCTCATCTCTACTATCCTGTATGATGAAATTAAAAATGGGCTGAGATCCCTAATAATCCAACCATTTCTATGCTTCCAAATCCACCATACCACTAGGATGACCAATGAGTTGAAACCCTTGCGATGATGTTTTCGAACATGCTACAAAGCTAGGTGCCACCAATCCATTAAAGTGCACTCTTTTGTTCCTGGGGATAAGTGGTGCAGCCTAACTAGAGATAAGACCGAAAACCATACACTTCTTGTGAATACACAAGATGTGAGCAAGTGCTGAATGTTTTCCTCCTCTTGGTCACACAAAGAGCAGCAGCACTCAGGATGATCAATACAGTAAATTGGGAACCCAAAAGTCTATAAACATGCATTCTTTAGTGACGATATAGAAAATATAACCATACCTAAGTAGGCTAATTTCCCATCAACTGTACGCAAAAGATTTCCGGGGTGTGGATCTGCATGATAAAATCCATATTCTAATAGCTGGGAAAGCGAACAATATACTCCAACCTGTAATGTAAAATATGCCAGCATAATGAATCTAATCAATGTGCTTAGACCCAGTTTTATGTCATTATTTGAGTTTTGACAGTCCCTTACCTCAACCAAATACTGATCTCTGACTTCTGACAACTTTTCCCCCTACAAGATCACAAAGCGCAGGTAGAGTTACAAACTGTAATTTTTGCATGCATGTCCATTTGTGAACAGTTGAATAAGATCACAGACAGTGCACCTCGATCCATTCCATGATAAGGACTCGCCTTCTAGTCTGCTCCAGATACATTTCAGGAACCGAGACATCTCTAAATTTCCCAAATAATTCTCTGTCACAGAATCAAAAGATGTTTGAGGAACCCATATGATGAGATAGTCTCACATAAGCAACTTGGATATCAATTTCTGTATTTATATGTATATAGATATTTTACTGAAAAAGTACAAATATTTTATATTGGAAAAGTAATTCTCAAATAAGTCTGATGGTCCCAAGCTAAATAATTTTTCCTATATTTGTCATGAAAGTGAAGAATGTTTGACCATTCAGGCTCTAAAACAACAAATATTTCTCAATGAAGGTGTGTATCCATCATAGACAATGCGTTGAACTGGACCTTGTCTAATGGACGAAGAATTCAACCTGAACTTAAGTCCATTTCTTGCTTCTTCTCTATAATCCATCTCCTGCATCAAATGTGATTTACCTGTATTCAATGTGAATGTCTAAGGATATACATCTAATATTTTAATCAGATGTCTGACATAACCTAGAATACTGCTGGCACAGTCTTGCCAGAATAGTATAAACTTTTCTTCGTCAGGATTTCGAAAAGAAGCTTATCACAAAAGCTACAGAGTATCACAGTAAAAGTACAAATGCAATGGTTTCAAACCACTGTCACATTGAAAAAGTTTGATATTTATATTCTTTGATATATCACAACATGTGTCCATAACTTGCAACCTTGAAAATACTTGAGCATGGTGAACTATGAATAGAGTCATAGCACAAAAATTGATTAACAAATTTTAAATGTTCATTTGGATTCCGTAACCAATACCCCATTTTGGATGTTGACCTCCTATAGTTTTTCCTAGATAGTTTTTCTAGCAAACTGCTATTATCCATATAGCAATGAAATCATTCTAAGGGTTAAGGCATAAGCCTCAAATTAACGCTTACTTTTCATTTTTTAATCTAATATTATCTCATGTCAATGCCTACAGATGCTATAACCAAATTGAAATGTGTTGAAGAACTGATGAATAAAATTGATGTATAGATTCACTATAGAAATATCATGTCATCTTACCCGAAATAGGCTTGTTGCCCATTCATCAAGCACCGCCTGCACATACAAGAAGCAAATACATGTGATTAGAAAACAAGCAAAATATAAGAGGCACAACATAACTGATGCAGAATAATATAGTTGTTCTTTTAAAAAGATTGTCCCTTAATGTTGGGTTATTTTTCTATTTTTGACCTCTTTAAAGAAAACCAAATTCTTCAGTTGATCACAGCAGCAGTCAGACTTACTGGAAGGTCTGTGTTCAACTTGGCAGCCTTCCTTGCAAGACTAGCTAGGAACCTCAAGATATATATGTCTAATGAAATTGCTGCTTGAACTCCAGGTCTTTGTACTTTGACAGCAACAACCTTCCCATTGGAGCGGAGCCTAGCCTGGTAAACCTACAAAAGTATGAAAATGGAACATTGTATCACTGGAGACGAAATTCCATGGTTATTCATGCTAAGAAGTGTGAACTGACTACTATTTGTATTTATCATGGAAGTTCAGGGTTCCATCCTATTGTGCCTTTAGTTGTCTCAAATTTCAGCTCCTGGAAGTTACTCATTTGTGGTGCCTTTAAAGAAACATGTAATATGGTGTTGATATTTTCGTCTCTTTAGGGGAACATCCAGAAACAAATATTAACGTGCAAAGCTGAAGTTCAGTTGTACACCAGTTCTGTATCACTGGAGACGAAATCCATGGTTATTCATGCTAAGAAGTGTGAACTGACTACTATTTGTATTTATCATGGAAGTTCAGGGTTCCATCCTATTGTGCCTTTAGTTGTCTCAAATTTCAGCTCCTGGAAGTTACTCATTTGTGGTGCCTTTAAAGAAACATGTAATATGGTGTTGATATTTTCGTCTCTTTAGGGGAACATCCAGAAACAAATATTAACGTGCAAAGCTGAAGTTCAGTTGTACACCAGTTCTGGTGTTCGAAGTTGAAACAATGAAAATGTAGAGAGGATGCGACATTGCAGTCAGATAACTAATAGCTCGACTATCCAAATGCACGTGGCTACATGCAACTGTGCTCTGCTTCCGTGTTTAGAAATACCAATTTGCTGCTAAGAGTGGTTAACCGATTCATGACATGAATGAATACATTAAAAGATAAAGCGATCGGACCTGCCCAAGAGATGCAGCAGCAACAGGCTCTGGTGTTATCTCAGAGAAAATCATATTCAGTGGCAGCCCAAGCTCTTTCTCTATAATGTTAAAAGCAACATTGTTTGAAAATGGTGCTATGCGGTCCTGAAGTAGTGAGAGCTCATCAAGGTAAGCAGGTGGGACAACATCCTGCAGCAAATGAATCAACGAAGGCGACAAGTGTCAAACATCTAGAGTTAAGGCACTCCAAGCTTGCAATCCCAATAGGAATAGGTGAACCACTAGTGAACCTCACCGGCCGCGACGAAACTGCTTGTGCGATCTTCACAAATGCCTGTGATTAAAAGAGCAACATCAATAGACATTAATCACCATCAGATCGATGAACGCACACATAAACAGGCAGGCAATGGGAAACGAGACATACCGGACCAAGCTCCAACAGTATCCTCCTGAGCTGAGCCGCCCGAAGCTGCAAAGACAGCACCAACTTATCGTGTCAAGCACCGAAGCCCGAAGGTGAACCAAAACACGACAAGGAATTTGATCAAACACAAAGCGTGCGCGGACCTGGAACATGTCGTCGGCGCGCTCGTTGACGCGGTCGAGGTACCGCAGCGCGAACCAGCGGCCGAAGGAGGTGCCGATCTGCAGGGAGCGGCGGAGCACGAGGAGCGGGCGGCGGCGGTACACGGCCGCGATGCCGGGGAGATCGTACGCGGTGGGGAGCTCCGACTCGGTGGCCGCGCCCTCCTCGAACAGGTACCCTGAGCACCTGGTGAAGGCGTCCTCGTCGGAGCTGACGACGATGGAACCGGGCGCGGAGGCGCGGGGAGGCGGCGGCACCCGCCGCCGCCGTGGCCGAGGAGGCTTCCTCCCCCGCAGAGCAGGCGCAGGGACCGCGCGAGGCTGCAGGAGAAGCATCTGGACGGACTCCTGGCGACGACGAGGATCTGCGGGGGTTCGAATTGGGAACGGAGGAGATTTTTGGGAGGAGGCTGGAGCGAGCGGGGAAGACGAAAGTGGAGAAGCGGATGGGATAGGCGCCAAATGGAGCAGTCGTGTTTGTAACGGCATGATTTTTTGTGGCTGAGCATTTTCCGGCGCAAAGCCCACCTCGGAACGCGAGGCTCGGATCTTTTGCGTTCTGGAGCACGTGTCGCCATGAAAAGCGGGAAATCGCCGGGGGTGCAGGAGGCGACACGACGGCACGTTCAGCGGCGCACGAAATCCAGGCCTCAGAAGATCACGACGAGAGACTCTCTGAACTCTGAACTGTGTGTGTTATCCGCTACCGTTGGCGGTGGGCCGCAGAACGCGCGCGCGGGGGAACCGGGGAATCAATGGCGATCGTGGCCGTGCTCGTCGCGCCCACCGCGAGCTCCGTCGTCGGGCCGCGCCGACGGTGGCGCGCCGCGGCAGCCTCGTCTTCGGCGGCCTCCGGGGTGGACCTCAAAGGTCTGCAAGCCGCCATCGACAAGGTGAGCGACCGGCTTTCTGACTGGATGGCAAGCAATCTGGTGACATGATGCATTTGAGTTGGGTGGTGCCTGCAGAAAAGCAGCGGTGATGTTAAGGAGGCGCTGGACCAGCTAAGAGAGCTCGGGTGGGCCAAGCGGTGGAGCTCGCAACCCTACGTGTCGCGCCGCACGGTCAGTGCTGTGTCTTCTCAGGCATCAGTGGTCTGAACGGTTCATGTCTGCATGATGCATAATCCGGTCATGCGTTTGCTCGTGCAGTTTTTATAGTGCAACCATCATGTAGATGTAGCCTTTGATCGTTGTATCTTTGAACTGGTGTCTGCCTCTGATTGATTCTAACTGATGAGCCTGCATTCGGAACTGGAACAGACATCTCTGCGGGAGCTCACGACCCTTGGAATCAAGAATGCTGAGAATTTGGCAATTCCAAGTGTTAGAAATGATGTGAGTGTTGCTGCTTGTTCCACAGTTCCAATCTTTTATAATTGAAATGCTGTTCTCCTATTACCGTCAGCCGTCAGGGTTAACTGAAGTTTTTGAAACCCAAACAGTTCATATGCACAAATGTAGCATCGTTCAGAGCTATATATCCGGTGCTTTTCAGAGTGTAATCCTGTGTTTTCTTTGAGTGCAGGCGGCATTTTTGTTTACAATTGTGGGTACCACTGGATTCTTAGGCGTCCTTGCCGGCCAGCTCCCTGGGGTATTACCATTTCCATGATATCTGCTCTGTGTACTTTCAGATAAGATGATCAGACTTGAATCATGGGGTACCAGCAAAGTTGATTGTGATCTTGATATCTAAATGAAAAGGAATTCAAGGTTTAATGAATCTTCTACAATTATCTCTGCCAGGATTGGGGCTTCTTTGTTCCCTACTTGATTGGAAGCATTTCATTGATCGTATTGGCTGTCGGAAGCGTTGCTCCAGGGTATGTGTTTCTTCACCTGTGCAAGTTTGGAAGAGAGATTCAGATGCATCCATCTCCATAATTACATAATCTCCTAGAGCAAAGTTTGCTTAGAATTGAATAAGGCAAGGCTAGTGTCCTCATATAACTTATATTGTCTCAAGAAAATAAAAATCAGGAACATGCAAAAAGGTTATTTGATTTGATCCATTACTGATAACATGACAAATTGTAGCCCAATGTAAAAATGATTATTGTTTTTTTGGGATTGGATTTTCTGTGCTCCATGTAAAACTGTTTGAAGATTAATTATGAACCCACTTTAATTATGCATACCATCATTGTAGTCTCCTGCAAGCAGCAATTGGAGCGTTTTCAACTGTCTTTCCCGACTACCAGGAGAGAATTGCTAGGCATGAAGCTGCTCACTTCCTAGGTATGTGATTCTCTTTTCCTAGCAAAAATATATCTGCAGTAGGAATTTATTGTATGGAAGTTTTCTTGAATGTCCAGTCGCCTATTTGATTGGCCTCCCTATCCTTGGATATTCTTTGGACATTGGAAAGGAGCATGTTAATTTGATAGATGAGCAGTTACAAAAGCTAATATACAGTGGGCAGCTTGATGGAAAGGAACTAGACAGGTAACCCTCCTTTTAAGCTGTCCATGCCTGTAATATACACAGTGGGCAACCTGATGTTCATAGTGTAAAGTTGAACATTGCACTCCACACCTGCAAAAATGTCACCAGGATCAAACAAATAATAATGCATGCTACTGACACCTGCAATTTTTTTTTTCTCAGGTTAGCTGTAGTTTCAATGGCAGGACTGGCTGCTGAAGGTCTAGAATATGACAAAGTTGTAGGTCAATCAGCAGATCTTTTCAGCCTTCAGGTGCTTCAAGAGTTTATCATATCCTCAAAAATTTGTATTGTCACATTTTCACTTTATCTTAAAAATTGCATCTGAAGAATTTCATGTTTGTTTGCTTATAGAGGTTCATAAACAGAACTAAACCGCAACTAAGCAAAGATCAGCAACAAAACCTTACCAGATGGGCAGTAAGTTATTTTTCCATCTCTTAACCTAACAGAAGCAGAAGTGCAGAACCATAGCATAACCTAAATGTCGGCTGATCCCCTTCTTTTGGCATTTCAGGTCCTGTTTTCTGCGTCACTTCTGAAGAACAATAAAGCAGCCCATGAAGCGCTTATGTCAGCGATGTCCCAAAAGGCAAGCGTGTTGGGGTGCATCGAAGCAATAGAGAATGCCTCCTGATGACACTGTAACCTGAGTGTACTAGCATCACTGGACTTGATATTGTTTCACTGCTTCTGACTACTACTGGTGTTGGTTCGTTGATGAATGAGGTGGAGGTGAAGATCGAGGTGCTGGAGGGAGAAATCCTAGTCATCATCGTCGATATCTGTACTTCTGTAAATATCGGAGACTCAGATCACAGGGAAGTCAAGTACAGTACTTGAAAGCGAAGGAAATTTTACATAATGACAAAAACAATGGCCGAATCTTCTGCCATACTGTCATACACGTGTGACACAAAAATCACCCCCATCTTTTGTTTTCGTATAAGGCGCCATCGCCCTCTGCAACACCACACTTTGACCATTATTATCTTGTATATGCTGTAATATTCGTACGACGATGAATTCGACATTATATATGTAAATAAAGTGTTTTCAAATATGAATCCAATTACACTGATTCTACGGTGAAATCACGAAGTTTTTGAATAAGTGGTAGTTAAAGATTAACAAATTTGAATATTAGATTGAGTGTCTGCCTTGAAAACAATAGAGAGAGTACTGATCTTTGAGAGTTTGAGGTCTGTGAGAACTCCTAGTTGTATGATTAGGACCAGAGTACTGAATGAAGGATCTAATTTTGTTATCTATAGTCCGCAGGTTTATAACGTTGAAAGTGCATACTGCAAGATGCCAAACTTCATATTTATAAAATAAAATGTTACTTTGCATGTGTTACGTGTGAAGAAATATGCTGCAATTTTCTCTAGAAAATTTTATCCACACTTTTTTTTTTTGACCGGGACTTCACCCGTTTTTATCCACTCAGATTCAGTCATAAAGTATTTTTTCAGACATATGAATACTGTCAAACACATAGGAATGGAGCAAAGGACACAAAAGAAGCATGGTGTATAAGGGTTTCATCTGCACTTCATGTGGTATAATGTCAAGAGTCAAGACTCCAGATTTAATTGACTCCTAACTACACTTATGCATAGTACATGGTTTTGACATGTTTCATTCTCTAATTACACTTGGTAGTATATGTCTAGTACTAGTAGTAGGTACAGTTATTTCTAGGGGCCAATCCTCCCAGGAGATCAACAATTTTCACAACCATGAAGAAGCCCCTGACTACTGCAAGACATCCTGCCTGTGTTCCAACGCAGACTGCAGAGCTCTGATCACAGAACACCCTTGCAGGAGCAGGATCCATCTCTGAAGGATTCAGCACAACTTCCTTGCCGTTGTGCAGCGATAACGAAGCTTGCCAAAGGCGTGAATCTCACTTAACAGCTTCATCTACTTACAACTTTCTAAAAATATAATATATACTTCACTCTATGTATATACGTACTGTCTATTACAGTATCTGCTAATCTCTATTCGTGTGCATACATATGTGCATGCTTATATGTCGTCGGACCAGTCGTGCAGGTCGCCCTCGGAGAAGAGCGCCTCGACGATGTTGTCGATGAGGGAGTCGACGAAGGCGTTGCATCCCAGCGTGAACATCTGGCCGATCCTGTTGCGCGCGCTGGTGGCCCACGCGAACGCCGCGGCGCAGGCGACCACCGCCACGCACACCCCCGCCGCCTCCTCGATCTCCATCGTGTCCATCTTCTTGAACAGCGAGCTGCCCGTCGTCGTCTCCACGGCCACCGCCGCCGCGAACGCCAACTGCATGTACCGCGACGGTTAAACCATGGATGGATCCGACGTGTACTCTGTCCGGGAACGGGAAGGAGCAGAGCAGAGGCCAGACAGAGGGGCCTCGTCTCGGTCACTGTCACTCACCATGGCGAGGCGGCCGGAGATGGTCTCGAAGTCCTGGCTCTTGCGGGAGCTCTCGACGTAGTCGGCGAGCGAGGCGAAGAACGATGACGCCACGGAGCCGCTGCCCGACTCGGCGGCCCCGCTCCCGTCCTCCTCCCCGGCCAGAATCCTCCGCGTCACCACGGGGCTGGAGCCGTACGACCGCAGCGTGCACAGCCGGGGCTGGAGCACCACCTTCGTCCCGGCGTCGCGCTTCTTCGGCGCCGCGGGCACCGACGCCGACGCTGCCGCCGTCGACGATGACACCTTCTGCGGCGCCAGCTCGCAGATGATCGCGCGCGCCGCGGCCGCCATGGCAGGGCTAAGCTGTGCTCTAGGCTGGCTCTAGCTCTCTCTGGACGGCACCGCCGGACTTGAGGAGCCGCGATTCACTTGGGTTCTTGGAATCCGCGACGGGTAGGAATCTATGGCTATATTGACTGCGCGTAACCAGGTGACACGCCACCCTTTTTGAAAGTCCGGCAGGGACAGCGAGTGGCGCGAACGGCGCGCGCCGTTCACCGTCCGGTGAAGCCGAGCCCGCCCTCGTGATTCGTGAGGCTGCCGAGGACTCGCCGCGAGACGCCTGTAGGCCGACACGTCGCGCCGGGTGCGCTTGGCTGGTGGTGAAGGGACCCCCGATCCGTCCGCCAGCCGCCAGCCGTGGAGATTGTCGCGTTCCCGTGTGTTCCAGCAGCCCACGCCACCGCTGCTTCGGCCAGACGCCGGAGTGGGGCCGGCGGTTTCTCGGACGCAGGCGTTGCTATCGGCGCTACAGGATCATGGGCCCCTTGCGTGCCGTCAGTTCGCCATCGGACGGTTCTCCGGTCCCCGCAGACCTTTCTGCCTTGCGTCCAAGTTACTGGGGGTTCGGCATACGTGTTCGGTGATGAGGATTGGGATTATGACTGGGAATCTTTGGTCACTGTGATTATCGTGCAAGTTGCTGAATCAAAATGCGTTACCTTTTTTCTAAAAAAATTGTCCATGCTATAAGGTTAAGTACAAAGTGCTACAACGAGCTGATTGAGCTATATCAACTACTTAGTTCTCAAGAAATTATCATTTATCAACTGGTTATCAGTTATCATTTATCAAGGGTGCCCAAGTTGCCTGGCTTTGCAACCTCTTCACGTTTGCAGCTTGCAAGCATTTTGCAGCCTGCTGCACCACGGCACCTATGTATCGTGAAAAGAAAAACAATAGCACACAAGTACAATCAGCCTGTCGTGTAAAGCCAGATACAAATCATCATTACTATATACAATCGATTTTAGAAGACTATTGTCTAATATAGCCAGATACAAATGGACATCATCTGATGAGGACGCATATGGGAAAGGTCTGGCTCTGACCCTCTTGATTAATAGAGCCTACAGACATATTAGATGGATGTTTTAAGGTGTCCATCTCTATTAATTGGGTATTAACAAAGGTGGACAAATAGAAGTGGATGTCTTAAGGTGTATGTTTCTGTTAACTGAGTATTAACAAAGGTGGGTTGTTTAAGTCGCTTGCTTCCTTTGTAGCATGATTAACAAAGGCTTCATAACTTGCATGTATCTCTTAATGATTAATAGAGGCAACCACATTATAATCCTCCTATATGTTAATGAGTTTCCTATTAAAAACAACACAACTTCTATTCTTCCTCCATGAATTCATCCAGACAAGTCCTTGTGCGCCGTGAACATGTATATTTTTCGGGCCGGAGAGAAGGTTTCTATGTTTTTTCCTTTATATACGTTTTTATTTTTTTTGCCTTTTTATACGTTTTTATGTTTTTTCCTAGATCATTGTGGTCTAGATCTAGATGTAACCGGTGAGGAGGAGAGAGAAAGAGTATATATGGCGTGAGAGACCAAAAAACAATAAAAAATGTCAACGTAGCTAGCGTGTACATAAATAGTGGGAAGAGAAGGAAAGAGACAGATGTTTTCAATAATTAGTTATTGATTCCATAATTCTCTATTTTTGTGACATGCATTATTTTTTCTCACATACATATATGTACTCATATTTTTAGGACATAACTCCATAATTAATGCTAGATATTTTGTGACAAATTAGTTTATTTATTGTTTTATTTATAAAATTTATTCACCATCTATTAGTATAAGATTCATTGATGTGTCTGTTATATTTTTTGATCGAAGCTTAACATGCAAAGATCACAATGGTGTACAGTAAATCAAGGTTTATGATGTGTTTCATGCGAGAAGTGTAAAAAGTTTGTTCACACCGCGGATAAGCTTTTGTTCCGAGGGAGAATTAACAAGGGAATCATATGTCCTTGCTCTCACTGCAAGAATGAGAGAGCATGGTTAGAAGATGTTGGACTTAAATATCACTTTGTTAGATGGGGTTTCGTCCAGGGCAACATAGCTTGTACCTTTCACATTAAGAAAGATAGGGATGCTGCATCTGAAACATCAGTATAGGCAAACCATCACTCCACTATGATGGATCATCATGGTGATGCAGGTAGAACCGTGACCAATCACGACGACCGTATCATATTGAATGATATTTTTTTGTGATACGGTGACAATGATGATGGTTTCATTGAACCTAAGGATGTCGAGTTTTTTTAGGTGATGTAGTGCTGCCTCGATGAGAGCAACAACTTGGTATATATGAGACCCCCAGGTGGCTCGATAATTACATAGAGATACATAAGGTAGCAAAGGAGCCTCTGTATGAGGGTGACTATATTGGCCTCCTCCCTTCTTTCCCCATCCACTCCTGGCTCAATGAACTATCATTGGTTTCTTCTCCAAGAACTAGAGAGAGGGGATGAGAGGAGAGCGGAGAAGTGAGGGAGAGTGAGAAGGGCCTATTGGTGTGTACAGTTGCTGAGAAGTGCCACATTGGCCTAACAAGTGGGGCCAAGGAGAATGGTTATGTGAGACCTCAAAATTGTGCATGGGATATCTGGTTTTGGCGGACCGGTTTGCTAGGACATAACTATGTCTAAGATCTGACTTTATTTTGGTGGACCGCATGTGGAGATCTGGTGGGCCGTCCATGAGGACACATATAGTTGTGGTTAACTACTTTTTAAATTTGAACTTTAGACAATGACCATATGCACATAATGCTCAAGATTCTCAAAATGCAATGTCAAGTCGTCATGACAATGTAGAACATAGATATTTATCTTGGAAGCTTCTAGAGGGGTCCACTTCTCATATTTCTAGTAGCCATCACGTCCTATAAAAGGTACCCCTCCTTTCCATGTCATCCCAATCCAAGCAGTGGCAGATCCATGATAAAATTTCACCTATGGCGGATTTGTACTAATAATTTATGCAGTGGAACAATCTCAAAAATTGAATCCTTGGCTTCGTGAAATTGAGCTTTCTAGAAATTCCACATTTATTTTTTGGATTTGGACTATAATTTGGATTTTGAAATTGAGCTTTGGATTAGAAATTCCACATCAAACTCCTCAAATCTTCTATATATCATCTTAGGTTTTTTCACATACTATAGGTTAGTTTTTCTATATATCATGTTAGTATTTTTCTTTAGAAAAAAAAAACCAAGAAGCATTAACTTTAATTTTCGTGGCATAGAAAATAGAGAAGCATGCAGCTCGGCCATGTACGCAAGCTCCGCCGAGGGTCGCGGGGCATGGGGCTAGTCGATGGGGTGGTCTAGTAGCCGCCAGGGCTTGTCATATTAGTATATCCGCCCCCAAATCCAAGAGCTTGTTATATGTGAGAAGAGTGATAGGTTGGAGTGTAAGAAATAATGAAGAGAAGATGCAGACTGGACGCCGCCCGACTTTGGGACCTAGATTTTGAAAGCTATCTTTCAAAAGTACATCCGACATTCCCGAGTTGTTGACATGTAAAATTTCGATGTCATTTGATTCATGTTTAGACAACATTGACGTGGTGATTGCTTGATCGGGCAAAAGCATTTACTAGATGTGTATATACCATTGTGTCTATGATTTAGGTATTTAGTGGCAGTAACATTTCATATTGAACACTTTAATTACTTGGCCCTGAAGCCCTCTGCCCATGCTATCATTTACCGTTTTGGAATAAAAATGTTGACGAAGGGATTTATGATTTAAATACACTTAGTACTACTTATGGAACACATGATATTGATGTTATTAATTTGTATGATTATATTTTAACTTCTAAAATGGACACCAGATCTAATGATTGTTTTTTTATTATTGACACATTTGTCTCACTTCATGTAGGTGTTTGATAAGCTACTAAAAATTTGACTTTGGAGATTCTAGTCTGGAGATTGAATGCATCAAAGCTCAACTAGGATGGGCATGTCACAAAAAAAAAACTTGGGGGCATGGCTCCCCCACATAATTTGGTTAAATTATGTTCGCTCGTTTTGATGTTTTTTGGACGCAAAACGCTCGTTTTGATGTTAGTATAGTTTTCATATATTTATTGTTGTGGCACTATATTTCTCAAAATTATTATGAGTAAACAAGTGAGTATGAGTCGAGGCCTTGAGGGTGCAACCTTAGCAAATGGATTTGAAATTGACAGGATGCTACCATTTTCTCTTCTCACTAGACCTTTTTCAAGCCCTGTTGTGCATTACTACGTGCACTGTTTTTTCTAAGGCAAAAACTGTGGGGAAGATCCCCACAGCACTTCATTTTCTATACATTACTATGTTTAGCATGTGAACCATTGGTGAATTCATAACAAAAAGTTCTAGGGATCTCCTGGATAAATGGGGTTTCCAACTAGGAGCAGCTGCATCACATTCCAATCAGCTTGTTTTTCCAAATTGGTATGCTTTTAGAAGAAGTGCTCCCATAAATGCGGTGTGCGGTGCGCCTTACCAGTGAGAGGCTTCGGCTACTTGATGCCCTTGTGTGCTCGAGTTGTGTGACATTTTTAGCATAGCCGATGAAATAACATGTGTTTCATAGGTTATTTATCATACTATATAAGTCATATTATTAGATTCGTTGCAGAATATATTTGAAGATAGCATATCTATTACCTTGACTTAGATCAAACCTATAATTGATATTTTTAGTAGTAAGGCTATAAGGATGAACATCATATGCACCTGTGGCCATATATTATTATTTTTTAAGTCGCGTCATTTCTCGAGGAGTAAAGAGGGGTGTCACCGTGTCAATATGTTCTCCAATCTCATTCAGTTCGTCCTAGTGCAAGATTGTTTGTGGCCCTGTTCGCTTGAACTTATTAGCCATGGTAAAATGTTTTTCTCTCGTAGTAAAACAATATCAGCCGACTTATCAGTTGTAGAAACCATCAAACGGGCAGCCCAATAATACATAAGCTTTGAGAAAAATACGCACTACTTGAAAGTTAAAGTTGAAGATGATCAGATCGATTGCAACTTCATGAACGAACACACTACGCGTACAAATCTGATCGACGAACATGACAGAACCGACCTACCAAGGTCAATCATGAGTCATACGACGACACAACGTGACAGCAAAGCTCACATTATTATGTGGGAATACTGGAATTACAACTTAAATATAGAACTCGAAAACTACTAATTTGATATTGACGAAGGACGAAATAAGATCGAAGCACATGCATACACCTTGCATGAAAAGTTTAAAACACTGACAGCAGACACATCGTCATCTGAAGATCATCACCTGATCGGGCTGCAACTAATAATCTAATTAAGCCCGCAATGTTAATTAACCTGAGGCATTGAGCCGTCTTTCACAGTGGGTTCTCTTGCTCTTATCTGAACCTTCTGCACCTCAATCACCTCTTCTTCTTCATCGGTTTCAGAAACACCAGATGTCAACTTGGTGGGCTCTTGTGCACCTGAACTTAATTAATGAATAACCGCTTTTTGAGGAAACTGGAGGGGCCAAAGGCCCCTACAGAAATATATTAAGAGCGCATAAAAACAGTTTACAAACCAACAAACAGCAGAGGAAGACAAAACCGCTTGCTTCCTTTTACTTTACTGTAGTACTATCGACTGGCCTTTTCACTACTTTCAGAATGACATATTTGGTTGTTTACCTGAGGCACCCTTCTGGTCTTCAGCGCGGCCGCGGTAGCCGGTGATGCGCTCGACGAGCTCGAAGAGGATGTCAATGACCTGAGCTGCGAAACTGGCCATGGGAGGGATGTGAGCTGATGGCTAAACACACTGGCGCTTGAGGATCTCTGTAGAGCCGCTAGCTGCTTCTACGAATAGCTATCGCTCTGCTGAGCTGAGCTCTCAACTGGTCTGCTGTTGCTGGTTTTGAGTTGCGAGTTGTCACCGGTGAGTTCCCTCGCTATCAGCGGGCGCCCAATTTATAGACGGCCGGGTCACCGGACGAGTCAGCTTTGCCGGGCGCCACGCATTCATGCAGGCCCACGCGCGCGAGGATATTAGCGATAGCAAGTGGGAACTGGGGAGCATGCAGCTCGAATCACGCTCTTGATAACATTCTCTAATTCTAAATTCTTGGATTTTGTTTTTGCATGTTTGGCCATATATATCAACGACCGCATATTACTGTAGTACATACACCTACTTGCTTTCAGACATAATGCGTGCGATGGCTGGCAGAGCAAATAGATATTACTGTGATCACAGTTCACAATTCTAAGCTAAGGGTGAACTAACAACGATGACCTGCAAATGGCATTACTTTATTCTCGGCAAATACTTGGGTAATTAACAGAGAGCCATCTAATCAGCAACTTGCACTACTGTATTCCTCAAATATGATACGCGTGATCAGGTTGATTTTCACTTTTTCTTAAAGCTGATCTGTGGTCACATGAGAAATCGCGTGATTTGTCCCTCTGCGTGTCTTCGATCGGCCCTTCACACGGTGGAAACAGGCAGGAACGCTCGTTATTCTATTTCTACATCTATGAATGTGACTTGCATGCAGGCAGTGTGCCTATTGAGCCAGCGTGATTCATTATAAAGCATGGTTTCCCCCTGCTGGAGTGCTGGTGTATCTGTTGTCGTTATGGTCGTTATCATGTTTGTGAAGCAGAGGGCAGAAGAACTCCTACCAGATACATGTTCATACTGTAATAGCACAGGGTCTAAGACTAGACACAGTATGTGATGCTTGGAACCGGAGAGAGAAGCTCTGAGCACTGATTTCTATATTGCAGTTGCAGCTAGCCATGCCTGAAAAGAATATGCTGGCGTTGGCGTCCATGATTCTTCACTCCTTGGTTCTCAGAGTGCACGCTGAAAGAGAGGGAGAATGAAATCAAAGTAATACATGTTTAATTGTTTGTTTCAGTAGATCCCACGTCGATGCTTAGACATTGCAGGATTCCAGGGTGGAGGGAATTTTTGGCGTTGATACCTGTCAGCCTCTCAGGGGCCAACAGGTACTCTGCCGGTTTTTTTTTTTTTTTTTTTTTTGGCCAAAGCATGACAAAAGGTATTAACATCTCTGCTAATTAACCATCTAAGCTGGTCTTTATCTAAAAAAAAAAACCATCTAAGCTGGTGCGTATTCTCACCTATCACCAACTCTTGGAACGGGCCCAAGTGGCCAAGACCGGCAAAAATGCTCACTACTCCACGTCAGTGTGTCGACATACATGCATGCAGATTGCAGAACGCCTGCTAGGCTCGCGTGATCACTTATCGTGTCATGATCGAGGACGTCATATATTGTATCGCTAAGGCTGCTGGCGTTGTCGTAATGGCTGGAACGAATCTTCATTTTTCTTCGAAAGAATTGGCTGTAACTACCTACTGATGCGTTCATGTCATGCATTAGCGGAAAATGCTTGTACAGGATCGCTATCGCCTTTGCTGATAGTTATCTGAACTTTTATGCTGTTTGCTTTAGTTCTTTCACGATCATTTTTTTTTTTGGAAAAAAATAGCAGGAGCACTGCTTGTATCATATAAGCGTTCTTTCTATTCCTTTTTTTTTGGGTTGTGTTTGTGCACAGGAGTGATGGCTACGTACTAATTAATGCGTTGACATTTTACCACACAGGGTCCACACTTGCTTTTTCCTTTTATGGATATGGAAACCGAGACCCTTAATTGTGCTTTTCAGATCCACGTGGTGGATGATATATCGCATCCGTCATTTACAACGCACGTACATCTTGTGATGAGTGAGGCTCTGTTCACTGTGTGGCGCTGTATAATTAATTTATCTATATTACGCGTAAAAAGTTAAAGTAGTGTATCAAAAGCCCAATGCGGTTGGGGAGCTCCCGTCCAGGGTTCAAATTTTAGATGCTGCACCAAAAACTGTATGGGTGTAAATCCCTGCAGTATTATTTCAAAAATAAATCCCAATGTAGTGTCTGCCACAATTTTTAAGTTGGGCAGAGCCATTCAACAACCATGAAAAATGTTAGGGGCTCAATTTTGTGTGCCTTTAATTCAATCCTTTGGCATTCACTTTAGCGAATCTTGCATGAATATTTGAGACCCTAATAATTTTAATGAAAAAATTGAACCAAAAAAGGTTTAGATATCAAGTACTACCACTTTGGTTAGGTCATGTATCCTCAAAGGTCATTTGCAAATTTCAAAAAATGATTTTCATAACCTAAGAACTTAAAATATATATTTTTTTAGAACCATAAATAGACTGTCTACAAACTTTAAGAACATAAAAATGAATTTCAGAAGTTGTAGATCTCTCCGAACTCTAAAAACTTTGATATAAAGTTTGTTTGCATCCGACTTGACTTAAAAAAGTTATGATTTTTTTTATGTTACACTTGTTTTTAGAAATTTATACAACATTGTTAATCCCCTCTAAAAATTAATTTAGAGACAGTGTTTATAGATGCCTCTAGAAATGCTACTATTTTAAAGACAGTTGGAAACTCCAATTTGTCTCTAGGCTAGAGACAGCTGGAGTTTCCAACCGTCTCTAAAAATGTTGCAGCATTTTTAGAGATGACTAGAAACACCATCCACCTATTTTTTTCCTTAACACCAATACACCAATTTGAGAAGCTTGTAACAATAGTATGCTTGTGGTGCTTTTTGTCTTTCGACAAGCATAATGCACAGGTCAACAAGAGTACCCCTCTTTTTAAACCATTTAATATCTAGGAATGGTTGGCTGCGGTTAGAGCAACTCCAACAGTTTGGTAAACATCACTTGACAAATCTCTAGTTTTGCCAAGTCTCAAACCCATTTGCCAAGTGAAAGAATAGCCCTTCTCCAACAGTTTGCTATATTTGGACTTGGCAAATTAAAAATTAGTGGCTCACACCCAACAACTTCCAAGTCCGCTCGCATGCGCGGGCGCTCGCAGAGAGGAATCACGCGATGCCAAGCGCGCGCATATTTACGCCGGAAGGGCTATTTTTGCCAAGCTTGCCAATTTACCAAGTGCTTTTGCCAAGTTGTTGGAGGAGGTTTTTTATGGTTTTGCTAAAAATCCTAATTTGCCAAGTGCTTTTGCCTAATCTGTTGGAGTTTCTCTTAGGTTCATTCGAACCAAGGGGGGGGGTTCAAATCCATGCTCGGCACCCACGGAAGCAGACGATGGCAAGGCCGATGAAATGAGCGAGGCTTGAATGGCTGGGCACGTCGCTTTGGTTGCATATTTAGTTCTTTAGTTAGTATGTTAGTATTTGATCCACCGTTCGAGCTGATGATTTATGTTCTTATGTGTTTGCTTGCTGTGATCTACGGCATCTCGCCAATGGTCACAAGAAGCCGTGTAACTAAACTCTAATTTTTTTAAAGCAACACGTGCAAAAGTGTGATTTCGAAAAAAGGAGGGAGGCAAATGACGACACCATTTACGAACGACGTATGGAATATGAAATCAATCACAGCAAAGACACACGGATTAACGTGGAAAACCCCTTCAATGTGAAGGGGAAAAACCACGGGCACCAGCCAGGCAACAATCTCACTATCTCAAGAGTTTTGGGTTACACGCCGTTAGCGGCTTACAAGAGAATCAAGTCTCCACGAAACCCTAGCAAGGACTTATATAGCATACTGCTCCGCTCGTCAGAAGCCCGGCCATTATCTTGAAGTGAATTTGGAACAACTCCAAAGACACATGATCTTGGCTAGCTAGCTACTCGTGACAACAAACCTAGTGGAAGACGGCCCACTTTGTGGATGGTTAGCCTGACAGTATGCGTGCTCGTAGATATTATTTGTAGTTCGATGGATGGCCGGGCCATACGGTGGCAATGGCTTCAATCCTTGTTATGTTGCTGCAAGAAGATGTTAATATGCATCTGATGGCCGATGGCCGGTAGGTTGGCGCGGTGGCAAACTCTTGTGAGTTGGTGCGGCGGTGACATGACACTCATGACTATGGCACCTCAAGAGTCTCCCATCTATGGTGTTTGTAACTCCATTGCCTCAACAGCTTGTCTCGTTGAACGATAGATGACTCGGTGTGACAACAAGGGCCCTCGGCAGGAGGTTGTGTGGGCGGGTTCGCAATGTTGTGTTGTTGTGATGTTGTTGTGTTGTTGTGATGTTTATCTATCAGCCACTTTAATTTGAGTTGCGTTGTTGTGCTTCTATAAAATACAATGCGGTTGCTTTTTAGGAAAGAAATCTCGGCTGATTTTCTTGGATTGAGTATAATAATGTTAAAATTCAATCGATTTTGCTGTTGTTTGCTCGTTCTAGCACAAGAGGGAAAGACACAAAGGTATATTCATTCAAAAAACTACATCGAATGCTGGTTTTGTTAACCTTACATGTTACCCAGAACACATCTTCGAAGGAACACTATTAGACTGCAAGATATTGCTACAAACTAAAAAAAAAATATTTTTGTGAGTAAAACATTCAGAGTTTCAGAACACTAGCAGGTGTCATCTCGCAGTCTTCCGGGCTACGAACTTTTATTGCACGAAACGCAAGGATGCTCGACAATTTCGGAACCGGCCACGACATTAATTTTTTTTTTTGAAAGGAGATTTACTCGCTTTTAAGAAAGCAAATAAGGTCTTACTGATCTGGGGTGTAACCAGTTTTACATTGAAGCACAAAGATAAAGCCAAGGTCATGAAAGACTGGCTGTAAAACAAAACTATATAAAGCCTATGTCGGAGCAATTTGTATGACATTGAGCTTTGCCGCGCATCCACGTTCCCAGTCGAGCTGTCACCTCCATCATCTTGATCTTGTCTGCATCATTAAGAAGCTCCCCCCACATCTGCAAAGTATGGATAGTTGCATGTATGATCAGATCGGGTCGAGAAGGAAAACGCTTCTCTATCGCCATTTTATTCTTGTTTTTCCAGATCTCCCAAGTGAAACAGGCAAAGAAAAACAGCACCAAATTCTGTGATAAACCCATCCCATTGGTTAACCAACCCTTCATAAAGATAATGCAAGAAGTAGGAAAATTACTCAACCCACAAGCATCTCTGACGCAACACCAAAGAAATTGAGTAAACTGGCATTCAAAGAAAATATGATCTACTGTCTCAGGGAGACCACACACACAGCAAAGGGGACTCCCTTTCCACCCCTTCTTCTTCAATTCAGTGGCCACTTGTAGTTTATTATGAAACATTTGCCACATGAAAATTTTTGCTTTCAGGGGCACCTTGCATCTCCAGATCCTGTCCCCCACCCCATCCTTGACCCCTCCCTGGGAGATCAACTGATACAAAGAACTAGTGGTATATGAATGAGATTTATCTAACACCCACTTAACAGAGTCATTACTATCAACATCGACATGAACCCCCTGTAACAGCTGATTTAAAGCTGTCCACTCATCAAACCAAACCCCATTTAAATTTCTCCTAAAAGAAAGTTGCCATTCCTCCCCATCCCAGATTTCAGAAACCAAGTCCCACTGATTTTCACTAATGTTATAAAGAGATGGGAATTGGTTTTTAAGTGGGAGGCTCCCTATCCAAGTGTCATGCCAAAACCTGACCCTATCCCCTTTGCTAACAGTGTATTCTGCCCCCCATTGGAAGAAATGTTTCACTTTGTGTAGACCCCTCCAGAACTGGGAAGTGCCTTTAGTTTTGGAATAGAAAAAGTTCCCATTCTGTATATATTTTGCCCTTACCAACCTACACCAGGTATCCTCCGAACCTTGCTCAATTTTCCAAATCCACTTTGTCAGCAAACAGTGGTTCATAGTCTCAGTGTTAATAATCCCAAGCCCCCCTTGGGATTTTGGGGCACACATAGAGATCCACTTGGCCATGTGATATTTAAAGACATCATTAGCCCCTCTCCAGAAAAACTTGGATCTTATGGTGTTCATTTTTTTATGAGTCCCTTTTGGTAGTAGATAAAAACCCATAACATACATAGGTAAGCTACTTAAATAGGTATTGGTTAGAATCAATTTCCCCCCAGAGGTCATCCACTTCCCCTTCCATGGGTCCAGTCTCTTAATCATTTTGTTCAGCACCCCCTGAAAGGCCCCAATACCTAGTGTCTTATCAGACACTGGTATCCCCAAGTATTTCATAGGTAAACCACCTAATTTGCAATTCAGCATATTTGCTTTCCTTTCCTTCTCTTCCTGGCTGAACCCAAACATGATGACTTCACTCTTGTGATAATTTATCTTCAAACCCGAGAGCCATTCAAAGCAGTATAGCAAGATCTTCAAATTAGTTATTGACTGATCAGATCCATCAATCATGATAACCGTATCATCGGCATATTGGATGTGTGAAACCCCTCCAGGTATCAAATGTTCCACTACCCCTTGAATCAACCCTTTGCTAACTGCTTTGTCCATCATCACACTTAAGGCATCTGCCACCAGGTTGAATAATAGTGGTGAAAGTGGATCACCTTGTCTTAAACCCCTCAGTGTCCTAAAGTATGGCCCTCTAGTCCCATTAATGTTAACACATACTTGCCCCCTCTGACAGTTTGCATCACCCAATTTGTCCATTTATCTGGGAATCCTTTCCCTTCTAATACTTCCTGTAAAAAGTCCCACCTTACTCTGTCATAAGCTTTTTCGAAGTCAATTTTCAGAATAAGCCCTTCTCTCTTGCTGGTACTGAGTTCATGCAAAACTTCATGTAGGATCACCACCCCTTCCAAAATGTTTCTCCCCCCAATGAAACCAGTTTGATTAACCCAATCACTTCTTTGGCCACAGGGGCTAGTCTCTGAGTCAGAACTTTTGTGAAACCCTTATAATCAACATTTAGCAAGCAAATTGGCCTGTACTGCTTGATAGTTGCTGCTTCCTTAACCTTAGGAATTATTGTGATTACTCCATAGTTCAGTCTCCTGATGTCCAACTGCTCATTGTAAAAATCAGTAAACATGTGGAAATAGTTATTTTTTATCTTCTCCCAGAACTGCTTGAAGAACCCCACACTATACCCATTTGGCCCTGGAGCTGAATCCACTTTCATCCCAAACACAGCATCTTTAATTTCTTCCATTGTAAAAGGCTTAATCAGCTCTTCCCTATCCAACTCACAAATTTTCCTATCCCCAGGCCAGAAATTGCTGCTCAATTTGATATTTCTGGTTTCTACAGCCCCAAACAATTGTTTGTAAAACCCTACAACATGACTCATGATGTCCTCCTGCTTAGTGATCTCCCCTTGTTCTGTTTGCAAAGACATGATCAGGCTTTTCCTCCTTCTACCATTAGCAAATTGGTGAAAAATTTTTGTATTTGCATCCCCTGCCAACAGCCAGTGCTTCCCTGCCCTTTGTCTCCAATACTCTTCTTCCAGTTGATATATATACTCCAGATCCCTTTCCGAGCATATCTCATTTCCAATTCTGAGAAGACAACTCCCTATCTTTTTGCTTGTATATCAATATTCTTGATTTTCTCTCTAAGCTCTAACTTGTCTTTCTTCGATCCCATATTCTTTGAATGTTCCACCCTTTAAGAAATGATCTCAAGATAGCCAATGACCCATGCCATCTCGTCCAATGAGTAACGGGACTCGGGACATCGTCCTCAGCCTCCCGTAGTTTTCTGTTAACCAAATCCCCAAATCCAGTGGCTTGCCCCATTGCTCATAGAAAAAATATCTAGGCCTAACAGGCAAACTCCCTCCATCATCCACCACAATTGGCATGTGATTAGACCCAATCCCGGTCAACCCCATGTGTTTGATAAAGGAAACTGTTCCTCCCAAGCTTGTCGAAAATAAGACCCTGTCCAAGTTAACCAACACCGGCTTATCCTGTTTGTTAGTCCAGGAATATTTCTGCCCAGATCTCTTAAGCTCCCTTAATTGATGCTCCCCTATAAATTGGTTGAAAGCATCCATCAAGCCCTGATCAATATTATCTGAATTTTTATCAGAGGCTTCTCTTATAAGATTGAAGTCACCCCCAATGATGATTGGCAAAATAGAGCTTTCACAGGCCAGACTTAACTTTTCAAGGAAAACCACAGAACTGTCATGATGAGCAGGACCATACACAGAAATGCATCTCCATCTGAAATTGGACTGTCTATTTCTTACAGACATCATGATATAAAACTCATTTAGCACAAAATCCTCCAATTCTAGCCAATCCAAATCAACCCCCATAAGAATCCCCCAGATCTACCTCGGAAGCCACCCACGCCATGTAAAATTTCTGCTCCGTAAATTTCCTCCAACTCCTTATCAGAAAAACTCTCTTTCATTGTCTCCTGCAACCCTACCAAAAAAAGTTTATGCTCCTCAATGAACTCCCTAACCTGAGTTTTCCTACTACCCTTCCCCAGACCCCTCACATTCCATAATAAGAGCCTCATTTTAAAGAACTTTTCCTAGGTCTCCCCTTCTCTTAGGGGAGTATCATCTTTCTTTGGCTCATTGTCTTTGTTTCCTCCAGCCCCCTGGCTTGGAGTAGACTCGATTGGTATTAGAAGTAGTCAAAATCTCACCCCTACAAGAGTTGTCAATAACACTCAGAGCATAGTCAGCCAGCTCCCCCTCCCCCTGTGGTTCAGTCTGTTTTTTTAGACTATCCAGATACTCCCTATTGTTAGCTTCGCCAAAGATAGCCCCGGCTCTCTCCTCGCCTCTAAACACCTCAATTTGAGTATCAATATCCTCAACATGAACATCCAAATTATGCATCACATTATGAATATAATCATTGTCTAGATTATTTAAAACCAAGAAAGGATTCGAAGATGGTTTACCAATCCCCACATCATTGGCCTGCACCCTTTGCATTGCCTTTCCAGCACAGTTCTCCCATCTTTAGGCACCATTAGACTTGTTCTTGTGGCTATGGTCACCCTCCTTCTCTTCTGGTCCTTCTTCTTCTTACTCACAGAGGTCTTCCAAGCCTCGCCGACTATCACTTGTCTTTGCCCCTCGATTCCGTTGCGTATGGGTTGCACCCATGAGTGTGTCTTCCCCGAGTCAATTCCCTAACCCAACAAACTCCTCTTGTTCATCTTCTATTATTATTTCACTTTTCTCTCCCCTAACCTCCACTTTGGATTTTCCACCATCATAGCTTTCTCTGTCTAGTCATCGAGTTGGCCATTTGTTTGCCTCCATCGATATTCCCCTTCCGGACTATGGACCAAAATTTTCCGCAGGAATTACGGGAGCCGATTCCTCGCCATCTCCAACATAGCCTTACTCTCCATATCCGACACCTGCCCCCTCTCCCGGATATGCCACTAGTTCTCCAATCAAGACAAAGCATCCTGTCTTATTGGCTCCCCCAATTCATGATCGGGAATCGATTGTCCAAATTCACTCCCTCGCAGAACTTTCGGACCCGACTTGGATGAAAAGCAAAGAATTGGCATAGCAAGTTGGTTGATGTCACTTCCCTTTTCCATTTCGGTTCATCATATGCTCCCCGACTTCCATTACGATCTCCCCCCGATCTCGTGTCTAGATTCCGATCTGTCAAATTTGTCGAGTTCTCTTTCGGCATTTTGAGGATCCTCCTTATCATTCTCTCTGTTGTTACCCTTGCCCCCCGAGCACCTGATCCAGTCGGCCCCTCCTTGTATATCAGTTGTCTATCCTCAAAGCCCTCGGCCACAAACTTAATATCTCTCCCTTCTTTGTTGAAAAAGATCTCAATGATACATCTAATAGAGGAAGGATCTCTGCAGATCACTTTGACTCTAGCCGGTTCATCCTTAACCAGGCTGAGCTCATCCACCACCACTGGTTTGCCCACCAAATTTGCCAATGCTTTAACCACTGTAGTTTCTCTGGCATATGAGGGGATATTATGTACTTTAACCCAGCATGTCTTCAGCACAGAAGTAGCCCTAGGATCTTGATTAGCAATCCCAATCTTGATCTTCACTTTGTGATTTGGCAGCTCAAAAGCCCCCACTCTGCAGAATGTTGCCAAAGTATCCTTGTCTGGGAAAGTCACCAAGAACTCATCTGCATACACTCGCTTTGCCTGAAAATCCCACTTCTCTCTGACAACTCTCTTCAATCCCTCACTGATATGCTCCTCAAAGGCAGTACCTTCTTCAATGTAGACAACCCCCATTGTCTCGAGTAGATTTGGCTTGATTTTCTAGAATATCCATTGCATAGAATCCTCGCCCGAATTTGCAAATGCAAACATCCGCACTTTCTTTTCCACCAAAGTTGGACACTCCACCGCTAAGTGTCCTTTCTCCCCGCATTTGTAGCATTTTGGCAAGTTATTGCAAGCAGACTGATGATGCCCCTGTTCTAAGCACCTGTAGCAAATGATATCAGATGGCTTGGTTTCTTGCTTCCCTTTAGCTCCCTCAGTGAATCTCCTATCATCTGTTGCTCTCCATTCCTGTGTTCTGGTCCCCCCTCCAGGCATAAATCTCTTGTCAGCTTGCCTTACAGGAGGACCATCTCTGATCTGATCCCTTGTCAAATTGTCCCTGTTATTGTCCCTTGAGTAGCTTTCTCTCCCACCATCTCTAGCATACTCTCTGCCATTTCCATCTCTCCCACCCTCTCTGGCAAAACCCTCCCTGTTTGCTTCTCTGCCAATTCTCTCCCTAGACTGATCCCTTCCAGATCTTGTATTGAAACCTCCACCACTCTCCCTGCGTGCTCCAAATCCCCCTTGAACTTGAGCTTTCTGTGGTGGCACCTCCCTCCCCCCCTGCGGCTGGAAGCTTTTGGATTCCTCACTGCTCCGGATCGGGTGATAGTTCCTGCCTTCATCTCCTCCTCTCTGCAACTTGGCACGAAGGTCCCTCTCCCTATCAAGATCTTCATCAAACAGATCGTCTTCCTCCATCCAATCCTCCTGCCTCCGCTTCCATGCCCTCTCCTCCTCCCTCCACGCCATTCTCCCCTCTCTTACAGCAGACGCGAAGGATTTGGACAGTGGCGGCGGCGGCGGAATCCTTCTCACCTTGCGAGCAGTAGCCCTATACTTCAGGATATCCTCTCTAGATGCTGGATAGCCCGAGTCCAGGTCCAGACTCCCCTTCTTGATCCAGATCCATTTTGGGCCCAAAGCCCTCCATGAGTGTGAGTGGATTTCTATGTGTGACGTGTCCCCCTCTCCACCATATCTTTCCAAAACCAAATTGCCCCCCCCTCCTTCCGATTTTGCTCCCCGTTCCCGCCCGAACCATCTCCCCTTCGGTGTTTTCTCCTTCCAACGACGCTAATGCCTGAATGCTTTGTATTCACTTGTACCTCTTCACCACCGAACAATGATTTCTTAATTTCTAACGCCATCCTCGCATTCCTCCTCTGTGCACTGATCAATTCCCAATTTGACACTGGCCTATTCATCCTCCCTCCTGATGCAAACCTGACATCCTGTTGCTGTGTTCTGATGTTCATCTGAGATTTCCACCCTTCCTTTTTCATGTCAGTAACACCCCCTCTGAGTTCTGGCAAATCTAAGTCATCAATCTCCCTGTTCCTTGCCATTCGAAATCCCCAATTCATGTTCCCCCCTACCACATTCTGTAGAAACAGGCTTATCCCCTAACCAGTCACAACCTCCCAATTCATCAGTTCTAGCTGTGACCTTCTGAATGTCAGACAACCTCTGGGTTCTGATGTGTCGCGAAGCTCTCAAATTCCCCCCATGAACAAAATTATCACACTATCTGGACAAAAATGCCTGATCCAACACACAATGACAGATAGCTGCTGCTCCACAATAAGTGCAAATCCAATCCTCATCAGCTAATGCAGAGTTCGAGTTACTTACCTTCCCTGTCGTATGAAGATGAGCAGAGATCGATTGAGGCAATCTTACCTCCGACGCGTCCTTTGATGCAGGGGGCGGCGAAGTCCCGCTGACCGATGATCCTTGTGCCTCGCCCCCTGCTTCCACCACGACTCCCTGCGACGCCGTCAGCAGAGGAAGCCCCCTCGTCGGCCGTGCCGCCGAAGGAAGCTTCTCCGCCGCCCGCACCGCAACTGGAATCTCCGCCCCTGCTGACCACGCCGTTGAAGGGCCCATGGAGTGCGCTGCCCGCAGCTCTCCCTGCCCTCCGCGGTCCCGCCGCCTCCTATCTCCGCTCTCCAACTCCGTCGCCCCTCGACCGCCGCGCTCCGGCGTCTCCGCCGTGAGCGGCAGAGGCTGGGTCACGGCCATCGACGACGGCGAACCAAGCACCTCGAGACGGCGCGCCCCTGGTAGCGCGAAAGGGAGCGACTCCATAACTTGGATCAATCGATTCCTCTCCGCCTCCCGCACCAGATCTCCTACTTTGCTGGGGTTGGTTCCCCGGGGATCGCCGGCGGCGATCACCGGGGCTCTCGCTCTCTCGCCCGCTCCTCAAGTCGCCTCCCGCTCGCGCTTGCAGAAGGCTTCAGATTCCACTCAAAAGTTTTGCCACGACATTAATTGGCCCCCGCTGTAGATCCTTCTCCTACAACGGGTTCTGCTCCTCGCGATCTAACCTCAACGCGCTGCATGAACAAATCCAACAGCAATGTCATTATTCAGCAATGTCGTACTGATGGTAAAAGCTAAGCTAGCTAACAGACCAACTAAAATTACCTGGACGGTGTGTAGCTTAGTGGGATCCTGCACGTACGTCCTTGCCTCCGGCTCGGCCAAAGCCGGCGCCGGTGACACGGTCGACGAGGCCGAGGAACTTGTCCTTGATCTGAGAAGCGAAGTTGGCCATGCGATCGATCGACTATTAAGTCCTAAAAGTTCAAATGCTTAATCTGCTTTGCTCTGGCTATGAGGGCCATCACGGAGCTCCCTATTTATACACGAGGAGGCCAAGTCACCAAACGCGTTGGATCGAACGGCCACCGGGGCCCTGACAACACCCATGATGCGACATCCCCTTACCCCACGCGCGTGGGTGTAAGGATGTTGCAAAATCGCGTGTTGTTGTTTCGCTTTATATACAGATCCACGACGACGGAATCAGAATTTCTCGATCGGCAGCCGGCTGCATCACTGGTCTGCATGTGTATCATATATGGTTGGCGGAGTACCTCAACCGAACAAGTCCTGATGACCTGATCTGATGATCACGTTCGTTTCAGTCAATTACGTACTGAACTTGTTTATATTTATATACAATATAGTGTAAAGGATGCTGGCCTGACTTGTTAATTTTTGTCCGCTACGCATGCCACAATATTCTCTGTGATATGTTTTTGGGCAGCCATAGCAATATAGTACAAAATTGAGCGTGTGCCATGATATTTTGTTGGTAACCGGCAGCAAATAGTTGTTTCATTATTTATATCTGCTATAATTAATTGTTTATATCTGCTATAAGTGTATCTTGGCCATGCATGTTGTTTCACTATCCCAAATCTTAGGTATCAGATGACAAATCATGTTGTTTAATACTACAGCTACAACTACTACTATTTTCCTCGAAAAAAAAAAACTACTACTATTTGTATTTGGTCATATATATATGCGCCTATATATTATTTCCGTGAAGTCGTAGATAGTATACTGTGTGTTTCTGATTTTTTTTTTTTTTTGGCGATCACGCCTAACTGCCTAAGCGCGTATTTCATTTTCTGGTGTACTACTAAGAAAGCATCACAGATCATTGGGCCAGCTCATAGTCCAACATGGCATCTTCACATGTGAATGAATCGTGGTGAGAGAAGTACCCTTGTAGCTTGGAGTGGTCGTGTGGGTTTCCTTGTATGCAGGCATGGACCCATATAAATGTCCAATCTGACCAGTCCTGATGCACTAGTCCCGGACCTAAAAAAACATGATCCTAGCATGGTTTGGCACGACGACCATATTGCCAATGTTAGCACACGCACGGGCAAGTGTGTAGGGCTAGCTGTGCCTAGGTCACGATATGCCGGCCGGTAGTGCTGGCACTGGCGCACGACATGAATAATGAGCTGGTATTATACCAGCCAAATATAATCCTACCAGCCTTTGGTATCATATCCTTTCTCAACAATTGAATTACTTAATGGGAGAACCCTCATAGTTGACCGGTGCTCTTAGTCGCTAGCTCCGATCCCCTCTTCCTCACTCGCCCCTTCAGGAGGCCAGCCACATCTCTCTCTCTCTCTCTCTCTCTCTCTCTCCCCCCTAGCCGGTCGATGCTCCCTGTGATGACACCCTCCTCTCGGTCGGCAATGCGCAGGGGAGGGGGTAAAGTTGACGGCAGTGGTGATGTGGTGGTGCAGTGATAGCAAGAGCGAGGTCACTTCTATTCACAGAGCTATATAGTGGCCAAGCCAGCACATGACACAACTAACATGTTGTAGGGTTGTGTTTGGACCGAGATTTTGGCACGACGACATTGCATAGCAAAGCACAGATAAGGCATATAATGCCTAATAGTGCAGTGTCGCATGCCATGTGCAAGTGTCACACTACTTGCCTCTATTCACATCCTCTACATTATATATGCCATGGTGGCTTGTTGGCGCAACTTTGGTATCTGTGCTACAAAAGTCTAGTGCCTGGTGCGAGATGGGTTTTGCAGTTCTTGAGTACGTTTTTTGATAGATCTTATATCGGTTATTGCCTAGTGTCATGCTTCGCAATTGTCATTCTTGGGTGCCTCTTTGTTCCATAGGAGCTCTTTTTGTAGGTGTTGTCATCAAGTAAATTGTTGGGTAGTGTTCTATCCACCTCTTCCATCATTCTCCTTTGTGGCTTGTCCCCTCATTCGACATTGGATAGCAGTATGTGCATGTAGACTGGATGTGCTAGAATTTTAGAACAACCATCAAATGGAAGGTGTTACAAAACACGGTTAATTTCCAGATCCAACGGATCTATTAACCGACGAACGAGGAAGCACGATCACCGTAGAAGAAAATACGCAAGCGAGAACGACGCCGAGGCACGATGTTTTTTTAACGAGGTTCAGCGATGTGCCTAATCCTCGGGTCAATGACTACGGGCGCTCCTCCCCATAAACAGCAGCTATACCGGCATCCGGGCGATCCCGCGGCCTTGCCGCCACGCAAACCAGCCGCTAAGTCGTCTCACGGTTACAACAGGGGTGGCCTCATATTTATGGCCCCCTAGGACATAGAGTCCGACCACAACTCTATCCTAGCTCCTAATACAACTCAAGTCCAACTCAACCGAATTGTACACATATTCGACACATATCTAACAAACTCCACCTTGGCGAATATGCACGCCACCTTGAAGTCGTCCCATGCGTGAACCTCCGTGTACCCGAACTGAGTTGTTTCCTTCACAGCTCCACACAAGCTGCCCGACAAGTCTCATAACAGACCCTTCGCAAACAAGAGACTCCGCTATCCAGCAACTTCATAATCCATGACTCCACCTGTAGCTGTGCACCCTTCTCTTTAATCACCACAGTCTTTTGAGTAAACTAGATCCATCTCTAGCTCTAACATGCCTGACTGAAGCAAGTTACTCCCTGTTAGGCATCACATGAGCTAACTGAATCCAATACCATACTCGACCTGACTGCATACATGACACCGAGAACTTCACAACCGCTATCCGAGTCACATATGAAAATCCGCCACAATAGCTTGCTCTTCCTTTTTCACTGCAATGCTACGTCTCTTGCACCGTAGTCTCCTGCAGCCTTGACCAACCAGATTACTCCAGTTGCAAGTATAGACATCCACCATCTATACTTCCTTCCAACTCAGCCTACGCCCTTCGATCCCGCATTGAATCGATCCACGCACCTTGCTGTCTTGGAAGCACACAAACTCTTCTAATGCAAAACCCGCATCCTGAGTTTGCACCACGTGTTGCCACGCCACAGAGAACGAAGAACTTCATCAGCCGCCACGATCCTACGTCGCCACGCTGATCCCGTCGTCGTCGCTCTGCCTCGATCACGGTATGACTAGCATGGGTGCGCTAGCCTCTCCGCCATAGCCGCACCGCTCGTAAGCCCCGTCGACTGTCCCGCCGCTCGCACACGACGAAGCCAACCCGCTTGAGCGCCGCCCGCAGATCACACCACAAACTCCGCAAATTCCAGCTTCCGAACTTGCAATTGCTTTGATCTGCAATATTACCGTGAACCTCCCTGTATTCATGGAGACCAAGAAAAAAATAACATTGAGTCCGAGCCAGACTACTCCTGACGTCTGCAGAGACTCGGCAATGAGTCCAAGCTAGACTCCTGCCGTCCACAAACTTGCCAACAAGTCCATGTCGAACACTCCTGTCATCCTTTTCCTTTTCCAATTCTGTATCTGAGAGATATACCTGTCTGCTCCAATCTTCCGTGGCACATACGTGCACAACTCCATCGTGACCATAGCGGGCCCACAGGTGGCCGGTTCTCCAACAAACAAAGAATCCAAGAAATCTTGACGAAAACGAAAAATAAGGAACAAGCCACCACGTTCGGCCATCCAGACTCCTGATTGTGTATGTATTGTTGCCAACCATACGCCGACCTGATTCCAGCACCTCCTGGCCACAACACGGCACCATTACCTGAACTCCCGTTTTCAAATCGATCAAAAATAGAACGTCCTTGATCACCGAGAAAACCATCAGGTCTTGCCGCACAGGAACCTGCACATTGCCATCTATCTGAGCCACACAATCTCTCAACAGAAACTTTCTCCAAAATATGCAAAGTCCACCGTGGCTCTCACGCCACCATCGTTGCTGCTACGAGAGCCCTGCAACGATCACCCCGATCGAGATCAACCACCCGTCGATCTCACCGCGAGTCAAGCCGCCGTCTTCATCCACGACGTCTTCTAGCCGCACCGTCGAACTTGGCCGTCACGTCTGACCGACCCCTATCGAACAGCAGCCACCAACCGCCATCAACCCGATCTCCACGTCTGGAACAATCCCGTTGATTGCAGCCCATTGGACGGTTCGAGCCACCCGCTCGAAGTTTCCAATTCCACCGATCGAGTTGTCGATCGCCGCCATGCTCCACCTTGCGCCATGTTCTTCTCCGAACACACCCGTGCGAGCCTTGCGCGGTGTGGAACATATCCATCGCGCCTCCTGCGATCTTCTTCTATGAACCATAGAGCTGGTACCACTTGTTACAAAACACGGTTAATTTCCAGATCCAACGGATCTATTAACCGACGAACGCGGAAGCACGATCACCGTAGAAGAAAATACGCAAGCGAGAACGACACCGAGGCACGATGTTTTTTTAACGAGGTTCAGCGATGTGCCTAATCCTCGGGGCAATGACTACGGGCGCTCCTCCCCATAAACAGCAGCTATACCGGCATCCGGGCGATCCCGCGGCCTTGCCGCCACGCAAACCAGCCGCTAAGTCGTCTCACGGTTACAACAGGGTGGCCTCATATTTATGGCCCCCTAGGACATAGAATTCGACCACAACTCTATCCTAGCTCCTAATACAACTCAAGTCCAACGTAACCGAATTGTACACATATTCGACACATACCTAACAGAAGGATCATCTTAGTATCTCGAGAAAATGAAGAGTCCGCATCATGGATGCCTTTTTTAGCATAATAACTAATTTGTCTTTAGATGCGCTCAATTATCGACCTTAGACCGTAAACTTGATGGAAAAAAGTGTTGTTGATTGATGGAAAATATAAAGGAGATCCACAATTTATAGGAGGACGATCCACAAATCAAATTGCAGCTTTTATGAACCTCACGAATTAAATTACAACAAAATATTATACTGACGTGTCGATGAACCCGACTAATTGTTATATATGACACTGACATGACATAGGTTTTCTCTTTATTTTTGTGAACAAATCCGTTTTCTCTGACAAGAAGAGAACCACACGGCGGCCAAAGAAAGCAGTAAAGCAATGTAGTACGATGTAACATTCAGAGAGTTCAGACCACCAGCAAGCATATGCAAGCAGCAAAGCCATCCCTAAGCAATGGTATTATCAATTGGCCCCTGCTTCACTCCCTGGTCCCACATTGGGTTCATCGGCACCTCTCGATCGGACCTCAATGGGCTGCGGCATGCGTACAAGCAAGAAACAAATAATTAGGCAGGAAAGTTGTCAATTAGGTGGATCTGATCATGAACGTGTACTAGCTAGCTACTGACGGGTAATTAACGAGCTAGCTGCTAAGTGTTAATTACTGACACCTGAAATTTACCTGCACGATATGGAACTGCTTTGTAGGGTCCTCGGGTAGAGTTGTATCCTTGCCTACGCCAGCGCCACTGATGCCCCAGCCAGTGATGCGATCAACAACGGCTAGGAATTTATCCTTGAGCTGAGCAGCGAAACTGGCCATGGCAGCGATCGAGAGCTACTGGTGTTAATTACCGGAGCTTCTCAGCGACGAAGCTACTGAAGCAGCTAAGCTGAGTATATCAGCTAGTTTGTTGGTGTGGCTAGCTTTTGAGTCTGAGTAGTGATATATTATCACGGACGAGAATGGCCTATTTGTAGGCATCAAGCGAGGCGAGTGTGGTTGAGCAATGGCCATGCCCGTGTGGAGTGGTTTCGGCTTCAGCTTCGACACCGGCCGGGCACGCAACACGGTTAGCTGGCGAGCGATCGTGTTATGTCTTTGATCCGTACGTGAAACAAAGCAAACCCTTGACTAATTTAGGTAGCTTTCTTGATTAATTAATGCTTCCATATAGTTCCATGGCACCAAGAGCATGATACGATCGTTGATCCCGTATCATCACTTCCACAGCTACTTTTCATTTTGGGATGCAAAGTATATATCACGCAAACGCTCGTTTGCCACGCAAACCTTGTGCGCGCATGATTACATTTCATTGCTTTGCCTGCTTGGTCTCATGACTGATGACATGACACACCACGATCAAAACTTTTTAATTTCCAGTGCTCTTTGGCACATGAAAAACATATTAAAAAAACATTGAGGATATATGTCGGTTCTATTAGGATATATTTGTGTGACCGGCTAGGTGTTAAGGTGTTGTAAATAGTGTTTAGACGGTGTTTAAATTAAATCGAGTCAAACGGACTAAATAGTTTTGTATAGTACAGCTAAAATAAATAGATTTATGCATGTAAAAAAAATCTAATAACATACTGTACTAGCAAGGATACATAATATGCATGTAAAATTATGTATTCTAGAAAATAATAAATTTGACGAAGGAAACTAAATCCCACTCTTCTTCTCTCATATATATGTTGAGAGGCCAATGCTCATCCTTATTGACTAAAAGGTGAATTACATATCTGTTTTGCCCATCTAATCATGTTTATCTCCGTTCCGTTAGACCGTTTTTTCGCGTTTGACAGCTTGTTAAATGGTTTCGAACCATTTAGTAGGCAGTTGTGTGGTAGCAAACCCTAAACTGTTATAGGAAGTCTAGGGTCTAACATATCTTGTTCCTAGCCTATATTAACATACATCAGAAGTCCTCTACGGTATACGGAGGACAACTTGATTGTTTAATCTTACTCAGAGGCTCATTTTCATTTCCAACTCGTAGTCCATGGCGCTCCCATCTGTGTTACTACAACACCATCGCTTGGAGAGATATGCATGACGTACGGAACGGAGAAGCTCACAAAGAGCAACGTCCAAAATGTGTATCATATATCGAATATAATAATCTTTGTGATACGGCTCTGCCCAACGCTCGTGCGTGTTAGATATTCAGAATCGCCTCTCTGTTTCGCTTTTCACGACGGAATTAATCAGAATTTCTCGGCGGCCGCCTTCTTGTGCTGTGTATCATATGGAATATGGTTGGCAGGGCACCTCAACTGTGAGTGACGTCCTGATCTGATGAGATCACGTTCTTTGTCGGTCAATTACTGACTTTTTAATATATATAATATACAGTATAATATTATATATATATACTCTGTGTGATATGGCCGACATATAATTTTGGGGTAGCTAATAATATCAGTAGTATATAACGTCAAAAAAAATATCAATAGTACAACAAGGAGCGTGATGTCGGTGATGACATCATTGTCGTTTGTTTGGGTAACAGGCAGCAAATTATTAGATTGTTATATCAGCTAAGTGTGTAGACTGGCCTGTTTGGCAGTCCCAAATCTCACTGTCAGATGGCAACTTAATTTTATCACAAGTTACAGTTCAAAAAAAAAATATCACAACTTACACAAAACAAGTTTTCAACATAAATTTAAAGCACAACTCATACAAAAAAAGTTTTTTAGAAAACAAATCAACTCAACTTATATACACTACCTGTTTCCCAGATGGTTTTTAGAATAAATCTATGATAGACTCATTTTTAAAAACTCTAGATAACCTCTTTGAAAAACATATATATGGTACGGTGGAGGAATGTTGTAACAGAGCCAGAACAAAGAAGATATAAAATATGAAGGAAAGGAAAACAAGCAGAGAAAAACAAAAGGAAAGGAGTTTTCTTTCGCAGAGTAAAGCTTCATTTTGGGTCTTGAGGTCTAAAACTCCCAGCCCACCATCTTCTTTTGGTCTTCTAACCATAGGCCAGGCTGGCTTGGCATTGATTCTGCGCAATCGCTCGTTTGCAACGCAAATCTTGAGCGTGCATGATTGCATTGCCTGCTTGGTGATGACTCGCGCGATCAAGGACTGGGCATATGACACCACGATCAAAACTTTTCAAGTACCCTTTGACACGTGAAAAAAATGATATATAAGCAAAAGCATTGAGGATGTTGTCGGTTGTGTTATATTTGTGTGATCGGCTATGTTGTGAAGGTACTGTAACCAGTGCTTGGTAAATACAGTAGTTACCTTTGTTCACATAGAGTCAGAGGCTCATTTTCATTTTCCAACTTGTCCATGGGGCAAGCGGATACGTCAAGGGTCGAGGCAGCCACCATAGGGGTATGGTGGGACCAGTGGAGACAGAGGTGGCATGGCGACAAGCGAAAAGGCGCCGACACTCTCTTCGCGCTGGTGGCCTGGGAGATCTGGAAAGAGAGGAATGCGAGGTGGTTCAGGAGCGCCAAGGCCACCGCCCAACAGGTCCTCAACACCATCAAGTGCACCGCCGACCTCTAGATCGAAGCCGGGGTAAGAAAATTAGAATGTTTAGTGCGTGAGTAATCCGGTTTGTGTACCTTTCGTGGGCGGCAAAGCGTGTTCCAAATCTGTAATCCGCCCCAAAAAACCCTGTAAAACTTTCTTCTACTTAAATACAATGATGCACACAAGTCTTTTGCGTATTCGAGAAAAAAGAAAACTTGTCCATAGCGCGCTCCTATCATCAACTTCCGGCCGCGTATCAATCGGATATCGGCCAGTGATGGAGAAGCTCAGGACAACTACCAAATGTGTATCATATATGGAATTTCCATAATAATGGAATATGGTTGGTAGAGCCGAGCCCCTGACCCCTGACCCATGCAGCCATGCCACGCGCGTGCGTGCAAGATATATTCAGAATCGCCTAGCTGTTTCGTTTTCCAGACACACGACGACGGAATAATCATAATTATTTCTCCATCAGCCGCCGCCTGCCTGCTTGTGTACCATATCATGATGGGGATATGGTTGGCAGATCAGCCGCACCTCAACCGAGTGACGTCCTGATGATCACGCTCTTATACTGACTTGTTTATACGTACGTACAGATACTATTGAGATGGCTGGTAAGGGTCCTTAGTGACGGATTCAACAAGCGTCTATGTCTCTAATAAGGCCATAGTAGACGGGTAACGAACCGTCTCAAATAAGAAAGAAAAGAGACGGCTGAACAAATTGACCGTCTGTGATATTGTACCACTACCGGAGAGCGAGCCTTTTCCGATGGCGGCAGAGTTTGCCGATGGCCAAGGAATAAGCCATCGGCAAACATCCCGGTTTGCCGATGGCAAAGCCAAGCCATCGGCAAACATATTGTTGCCGATGGCCGGGCCATCGGCGAACAACGGCCATCGGGAAAGAGCCTGTTTGCCGATGGCCGGGCCATCGGCGAACAAAAGCCATCGGCCAAGAACTTGTTTGCCGATGGCCCGGCCATCGGCATAACGCCCCATCGGCAACGTTTGCCAGGAGCGTACGGCGGCAGACGCCGCCGTTAGGCCATCGGCAAACCTCCTCGTTTGCCGATGGCCACGACCAACGGCAAAGCTTAGCCACGTGGCTGCACGGGAGCGCCCAGGCCCACCTTGTTTGCCGATGGCCGGCCATCGGCAAAGCCTATTTGCCGATGGCTTTCCAAGGCCATCGGCAAACAATTCTTTTTTTTTATTTTTTCCTTCCCATTTTTTTTTCTGGTGTCTTCCTACACCACATACAACCCAGCTTCAAAAGTTGGGACAATTTTGAGTTTTCTGGCTATATTTCGTTAATTTTTTTGGTTTCTTTGAATTTTTCCCGCACCTCTAAATTTGAACTGCAGGTACATGAAATAATGCAAACTTTTGATTCAAAAAATGATATTCATGATGCTTGGAGTATGTTGAGGCCGTATCCAGGACCTCGCATGAAATTACGACCCTGTTGGCCTCGTAACATGGGTAGTGACGTGCCCGGAAAGTGTTTTTAAATTGTATAAAATCCAAATGAAGTCCGAAATTGACGAAACTTGACGAGTTGTGTTGGCATGGCATGTGTAGTGTGTGGTAAAAATTTGAAAAAGTTTCGAGTAAGTTGTGACGTCGGATGGTCAAAACCCAGACATCTCCACATGTGATCACAGAGTGATCACATGTGGAGTGATCACATGTGGAGATGTCCGGGTTTTGACCATCCGACGTCACAACTTGCTCGAAACTTTTTGAAATTTTTACCACACACTACACATGCGATGGCGAGACAACTCGTCAAGTTTCACAATTTCGGACTTCGTTTGGATTTTATAGAATTTAAAAACACTTTCCGCACGTCACTACCCATGTTACGAGGCCAACAGAAGTCGTAATTTCATGCGAGGTCCCGGATACGGCCTCAACATACCGCAAGAATCATGAATATTATTTTTCGAATCAAAAGTTTGCATTATTTCATGTACCTGCAGTTCAAATTTAGAGGTGCGGGGAAAATTCAAAGAAACCAAAAAATTAACGAAATATAGCTCAAAAGTTCAAAATTGTCCCAGCTTTTGAAACTGGGATGTGTTTAGTATAGGAAACCACCAGAAAAAAAATTGGGAAGAAAAAAACAAAAAAAAATTCAAATTTTGCCGACGGCCTTGGAAAGCCGTCGGCAAAGTCGCTTTCCCGGTGGCCGGCCGGTTATGAGGCCGCCACGTGGATGGGTTTGCCGATGGCCGTGGCCATCGGCAAACATGTTTTTTAAAAAAAAAAATAAAATGGGCCAGCCCCTTTCCCCTCTACCCTAATCCGCGCCGGCCTCCCCATCCCGACACCGACCGCCGCCGCTCATCCTCACACCCACCGGCGCCGCCCCGACCGCCGCTGCTCCCCACCGCGGCCACTTCTCACCGCCGCTCCTCACCGCCGCTCCCCACCGCCGCCGTTCCCCACCGCCGCAGCCTCCCCGGCCGCAGCTCCCCACCGCCGCGCCCCGACCGCCGCCGCTCACCGCCCCCGCAGCTCTCGACCACCGCCTCCACCACTCCCCACCGCCGTTGCTCCCCCCGCCGCGCTCCCCACCGCCGCCCGAGATCCACCGCCGCTCCCCACCGGCCGCCGCCCGAGATCCACCGCGCTCCCCACCGCCGTCGCCCCGAGCTCCGCCGACGCCCGAGCTCCGCCGGCGCCCGAGCTCCACATCCATTGCCGCCGGGGCCGCCCCGACCGGCCATTGCCCCGAGCTCCACATCCACCGCGGTAGGAAGGTAGGTGGAAGAGAGGAGGGAGGAAGGAGGAAGAAGGGGGGAAGGAAGAAGAAGGAGAAGGGAGAAAGGAGGAAGAAGAAGGGGGGAGGAAGGAGAAAGAGGAAGAAGAAAAAGTGAGAGAGAAAGAGGAAGAAGAAGAAGGGAGGGAGAAAGGAGGAAGAAGAAGAAGGGAGGGAGGAAGAAGGAGAAAGAGGAAGAAGAAGAAGGTGAAGGGGGAGAAGAAGGTCCTCGGAGCAACGATCGTCCACGCCGTCCGTTCACACCGTCATCCCCGCGCGTCGCCGGAGGAGAAGGTAAAGCTCAAGGGTTGTGGATGGGATGGCCATCGTGTGGTTTCTGTGTTGACGGCCTTCGTGCCGCTATGCTTATCGGCCTTCGTGCCTCTATGTTTATCGGCCTTCGTGCCGTGTTGGTTATCAGCCTTTGTGCCGTGGTTGTTGTTGGCCTTCGTGCCATTTTCTTGCAGGTTTTGGGGACCTCCCCGTACAAGGGAGGTTCTGCCGAAATTTTCCACTAATAGTGAAGTTTTTATTGCTTTGCAGAGCAGGACTTGTCGGAGGGGACCTTGACCGTGTTCGTGCACCTACCCGCCTCTGCGCCGCCACCCTAGGTATAATTCACATCTATTCCTTATAGTTGTTGTAAGTACATTGCGTAACCGAGCTAGGCGTCTCCCGTCCGAAAGGGATTCGCGGTCGTTGGTATGCGGATCAGTGCATATCTGCGATGGTTTCTCTTTTAGATTGTCCACGTTTTTTGGACAGCCCGAGGATACATAGATGGGTTAGCTTCCATGTTCCGCCCCCGTCCGAGTCGGAGTTTCATCAGCCCCTCCCCGTTGTTCTCCGGATACGCACTCTCCCTGTCGGGACGTGTATCGGGAGAACAGCGGGGAGGTGCTGCCGAAATTCCGTCTCGGACGGGAGCGGAGCATGGAAGCTAACCTCATCTACGCATCCTCGGGTGGGATTAGGACCTATCCTTCACCTAGTAGATGGTAGGAACGCCTTGTAGATGCAGATGTTGGTCCTATTACTCGCTTACGTTGGCGCATGACAGAGGATGGATGACCGTGAGTGGATGTACACGGGATTCAAAGACAAGACCAATGAATGGGTAAAGGGGACCGGGGACTTCCTCGAGAAGGCATTTGGCCCAGCTTCTAAAGGGGCGATTCGGGTGTTTTGACCCTGTAGCAAGTGTAAGAACCAGACAAGGAAAGAGCAACGACAGATGAGGAATGATATTTGGGCGAACAGATATGTTCCAAACTATACCCGCTGGATCCTCCATGGGGAACCCCAACGGGTTACGGAGGCGGTGGTGAGACCGGACCTCGATGGGTTTGATCAAGACGCCGGAATGGCAGACTTGCTTGAAAACTTTGAAGCCGCTCAAGGATTGGAGGTGGAGGAAGAAGATCCAGAGGCGACCGCAAAGGCGTACTACGACATGATGGAGGCGGCAAAGGAGCCCCTTCACGAGAAGACCCTCATTTCTAAACTGGATGGCATTTCACGCCTAATAGGGTTGAAGTCGTCACTGGGCATCAGTCGGGAAGGTTTCGATCTCGTGTTGGCAACTGTTGGCGGGCTGCTTCCGGAGGAGCATTGCCTGCCAAAAAACACGACCGAGTCACAGAAGCTCCTTCGTGCACTCAAGATGCCTTATCACCCGATCCAAGCTTGTAAGAACGAGTGTGTCCTGTTCCGGGGAGACCACGAGGCAGCAACACGCTGTCCAGAGTGCAAAGTGATGAGGACATCTCGGCCATACATGCTTCCTCAAGTGAAAGCCATTCATATTACAACATTGAAGATACAAATCAAGGGTCATTTCTACGAAAACGTGTCAAGAATCTACAAGTGCAGGTGAATTCATTCCTAATTGATTTTAATTTCAATACTTCTAAGAATGTTATACTACCTAAGTGTTCTACTTTGGTTGTATTTAGGAAGACACAAAAGGAGCATGAAGAAAATGGAGCTTCGGATTTTATCATTGAAGCACATAATGGACCAGTGGATTTTATCACCATGGTGCAAAACGGACCAGTTGAAAGAACTACTCATAACTCTCAACTCACAGAAGCTATGGAAGTAAATGAGGACTCTTTGGAAAGCTTATCAAGTCAGCTTTCCAATGCCACCAAGACCAAGTACTTTGGACTTCACACCAATGAGAACCAAGTCCGTTTGTGAAGACTGCTCGAAGGCCAGGAGTCTGCGAGTCAGCACATTGGTACAACTTCATGTTCAAAACTGTACCAATCTACAATGTTTCTGGTGCATGTGATACATGGTTGGAAACATAGTGAAGTTAACTTTCCAACGCAACGACGGTGCATCATTTGGACTTCCCAAGATGGAGTTATTGCCAAATCACTGAAGACCACTCCAGAAGACCAACAGCCTCGCGAACCCACTTCGAAGCCATTTCGTGGAGGCCTTTTCACATTCTTAGTCTTTTCATTTCCATCTCGAGTTTACACCTATCTAGCAGGGTTGTTGCTAGTATAAATAATCCCCTAGACCCATTGCAAACTCAAGACTTTGATAATCCAATTCGGAATCCTTTGTTGTTGTGTGCTAACAAACCCCAGAGAGAGATTCTCTACCCCTTTGCTCTTGTGTTTTCCTTCGCGGAGATTACGAAGCGGCCGCGTCATCGGCACCCAATCCGTGCTCCCGATCCTTGAGTTCGGGTTGCGTAGGTTGGTTCTTTGAGAGTGTGGTTGGGCGAATCCTTGGTTCAGGCTGCCGTATAGAGACGGTGGTTGGCTCCTTGTGCGTGTCGTCGGGTTGCACTAGTTATCGCTGCTTGCAGCAAGTTATCGGCCATTCTTCGGCTAGTTATCAAGATCGATCCTACGTCGTGAAGATCGGGACAACAACCTCATCATCGGCATCAGCTCTTCGGTTGCCACGGTAGGATTTTTACCCTTAGCTACATATATATTTGTGTTCGTCCTATCCACTGAAAAAGCCACAAAAATATTCTGCTATAACCCTTTGTTTCAATCTGTTATTCTTCTTGTGAGTTCAGTTAATTTTCAGTCCATTAGAGTCTTTGTTTTGTTGCTGATCATTATCCTTTGCGTGTCCTTTGTGCCTCTTTATGTATCTCGAAATCCCTATAAAAAAATTCAGAAACCGGTATCATCCTTCGCGTAAACTTTGATCCTATCAAGTTAGAACGCCGACGGTTGTGTCTTGTTTCTACAAAAAGAAAAGTGTATAAGTTTCATATCTGTTCTTGTTCTTAGTTATATATAAAAAAAAAAGTTTATAAAAAAAGAGAAGAAAGAAAAGTTACAAAAAAAAAAAGAGAGAAGAAAAAGAGTTGAGGAAAGTTTGAGAAAGAGAAGTTGAAAGATCAGTTTGTTTATGTGCACATGTTGTGAATTTTATATCAAGTTGCACAATCAGTTTGTTATCTATCTTTTGGTGCAAAATTTTGCTTAGGTCTGATTGCAACACTTGCATCCTAAGCATACTCCTTGTTTGCATCAAAACTGAATTATCTTTGCGTGTGTGTTTGATCCATTTACATCACTCATATCTTGTGGTCAGCACTAGACATTTTGGACTGTGATTTAACTTTACAATAGCGAGAATTCAGATTGCATTCCTTGTGAATTATATCCCCACCAAGCTCCACAAATAACCCACCGTCATAGGAACGCTGATCTTGCATTCTCCCAACCATCATTCTCAAGTTACCACCTCGCATTGGCCCCTGTAATCTGCAGGGAATTCACATGAGCTTCGGTTGGTAAGAGAGGTGAGGTTGTGAGATTTCACATATATTTTCCTATACCACATATAAGCTTGCTATTTTGCATATGTATTAACCATGATAGGCCGAAGATACACCAATCTTCCATTCTATGGAAGTCTTGATCCGAAAAAGAGTTTCTTGATTGGCAAGAACAAATGGAGATTGATCTTGAAGTTCAAGATTTTTCGAAGCCAAGAAGATAGCAAGAGTTGTCCTTGAGTTTGAGGATTATGCTCTTGATTGGTGGAAGCAATATCCGCATAAGCGCTTCATCAAGAATTGGGAAGATTTGAAGAAAGCCATGAGAAAAGAATTTGTGTCAAGGAAGTATGGGCTGATTTTGCTTCGTCGTTTGGAGAATGTAAAGCAAGGTAGTAAATCTGTCCAAGCATATTATGATAAGCTATCTTCTTCTTTGCATCGAGCAAATGTTGTTGATGACATGAGTGCAATGACATATTTCAAGAGAGGTCTTAATGCTAACATTGCTGCTGCACTTGAGAGAAAATATTTTAGAAGTATGCAAGATCTTCTAAGTTGTGCAATAAGTGAGGAGAAGAGAATCGTGAAGGTGTAGCAAGGCAAGAGCTCACGGTGCAGTCATTTGTGCCAAGACATACATGCTAAGTTACAGCCCACTGTATCCTCTGTTATTGGGGAGAAGCAAGCTTCAACTTCATGCAAGAAGAGAGGACATGCTATCCCAAAAGTTTCTTCAAAGTTGATTCTAGTGCTAGAAGAAGTGAAGACCATCAACCATTCAACTCCAAGAAGAACTTTGTTGTGCAGCAAGAAGATAACTCTGTGTCTCTAGTTGATAAGAGAAATGATGGGGTGTGTGACATTGCTTTGGATCATATTGTTACACCAACCCTTGATATTATTGTTGCCCCAAAGTGCCATTTACAATCTGAGATTGATGAGGAAGAAGTTGCAAATGTTTCCATCACTCGGTTGTCTCAGCTTTGAGCAAGATCAAGAAGAAAAATCTGCTGCACATGCCATAGAAGTTGAGGTAGAAGAACAACTATGCAAGTAGTGGAAGCTCATCGGTCGAGCTATGAAATTAGAGAACATCTTTCTCTATTGGAAGTTGATCCTTTGCGTGTTCAGTTGAAGGAACATGCTGCAATTGCTCATCATGCAAATCTGAATTTTTTTCGAGAAGAATGAGGTGATTGCTGCTATGTCTCATTGTGAAAGTGTCGACATTATTCAGCAAGAAGAACCAATGCATTGCATCAACACAAGCGTTGAGCATGATACAAGTTTTGTGCCTTGTGCTAGTGCCAATTGTGGTGAAGTTGCAAGTTCCGACTTTGTCCAGAATTCTTCTATGCAACATTGTAAAAATTCGAGCCAAAATATGATCAAGAGATTGACAAAAATTCAATTTTTGAAGGTGCATCTAATCTGAATTTGAAGGTTGACCATAGTGCCAATTTGAGTGCTCAATGTGAGAAGAAAGATGCCTCTATTGTGCCATCAAGTGCAAGTGAGAAATCTGTCGAAGATAAGGTTCATCATGATCCAACACTTCGAAGTTTCAAACTGAAGTTGTTCCAAGCACAAATGTGGTGCCAAGATGTGATGTACCATCAACTCCGTTGTGTGAGGAAATATTGGACAGTGGTGCTGAAATTGAATGCTCTAACTCACCACTTAATGATCAGAAGATTGAAGGCATGATTGATGAAGATGATTCCACTTCAACCATTGAAAGATCATTGCCTTTTGAGAAGGCAAAAGATGGCTCTTTTGCTGCAACCATTGCTACCCCTATGGCAATGGATAACATGACGAATGATGATACATATTCATATGTTGCTCCACAAGATGTTGAAGTGATTGTGCATCAAAACCCAAGTGAGAATGAGAGCCACATAGCCAAATGGAGTGTGAGTGAAAAGAAAATTGAGTTGTATGATTCCACAAAATGTGAGGATGAGATCCACATAGCCAAATTGAGTGCAAGTGAAAATAAAAGTGAGATGAGTGATTCCACCAAAAGTGAGGTTGAGAGCATCAACAAAAAGAGTGTGAGAGATACACCACACAAAAAGAGAGAGCTTCATTGCAAAACATGTGAGGATGATTTTAATACTAACCCATTAATCTCTACTTCTAGTGTTGTTTCTCCAAATGTTCAGGTGTACCGGTGCAAGAAAAAGGTGGAAGAGGTGGCTGTCCAAAAGACTACCATACTTGATAAGAGAAATGAGAAGGTAGCCATTCTTGAGAACCAACTCTTTGCTGTCCAAAACCTAAACCATGATAAGGATAAAGGTAAAAGTTCGAGCTACAATTCATCAATCCATCGCCAACACCAAATCTGAGAGGTAATGTAAATAATTTAGATCTGAACTTACAAAACAAATCGGTGAGCAATTGTGATGATAAATTTGTTTCAATAGGAATTGAGCCTATACACAATCTTTATGCTGGTTTGCTTGATCCACATGTTCATATAAGTGCTGAATTTTTGCAAGTTGATAACCATTGTTCAATTATGAAAGATCATTGCTACTCTTTGTGTGATATTCATGCTAGTCTACATGCTAATAATGTTGGCCAAGTGAAGTTGATTACTCATGCTGAATTTTTCAAAAGAATATCTCCTACTGAACATGTGTGCTATGTCATGCTTGATGAATTTGTTAAGATCGATAAAATGCTTGAAAGTATTCTTGACATATTAACTATGAAATCTTTGAATGGCGTACATAGTTGTAAGTTTACTTTTAACTTTATTGGACATCCTATTGTAAATAAATTCTATGCTTGTGCCCTTTGCATAACATGTGACAAGCTTGCTGAACTAAAACAGAATACAACGAGTAATGCATCTTGTGAATCATATTTTTCTGAATTTGATATGAATAAATTATTTAGTACTTGTTGTCCAGAACAATCAATGTTATTACCTTGTTCATATTATACTTTGAGAGAAATAAACTTTGTGCAAACATGTTCTGTTCATTCACCCAAGGAATTTCCATCCCCATGTGAGACCACTTGACAATGAAAGGTACATTTCTAAACCTCGGTTGTGCATCAAGAATTCTTGGAATATCGAATATGCTTCATTCCCATCTGTTGATATGATTGATCTCAATAAGATGAAACATGATAACTTGAATCAAATGAGTGGTTTGAAAGAAATCTTTGTGCTTCCATCTACAAAGCTAACTACAGAAAAACCGAGAAAATTTTTCTTTCATGGGAAAGGAAAAGATAAAAGTATGAATTACAAAAAGAAAAATGAGCAAGATGAAATAAAAGATTATAAGAGTAACTGCATATATCCACCCTCTAGTTTGTCTAAGTTGATTTCAGGTGAACAAAAGTCGAGGACGACTTTTCTTGAAGGGAGGGAGGATGATAAGGCCATCCCAAGGACATCAACATTCACTCAAAATTCAAAGCATCAATTCAAGGTGAAAGCTAAACTTAACTCCAATTTGTTTTGGTTTCCATATGCAAGACTACTACTTGGTTTATATGATTCCAGGTTCAAACACCTTGCTGTCATGGAAGAAGAGTGTGATGTTAGTGTAACACTAAACATTGCAAGCCTAGTACCATTCTTTGGACTAGATGATTCGAGTCGTCGAGGTCGACTCCTTTTCAAGAAGGGGAAGATGATGAGGACATCTCAGCCATACATGCTTCCTCAAGTGAAAGCCATTCATATTACAACATTGAAGATACAAATCAAGGGTCATTTCTACGAAAACGTGTCAAGAATCTACAAGTGCAGGTGAATTCATTCCTAATTGATTTTAATTTCAATACTTCTAAGAATGTTATACTACCTAAGTGTTCTACTTTGGTTGTATTTAGGAAGACACAAAAGGAGCATGAAGAAAATGGAGCTTCGGATTTTATCATTGAAGCACATAATGGACCAGTGGATTTTATCACCATGGTGCAAAACGGACCAGTTGAAAGAACTACTCATAACTCTCAACTCACAGAAGCTATGGAAGTAAATGAGGACTCTTTGGAAAGCTTATCAAGTCAGCTTTCCAATGCCACCAAGACCAAGTACTTTGGACTTCACACCAATGAGAACCAAGTCCGTTTGTGAAGACTGCTCTGAAGGCCAGGAGTCTGCTGAGTCAGCACATTGGTACAACTTCATGTTCAAAACTGTACCAATCTACAATGTTTCTGGTGCATGTGATACATGGTTGGAAACATAGTGAAGTTAACTTTCCAACGCAACTGACGGTGCATCATTTGGACTTCCCAAGATGGAGTTATTGCCAAATCACTGAAGACCACTCCAGAAGACCAACAGCCTCGCGAACCCACTTCAGAAGCCATTTCGTGGAGGCCTTTTCACATTCTTAGTCTTTTCATTTCCATCTCGAGTTTACACCTATCTAGCAGGGTTGTTGCTAGTATAAATAATCCCCTAGACCCATTGCAAACTCAAGACTTTGATAATCCAATTCGGAATCCTTTGTTCAGCTGTGTGCTAACAAACCCCAGAGAGAGATTCTCTACCCCTTTGCTCTTGTGTTTTCCTTCGCGGAGATTACAGAAGCGGCCGCGCGTCATCGGCACCCAATCCGTGCTCCCGATCCTTGAGTTCAAAGGTTGCGTAGGTTGGTTCTTTGAGAGTGTGGTTGGGCGAATCCTTGGTTCGGGCTGCCGTATAGAGACGGTGGTTGGCTCCTTGTGCGTGTCGTCAGGTTGCACTAGTTATCGCTGCTTGCAGCAAGTTATCGGCCATTCTTCGGCTAGTTATCAAGATCGATCCTACGTCGTGAAGATCGGGACAACAACCTCATCACAAAGCCTCTAGTACGTGGAGGTAGAAGGCAGTGATGGCATTAAGAAATAGTCTAAGATCCCCGAGATGGTCATACGACACCTTCCAGTACTACCGAGGCTGCAACGGCAGTACATGACACTGGAGTCCGCGAAACAAATGACGTGGCACAAGAATGGCAAAAGATACAGTGAGAAGATGCAGCACCCGGCGGATGGTGATGCATGGAAGCACTTCGATGCCATGAATGCTCGCAAGGCTGAGGAGGCTCGAAATGTACGCATAGCGCTGGCAACAGATGGGTTCAACCTGTTTGGAATGATGGCGGCCCCGTACACTTGTCGGCCCGTGTTTGTGATCCCCCTCAATCTTCCCCCCGGCGTCATGTTCGACCCCAAGAACGTGTTCTTGACGCTGATAATACCTGGACACCCGGGCAACAAAATCGGTGTGTTCATGCAGCCAGTGTGGGATGAATTGCAGAAAGCTTGGGATGAGGGGGTGCTGACGTATGACCGAGCTACGAAGACGAACTTCACGATGCATGTGTGGTACCAGTACTCAATGCATGACTTCCTGGCGTATGGCTTGTTCAGCGCGTGGTGTGTTCACGGGAAGTTCCCTTGCCCAACATGCAAGGCAGATGTGATGTTCACCTGGCTGGCCAAGGGTGGCAAGTATTCTTCTTTCGACGAACATCGTCAATTTCTAAAGGAGGACGATCCACTGAGATGAGATAAAAAGCACTTCACGAAAGGTGTTCAAGTCACCGGCCCCATCCCTAAGGAAAAGAGCCCAGCTGACATCCTTGCACGAGATAGAGGCTCTCGAAATTGATGACGTGAATGGTGGTTTCAAAGGATATGGTACCGACCACATGTGGACTCATATATCGGGCTTGACTAGGCTCCCTACTACAAGCACCTTCTTCTTCCACACAACATCGATGTAATGCACACGAGAAAAGAATATCGCCGAGGCACTTTGGGCAACACTCCTGGACATTGGCAAGAAGTCAAAGGACAATGTTAAGGCTAGATCTGGACATTGAAACGATTTGCGATAGACCAAATCTAGTGATGAAGACCCCTGCGCCAGGCAAGAGATGGAAGAAGGGCCCGGCCGATTACATCCTGAAAAGGCCGCATAGGAAGGAAGCACTAGAGTGGTTGCAGAAGCTAAGGTTCCCTGATGAGTATGCGGCGAATCTCAGCAGGGGAGTGAACTTGCTGACTGGCAAAGTCTTAGGGATGAAGAGTCATGACTTCCACATCTGGATTGAGCGGCTCCTTCCTGCGATGACCCGGGGATACCTACCCGAGCCGGTGTGGCGCGTCCTGGCAGAGTTGAGCTTTTCCTTCCGCCAGCTTTGTTCCAAGGAGTTGTCTCGGGACGTTTGTCTTGAACTGGAGGAGGCTGCACCTAAGTTGCTCTGCAAGTTGGAGATGATATTTCTACCGGGCTTCTTCCTGTCCATGCAGCATATGATTTTGCACCTACCAAGGGAGGCACGGTTGGGGGGACCCGTGCAAAGACCGTTGGTGCTATCCAATCGAGAGGTGTCTAAAGCTTCTTCGGAAAAAGTGTAAAAATAAAGCCAAAATTGAGGCTTCGTGGCGAGGCATTCATTCTCGGGAGGAGGTGTCCACATGCACACGGGCGTACTATACCGAGAAACTTACGAGACCACGAGATCCAATCCCTCGTTACAACATCGACGAGAATTCATGCACTCTCGGCCTTTTCGGGGGATCTCGGAAGAGCGGGAGCGGGGACCCTCGTTACTTGCGGCATGATGAGTGGCACACTATCATGATGTACTTGTTGTTGAACCTTGAGGAAACTGTTGATTATCAAGAGTAAGTTCTCGATGAGCTTGTTCCATACGTCGCCACTATCCTCCACCTATCGATCCGACCCCCTTGTCTATTGTTTCTCCAGGGACTTTATTAATGAACACTGGAGCTGCAGTAGGGCTCCTACCGAGGATGAAAAAGACCATCTTCTCAGACATAATACGCCCAATTTCGTCAATTGGTTCAGCAAAAAGGTAACTATCTACCTAACCTCGTTTCGACTTTGAGATTCCACTTTGCTCCTATGAGCGAGTAACTTAACTATCCACCTGTCCTAACCGTGCAGGCTAATTGTGATGCGGAAATGAGTCCTGCATTGAGATGTGTGGGCCAAACCTTCGATCGACATGTCAAGTCATTCGACGTTTATGACGTGAATGGCTATCGCTTTCCCACGAGAAGCTACGAAGAGAAATGGGGCAAGCTAAAAACCACGTGCACCGGAGTTCGTACTCCCGGCACGGATGGGAAGGACTATTACGGCATAGTCGAACAGATATTGGAGCTTGACTTTGGCAAGTTCCTAGGTTGTAAGCTTTGTGATGTTCAAATGCCATTGGTTCGATCCCGAGGTCACGTAAAAGGACCTTAAGATTGGGCAAGTCGAAATCCAACAGATTCCAAATATGGTGGAGACGATGTCTATATTGTGGCTAACCAAGATGCCAAGCAAGTTTATTACCTCCCATGGGCAAACCAGAATGACAAGCGCCTTGCGGGTTGGAGCCTTGTGCAGTTCGTATCACCACGCGGTAAAGCGGCGGTCCCGAACGATGATGATTACAACTTTGACCCAAGGACAGATGAGTTCTATCAACCTGATGGGCTAGAAGGTAGGTTGGAGATAGACATTGATTCGTTGATGAGTATGGAAGTAAACAACGACATCGATGAGGACGAGGGTGATGAGGTGCACGATGCTGAGGACATACGAATCCTAGATGCCTGGCAGTTGCGACGCGATGTAGAAGTTGGGGAACATGTAGAGTGTAATGATGAGGACTTAAGAGAGCTCGACAATATTGATAGTGATGACGACAGTACTGATGACGAGGACGAGCACTCGCCAGCAATATTGCCGTTAGCGGAGATAGTTTCTAATCCATGTAATATTGATACTGTTATTTATACTACCTTACATTTATATTTTCTTTACAAGTACTTGCAATCTACTAATACTAACTGTTTTAATCTTTGTCATTGCAGGCACTCGACAAAATGCCAGGCGGAGGACGGTCGCGCCGACAAAACGTCAGGTCGAAGTACATGCTGAACAAGCCCCAGCAGGACCACGTGGCGGCCGGCCACCACGAGGAGCACGTGGCGGCCGGCCACCACGAGGAGGAGGACGACGAGGAGCTTGAGGTGGAGCCGTCGACCAGCAGGGGTGGGAGTAGGCGGAGGACAGCCAGGATGAGGCTGTTTGAGGATGAGGCTGTTTGTGCCGGCGGCGGTGGCGATGACGACGACGACGACGAGGAGGACGGCGGCGGCGGCGGTGGCGACGACGACGAGGAGGAGGACGGTGGCGGCGGCGGTGGCGGCGACGACGAGGAGGAGGAGACTGCAGGCACCTCGGCTTCCACATGCACCGGGAAGAAGCCCTTCCAGCGCGGGCCCACTAAGCTCCCTGAGCATTTGCCGCGCCCTGAGGACCGCCCGCAGATCGTGATCGGCGGGAGGTAAGTATCCATTGTTGATTTTTGTACTTGTTCTTATTTCATTTTCAAATTAAAAGCGCATACTAACAATTGTTGTTTATGTGCGGTGGTGGGCAAAGGTGACGGCCGGGGAAGAGTTCGCCCATGTCACTAGCATCCGGGGCGAGTGATTAAAGCAAACTTCCCTGGCTTGGTCACCATCGAGGGGAAGACGATCGTGCCCGACAAATGGCCATACTACTACCTCGTCAGGGACGTACATGGGGAAGTCCTCGCTGACAAGATCAAGAGGGAGTTCTGGGTGAGTCTTTCAATCGCAACGCATTGATAAATACTACGCATTTGTTGGACTTTTCTCAAACAATGGAATGATGTTTGAAGCCTGTGTGCAGTTGTACTATAGGTTGGCGGAGGGCGGGACCCGTGGCCGGCGGACCGGCATCGAGGACAAGGTGTGCGAGTTGCGGATCAAGGACATGTTCTACGAGGCGCACACCGGGCCGTCATCTCCTACTAGGCCAACTTCGGGGGGATGAAGGTGGATAAGACCCGGAGCCGGGGAGCGATATGTGAACCGGAGACCGACCTCACCGAGGAGCAAGTACATGCAGTAAATAAGTAGGAAAACATCCGTTGTGATTCCTTATGTGACACATTCAACTCATTATCCGGAAGATCTAATACTTGAATGTCATGCAGACACCTCCGGGCTGGTGCAGCAAGTACGCCGACTGCTGACGTGAGATTGTGAAAGGGTGGCAAACGCCGGAGGCGTACGTGCAGCACATAGCACGTCGGGCGAAGCGCTTGGAAGAGATGGCGAGATCCGGGGTCTCATACCACCAGGGGAGCCAGAACCTCCCAGAGTTCATGGAAACATGGGTATGCTTGTGTTCAACCATTTCTTATAGCGCTGGATTTCTTATATCTCTACTTGTAACCATGTTTTCTATTTTCCTCGCAGAGGGAGCACCACGACGGGCAGCCCATCAACGAGTACATGGGGTAGGCCCTTGCTCACAAGGGCCCAGCGAAATCGGCCTCCACCACGTACAGCTCTTCGGACGGGCCCGAGAAGTACACCAGCCCGGTCGTGTACGAGAAGCTCACCAAGTACGCCGCCGCAGCTCGAGAGGCCCATGGCGACACCTACGACGTCACCACCGAGCCCATAGACCCTCAGCTCTTGATGAGGTTGGGAGGAGGGAAGCAGCACGGCCGGTTCTATATGGCCCATAGCGCCATTGAGTCGTCCTCTGTCCCGACGCTGACCGAGATCCGCAAAGAAGACCGGCGAAGGGGCGCACCGCGGGTCCCCATAGCGCCTTGGCAGCCGAGCAGTGCGCAGGTGATCGCGGGTCTTCAGGTAAGTGGAGTTTCATTCGTCGTTCGACCGTTTCACAAATAATGTACCTTGCCTTCAAATACAATCAACCATGCTGGTGTAATATTGCAGTCCACGGTCCAGGAGGTGCTAGCCAACCAGAAGCAGATGGCGCTTGCCTATCAGGAGCACGCGGCCACAGTTGCGCAGCACTACCAGCAGGCGATGTCGCAGATGTCCCTGCACATGCGTGCCCACCAGTACCTCCACTGCCTTTTCTTGCACCTCGTCCGGTGAGTCCCAACATTGCCTATTGCTTTACCTTGTGATGCCAGTCTGCAGGTACTAATTCCATCACTTGGTCTTTGTGCAGACACAATCGGCGGGTTCGAACCCAACTCCAGGTGCTAGCCCTCCAGCAGGTGCTTCTCCACAGGGTCCTTCTCCACCGCACGGCTGGGGTCCTTACCAGAGCCTCCCCACGCAGCCGTTCGTCTGGGGTCCTCCACCGACGCAGGGGTACTCGTGGCCGCCGCAGGGGCAGCCCGGGCCGTCTCAGTTCCCCACGCAGCCGGGGTACTCGTGGCCGCCGCAGGGGCAGCCGGGGCCGTCTCAGTTCCCTCAGCAGCAGCAGCTCGGCCGATGGCAGTACGGTGCGGCCCCGAGTTGGCCTGCGTGGGAGGATGGTTCTGGGGGCTCGGGGACCCAAGGGGACGGCGCCATGAGCTAGGTACCTTCTATTCCTGCTTTTGGATCTTGTTGTGCCACATCGGACATGTTTTGCCGATGTTGGCCTTGTATGGATGAATTTGGACTTGTATGCATGAATTGGGACTTGTATGGAGCCATTTCGACTTGTATGGATGATTTCGGACGTGCGATGCGGAATTTATGCTATATAATGGTTGAAATGGTGTATTATTGCGAATATATGTGATGAATTTTGTATATGTTGCTTGTGATATTATTGCTCTTGATTAAATGTGGTGGAAATGGAAGAAAACAAAAAAAAAAAGGAAAAAAAAATTCCCAGGTTTGCCGATGGCCGCCATCGGCAAACCCGGGGAATTTTTCCCGCCGAAGCCCGGGTTTGAACTGACCATATGTTTGCCGATGGCCGTGACCATCGGCAAAAAAATCCGGGAAATCATTTTCAAAACAAAAAAAAATATATGCCGACGGCCGTGGCCGTCGGAAAACAAAACTGTTTGCCGATGGCCACGTGGCGTCAGCCATCGGCAAACCCGCCGTCCCCGATGGCGGGGGCGGCCGACGTGGAATGTTCGCCGATGGGGCCACGGCCATCGGCGAACCGTTTGCCGATGGCATGTGCTTTGCCATCGGCAAACAATTGTTTTTCGATGAAGATGTTGCCGATGGGAGTTTGCCGATGGCAACGCCACTTTGCCATCGGCAAACTTACTCGACGGGATCTCGGGCTTTGCCGATGGCATCAAGCCATCGGCAAACCCTCTGGATCCGGTAGTATACGGCTTCAACAGCTGCGAACCATCTCTCCTACAAATGATAGAAATTAGTTCATGTTTAAGCTAGGCATGCAAAACCCTGAAATCATGAATAATGTGCTTCTCTGCGCCTAGAGGCTGATTTTTTTCACCTTTTCTCTTGGATCCCAGTAGTGTGTTTGTAGTAAGTTAAACTTTAAGATATAAGAGATTGTAATACGTCCTGTGTGTGATGTTTCTTTTTTTTAAAAAAAAAAACTGAAGCCGAAAGTTTTCTTTATCTACAAAACCTAAACATCTTAGCATAACAGGCAACCCCAATGTTCTTTTATAACTTCTTCGTGTCAGAGAGCACCGGACAAGTTTCTATCATGATGTCATGTCCTCGATCATGTGTCATCACTCATCACCAAACAGGATATATATCATGTGTTCACAAAGGGTTTGCATGAGAAAACGAGTGATTTTACGTGATACTTCTATCCGAAAAGGCAAAGTAGCCGTGAAAGTAATCATATCATGCTCTAGGGGCCATGTGGAAGCACTAATTATTCAACAAAGCCATCTAAATTAGTCGAGCTTTGCTTTATTCTTTCACGTACCAGATCAAACAGTAAAGATTAGAGAACGTGATTGCTTGCCAACCGTGTGATAAGCGTGCTCGGCGAGCTAAACGTGGAGCAGAGCTGAAGCTGAAATGCTGAAATCCCAATCCACTGAGCACTCCACCACGTGGCCATTGCTCAACAATCTAGCTAAAGCATCAGTCTGCTGCTCAGCCCGCTCTGGACGCCTACAAATAGGGCCATCCGCCGGTGATCATCTCCATCATCACTCGCCTCTGCTCTATCACACTCAAAGCTCCACACCAACAAACTAACCGGTGCTCTGTGCTCACGCTAGCTGCTTCAGTAGCTTTGCTGAGAAGCTCAGGCACGTTCTTGCCACCGCGAGCTACTATACAGGCATACAGCTATTCTCTCCCATGGCCAGCTTCGCTGCTGAGCTCAAGGTCAAATTTCTCGGTGTCGTCGACCGCATTACCGGTTGGGCCAGTGGTGGCACCGGCGTTGCCAAGGATACGCCGCCAGAGGAGTCCAACAAGTTACGCACCGTGCAGCAGGTACGTTTCGCGTGTACCTGCAGCTCAAGGATTATGTGTCGAGTAATAATTAATTATTAATAACATCATCATTGTCGCCGGCTTATCGATCTGTTCTTGTATGCAGCCCGTTGAGGTCCGATCCAGAGGTCGCGATGATCCCATTGTGGTACCAGGTGACGAAGCAGGGGCTAATTGATAATGTGTGACTCTACGGCGTGGATGTTTGCTGATGCTCTGAGCTCTCTCCGAATGTTGTAAACTTGTAACAGCATCCAGTGCTTTCTTATTCTTCTTCTTGTTTTTTTAAAAGAATTCTTCTTCTTCCTATTGTGGTTGTAAGTGAAAGTGTCACGTCACGTGAATGCTATATCTCATATTATAGTGTTATGCTGTAATAATGATTTGTAATTTATGGAAGTTGTAATTTGATTTGTAGGTTCTTCTATAATTTGTCTCTCCAACATATTTTTGGTCATTTTACAGCAATACCTCATTACCTCTAGTTTATAGAACTTTTTTCCATTAAGTTAACAATCTAAGGTTAATAACTGAGAGCATCTTAAGATAGATTACTTTTTGCCGAAGCAGGCAGGCAGAGAGCTCACCGGCGATGTCTTGTAGCAGCCCTATCTTTTTTCAAAATTTTCAAATTACTTTCAAATTTTCTCTTCTAATACAAAGATATGCACACTCGTGTGTATTCGAGAAAAAAAATTACTTTCAAATTCATATAGAAACTTGAAAAACTCCCAACACGAAAGTTGTTCAAAATTTTAAGATCTACAACTTTGCTTTTTAAAGTATGCTCAAATCTCAAATATTTTTAAAATTAGGTTTCAAACTTGGAATTTGAATTTAGGTTAATTAAATAATTAATTAACAATTTTGAGTAATTATTTAGCAAAGTAATAACCATTGTTTAAATAACATAAATCACATCACTTTATCATATCCAAACTCCATACCAAGTTTCAAATCAAAGTTTGCTAAATTTATTTATCAAAATGGGTTTAATAATCCCCCCAAAAAATTGAATTAAAACTTGAATTCCGATGGTTAAGTAATGTTGACCAAATAATGGAACTAAAAAATCATGTCCACACTTGGGATTCAAATTTGAACATTTGTAACTAGAAAACTCTTAACAAATTTTGGTTATAGAACATACTTAAACAACATGGTTTATATCAACAAAATTTAAGCAAATTCACATATGTAAATTCACAAGATTTCTTAATCAAACAAGGTTTATTGACATTATTCCATGTAAGCATGTGAAACACCACCATATGAAACCACATATGTAACATGTAAAGGCTATAACTGAAACATGGTACACATTTATGTCATATATATGAAGGCTATAACTGAAACATGATATGCATTTATGCCATAATGCTTAATGATTATGCTTCATGATGACCAAGTTTTTAATTGCTTATTACCATCTAGGATCTTACATAGTATAAACCTGCGATTCCTGCAACAACACACAGAGCCATTCTTCTAGATCACTGTAAAGTTTCGACTACTATGACTATTAGGGTGTCCTCAACAACTAACATTTAGCTATCTAGATCTGACGTGACAAGCAAAAAGTAAGAGAGAGAGTAGTCATTAACTACGAGCAAATAGCTTGTCTCTTTCACGTGGCCCGAGAATATGTGAGAATAGCATGTGGGCCCAGTAGTATAAAATAGTGTTTTTTCTTATCTCTCACCTCCACATCAGCTGACTACGTAGCTAGTACTTACCATTGCTGACGCCCTTAGGCCAGTCTCAGTGCAGGTTTCACCAGGGTGTCATGCACATTTATTAGGCTACCACATCAGCAGAAATACCCTTTTTGCATGAAATGAGGAGGAGAGAGAAGGAATGAGTTTCATCATGGTGAAACCTGCGGGCGTTGTTTCCTAGGCCGTGAAACCGGATGAAATCCCCACTGAGGCGTTTCATCCCATGAAATACCCAATCGTGAGTCGAGGCCACCGCGCGCCATCCCCTAGGCATTGATTTTTTTTTTTTGAAACCGTGCCATGAAAATATGCATTGTGAGAGAGCTCTATTTCATTCTAAAATTTCACGTCTTGGTAACTGTGAGGTGAAACCTCCCATTGAGACCTTAGTGGGAGTTTTAGTTAAGTGCCATTTGCATTAAATAGGCTGTCGCATAGGCATTTTTTATGACATGGTAGTGCATTTAAGAAGAGAGAAGAAATGAGTGTTATCTAAATCACATGTGATGGCATGAATACCAACTCTCTCTAAGAATCTATAGACTGAAACTCCTCATTGAGAGAGTGTTTCATCCGAGTTTTATTTCATTTAGTATGACATGGCAGTCTTTATAACAACGCAATGAAACTCACCACTGAGACTGGCCTTGGTGTTAACTACGTCCTATAATAAGTAATAGAGCCATAGAGGGACCGGCAGTAGTGTTAACTGCTTCAGTCTTTCATCCATAACCGCCGGGCAGCTCGCCTCCTCGCCGTGAGATGCTTGTAGCCCTCGGTCGCCATGACGGCTTCAAGGTTTGCAGCCATGAACTGGCAACAGCCGTGCTGCACCGCCAAGGCCAGAGTCGTCGCCACCGTGTCGACACTGACGCCATCCAAGAGCCTGTCCTCGCAAGCCAGTTTGAGCCTGTCGATCCCGTACCTGTCCGCTGCCACAAGAAGGTGCTGCGCTGTGGCCACGTCGCCGTCCTCCGGCTCCGGCACCGAGTCGGTGTAGATGAACTGGAGCATGGTTCCGAAGATTGCGGCATCCATGTCCTTGATCTCGACCCGCTTCGAGCGCTTCTCCTTCATGTCGTGGCCGAAGAACTCGGCCATGAAGACCGGAGACCTTGAGGCGAGTATTGCCTTGTGCGCCGCGAAGGACTCTCTGGCCGCGACGAGCGTCACGTCGGCTCCTGTGCCCTTCTCCAGGAGCTCGCCGAGGTAGTGGTTCAGGCCGGAGCACGGGACTAGATCATCTGCTGGCCGGGTGGTTGCGTTGTTGTGGAGTTCTCTCAGCACCGCGAGGGTGCACTTCACGATGAATGCATCTTCCTTGAGATAACCTGATTTTCTCAGTTCACTTCTACTCACGAGCGCACCTCCATAAAAACAATCTCCTGGACTTTTGAACTGATGTGACACGGAAAACTGATAAGATGGCTTCAGCATCCCGCTCGGATCTATCAACCCATAGCCAAACGACGCCTTGACACTACCGCCCTTGGGCACATCACCACGAAAGTAGAGATTCAGAGCAATCCAATTGCCAGGGATCACATGAACTTCCCACTTGTATCCGCCGGCGTTCCATGCCCTCGATCTGAGAACCTCACCGTCGGACATGGCAGATGTCAAAGAAAATCCTTCGATCTTGATCTGCTTCGACGAGCGAACAACCTCTGTAAGAGTTTCCATGGTTCGGATTCGGACTTGGAGCTGAGCTCGGAACGAATGTGTGGGTGCGATGGAGGCGCTGAGTCGTTTCGCTTCTGCGAGGAGAGGATGAAGTGGAAAAGATCAATTTATAGCACGGCTGTGTGCATCTCGGACGGCGATTGAGGTAAAGATGAGTTGAAACCGGTGACTGTTCGGCTGACGAAGCGTGCCGTGCCGACTGCCGACGGTCAGATTATTGAACTTAATTTAACCTGTGTTGCCGTATGACCTTCCACATTCCTGATTCTACGCGGCATTTGTTTCTTTGCCTTTCAAAATGACAGTTCTCACCTTTACCGTACACTGTAGTAGTAGCACTGAAGTTTAGCGTTTATACTGTGCCGCTTTTACCTTTTTTAGATTAGAATTGCGCCGCTTTTACTAGAACCATGACCGTTAAATGCTTGGGCTCATTTAAAAATGTAGCCCAGTAGCCTACTGGGCCTCATAGGCTAACCCAAATTAAAACGAAGGGTTATAGATCATGATACTACCTCCGACTCAAAATTTTCCTAAAAACCTCCATCTCAAAATAAATAAGTTCATAAAATTGTTCATCTAACATTATAGAAAAAAGGTAATAACATCAATAACACAAAATAATCATTCCATGAAAATTCATAATGTATATGGCGATATTAATTTGATCTAAAATAACTTAACTTAGGACAACACTATAAATCAATTTAATTTTGGGGGTTGGGACCAAAGGAGTAAGAAGAAGTCAAGTATTACTTCTTCGATTTGTTGGACCCGCCTCTCAAAGGGCTTAGTGGCGCTGCGCCAAACCAGCAAGGATAGAGGATGAGGGAAATTTAGTTTCTTTGGCAGTTTTAGCCGTCAGAGATGGCTTACCTGGAATCAAGCCCTCAAGGAAAATTAGGTGGGTCTAATTTGTAATGTGGGAAAGCATTTCAAATGGTAAAACAACTAAGAATTTCATATTCTTGATGGCCGAGGATTGCCGAGCTAGAATTTCATATTCATATAAGAGAAATGTTACAAAATAAATGCCCACTAAATTGGTTATTGTGGAACATATTTTTGTGGTAAACTTTACTTCTATTGGAGACCAAATGGCCATAGAGTAATCTATGGCCATTGCATAACTACAACAGAAAACATTTTCACCAATGATTATTCATTAGAAACTACTTGTAATAGTATATCACCAACATTTCGTACAATGAACAGTTGGTGACATGATTTTCAACTACTTACGCGTAAACCATGGGTGAAAATGTGCAGGACCAACTTTTGTGTTGTTGGTGAAAATGATGAGGTCAGGATCGTTAACACTCCATGCCATATATAATCCTAAACTATATATGAAGCCTAGGGTTTTCAGTTGCATCACTCCTTCCCCCAAATAATTCCAGTTGATACCCTCATCCCTCTCCTAATCTCCTATCTCTCTCTCTCCCGCCTCCCCAGCCTTAGCTAGTCTAGCCAATCCTCCTTCCTCGCATAGTGCCCTTCGATCCTCCTCTCACACCTCTAGTTCCTAGGGCCGGCGTCCCTCTACGTCTTCCAACAACTGCACTCAATGTGGATGATGCTAGAAGGCAAGGTTGTCAGCGGGTCAGACCAGAGAGCATCATCCATGACAGACCAAAGAGTGCCTATGACAACCCTGAGCTAAATTAAAGAAGAGCGGATGTCTTCCACTGCTAGGTGACAAGAGAAGGCTAAAACGAAGACTTGGATCTGGGAACCACCACCAACGGAGCAGGAGAATGACAACAAGACTATTGGGGAAGAGGAATAGGAAGGGTCATTGTTTGAGAGAGGCATTCGAGGGCTCAAGCACATAGTTCATCCACTGGCCCCGTTGCCATCAGAGTCACTAGATATGTCGCAACCACCACAGGCGACCTCACAGTGCCACCATAGTCGCCACCATTACGGTGATTGCCTTCTAAGTGATCATCACCACAACCATCAACCTCATGGTCATGGTCATGGTGACCACTATAGTCACCACTGCCATATCTACCCTCACAAAATGGGTAGATATGGTCAGGACAAAGGTTAGAAAGAAGACTAAGATGACATACAAACGCCAGTTCAATGAAGCGCAAAATAGACTTTCTGTATCAAGTCTATTTCCTCATTAAAGAAATAATATTGTGGTGTTCATCAGCAAACATCCACGATTTTATAATAGTAGTACTCAACTAATTTTGGCGATAGTGGGGTGGATCAGTCAAATACCATATAAGACTGATGTGCAGCAACAAAATTTCCCTAAAATAATAACTTTTGAGGTTTATATCATAGAGTATGATAGAGTATAATGTAAATGAAAGTGAATTATTAGTGTCATTGCTACGTGGTTTGTTAACCGAACATTTTCAATGTTTGATAAGATGTTAAATAAATAGTTATTCTTCTAATATATATTATATATACATGTTTACCTGGTCTACACAGTGAAAAAACAACATTATTCTTACTTTTATCTTAATGATAGTAGAAGCGTATAATTTATAAATATATATATAGCATACTATATGGATATTAAATTATCTTTTGTGATAGCTTATATAATAATTATATGTATTTTTGAGAGATTATTTTGTTTATCTTTTATGATAGTCATGGTGGATAACTAAATACAAAATAAAATATGTTACTCTACATTTTCTTTCGTAATGACATATATGGGTAATTTGAATGCAAAAAAAAGGGGTTCTTTCATATTATCTTTAGTAGTGGTAGATGTGGATAATTTATAGAAAATGTTAGCATATTATTGTAACTTATCTTTCATAATGGTGGATGTGTGAGTAATTTAGATACAAAAAAATTAAGGGAATATTTGAATAATATTTTATAATGATAGAGGTGAGTAATTTAGTTAGAAATTTAAAAAGTTAAATTCTAAATCATCTTAGATAATGGCAGATGTGGCTAATTTATACACAAATTTAGGGGTCATTTTGAATTATCTTTCATATTGGTGGGGGTGGATACTTTAGATGCAAAATTAGAGAGCTACTTTTATGTATTTTCATAATGGTAGATGTGAGTAGTTTTTTAATAAAGCAAAGAAACCTAATGAATAATATTGACAATGATTATTAGAGTCAATGGAATTAAATGACAGATATTTCTATTATCGTGAGAAGTTTTAGGATTTATTTTTTCATAGCGTATTTGATGAGAATTAATATGGGACTTCATTGGAGCGTTGCCTCCTAACCAGGATAGATAGATAGATCGGACAAATGAAAATGAGAAAATTCTTGTAAAGTAAAACACTCAGAGTTCAGAACACCTAGCAGAGATGATGCCATCAATTGCACTAGATCTCTACTGTGGGCTACTAATACTAAGAACTTTTTCTTCCCACGCACGCGAAGTGAGCTCAATACAATCTTTTCTCTCTCTCGCTTCAAAAAATAAAATATCTTCTCTCTCTAGAGTCTAGATACAGGGACGCATCTATCAGTAATTGGGCCCCCCCGTCGATCCTCCTGCCACGACGGGTTCTCCTCGCGATCCAAAGTCAACGCCCTGCAACAACAAGTAAATCCAGCAGCAGCACCAGCATTGCCATCTAGCCATAAACCGAGCAGCTGATGGTTGAGTTCGTCGGAGCACCATCCATGGCTCCTGTACGTCGTCCTTGCGGCCGGCAACACAGTCAACGATGTCCACGACATGAGCAGCGAAGTTGGCCATCTAACTATTTTTGCTGGTGATGCTCCAAGCTAGTCTTTGAAGCTTTATTATCACTCGAGTCCTAGCTAGGATTAAAGGGCGGCGAGCTTATATAGCTTCTTCGCTATGCTTTTGAGCTAGCTAGTGCGAGTAGGAGAGACGACTAAGAGTAGCAGTGCGTGGTGTGCTTGCTGCAGCCTGCAGTCGATCTCAAAGCGCCCCGTTTTATACATCACAATTCACACACGACGAGCTAGCTAGGGCACACGCACCACGCACGGCACGGGCAAAACATGCTTGCCTACCGCCCCACGCGCGCGAGGACGATTTTCGGAATCGCTGTCGCCTGCTCGCTGTGTTTCGCTTTTCAGATTCTCCACGATTGTCGCCGAATCAGAATTGTATAATTGTTTCTCGATGCCGTGTATGTGTGCATCATGCATTCTCGCGTGTGGTGGCGAGGAGGGACTCAACTGAAGTCCCCTGATGATCTCGGCCAGCCGCTCTTTGTCAGACAATTAGTGACTTGTTTATACGTGCAAAGCTGCTGTCTTGCTTGCTAATTGTGTGTCCGCTATGCGTGCCATAATATTCTCTGTGATATGGTGCCACATGGTGAGCAAGCTATTGGATTGTTATATGTGCTACGTGTAACACGGCCATGTTGTTTCGCTGTTCCAAATCACCGGTGTCAGATGAGAAATCCTACTTTTAAAAACGATAATTTGGCCATCTTCGTACTTTTGATTCTGCGAATCCTGTTTTTATAAACTATATAATTTGGCGCGGGCGCGTTAGCAGGAAGGTCGTCACGCTCAATCTCCTACAACGAATTTTACCTTTTTCTATTTTTTTCAAATAAAATGTTTTCCACATGAAAGTGTTTTTGGAGAATACGTCTTGGAATTGGACTACGTACCGTCGCTACACATGAGTTCTTCTAAGTTGTATGAGCATGAAGTGCTATTTTTGCCTTCTTGGGTTAGAATTGACTCGCTACATCACCAATACTTCTGGTTTATGCGAACATAACATTTTTTCAGGCACACAACACATGTTTGTTACACTGAAGATTAAAATGGTGTGCCTGTTTGAGCACTAAAAAAAAACACATTCTGCTTTATGTAAGAGAATTCACTACCCCAGACCGGTTCTTTCCCGTCGGTCTGTAGCACTCCCCTCGGCCCGCAACTTCCGTCAGAAACACTCGCTCTTCCCCTACGTTGGCCATATACCCGAAAGGAAAGGGTCACGCACCGTCAGGATTGGTACACGCGCGGCAGAAAACAGAAGGGGCATCTTGACGTCCGATCGATCGGACCGGGCCCCGCGCCGAGCAGTTCCCGCCCAAACTCCCCGTGCGAGCTCCCGCGCGGCCGAGCGCACGCCGTGTGGCGGGCCCTGTGGGCCAAAGACGCTGCTCGGGCCTCGTGTCCGGCTACATGCGTGAAGCACGGCAAAGGCACGCATGAGAGGGAGCATGAGGCAGTGGGCCCTATTTTCAAGTGACTAAAAAAGTTATATCTCATAAATCAGAATCTAAAAATATTTTCGATTATACCACTAAATTCGTTGTAATAAATCCTTCAAAACAAGATCTCACATAGATATATTTTAAAAACTATTTATTAATATTTATCTTATAATAATAAATCATTTTTTTTCTTAAAAACATGATAGAACATCGCTACAAACATAATAGAACATCGTTAGGGACGTTAGAACATCGTTAATAACATGACAGAACATCGCTAGTATGATGATAAACATTACTAAAAAAAACACATGACAGAACATCGTTATAAATATGACAAAACATCGATATAAATATGACAACATCGTTATAAATATAACAACATTATTTAGTAATATGATAGAACATCGCTAGTAATATAACATCACTACATATATGAGAGAACATTGTAAAAAACATATAGAAAAAAGAAACAAAAGAAAAATATAAATGCATGGGAATATAAAAATTAGAAAATAAAAATAAAAAGGAAAACAGAAAAGAAAAGAAAAAACAAACTGCAGCGTGGTGGATGATGGATGGAGAAGAAATAAAAAGAATTGGAGAACACATGCTTTACATATATATATATATACACGTATATACACGCGCACACACATATATACACACTTGTTTGCCTCTTGCTTGCTTTGCCTTACCTGTGTCGAGAAGCTAGCAAGAGCACGCAACGCGGCAGCGTAGGGTGCCAGACTGCCAGGCGCTGCGTGGGAAAAGCCGCGGAGTCGGCAGGGCGCGGGGCGGGAAACCCAAGGAAGCAGCTTGCGGGCGCGCGGGCGGGAAATCTGCTCGGAGCACTGGGGTCCGAGCACTCGCACCCCAATATTTCCCAAAACAGAACTCCCGCTCAACTCGCGCAAAGCGCGCGCTTCTGGAAAAAGAGTTGGCCCACACAGCAGAGACAGACACGAACAGAAAAATGCGCAGCTGGCGAGCGCACATGCCGCGCAATGGGGAAAAATTTCCCTATCCTTATCCTCTCCCCAGTACCCAGTCGTGCCGCCCTTGCTTCTCTTCTCCTATCTTTCCCCAGATCTGGCTCTCTCCTCGGCCCTCGTCCTCCGAATCCAGCAGCACCAGTACCTCGGAGCAGCGTGGGTGGAGCAGTCCGGGTCGCGGCAGCTGGCATGGTGGCTTGGGCCTCGGGGCGGCTCGAGTGGAACGGCGCTGTGGCGGGCGGCACCGCGATGGACGACGCGGCCGCGGCTACCGGCTCTACGACGGACGGCACGGCCACGGTGGGTGCGTGCGCGCCGCCTTCCCGACTACGGACGGCGTGGCGGAGTGTGGGCCGGTGCCGCTTCGCGGCGGGCAGCGCCGGTGCCTTCGTTTCGCTGCCGGATGGGCGGCGCGAACCCGCAGGTGCGTGGGCGGCGTCACAAAGACAGCGGCGTCCATGTGTTGTGTAAGTAGTCTTGTGCAGGTGAGCAACCCCTTCGTTGCCGTAGTTGCTAGCAATAGCAGGCTATCAACCTTGCTTCTCTCTCGCTACGGAAAGATGTTGCAGGCAATCTGGAATTTCAGATCGATCTTGTAGATTACAAACTTATTCTTGGTACCTTATAAATTGATCTGGTAGATTTTTGTAATTATGCCGAATTTCAGATTATTGTAGTTCTCAAATTGTTATTTTGTTGATGCTTTCATTCAGTTACTTGCTGTCAAACTCACCAGTAGGCGATTCCCGTGAAATCTACCAATTTAAAGTGAAAGTAGGGATAGAGATTTTGTGGGCATGGTACATCTGTAAATTCTACTGCACATATATTAGCTGCAGATGCATCCTGGAACTGTCTTGTTTCTCTGAACTTTAGCTATTCATTCTCAATAATGAACATTATGAAGAATTTTATTCTGTTTAGACTTTGCGAGGCATCAGTGGTAGTTAAATAAATATTTAGTGTTCATACCATAGCCTGACATGTTGACATAACTGTTTGAGCAAGATATCTTTTTGATTACTTGTCAATTAGTGACACACATAACCCACTAGGATACCATACCACCCTAACCCAAGCTAGGCCATCATCTTAATTAAGCTTTATAATATCATGTCACATAGGTGACATTTATGTTTGAATCACCCTAGCACTATTAAAATGTCATGCAACATGTTTGATTTGGATTTTATTGGCTTTTCCGTTGTATTGAATAATAAATCAACAACACATATTTATTTGTCAAATAAATAAATATACAATAGACATATACCTAAAGTTATGGGAATAATAACCCAACATACCCTATGACCACCATGAAATGTTGTGAAAATGATACAAATCATAATACATACATACACATATATTATAAAGCCAAAACAGAAATAGAGAAGCAATAGGGAATAGAATGGGAAAATGAAAAACCAATTTGGCCTGCTATGCCAAGCCACAGCCCACGAATCCTCTCCTTTTCTTTTCCCCAGCCCGAGCTAGAAACCGGCCCATGTCCGGCCGTCGCTCCCATTTCTTGCCCACGCCAGCCCGGCCCAATAGGTGCCTTGCTGCCCAAGACGCCAAAGCCACCCCGCCGCTGCCACTTACACGTAGGACCCGCTTGTCATAAGTCACCTTGGTCCCCTGCGTGGCCTTGAGGTGTGTCGGCGTTGTCCCCGTGTAGGCTGGCGACGCAACCAGCCCCCATGCCGTCGATCCTCGTGGGTTCTCCTGATGATGATGCTGCCACGCGCGGACCGGCCGGCCTCTGCGCACAAGACGCCCGCAGACGGGCATCTCCCAGCGCGCGTGCCCATGCACATACGCTTGCCGTGCACTTGCTCCCTGCGCCTTCCTTGGCCGCGAAGGCAATTGCCGTTCGGCCCGACGGGACCCAGCTTGCATGACAAAGCGATGGCCAGAGCCTTCCTCGACCATGTGATCAAGCCGTGCTCCATCGGGCCGTCCACCATGCGCCCATGTCCGCTCGCCTATAAGAGCCCGGCGCCGGAAACCCTAGCCTTTGTTCCACCCTTGCGCCACCTTGCCAATGCGGTACACCGAGAGCGGGGAGAGGGAGAAAGAGGTGAAGAGGGAAAGAGGGAAGAAAGGAAAGATGAGGGAGAAGGAGCCGGAGGCGCGCCGTCGGAGTTGGAGGAGAAGTGCTTGGGAGAAGGAGCTCGCGCTGCCCGAGCCCGTACCGCAAAGCGTACGCGACGTCGCCTACGGCCTTGAGCCCTTCTTCTACTTCGCCACCTCACCGCCCCGCGACACCACCGCACCAAGTCCTTGCTCACCTACACGACTCGTTGAGCACCACCATGAACGCCGCCGCTTTTCTTTCCCCTCGGCCTTGCTTATCGGCCATGGCGTCCTGGCCCAGCGTAGGTCAAGCCACTCCTAGCTCAAGGACACGCACTCGATCACAAAGCACAAAGCGACCCGGACTTGAGACCGCCTACATGCCATCGCCGCGGCCAGCCTGCCGTGGCCAGTCGCCTTCCTTGAAGCTTGGATGAACCACGGATGCCCCGACCTCGAGATCCGGATCCTCGATGCCAGTCGCATCCCGTCGCTCGGTAGACCTAGAATATGACCACCGGGAGATACCTGCTTTGTGACCATGCCGGGTGGAGCTTGCTCTGGGCGCCACGGTGTCGCCGCCCTTGCGCTGCTTTCGGCCGCCTCGCTACGCGGCGGGATGGCCGAAGAGCATCTCTATGACTCCACGGACCTAGACGTAGTGGTGATGAGGCCCGTGGACCTGTGTAGCCCTAACCACGGTGCCGCCGTACTCGTCGGGCTCCGCCGTGAGCTCATGTCTCGGCCCAGGGTCTACCATAGACCGTATGGTGGTGTTTTATAGACCAACAACTGTTAGTCCATCAGAGACCAGCCGGTGGAACCGAACCATAGACTCGGCCCATTAGCAACTCAGCGTGACGTGGGCGTCACCACAGCTTGCCCACGCATTGAGCCAAGCGGCCACGTCCGGCCCATGTCGCCCGACTCGGCCTGCGCGGCCGTTTAGGCCACTTGGGTTGACCATGCTCAATGCGACGTCGACGCATGACATCATCGGACCCCATCGGTCCGTTGCATGTGCAGCTTTCATGGCGTCACACAATGGATCAACCTGACCAATCACGGTTTGACACGTGGCCCCACTCAATGGTGACATGTGTCATCCGAGAATAATCGACCTTTTGTCTTTTTCGAGAATATGAATAAACCTTGTAAAATTCATAACTAATTCATACGAGCTCCAAAAATAATGATCTTTATATGTAAATTCATCTAAAATTGATCTTTATATCATGAGCCTATATTTGAGTGTATTTGGATCTTTTTGATATTCATTTGGTTCTTTGTGGATTCTATAGAATTCGCTAACGCGACTATTATATTTGTTGACATTTCTTAGCGCAATCACCAAAGATAGATAAAAAGTCTATCCACGACAACGGCGCGGGGAGAAAGCTTGTTGGTATTTCTTAACGTGTGCGAGAGAAAGAATCATAGCGTACGGAAAAAGTCCCCGTTGTAGCCTTCACCGGAAGTATTCGGAAGTATCGTATTTTCCACAGGGAACGGAGGTATTTCTCCTAGCTAGTACGTCCAAGGACAACCCAAGGGTATAGTTGGTAGGAGGGAGAGAAGGATTCTATGGCTTTTGGGTCTATAAGTAGATAAACTACACCTACACTTGCTCACTTCGGGCACGGATCGCACACAGTACGCCAAGTGATGCCGGCACAGCTCTACGTCGTAGCCGAACGTGGGGGATTACGGAGATAGGGCCGGGGCTGTCATCACCTGCCGCCTACCACCTCAACCGTGCACTACGAGGCAAACGAAGGTAGCCGCCCGGCCTAGACACCACGTTTATGCTATTAGCTACTACTCTAGCGTCGCGTAGGGCATCCGTCTCTATCGAAGTCCTCTACTAGAGCAGCCACCAGGGACGGTCGACGAACCCGCAAACAGTATAAGAGAAGAATAAATACTAAAAGACTTATTACCAAAGAAAACATGAACACTCACGTAGCGGGAAAACCCGACGAAGTGTAGCTGGGTGTTCATTGAGGTACAAGGTTGGGGGAGAGGCGGCAAGTCCAGCTCTTCCCCAGCTCTTCCCCCTCACATCTCTCCACTACCAAGCTCTACTAGCTAGCTAGTGCCTAAGCCCATGGAGTGTGGCTCTTTATTATATAAGTGTAGTGGCTCTTGATCCACAGGAGATGGTGTGCTAAATGAGGAGGAGGGAGCCTCTTTTTATAGGTGGAGAGGAGGGGGCTCTTTGGAAAAGTGTCATCCTCACATAGTAGGTTCAACGGTTTTGCACCTTCCATTCACGAAGCACCACCGAAACCGACCTCCACATCGTCACGGGCCAGCCAGGCCAAAGATGGGCCCGGGAGCCAGCCCGAGGCGCGCCGCGCCTCAGGCGTGCGTGTGCCCTGTGAAACTCAGCTGGGGCCCATCTTTTGCGGGCACATGGGCCTCGTCGTCAGCTTTCCATGGCCGGCTGTTTTTACGAAAACGGACTCCGGATGAGGAGTTATGGCCAAAATACTCAGCCCCGCTCGTGCGGCCCAAGATGCAATTGGACAGGAGTTTTGGACTTCCACTTCTTGGGTTCATGCTTGGCATTTTAGACTATGTTTGAGACCCGGAGTATGATAAAGTGGTGTCTTTTCATATCATAGTTTTTCTCCGGTTCTTGGCTCATTTTTAGGTGTATTTCGTGTTGACACCTTAAACAAAATTTTGCGCCACCTTTATTGCAAATAGTTAGAGTAGAGCCCTATTCTAGGTGAAATTTAATGTTGCCTCGGCTAAGTTGGCGGGGTTAGAATCGGAGTTAAGGACCGCCAACAATGACTCAATTATAGAGTCGACTTAGTAGGAGAGGAGCCCAACGATCGACTACATCGACGGAGGAGGACATGCGACTACGGTTGGATTTGTACCACTACTACCCGACATCGCAGAGATGTCATGGCAGCACCTTCTTTTAGAGAATTATATTAGACATTGCATAATTAATAGAACTACTAGCGCTTTATATTTAATCCTTTGCTAGTATATTGATGCATGCTATTGCACGAGCCATTTATATCCCTTGATTGAAAACCCTTCACCATGTTACCTTGACTTTGCGCTCACTTATATTATTATTGCCACCTTTACTTGCTTGCACTTTATATCACCATACTTATTAACTCCACTTCGCATTGGCATTGGATCAATGATGTGATGCGGGTGGTGAACCCTAGGAATGGTTTTGGCTTTTGATGCCGGCCTTGGTGGACTTGGTGAGATCTGGTGGTTCGTGTGAGTGTGACTTGGGTGCGTGAAGTGTGAGGGTTGAATCGGCCCAGCTGTGATATACGCGACGAGCACAGGGGGCGAGTCTTGCCGTGGGATGGTGGACATCCCTATGAGATACTGTGGCGGTTAATTATGGATGGAGTACCACGAGTGTGAAACTTCGAGGCGGGCTCGGGGAGGAGGCGTTGTGGTGGCACGGGTGTTGTTGTGGCACCCGGCGAAAACCACGATGAGACATCACGGCTTGGTCAAACCTAGGGACGATGGTGACGGTAACCGGATCGTAGGAATCCTTTGCATACCACAAGCTCCTTGTGATGGGGAGGCCCGGACTACTTGGTAGCGCGATACCCTCTTTGCTAGATGATTGGTGTAGGGAGGTATGAGCGTTGGACTCACACCCTTCGATATGATCGTGAGACCCGTAACAATGGCACGGATTCACGACTTCACGGTTTTCAGCCATTCCAGTACTTGGGGTGTTCCGAGTGAGAGGTAGGGTCACATCGTTCTATTATAGCGGCGGTGAATCCGCCTAAGTGTGTAGATGAAGGCAATCTTGTGGGATGTAAAACCTGCGGGAGATGTACTTGGTTGATCGATCGATACATATGCCGACTTGTCGGCTGGACCCTCTTCCCGGTGTTTTTGTTTCGAGTTAGTGAGAGGAGTGTTCTACCTTCCTAGGGGTTCGGTCGCAAGCCTAGATGGGGGCGGGCGGTGAGCAGTCGAGAGGAGTTGTCTGCTTAGACATGAGTGTGAGATGTGGTGATGGAGGTGAGATGATGGAATTAGGATGGATGAGATGATGGATGGATGGATGTGTGTGGGAATGGGAATGTGTTAAACTTGACTATATTATTATTGTTACTACTATTTACTACTACTTCGCATGCGCTAGGATGCAAACCACGCCAAACTATAGGATCGCGAGATCCTTTGTTTTCTCTTTTCCACTAAAAGCTCATTCGGTGCTAACCATGGCACACGCACACATGCGGCGGTGTGCAGATTTTCTTTGCTTCTCAATGATGTCAAACGGATTAGAAGGTCTCGTGCACTGCGCTCAAGTTGGAGTTTGAAGCTGCTTCACGCTGGTGCTTCGCCTCTCAGGCATTTGAAGGACCGATGAGCGCGACCCGAGAGGGGGTGAATGGGAGCCTCAAAATTTCTTTCGAAACTCTTGGTCCTTGGCTCTACAAAGCACCCCAAGAAGCGATACGCAAGCGGTGATGATCACGACCCTATTGCGAGGGTGGATGTTCCCCAAGGAACACGGATCACCACAAAGCGGAAGAGAAGCGGTAAAACAATCGGAGCTCAAACAAACAAAGGCTGGAGACGAGGCCGCGGACTTACGGGAGCCAAGTGCGAAGGCCCCAAGCAAAGCGGGAGGCGAGCAAAGGGCACGCCCGGACTCTTGGTAGCAAGAGTGCAAAGGTCTCTAGTAAAGTGGGATCAAAGGGCGTAGACTTATGGTAGCCAGTGCAAAGGGCTCAGCGAGCGGAGGCAAAGGCTAGAGACTCTTGGTAGCCGGAGTGCAAAGGCCTTAAGCAAGGCGAGAGCAAAGGTTCGGGGGCAGGTGGAAGAGCCGGGTGCGAAGGCCCCAAGCAAGGCGGGCGAAGGGTGCGGACTTGTAGGAGCTGGTTGCAAAGACTACACGCAAAGGCTAAGACTTGAGGGAGGCGAAAGCGGCTAGCACGGGTGCGGGAGTTGAGCGGAGAGCTGCCGTTTGCGGGAGTTGAAGCGAGGCTGCGAGATTTGTGGGAGTTGAAAGCGAGGCTACAAACTTGCGGGAGTAAGAGGTGCGAAGGCTCTTAGCAAGGGCGAGGCGAAGTGTGTGCAAAGGCTCCGGGAAGAGCGGTCGTAAAGCACACCAAACAAAAAGCGATCTCGAATCGAAGAAGACACAGAGAACTAAAAGGGAAAGTGAAAACTGGGGAAGAACCAAAAATCCCATCACGAAACAAAAAGGCGGGTGATTAATCCCGGAAAACAACGAGAGACTTGGCGCTACGCTTGCCACACAACTTTGGTTCGAGTACAAATCGTAGATTTACGAGACCTCTCTCGCCAAACTAGAAGAAGAAACCCTAAAGGAGAAATGCAAAATGAAAGAGGTAATGGGGAAGGGAACCCCGGTGGTATAAACTCCATATACCCTCACGGCCTAGTTTGGGCCGACCACGCTATCACCGAGCCGGCCCATCAAGCTCCAAGACCGATCGGACGAGTGGTCGGACGGCCCTAAAACGGGCAAAGATTATCCAAGGCAGGCAAGGAGGATAGACCTAGGCCTGAGATAGGAAAGTTTAGACTTGTAAAGCATGTAAACTTAGTACCGAGATAGGCTAGATCCAACTTGTAACCTTGCTCCCGTGATATATAAGGAGCAAGGACCCCGTCACCAGGAAGGACAAAATGCGGCATAACGCCTCGAACTCACACATCACATCATAATCGAAACGAGAGACGGGACTAGGGCTTTACGCATCCTTGCGGCTTTGGAGCACAGGTAAACCTCGTGTGATTGTTTCTTTGTTTACATCTTGCTTACCCAATCTCGTACGTCTTCCGCCAATCCATTACCGGTCGGGGCATACCCACAGTGGGACTATCGCCGATATTTCGTTGACGGTGGCGCGCCGAGGTAGGGGTGCGCACCGAGATTTCCGTCGAACAAGATGGTTTCCTTCCCGGCTTCCATGACCTTCGAGACGGCCTCACCTTCAACTTTGGAACGTTCCTTGGACTTCCAGCTCGGCCTTCTGCACAACTCTCACGCCAACAATGGTGAGCCACCAAACCAGATCCAACTGCTTCGTCTCGGTGACCACGGTGTAGTCCCAGCAATCCACGGTGATAGTTGACGGCACGCGCCCAACACCTCCAGGTAGTTCATGCCCGCAAGGAACGCAGGCAACACGGATCCTACTCCACCTGATTCATTAGCAAAACATGAGGTTGACGAGAAAACGCATGCCAGCCGAGTCGCTCCGACACGCGTCGAGCGCGATCTACAGCTCGCGCGACAACAACAAGTTTCTAATCCGTCGACACGGAACCCAAGGAACAACCATCGTAGGGTCACTTTTGGGCACTCCGAACGACCGCGTTCGCAGCCAACCAATCTATGATGTCACGCTCCATACAAATCCTCGTGGCGACCACGCCCAGCAGTGTGACGAAACTCGCGGTGACTCGGCCACGGCCAGAGCTTCATCTTACGTGGTGGTCGGAGAGGCCGGCCCGAGCAATATGCGGCGAGAGAATCTGGCGATATCCAAGATCTTAGAGAAAGGACTTCGCAACAAGCCTCACGGAGCAATAGCAATCCGGTGCAGGACCCGGCACAAACCAATCGGCAAGCTACCGCCAAACCAAAGCTATGTATCAACGGTTCATCGCGAGACGCGCCCCGCAATGAGCGCGGAAAAACGGGGAAATTCGGCAGGCCGGTGAGAACCCGCCAGTTGTGCCTACTACCGCCCGGCGGGGGAGCGATCCCCACAAAACAACACGTCGCGCGGTTATTTGCAAAATGTGCCGAGCTAGGTGCCGCCCTTCGTCGTGGCAACCAATCCCAAAGGATGAACAGCACGAAGGAAAGGCGACGACATGAGATCTCAAGCTGTTTGTGCCATCGGATGCAAGAGAACAAAGGGCGGAACGACCACGGCGTACGTTCAACCCCAATCTACCCCAATGACAAGCGCATCGGCTCATAGAGGCCGGGGCACTTGCGGCCGACACCTAGATTCGAGAAAGAAAACGGAGGGAAAGAGCATCAAAAACACATGGCGCGATCGGAAAATCATCGCGGCTTCGGCATGAGCTTCGTTGAAGAAACACAAGGGATTCGCGACATTGACGAGCCTCATTGTTGCACTCAACAACCCATACGGAACGACCACGGTGTACAAAGCGTGCTCCGGAGTCCTCCTCCGGACGAACGGTCCCAAGTGTCCAAACAAACGCGTAATGGTTTTATAAAGCGTTCTTGGACAACTTTGTTAACTCGAGAACCAAAGCTGGGCTCCCAGGTCAACTCCTCACCCGAGGACGGGATACGCCGCATCACAGAGCACGTGTTCCTAATCCAGCAAACTGACCAACCTACGGCGCATCGAGAACGGTCCGATCACCGGATGCAAAACATCGAAGGAATGTTCATCAATGGCGAGTGGTACGAAGTGGTACAAAAAAGAAGCCAATTCAAGAAAAACTCAAGCTCCTTAGACTCTTTTACGGATGTACCTTTTTCAAAAAGAGGACAATCTCAATTCCACTCGGAACGGAATAAGTATCTCCGACCATGTCCCGTCTGAAGATGACCAAGCCACAGACGATGATGACCTCTTTTGCTACGCGAAGAAGATCCGGTCATGATCCACGACTTGAAGGAGAACGATAGGAAAAATTGAAAGAACAAAAGATACATCCTTTAATTAGCACAAGTTTTCCCTTTCTAGGCAATTTCCCTTGCAAAATTTAAAATTAGCGTCGGTCGTACATCGTTGTAAGTCACTCTGATGACAAAAAGCAGTCTAATGTGTACTATTTTATAATGAGAAGTCAAGTTTTCGTGTCAAACACTTGAGCACATGAATTTTCTTGTCATTCCAAAGGAAAATCATCCCTCAAATTAGGCAAGCGTTACAACATTCTCGACACAAAAAACGAGAGGACTCGGAGGTCCCGAAACAAAATCCTACGGCATAAATATGACACGATCACGTAACGAGGATGAAAACAAAAGAGATAAATAAAAAGGAATCTCGATGGATTCCGACACATGGCACATCTCAAAAGGTCCACTTTTTCTTCATTCAAAATATAAAGATTATTTACAAAGGGAGGACCGATTGTATCCCGAGCAATCTAGTCCTCCCCAAACGGCTTTGCCGACCACACAGTCGACAGAGTCGCGCGACGGCGGCCTCGCCGCCGGCGGAACTCGGCAGGCGCGCCCTCCATGACGTCGTGCGCGCCACCCGGCTCCATGCCACGGACGTCAAAGCCGGCGATGACGTTGACGGTGGGGTGGCATAGGCAGCGGAGGCACCATGGCGGATGCCGTGAACCGCCACCGTGGCCACTTGCCCGAGGATCGCCGCCCGGCCGGGCGATGACATCGCCGCCTGCAGGCGTTCACCGCATCCGCCGCGGCACACGCGGCCTCTCGCGTGGCTTGCTCCGGCTGCTCCGTCGCTCTGTAAAACGGGAGTAAAACTTAGAACACGGTACCAAGCGCAAATGCGGAACGGCGAGGAAAATGGTACTTACCGCCGACCACGGTATCGGCAGCTTCACGTTGCCGAAGCAACGTGTCCACCTGGATCTTGCGGGCCCGGCCTCTCGTCCGCCGCCTCATTGACGGCGGCGTGCTATCGGCTTGTCGAAATCGGGGCGGCCGCTCGCTTCTCCGCCTCCAACTCCTCTTGGGTGGAGGAGAGTGCTTTCGAGGAACGGGCCGGCGTTCTCCTCCGCTGTCCGGTTTGCTAGGTGGCCTCGGAGTAGAGGTCACGACGTGCCGCAGCTCCGCCCCGCGAGTCGGCCCTTCGAGCGCAACGCCATGAGTTCGGCGAGGACGTTGCTCGGCGAACACGGCGTGGAAGACAAGCGGCGGCCGCCCCGCCCACCTCCTCCGCCACGACGGGAGCCGCATGCTCCGCCGCAGCAACGGCAGCTCCGGCCTCAACGACCGGAGCGTCCTGCTCGGGGGCCGCCGCCCCCGGCGCCGCCCGCTACTCCTCCGCCGCCCTTCTTGCCGTCTCGGCGGTGCCGCGAGCGGAGGTGCGCACGCACCTCCAATGGTCGGGAGGGTATACCTACATTGTGAATGACGACCGTGGTTACACCAAAAGAAGAAAACCGCAAGATCAATCAAAATGAAAAAACCCCATTCAAGCTCACCTCCTCGCGGCCTCACCTCCCGATGGGAGTTCACCGAGCTCCTCCTCCTCCGCCGGGCTTACCGTGACGGCGATCTATCTAAGGAGGTGGCGGCGCGAAAGTGGGATCTAAACCTAAGTTTTGGAACGAAGGAGAAGAGCAAGAACAGAATGCGCTCGAGAACTCCCCGACGTAGGCCGTAATTTATAGAAGAGGTCGGAGGATTCGAGAAGGCAAGCGATGAGATCGTGGGTAATCAAAACCCCGCGGCCCTCTCGTTCCCGAGAGCACGAAGCGCGAAAAAGCCGCTCCACTAAAACGACGAGCATTTATACGTTCCCCACCTCGGGAACCCCGTGCGCTCGTGACTCGAGGTCATCGGGAAGGTGGAACAATTGAGTCACCGACGTAACGCCCCACCATGACAGAGCATTGACTAGACCGAGTCTAAAAACCGTACGCCGGATGGAGCGTGACAAGTCGGTTGCTGATGCACGGTTGCATCGAGTAAGCGGAATATTTTCGCCCCCGCACGCGATGATGACGTGACAAGACGCATAGAAGATAAGTATCTAACATCTCTCAATTTTCTACTTTATTTCATTCATCCATTCCAAAAAGACCACACTTGGGAAAAACCGGTTTTTCACAAATTTCTTTTCTCAAACACGAAGCAAACTAGGAATGCACCGTCTCGGTCTCACTCGCTGCGTGTTAACAGCACCACGCTCAAACAACACCGGTGAGCCAGCGGTCGCTCCTAAAGGAAAAGGGCTCCAAACATTCCGGCACCGTGCTGTTTGTTTAGGATCATCTGATCCCCAAGGCCTGGTCTGCTCTTGAATGAGAAAGAGACCACTGAAACTGAAAATTTTTTCTTCCAAAACCGTAGCAAGCATAACCTACCCTTCTGCATAACAAAATTTTATACATCTTATGACCATTATTTCAGGAACAAAGGCATGATCAAAAAGTCCACCACGGGAAGACAGTGGTTCACAGCAAAATACAGATAAGTGCCTTTTCAACATTAAATATTCATGCCTTCACCAATCTTTTCTCATAAAAGATTCCTTTACACGAGCTACTTCAAAGTACGTTCGAAAAATTTAAACAAAGTTAAAAACACCTTTTTTCTTTGTATCAAATGGCAAAGTACGTCACCCCTTCAACAGAAAACAATCAGCACGCACTGTCTCTGATCAACCCCGCTACGTGTTCACAGCCTCGACGCTATACAACACAGGGGTGTCAACGGTCGCTTCCAACGGAAATAGGGCCCTAAGTGATTCGGCAACACGCTATTCACTCTAGGTCACCTACACACACTCGAGGACCGATTAACTCTAAGAAGGGGCGATTACCAAAACCATTCTCAAACAATCCATCCGATACAACCTTGTGTCATAGATTATAGCAAATCAATACGATTCAAACATTCACTCATACCACATTTTCTCTTTGCAGCAACAACTTGAAGAAGCTGTTCCAACTCGTTGTGACAAAGTTACAAGCATAGCATCAACAATTCAACCCACACAATCCGACAAAGTGAGCGGGGATTTTTTCGCCAATAATATCGGTTATTCGCACACAAATAGCAAAGCTATTTCATGGGTTTAGATTCAAAACCATGGTCTCACCAGCCTGACCGAGTTAAGTAGCAAAGCTATTTTAACTTAATCATGACAAGGTCATGGCATGGTTCAAACCGACCAGCCCAAATGAAATTTGGCTTTGCTCGGTCTCACTCAAAGAGTGGTCGGAAACACATAAAGCACGATACAATAAGCGAGGTCATCTTTTTTTAGACACGACATAACGTGTTCCACCTCATCTCGAAGCTCGGGGACTCCCGTGGGCCCACGTCACCTCGAGAGGTGACATGGGCTAGATCCTTCTTTAGAGCTTGCTTTGCAACATATACTATCTTACAGCAACCTCGGGGACTACGTGGGCCCACGTCATTTGCATGACTCGGTCTGATCTTTTCTCTTTACAAACCAGAGTTTGGTTCAGCACTAAGCTAGAGCAATGACCGCGAGATACCATGTGATGGCGGGCATCACACACTAACGAGGGCCCACGTCTCATTTGGGACCCTTTCAAAAATCTTTTTTTTTCGGGAGCATCATAAATCTTTTGGTCAAACCAAAAACATCAACCAAGTGCAAGCAAAGAGTGGTCGGAAACACTAGACGGCCCTCCCTAGCCCCGGCTGCTCGGACCACATGTCGACGTGTGTCCGACCACCCTTTCTCACTTAGCCAAGCGAAGACGGTGTTTTTCCTCAAGATCCATGATGCTCGGGGACTAGGCCGTGGAGGTATAAACTCCAAATACCCTCACGGCCTAGTTTGGGCCGATACCTTATTTATCACCAGGCGGCCCATCAAGCTCCAAGACCGATCGCCCGGGCGGTCGGATAGCCTAAAATGGGAAAAGATTATCCAAGACCGACAAGGAGGATAGACCTAGCTGAGATAGGAAAGTTTAGACTTGTAAAGCATGTAAACTTAGTACCAGATAGGCTAGATCCGAGCTTGTAACCTTGCTCCCGTGATATGTAAGGAGGCAAGGACCCCGTCGGAAGGATTAATCCGGCATAACGCACGAACTCACACATCCACATCATAATCAAAACAGAGAGCGGGACTAGGGTTTTACGCATCCTTGCGGCCCGAACTGGGTAAACCTCGTGTGATTGTTCCCTGTTTACAACTTGCTCGCAATCTCGTACGCCTTCCGCCAATCCATTACCAGTCGGGCATACCCCGGGTCGGACTATGCCGATGTTTCGTAGACAACCCCTCACCCTTATTTATAGGGCCTATTACACATTCCCTCTTTGCCCTTGGATACATGAAGAGCGAGACCACTCGGCCCGGGGGCATAAGGGTCCAACTCAAGCTTCACTTGATCCGACGGCCACCGCGCCTCCTCGCCGGTAGCCTCACTTCCAAGCGATCTCCCGATGCCGCCACGTGCCGTCCGTCCGCGTGGGACCTCCGCCCGGGTTTTGAGGCAAAGCCCGGAAACCCTCCGTCATGGTTACGAGGCGAAACCACCAAACCGTCGTCGATGGTTTTGAGGACAAACCACCAAACCATCCACGAGTAGCGTAGCCCGTACGCATCCCCGCCGTGCACACTTGCGTTTGTCGATGTCCGAGTTGTCGGCCACCATGGCTAGCCGCTCGGCTTCAAGGTCCCTCGGTCAAGCCTAACGTCCGCCCTTCACCGCACCCGGTCCGTCGGCCACGGCACGCCCTACTTGACCTTCACCGCACCGCCGACCACCGTCTTTGAGCTCGACACTGCGGACAACACAAGCCAAGAGACACCGTTGTTTGGCACGAATCCGTGCCATGGATAGTAGAACGCACGCACACACACACTTTGTGTTGCCATGTTGACAATCACTCGGCACAACCACGGAGGCTATGGAAAAGCCATGTGTTCGCAATCTCCACCTTGATGAGTGCATTGTCAACACCAACACAAAAATAGAGACAACTCATCCAAGTGACCAAAAGCCAAGGAGAAGCTGAAAACGGGTCACTTGCCATGAGCAAAGCAAGATCAAAACTTGGTCCCCAAAGACATAGGCAAAGGCTTGACGCAACCAAGCAAAGCGAGAGCTAGCCCTCAAGAAGAGGCAAAGGCTCTACACATATTAGCAAAAGCAGTTCAAAGCAGCTCATAGTGCAACTCTCGCTTCAACACGCCTAGACCCTCAAGAAGAGGCAAGGGCTCAACACATCTAGCGAAAGCGGTTCAAAAAATAGCTCGAGTGCAACTCCCCCTTGACAAAGGCATCCTCCCCTTTGCAAATGCATCCTCACAAATGAACTCTCTCGGATTTGTGGAATCATTCTCCCCTTGTTGGCAAATGCACTTATCAAGATAGAAGCAAAAGAAACTTCAATTTCCCCTCAAAGCATGCCATGAAAGAGATGCAAAATGCGAGCTTGAAGAGTATAGCAATCAGTACATAGATGCTCTAGCAAGTATGACAAGTGTATAGCAACAAGCACATGTCAAAGCCAATGCTCAACCCGATCAAGTGAAACGAAATATGATACTTAAACAATTTTTAGATCAGTTTTAAGCATTTCCATAAAGCGGGGGTTCACCATCAAATTTAGGACATAGCAAGCATAAGCCGAAAGCCAACCCGGTTCTAAACTCGTGCACCCTAAGGGACTATCTCATGCATTTGCCTTGTCAAAGGCTCACGTTGAGTCCCTTATGCTCGGCCTTTTGCCACAAGGTCACGTAGGCACTTGCCTGCTGTCCCTTATGCACTCGTCATTTCTTTCCCCTTGTTTCGTTGTTTTTTTGTTTTTTGTTTTGTTTTAATGACCATAAAAAGAGTCGTTCTAGTATTGCCACAAGGTCACGTAGGTGATTAACCAGTCAAGTAAACAAAGCATGAGCCATAGTCCGTAGCGTAAATGAGTAGAACAAAGGACTTCACAACCCTATGCATGGTATAGACTAAGCGTATGGTGAACATTTTCAGGATTCAACAAGTATTAATCATGTTCACTTTCACAAAAACAAGCTTAGCTCATAACATGTAACAAGTGATCAAGGAGCATAAGCCGCAAGCACCTAGTGACATACACAAGACATACTAGCAAGAGCATGAACGTAATCAAAAGCTGCTATAGTCATGAAGCTCAACAAAAGTACGATACATGATGAAATGCAATATGATACAAAAGATCTCTACTCCTAAAAAAGTAAAAACAATCGTTCCTTTGCGGCGAGACCCATCCGGTGAAAAGTCACCCCCACGGACCCGGCGTCCCGCTCGTGAAAACGCCCGCACGCGGCCACTCCCCGTTGTGACTCCCTAGGTGCCGCACAGGCGACCACGCATCGCCTCGGCGCGCCCGGCCCTGCCCTCCGCGTCGCCCGCGGCGCCGTGCCAGCCAACTCCATCAGCCGCCCGAACACGCCGCCCCACCACACGGTACTCCTCGCGGCTGAAGACCTTCGCCATGAAAGAGCATGTGACGGCGAAGGTCGTCCGTGGCTTAGTAGCTTTGCTGTCTTGGCCCATGTTGGGGCCGCGGAGCTAAGTAGGGGTCCTAGCGGAGGTTGTTCCCAACGGTAGCCCACGATGGTTCGGCCGGGGCGGGGTCGGAGCAACGCCCTTAAGAAAAAAAAGGGGGAATGGTCCGATGGCGCGTGGCTCGAGGTCCACCTCCGCGACGCCCAACCCGTTGCTCGCGGCCCGTTTTTTAGCCGGGCCCGGTTGCGCTTTATTTTAGTCGATTAATGGGCCGGATCGGGCTTCGCCGCCGCGGCGGTGATGGGACATTAGGGTTTGCGTGGCGCTTTCCCGTTGTTGGATCACCGGATCCTCGAGATTTGTGCCGGCCTTTACCGCGGTGAAACGCCCCGGCTTATAAATAGTCAGGTGGGTGAAAGGGACGCTTTTTACCCGCTCTCGCGTCTTCGCTTCCTTTGCGCGCTTGCTTTCACTCATTCATACACGGAGGTTGCGGATTCGTGCGGGGGTGAGAGGCATCGGGAAGTCGGGGTTGTGAGCGGGAGCGGAGGTGATTCAAGTGAGGCGGAGGTAGGCTGTTTGATGGCGAAGGGATCTGAGGCGAGGGGAACTGACGCCATGGGCTCTGCTAGCACCGTCCCTGTCTATGAGATCGGAGCTAGTTCCGTGGCGGCGGGGGATCTTGATAGGTTCGCTGCCAGAGGTTGGTTGGAGAGGAGCGGGCGATCTTGCTCCCGGAGTGTGCGACGCCGCACCCCGACAACAATCGAGGGTGGTGGTGTTTGAAGCCTTCTTTGAAGCGGGGGCTGCGGTTTCCGCCTCACCCGCTAGTGCTGGGCGCGCGCGGAAGTTCGGCGTGCAATTCCATCACTGACGCCCAATAGCTTCCCGAAGCTTTGCGCGTTTGTGTGGCCGTCATTCGCGGGGGTGGAGCCGGCGTGGAGGCCGCGAAGGTGCACGGCATGCATGTGCAGAGGAAGACGAAGACGGTGACCACCGGCGACAGGACGGTGACAGAGGACAGCCAGTTCGGGGTTCTTACGTTCCGTCAACGGAACAACGCGAAGGTTCCGGTGCAAGCTCAGAAGAACAAGTGGGAAGGTTGGCTGAATAAGTGGTTCTATTACCGCTTGGATGAAGCGGAGGGGCGTGACTTGGCGGGCGACCTTCGCCCACTCCCGGACAAGGAGACTCTGAAGGTGACCACCGCTTCCGACCAAGGGTCGCGGCTCCGTGAGGACGCGATGCGTGACCTCTCCGGTGTATGACGGCGGGATGTGTTCGCGGAGTATCAGCTGCGCGAAGGTCGTGCCTCGAAGGCCGACCATGATTGGACGAGCTGGTGAAGGAAGGGCCGTCATCTTATGCGGCAATGGGGTACGAGTTTCGAAGGACTGAACTTGCCGAACCTCCGCGTCGCTTGGGCGGAGGAGCCCTCCTCCGCTTCGAGCGAGGCGGAGGCTTTAAAGAAGATTCGTGTGTGGTGGAAGCGGAGGTCTGGAGCTCGTCGGGAAGGTGGACGCCGAGGAGCAACGAAAGATGAAGGAGGAGATGGAGGGGTCACCGGGTGAACCGGGTTTATGACCCGCTTGGCATCAAGTACCGGGGCGGCAAGCCGCTGCCCGGCGAAGGAGAAGCGAAGCGAGGCTAAGAAGCGGCCGGCAACAGAAACGGCCTCGGAGACCTCCGAGGTCTCGGCTAGCGACGATGTCCCTGCCTCGGCCGGCGGAGGTGGTCGTGGGGGCGGGAAGATCCGGAAGACGTCGGCTGGCGGCCGCGGAGGTGGGTTGGCGACGGAACAACTCGGTCCGGGCGCGGCCTTCTCCTCCGTGTCTACGGAGGAGCCATTGAACGTTCTCCCTGTCGCCGGCGGACCTCCGCGGGCGCCTAGGGGTGGGCGGGGACAAGGAAGCGGAAGAGGACGCGTGCCTCTTTGGCTTCAGGCGGTGCCCAAACCTGCTCCGATTCTAACCGTTAGCGGCGGCAGCAGCGGTAACGGCAGCGGCGGTGGGGACAAGTCTTACGCGGCTCGTCTCCTTCGGGTCGGTCGGGCAAGAAGGCGGATGAGGACGTGGACATCACTTCGCCCCACGTTCACGAGCCGCAGGTCCTTGCGGAGGTCCAAGCATGAGGTGCGGCCAAGAAGGCGGCGGAGGAGCCACGAGGAGGAGGAGACCAAGATCCGGCGATGGTGGATCTTTGAGGCTTCCTCCGGCGCTCGCGACGAGCCGCTGGAGTACGAAGGAATCCATATCTGGGTCAATGGGGAGGAAGCTGTACCTCCGCCCCACACAGAGCCTGGAAAGAAGGGTTTGGGAGAAGCGTCGCCGAGCTCGCTGCCCTACTTCGCCCAGTCGGCGGGGGTCACAGACCCTAAGGCGCACCTGTATACTAGCGCGACCTCCGCGGCTTGATCCCCGGTTGATCTGCGGTGAAGGGGAGCGGAGGTTCCCGGTCCCCGCCTTTGGACGCGTCGGTGTGCCCGAGGCGGAGTTTGCTGCGGGCGGGTCGAAGGTTGAGATCAACTTGACTGACATCGAGGCGAAGATGATTGAAGCCATTTTGCTTGCACGGGGCTCGCGACAGCGTTGCCCGAAGGATGAGGCTGAAACGCGGAAGAGGATTGCGGAGCTCGAAAAACAGAACCATCAGCTCGAAAGGCGGGTTCAAGAGCTCCTCGCGGAGCAAGCTTCTCATGAGACTGATATGAATAAGCTTCGTGAGGCTAAGAAGAAAGCATATGAAGATTGCGATGCTGCTGTGTCGCGGAGCTTGGACTTGAGGGCTGAGCTTCGGAATGCCAACCAAGCCTTCGAGGACATGAGGAAACGGGCAGAGGACGCCGAGGAGAGAAGGTGCGCTTTGAGAAACGCGCTATAGATGCGGAGGAGAGGAGGGAGGACTTGATGCGCGCCCTTGTATCCCGCATGACGGAGGTCAAGGGGATCTTTGATGCGCGGGCGGGCGCATACCGACGGGGCCCCACTAGCGATCGCCGCTGAACCCAGCATCGAAGGTTATGCGGAATGGTTGAAGAATGAGCTGAATTACCCGACGCCGTTCTTTGACCCGGCCCGGTTGAGGCGGGGATTTTCTCGCGGGGTTCGGCCACCGCCTGCGCCCTTAGGGATGCGGGGAGTAAGCACGCCCGCAAGATCATTGGCGCGACTTCCGGCGGCCCACCGTGGAGGAGGTCCGCGAGGCGAGGAAGGACTCATTGGTTGCCTCTGTGGGCCATGCGGCTTTCGACAAGTTCGCTGTCCGCGGAGGTACGGGACCGCATACGAGATCGTCGGCGAGGTTGCTTTGCGGGGGTAAGGGTCGCATGGCTTTCTTGTCCTTGAGTAACTCGTTGTGATTATGGAGTTGCTTTGATTTCTAAAGGGACTTTTCGGGTTTTGCGGATTGACGCGCTGGCTGAGGGGACGCAGGATTTGCCACCTCCGGAGGAAGGCAACGCCACGACGACCACCGGGACGTCCGCCGACGGAGGTTCGGCACCAGAACCCGTGAACCTGGGCGCGCAGGAAGCTGATACAACCGCCGCGATCGACCCGCCTCCGGAAGGCTCCGCAGATGAACAGGTTGGTGTTACCCCCGGCGATCAGGCTTAGAGTACCGTTGAATGGTCCTATCTTCTTTTGGTGAGACTTAGAGGGAAACATTCTTTGAACAATTTGCACCGTGTGCTTTCGGATGGTTGTAAGATACATTGAGCCGTAAGGCTTCTCGGTTTGGCTAAATTGTGCTACCTTCGAGCTTGTTCCTTCTTAGATTTGATCGGTGTTTTGGCGTTCTGCCTAGGTATCTCCGCTTGTTTTATGCGAGGGTTTGGTCTCGTGTGTTAGGGCGGGGGTTTGGCGAGCACTGATCGTGTGCCTTCGCTGCGCAGGTTCCTCTGGATTTTGGGCCTGCCATTTTTAATGTGGTTCCGCTGATGCTGAATCGTCAAGATTTTTTCATGACGGGAGCCAGCTGGATTAATCTGAGGGGCAAAAATCCTCATGCGAAATTTGATAGGATTTGGTGGTGGAGAGTAGCGAAGTATGATCGGTCGGTTCAAAGGTCGCGCCAACTCCTCCGGACCCGGCCGTGGAGGCGGTCTCGAGGAATCCGGAGGTAGTGGTGGATTGCTTATTCCTTAGGAGGAACCGGTGGAGATAGATACGCGTGATCTCCGGCGGTGTTTTCGCTCGAGGGTGCTTGAAGGCGACTTACCTCTTGTGGTAAAAAGCGGCGGGGTTCTTGGAGTGCCCCGATTTTTGTTGAAGACGGCGACGATGAGACCGACGCGAACCGGCAACCTCCCCGGAGGTGGTAGTTATTAGCGACGACGAGGACGACGAATATGTTGCTGGTCGTGAGATAATTTTCACGGATGTGGAGGAATTTGTTGGCATGGTTGCGGAGGAGCTTGTTGACGACATATTGGAAGGGGTCGTGCAAGCTATGGCTGCGGAGGTGACTCGGCCACGATCTCGGCGGAAGCGTGGTCGAGTGCTGCATTATTATGTTGACCCTCAAGGTCGCTTGAGGAGGTGACTTGTAATGGAAACTTTTAACTTGTTGTTGTTAATGAAAGTTGTGCTTGGTCGCGGAGGTAATGAAATGCGTAGTGAAAGCGAAGCGACGCCCATCTTTTCAAAAGCGAGGCTCGCGTATGTTTTGCGGAGGTGTAGGAGCGCGGCGACGCCCAACTTTTCAAAAAGCGAGGCTCGCGTAAGTTTACGGAGGTAGTAATAGCGCAGCGACGCCCAACTTTTCAAAAAAAAAAAAGCGAGGCTCGCGCATGTTTTGCGGAGGTATAGGAGCGCGGCGACGCCCAACTTTTCAAAAAAAAAAAAAAAAGCGAGGCTCGCGTACATTTTCGGAGGTAGTAATAGCGCAGCGACGCCCAACTTTTCAAAAGCGAGGCTCGCGTAAGTTTACGAAGGTAGTAGTAGCGCGGCGACGCCCAACTTTTCAAAAAGCGAGGCTCGCGTAAGTTTACGGAGGTAGTAATAGCGCAGCGACGCCCAACTTTTCAAAAGCGAGGCTCGCGCATGTTTTGCGGAGGTATAGGAGCGCGGCGACGCCCAACTTTTCAAAAGCGAGGCTCGCGCAAGTTTTCGGAGGTAGTAGAAGTCACAAAGACTTATATTTAGTTGATACAGGATCTTTTGCGCGAACTGTAAGCGGAGCTTAGCCTACATGTGTTTACATGGCGCCAGTCTGGCCTTTGGAACAGCGGTTCAGAAGACTGAATTGTGTTCTTTGCCGCGAAGGCTCTGGTTAATGATGAACCTTGGTTACCGAGTTCCGAAGGTGAGAAGCTTCGCGTTGCTGGAGCGAGGGTCGAGTTCAGAACTACGCGCTAGTTTGCTTACTTTCGCGAGTTCGGATTTCGGCTCAAGCACAGCTCTTCCTAGGTTCTCGGCGGTTGTTTGGGCTGCGCAGATGTCAAGTTGTGGCCTTGCGCGTGACTGTATAAAGTTCTTGGGTTTTGTTGCGGAGATGGCTGGCGGAGGAGTGTGCAAGTGATGGCCGGTAAGGGCATTGCGCTTCATGCCCCTGACCTTCGGAGATTGCGGCTGCGATGGTTGGGTTGGTGTGGGCTAAAGGCTAGCCGGAGGCTGTGCTAAAGTGGGCTGTCTTCAGGAGCCGCGGACTCGAGACCTTCGGCTCAAACACGGCTTAGGCTTTCCTTCCGACTCCTCTCATTCCTAAGGGAGTTTGTTAATGGCCGGACATAGTTTGGGGATGCTTGGGTTTGGCTATTGGGTCTTGCTTAAATAAGCGTATTTTGGTGGTAAAGGAGTACAAGCAGGTGTAATGTTTGGGATTTGTAAGGTACTAGGGTGGGTGTGGTGGTTAAGGCGAGGTACAGGGCTTTTAATACACAGCCTGGCTTGTACGGCGAGGGTTTGACGATTTAGGGCTATATATGGGAGTGCGCTGGCTGCGGGTGAATGTGGGAGAAACTCTGTATCACTGGCTTTGGTTTCTTTTGGGCAACGGGTGCGCTGTAGTGGTGCTCTATTTGTTTGAACTTAAAGCTGGATGCTGATAGTTTTGAGGAGCTGGGTGTAAGGTTGATCGATGTCTTGGAGCTCTTTTTCGTTTGGGTGTTGGATATCGTACCTCCGCTCCTCGCCCTCTGCGGGGGTCGAGGTGGGGTTTGCTTTCATCGCAGCCCCGGCCCTGCGGCGGGGTCTCGCGGAATTTGGTAGCTCCGCTCCTCGCCCTCTGCGGGGGTCGAGGTGGAGTTTGCTTTCATCGCAGCCCCGGCCCGACCGGGCGGGGTCTCGCGGAATTTGTAGCTCCGCTCCTCGCCCTGCGGGGTCGAGGTGGAGTTTGCTTTCATCGCAGCCCCTGGCCGCGGCGGGGGTCTCGCGGAATTTGGTAGCTCCGCTCCTCGCCCTGCGGGGGTCGAGGTGGAGTTTGCTTTCATCGCAGCCCCCGGCCCGACTAGCGGGGGTGCGGAATTTGGTAGCTCCGCTCCTCGCCTGCGGGGGTCGAGGTGGAGTTTGCTTTCATCGCAGCCCCGGCCCTGCGGCGGGGTCTCGCGGAATTTGGTAGCTCCTCCTCGCCCTGCGGGGGTCGAGGTGGAGTTTGCTTTCATCGCAGCCCCGGGCCCTGCGGCGGGGTCACGCGGAATTTGGTAGCTCCGCTCCTCGCCCTCCGCGGGGGTCGAGGTGGAGTTTGCTTTCATCGCAGCCCCGGCCCCTGCGGCGGGGTGCTCCAGAATTTGGTAGCTCCGCTCCTCGCCCTCCGGGGGTCGAGGTGGAGTTTGCTTTCATCGCAGCCCCGGCCCGATTGGCGGGGGTCCGTGGATGGGCTTGCATCGGGGTGACCTCCGACCGGGGTCGATTGTCGGCCCGAGGCAATCCCCGCATTTATAGCGGCGCGATGAGGGCAAGGCATGGCCTAGTCCGTTTCAGCGGTGGTTGACATGCAAATCTCAGGGAAATAAAACTTTGCTATATTACATAATTTTCTTGCCTCGTTAAAAAACCTCATGCCCTGGACATAAGGAAAAAGAGTGCAAGGACAGTCTATGTATGCGAGGGAAAGAACGATGCGAAGGTAACGATTACATGGTTGTTTGTGAGATGCTAAGGGTAGTACTTGCGGAGGTCGTCGATGTTCCATGTGTGCGGTAATTTGCGACCTTCGGCATCTTGGAGGTGGAACGAGCCTTGTTTTGCGAGGTTGTGACAATGTAAGGGCCGAGCCACTTGTCTTGGAGCTTGCCTACCATCTTCGCGTTACGCTCCCGATCAAAACCATGTCTCTGGGCGGAGGTCACGTGGTGAGACCTTCTTGTCTCTCCACCTTTGGGTTTCAGCTTTGGTAGCCGCGGAGGTTGTTGATCGCTTTGCACCTTACTTCTTCGAGTAGGTCCTTGTCAAGCGCTTCATCTTGAGTGTTGGTGTCGGAGGTAGTTCGTGGTGACCCGTGGCGGAGCTCTCCTGGGAGCACGGCTTCTTCTCCATAGAGCAGCTTAAATGGAGTGATGCCGGTGGCCCGCCATCGGAGGTGTTGTGAGACCAAACGACGCAGTGATGAGCTCCTCCGCCCATTTGCCCAAAGGGCTTGTCTCGTGAGGTTCTTTTTATTCCTTGCAAGATGATTGCATTGGCCCTTTCGACTAGTCCATTGACCGCGGATGTCCGATCGAAGCGAAATGTATTTTGGTGCCGATTTGGAAACAAAACTCTTTGAAGGCGAAGCTATCAAACCGGGTTCCATTGTCGACTGTGAGATCCCTTGGGACACCGAAGCAACATATGATCTGTTGCCAGAAGAACTTTTGTACCGTTGCGGAGGTGATGGTGGCAAGCGCCCGAGCTTCGATCCATTTGGTAAAGTATTCTACCGCCACCACCGCATAGCGGAGCTTTCCGGGAGCGGTCGGTAGGGGTCCAACCAAATCCATGGCCCAACGCTGCATTGGCCATGTCGGGCAGATCAAAGTGGTCGGAGCCCCGGGTCTGCTTGAATGGTTGGCGGCCCGCTGACAACCTTCGCAGTGCCGCACCAGCAAGGAAGCGTCGGTCAACGCGGTGGGCCAATAGAACCCTTGTCTGAATGCCTTTCCAACAAGAGCCCTTGGGCCATTGTGCGAGCCACAGATGCCCTGGTGAATTTCTTTGAGTATGGCGATACCTTCGCTTGTGGCGACGCATTTTAGCCAAGGAGCCGTGACCGAGGCCTTGTACAGGTTCTGCCCTTCGATTTTATACCCTCGCGCTCTTTGAATCATCCTTTTTTTCTTCTTCCTTCGATTCGGGTTCATAGAACCCCTTGATATAGGCTATGATAGGGGCCCGCCAATCTTCGCCGGATATGATGTTGACCATTCTCACCGGAGGTGTGTTGCGTGCGATTCTCGAGTCTTTGCGAAGGTCGCAAAGAAGACGTCCGGAGGTAGTGGGGTTGATCGAGCCGCGGCCTTCGCTATTTCGTCCGCCTCCCGTTCTCACCGCGGGGAATGGACTTTGTGGTGATGCCCAAGAAGAAAGCACGCTGCGGACGGTGTGAAGGTATTTACGTAGCCCGGATCCTTTGCCTTGAAAGTTTTGTCGATGTGGCCGGCGATCACCCGAGAGTCGGTCCGGATGATCGCCGGCGCACGAAAGGGCGCGAAGCTTCGCGAGGGCCAAGAGGACGGCTTCATACTCCGCGGAGTTGTTGGTGCATTGGAACTCGAGTCTTGCGGCGTATCGAGCCGGACTCCCGAAGGTGAAGTTAGGATTGCTGCGATTCCGGCCCTTGGGCGCCCCACGCTCCGTCCACGTGTACCGTCCACGGAGGTTCGATGTCTTCTTCGCCTTGTTGTGAGGATCTCGGGTCCAATCGCGATGAAATCTGCTAGAGCTTGTGATTTGATAGTGTGTCTCGCCAACGAAGGTTAACGTGTAATCGCGAGTTGTGAAGCCCACTTGGCGATTCCCCGCCACCGCCTCGGGTTCCTGAAGATGTTATCCAAAGGGACATGCGAAGGTATTGTGATGGGGTGGGGACTGAAAATAGTGCTTGAGCTTCTTTCCAGCCATAACCACCGCATAAGCGATCTTTTCGAGCTCGAATAATGCTTCTTGGGACCTTCGAGGACCTCGATACGTAATACGCGGGCATCGTCGCCTTTGGTGTTCCTCGAGGGTTTCTTTGACCAAACCGCACCGACCGCGTGAGGCGAAGCCGCGACGTATAGCGCAGCGGTTCCGAAGGTTCCGGGCTCGCGAGGGTTGTTAACTTGAGTAGATCGTTTGAGACTATCGAAGGCGGCCCGCCGGGCGGGGCCCCACTTGAAAGGTTCGCAGTTTTGGGTACATCAAAGAAGGGCAACCCCGCTCGTGAGACCATGAGATGAATCTCGCGAGCGAAGCTAACCGACCGGTTAGGCGCTCGAGCAGATTTCCTTGACGTCGGAGGTGACATGGAAATGATTGCGTCTATTTTTGTTGGATTGGCTTCGATTCCTCTAGCTGAGACAGGACATCCTGGAGCTTCCTTTGCCGACTCCGAAGATGCACTTCTCGGGGTTGAGCTTGAGCTTCGCCTTTTGAGCTTGTCGAAGGTTACGGCCAGATCGGCTATATGGTTGATTCGAGTTTGCTCGGATCACAATGTCATCAACGTAAGCCGAGACTGTTGGATCATCTTTGAAGACCTCCGCCATCATGCGGGGCGAAGGTTGGGCTGCGTTGCGGAGCCCCTCGGCCATTCTTCGGGCGGAAAGTGCCATCGGGGTGATGAAGCTTGTCTTTCTTCGTCGTCCTTGTTCATCCAAATTTGATGGTAGCCGGAGAAGCAATCGAGCAGAGACAAGAGCTCACAACCCGCAGCAGCATCCACAAGGTTGCTTATCCTGGGTAATGGAAAGCAGTCTTTTGGACATGCCTTGTTGAGACTTGTGAAATCAACACACATTCGCCACTTGAGGTTCTTCTTTTGTACCAATACCACATTAGAGAGCCAGGTTGGATATTTGACCCTGCGAATAACCTCCGCTTTTAGCAGCCGGTCTACCTCCGCTTTGGCGGCTTGTTTCCTTTCCTCTGACATTTTGCGGAGCTTTTGCTTGATCGGAGGATGATCTTTGCTGACATTTAGGTGATGCTCGATGAGTTTTCTGTCTACCCCGACGAGGTCCGAAGCTGACCATGCGAAGGCATCGCTGTTATCACGGAGGAACTGGATGAGTTGAGCTTCAAATTCGGTATTTAGTAGAGCTGATATGATGACTTTCTTTTCAGGATCGTTCGGGAATAGCTGAATCTTTTTTGTTTCTTCCTCCGGCTGCGCGCGCGAAGGTAACCAAGCTACGTCTATTTTCGGCTCTGCTTCCCGTTGCTCTTTTTGTTCTTCTTCTTGCTGCTGTCTCTGCTCCTTCTCCTGTAGGCAATGGACATTTTTCTGCCCCGGAGTGACTGCTTGCTCCGCTATTCTGGCCGTGTTTTGGTCCCCGTAGACAGCCTTACGATACCTCCGGCGCTCGGCATTTTCATGCGTAGAGGTAGCCAGGATGAATTGCAGCATTGAACCGATTGATGGTGCCCCTCCCGAAGATGGCGTTGTAGTTGTATGGGATATCGACTACGTCGAAGGTGATGTGCTCGTGCGGGCGATGGTTTTATTGCCGAAGGATACCGGTAGAGTGATTTTTCCGATTGCTCGATCCTGGCCTCCGAACCCGAATAGCGGATGTCCCGCCGGTTGAAGTTTGTTTCGCCGAGCTTCATGCCGTCGAAGGTGGATGTGAATAAGATGTCGGCGGAGCTGCCGTTGTCCACAAGGATTTTGGTCACTGTCCGGCTGCGATGTTTGTTTCTATGACCATCGCATCAGTATGTGGGTATTGCTTGAGCTTGAGATCTGAGCTGCTGAAGGTCAAGGGAATGTGCGACCGGTGATCATTTCGTGAGGACCTTCGCAGCTACATGATTGACCCGGCGAAAGTGCTCTGCGTTGTCTTTTGTTGCCATAATCCTCCCCGAACCTCCGGAAATTGCCATGATGACCCCGTAGGTAGGTGGGATTGTTGATATTTGTCTCGTGCTCCCGTGCTTCTCCCTCAACTTTAATTGGTTGTGGCGGAGGTAGTCGGGGTAGGGGTGGTGGCGGAGGTAAGGCTTGCGCTTGGGTTTGGTGAGCGATTGGTGGAAGTTGCCGATATCCGTCGTGCTTGCCGATGATAGTATTGCTGCGTTGGTTATGAGCATACCGACCCGAGCAAAGGGTGGTTGATGGTAGTAAATTGGTTGCCGATACGGGGTTGCCGAGCTCGATGGTTGTGGTTGTATCCCCTGGTTGCGGTTGCGGGGTTTGGTGCCGCTGCGGGTATGGTTGATCGTCTTCCTACCTGCGGAGCGAGTGGGGCTTGGCCGTCTCGCACTCAAGCCCCTTGATGTACCAAACGCACCGCTTGGTGTAGTGGTCACCGGCTTTTCCACGCTTTAAATGGCAATAATGTAGCCGCGGAGGTTGCGCCTCCGCGATCCGAATTGGCGGTCTTCTATCGACTTGTGGCGGGGTTGTCCGGGCCGACGAGGGTGCTGCCGAGCTTGCCGATCGCTACGCCATCGATAGCGTTGACGTTTCCCATGTCGATGCGGGGTACTCATTGCGAGGGTTCGGATTGCGCTCTCTTTGTTGACGTTGCGGAGGTTGGGACGCGAGACTTGATACGTTCATTGTTATCTCGCTTCCGATTTGCATTTCCATGATGTCATATAACTCGGCGATGGTTCTCGGTTCTCTTCTTGACAGCTTCGATGAGCATGGTCCCGGCTGGATGCAACTTGTCACTGCCAAAATCATGACTTCATCCGTGATACCGGGGGTGCGATTCTTGGTATTGAGGAATCTTTTCCACCAATCTTGTAGTGGTTCATCGACTCTTTGTTTGCAATTGAGAAGAGCGGTGGCCTTGGCCGCAGACCGACTGACACCTTTGAAGTTTGTGCAGATTCTCTCACGAAGGTCATCCCAACATCCGATGGATCCCGGCCGAGGTTCTGTACCAGGTTTGAGCGATATCTCTCGCCACGATCACGAAGGCCTTGGCCATGATGTCCTCATCACCTCCCGTGGCTGAGACAAAGAGCTTCATAAGACATTAGATATTGGCGTGGCTCGTAGGTGCCATCATACCGCGGTAGATGTTGCATGGCGAAGCCCGGGGCCACTCGGTGATCTCGAAGGTCGTATGACGGGGGATTTGGAGTCGTAGTGCGGGACCCGCGGCGCTGCTCTTGGCTCGGGACACCTCCGCCAACGGCCGCCGGGTAAAGTATGTTGGCGCGGAGGTCCGGTTCTCGGGCGTGATGGGTGGGGGTCTTGCTTGTTGCTCGATCGGAGGTTGTGCGATTGGCGCATGTCCGGGAGAGCCGGGTCTCTGTAGTTTCGACCTCCGCGTCTCGCCTCGCCGCTTTCCGATGCTTTGCTCGATGCGGCGAAGCTCGCTTCGCTTCCTCCGTTCTCCGCCGGATGGTTGCTGCTCTTGATTCTTTGTTGATTTGTTCCAGTGCCTTTTGCCGCCGAGGATGCTTTCTTGGAGCCGTTCTAGATTCCCGGCCAACTTTTCTTCTTCCGAGGCTTCGCGTCGGTCGTGGATCCATTGGCGATGCCACCTCCGGAGGTATGAGGGTGCGGCCTGGATGATGATGTCCCCGACCACCGACGCACGCCGCCGACCTCCGGGTGCAACTTGGTCTCGGGTTGGGATCAACCGCCGGGTTGGCCGACGCTCGATCGGAGGTTGTTCTCGGGAGAGGATTTGGCGGGACGACACCTCCGCGCCGAGGGTCGGGTCCACGTTGATCCCGTGTGCCGAGGAAAATTCACTAATGTTTGGAGCCATGGCTTGCTTCTTTTGTTCGAACCCCACGGACGGCGCCATTTGTTGGTATAATCGCTTGCCCTCCTACCTTCACGGGGCCGGAGGAGGAGGCGAAGGTTTCCCAAACAGAGAGTGGGATCCAAACACTTGTACAGATAGGTAGTAGCGGTGGGCCCCCTTGGGGATTTTGCATTAATTGGGACCAAAAATGTCCGGGATCCCCCTTACACTTGCCATACCCTTGGTATTTATAGGCCATACCAAGGGTCAAGTGGCTTTTTACAATAGGGTTTCAACTATGATCACTCTTACAAGTGGGCCTCAACAAGGGCAATAATGTACATTGTAAAGTTAACTACACCTTCATCTAACCCTATCCCAAGACGCCAAGTGTCATGCCCTCCGGGACTCCACGTGTCGCCCTCCGGTGCCGCCACGCGTCGGGCCGTCGGCGCCGCCTTGCGTCCGTCGTGCATGCAGTCGTCCGGAGGTCTCCCGCCGTCTGTATGGCTAGGTGGCTGAATATCCCTGCGGAGGTCTTCGGGGGGGCCCTGCTCATCGCGGAGGTCTTGGGAGACTCCTTCGAATCGTCAAGTACCTGCGCTATAAGAGGTTTGAAGGGCTCGAATGCGGAGGTATGACGTACCTTCGCCGAATCGCTAAGACGGACCTGACGACCTTCGCCATGAAAGAGCATGTGACAGCGAAGGTCGTCCGTGGCTGCTTAGTAGCTTTGCCTGTCTTGGCCCATGCTGGGGCCGCGGAGCTAAGTAGGGGGGTCCTAGCGGAGGTTGTTCCCCCCAACAAAATATGATACTTAAACAATTTTTAGATCAGTTTTAAGCATTTCCATAAAAGCAGGGGTTCACCATCAAATTTAGGACATAGCAAGCATAAGCCGAAAGCCAACCCGGTTCTAACCTGTGCACCCTAAGGGACTATCTCATGCATTTGCCTTGTCAAAGGCTCACCAGTCCCTTATGCTCGGCCTTTTGCCACAAGGTCACGTAGGCACTTGCCAGTCCCTTATGCACTCAGTCATTTCTTTCCCCTTGTTTCGTTGTTTTTTTTGTTTTTTTGTTTTGTTTTAATGACCATAAAAAGAGTCGTTCTAGTATTGCCACAAGGTCACGTAGGTGATTAACCAGTCAAGTAAACAAAGCATGAGCCATAGTCCCGTAGCGTAAACAGAGTAGAACAAAGGACTTCACAACCCTATGCATTGTATAGACTAAACTGTATGATGAACATTTTCAGGATTCAACAAGTATTAATCATGTTCACTTTCACAAAAACAAGCTTAGCTCATAACATGTAACAAGTGATCAACAGGAGCATAAGCTGCAAGCACCTAGTGACATACACAAGACATACTAGCAAGAGCATGAACGTAATCAAAAGCTGCTATAGTCATGAAGCTCAACAAAAGTACGATACATGATGAAATGCAATATGATACAAAAGATCTCTACTCCTAAAAAGCAGTAAAAACAATCGTTCACTGTGGCAGACCCATCCCGGTGAAAAGTCACCCCCACAGACCCAGCGTCCCGCTCGTGAAAACGCCCGCACGCAGCCCTCCCCCGTTGTGACTCCCTAGGTGCCGCCTAGGCGACCCTGCATCGCCTCAGCGCCGCCCGGCCGCTGCCCTCCGCGTCGCCCGCGGCGCCGTCTGGCCAACTCCATCCAGGCCGCCCGAACCTGCCGCCCCACCACCGGTACTCCCTCGCGGCTTGCACCATAACCAGGAAGCTCAACCAGACCCGATTGCTGGCGGCTCAAACCCGTTGGGTGCCTATTTGTGGAGGTCCGCCGCCGATTCGTCGTGCTCCGCTCAAATCGCCTTGCACCGGCTCGTTCCTGAACGCCTCCTCCACGGAGCGCCATCGCGGGCTTGATCTGCCTCCTCCCCAGAGCGCCATCGCGATCGACCTCTGCTGCCGCGTGCGCAAGCCCCGTCGCCTCGGTCGAGCTCTACGGCCGCGGCCAGGAACCCCCCCAATCGCGGGCGAGCTCTGCCGCCACAGACGCGAGTGTAGCTGGTCCTCCACTGCTGGCGAGCTCGGAGGAGCACACCAACCTGTGCACGAGGACGCGAGTACAGCTGGTCCTCCACCACCGGCAAGCTTTGCGGGGGATCTGGTCTTCCACCACCGGTGCGCGGACACGAGTGCATCAGCGTCCCATGCCGACGCCCCCAGCTGCTCGCAGCGGCGTCCCCATACTGTGCGCGCATGGCCGCAAGGCCGCAACGCTTCCTTGAGTCCCGCTTGTCCGCGTCAGCGCTGGTGACCCTGCGTCCGTTCGCAGCATGTTCGATGAAATGCCAACGAGGGACACGAGCTTCCAACTGTATCGCCCGGAGTAGCAGCAAGCGACGTACGCGCTGGACGGCTGGAGTGTGGATGTGATGCTTGGTCATCTCCAACTCACGTGCGTTTAATTGTGAAGCAGTAATGATTTGATTTCGTTTTGCGGTGTTTTCATTTAAAATAGTCATTTACATGAACAAAATATTCTCTAAAAATTCACATGAACAAAATAGAGCAATTTTCATATAAACAATCCCTAGGTCTTAAAGTTTCACATTGCTCTCACCAAACGGGCAGCTTTTCCCACGGCTACAACTGCTTTCCGACACCTGCTTCTCCACAGCCTGTAGCTCACAACAGTTTTTTTTTTTCAAAAGTCATAGCTCAATCGGGCCTAACACATCTATGAGAACTGTAAGTGACTACTTAATCCATTCCAATTTGTAAGACATTTGACTTTTTCAACCTAAGTTTGATCACTCGCCTTATTAAAAAAATTGTTCAAAAATAGTCAAATTCAAGTCATTACTAATGAACTTTTATTAATAAAGAAAACCATATCAAAAAAAAATATTTTCAACAAATTTTTCAATAAAACTAACGGTCAAAGTTAGTGCTAAAAAAGTCAAACGTCTTCTAAATTGGAATGGAGGAGTACATGACTATTGGTGCTTGCCACGTCAATATTCTTGTGTGTTGTTAAGGTGCGCTATTATGGTTTGTCATATGATACACTTGGAATCAGGTGCAACACATGTACAATCTATTTGTTTTGTTTGTTGTTAATAAATATCCAATGTACATGTTGGTGCAGTATCGGTATTTCAAACAACACGCACGCAATATCTTTTCTGGGTAGCAACATATACACGTTGATACATATATTATTGTGACATTAATTTTTTCCCGTTGCAATGCACGGGCGCTTATCTAGTCAAAGACAAAAAGGAAAGCAAAAGACAAAGCCAAAGGAGCTGTACATCGAAAAATAGAGCTTCCCACATCTAAAATGGGAAGCAGACACCCAATTCACTCCTCAGGTGGGCAAGCTGGGCTTGATCCAGTGGTTTTATAAAGATATCTGCGAGCTGGTGCTGGGTGCGGAGATGAACGAGGTCTATGTTGCCTTTCTCGTAGTGGTCTCTCAGAAATGGTAGCGGATCTCAATGTGCTTGGTTTTGGAGTGGAGCACCTTTGGGTTTTTGGTTACGCTTATGGCACTAGTGCTGTCACAGAATAGTAGCAATGATCCGAGCAACTAAGAACAACACGCAGCAACAGCAACATACTCGCTTCACAAGTCGATCGAGACACGCGACATCGCTTGCGAAGACCACGAAATCAAACACGACCCCAAAACTCACAAGTCCCCGAAGTAGACTTCCTTTGAACTCGACAACCCGCATAGTCCGCATCAGAGAAACCCGAAAGAGAAAGAGTCGAAGAGGTTGAGTACCAAAGGCCAAGTTCAGGAGTAAAGCATAGGTACCGCATGATGCGCTTGACGGCCTGACGATGCGAAGTGCGTGGTGAAGACTGGAAGCGGGCGCAGAGGCATACCGCGAACTGGATGTCGGACCTCATCGCCGTCAGGTACAACAACGACCCAATCATGCTGCGGTACTCCTTTTGGTCCACGGCTTCTCCTTCCAGGTCGGCGCCCATCGCCGTCGTGGTCGACATAGGCGTTGGAAGGGGCTTGGCATCACCCATGTCGAAGCGCAAAGACGGGTCCTTGGTGTACTTTCCTTGGTGTACAAACGTCCCTTCTCGAGTTTGTTTGATTTGAAAACCGAGAAAGAACGTCGCCGCCCATCATACTCATCTCTTACTCCCTGCTCATCATATCTCGAAAACTTTGCAACAAGAGCATGTGACGAGCCACCAAAAATGATATCATCCACGTAAATTTGCACCAAGAGAATGTCTTTGCCATGCCTAAGAAGAAACAAGGTTGTCGACGAAATATCGGCGAGTCTACCTAGGGTATACCGACGGTAGTAGTTTGATCGGTAGAAGTGCACGTGATCAGGAACCGGACGGTTACAGAGACACAAGACACAAGATTTATACAGGTTCAGGCCGCCTTTGGCGTAAAACCCTACGTCCTGTGCTCTGTTATTTGCATTGATCTGAGATAAGATGCCCTCTAGGGGATCCCTACCCCTCCTTATATACTCTAAAGGGACAGGTTGTACAAGTAAAGTATCCTATTTGGTACTAATACAATATTGTGTGGTGCACATTGTGTGCCGCACGTCTTCGTCTTGTGAATTGGGCCACTTTTGGTGGTGCGGCCCATGTAGGCCCGTGAGGGTATACGGGGTTTATACCCCCACAGCTAGTCCCCGAGCATCATGCATCTTAAGGAAACGCCGTCTTGACGCTTGTCGACCAGTGAGGCTTGAAGTCTTGCATGGTTGATCCAGTCATTCGAACTGTTGGAGCTTGTTGTTGGTCTGTTGACCGGTCATGGAGAGCATCACATGAGAATACTGGCTCGCCGACCAGATTGATGAAGAGCCAACCACTGTGTCTGTCAAGAACAGATCGTTGTCGAAAGATGCATGTTGCTCCAAGAAAAAGAAAAAATCACCACGCATCTGGTGACGTGGGCCCACAGTAGCACATGATACTTTGTATCATTGTTGTTAAATTAGCTAACAAGAGAAAGCTAAAAGATAGTGGGGATCTTGCCTGCGGCACAAAAAATGGTTGAACCAGCCCAGGTCACTGCCAAGTGACGTGGGCCCACGTAGTCCCCGAGCCTGATATAAGGTGGGAAGCATGTTGTTTCAGGGTCATAAGTAGGGCCCAAGTATTGTATGAAAATTTAGCCAACCAGCACTCTGTGCTGCCTGACCAGGCAGCTTTGCCGCCAACCACTGGCCCCTAGCTCGGCCGAGGAGAGCAAAAAATACTACATAACAACTCTGTTATGATGGGCTATGCAGCTTTGCTGCAACCCAGTTCCGTTATTGGAGACATGTCGTCATCGCGACGGAGAAGACGGGCGTGGCTGAGATGGCGCCCGTATGATGCGATTGACTCAATGTGTCCCGTATGTGGAGCTGGAGACCTCGAACTGACTCGTGGTAGGGTCCGTGTGACGACTCAGATAGCACGACATCTCCTCAAATTTTGCTTGTTGCATGCAGATGTACATATCTGTCCTTTCTATGGTTTGGCGTGAAGAGGCAATAACCCCCGGATGCATAGATATATGCATATATGTATAACATTGGCTCCGTCGAAGTGTTGGTTGATGACGGAGTCCGGTCAGCGCTGGAGTGTGGCCGTTGGAGAGCACGGAGTCGCACTGTAGTCGCCCAAGAGGAATGAGTCGCATGTGGACGCCGAGTCCCCAGCTTTGTCTTGGACGCGGAGTCCCCAGCTTTGCTGGCGACGGCAGCACGAAGCAGACGAACATCGAGCAGTCCCCAGCTTTGCTGGCAAACACTCAGTGTAGCTGTCGACGAAGTCCCGACCGACGAGCATCTTGATCGATTGGCTTCGTATAGATCGTGCTTGCTGACGAGATCCGGGCCACCGATATGAGACGACGTAGAATGGCGATGAGCACAATTGGGTTCTGATTGCATTCAAAGGAGTACAACGATGCTTGATCTTGCATGTCGACATGATCAAAATATGATACGTGGCAGTGCCTGGCTTTGCTGTGCAGCCAGAGCATGGCCCTGTAGATTGTAACTGCTGCTTCTGGCCTTGGAGAATGTCTTCGGAACTGCGGCGTAGTCCCGGAGCAGTGTGCAGATGGCGCAGTCCCCAGCCAAAGCGATGTTTCAAAAACGAAGTAAGACTGGATAATGCGTGGAGCTGTACGTTCAGCGGGTCGGCGATGGCGCAAATGGCTTGTACGAGCGTCAAACTGTGTGACCAGCAAGTCGGTGCGGCGCAAAGATGCACACAGGCGGACAACTTAGCGTGGCTCGCTCTTCGGCTTGGCATCTTGCTCGTGGGACTGTCGTAGCCAAACCGAGATGTGGCGGTGGAGAAGTGGACGTGTTGTCCGTTGATTGATGTACGTGTAAATCTCCAAAAGCTTGCTAGCTTGCTTCTCGCCATGCATGAGTGCATACAAATCCTGGCGATTTGTGTACTGGTTCGAGTTGCACATAATGGACTGGTCCACAACTTTGTTGTAGATCGGTTCTCAATTTCTTTGCAGAGCAGTCTCCAGCGTGGCAAAGGGAGTCATGAAGAACAAAAGGATAGATGTGCTATCAAGTTTGGTCAATAGCTAAATTATCAACCAGTCCCCAGCTTACACTATACCACAACCAATCTATAGCGTCCGACAAGGGTCCCTGAAACTTAACTAGGATGTCAAACTACCGGTCGCTATAACCTGGTGACCGAAGAACGGTCGCTATATTTATTTGCATCCACGGAACATCGGTCGCTATAGAGTTGGGTCAGACCATCGGTCGCTAAACACAAGTCCTAAAGTCCAGCCATTGGTCGCTACAGCCCATTTTCATTTTAGCGCGCGAGCCCAGCCCATTCGCGCGAACTGAAATTGACGGCCCCCACTTGGCAGTGTCAACCGAACCCTAGAAAGGATAGAGAAACGGAGGCCCAATTCATCTCGGCCACAAACCAGGAGACTCTCGTCACAGCCCCAGCGCCGCCCCCGACCTCATCCCCAGCGCCGCTCATCCCCAGCGCCGCCCCTGACCTCATCCCCAGCGGACGCGTCCCCAGCCAGGACATCCGCCCGCCGCCTCTCTGCCCAACCCAGCCCCATCTCATCTGCCGCTGTTGCTGAGGCCCTCGCTGCTTCGTCGCCGGCCGTTCCGCGCTTCCTCCGTGCTGTGCCCCCGCCGGTACGGTACGGTACCCCGAACCTCCGTCCTCGCCGTTCGTCGCGTCGCTCCACCTCCCCCCGCGCTTCCTCCCCGACTGGCTGCGAGGAGAGGACAACCACCAGGTGTGCGTGCCAACCCCTTCCTGCTCTTTTCCCTTCTCCCCTTCCCTTCCTGCTCTCGTACGCAAACGGAGCACCCAACCCAGCCCGACTGACTGATTGATTGTGTGCTCGTAAACCAACAGATGACTGATTGCAATTGCTTGCTCGGAAAAAAAAATATAGTAATGACAGGGTCCATAGATTCACACCTCTTTTTTAATTCTCTTCTGTGATCCATTTTTTATGAGCTCGGAGAGTTGATTATGCTTGCATTGAAGTATCGTAGTAACAGGGAAGTGCATTGCTTGCATTTCAGTTTGTCCCCAAACTTTCTCCATTTCACAGGGTTCTTCGTTTATCTGAAATCTGCAGGGAAGTGCCTATGTTTCCAATGGATCCAGTCGTTTATGCTTTCCCATGATGATTTGATTCCATGTTCTGAATCCTAGATCTTTAGGTTTTCATTTGATTGTTTTTGGCAATACTCTGGGGAGCAGTAACTGGCAACCTGCAATTCGTGCTTATCTCAGTCTTGTTGTTCTATTCTCTGCGTTTATGTCTCTAAAATTTATTTTCTTCTGAATTTTTTGGTTCAACATTGTTTCTTCTGAATTGCAGCTGCTCCACGCGTAGTTGTACATCTTGGGGAGGCATCTGAACGTGCTCTTGGCAGGAGCTCTACTTGCTTGTATTGGTAGGTGTCTGATTCCCTAGCCGTGTTGCACTCTTTTAATTTTCATTATGAGTAAATATGCGACTATTTCAGTGCTTATGATATGTTTTCTTTATTTCATATTGAAATTTGCTTGCTGTCTTCCGTGAAGGTTGAACATGGATAAATCATGGATTGATGATAATGCTAGGTAAAAACCAATAACGTGACAAATATTGAAAGTTCTATATACTATCGAATGATGTGGTTGATGAGTGCTATGGGCAGCAATGGACGTATGTGGTTGATGAATAATGTGACATGCTATATATATTTATTAGGATTGAAATCTGGTTAGTGCCAAATTATTATTATATATAATTGTGCCAGTTCATAGCGACTGATTATTGGTCGCTAGAAAGTTTTATACCCTCAAATCATCGGTCGCTAAAACAATTGACTGAGGATCGGTCGCTATAGTACTGGCGTCGAGCTATCGGTCGCTATAAATTGGATCGGTCGCTATATACTTATAGCGACGCCACTTACGCCGACTAATACATCGGTCGCTATAACGCTATAGCGTCCGATGATCGGTCGCTATAGCGGCTTATAGCGACCCTTTTGCAGACTCTACAGATTGGTTGTGGTATAGTATTAGCTGAGTGAAAACATCGACCACTAGTTGTGTCTAGCCAAAACAACTTTGTTGCTGACTAGTGAATATGGCAAAACGTAAAAGTGAAGATGGAAAAAATAGCGGTGCTATTTACTTGGAAGTAGCTTAGCGTACTAACCAAGCCCCTGGGGCCATATGTCGAGAAGTAAGGTGCACGTTCAAGATCCAGAGCTTTGTTATGGGGGTATTTGTCAAATTAACTGCCATACCCAGTCCCCGGCTGTGCACAGGGCTATCTAGACGGCTGGAATGATATATCTTTGATATATCCTTGCGTAAGACGCGAAATTGTGTGGACTGGTGATGAACACAAAGTCTCTTAGGGGACCACGTCTGTGCCGTGCTCTAGTCGAGGCTTCACCTCATTCCACAGAAAATGGTAGTTGCCGAAAAAAGTGAAGTAGGGGAAAATAGCTAAGCCATAACCCTGACCGGAGCTTAGCTGGTCGGTCGGGCCCCCTTTTACCATCTGTCCAAGACGCGCCGTTGGCCATCTTAACTTTGTTATGAGAAAACTTTGTTTTCTTTACCCAGTCCCTAGTCTGTGCTGATGAACTAGGCCAACGAAAGTGGAGAAAACCGTTAGAGCAAGATTTTATTGTGCCCGGGCTGGTGGTCGGTGGCCAACCAGAAAAACGCATTCCTATGACATGCATCCATGTCAAATAGGAAGCGAACAACCATACAAATGCATACCCAAATGCCACGCGTCCGTGGCAAATAAGAAGCAAGTAGGTTGTTGTAAAATAAAACGACTTTTGTGCACAAGGTGCAAAACAATGGTACTAAATGAGGAGCACAACGAACGGCAAAACAAAAGGCAATAAACTCGATTGAAATTTAAACTGTAGCATTGCTACGAGGTTGCGCATGGTGCAAGGTCACAACTTGGTTGTGAGCTTAGTCCTCAGCTTTGCTGTGAGACCGAAGAATATATTCATCGACCAGCTCTTGGCTCAAATAGGTGACGTGACTTTATCACGGGCTAGTCCTTAGCTTTGCTAATTGACAATTGTGGAGAAATGTAGACGTTGTGGTCGAGTAGAGGTGTCAACGTAGTCGAGTAGCGCAGCTTTGTTCGGCGTACTGACGCCTCGACATTGGCGGGAGCGTAGGATGTACTCGGCCTTCAGTCTTGTGCGTGTCCGCTGCATCCTCGTAACTCTGGCGCCTCGTTTGCCATGAATGGATGGCGTAGCCTCTTGGTGTATAGACGAATCATCCATGTCATCACCCGATGGCGCATGCAGCTTGCTTTGCAGCTTGATCAGGCCGGACAGTGGCCCGTACATTGAGTTGGGTAGCTCCCCGAAGCAGGCGGACAGCTTGGCGACAGTTTGGAAGGCTTGCTCGTCGTGGTCGGCATGTCGCAGCAGCGGTTAGCATGTCCGAGGTGGTGGACGTGGCCTGGCATTTGCTTAACACTGAGCCGACGACTGGCTTCCATGAGCATCATGCCATGGGGTATGGTGGCCGATGAGATTTATTTTGTTGTCGATGTGTGTGTAGGTTTGCATCCTTTTTGTACACACATATATATGGCGTATACACACATATGCCCATGCATGCAATTTAATCTTGCACGGTGATGTAAATCTCGTCATTATTGATCTGGACTCTGGACATCAAGGCTTCGTGCATGTTCCCTTGGTGACAGCCTTGGTTGGGTCTCGTAGACCGAATGAAGATGTGGAGTCGCGGTTGTGGAAACGGAGAGTTGTACTCAGACTCGAGGCCGCGTAGGGGAGTTGGACTCCGCCGTCGTCACATGTGCTGGGTGCCATCATCGCATCAGACTCTTGGTCATGACGTGGAATGTTGTCCGTTAGTGCAAATCGGCATGGCTTGCTCGCTGATCGGCATGGACCAGATCAAATTAAATTTTGTTATCTCGTGATCGAACCGCAGCCAGATATGTATCTGATCGGCGTAGTCAACTTGCGCGGGGGCGCCGATGACATTGGAGATGTGCTTCTTTCGATAGGGCCGCTAGAGCAGAGCAGTCCCGTAGTCGGAATGGTAGGCGAGGTCGGACTGGTCAGCGCTGTGGTCGACGAGAAGGCCAAGGAAGCACATGAAGTTCGGATGATTCGGATGATGATTCGTCGGCTCGACGTGTTGCTCGGCGGCTTGATGACGGCTCGGATGAGTTGTCAAACAGCTCGGATGGCTGGTCGGACGAGGTTGGCCTCATGGTGGAGACGTAGCCATGCTTCCTTCCTTTTCTGAAGGTTGCTTTGGCAATGATGAGCTAAATCCTTAGCTCTGCCAAATATGGTGTCGATGATCGACTCGTGCTTGAAAGTGCTCCGTATATGTGTATGTATACATGCATGCAGACTAACGAATGAGCCATTGTTGAGAGGTCGTTTGATCTTGCGTGTTGCACATGGCAAGCGGCGATGTTTGGATCCACCATGCCGCTAGATTGAAACCACGTGGGCTCTGTAGATTGAAAACGTGCCCAGTGATCTTCTGGACTTGCGACGATGGCGCTGGACGCTTGCCGCGGAAGCCGAATCGCCGAATTGCGCAGCCCGTAAAGATACGGTGGTGCGCTCCTCGGATCACGGTTTCCTAGTCTTTGACTAGTTGTTGATTGGAGTTGGCGTCGAGGTAGATTGAATCGTGCCGTAGCGAAGCTGCTCAACATCACGGTGGGATCTCAGATCCGATCAACATGGGCAAGTTGCGTCATCTTTCGCCACCGTTGCCGAGGCCGATCAAGATCGCCCTGCCCCGAGATGCGTTGCAGATGATTGACGTGTTGCCGTGTCGTCGTTGTAGCCGGGTGAATGGAAGTGGTGCCCGAGGAGATGCACGGAGCTTCGGACGGTTTGTCTATGACTCGATACGGTCGACATGTCGGCGAAGCGTGATCGTTGTGTCGGAGCAGATGGATGTTCATGGAGTCGGCCTTTTACGATTTATTGCCGAGGCGTAACAGATCGTACGTCCTTTACGACAATAGAGGCTGCCCACGATCAATTCTTGTAGCAAGTACTTGTTATATCGGCACGTGTAGACTTGCATTCTTCGTACTCCCTCCGTCCACTACAGGAAATCACGGGTTTGCCGACAGCTTAAAGCTGTCGGCGAAGCCCTGATTCCTGTCAGCAAAGGGTTTGCCGACAGGAATTCCCTATTCCTGTCGGCAAACCGCCGTCGGCAAAAATCCTGTCGGCAAACAGGACTTTGCCGACAGGAATCAAGGCGCAGTCGGCGTACTTTCGCCGACAGCCACGTGGTCTGTCGGCGAAGGAACAGCGCCGTCAACTCGGCCGCCGTTCGCCGCCGACGGCCGGGCCGTTGGCAAAGTCGGGTTTTGCCGAGAGCCGTTGTTGGCAAAGCCAGGTGTGCCGACTTGCCAAAGTCAGGGTTTGCCGATAGCCAGGTCAACATGGCTGTCGGCAAAAAGGTCAATTTGCCGACAGCCAGGTTGACCTGGCTGTCGGCAAACTCCTCTCTTTGCCGACAGCCAGGTCCAGAAGGCTGTCGGGAAAGCCCCTCCCAAGGCTGTCGGCAAACTCCTGCTGTCGGCAAAAATTGCACAGCTTTGCCGACAGCTATGGCCAAAGCTGTCGGCAAAGCTGGGATTTTTTTTTTTTTTTTTTTTTTTGCTGTTTCATTGGATTCGAACCACATTTATAGCATACTAGTGGAATGGCGCGCACTTGCGCGTCAGGGTGAAATTGAGATTGGTTATCACAAATAGAAGGGACAAAAATTTCGGACACGAAGACAATATGTTGCATAGATAGATTGCAATATGAGAAAGAATGTACTTAAGATGTATACATGTTACATATGTCGTTGAATGATGCAAAGAATATGGACTGTGTTTCAGAGATCTAAATGGCTATAACAGGCTCTTGGTGATCAAATTCTTATTGGGAACCCCGTCTTGGATTGATCATCCGTTAGGTAGTCGAGATTGAGCCTGAATTAAGATTCCGTTGCACACAATACCTGTTCATTTTGATGCTCATGGCGCAATGAGAGCTGCACCCTTTGTGCATCAATCTTTCTCCGTTTCAGTGTTTGCCTTTGTAAGACAATCAGTATCAAAAAAAAAAAGATTAGATATTTCAACTCCGATTAGCCAATAAAGAGCTTTTAAGCATAGATGAACTTGCTAGCAAATCAGACAATGTATGCACAGGCAGGGAGATGAATGTTAATAATCTATTAAAGGGCAGTGGCATAAGAGTACTGTGTTAGTTGATTGTTGGAGCAAATGTAGACCAATAAAATTGCACTATAATTATACTAATTTTATATTCCACACACCACAAACAAACGCATGTGAAGTCGTACATATTGGGACTAATAATTGAACAATCTTCCTCAACACAAAGTGTTTTTTGTCTACTTCAGTTCAAGTTAACATTTCGAATGGCGACTTTGCAGAACCAAACAAATGTCATTAGAGTGCAAGAAGAAAATGTGGATCATAGGACATTCATAACTGAATCTCTTGCTGCAGGTGACGTGGGTCAATAGCGCAAGTGTAATTGACACATGAGAAGGTAAAGGCAGATGGCTAGAGTAATTAGGTTGTCTGAAACGCTGGTAGAATGCATGTCCATACAGTCGTGTGTCATTGGAATCTCTAATTTGGTTTCAATAGCTAATGGATTGAATTTCAGAATGAGAGGCATCAGTTTGTCTGATTAGTAACTTTTGAAATACAGGAAAGGAGCATGTACAGGGGGCATCAGAAGGAGACCTAGATTCATGGGACTGCTAGAACCATAGCTGTAGTTTGGCTTGTCAATCTACTGGCTTACCTGAGGGATGTGACAAACATGATTTGTTAAGTCTAGACATGGTAAAACCAAAATTTCTATTCAGCTGCTCTAAAATAGCCATGGTTTTGAACATTACCCGCACTCTATAACTGAGGGCCCTTGATTTGTCTAAAGAAATTGTTGCTGACAATTTAGGCGGTGGAAACATGTATACATAGGATTAGAAAGGAAATAACATTCAGGTAAACACTATTTTTCAGACATGGGAGGAAGAGTATTCAAATGCCATCTACAGGAAACCAAGGCACAAGCCTGTCCACCCCAGGCATACACATAATCTTGCAATGTAAGCATAATTTTTTCTCAGGATACGTTGTAGGAAGTCCAAACAGAATGTGAAGACAAAATTTAGGGAGTGCATACTAAAGAGAAGACAAACAAAGGCAGAGAGTATATGATGTCATAATGTATCAATCAACCAAGATTGCAACTCATTATTACAAAGAACTCGACAAATGGACATTATGACTAACCTTGGTAAGACTCAGGTATGGTCTTTGGTGGTAGGAGGTCAGCCCCTCTTTTTTTGAAATGTACCGACAACTGCAGTCCTTTAATTTTCCATGCTTAGGATGTCTGCAAGCAGAGAAGAGGCTTTCAGCTATGTGCAAGTAAATCTATGAAGTTGAGACAGCAGTCACAACCCAAAAACATATGTTAGCTTTCACATGCCATAAACAAATGTGAAACCACAGGCCTTGCATTCATATCACCCAAAAACATGAAAGCAATTTTCTGTAGAACAAGGTAATTGTTATAGAACATTAACAACAAAAAAAGTACCTGAAGAGGGAGCACTTTCAGCTATCCTTGAAATTTTTTAATTATCATAATTCAAAGGGAAAAAAGTGATAAATAATTGCTAAGGCCATGTTTGTCAAAATCAACTTATGCTGTTTTCTTATATAGTATGATAGAAAAACCTAGTGGTCTATCAGCCACTATATTTGGAGGCCAACATAGTGATCAGAAACATGCTCTAGTAGCATGCTGCATGTGCAGCAGCAAACAGTCTCAATTTTTGAGGCCAACCTAGGCACACACTTAAATGTAAACATAGATATTATGGAGCACATACTAAACCATAGGAAGCAAAGGCAGAGAATATATGACATCAGTCATCGACAATGTTTCTGCAAGTCATTACCTCTTGAAATCCTTGCCTCAAATGGCACATTGCTAATGACTGGTGAACTTGCAACCGTATCCTCATCTCTTGACAAGTGCAAGATGACCAAAATCATCTTGTGAATTATATGATTGTTATCACCACTACAGGCTGCAACAACAAAAGCTTCTGGTTTCACAGGCCTTTCATCAGCAAATTGACCAAAATCATCAACCTCAACATAGCAAAGGCTGCAAACTGTATCAACACTAGCCATGTGTTCAGAACTCCAGCATATAACCATCAAGTATTCCCAGGGCTCAGAGGTCTTCTCAACCATGTTGAAAGATGGCCATGGTAGAGGACGCAGCACAACATCACATCCCACCAAGGATGTTTCATCAGATTTCTTCTGCAACCAATCGATTAGCCTCTGGACTCCACCAACAGCTCCTGGACTGCACTCAAGTGATGTCCAAGGAATCAGCCCTTGATCAAAGCCAAAGCTCTTAGATTCACCTCCAGATTTGTTAGATGCAGGGACGGTAACAGAAGCATGGCATGATGATGGCGTGGTGTGCTGTATCCAGGTGATGATGCATAAGCATAACTGATGGAACATGTGTGAGCACACTAGCAGTATGTGAGGTACAAACACTCTGCTCATTGCACAATCCTTGCTCCCGGGTTTCATTGGCACTAGAGGTAGCAAGATTAACTCCAAAAGTAAATGCTCCTCTTCTGGGAGATACAGTGCCGATGGCACTAGTGTTTCCATTCCACGCCTTGGCACCTCAGCAGAATCAGGAACAAATGCTACTAACACAAGAGCACAGGTAGTTCCATAGAGGTTCAGCGTCGAGCACCTGGTGGACGTGGGTGTGGGTCTGGTGCTGCTGCTGCTGACCGAGAGCGACGAGGAGCACCACTGTGCTGCTGCTCTCGCCATGCCGTCGGGGACAGAGAGGAGGAAGCCGACGGGGAAGTCGCGCGCACCCGGATCCTTGACGTCGCGTGCAACCTCCAAGACCGAGAGCACGTCTGCTGCAGCCATGGCCACGGCCGGAGGCTGGGGCGTGAGCTTGAGGAGGGTAGTAGAGCAGGCGTTGCGAACGCGGTGGAGGCGCAGGTTGGAGGAGTCGAGCCAACGACGCTGCTGACCCACGTGGTCATGCTCCGCGAGCTCTTCGGTCTTCGGTCATGCTTGAGGAGGGTACACCGCACTCTCGCGCGTGCGCAGCACGACGCTGCCGGCGGCGGAGACGAACCGCGGGCAGAGGAAGGCGGTAACTCCTCCCAGATGCTGACGACGGTGGCCCGCTGAGAGACCTCCGAGAAGGGCAGAGCCAAGGCGGACGCGGTGGAACTCGCCATGGTCCGCGGAACCACGGGCGCGGTGGAACTCTCCATGGCCAGCGAAGCCGAGGCGGCCGCGGAGGAGCTGGTCGCTGTCGGCGGAGTCGGGGCGGGAGCAGAGCACGGCGCTGTCGACACGGCCAAAGCGGGCGCCAAGGGAGCCGCCGCGGGCGGAGGAGCGGAGGTGCCCGTGGAGGAGCCCGACGCGGTCAGCGACGTCGACACGGGAGCAGAGTAGCTCGGCCGTCCCGCTCGGATTTCTCGCGCTGGTCGGTGATGCTTTCCTCCTTGGTGGAGAAGCGAGGGAACTCGTACCCAGCGGGGGTGTGCTTGAGCTCAGCGAGGTCTCGGTGATGGATCGAGGTGGGGAGCGGTGCGCTGGAGGCGGTGGGATGCAGCGGGTTCGGCGGCGGCGGGCTCCGGCGGCGGGTTCGGCGGCGGCGGGGTGCGGGAGGGGCGGCGGGGTGCGGGAGGGGCGGCGGAGTCGCGGCGGCAGCGGGGAGCGGCGTGGGAGTGGCGACGGCGCAGCGGAGCGGCAGTGGCGGCGTCAGGTCGAGTCGCGGTGGGGAATGGGGATGGGGACCGAGTAGGGTTAGTTCATGGGCCGGGCCTTTTTTTTTTAATTTTCGACCTCTTTGCCGACAACCCGGCCCGGGGCGGCTGTCGGCAAAGAAATTTTCCTTTTTTTAAAAAAAAATCGTTTCGCCGACAAAGACTGAGAATGAAACCCTGTCGGCGAACAATCTTTGCCGATCGCATCCAAGTGCGATCGGCAAAAAAAAGTTTTAAATTTTTGTTTTTTTAATCCATTTTTTTTCTGGGTCCTAGGTAACACAATTACATCTCAAATTCAAAACTTGGGGCTGTTTTGAGTTATTTAGCTATATTTCCTTAATTCTTTTCGCTCACTACAATTTTCCCGCGTTTTTCAAGTTTGAACTGCAGGTGCATGAAATAGTGAAACTTTGGCCTTGGAAAAATGATATTCATGATGGGGAGTGTGTTTTAAGGCCGTGTCCCAGAGCTCACCCAAAAGTTTCAAGTCCTTGTCAATGTAACACGACCATCCAGGATTGGTAAAAGTGTTTTTTAATTATATAAAATAAAATCGAAGTTGAAAAATCACGAAAATTGACGGGGTGTCGTGTTATAGCATGTGGAGGCTATGGAAAAAATTTGAAAAAGTTTGGAGCAAGTTGCGGCGTCACATGCTCAAAAGCCACACAACTCCACATGTGATAACAAGTGAGATGTGTGGAGATGTCTGGATTTTGAGCATGTTACGCCGCAACTTGCTCCAAACTTTTTCAAATTTTTTTCATAGCCTTCACATGCGATAACACGACACCCCGTCAAGTTTCGTGATTTTTGGCCTTCGTTTGGATTTTATATAATTAAAAAACACTTTTACCACTCCTGGATGGTCGTGTTACGTGGACAAGGACTTGAAACTTTTGGGTGAGCTTTGGTACACGGCCTTAAAACACACTCCCCACCATGAATATCATGTTTCGAAGGCCAAAGTTTCGTTATTTCATGTACCTGCAGTTCGAATTTGAAAAATGCGGGAAAATTCAAGTGAAGGAAGAAAATCAACGAAATATAGCTAAATGTTTCCAAAAAGGCCCAAATTCAAACATGTGATTGTAAACAATGTATCTAGGCAACAAAAAAATTTTGAAGTCAAAATTCGAAAAAAAAATATATTTGCCGACAGCATAGGGTTGCTGTCGGCAAAGAGCATAGTTTGCCGACAGCATACAGTGGCTGTCGGCAAAGTCTGGACTTCGCCGACAGCATAGAGTGGCTGTCGGCAAACCCTGGACATTGCCAACAGCATGCAATGGCTGTCGGCAAACCCTGGACTTTGCCGACAGCCCTAACAGCGTGGCTGTCGGCGAAGCAAACGGCGACGGCGCCGTTTGGTCGAGCCAGCGCTTCGCCGACAGCCTTGGTTTGCCGACAGCCTGGCTGTCGGGAAAAAGATTCTTCGCCGACAGCCTGTGTTCGCCGACAGCCTGTGGGTCTGGGGCTGTCGGCGAAGTTGACTTTGCCGACAGCGGGTTGCGGCTGTCGGCAAACAGCTGGTTCGCCGACAGCCCAGATCCTGGCTGTCGGCAAACCCCTGGGCTGTCGGCGAAGCCCCGCATTCCTGTAGTGGTCGTGCGTATACTGGATACACCCGCACATGCAGATTAGCCTTGCATGGTCGGAGCAATCGTTGTGGATTGCATGGCATATATACGACATGCAGATTGTGGGTCTAGGCCTTGTTTAGTTGCCCTGCAAAAGGCTAGAAATTTGACTCTCTCTCCATCACATCAATTTTTAGCCGCTTGCATGGAGCATTAAATATAGGTAAAAAAAATAACTAATTGCACAGTTTAGTTGTACATCACGAGACGAATCTTTTGAACCTAGTTGCTACACGATTGGACAATATTTGTCAAGTAAGACAAAAGAGATACTATTCATAGGAGTCAAATTTTTAGCCATCTAAACAAGGCGCTAGTGGAGAATTAAACCGCGCGTTGCCTTCTTGATGCCAACTCGAACTTGGTGCAGGCCTTTGGGAGATTAGGCTCCGTTGCGAGAAGAGCGCGACACCATGCATGAGTTACGATGCGAGGGACGCCGCCATGCCATGTAGGCTGATGATGAAGTCTCGTGATGATGGTGCCTGTCGGCGATGCCATGCCGGCATAGAAGGTCTGCTGATGGCTTGACATGGTCAGCATGTCGGCGAGACGTGAGCTGTTCGATCAAATGGATGTCGATGGGGTCGGCCGTCTAGAAATTTTTCGTGAAATAAGAGAACTCGGCTTAGCTTTGCTTTGCCGGATGGCCTTAGTGGCGCACGCATGTGCTGGCATGCAAGGCACGATCGTGACCACGCATGGTCCTGTAGATTGGATCGTAGACCTTCCTTGATTCGTCGGCTGGAGCAGTCGTCCATGAGCCAGATTGGATCATGTCGTAGTAGATGTGGATCGATCTATGCCTCCTTCCCTGGCTGCTAGCTTTGGCACTACCGCGTGATGCCGGGTGGATGCGGCGTCGAGCCGCGGGCATTTGTGGCCTTGCAGACGAACAGGGCTGTAGATTGATGCCGCTTCGTCGATGCATCCGAGGTTCTGAAGGCTTATGTCATCCTTTGGTACGTGCACATGATGTACTCGCGCATACACTCGTGTGCTGGTCGGCGGCATCATGCCAGACTTAGGCATGGAGCCAGGGATCTGGTCTGATCAGGACTTCTGGGTACCGAGAGCCTGAATATGTGGTTGCGATGCTGGGAGTGCAATGAAAGTGCTGGGAGTGCAATGAAAGCGACGCCGACACCAAGGGCCATCAAAGGTACCGAGAGCCTCGTACGTGTTTTCATACGCAGAGTCCCCAGCTAGGAAGGAGGGGCGGAGCATGCCACTAGGCAGTCGGAGACGAGGCTGTGCGGTGCCACGCACCGAGCCGAGGCGACGCGAGGCGAGTCCACGAGCTGCACGAGGTCGGAGACGAGGCTGTGCGGTGCGTGGCACCGAGCCGAGGTTGACGGTGAAGTCTTGGATAATAACCCCCTCAACTGATCCAGCGTAAGGGATGAGCTCGGCAACTGATCGGTGGGCTGACGGCTCGACCATTGCATGAACACGGCATGTGCTCTACCTCGGCGTTCTTGTGCTTCGTCTGCCTAGTGCGTAGCGTGCCTTGGATCGATGATCCAACCCGTACATGCATCTTGCCGGTAAGGTGCCGTGGTGTGATGCATGAGGCACACAAAAGATTGTCGCATTAATGAGTGTAAATCAAATAATAATACTTAATTGAAAATTCACTTAGCCGGCCTCTTGGCGTGTGGACAAAAATCGTCCTTGTCTTCTGCTCGATCGGATAGCATGAGTACGTGCAAGGATGGCTTAGCCTGTGTGTACATGGATGGCTTGCATGACTTTTAGATCGGGCTCGATCGGATCGGCCAGAGGAGTTGTATTGTGTGGTAGAGAAGTCGGACTCCTTCGTACGACGGCGGAAGCCGCCGCCAATCGATTGACGTTGTCAAGTCTTGTACGTCCTGTAGATGCGTTTGTTCTTGTCGTGGATGAAGGAGTATGACGGCGTGGCCTGGATGCCGATGGCTTGACGTGGTCGGCGAGTTGGCGAAGCGTGATCAGCACGTCCGAGCAGCCGTAGTCTGACCCAACGTGGTCGGCTTGACGACAGCATGTCGGCGACTTGATCGGCTGGGCAGCTCGCTTGCAAGTTTGCCATGAGCACGGCATGTAGTCATTCTTGACGTCTTGTGGGCACGCATCGTTCGTGTGCCTCGAGTCGATGATCCATACGTGCATGCATGCATCTTGCTCACATCATGGCATGATGCATGCCGCGCTTTGCCGTTTTGCCGATCGGAATGTATGTGTACATGCAAGTCCCGATAGTTTGCATGGCTTCCATAATCAGTTTGTGTCCTTCGGCTTCCATGGCGCTTGTAGATCGGAGAGGGAGCCTATTAAAAGGTCTCGTGCATGCTAGGCCGCTCGTTGCTTGGGGCGTTCGGACGCATGTACGCCCTCCATCTTGCAGTCCAATCTGAAACGAACGTGACTTCGTCGGAGTAGTCGTCAAGTTGTTCATCAATGGTGTTGGATCGGAGCCTGGTTTAGCACCAGGGCGTGGTCGCCGGAGAGCTCGAGAACATAGAGATGCACTCGGATAGGTGGTCTGATGGAGTCGTAGTCAGTTCCAGGCGAGCCACTACTGCCATTACAGAATATGGCCCTTGCTTGCTCATCTTGCGGCCACCATTGTAGCCATCATCGTGTAGCCTAGCACGGTGGCATAGATCATACACCATCAAGTCTTTAACTCTGGAGGGTACGGAGACCGAGGCATCGTGCATGTCACCCTGCAGGGTGGCTACTAGCCGATTGGATCTTGTAGATGTGTATGCTCTCGTTGGTTGTTCATCGAGGCATACGTATATGCTTTGCCTTTCCTCGCTGCCGACGCAGATTCGGGGCCGTGTCTGGTCTTTTTGATTGCTTGTTAAAGTCGGCGTGCAGGATGATCTGTGTGGCCGACCTCCGACCAGCTTGTACGACCTTCTTGCCGGCTCGTCGTTCGGCTAGCTTTGTTGAAGTCGATGGAATGGACTCCAGTTCACCGCATGCAACAAACCGATTTGATGAAAATAATAATATCAAATTATCATTGGCTAGACTTAACTGGAGAATTCTAGAATAAAAGAAAAAATCTCATGGGATTTGCTGGCTGCAGGAGTGGTCGAAGTGGTTCGTCGAGCCATCGCTATGGCATTTGGAGTTCAGCTAGCGCAGCGGCTTGATCGACGCTGCATGTTGCCGATCAAAGAGATACATAACATGCATGTATCTATATTTAGACATCTTTTATATAAACGAAGAAACTGGAAATAAGAAAAAGGAAAGCTCCCAGGTTCATGTACTACGATCCAAAGATCGGATTGTGTTGCTGATCTGTTGTAATCTCCCGACGTATCGTTCGTCGATCGATGGAGCCGGGATCCTGTGCAGACGCTGAAGTTGAGTCGCCGAGGTGACGTGCCGCCGTGAGTCAGATTGGATCATGTCCGAGGCAAGCAGTTTGGCGTCACAATGGAATCAGATTAGATCGGCATTGCCTTCTAGACTCTTGTTTGTTCATTGACCGTAGTCAGGTCAGATCGAGTCGTAGATGCAAACGTGCGTGTATTTGCCTTGCCTTTGGCCTTGCATGCAGATCGTTTCTTGCGTCTTGGATTTCTCTTTTGTTTGCACGTTGTAGATTGGATCGTAGAACGTATCCTTGCACGGTGATAGATCGCGGCCGCCGTAGACGACGACGAGTGACGGCGTGCTGGCGATCAGCGTCGTTATGGCAACTGCCGATTTGTTAGAGATGTGTCGTCTTCGTGGCCGAGCAGACAGACGCGGCTTGAATAGCTTGCTCTATAGGCTTGATGTCTTGGATGGTTAGGCACATTCTCGGCCCCTTGCAACACGTAGATGGGTTTTTTTCTGGTTTTGTTAAAAAATCCAGACTAGATCGTGTCCAATAGATGGAAATCACGAGACTTGTTGTTGATGTCGATCAACATCTGGAGGTTGGAGTCCAACTCGGCGAGACTGACATGCCTTAGGTGAGTCTTCGATTGCATGCTTGTGCTCCGAGGTTGGACCCAGCGCAGGTTGATGAAGGACGACGCCGTGGTCAATCTTTGATTGTCACGGTCGATGGTGATCTTGAGGGACTTCCACTGCAGGAAGCCAAGTCATCACGAATGACGTTGATGAAGTGAGTTGCCGGATTTGTCGATCTCAAGATTGATCCCGAGAACTGGTCGACCAGCGGTGTTGTTGATGAAGGTCGTCCTCCGCCGGAAACTGAGTTGCCGCGGCTGACGTTGATGAAGAAAAATTTCCATCTAGCTCCCATAGCTCAAGCGCACACCCCCTACCTGTCGCGCCACTGTCGACGAAATATCGGCGGAAGTCTATCTAGGGTATACCGACGGTAGTAGTTTGATCGGTAGAAGTGCGCGTGATCAGGAACCGGACGGTTACAGAGACACAAGACACAAGATTTATACAGGTTCAGGCCGCCTTTGGCGTAAAACCCTACGTCCTGTGCTCTGTTATTTGCATTGATCTGAGATGAGATGTCCTCTAGGGGATCCCTGCCCCTCCTTATATACTCTAAAGGGACAGGTTGTACAAGTAAAGTATCCTATTTGGTACTAATACAATGTTGTGTGGTGCACATTGTGTGCTGCACGTCTTCGTCTTGTGAATTGGGCCACTTTTGGTGGTGCGGCCCATGTAGGCCCGTGAGGGTATACGGGGTTTATACCCCCACAAAGGTCTTATCTACAGAGCCCATGGTAAACCCCTTGCCCAGCAGAAAAGACTTCAGACGCTCATACCACGCTCTAGGGGCTTGTTTCAGACCATACAAGGCTTTGTGAAGTTTGTAGACATGGTTAGGATGCTCTTCAAAACCAGGGGGCTGCCTTACATACACTTCCTACTCTATGAAACCATTCAGAAAAGCACTCTTCACATCCATCTGATACAACTTGAAACACTTCGAAGCTGCAAAGGCTAAGAGGATCCTAATGGCTTCTAAGCGGGCAACAGGAGCGAAGGTTTCCTCAAAGTCTATCCCCTCTTTTTGGCAATACCCTTGGGCAACCAACCTAGCCTTGTTTCTAACCACAACTCCATCCTCATTCTGCTTGCTCTTGAAAACCCACTTGGTTCCTATGGGATTACACTATGGTGGAGGTGGAACTAAGACCCAGACTTGGTTTCTCTCAAAGTTCTCTAGTTCCTCATGCATGGCATTGACCCAATCTGGATTAGACAAAGCATGTCCAACATCTTTGGGCTCAGTATCGGCAACAAAGGCAGAATGTGCAAAGTGTGAAATCTCATAAGTCTTGTTGTGTGTGACACGCTCATTTATGTTACCGATCATGGTCTCAGGAGGATGGCGCTGCTGAATGTGCCGAGGTGCTTCCCTAGATGAAGTTGCCTCCCCCTCGACCCAGCAGGAGCTCCCTCGGGTGCAGCCGGTGGAAGCTGAGGAAACTGGTCGTTCGGCCCCTGTCGACGAAATATCGACGATAGTCCGACCAGGGGTATGCCCTGACCGGTAATGGATTGGCGGAAGGCGTACGAGATTGCGAGCAAGATGTAAACAGGGAACAATCACACGAGGTTTACCCAGGTTCAGGCCGCAAGGATGCGTAAAACCCTAGTCCTGCTCTCTGTTTCGATTATGATGTGGATGTGTGAGTCTGTGCGTTATGCCAGATTCTGTCCTCTGGCACGGGGGTCCTTGCTCTCCTTATATATCACGGGGAGAAAGGTTACAAGTCGGATCTAGCCTATCTGGTACTAAGTTTACATGCTTTACAAGTCTAAACTTTCCTATCTCAGCTAGGTCTATCCTCCTTGTCGGTCTTGGATAATCTTTGCCCGTTTTAGGCTATCCGACCAGCCTGGGCCGATCGGTCTTGGAGCTTGATGGGCCGGCCTGGTGATAGCGTGTCGGCCCAAACTAGGCCGTGAGGGTATATGGAGTTTATACCTCCACAGGTAGTCCCCGAGCATCATGGATCTTGAGGGAAAAACACCATCTTCGCTTGGCTAAGTGAGAAAGGGTGGTCGGACACACGTTCGACATGTGGTCCGAGCAGGGCTGGAGGGCCGTCTAGTGTTTCCGACCACTCTTAGCTTGCACTTGGTTGACGTTTTTGGTTTGACCAAAAGATTTATGGTACTCCTGAAAAGAAAAAAGAATTTTGAAAGGGTCCCAAATCTGGAGACGTGGGCCCTCGTTAGTGTGTGATGCCTACCATCACATGGTATCTGCGGTCATTGCTCTAGCTTAGTGTTGAACTAAACTCTGGTTTGTAAAGAGAAAAGATCAGGCCGAGTCATGCAAATGACGTGGGCCCACGTAGTCTCCGAGGTTGCTATAAGATAGTATATGTTGCAACAAGCTCTAAAAGAAGGATCTAGCCCATGTCACCTCTCAGGTGACGTGGGCCCACGTAGTCCCCGAGCCTGAGATGAGATGGAACACGTTATGTCAGGGTCTAAAAAAGACGACCTGCTTATTGTATCGTGCTTTATGTGTTTCTGACCACTCTTTGAGTGAGACCGAGCAGGCCAAATTTCATTTGGGCTGGTCGGTTTGAACCATGCCATGACCTTGTCATGATTAAGTTAAAATAGCTTTGCTACTTAACTCAGTCCCCAGCGTGGCTGTGAGACCATGGTTTTGAATCAAACCCATGAAATAGCTTTGCTATTTGTGTGCCAGAATAACCAATATCATTGGCGAAAAAATCCCCGCTCAGCTGTCGGATTGTGTGGGTTGAATTGTTGATGCTATACTGTAACTTTGTCATAGCGAGTTGGAAAAGTTCTTCAAGTTGTTGCTGCAAAGAGAAAATGTGGTATGAGTGAATGTTTGAATCGTATTGATTTGCTATAATCTATGACACAAGGTTGTATCAGGATGGATTGTTTGAGAATGGTTTTGGTAATCGCCCCTTCTTAGAGTTAATCAGTCCTCAGGTGTGTAGGTGACCTAGAGTGAATAGCGCGTTGCCGAATCACTTAGGGCCCTATTTCCGTTGGAAGCGACCGCTGACACCCCTGTGTTGTATAGCGTCGAGGCTGTGAACACGTAGCGGGGTTGATCAGAGACAGTGCATGCTGATTGTTTTCTGTTGAAGGGGTGACGTACTTTGCCATTTAATACAAAGAAAAAAGGGGTTTTTAACTTTGTTTAAATTTTTCGAACGTACTTTGAAGTAGCTCGTGTAAAGGAATCTTTTGTGAGAAAAGATTGGTGAAGGCATGAATATTTAATGTTGAAAAAGCACTTATCTGTATTTTGCTGTGAACCACTGTCTTCCCGTGGTGGACTTTTTGATCATGCCTTTGTTCCTGAAATAATGGTCATAAGATGTATAAAATTTTGTTATGCAGAAGGGTAGGTTATGCTTGCTACGGTTTTGGAAGAAAAAATTTTCAGTTTCAGTGGTCTCTTTCTCATTCAAGAGCCGACCAGGCCTTGGGGATTAGATGATCCTAAACAAACAGCACGGTGCCGGAATGTTTGGAGCCCTTTTCCTTTAGGAGCAACCGCTGGCTCACTCTGTGTTGTTTGAGCGTGGTGCTGTTAATACGTAGCGAGTGAGACCAGAGACGGTGCATTCCTGGTTTGCTTCGTGTTTGAGAAAAGAAATTTGTGAAAACTGGTTTTTCCCAAGTGTGGTCTTTTTGGAATGGATGAATGAAATAAAGTAGAAAATTCAGAGATGTTAGATACTTATTTTCTATGCGTCTTGTCACGTCATCATCGCGTGCGGGGCGAAAATATTCGCTTACTGATGCAACCGTGCATCAGCAACCGACTTGTCACGTCCATCCGGCGTACGGTTTTTAGACTCTGGTCTAGTCAATGCTCTTTGTCATGGTGGGGCCGTTACGTCAGTGACTCAATTGTTCCACCTTCCTGACGACCTGAGTCAGCGAGCGCACGGGGGGTTCCCGAGGTGGGGGGAACGTATAAATGCTCGTCGTTTTAGTGGAGCGGTTTTCATCGCTTCGTGCTCTCGGGGAACGAGAGGGCCACGGGGTTTTGATTACCCACGATCTCGTCAGTTGCCTTCTCGAATCCTCCGACCTCTTCTATAAATTACGGCCTACGCTGGGAGTTCTGTACACGCAGCGCATTCTCTGTTCTTGCTCTTCTCCTTCTGCTTCCAAAACTTAGGGTTTAGATCCCACTTTCGCGCCGCCACCTCCTTAGATGGATCGTCGTCACGGTAAGCGCCCGGCGGAGGAGGAGGAGTCGGTGAACTCCCCTCGGGAGGTGAGGCCGCGGAGGAGGTGAGCTTGAATGGGGTTTTTTCGTTTTGATTGATCTTGCGGTTTTCTTCTTTTGGTGTAACCGCGGTTCGTCATTCACAATGTAGGTATACCCTCCTGACCATTGGAGGTGCGGCCGGCACCTCCACCGTGGGCACCGCCGAGGCGGCAAGAAGGGCGGCGGAGGAGCAGCGGGCGGCGCCGGGGGCGGCGGCCCCCGAGCAGGAGGCTCCGGTCGTTGAGGCCGGAGCTGCCGTTGCTGCGGCGGAGCATGCGGCTCTCGTCGTGGCGGAGGAGGCGGCGGCGGAGGAGGTGGTGGCGGCTGCCAGTGTCTCCACGCCACGTTCGCTGAGCAGCGTCTCAGCGAACTCCCTGGCATCTGCACTCGACCGCTGTCAGGCGGAGCTGCAGCACGTCAGGGACCTCTACTCCGAGGCCACCAAGCAGCTGGGACAGGCGGAGGAGAACGCCGACCTGTTCCTGAAAGCACTCTCCTCCGCCCTGGAGGAGTTGGAGGCGGAGAAGCAGTGGGCCGCCGATTTCGACGCCGATGCTAACGCCGCCGTCAATGAGGCGGCGGACGAGAGGCTGGCCCGCAAGATCTAGGTGGACACGTTGCTTCGGCAACGTTAAGCTGCCGATACTAGGGTCGGCGGTAAGTACCATTTTCCTTCGCTGTTCTGTTTTGCGCTTGGTACTGGTGTTCTAAGTTTTACTCTGTTTTTTGCAGAGCTGACGGAGCAGCTGGAGCAGCTCCAGGAGGCCGCACAGGCTGCGGCGGATGCGGTGAACACCCAGGGCGGCGATGTCATCGCCCGGCTGGCGGCGATCCCCGGCCAAGTGGCCGCGGTGGCGGTTCACGGCGTCCGCCATGGTGCCTCCGCCGCCTATGCCACCGTCGACGCCATCGCCGGCTTTGACGTCCGTGGCATGGAGCTGTCGGTGGCGGCGCACGACGTCATGGAGGGCGCCGCCGTCGAGTTCGCCGGGGCGGCGGAGGCCGTCGTCGCCGCGACTCCTGTCGACCAGGTGGTCGGCAAGCTGTTTGGGGAGGACTAGATTGCTCTGGATACAATCGGTCCTCCCTTTGTAAATAATCTTTATATTTTGAATGAAGAAAAAGTGGACCTTTTGAGATGTGCCTTGTGTCGGAATTCATCGAGATTCCTTTTATTTATCTCTTTGTTTTGATCCTGTTACGTGATTGTGTCATATTTATGCCGTAGGATTTTGTTTCTGGGACTCGGAGTCCTCTGTTTTTTGTGTCAGAGAATGTTGTAACGCGTCTGATTTGAGGGATGATTTTCCTTTGAATGACAAGAAAAATTCATGTGCTCAAGTGTTTCACAAAAAAACTTGACTTCTCATTATAAAATAGTACACATTAGATTGCTTTTTTGTCATCAGAGTGACTCACAACGATGTGTACGACCGACGCTAACTTTAAATTTTGAAAGGGAAATTGCCTAGAAAGGGAAAACTTGTGCTGATTAAAGGATGTATCTTTTGTTCTTTCAATTTTCCGGTTCTGCTTCTCCTTCTTCCAAGTCGTGGATCATGACTGGATCTTCTTCGGTGCAGAGCAGTAGGTCATCATCGTCCAGGGCTTGGTCATCTCGGCGTCGGACATGGTCGGAGATACTTATTCCGTTCCGAGTGGTATTGAGATTGTCCTTTTTTGGAAAAGGTACATCTGTAAAAGAGTCTAAGGAGCTTGAGTTTTTCTCGAATTGGCTTCCTTTTTGTACCACTTCGTACCACTCGCCATTGATGAACATTCCTTCAGATGTTTTGCGTCCTGGTGATCGGACTGTTCTGATGCGCCGCAGGTTGGCTGGGTTTGTTGGATTAGGGAACACGTGCTCGGTATGCGGCGGTATCCCGTCCTCAGGAGGAGTTGGACTGGGGAGCCTCCAGTTTGGTTCTCGAGTTAACAGGTTGTCCAAGAACGGGGTGATAAAACCATTACGGTTTGTTTGGACACTTGGGACCGTTCGTCCGGGAGGAGGACTCCGAGCACGTTTGTACACCGTGGTCGTCTGTATGGGCTGTTGAGTGCAACAATGAGGCTCATCAATGTCAGGCGAATCCCTTGTGTTTCTTCTCAACGGGCTCATGCCGAAGCTGCGATGATTTTCTCTGACCGCTGCCATGTGTTTTTGATGCTCTTCCCTCCGTTTTCTTTCTGCATCTAGGTGTCGGTCAGCAAGTGCCCTGGCTCTGTGAGCCGATGCGCTTGTCATTGGGGTAGATTGGGTTGAACGTACGTGTGGTCGTTCCGCCCTTTGTTCTGTTGCATCTGATGGCACAGCAGTTGAGATCTCTTGTCGTCGCCTTTCCCTTCGTTGTTCATCCCTTTGGGATTGGTTGCCACGACGAAGGGCGGCAGCTAGCTCGGCACGTTTTGCAAATAACCGGGCGTCAGACGTGTTGTTTTGTGGGGATCATTCCTGCTGCGTCGCGGCAGTAGGCACAGTTGGTGGGTTCCGACCAGTTCGTCAAATTTCCCGCTGTCTTCTCCGTCGTTCATTGCGGCGTGCGTTCCTGCGATGAACCGTTGATACATAGCTTCGGTTTGGCTTCGTTCATTGTGGGGATCAGTTTGTGTCGTCCGGACCGGATAGCTATTGCTCCGTGAGGCTTGTTGCGAAGTCCTTTCTCTCAGATCTTGGATATCGGCCAAGATTCTCTGCCGTATATTGCTCGGCTGGCCTCTCCGACCACCACGTACGATGGCCGGCCGTGGTCGGAGCCACTGCGAGTTTCGTCTGCCGCCTGGTTGGGCGTGGTCGCCACAAGGATTTGTATGAGTGTGACGTCGTAGATTTGTTGGCTGCGAACGCGGTCGTTCAGAGCGCCCAAAAGTGACACTACGACGGTTGTTCTATCCTCGTGTCGACGGATTAGGAACTTGTTGTTGTCGCGCGAGTTGTAGATCGCGCCTGACGTGTCGTCAGAGTGGCTTGAAGTTGGCATGGGTTTCTGTCAACCTCATGTTTTGCTGATGAATCAGGCGGAGTAGATCCGTGTTGCTGACATGCCTCATTTGCGAAGGGTTTGAACCGATCGGAGGTGTTGGCGTCGTGCCGTCAACTATCAGTGGTGGATTGGTTGGGACTACAACGGTGGTCACCGGGACGAGTTGGATCTAGTTTGGTGCAGCCACCATTGTTGGCGTGAGAGTTGTAGCAGTAGTTGCTGAGTTGGAAGTCCAAGTGAACGTTCCAAAGTTGAAGGTGAGGCCGGCTTCGAAGGTCATGGAAACCGGGAAGGAAACCATCTTGTTCGACGTGAAATCTCGGTGCGCACACCCTACCTGGCGCGCCACTATCGATGAAATATCGGCGATAGTCCGACCAGGGGTATGCCCTGACCGGTAATGGATTGGCGGAAGGTGTACGAGATTGCGAGCAAGATGTAAACAGGGAACAATCACACGAGGTTTACCCAGGTTCAGGCCGCAAGGATGCGTAAAACCCTAGTCCTGCTCTCTGTTTCAATTATGATGTGGATGTGTGAGTCTGTGCGTTATGCCAGATTCTGTCCTCTGGCACGGGGGTCCTTGCTCTCCTTGTATATCACGGGGAGCAAGGTTACAAGTCGGATCTAGCCTATCTGGTACAAAGTTTACATGCTTTACAAGTCTAAACTTTCCTATCTCAGCTAGGTCTATCCTCCTTGTCGGTCTTGGATAATCTTTGCCCGTTTTAGGCTGTCCGACTAGCCTGGGCCGATCGGTCTTGGAGCTTGATGGGCCGGCCTGGTGATAGCGTGTCGGCCCAAACTAGGCCGTGAGGGTATATGGAGTTTATACCTCCACAGCCCCCATGTAGTAGAGGAAGTAGGAGTGGGGCCATCAACTGAAGTAGTCATTGCAGGGTTGACTGGGGCAGCCGGTGGAGTCGGTTCGGAGTCACCCCAACCAGCATCGTCCTGCTCCTCCTCCACAAAGATGCTCTCGCCAATCTCTTGATCACCTGCATTCTCAAAAGCAGGAGCCAAACAAGGTGTGGTTTCGTCGAAGGTGACTTCACATGTCTCCATGATACTGTTAGTTTTGAGGTTAAGTACTCTGTAAGCATGTGAGTGAGTTGCATAACCAAGAAAAATGCCGTCTGAAGATCTAGATTCGAACTTGTCTAAGTTACCTTTCTTCAGAATGAAGCATCTGCAACCAAACACCCAAAAATGGCTCACCTTGGGAGATCGTCCAAATCGCAGCTCATACGAAGTCTTCTTCATGAAAGCTCGAAGGAAAATGCGATTGGACACATGACAAGCTGTGTTGATTGCTTCGGCCCAATATCGCCTAGGGGTCCTATGCTCATCAAGCATCGTCCTGGCCATCTCAACAAGGGTTTGATTCTTGCGCTCAACAACTCCATTTTGCTGAGGAACATACGGCGAAGAAAACTGATGTTCAAGGCCCAAAGACTTGCAAAGGATTTCAAACTGAGCATTCTTGAATTCTGTGCCATTGTCACTGCGGATTGCTCGCATGGCATTCTTTGGTAGCTCATTTTGCAACCTCAAAATCAAGTCATGAACATGAGAAAACGCTCATCTTTGCTCTCCATGAAAAAGACCCAAGAATAGCGAGAAAAGTAGTCCACAACCACAAGCACGTACCACTTCCCACCATCCGACCGGACCCGAGCAGGACCTACAGTGTCCATATGCAAGAGCTCGCCAGGTCCCTTGGTCATCACTTGGTTCACAGGGGAATGAGAAGCGGCAATCATCTTGCTATGACGACAAGGGTGGCAAACCAAGTCCTTCTCAAAATTCAATATGGGCAATCCTCGGACTAAGTCGAGTGAGCTCAACCTGGACAACAAGTCGAAGCTCAAGTGACCAAGCCTCCTATGCCACTTCCAAAGTTCTGAGGAAGAACTGGCTACCAAACACCGAGAAGGGCCAAATGAGCGAGAGAAATCAGATCGAAAAACCTTCCCAAAAGTCACAATCCGACAAACAAGATTCTCCTTAGAATCCAGAACACAGCAAAGACCAGGCTTAAAACGCACCTCAAAACCATCATCGAGAAGTTGCGAAACAGAGAGCAAGTTGAAATGCAAATTTGAAACAAAGGCAACATCTTTCAGCACAAAACTGTCATTGAGTCGAACTGACCCTCTTGAAAGTACTTTACCTTTGCTGTTGTCCCCAAATGTAATGTACTTGCTACATTTCATTTGGGTGAGGCTGGAGAACCATTTTGAATTCCCGGTCATGTGGCACGAACAACCGGAGTCAACAAGCCACGTGTTCTCCAACCCCACATCCTGCATCAATAGTAAGACATGTCATGAGCAAACGATCCAACACTGGGTTAGTAAACTGAGAGGAAAACCAGTGTTGGTTCATTCGCCCACGTGAAGTGTTAGCAAAAGCACCATTCATGCCATGTCTCATTTGGGTAGAGCGATCACCACGACGAGGAAAATGTGGTCCGCTCGAGCTATAAGACTGAAAGCCACGATCACGAGGTTGAAGGTCATAAGCAAGACCTGAACCCCGCCGGGCACGACCACCACATGGTCTCACACCTTGAGGCCTAGGACCTTGAGGAGCTGCACCTCTAGGCCTAGCACTGTACCTCAGAAAAGGTGGAGCAAACACACCATGAGCAGAGTTATGGAAAAGCTCATACTCATGCCGTTCATCTTTCTTCCTCCTAAAGAAGAACTCATACAACTGACCATCCCTATGGCAGTAATCACAATGGTACACCTCTCTCTTGGGTGGTGACTTGCTCACTCTCTTGTGGGAATGGTTCACTCTTGGAGGTGGCTTTGTCTTAGGAAGGGGTTCAACAGAGATATCTGGCAGAGTGTCAAGTGGATTCCTTAGGTGGTTTGGCTTTAGAGTACACACTTGTTTTTGGGGTGGAGCTTTGGGTGGTTCCTCAAACACACCATCTTTTAGAGTAGGCTTGTTAGGCTGTGGTGGAGGGATTATAACAAGCTTGGGAGTAGTGGAAGGCTTGGTGGGTTTCTCTGAGGCACTCAAACCACTGTGTTCACCAACCTTACCAAAGACATTTGCACCCTTTGCACCTGAAGCAAAGCCTAATCCCATTGTGTCAGTTCCCCTCTTGAACTGACTCAACATCATACCTAACTGTGGCTCACTACAAGACAACCAACTAAGCATTGACTGAAGATTAGTGATTTCTTCTTCGGCCCTTTTCTTGTCATGCCTACAAGAGTCTAGTTCTAGCTCCAAAGCCTCGCAACAAGCACATCTAGTAACATGGCTAGACTTCTCAAGCAAAGCAATCCTAGCAATTTTCTCATCTAGCTCAGACTTCAAATCATCACAAGATTTGCAAGTACTCACAGAGACAAACCTAGCCTTAACCTCCTCAAGCTCATCTACCAAAGCCACATACTTAGACTCCACATCAGAGAGATTAGCCATATGAATAGCACAAGCATCACATTCAGACTCATCAGAGACAACTACAGACGCCCTAGCAAACTCAAGCTCTTTGACTGCACTCTCCCACTTAGACTTATACTCTTTTCTCTCACGAGCAGCAAGTTTAAGCAAACTATCTTGTCGAAACAAGATGTCATCCATGGACTCTAGCTGAGCTGTGAGAGATTCAAGTGTTGGTTCTACGTCAGGCTCGGAGTTGACGTTCTTCTCAGTGCCTGGTGTAGAGGAGTCCAGGGCCATGGTGCAGTAGTCTCCGTGCTCGAAGTTGGCGAATGTTGGCGGTCCTTAACTCAATTCTAACCCCGCCAACTTTAGTCTAGGCAACACCAATTTTCTCCTAGAATAGGGCTCTACTCTAACTATTTCCACAGTGTGGTGCAGATTCCTTGTTTTGCAGGACATACCTGAATTACACATAAAATGAGCCAAGACATGAGGAAAAACTATGATATGAGAAGATGGCCCACTTACCATAATATCTGGGCCATGAACATGGTCCAAAATGCCAAGCATGGACCCGAGAGGTGGAAGCCCAAAACCCAGACCAACTCTATCTTGGGCTGCAGGACCATGTCTCACTAATTTGGGCGCCACGGATGCATCCGGACTCCGATTTGGGCAAATGACCAGCCGATTCGAAGCCAGCTAAAAGGCCCACACACTAGTGGCAAAAGCAGAGGCCCAGCGGGCCCACAATGGGTGCGCGTGCTCAAGGCGCGGGCGCGCCTGTCCTGGCACCAAACGGGCCCAAACTTGGTCGGTCGGTCCATGACGACGCACTGAGGTTGGTTTCGGTGGTGATTCCTACATGGAAGGTCTGAAACCGCCTCTTTGAGGTCGGTTTGGTCCCTTCCATGTAGGGATGACTCTTTTCCAAAGAGCCCCTCCACCTCACCTATAAAAGGAGGCCATTCCCCCTCCTCTCAAGACATTCCACATAATGTAGACAAACAATTCATTATTCATTTTAGTTCTCACTCTCCACCACACCTCCATTCTACAAGTGTACAATAGAGAGAGTAGAGCCACTCTACCTAGCCTAGCTAGAATAGAAATAAGGAGTGAGAGAGGAGCAAGAGTAGAGCATCTCTCCAAGAGAGCTCTCAGGAAGCTAGCCTTCCACAAAGCGGAGTGCCGGACTTGTCGGCTCCCTCCTCGCTTGTACCTCTACGACGTCTTGCTAGTTGAAGTAAGACATTGTGTTTATCTTTCGGTAATACCTTTGAGTAAGTTATTCTTGCTTGTTATCTTCTTGCGGGTTCGTCGTTCGTCCCCGTGACGGAAGCTCTAGTAAGAGGACCCCTGATAGAGACGGGAGCTCCTGATCACCGCTAGAGTTGTAGCAACTGGCATAGACGTGGTGTCTAGGCTAGGACCTACCTTCGTTTGCCTCGTAGTCCACGGTTGAGGTGGTAGGCGGCAGGTGGTGACAGCGCTGTCCGTCCCTTATAATCCCCCACGTCCGGCTACGGCGTAGAGCTACAGGCCGGCATCACTTGGCAGACCAGGTGCGATCCGGTGCCCGAAGTAAGAAGTATAGCAACAAGTTTAGCCATCTCTTAGGCCCATTACCCTAGAAAACCTCATTACCTAAGCTATCCTACTCCATCTCACGGGCAACCCTCGTTTAGAATTAACTCACAAGCCGTTCTTCGTGAAAGAAATACGATACCCGATTACGCACGGGTGAAGTGCAATAACGGTGATTTCCGTGCGCTTGCGGATTTGGCTACACACGCTAAGAAACGCCAACAAGCATTTCGGCGCCGTTGTCGGGAACGGTTGTCGCAGTTAGCTCGAACCTAGATTGCCCGTGTACCTTGACCTATCTTTGCTCCACTTCTTTTGTTTTATTTTAGAAAACAAAAATATTCATGGAGCAACCAACCATTTACAACCTATCCGCTCCGAAGGGCGAGCTCATTCAAACACCCCAATCCTCGAAGCCTATCATAGCTTCCGAGTATGAGCTCCGCCCTGGCTTTATAGCCATGGTTCGGGACCAAGCCTTCTCAGGCTTGGAATATGAAAACCCTTATGATCACCTACGGGAGTTTGAGCAACTCTGTGCGTGTCTGACCATTGCGGGCATGTCGCAAATACATTACGGTAGAAATTGTTTCCCTTTTCTCTCCATGAAAAGGCAAAGCAATGGTACACCCAAAACGTAGGGAAAGTAAATGGAGATAGGGAAGAATTGCATAAGCATTTCTGCTTCACATTCTACCCTATTTCTCGTGTCGCTTCTCTACGACAGGAGGTGCTCAACTTCCAACAAAAAGAGAATGAAACCATAGGTGCAGCCTGGGAACGCTTTTTGATCCTAACATGATCAGGCCCAGACCTGTCTATTCCTAACCATGTGCTCTTACAACATTTTTGGTTAGGATTAGACAGAAATTCTGCCCTATTGCTCGATGTAGCTGCCGGAGGGTCGTTCCAGCACAAAACCACCGAAGAGGGGCAAGCTCTCTTGGATCGCATCCAAGAGAATGCTCCTCCCTTAGAACCCATCCGTGTAGAACCCGAGCCAATAAAAGAGGATGTCTCTTCGGCATCAGCCGAACCTTCCCAATCCATAGAGAGACCCTCTCCCGAACCAGAACCCAAGACGGAAGAACCTATGGATCTTCCGGCTTTCAAGGATGAGCTTTTCGAAAATTTAGGAAATACCTCGAAATATGAGTGTCGCGCAAAACCACCAATTCCCGTCACTCCTAGCGAACCCCTTGATGATTTTTTCCTCAAGGAGTCCGTTAGAGAATTAACTTCTGTTATGAGCTCGGAATGGTTGGCAGAAGGTGAGCTCGCGTCTGAAGTAATTCAGATCCGCGCTCCATCTTCTACCCACCACTGCAAAATCCAGCGGGAATGGGTGGATGTTCTGTATAATCCCACCGTTGGGGCGAATATAATGTCCTATTCCTATGCATTTACGTGTCTAGGAGTAAAGTCATTTACCCCAACAACACGGTCCTTAAGAACACCAGTTTCCATTCAAGATGGACTAGGGATTGTACATAACGTGACACTCCACCATGGAGATGTCGAAATGGCCCTGGACTTCATTGTCTTTGACATCCAGGATTCGACATACTTATCGAGCATCCCATGGAAACACTCTTTGACAATCCATCAAAAACAGGGGAAATTAACATGAAACTAGGGAGAGAAACGTTCCCGATTCAAGTCACTAGAGCCAGGAACTCAGTGACCGAACCTCCCCCTAGTATGCCCATAGAAGTTCTAGCGGTTGACATGTTTGAGTCACCCGAGTCGTCTTTGGATAAAGATGCAGAATTCTTTATAGAAGAAAAAGACGAGCTTAGGGAGACAGTTGATCTGCCTATAGGGGAGAAACCGCCTAGACCTCTAGTTGAGCTTAAACCCCTACCCAAAGGCTTACATTATGTTTTCCTGAACGGCAACACCCAAACTCCTGTCATCATAAGTGACCAACTTAGTGATGAGGAGACAACCAAACTCATAGTCGTCTTAGAAAAGCATAAGTCGGTCTTCGGGTATTGCTAGACGATCTTAAGGGGATAAGTCCAACACTCTGTACCCATCGCATTCCCATAGAGCCATCTAGCATACCTTCACGGGAACCTCAGCATAGGCTGAACAATGCGACGCGGGAGGTCGTGAAAAAGGAAGTCCTGAAACTTTTTCACGCCGGGATAATCTATCCCGTACCACACAGCGATTGGGTTAGCCCAGTCCAAGTGGTTCCTAAAAAGGGAGGAATGATAGTCATTGAGAACGCTAAAAACGAACTCATACCTCAACGAACTGTCACCGGATGGTGAATGTGCATTGTTTACCGAAAACTTAACAAGGCAACAAAGAAGGATCACTTTCCGCTCCCCTTCATTGATGAAATGTTGGAATGGTTAGCGAAACACTCCTTCTTTTGCTTCCTTGATGGGTATTCGGGATATCATCAGATTCCCATCCATCCGGATGATCAAAGCAAAACAACCTTCACATGCCCCTACGGAACGTACGCGTACCGTAGGATGTCGTTCGGGTTGTGTAATGCACCTGCGTCATTTCAACGGTGCATGATGTCTATCTTTTCGGACATGATCGAAGAAATCATGGAAGTTTTCATGGACAATTTCACCGTCTATGGGAAAACTTTTGATCATTGTCTGAACAACTTAGACAAGGTCTTGCAAAGGTGTCAGGACAAAGATTTGGTACTTAATTGGGAAAAGTGCCATTTCATGGTCCGAGAGGGCATTGTCCTGGGACACTTAGTGTCCGAGAGGGGAATCGAGGTAGATAAGTCTAAGATAGAGGTTATCGAGCAACTACCTCCCCCGGTAAACGTAAAAGGAATCCGTAGCTTCTTAGGTCATGCGGGGTTCTATTGAAGATTTATCAAAGACTTTTCACAAATCTTTAAACCCCTCACGAACCTATTAGCTAAGGATGCTCCTTTTGAGTTTACCGATAAGTGCTTGAAAGCATTTAACACTCTCAAGCAAGCACTCATCTCTGCACCTATCATCCAACCTCCCGATTGGTCTCTACCTTTTGAGATCATGTGTGATGCAAGCGATTATGCTATTGGTGCGGTCTTAGGCCAAACCAAAGATAAAAAGCCTCACGCGATAGCTTATGCTAGCAAGACATTAGCAGGAGCTCAGCTCAATTATGCTACAACAGAAAAAGAGCTTCTTGCTGTTGTATTCGCTATCGACAAGTTTTGGTCTTACTTAGTGGGCGCGAAAGTGATCATTTACATAGATCATGCTACCTTGAAATTCTTGCTCACTAAGAAAGACGTGAAACCACGCTTGATCCGCTGGATTCTTTTGCTCCAAGAGTTCGATTTAGAAATAAAAGATAAGAAAGGAGTAGAGAATACCGTAGCAGATCATTTATCACGTTTGCAAGTCACTAACATGCAGGATCTGCCCATCAATGACTTCCTCCGTGACGACATGCTATTGGTAGTGATGGACTCCAACCCCTGGTATGCAAACTTTGTGAATTACATGGTTGCAGGACATGTACCACCTGGAGAAAGCAGGAAAAAGCTGGAGGTTGAGAGCCGTCATCATCTATGGGATGACCCGTACCTATACCGAGTGTGCTCAGACGGCATACTAAGGAGATGTGTACCGGCAGCAGAAGGGATGCAGATCATTGAAAGCTGCCACTCAGCACCATACGGAGGCCATTACGGAGTATTCCGCACACAAGCAAAAATCTGGCAGTGCGGATTCTTCTGGCCAACGATGTATGCTGACACCAAAGAATTCATTCGGAGGTGTCGGAAGTGCCAGTTCCAAGGTGGCATCACAGCTCGCAATGCAATGCCCCTCCACTTCATCCTTCAAATAGAAATATTTGATGTGTGGGGCATTGATTTCATGGGGCCCTTCCAGAAGTCCCAAGACTGCGAGTACATCCTTGTTACTGTCGACTATGTCTCCAAGTGGGTGGAGGCCATGCCATGCCGAGCAGCTGACGCCAAACATGCCCGAAAGATGTTCCACGAAATAATCTTCCCTCGCTTTGGCACACCACGCATGGTGATAAGCAATGGAGGATCTCATTTCATTGATCGAACCTTCAGAGCATTCTTGAGGGAGCTGGGGGCCAAGCACAACATCGCCACGCCATACCACCCATAAACCAGTGGCCAAGCTGAGACCTCGAACAAGCAGATCAAGAACATCCCACAGAAGACAGTCAATGACATAGGGAAAGGATGGAAAAGTAAGCTTCCTGATGCACTCTGGGCATACAGGACTGCTTACAAAACCCCATTGGCATGTCACTATTCCAGCTTGTATATGGAAAAAGCTGCCATTTGCCAGTAGAACTCGAGCATCGAGCCTACTGGGCAATTAAAAGCTGGAACATGGACCTCAAGCTAGCCGGGAGACACCGCCAGAGGCAAATCTCTGAGCTTGAGGAGAAGGCGTACCACAGTGCCAAGCTCTACAAAGAGCGAACAAAGAGATGGCATGACAACTGGATTAAAACCAAGGAGTTTCAGCAGGGCGACAAGGTCCTGCTGTTCAACTCCAAGGTGAAATTATTCGGTGAAGGAAAGCTTAGAAGCAAGTGGAAGGGACCATATACCGTCGTCAACACATCGTTTCATGGTGCAATCACGATCCAAGACGACGAAGGTAACATCTCCAAGGTAAATGGTCACCGCTTGAAGCCTTTCCTTGAGCCTTCTTTACGCACAAATTTAAACCAAGAAATTGATAGAATAGATTTAGTCATGCCGGATAATTTTTGATTTGATTTATGGCATGACTTTAATTTATTCTATCTTTCTTGTGTTTATGAAAAATATTTGTTACATATATATATATATATATATATATATATATATATATATATTGTGTCTTGTCTCCACTTGTTTTTGTGTGCATTTTAAGAAAAAGACGGGTACAAAAACAAGTGTGGGGGAGGCACCCTGCTCCTTGACGCGCAAAGATTTTCGACACGACAAAAACATAAGTTTGCGCGCCCTCTCACTCCCTGTTAATTCTCTTTATTGCTGAAAATAAAATAAATAAAACTAAAAAATGTTGCAAACTCCATCTCCTATTTTCACCAATCGAGAACGAGTTGCATACTTTTTATTCCTTGCTATCTTGATTGTGTGAACAACCTATGCAATAGGGACCCCATGTTTTATCTAAGTTATTGGCAGGTGAGATATAGTAGAATGATATGAGGCTTACCAACTCGTGCAATGGACTTGGGTATTTTTATGCAAAAAAATTCAAAACTTTTTAGCAATTGCTCCTTGTGTGATAAGGGCTATGTCCTACCAGAGCCAAATTTCTACGCTTATGCTTACAAAAACCTGTTTTAGCCACTTTTAGCCTGTCAAGTCTTGAGATTCTTACTAGAGATGGCCTTATCCACAAGATCATTGCATTCACCCACCAAATAAATATGCCGACTCTCACATTGAAAGTCGCACACCACCATTCCACCAAAAACGCTCATTTCTTACACTGAGAATTGAGCACATATATTCCACATTTTCTCCCTCTTCCGCCAAAATACTCCTGTCAACAAGTCATGCATCTCTCTCTCCATCATTCATTCAAGAAAGGTATGGACTGTTATTAAAAAATTTCTACAAAAATAAGCTTAGCTCGTGAATAAGGAAGGGTTCTTTTCCTCCAAGGTCTTGAGAAAAAAAAGAGAAAAAGGGAAAGAGAGAAAAAAAAAAAAAAGAAGAGAAGAAAGGAAGAAATAAAGTAAGTTTTAGAATTGTTCTTCGAGTCCATACCTTCTTGCTTTTTCATTCATCATGAGAGGAAGCATGATCAGAAGTCCACAAATATTTTCTACACTTGCACTTGCACTTGCATCATCTAGGGATATGGCCTTCTCTTCATGACATCCAGCTGGATTTACATTGGAACCTGTTCATCATCCATACCCAAAACTCCACATATCAGCCTGTAGTGGTAGGATGATCAAGAACACCTGGATAGGACTAGCCACCTGAAAAAGAGCGACGTGAGAGTATCTGTTGGCGGTCCTTAACTCAGATTTCTACCCGCCAACTGTAGGTCATTATGGGGGAAATAAATATTTTATTTCACATATATCTTTACTATTGACCTAGTTCCACCTGTGCTTGGAGAAAATATTGTTTTGCAGAATATACACCAAGTGCAGGAATTTTCAGAATAAAAAGGCGCTTTCCGGAAGGCGTAAAATGGCAAAGGAAACAAGGTAGCCCACCTCGGGGTCGAAGTGGGCTAAATCACCAGCAAAAGCGTGGCCCAAAGGACGGCCCGGGCCCACACGCCAAAGGCGGTCAGGGGGCGGCGCCACCCAGGCGCGGGCGCGCCTGGGGCGCGGGCGCGCCAGCCCTGCCACCAGGTGGGCCCGACCAAGGCGGTTTGCCTCCTTCCATCTAGGGGATGACGGTTGCGCTGGTTATTTTACCTCAATGCCCCTGAACCGCCTCCAGCGCCCTATAAATGAAGAGGAGAGGCCCCCCACCTTCACACACACCATTTGGAGCCATCTCACTTCCTCATACTTGTTCTTTAGTCTTAGCATTAGTCCATTGGAGCTAGGCAAAGGTACTTGGAGAGCTTGTCTCCAGGAAGAAAAGCTACACTCTTGTTATAAATCTATGGAGCGTTCTTCCTTAGTCAAGTTCTCATTATATTTATATAGTCTTGCATATGAACTAGAGTATAGTCTAGTGCACGATATATTCGATGATCAAGAACTAGGCCATAGTTCTTGTGAGAATTGTTCATCGTGTTCTACACTGTCCTTCATCGTTCATATGTTTTACTTGTTTAGATTAGATTGTAGGAGAGGAATAGTGGTTCGATGTGCCTTCGGGCTTGCCTATGTTCTAGCTCGTCCATCCGTAGGGTGGGAGTCCTGGGGGGACGTAGGTAGCTCCTTAGTATGCGGACATGGTGTCTGGGTGCGAGGGAACCTTCGGATATGTCGGCATGCCACAGTTGAGGTGGTAGGCGGCAGGTGGTGACATCCCTGTCCGTCCTTTGTAATCCCCCACGTTCGCATGTTGAGTAGGAGTTCGTAAATGCCGCCATCGACTGGCAGACCAGTTGCCACGGTCTCCCCATATTCCTAGTCTATAGTCGAGTCTTGACTTGTATAACATGTGGAATTAGCTGTTCTAGCATTGACCGTATAGGACCCTTTTCGCTCCGCGTAGATTATTCTTTATTTTTATTTTATCTTTATTCCTTTGAGGTTGCTCTAAGTGTGTGTCCACTATCCAAACTACTGTATGCTTACCCCTGTATAGCACATTGGTCGGTTTCTCCTCATGCTAGATATCGTATTCATACCCATGCCAGAATACTTAACTACCCCATGCCTTCCTTTGGGAAATTATAAATAATGATACCCTGAATACTTCCGGGTGAAATGCTGCGACGATAGATCCGTGCGCTTGCGGATATTTATTCTAATAGGATGTGATCTATCTCTTGGCAACACTCGCGTAGTTGCTAGAACCAGTTTTTAGTAAATATGCCGAGTAAAGCCATTTAGCATTTCTAGCGCTGTTATCAGAACTAGGCTCTAAGTCTATTTTGGTAATCGCGCTAAGAAATGCCAACAAGCATTTCTGGTGCCGTTGCCGGGGAAGGCATGGAAGTTAAGGATCTAGCAGCATGGATATGCATATGATATATAAAATGAGAAACGACAATGTCTATACAGGCTAACTTTTATGTTATCTCCTGTTGTGGTTGAATACAGGATAGTGCATGACCAGTTTCTCCCTGCCGGAAAACTACAACTCAAATCCGGAAGCACTCCTAAGGAGGAAGAGGACTCGTTCCCTTTCCTCTTCTGCTCCACCGACAGATAAACCAGTCACCACCGCACCTACTACGCCGCACTCCATGGCCAAATCCCTGTGCGAGTTCTCCGTCCCCAATGTTGCCAACGTGCCCACTGGGCCCGCTGTCAACCTGGGAGACAAGAACTTCGAGCTCAGGACTGGGCTCATTACCATGGTGCAGGCAAGTTCATTCTGTGGACTGCCTAGTGAGGATGCCAACGCCCACCTTCAGCGCTTCTTGGAGATATGCGACACCATCGTCATCAAGGATGTCACACCTGATGCAATCAGGCTCAGGCTCTTCCCTTTCTCCCTAGTGGGAAAGGTGAAGACCTGGTTCTACAAGGACAAGGCCGCTATTGACACATGGAGCAAGTGCTCCATCGCGTTCCTCACTAAGTTCTTCCCCACGGGCAAAACCAATGCCCTACGGGGAAGAATCGCCAACTTCCAGTAGAATTCGCTGGAACCCATCCCTGAGGCATGGGAGAGGCTCCAGGAATACATCCAGGAATGCCCTCACCATGGGATGGAAAGTTGGCTGGTGCTCCAGAACTTCTACATTGGGTTAACACCCATGTCGAAGGGGCACCTAGACGCCGCAGCTGGCGGCGCCTTTCTATCATTGACTATTGACAGTGCTACATCACTGATCAACAAAATGGTAGAAAACCAAGCTTGGGGGGAGGACCGCGCTCCCACCAAGGGACAAAAAGGCATGCATACCGTGAAGGAGGCAGATATGCTTGCTGCAAAAATAGACCTACTCCTGAAGAACATTGACGGTGGTGCCATGACTGATGGATCTGGCACCGTCAACGCCATGGACGCTCACATGACATGCGAGGTCTGTGGTGAAGCTGGACACTCGGGGAATGACTGCCCCGAGACCCGTGAAGATGCCGCCTACCTCAACAATGGGTTTCGCCAACAGCAAGGAGGAGGGAATGGCTGGAATAACCAGTCCCATCCTCCATTCCAAGGTAATTCGAATTACGCCTCCGGGTTTAATTCGAATCAACCTTCATTGAAGGACCTGGTTTACGGCCAAGCCAAGATCAACGAAAATCTCACCAAAAAGATGGTGCAACATGACAAGATCCTGGGAGACATGGATAAAAAGCTGGAAGGTCTCTTATCCACTGTCAAAAGTCAACAAAGTTTTAACAGCATGATAGAGACCCAGCTTACCCAGTTAGCTGCCGCTCTGCCCAAGACTGGGGATAAAGATACCAAGGCTGAGCTAAAATCAGTAACAACAAGGGGAGGGAGGTCCACAAGTGATCCACCATACCCTGACCAAACGGCATCAGGAAGGCAGAAAGCGCAGAAACAGAGGGAACCTCCTGTAGAAGAAGAACCACAGGAAGCAACACCAACAGGAGTGACGCTAGACTATCCTGATACAAATGGCCTACCGTTCCCCACCAAAACCAAGAAGATGACCGTGGATGAACAATTCGCACGCTTCTTTGAGATGATAGGGAAGGTACATGTGAGTCTTGCATGTCCCTTCTTATGCAAGATATGTGAAAGATATCATCAACAACAAGCGCCCTCTACCATCCACAGAGACGGTCAAACTGACGGAGGAATGCAGCGCAGCAATACTTAACCAGCTGCCTAAAAAGAGGAAGGACCCTGGATGCCCAACCATCACTTGTTCAATCGGGGGCCAACAGTTTGACCATGCTCTTTGTGACCTGGGGGCCAGCGTGAACGTCATGCCAAAGACAGTCTTTGACAAGTTGGATTGCACACAGCTTGCACCAACAACCATGACGCTCCAGCTGGCCGACTCCTCCATTCGCTACCCTGCAGGGATTGCTGAAGACATCCCGGTAGAAATCCGAGGGTACTTCGTGCCAGTCGACTTCGTGGTGCTGGACATGGAACTTACCAAGGAAAACCCTCTAATCCTGGGGAGGCCATTCTTGAGCACCGCTGGGGCCCAAATAGATGTTGGAGCTGGAGAAATCCGCTTCAACATAAATGGCCACGGGGAGAAGTTTGAATTCTGACCCCACAAGCAGGAACAATGCAACATGATCCATATCAAATACGGACCAAACACTCAAGGCATACGGGAGGTCGAAATCCAACCCCAGGCCTTCGTGAGCAAACCAAGGAAAGAAAATAAGAAGAAGCCAAAAGCAACTCCTAAGAAAGAGCAAAAGGCTGTAACACAGCCTAAGAAAAAGAAAACTGCTCCTAAACAAAAGGGCAAGAAAGAAGAGGTTTCCACACCACCAAACAAAAGATCAACCCGGGCCATGAGCTCCAGGATAAGCTTGGGGGAGGACCCCCATTGAGGTACCTGCATTGCATATTTAATTCCTCATAATTTTATTTTTATTTTAGCATGTTTAAATTCAAGTTTGTTGCATTGAAAAATTCAAAAAAAATATTTATATAATTCCATTCCATATATGTGCTATGAAATATTTAGTTCCACCAATGTTGAAATGATTGGTTGCTCTATTTTATGTCTCGTTTGTACTTGTCTAAAATAGAGTTTTCTCTAATATTTGGGTTTATCGGCTTTACATTATCATGCTCTAGAAACTTGATTTAGTGGGTTGCATACAATTACTCTCATCTAGGTTATTGCGCGATATGATATAGTGACTTAGACCATAGCAATGAAACGTCCCTTTGAAGAAACCTGATGTCCGGAGTCTTTGTTTCAAAAAATTTCAAAAACAATAGTTCCTCAGTGATCGCAAAATACCCACCAGAGCCATATGATTTATCTGTAGAATAAGAACCTTCATACGCTGCTTGTTCGTACATTGAGTTCGGTCGGATTGTTACCGATGTGAGATTATGACTCTACACCCATGATTGAGATTCACTTGCACCCACCAAATAAACGCCAACTCTTACACTGAGAGTTGCGCACAACATGCACCCTTCACCATCCGCCGACTCTTACACTGAGAGTTGCGCACTATTTTTCCACCAAATAAAAATGCCGACCCTTACCCTGAGGATCGCGCACCCCTCTCGTGTAGTTTGCAAAATTCTCCATGCATTGTTCATCATGACATCTCTCTCCACCTGATCCTATCCATGAATAAAGTTTTGGGCTATGTTCTTAGTCAGAAAAAAAAGAAAAAAAAGTGAGAGAAAAGAAAATAAAAAAAAAGAAGAGAGATTTTTATAGTTAGAAGATTTATCACTCTTATAGGCAAACGGGAAAAGTCTTAGATCCCCGTTCAAAAAAAAAAAATGAGAGAATAAATTTAGTTGTTTGATAGCCCATCATTTCTTCATCTCATTCATCAATAAAAGAAAGTATGTCATGATGCATGGAGACCCAAAAAAATACCACAAAAATTAGGAATCATCTTTCATTCCATCCACACACTTGCACATCCCAAACACGGTGTATAGCTTAATCTCCGTAAGGTTTAGTCCTTGACCTTACAACATATGTGATACAAGTATGCCCACTTACATACCTACCCAAAACTCCACTCTCAGCTTTAGTGGTAGGAAGAAGGCGTAAATTTGAAAATGCCTTTGGTGAGGTTACTATACACTTTTGAGCGATCGAGTGGGTCATTTGAGGAACTTGGTTTGTTTATAAAAACTTACAAAACCTCGGATCGAAAGTTGATCTTGGGACGAATGAAAAGCACCGGCCTTTGAAACTGTTCTATTTTGCAATCGGCCAAGACTTGAGACAATTAGAAGCCCCACTCCATCAGGAATCATGGAGAGATACAATGGCCGATTTATCCAAATAGCAGTAGAACGCTCTCTTTTAGTTTGTACACTTGAGATATAATCGGCATCGTAGCAACCCCTGATCAACAACCTAAAGCAAAGACTTGCTCGGGACGAGCAAGGGGTAAGCTTGGGGGATCTTGTTGGCGGTCCTTAACTCAGATTTCTACCCGCCAACTATAGGTCATTATGGGGGAAATAAATATTTTGTTTCATATATATCTTTACTATTGACCTAGTTCCACCTGTCCTTGGAGAAAATATTGTTTTGCAGAATATACACCAAGTGCAGGAATTTTCAGAATAAAAAGGCGCTTTCCGGAAGGCGTAAAATGGCAAAGGAAACAAGGTAGCCCACCTCGGGGTCGAAGTGGCCCAAATAACCAGCAAAAGCGCGGCCCAGAGGATGGCCCGGGCCCACACGCCAAAGGCGGTCAGGGGGCGGTGCCACCCAGGTGGGCCCGGCCAAGGCAGTTTTCCTCCTTCCATCTAGGGGATGATGGTTGCGCTGGTTATTTTACCTCAATGCCCCTGAACCGCCTCCAGCACCCTATAAATGAAGAGGAGAGGCCCCCCACCTTCACACACACCATTTGGAGCCATCTCACTTCCTCATACTTGTTCTTTAGTCTTAGCATTAGTCCATTGGAGCCAGGCAAAGCTACTTGGAGAGCTTGTCTCTTGGAAGAAAAGCTACACTCTTGGTATAAATCTATGGAGCGTTCTTCCTTAGTCAAGTTCTCATTATATTTATATAGTCTTGCATATGAACTAGAGTATAGTCTAGTGCACGATATATTCGATGATCAAGAACTAGGCCATAGTTCTTGTGAGAGTTATTCATCGTGTTCTACATTGTCCTTCATCATTCATATGTTTTACTTGTTTAGATTAGATTGTAGGAGAGGAATAGCGGTTCGATGTGCCTTCGGGCTTGCCTATGTTCTAGCTCGTCCATCCGTAGGGTGGGAGTCCTGGAGGGACGTAGGTAGATCCTTAGTATGCGGACATGGTGTCCGGGTGCGAGGGAACCTTCGGATATGTCGGCATGCCACGGTTGAGGTGGTAGGCGGCAGGTGGTGACATCCCTGTCCGTCCTTTGTAATCCCCCACGTTCGCATGTTGAGTAGGAGTTCGTAAATGCCGCCATCGACCTGTGCACCGGTTGCCGCGGTCTCCCCATATTCCTAGTCTATAGTCGAGTCTTGACTTGTATAACATGTGGAATTAGCTGTTCTAGCATTGGCTGTATATGACCTGCCTGCTCCGCGTAGATTATTCTTTATTCTTTATTTTATCTTTATTCCTTTGAGGTTGCTCTAAGTGTGTGTCCACTATCCAAACTGCTGTATGCTTACCCCTGTATAGCACATTGGTCGGTTTCTCCTCATGCTAGATATCGTATTCATACCCATGCTACGATACTTAACTACCCCATGCCTTCCTTTGTGAAATTATAAATAACGATACCCTGAATACTTCCGGGTGAAATGCTGCGATGATAGATCCGTGCGCTTGCGGATATTTATTCTAATAGGATGTGATCTATCTCTTGGCAATACTCGCGTAGTTGCTAAAACCAGTTTCTAGTAAATATGCCGAGTAAAGCCATTTAGCATTTCTGGCGCTATTATCAGGACTAGGCTCTAAGTCTATTTTGGTAATCGCGCTAAGAAATGCCAATAGTATCACATGAGGAGCTAAGGCTAACTTTTGCGAAAATTCTAAAACCCCGAGTCTCAAAGCATGGGTAGTGTGAGTTGACTTGATTTCAAGCTATTCCTCCATCAATAGCAGTAAGATAACTTGGTAGCCACCATGAATGTTCACAAATACAGGAAGAAGCTCGGAATAATCTGTATGCAGGTCAACTCTTGGGAGAATACAACCACCTAGTTCTTCATCCTTTACTCGAGGACGAGCAAAGAGCTAAGTGTGGGGGAGTTGTTGGCGGTCCTTAACTCAATTCTAACCCCGCCAACTTTAGTCTAGGCAACACCAATTTTCACCTAGAATAGGGCTCTACTCTAACTATTTCCACAGTGTGGTGCAGATTCCTTGTTTTGTAGGACATACCTGAATTACACATAAAATGAGCCAAGACATGAGGAAAAACTATGATATGAGAAGATGGCCCACTTACCATAATATCTGGGCCATGAACATGGTCCAAAATGCCAAGCATGGACCCGAGAGGTGGAAGCCCAAAACCCAGACCAACTCTATCTTGGGCTGCAGGACCATGTTTCACTAATTTGGGCGCCACGGATGCATCCGGACTCCGATTTGGGCAAATGACCAGCCGATTCGAAGCCAGCTGAAAGGCCCACACACTAGTGGCAAAAGCAGAGGCCCAACGGGCCCACAATGGGCGCGCGCGCGCTCAAGGCGCGGGCGCGCCTGTCCTGGCGCCAAACGGGCCCAAACTTGGTCGGTCGGTCCATGACGACACGCTGAGGTCGGTTTCGGTGATGATTCCTACATGGAAGGTCTGAAACCGCCTCTTTGAGGTCGGTTTGGTCCCTTCCATGTAGGGATGACTCTTTTCCAAAGAGCCCCCTCCACCTCACCTATAAAAGGAGGCCATTCCCCCTCCTCTCAAGACATTCCACACAATGTAGACAAACAATTCATTATTCATTTTAGTTCTCACTCTCCACCACACCTCCATTCTACAAGTGTACAATAGAGAGAGTAGAGCTACTCTACCTAGCCTAGCTAGAATAGAAGTAAGGAGTGAGAGAGGAGCAAGAGTAGAGCATCTCTCCAAGAGAGCTCTCAGGAAGCTAGCGTTCCACGAGGCGGAGTGCCGGACTTGTCGGCTCCCTCCTCGCTTGTACCTCTACGACGTCTTGCTACTTGAAGTAAGACATCGTGTTTATCTTTCGATAATACCTTTGAGTAAGTTATTCTTGCTTGTTATCTTCTTGCGGGTTCGTCGTTCGTCCCCGTGACGGAAGCTCTAGTAAGAGGACCCCTGATAGAGACGGGAGCTCCTGATCACCGCTAGAGTTGTAGCAACTGGCATAGACGTGGTGTCTAGGCTAGGACCTACCTTCGTTTGCCTTGTAGTCCACGGTTGAGGTGGTAGGCGGCAGGTGGTGATAGCCCTATCCGTCCCTTGTAATCCCCCACGTCCGGCTACGGCGTAGAGCTATAGGCCGGCATCACTTGGCAGACCAGGTGCGATCTGGTGCCCGAAGTAAGAAGTATAGCAACAAGTTTAGCTATCTCTTAGGCCCATTACCCTAGAAAACCTCATTACCTAAGCTATCCTACTCCATCTCTGGGCAACCTCTGTTTAGAATTAACTCACAAGCCGTTCTTCGTGAAAGAAATACGATACCCGATTACTCACCGGGTAAAGTGCTATAACGGTGATTTCCGTGCGCTTGCGGATTTGGCTGCACACGCTAAGAAACGCCAACAGCGAAGAAGCACAGCCCGTTGAACTTGTTCTCGAACTTCTGCTCGTCCTTATCTTCACTCGGAGGCGAGTCGTGGTCGGAGTCAGGGTCTACGTCACTGAGGGAAGCGAGGAACGCCCGCTGCTGCGCCTTGAACTTCTTCAGGTACTTCTTCTCGAGAGCCTTCTCGTCGAGGTTCTCCTTCACCTTGTACTTGGCGTGGCGGTGCTCGTGCTTGTCTTTGCGCTTGTCGTGGTCGTACTTGTTGTAGGAGTTCTTATCGGCCTTGGGGCAGTTTGCGATGTAGTGATCGGGATCTCCACATCCAAAGCAGCCTTGCTCGTCATCCCCAAGACTCTCCATTTGCTCCTCTGTCGCTGAAACCAAAGATGACAAGGCAAGCGAAAGCTGTGAAGGGTTAGCATAAGAACTTGAACCTCCAGTACCTGAGACCAAAGCCATGGTAGGGGCAGACGGATTCCTGATCCTCGCCTGCGTCTGGTGGTCAATCTCTGTGGACTTGAGCTTGCTGAATAGCTCATCCATAGTAAGAGTGTCATAGATGGGCGACTCGATGATCGCCAACACTTTCACTTCCCAAACCCTCCGATCAAGAGCATATAGAATCTTGAGCGCTCTCTGATGATCGTCATAGGGCATCTCAGGGTTGTTTGCCCTCATCTTGTTCACGATGGTTTGAAAATGAGAAAACAAAGAATCGATTGATTCACCATCAGTTTGAACAAAATTCTCATACTCTCTCTTGTGTGTCTCATAGAGTCTGGTCTTAACATGGGCAGTGCCCTCATGATAGTTCTGCAGTCTAGACCAGATTTCTCGAGCAGTTGGACAATCAGAGACACGCTCAAACTCTTCCATAGAGAGAGCAGAGAACAAGACAGTTCTGGCAGTATTGTTCGCCATGTGTTGATTGATCTGCATAGGAGTAACACGGGCAGGAAAAACCACATAGTCCATGTTCTCGCAGATCTCCCACACTTGCGTATCAATCCCTGGGAGATGCGCCAACATGCGTATCTTCCAATAAGGATAGTTCTTGCCATCGAAGTGCGGTGGCTTGCCATGCCCACGGTTCTCCATACTATCGCCTTCGGGGATCATAGACCGATTAAGGTGGAGTGATCCTTAACGTTGCTCCGATACCAATTGAAGGGCCGGTGAACAGCGACCAGAGGGGGGGTCAATGGGAGCCTCAAAATTTCTTTCGAAACTCTTGGTCCTTGGCTCTACAAAGCACCCCAAGAAGCGATACGCAAACTGGTGATGATCACGACCCTATTGCGAGGGTGGATGTTCCCAAGGAACACAGCGGATCACCGCAAAGCGGAAGAAGCGGCAAAACAATCGGAGCTCAAACGAATAGAGGCTGGAGCGAAGGCCGCAGACTTACGGGAGCCAAGTGCGAAGGCCCCAAGCAAAGCAGGAGCAGAGCAAAGGCTGCAGACTCTTGGTAGCCAGGTGCAAAGGTCTCTAGCAAAGTGGGATCAAAGGCTGCAGACTTATGGTAGCCAGGTGCAAAGGGCTCAAGCAGAGCAGAGCAAAGGCTACAGACTCTTGGTAGCCAGGTGCAAAGGCCTTAAGCAAGGCGAGAGCAAAGGTTGCAGACTTGAGTGAGCCAGGTGCGAAGGCCCCAAGCAAGGCAGGAGCGAAGGGTGCAGACTTGCAGGAGCTGGTTGCAAAGACTACACGCAAAGGCTAAGACTTGCGGGAGCCGAAAGCAGCGACTGCAGATTTGCGGGAGTTGAAAGCAGAGGCTGCAGATTTGCGGGAGTTGAAAGCAGAGGCTGCAGACTTGCGGGAGCAGAGGTGCGAAGGCTCTTAGCAAGGCAGACGAAGTGTGTGCAAAGCTCCGGAAGAAGCAGTCGTAAAGCACACCAAACTAAAACGATCTCGAATCGAAGAAGACACACCGAGAACTAAAAGGGGAAGTGAAAACTCGGGAAGAACCAAAAATCCATCACAGGAAACAAAGACAGGTGATTAATCCCAGAGGAAACAGCAGAGACTCAGCGCTCCGCTTGCCACACAACTTTGGTTCGAGTACAAATCGTAGATTTGCGAGACCTCTCTCTCACCAAGAAACTAGAAGAAGAAACCCTAAAGGAGAAATGCAAAATGAAAGAGGTAATGGGGAAGGGAACCCCTCACCCTTATTTATAGGGCCTATTACACATTCCCTCTTTGCCCTTGGATACATGAAGAGCCAGACCACTCAGCCAGGGGCATAAGGGTCCAACTCAAGCTTCACTTGATCCGACGGCCACCGCGCCTCCTCACCGGTAGCCTCACTTCCAAGCGATCTCCCCGATGCCACCACGTGCCGTCCGTCCGCGTGGGACCTCCGCCCGGGTTTTGAGGCAAAGCCCGGGAAACCCTCCGTCGATGGTTCTGAGGCGAAACCACCAAACCGTCGTCGATGGTTTTGAGGACAAACCACCAAACCATCCGCGAGTAGCGTAGCCCGTACGCATCCCCCGCCGTGCACACTTGCATTTGTCGATGTCCCAGTTGTCAGCCACCATGGCTAGCCGCCCGGCTTCAAGGTCCCTCAGTCCAAGCCTAACGTCCGCCCTTCACCGCACCCGGTCCGTCAGTACGGCACGCCCTACTTGACCTTCACCGCACCGCCGACCACCGTCTCTGAGCTCGACACCTGCAGACAACACAAGCCAAGAGACACCGTTGTTTGGCACGAATCCCCGTGCCACGGATAGTAGAACGCACGCACACACACACTTTGTGTTGCCATGTTGACAATCACTCAGCACAACACAGAGGCTATGGAAAAGCCATGTGTTCGCACAAGCTGTTCTGGATGATAGATATACTTTGTATCCACCTTGCGGCGTTGTAATTGTTTATGTAACCCCTCTATTTGTACTCTTTAGATTTATAGTTCGATGTATGGAATTGATTATCGACTGATGTATATCATTCTGTGAGATTTTCCTTCGTGGAAAATTGAGGATGTTTCATGCACATAGGTTTGGCACAAAATATATATTAACAATATATTGTTCACAGACTGCCAGGAAATCGCATTACCATACGGAACGTACCTTTATTTGTTTTTTCAAGGCATGAACATCATACAGCTACGAGTATCTGTGAGTAAAGCACAAAATTTTTCAAGATTTTCTGAAAAAGAAGAACTTATATGTGCAGTTTTGAAGCACTTCTGAATTCTGATGTGTTGTAAGTTTGAGCAGTGTCATAAAGGAATGCAATAGCTATATATGGCAATGGCACGCATTCAAAGTGGGAAGGGAGCACTCAGCTGTTGAACCTGATTGCATTGTCAATGAGCATGGTGTGCATAACAGCCCCAGCTGGCAACAGCGATGGTTTAAACTTCACCATCTGTGCTCGATCAGCTGCAGCTACAAATATAAAATTTTCTAATATGGAATTTCTCAATGGTGTTTGTTTATATTTTTATCAGGAACGACAAAGTGTTCCAACACTGGGACCCTGCTCCAAGTATTTGGCTTTGTAATTTTAAGCATCAGTATCTCCTTAGTGACGACCTTATGTCGTCATTTCGCATTTGGTTAGATGCTTTCAGCTAAACTCTGGATGTATAACTCTCTTTATCCTGTTTAAAATTTATGAAAATGATCTTAACTGTGGGATCTCCCCCACGGTCCTTTCGGTAAAAAAAAAATGGTGCTTGCTTATGATGAAATCGTCTAGAAATGTATGACTTAAACATCTCAATGTGCTTCCTATAGAAATCATTTCTTAATATGGTCACAGCACTTGGGACCCTATGGTGAATTGCATATATGCTTTGCATATGTGTATGTACACATAAAGGAGCTATCATCTTCTATTAAATTTTCAATTTGTATCATGATCGAAATTGTCTATCATCTTCTATTTGACTTTTATAATACAGCAATATCATTGAACTTGGTTCATGAATTGGTAATAAGATCTAATTTATATACTTGTGTTGTTGCCTCACAAAGTTCGATCTCGTGCGGTTAACTACTGACGTAATTCATTAGAATTAGACTTTATACATTTATGACATGCTGGAGTAGATAAAAAATTAATTACATAAATCCTAACGAGTGGTCTCACCGAGGGGCGAGGGTTGTGAAGTCTACTTATTGAACCATTCCTTGCACACACCTTTAACGAAAGGCTCATATGTGCTTTGGAGCTACCATTGGGATGGGAAGCATAGGGAAATCAGGAGGCAAACTGATCTTGTTGTTTCGAGGCTGCCAAGAAAAATAATCGGACAGGTGCCATTTGCTCGCCACTACTTCCTTCACTCTCACATTTCAGATGATCCTTGTCGGTGAAGGGCTGAAGCCTCGCGTCACTCACATTCAGATTGATGGAGCGCTAGATTTAAATCAGCAATACATACCGATCCAAATATGTATTGTAACCGCCGTCACATATGCAACTAGACAAGGATCCTTGAGAACTTCAATGTAATTATTTTTTTTTGCTAACCTACCTATGTTTTAGTTATTATTTTTTTGCAACTAGACAAGGAGAGGGCCGGGCACGCAGCCAACTCCTCCTCCGCCACGTCTCTGCACGCTGCATCTGCCACCACCGACGTCAATCTACGATGCTGATAACTCCTCAGCCAACTCCTCCTCCGCCAAAGTCTTGCTCAGCCACAAACACCAAAGATACATGGTAATGACTTTGATAACAAATCATTTTTATAGTGGAAGTTTGAGCCTTATGGGATTACTTTTGGTTTTCTGTTCTTGCGTGCAGTTCATGATGGTTACTTGTGCTGACTACAGGGTCTGCAAGCTGTCTAGCTGCTACATCTTGCCCCACGCGCTCGGCCTGCTCCAACGCGGTATCACACCTCCCTAGGAGGGATCAGGGTACCCACTGACATATGTGGATGTTGCTAGTATAAATACCACCTAGACTCATTGCAATCTTTAAATTTTGATAATCAGAATACAAACCCCTTTGTTCAATTGTGTGCTAACAAACCCAGATAGAGATCTCTACACCTTTACTCTTGTGTTTTATTTCGGGGAGATTACAGGAGCATCCACATCATCGGCACACAATCTCTGCTCTTTATCCTCGAGTCAGGTTGCTTAGGTTCATTCATTGAGAGTATGGTTTGGTGAATCCTTGGTTCATGCTGCCATATAGAGACGGTGGTCGTCTCCTTGTGTGTGTTGTTAGGATGCACTGGTTATCCTCGCTGCTTGCAGCAAGTTATCTAACGTTCTTCAGCTGGTTATCAAGATCAAGATCCTACGTCATGAAGATCGGGACACCATCCGTATCAAGAGTTGAGATTGTAAATTAAGGACCTCTGGAAGTCACCCCCGTTTGATGCACACCCAATTGGGCTCTAAGATGATAAACGGCCCAACGAACAAAAAGAATGTGTCGCATCATCCTGATAGGTTCTGGATGCTGAATTATTTTAACAATTCTCATTGACTCAGAAGGGATGTCGATGTCGCTGTCAAACCAAAGCCATTGGATAGCATATCAAGTTAGCTTTCCGAGAATATCTGAATTATTAAAAATGATGCCTGTATGCACCATCAAAGTTGATTTTAATTGGGACTACTCCTGGATTCGGAGGCGGACTCAAATTGATTCATGCCTCCACATTAGTTACCCGAACTAGATGAGCTTCGAGCCTCCTTCTCGGTTAGGATCCCTTTGCTGATCTTCTCATCCTCATCACCTAGCTCACCCTCCAATTAATTAACTAGTAAATGAATGTAATTAATACTTTTATTGTTTGTCTTCCTCTGTAAGTCTATAATGATCTCCAATTCTATTTATATTGTTTAGGGCTACTATGTCCACCTATCCTTCTTCATTTCCTATCTCCCTATTATTACCAAAAATTCTTTTTTTCACTAAGAATTAGATTGACCCGTGAAGTTTAGGCTAATATATTAATTTTTTTCCCTTTAACTCTCTGCTATACAGTGTTCTTTCTTAATTAGTTTGTTTGGTTTTTTAGATCCTGGAACAAACTTTTCTTTTTTGTTATCTATGATTTTTCCGTATATGAATTTGTCAGTAATGGTTGATATCGGCTTGAATAGCCTGCTATGTCTAAACCCTAGCTCCACCCCTAAAGTAACAAATGTACCTTCTCTTCTAAGAGCTGAGAAAACAGTCGTACCGCAATAGTTGCTATCAAAGCATCACATGCATTTCTCCTAGCAGGTATATATAGGAGCACTTTGCAGTACTACATGCTTGAAGACATTTACAACACCCTGCTTGCTACCCTAACTAGTAGCCTATAAATAAGTGAACATATGCATATGCAGAAAATAAAAAATCATCTAGAGCTCACTACCATGGTAGCTCCCAATAATTTGCCAAATGCCAATGCAGGATTTCTGAGCCACCATGTGACTACAGGGTTGGGTGGCATAAGGAATGTTATGTTTGCGGCGTCTCAGCAAGAACTAGGTGTGCCCAGTAACAAAAGGGTGTGAAGAAGCTTTAAAATTCGTCAGGCATGAAGATTTAGTGCTCGAAGCATCAGATTTTGCTATTGTGTAACACTGTAATGAACTCGCACTGGAAACAGAGGTCAAGGAAAGGGGCTTCAGAGTCAAAGGAAATTTGCATTGCGAAAGGATAAATGAAAGCTGTGTGCTTATTACATATTGTAGATGGGAGTAACATTATCACCATGTGGACATATGGCATAGCACGAACCAGCTTGGACGGCAAGTTTGGGTCTCTTGTTTGTATGTTAAAGTAAAGCGTCTTAAATAATACTAATCCGTTCCAAATTGTAGTTCGTTTGACTTTTTTGATCACAACTATAACCACTCGTCTTATTCAAAAATTTATGTCAAATATCATTTCTTTTGATGTGGTTTGCTTTACTAACATAAGATCATTAAAAATGACTTAAATTTAACCATATTTGCACTAATTTTTTGAATAAGACGAGCGGTCAAAGTTGGGGTCAAAAAAGTCAAACGAACTACAATTTGAAACGGAGGGAGTACTAGCCAGTACCCCCGCGCATCCCCGGGCGAGAACATCATAGACCAGGTAATAAATAAACATGACAAAATAATTCAGCATGCATAGGTGCTGCCTCAAAAATGGAAAAACTAAGAGATCAAACTAAAGGTGAGCACAAGGAGGCCGCTAGTGGTTCTTACCGAGAATGAAGTCCAAGCAAGGAACATGTACCATTTCAATGTATTGAGCTATAACAACCAAAACTGAATTCATAGTAAAACTTGCCGAGCAGCGTCATGACCAAAACTATGGAGCCACTATGCCTTAATTTGAGGTACTGAATATCTCTGTCTTCTCGGTATTGTGGTCATCAGAAATTCGTCTTCTCGGAATTCTGGTCATCACAAATTTCATAAGTAGAAAGTTGTGTGCTTCTGTAGCTAAATCTGTCAATGAATGATTGAGATTAGCATTCAGAGTCATAAAAATCTGTAGCTTGCTATGTACATCACAGATAGTGAAACTCAAGTCAGAGCACTCTGTTTTTTTTTTTTTTTGAAATAATACTAGTACACCCCTACAGCTTTTGATGCAGCACCAAGGATTTGAACCCTGGGCGGGAGCTCCCCAACCAGTGGTCTTTGCCACAGCGCGCGCTGAGGTAAATGAAACTGTAGGAATGGAATCAATTCCTTGGTGCTGCACTGCAGAATCACAAAACCAATTAGGTTCCAGTTTTAATAAATTCAACATGACCAATTAGAGAAACCGTACATATTTTGCACTGGTTGCATACAACTTTGAAGGTTTGGGCAAACGGAAGACTTGACATTGATCAGGAAAGGATCTGGTAAAAGATTGTTAGGACATTTTTTTTTCACCAACATGTAGCGATTGTTTTTATTTAACAAAACAAAGGCATGCAGAAATAACAGTATAAGAATATGATAGCATGTGCGTACTTATAAGGGTCTTTTGCGCTGTTGCCCCTATTCTGGAGCTCAATAACTCGTTTGCCCCTGTTTTTTGCGTTTTGCTCGTTTGCCCCTGTTTTTTGAAAACGAAGCCGCTGCTTGCCCCTAATCTGTGAAGTGGACTTAACACCGTTAAGTCACGGGTAAAAAGACCGAAATACCCTCAACTTCAAAAGTAGTGTTAATTGCTCGTTTGCCCCTGTTTTTTTTTTGACAGATTTGCTTTGCACTTGTAAATACAGCACAATATTTGCACAATATAGGGCAATATATTTGCACAATATATACACATAATATTTGCAGAATATATACACATAATATTTGCACAATATATAAGCATAATATGTCCAGAATATAAGCATAATAGTTGCACACACGTCTCGATTACAACTAATTGAAGGGTTCACAACTAAGTTTTGAAGTCTCGATCACAACTAAGACCCATGAAAATAAAGTGCATCCCCAGCACATACAAAAGCAACCATTCACTAATTATTACATATCCCAAACAATGGTCAAGGGTAGACATTGAGCAATGCAGCAAGCCTTCCTCCTCTGCCTTGGCTTCCTCTTCCTCTTCCCCTTCCTCTTCCTATTCCTCTTCCTCTGCCTCTACCTCTCCCCCTTCCAGTTGGTGGTCTTCCTCCTCCAGCATGAGTGGCATCATCACTTCAAAAAAAAGTAGGGAACATGCATCAGTAAAGTGAAGTGACAAATTTGGCTGTGAGCATGTATATATTCAAGGTAAAGTGAAAAAGTGACATACTTGAGTGTTGCAGTAGGTGTTGAACTTGTACCTCCACTAGTCCCAATTTGTGGTCCTCCTCCAATATTACTTGCAGCATCACTTGTTTGGAGGTAGAATAAATGCATTAAGTTCTATGTTCAAATTAATGAGAAATTAGTAAGCAAGTTTACATGGGATGACTTACTTGGATGAACCAATAGTAGGAGGGTCATTGCTCTCCACCTCAGATGCATTGTCATGTGTTGCTTTCATTTTTTTCTCCCTAGCAGTCGGCCCTCCTTGGCACTTCTTTGTTGTATGTCCTTCTTCACCACATTCAGAGCACCTCCTTCTTTTCCTAGCACCAGGTTCATCTGATGCCTTAATCCTAGTTTTCCTTGGCCTGCCAGGCTTTCTTCTCAACTTAGGCTTATGGATTTTGTAATTAAGATTAACACGTGGCCAGAAATGTTTTGATGTCATTGGACTGAACACACCAGAGTATGTCTTCCTGTACCTTTCAATAGAGAAGTATTCATGGACAAATTCATCCATTGGCACATCTCTACTAAGCTTTGCTATGAATGATAAAGCATGTTTACATGGCTTTCCACTCACTTGCCACAACCTACATTAACATGTTTTTTGCTCCAAATTAACTGCATATCTGAAAGCATACACTGATGATGTAGGTGCAGTCACTTCAGCTGTATTGTTGCCACACTTCAAAACCTCATAGCCCTTGATGGCTTTGCTTTCAGCAATTAGATCCTTTGTTACATCAAGCATTATGTTGCCCTCCAATGACATAGCAATTTTTCTGCAAGCTTCAAATTTGGATATGATCTTCTGCCTTATCATATCATGCATCTCCGAATCACGCAAGTCTTTTCAATGTCTCACCCAATTGTTGAAAGATTCAGAGATGTTATTATTGATGTAGTCCACCTTGTAGATATCATTGAATTTGCTTCTACTCCAGCTGTGTGGATGATTTTCATCCAAGTAAGCTCTTGCAGCTGGGCTCTTTTCACCAATCCTCGCCATGTGCCAATCATACTTCTCAGGTGTGCAAGCTTTGGCAGCCGGCCACATGTTATAATTGAACACATCACCAGATTAATGCTTCTTGAAATTCATCCACAGATGCCTCATACATTCTCTATGTTCTACACCAGGATATACATCCTTCATAGCCTCTGCTAGTCCTTTGCATGCATCTGTGCTGATAGCCAAACCTATAGGTGTACCAATAGCAGCCTTCAAGTTCGGATGAACCATGTCCGGCTTTCACTAGATTCAGTTTCAATTACCCCATATGCCCTTTGGAAAAAGGCTATTATTTGCATCTACGAAACAAGAAATAGCAGCTAACCGCGGCCCTAGACCTTCTTGTCGGGTGGGTAGCATCTATAGCAATGTAGGGTCTACATCCTTCAAGGAAACCATCAATGCATGGTTTGAGGGCCATAAAGAATCTCCTAAAACAGACCTTCCCTTGATGAACTTCAGTATCCAACTCGACAATGCTTCCTGGAGCTGATTTCAATAGCTCAGCTCTATATGTGGGAAGCAAGTCATAACTGTCATCCCACTTACCAAAAATCATATCCAGAGCCTTATCCTTACCCTTGTGCACCCTATGGTAAGGAACCTCAAAACCATACTTCTTCTTCAGCCTCTTCTGCAACTCCTTAGCACACAATGTTGGCTCATCCCTTAAGATATCAACCACCCTGTCAGCAACCCATTGTTTACCTGCCATTGTATCACCACTCTGATTCACTGAACCACACTTGCCGTGCTTAGGACCGATCCTCTTCACCTGCAATGGAAATAAGCATCTATAATTTAGATGATAGTGTGACCAAAGTGCAAGGGAAATAAATAACACAGTAAAAGAATTGTGTTACCTTGCAGCCCTCATATTTCCCAGCCTTACTAGTATTAGCATAAAAACCCCACTGTCAGCCCGATTCATCAGCCCTCAAGCACTTAGCTCGAAATCGTTCTTTATCTTTCTTCACAGTTTGAAAAGCATAGTCATTCAAGATTGCATGTTGGGTCAACGCCGACTTGCACTGATCCACATCACCAAACAAACAAACAACATCAACACTTGGAGCATCAACATCATAAGAGAAACTAGGATCAGCAACATTGTCATCGTCACCAAATATTTCTTGACTAGGATCATACTCAAAGTGAGAGCAATCAGAATCAGAAAACACATCTATTTCAAAGTCAGAAGATGCAGCCTTATCAGAGTCATAGCTACTGTTACTCAGTACATCATCAGAGAGTTTACTGGGCACCTTCTTGTCTTCCTTGGCAGGCTCATCTTTATCTTTGAGTGGGTTTTTGTGCTTTGCATGTATGAAATGATCCAAGTCAATAGGTTCAGTACTCGGCAAGTTCCGGACTGAAGGGTGAAGCCTGCGCTTGGTCAGTGAGAACTGCAATGGCCCTTCAAAGTCATTGACTTGACCAACAATATGGACTTCCCCCTTGTCTTTGTTGAGCTCAAACCACTCAGACAGCTGTTCATCAGTCACAATCTCAATAGAATCATGCTCCAGTGCCCGCCACAACGACATATATTGCTTTGACCCCCATACGAAACTTTCAGCAATGAAATTAAATAGCTGCAGCACACTACAATTAGCACTATCAACAAATGTACTCAAACTTTCCCTCCTTCTATATGTCTTAGGACCCCCATCAGGCAAGCTCCAATGTGCACGAACCAAAATAACAAGTTTTATTTGCTTTTCATTTGGCCTACAAACCAGAGCATATTTATAAGTTTACAAATCCTATCCTACTGCTGCACAAATACACCACTTAGGGAACAAAGTTTTCTTACCCCATCGATTCCATGATGTTCGTCCGTCCGCCCGCTGCTCCAAGGCGCTGCCGCTCCAAGCTGCTGCTGCTCCCACACTGGCGTTCCCACGCGGCACTCCAACGCGGCCGAACGAAGCCGCAGCAGCCTGCTCCGCACTCCAAGGCGCTGCCGCTCCAAGCCCAGGCCGCGCCGCCCGCCCAGGCTGAGCCGAGCAGGCCGCGAGGCCCGCGTCGCCCGCCCAGGCCGCGAAGGCAGCGAGCGCCCAGGCCGGCCAAGCCTCGTCGCCCGCCCAGGCAGCGTGGGTAGCGAGCAGGCCGAGCCGAGCAGCGCCTCCGCCGGCAGACCGCCGCCCAAACCCTAGATCGGAGCTCGCTGTACGGGAGGAGAAAACCAACGCTCGGTCTCTTGTATGGGAGAAAGAGGGTAGGATGGGAGGTAAAGAGATAAGGGGTAACTGTGTCTTTTGTCCTTTTCTTTTTATTTTCTTTTTTTTGAGGCCAATATATGACGTCATCTAACAGATGTTCAAAATAGGGGCAAACGGCAGCTTCGTTTTCATAAAACAGGGGCAAACGAGCAAAACGCAAAAAACGAGGGCAAACGAGGAATTGAGCTCCAGAATAGGGGCAGTAGAGCAAATTGCCCTACTTATAAAGGAAATGTCACCAAATTTTAAGCATTTATACTTGCCTATCCAACTATGGTACATTATTAAACAGGCCCCGTTTTTCTGCATGTTAGAGGCCCCATGTTTTTGCATGTTAGAATACATATCAAGAAATCACTTCTAATTATCTATCAGATATAATAGTGCCTGTCAGCTGGCCACCAATGTAGCAGCACAGGAAATCACAGAGCAGTCAGTAGCTGAGAGTGAAGATGCTTTTTGAATTCTGATGGCAGTGAAATAATACGATAAGCTCTTAATTACAAAGAGGTAAATGCAGAATCATACCATTGATTTCCTCTGAAAGTTAGACCAAGGTACTATATACCTGTTCATTTGGGCAATATAAAATTTTAGTTTTTTGTAATGTATTATTCATAATAATGCAAGTGAGTGCTATCTGTCATGCTCATTTTTAAAAAAGAATTTATTATTGTGACACAAAATATCAGTGGCTAATGTGACAAATATGGTTAAAATGTAGATAAAAAGGTCTCCGGCATCAAAGGAGATCTACTCTTACCCTTATTTGTGTATACCAATTTTCCTCCTCACGTTGGGCCAGGTCGCCCTTGTCCGACTTCCCATCTACTCTTACCCTTGGCCACCTCTGCTTTCAGATCCATCTCGGGCCTTCCACAGCAGTACGGTACCACTGGAGAATAAAAAAACGAAGCCTGCCTGTCTCTTTCTCTACCTCCGTGCCCATCCACTCCGCCCCCGCCATATCCTCCGCGCCATGGCCACACTGATGCTCTCGCCCCCCCCCCCCCCCAGCTACACCCCGCTGCTCCCTGCTGCCCCATTGCAGCGGCCTCCCAACCACAGCACCTGCTCCTCTCGATCTCCGGCGACTCCGACCCGCGACGCCCCACAACTGGCGCCGCCTCCGCCTCCCAACACTGCGCTGCTACCGCTCGGTCCATCCCCAACGCGCTGCAGCATGTGCCGTAACACGTAAGGGCTGGTTGCGGGATACACCCGAGTCCTAGGGTTTGCTAAGCCTGGATGGCCTCACCGGCGCACTACGGCTGGCTGATTTCACCCAAATGGGTTAAGATCTGATACTTTGTTGCAAGACAGTATGTTCACGATGACTCATGGTCTATTCCTTCGTAGTCTTGATGAGCTCCATTTTTAATATATAATTTGGCTCCACATGAACAGGCAACTGCCAGCCGATTGGTTGTAGGAAAGTATGCCTCCATTGTTTGTATAAATGCTGAACAAGCTACCGGAAGAGGCCTTGGTACAATATGCGGGATATATCTTGGTACAAATCACCTGTCCCGGCCTGCTTCTGCTGCATCATGTTGCCATTGGCTACAATAATCAAACCGTTGTCTGCAGAGTAAGATCTCTGAAATTATTGGTAATATATCAATTATTAGTTAGTTATGTTGATTCATGCGGTGCTTATCACCATTCATTAGTGCTCAGGTGGTTCTTAACTTACACTGACCGTTTGCCTTTGGCAGATGCCAAGGACAGAACTAGGCCATCCAAATGTTAAGTTGTTAGAGGTTTCATAGATCCACACTCTGTATTTGGTCCCTCTCATGTACATTTTATGGTCCTACGTAGAAGCCAATTTGTTGACACCTATATGCACTTGACCAGTTTCTAGGCAACTTCAAATTTTCCTGTCTTTGTTTTGTTTCCAGTCACCTCATCAAGGAAGCTAAATGTTTACTTCCTTTTTTTATGAAGATTCCACTGGGGTGTGAAGATTTGAGTCTATCATTCAGATGGGAAAATGAAGCGTTTGAATCTTTGATCAAACAAAGGTCCCTGATGATGACATCTGTTCATCAGGTGGTTTTTCAGTTGGTCACTAAAATTTTAATTGTAGTCTGACCTTAGCAAGGCGGTTGGTGCATGAATGATGCCACACAATCCTTAGTCAAATGGCCTTGGCACCTGAATATGAATGAATCTACATGCTTAGTCAAATGGCCTTTGCATTTGTTGGATATTGTTCTCAATTTATAACAAACAATGTTACTCCTATAAATATCGATTCAACAACACTGCTCTTATTTCATCAAATTATTGTCAACCAACTTATAAGTATCCTATGTGCATAAAAGTGCCCAGTAACAACCAACTTTAGCTTTGATATGATTCAAAAATGCTCCTTCATTACTATTATAGTTACGTGCTTTCTATAATAGAGAGCTTGATAACCCGCGCAAGTGCGCGGGGTTCCAGCTAGTTAAGCCAATGGTTACTGAAGAATTACACGTCTAGATAGTACACTTTTTTTTTGCCTTTATGCAAAGGAAGGCAACGTTCGGTACTAATGTTTTTGACCAAAATGATCAGTACTAATTGGTAAGCACGGACATGAACCTTTTACCTGGATTGTCGATATAATATTGATGTTGCTCGTCATATCCCACAAGGAGTCTTGGATATTACCTGGCATACGATATGTCACTGCAATTTGTAAGGCGAAGCATACTTTTTGCATGCACAAATAACAATCTGGATGCTTTCAAATGATGTGAAACATCTAGCCTTTGTGAACTCATTGTAAGGTCTTGTCCAGTTTGCCTTATTGAATCATGCGTACATTCAAGCTTCTTGGTGGGATTATACAGAAAACAACAGTAATAGTACAAGGAGCAAAAGCATATCAAGCATATTAGCGAAATAATGCTCAGAAGGAGGAAGTTATCATCTGAGGAAAAGTATATATACAAAGGCACCATCTGAGCTAGTTTTTGTAGGGAAATTGTCATACTTTGTGGGATTCTACAGAAAATCATATTTAATACTCAGAAATAATTTCTCCCTGAGTCATTAATTTCAATCACTTCCTAAAATTAAATGTTTTATAGACTTCCCAGTTAGAATGATGAGTTTGATGAACATTTTTTTGTATTGGGTCATACAGATTGAAAATGATTTTAGTGCCACTGGAGACAACTCATCTTCCTTCCCAAATGATTCTTCAATATATAGATTTACAACTTTATTGTAGACATCTTTTTATTTTAAGTAGATTTATGACAAAGAAATTCTATTGGTAAGTTACTTATTTTGATCTTCTTATTTCTATAAATTTTTTAAGTTTCCTCGAATGGTAAAGATGACTGAAAAAAGAGAGTAAAAAATACATCGTAGGTACCTAAACTATTGGTGTTCTTCCATTTGGGTACTCATGGCCGGCACGCACCAAAGGTCCAAAACCGGCCACATCATGACCATTTTTTCAAAAACCCCCCTCTGAAAACTCTGTTCATCACTAACCAGTCCAACCTTCATCTGGCGGTAGTGTCCAGCATGGCGCCCTCACGGCGGACCGCACGGTGGCACTGCTGGCAGGCTGCTCGTCCACGCGCTGCGCATCTGAGTTCCACGCCGCGGTGGTGCGCACCGGCGTGGACCAGGACAAAGTTGTGGACTTCCGGCTCCCGCGCGCGTATGCCACGTCCGGTTGGCTGGACCTCATCGTGGCGCTCCTCCGCCGCACGCCCGACCCGACCGCCGTGTTCTACACCTCCGCCATCCACGCGCAATCCTCCCGTGTCCACCACTACGCGGAACTGGTGCTCCTCTCGGAGATGCTGCTGTCCCACGGCCTCCTCCCCACCGCGCACACCCTCTCGGCGTCCCACTCCGCGTGCAGCAGGTGGCGGCCTCGCGGTCGGAGTCGGGCGCGCGCTGCACGGGTACACCGTGAAGCTGGCGCTCGCCAGCGAGTCGTAAATGGCGACGGCGCTGCTGGGAATGTACGTGTGTCGGGGATGCCACGGCGGAGGATTCTGCCGGACCCGCACATGGTCCTCGAGCCACGACGCCCACATTCGCGCCCGCTCTCGCGCACTCCTTGCCGCGTCCTAGAGCAGCAGAATCCGTCCGCTCCCAGCTGCCTCCGTTGCTCATTTTGATTGCCTGATTGGATTTGTTCGTGGCTCTGTTCTATTGGTTCTGTTCGATTTCTCCTCTTATCTCTCTATGCTTGTGCCGATCCTCGAGGGGAATGGGAACAGAGGGTATCTCCAGCGACAAGGATACATCTGGAACAACGACGAGCGCAGCATGTTCGACCGAATGCCTCGCAAGGACCTCATCTACTGGAACGCCATAATGGACGGGTACAAGCAGCACGGGCGGCGCAGTGTGTTTGCACACGGCACGGGCGGCCCAGCGAGGCGCTGCGGCTGTTCCGGCGGATGCTGAGGGCGGGGTGCAACCTGACGAGGTGTCGGTGGTGCTGGTGCTCTTCGCAGTGGCGCAGCTGGTCATGGAAGAGTCCGGGAGGTGGCTCCACTTGTTCGTGAACACCAGCAGCCGCCGCCGGGTTCGGCTCAACGCCAGGGTCGGCACGACGCTTACTACAAGTGCGGAAGCCTAGAGGACGTCGTCGCCGTGTTCCGCCGTCCGCCGCCGTCGCGTATGGGGGAGCCATCTCCTTGCGCACGTGGTTGGACACCGACGGCGTCGGAAAGATGATGGTTGGACTGGCTATTGACGAAAAGAGTTTTCAGAGGGGGTTTTTGAAAAAATGGTCATGACGTGGCAGGTTTTGGACCTTTGGTGTGCGCCGGCAATAGATCAGGTACCTGGATAGTCGTTTTGAAAGTTTGAGCACCCAGATGGGAGAACGCCAATAGTTTAGATACCCACGGTGCATTTTACTCAAAAAAAAAAAACACCTGTAAAGTTGTAAAGATGACTGAATTAAGCCACCTGTAAAAATGGTTTGCATGCTAGTTCACATAAAGTCTATTTTATTTTTATTTTTTCATGTACCTAAAACACCTGTTCTGAGTTTTGCGGGAGGCCATGCATGACAGAGAGCGGCTACTGTGATCAGTTGGCAGACACAACGAGCATTTTTGTACATACCATACTAAAGATGTCCATCATATGGTAGCTAAAAAAATAGTGTCAACACTCATAGGTGCACAACTGCATAAATCCTAAAAAGTGGTGTCAGCTGAGAGTTGTGAAGTCTACTTGACCCATCTGGAATGCCCACATCTCCAAGTGTAAAGTCTCATATGTGCTTTGGATCTATCATTGGCTTGAGAAGAATATGGAAACCATGAGGCAACACAAATACATTATCATGTCATGCCTAGGATGACGAGAAAATCAGAAAAATGTTTTGATGAATGCCATTCGCTCAGCTCTAACAACTGCACGGCTCGCACGCCTCAGTACCATGTTGGTGAAGGCTTGTGTCCTTCGGCTTCATTGCGACGTCATGTATCAGTGCCTTGTCAGCCACCTCGACCACCACCTCCGTGCATTGTAACATGAAAAATGTGCGGAACTTGGCAAAGGATCATGAGTACTCCAAGCTCCGGATTGCAGCTGATTGGTTGGAGTGCCTGGCTATAGCTATCAAACGGATGATGAAATCTGACATGTGTTGAGATCTTGGTGGTTGTGTTCATGTTTGTTATTACAATGATATGTAATTCTCTCTCATATCTATGTTTCTGTCATTGTAGTTGTATCTTTCAGCCAGTACGGTTTCGTGGTGGACCAGAAAGAAGGAGAATAAGGGATACCACGGGTACTACTCAAATATCATGTAGTTGGATGGCCCATTCTATGTGGAGCAGGTCGATAGGCTTTGCCTCAGTAGTACACATGGTTTTTTTTTCTATTTTTTTTTTTTTTTTTTTTTTTTTTTTGAGGGAAGTACACATGGCTGTTAGTACTACACACAAGCATTTTAGGTTATGGAGCTGTCTCTAGAAATTGATTCGTAGAGATCGACCGAAACTCGGCCACATCTAGAGGCAGGTCAAATCCAACTGCGTCTACAAGTTATTTATGGAATCCATATTTGGGAGATTAAAAGTATTGAAATAAAAAAAGGTTGAACTCAAAAGTTTTAGATCTCTTTGAGTACTACAATTTAGTGTTAGGTTACTTCTCCAACTGAGATCATTAAAAAAAAAACATGTGAAAAAAGTCAACTACAAATTTAGTACCTTTTAAGGCATTACAACTGGGATTTATATTGTCTCTCCACCTGATGCACATTGGAATTTTTTGAAAAAATAATTTTAAAAACCATGGTGCGCTATGAATTAGTTTTCTTACCATAGGCAAAAAAATTAGTATTTTGTTGCATAGTACAGTCATGCAAGCTTAATGCTACTCTTGCGCTCATATGTGACGCTTAACTAATTGATGTTTGTCACTGACATGACTTTTAATGATGATCTAAAGGACTGAATTAAAAGCTACCAAGGATTTGTTCATCCAAGACATCATCGTGATAGTTAAAGTATACTGAAATGCATCCAGTGTCCTGCACCCACGTGTGAACCTTATCTAGGTCATAAACGAGAAATTTGAAATCTAACCCGTTATTCGCACGTCACTTGATATTTGACCCACAATTCATAGGCCTTTGGAAATATAACCCATGTCATGCGAATTGTTTTGAAATCTAGTCATTTCAAGGATTTGGCAATTTAAGTAATTCCAAAGAAATCTTTCACTGTTGGGAGAGGAGAAAAGACAGTACTGCCGCTGCCTATTGTCATCGCAACAAACTCGTTGGTTCTCGAGGACGGTCGGCTCCGTCACTCATCTGGCCGCCGCGGCCCGTGCACCGTGGGATCGGCACGGTGGCTGCTCCACCTCCTCCCTCCCTCTGGCCACCGCCTCCACCTCCTCGCGATCTCCATCTCCAACTCTCCATTTCTCCGTCGCGCAGCTGCTGCGGCCCTGCCCGCCACGGACGCCGGAGCAGAGCTCCATGGCCGCCGCGTTCCTGCCGGTCCGCCTCCTCGCGACCCAAGCCGAGCACCCCAGCGCCGTCGCGTCATCCTGTGACCCAAGCACATTGCTCCGCTGGTCTGAATCGTCGCCGGAGTCCGCCATCTCCATGGCCGCCCGCCGCGCCCTCAGCTGTGCGCGTGGCCAGGACGCCACCGGCCATTGCGGGACGAGCACGAGCTACCACAACCCATGGGTGCAGCCCGACGTGGTTATGCTTCTCCGTCACTCCACCGCCGCTGACCAGCCCCCTCCAACCGGGTCCGCAAACTCCAGCGCCTCCCTGCTCCAAATCGTGTGAAGGACCTTGCGTAAGAATTTGAGAAAAGGTAAGAGCCTTCCTGCAATCTCGTGACTCGTGTAAATAGTGTCTAAAAATACCTGCTTACTGGGATCTTTATTAATGAAAAGTGTAGGGTCCTCAATGCAAGTTTGTTTTCCTTAAATGGCTGATTCGTTAGAAATACATTTTATGAGGGAAGGGTAGTAACGTCTATTCTCATGCCCCAAACAGTGAAAACCTATAATTACTGAAATAGAGAAATCTTTCAAAAGACTAAATTTCAAATCAATTTGAACGACAAGGATCATATTTCCAAAGGCCTACGAATTGTGGATTAAATATCAAGTGTCATGCGAATAACGGGTTAGATTTTAAAATTTCTCGTCATAAACTAAGTTATAGTTATGCATTCATGGGTGAGAATTTTGGACTACGATGCCATGACGTGAACACTGTTAGATAATATAGATATTAGTCTTGAGCTTTATGTATTTGGTCGTGGTACGACTTGTGTATTACAAACTCTTGTGAATTGTTGTACATGTTAGTTAGAGTTAGATGAGATCATGATGGAGTTGTTGTAACGTGACTTGATGTACAAGCCTTGGTGTGGGCATCTCACCCCTATATAACTTGAAGCCTAAACCTCAACAGATATCACGTTAATCCAATTTTACAAGGTATCTAGAGCCTAGTTCCTCATGGAAATCTCCATGGCTTTCACTAGTTCTTCCTCCGTGCAATCTGCTGCCATGCTTTTCGCCTTCACCTTCCTCCCCACCAACGAGAAGCTAAGCCGCACCAATTCTAGTCATGGAAGGCTCAAGTCATGTCGGCCTTGTAGGGTGCCCAGATGGGTACGTTCATCGAGACGACAGCTCAACCACTGGCGGCGTTTATCCAGCTGAAGGGCAAGCGTGATCCCGAGCCTAACCCCGACTATGCGACGTATCTGCTGTCAAACTTGTCCGTGGATATTTTTGGGCAGGTCAACACCTGCGTCACTGTAGCTACCGCCTGGACATTGAAGGGCAGTTTTCATCGCAGTCCCGGGCGAATATCATTCGCAGATTCCGAGCCTAACCCCGACTATGCGACGTATCTGCTGTCAAACATGTCCGTGGATATTGGACAGCCATTGAAGGGCAGTTTTCATCGCAGTCTCGGGCGAATATCATCAGCAGGCCAGCTATGGATACCGGTGGTGCCATGGACCATACCACTGGGGAGCTAGACAAGCTCTCCTTCCATGATAAATACCATGGTGTTGAATAGGTGCACACCACATGTAACGCCCTAGAGTCCAAACGGCTCAGATCCACTCTACACGCTGAGCAAACCACACCTACCACCATCCCACTTAAGCTTTTGTCCTCGCTTTGCTTAAAAGGATTAACCCGCGGATGGTGGGATGGACTCTAGAAGCCTTATATGTTGGTCTATCCCACCTTTAACAATCAAGGTGGGATTAAACTCTCCACAACATCTCATTAACACACATGGGCCACTACGGGCCAAATGGGACGGGTGTGACACCGCCACTGGATCATGTATGGAAATCAAACACATCGGTCACAGTACTTTAAGTTCCCCTACAGCCAATTTTCATTTTCATGAAATTCTCCATGTCCCAAAAGCTCATAAAAGCCTTGTTTCAGTTAATCAGTTTACTCTTGATAATAATGTGTTTCTTGAATTCCGCCCTGTTCGATTTCTTGTTAAGGAACAGGGCACGATGAAAATCCTTCTTCAGGGCACATGTGAGCGTGGGCTCTACCCTATCCAGTCATCAAATAAGTCATCAAATAAGGAGGCGCATGGTGTGATCAAGCCGACGACGTCCCTGTGGCATCATTGGCTCGGTCATGCTTCCATCCCAGTCGTCCAGCGTGTCATCAATCAGCATCATCTTCTTTTGTTCAAGAGTCAAATAAATTAGGCATATGTGATGCGTGTCAACAGGATAAAAGCCATCAGCTCCCGTCGTCCACTTGAGCTTCGTTTCCTAGATGTATGGGGTCCTGCTCTAAATTCTATTGGTTCTGCTCCAAAATTCGTGCTATGCAAACCGACTGGGGTGGTGAATATTAGTCGTTGAATTCTTTTTTCCAACAAATGGGCATTGCACACCAAGTATCTTGCCCTCATGCTCATCAGCAGAATGGCTCAGCTGAGAGGAAACAAAGACATATTGTTGAAGTTGGTCTCTCTCTTTTAGCTCATGCATATATGGCTCTTAAATTTTGGGATGAAGCTTTCTTAACCGCTGTGTTCTTGATTAATCGTATACCATCCAAAGTTATAGATCATGACACACCTTTTGAGCATTTGTTTACCCAAACACCAGAGTATAATTTTTTCGCACTTTTGGCTATGCTTGTTGACCCAATCTCCGACCCTTTAACTCTTGGAAGTTAGAGTTTCGTTTCAAACAATGTGTTTTCCTTGGGTATAGTACTCATCACAAAAGGTTGTTTCATTTTTTCCAAGCTTCATCTACTGAGCCTTGGTGAGGGCATCTCACCCCCATATGTACAAGCCTTGGTGAGGTCATCTCACCCCTATATAACATGAACCTGTGAACCTCAACTGGTATCACGTTAACCCAAGTTCACAAACACATGCTAAAGGCAGTATAAATACAGAGATCGAGTGAGCGATGTATACCACCCACTGAGTTGCATCAAACAAATATTGTAGGAAAGGGGAAAACCAATAGCAGCGGTATTAGGGAGGTGGTAGGACAGGCATGGGAGGCATACAGAAATCTGTTTTTACATCATTGTGTGGACATTCTTCTAGCAGAGGAATCGCCAACCGGCAACCGCATAGTAGTGCATTATATAGTAATAAAAATATCTGCCTTCCATGATGAGCTCGCGATTGCTGTCAGGATGCATTAGTTCGAATGGATCACAGCTTCAGACAGATGGCAGCTGCAACTGCATATGCTATTCATTCACATACATTGGCACAGTGCGATCGGGATGCATGAGGATGCACTGCAGGCAGCATTTATTCTTGAAAATTTTGAGAAGGAAAAAAAATCATGGTCCAAGAATGATCCACACAGATTTCAGTTACACTTTCCGAATGAGACGTGACCCTGCCCACACTCCTGGTGTACATTTTGCATACATGAAGAAGTGTGAGCCTGATCTCTTCAGTTTCCCAAGCAGATGCGCATAGAGGGGTTTTTTTTTTTTGTCTGGAGATATTCATCGTTCAATAACACCCGAAAATTTGTTCTGTTTCTGCTTGTCCATCATTTAGCAATACTAGTTCACCAACCCGTGCTCCCGCATGGTTTAGAATCTTATTAGACATTAACTAATAAGAATTGCTTACATTATATACTTTTCTATTCACTAATATTCTAAAATAATAGCTATAATGTTGATACTCTATAATCATAATTAGTAAAATATTGTTTTATATCTTTTCATCCATATCTATAGGTTTGTTTTTTCTTTACATAGCACCTCTGTGTATCTCCAATATACATTTACTTGAAACATTTACAAACATGTGATAGTTTTAGCTGCAGTCTCAATTTTGATGATATAAACCTAAACATTGGTTCTTTTTTTGAATTTTAAACTTATTATTTCCTCATCTCTAGTAACCATTATCTATAGTTATGGTTATTGTCTACCTATCTGATAATGTTTTAGGTTTTTGTAAGACTTTTAGGATGTACCTTTATTATTTGTACCATTTCCATGAGTAATAATTTGTATGATTAATTTTTTAGCAACAAATGTATTTAGTTGAAACATAAATAAACTTAAAATGTGCAAACTCTTATTTCATCACTATTAGTGATATCATGAAAACATTAACCATTAGACTTTGATGTATTTGTTGTAATACTTTTTACATGTATTAGTTTGAAACTCTAATGCTTATTGCATAGTTTATTCATAATTTTCATGTTTTATTTTATTAAAAGAATTTTCTAGGTTAGTTTTGACAATGTTATCGATTGTTGTTTTCCACAGGCACCGTGCCACTCAAAATGTTAAATTTATTACATCATATCGTATTGCTTTGTTAAAAGAACAATTCCTAAACTTAAGTTACCAATATCCATATAACATAATGTTTTGATCAAAATGTTTAAACTTTTTCAAGACAACAAATACAAAATATAACTTAAAATGAGCTATAGGTTAATCTATTTCTACGCTTGATAAGGTTATAAAAATAAATATTTATAATAATTTTAGTTTTATTCACAATAAGATAATTTAAGTTTTATCTAATGGATGATGAATTATTGTTGGTAATACTTTATATTAGCATCTACATATAGATTTAGGAGACTTTTTTCTAATGGTTGAGAGGTATATAATTTAGGTACAAATTATATAGATATATATTACTTTATATTATCTATCATATTTCATATTGCATTCACAGATAATTTGAATGCAAATTTGAATGTAAACTTAGGCATCAAAACATTATCTTTCATAATGATAGAGATGCAAATTTTCTTAAAACTATTATTGCATTAGTTGGAATAAATTTTATAATTGTGGGAGTTTGAATTTTTCCATATAGGCTTTACTGATAACTCCAACTCCATGGATCATGGTCCCCACATTTTTTTAGCAACATTAGAATGTAATAGAGGTAATTAAACAACATTATGATGCAAATAGGCCATTAACCCGATGGTCAGAGCTCCTCAGTAGCACCAACAGAATATGTTTGAATCCTTGTAGGGACGAATTTCTAGGATATGTTAAAAAATAAGTAGGGGCTCCTCTAACGACGGTTGAAAAAACATTATTATAAAGTCAATAAAAATTATACCTGAAGCTCATTCAGGACTATATCATAACTTATTTGTTCAAAGTAATCAAATAACATTAAAATTAATAAAATGAAAATTACAGTTATAGTGGTCAATAAGTACCATATGATGTATGTTGTAGGAGACTAAGTAAATTTTAATTATGGGATCTAGCAAGTTGGTTGTACCTTTATTAGTCTGTAGGTGCAGCCGGTGCCGTCACTATGCAGATACTGTGGACGTCGTGGCACCTGTAGCTTCCGTGTTCCTGCCTTCTCTTTGTTGACGTAGATCTACTCGTTGTCCCATGACGCTGTCACACGCCCATCCTATGGTCCCCTCGATGTGGCTAGATCGAACATCAGTGGTCGGTGGTGCACGGTCGAAGACCAACTTCCTCCATGCGTATGCTCAAGTGTATGATGGGTGTTGTCACCTCATTAATGCCTGGTGTAGTGTCGGTTGGTCTAGTGTCAAAGTAGATGGAGTTGATGCAGTATTGCCCCCATCTCATATGTGTCCACCACCAATAGTCGATGTAGTGTTGCCGTCCTCATTGGTGTTCGCCGGTAGGTAGCAGTCTGTGTAGTGTCGACTTCTTCATCGGTAGTTAGTCATGACTTCCTCATCGGTGTTCATCGGTAGGTAGTGTTGGCCTGATGGTGTTCGCCCAGTAGTGTCGCGTTGCCTTCTCTCTGTGGCGGCATCGTTGGCAATGGATTCAATACTTGTCTCGATGCAGCCCGGTGCAGTGATGCCGTTGATGTAGATGTGGGCCATTCGTTCTTGACGGCATCATTGTCAACTCAGTGCATTAGGCAATATAAGCTAGCATAGATGGATCTATGCAAGAATATATTAGAAAAATAGATTAGTTTCTCACCAATGGAGGATGACGTGTAGGTGTGGTGGCCAGGTCACCAGAAAACAATCAATGGGAAACCGCACGTTGAAGCCTGCTCCATGCTAACACCGTGAAGACCCCCACATCATTAAGCTGCAAGCAGTTCAAATTGGGAGTGCGTGTAGTGCTGAAGTAGTGCTGGTACACGATGGGGAATATCGAGCGCCTGTAGATGTATGCGCCAGAGCTGTGTTGCCTTCATATCAGGCGGCGGGTGCGGCATGGAGGCGTCCGGAGGCGGCGCCCTATTTTTCCTCCGACGTTGGAGGATGATCCCTTCCGGCTCAATCACGTACGGTAGGGAAAATCCTTTACGTAGATATGGAATTTTTTTCTTTTTTGTTTAAAAAAATAATAATGGCAAAGGTGGGTAATTTTGTAGAAAATTATGTAGATCTAACAGTTACGGATTGCCAAGTCTACAAATTTGATGGATGTTTTTGATTAATCTGAGAATTTCTAGCATTTATCTTTTTTCCTATCGCGTCTGGTGAGAATTAACGTGGAGCCTCCGTTGGAGCCTTTAATTAGTAATAGTAAGATTTTTGGTTGTACTGTGGAACCGTTCACATGATTCTCCACATGGAAATAATACAGTTAAATTTATAAAGAGCAGGTTACATTTTGCAAACACCTAGTATGGTTGTCCAGACAGACAGAATTCAGATAAATTTGTAAACCCATAGTATATATTCCGACTGCCTTAAGGTTACAAACACATTGTACAAGCCTTTTTCATTTCGGCCGAGGACTTGTTTGTATCCTTTGAACTAACAACCAGCTGACTAAAATTTTAGTTCTTAAGGATCCAAACAAGTAGACTAATAGCTAGAATAATCTTTGGCAAAGGCCGTATCTAGAAATTAATTCACAAGATGGCGAAACCCAACTTACCTATATCTTCTATAAAGATAAACCCCACTAGTGAACTCTCTCAACATGCAAGCTATCCACATCATTAATCCACTCAGCAATCCACTACAAGTTGCAATTATAGCCAACTAGCATATATAATTATGATAGTTGCAATCTACTAACATGCATTTAGTTGTCCACAAAGATGTGTCAAACCATTCATCAAATTTAGTTTAAGATACTTTTATTCATATAACTATGAATACAAATAGTCCATTTTCTTTTTAAGTTGTCCGGAATACCCGCCGCAACGCGCGGGGTATTCACCTAGTTACACTAAAGCTAGTGCTACTGGATCCCAAAAGGCCTTGTTTTATAAGAAGGCAAAACATCGGTCTCTCCATGCATGCGTAACAATGCGTGTTGCCTGGTCTTGCGCATCTTGAGTTCCCCATGCCCTTTCCCTCCTGTGCACCATCTCGACGACGCTGTCTCGTCACTCTTCCAGTTCCTCATGGGCAACTCCACGAAAGGGGGCCTGAGCCAGGGTCTCGCTACCTGCGACGTGATGATCACGACCGTGGCAACATTCCCTTATGTTGAGGGTGGATGAGCGCCGGCATGTGAAACAGCATGCCCAACGATAGGAGCTTGTGTTTCAGGAGTGCTGGTCTGAACTCTCCGCCGCCATCCAGGAGTGATATTAGGGTGCCTTCGGCACTCCGGAGTACCTTCAGCAGAGCAACGACACCATGTGGATAATGGTGGACAACATGCGTCAAACCGTGCCCCTCGTGTCCTTCTTGGAGAACTCAGGCTGCAAGAAGAAGATGGCGGGAGGCAGCGGACCAGCAACTGCTTCTCTAGAAGGTCCGTCGTAGCTACTATTTGGTATATTTCACCTATTCGTGCAAAAGCATAGCTATAAATTTAGGCCTTATTGGCTGCCTCAACCCATAGCAACTGATTGGTATATTTGCCCTATTCGTGAAAAAGCATATCCATATGTTTATGCCTTGGTTGGATGCCTATGTATTGACCTCAACACACATGTGTGTTAGAGTGATTTGGTATCAAACTTAGTTTAAACTCCGTGCTAAACCACTCCAACACATATGGATTCAGGTCAATGCATTGGTATATAAACATGCCGTTACCTAGTTATATAGTCAGAAGAAAATGGTTGTCCTATCCTTAAGCACATGCTCTGACAATAATAATAATATCTGTCCCTCAGTGATACGATCGATATTGATTTGAGAACATGTGTTTAGGCATTTTCTTATCGTTTTAAAAATGCACTAGCTCATAAAACCACATTTCACACTAGTGGAGATCTATAATATGACTAGGATGGCCTCAGGACAGGAACAGACATGATAGGGACTGTATATATTGAGTCATCTTTTTAGTGGCTAGAAACTGATATGGTAACACAGGGAGGAAAACTAATAACAAAACCACAGGCGGTATAGGAAATGATAGGCATGGGAGGTAGAGGGAATTCTTTGGAAAAATATGCAATTAAGAAATCTATTTATGGGTTAAAGCAAGCATCTCGGAGTTGGAACATTGTTTTGATAGGTTGTCAAAGGGTTTGGCTTCGTTGAAGAAAGAGCCTTGTGTTAACCAAAGGCTAGTGGGAGCGCTGTTGTATTTCTAATCTTGTAATGACATACTATTGATTGGGAATGACATTCACTGTTGTAAAGACTTCGAATAATAGTTTTTTCTATGAAGGATTTGGAGATGCAGCATACATCTCATTAAGATCTATAGAGATAGGTCGAAAAGGCTAATAGGATTATGCCAAGATACATATATTGACAAGGTGTTGAAAGCGGTTCAACATGGAGCAATAGGGTTCTTGCCTATGTCATCGTCTTCCTTAAGCACATGCTCTGACAATAATAATAATATTTGTCCCTCAGTGATACGATCGATATTGATTTGAGAACATGTGTTTAGGCATTTTCTTATAACAGAACTGTATATATTGAGTCATCTTTTTAGTGGCTAGAAACTGATATGGTAACACAGGGAGGAAAACTAATAACAAAACCACAGGCGGTATAGGAAATGATAGGCATGGGAGGTAGAGGGAATTCCGTCTTCAGAACTTTGAGAGGTTGCTGTGCATCGTTGTTTTGATCATTGTACAATACACAGCACTTGTTGTCTTGTCTATTTGTTCCCGGATGATTGTTTCCCAATTGTTGTGCTAAGTAGTTTTGGAAAAGTTTCTCAGATTAAGAAAGTTGGTATACAAACGTCTTTTATTGGATATAGAGTTATAGACTTGCACAGTATGTATTGGCAGAAAGAATGTGATTCCACTATGACGCACGAATACAAAATTGTTTTTTGCTGAAGTATGTGATTTTTTTCGCTCGTGGTTAATAATGCACAGACGTCACGTTGAAATGAAATTGCGGGCCCATGCAATGAACTGGTAGTGTAAATTCATCTTTGTAGGAAGTTTCTTTGACCTTGCGCTAGTCACAATAATATGAAACTAATATTAAAAAAATTTAAATGCTATCGGATGAAGAAATGTTCACAACAAAAGCTGGTACTTGAGAAAGATCTACAACTCTTTATAGAAAAACTAATTAATGATTTCATTCTTTTGAATATCTCAAATGACCTTTCATAGAAAACTATGAGATCCAAAAGTTTCTTGTTAAAGCTTTTTTATTTGAATTTTTTTATAACCTCTAATCTGCATTTCAAAACATGGTAGATTGAATACGAGGACAATGTTCGAATGCATAATTCGGTGAAAACGAAAATGTACCAAATAATAATGTGTTTATTTGGATCACTGGATATATTTTCATAATAGATATATATGGAGATAAAAAATGTTTCTAATATTTTCTATAATGTAGTTAAACTTCTGAAAGTTTTTTTAGATCAAAAGCCTTTCGGCCCCTCTTTAATTGAAAGCAAGAGTATACTGGGGATACCAAGTATACAGGTAGCAACAAGTTTTGATAGCGAGATAAACTCTCAACTAAACAGAAAGCTGAAAACTACAGAAAGACATAAAGACTCTCAACTCCTCCTTTGCCAGAATTACGCAAAGATAGTAATCCTTCATTTCAACTCGTCGGTCTTCTCCTAAGCCATCAGCTTGGGTCGTTTTGCTCCAAGACCTGCAAAAAGTGCTCCATCGCCTTCTTGACCCATCCTCTTTCCTTATCCCGGAGTAGGATACTCCACTTCTGCATGAAAATAATCGAACGATGTATCACCTCGTTATGCCCTGTTATCACTCTGTTATTAAAGACATAGTGATTGCGAATCAACCATAAACTCCAACAAAAGCAAGCTAATAGCTTGATCATCATAGGTTTTGGTGTTTCTCCTCTACCGCAGCTGAATTCAAGAAATTCATTCAGATTAGATGGTGTATGTGTCCAACCCAAACCGTCATGGGATGTCACCAGCAGAACTAAGCCAAGAAACACTCAAAGAGCAACACTTATTTTATTACATAGGGAGTATATACCTCTACACTAACCTCTTATGTACCCATCAGAAAACAGTATGTTTCTCCAATGCATGTTCAAATTTTTTATGACTTTGTCTTTTACCCTTAGGCAAAAAAGAAGAAAAAAAATAAAGTAGTGTTTGTTTCAGAGTTCACTCTCGCACTACTAATACACCCATGTGAAACCCTACTAGTAGTCTCCTAATGGAACGACATGTGAGACACCTAACAAATTTATGTTTGTCGCTGACATGATTGATGATGCTCTCGAGGACAGCTGATTTTGCATCCTTACGGAATTGGAAGGTACCATGCATTTGTTCATTAAAGACAGGGTGATAAAGTACAACAGAATGCATTCGGAGTCCTGCACCGATGTATGAGGCTTAACTAGTTCATAAAAAGTAACTTTTGCGCACATCGTTGAGATCTTTAATAGGATTATGATGCCATGACGTGAACACTCATGCTAGGTGCAGTATATATATGTAGAGAGAGCTCAGTATATACATATACGACCCATTGACTTGCCACAACCAAATAGAGTAGAAAATGGGAACACCGAGAATAGCAGTATCAGGGAAGATGAAGGGCAGGCATGGGAGGCGTGGGGAATTGTGTTTTTACTTTTGGGGGAGCGCGTGCGTGCAAAAGTGCACTTGATAGCCGCACAAATAGAGAAAATGGCTATTATAGAACTCCAATCGTTGTGGCTTCTCCCTAATAGGATTCTAAACATTTATTTCTCCCAAATAGAACTCTAAACATTGTTTGTAAGCTCTATTTTATCTTAGATTGGTTTATTTGTTCTGCGTACGTATTGCTCGTTGTTCAGCTCTTCCAAGAATCCGACTACACTTTGAGCTCTGAGCCTTCCTCGTTTGCATAATTTGTCCCGTGAAATGCTTTCCAGTTGTATAAATTGTTTCTTGCCCCGTGCAGCAAATGGCTGTTCTGACGGAACCACGAGCACATCTCGCATGGCTGCCACTCGCCGCCGTCTTCGTTCCCTCCCTCAGATCCGCGAGCACACCGGCGGCTGCCACCACCTCCCATGGCTAGCTGCCCCTGCCTCCTACCGCGTGCGGTTGCGCAGAAGCCGCCTCGAGGGCCACGACCTCCCATGGCCGGATCTCCGTCCACGGCCGGCCGGATCCGCCACCGCCTACAGCCTCGACCTTCTCATCCTGCAGGCAGCAGTACACGATAATAAAGCCCATGGGCAAAAGAGTCAATGCCACGACTAAATAAATGTATTTAGGACTTAAAACATGGTTAAATATATTAAAATGTCATTAGAGTTTAGAAACAATGTTTGGAGTCCTATTAGAGAGGAACAAATGTTTAAAGTCTTATTAGGGAGAAGCCACCACGTTTGCAGTCGTATAATAGCCATTTTCTCGCACAAATGTGGACTATCGCAAGAAAAAGGTCTACCATCCATAATGCCGAAGAGACAAGAGGTCCAGTTCCTGCGTGCAGAAGGCGAGTGTCTTGTCGGCAGACAACTCTCTTAATGGTTTTGCAGCCACGTGGGTATGGTTTTGTGCCACTCACTAAGGACGAGGATCTGAGGGGAATGATTTGATCCGATGTGAATAAATCCATCTGGGACATGACGAGATGAAACAAGGGAAGGCAGCAGGGAGACCTGGGGGGCACGATTATCATGTCGATCTGTGGCAAAGCACCTCAAGGGGATTGTGAACCAACAACTTTTTGTCATTATGCATTAGGTATTTGATTATAGACACCTTATAGAAGATGAGGGGAATATAGGCACTTTTCAAATGCATATATCAGTAACAAGGGATATGCATGAACGCTGTAGTCACTTTTCAAATGCATATATCAGTAACAAGAGATATACCAATGCTGCACACTCCATTTCTTTTACCTTTGGCGACATAAATAATTTCTATAATCTGTCTGCGTGCCTTCACATAACAGGGTAAGTCGATAATCAGAAAACATTTGCTTTCTGTTTCACAGTGTCAAACCATCGATAAAGCAGTACATGTTTGTGGCATAGTTAACACTTAAACAGTCGCAAGCACAACACTTCAGCCTGCTTCACTAACAAAATTGATGACACACTTGAGGATGGTAGCTACATGCATTTGTTTCCATGAAGACATCGTGCTACAGTATACTAAAACGCATTCATTGTTGAGATCTTTAGTTGAGTTATGATACGATGTCGTGAACACTTATGCTAGAGATAAAACATATATATATAGCGAGCTCAGTATATTCCACCCAATGTGAGTTGCCGCAAAAAAAATATAGATAAGTCAAACACCAATAACATCCGTGGAGGGATATTGGGATAACTAGGCCTTATGCTTTGCCAAGAGCTTGGGATAACTAGGCCTTATGCTTTGCCAAGAGCTTGAGAGATTGAGGGAGACTAGAATTGTTTCTTCATAATTGATTGCTTGATTTGTATTGTGCCATATGGGCTGAATATAAAGGATACATATGACTAATGCCTCTTGTAGCTAGACAATGTGGTACTATTACTAATTGCTCTAACATAGATAAATAACTAAGATAACTTGGGCCTATTGAGCCGGCGGCAGCCTGTTGGCTGCCCATTACATCTCCCCCGCCCTTGGAGACCCAGCTCGCCCTCGAGCTGGATAGCTTGATGGCACCGTCTTCTGTGTCGTAATGGAGCAGCACACCGGGGATGGATCGGGTGGCGATCTAGATCGATGATTTTTTCGTGGTGATGGAGAGGATTGGCAGCGGCTGTGGAAGAGGATCGCATGATCGCAGACTCTCTGATACCAGATGTTATAAATGTGGTGGATATTGGGATAACTAGGCCTTATGCTTTGCCAAGAGCATGGGATAACTAGGCCTTATGCTTTGCCAAAAGCTTGAGAGATTGAGGGAGACTAGAATTGTTTGTTCATAATTGATTGCTTGATTTGTATTGTGCCTTATGGGCTGAATATAAAGGATACATAGGACTAATGCCTCTTGTAGCTAGACAATATGATACTATTACTAATTGCTCTAACATAGATAAATAACTAAGATAACTTGGGCCTACTGGGCCGGCGGCAGCCTATTGGCTGCCCATGACAGAAGGACTGGCATGAGAGGCGTAGGGAATTCTGTGTTTAGTTTTGGGTGAGAGGGTGCATGTGAGAGAACATTATTGCCACGTCAAAATACATTATAGCTGCATAGGATTGTGAATGAGAAAACTGTACAGCTGCTGACATCTTGCATGAGACAGAACCTAAAGTGTACCTTTAGAAGAACTGTAGACGAATCTCTCTTGGTGCTGTGGAAAGTTGTCTGGCAGCTTGCCACTACCATTTCATTCTCTAATGAGGAAGACACACTTATCGGTCAGTTTACATGTAACGTCACTTACTCGGTTCTTCCCTATATAAAATTGATAATTTTAGGCGAGTGAAACCTGTGTTGGTCTCTCCAATCTGTTGACTTAAGATTCCCCCTAGAGTTCACTGCTTCACTTGGCTGTTAACGAGGAACAAGCTGCTGAATATAGATAATCTCAGTAAGAGAAGAAAGCTTAAGGATGGTAGTTGCGTCTTTTGCTGGTCTGTTGTTCATGTTTTCTTTGATTGTACTGTGGCCAAGAAGCTGCGGTCTATTATCTCTCGTACTGTTTGATACACAGGTTGGTGACTCTCTTGAGTTCATTCGTAGATTTGGCGTAGCAAGAAGAAAAACTAGCAGTAAACCCAGCGCAATTGCGCGGGCAAAGAAAGTATTGTACTTAAATAACTATTAATCTTATTTCTTGATATGAAGCATAGTTTGAAGACATCAAATTGTATCAAACAGTAAAACAAAAGGCAACATCTAAAAACTATACAGCTGGAGGAGTGCTGCGTGGACCATCTTAGTGTATCAGGGCCGCCACTACACCGCATCAGAATCTGCATCACAGTTGTTGGCAGCAGCGTAGATGCTGCCAATCGTGGAGTTCTACCAAGAATACCTAGGTTTAGTTTGATGTTTGGTAAAATAATGTAATGGAATTTGCAGGCGCACAGTTCAGTTTAGTTTCAGTGAATGTCAAAAATTTATGGCTGTTGAGTATCCTGTTGTACTGCCAAAATCTAAACACATGCTAGTCACCTATAAGACCATCGGTATCCTGTTGTACTACCAAACATTAATACAAAAAAATTATGACACAATTGTTATCCTGTTGTACTGCCAAATTCTGAACACATGGTAGTCACCTCTGGACAGTAAAGAGGACCAATTCTCTTGGAATTCTACAGCATTAGATTGCACAGAAATAATGGAATAATTGTAGAAGTTCTGACGGTTGAACTACACTGAATCTTTTCTAGAATAATACAGAATAGCTTGGCTGTTTTAGAGATTAGGTAAACCATTTTTTCGGTCCTGCACTCTATGTTGTGAACCAAACAATCATTATTCATTCGTGATAATGTAGGACTAGGACTACAGTTATTTCTTCCCCAAAACCTTTGTTCAGGTTGCAACGCACAGTAAGATGATGGAAGCAGGTAGTCGAATCAGCTCTTTGCTTGAGGCCTCTCAAAAATTCACAGATGCACTATAGGTAACTGCAGGCACACGGAACAGATGCGAAATCACAGATTCACATATGCTCTTTGCTTGGGGGCATTTAATCGAGCAGCTGAGGAGCAGACGCCAGTAAGAGCAGAGGAAACAGCAGAGGAGGCCTCACCGTGTTCATAGATGGCACCAGCGGAGGCCAGTGAGGTGCTGAAGCGCAGGCGGCCATGCACCGTGAGCGGGCAACGACGTGGGAGCGGCTGCGGTGGCCGGTAGACAGGAGCCACGACCTCATCACCGGCCACGACCTGACGGGCATAACCCCTGGCCACGTCATGCGAAGGTATAGGACGTTCTCCATCTCCGCCCGTACTGGAAACATTCACTTCCTTTGTTTTGCAGGTTCCCAACCGGACCAGGGTCGGACCTCCGGAATCAGCGGGGATCAAAAAACCCTCGGCCGCCAGATCAGACAAGGCCTCCTAATTCCGCCAGCTGAAGCCCCTCCTCCGCACGTCCAAGGCGACACAAGAGGACAGCGTCCCGGCATGGCCCACCTGCAGAGGCTGAGCGACTACGGGCGTAAATGTACGGTTCTGCCCCGATCCGGGCCCGCCGGCAGTGTAATTGAGGGCAAAACCCTTTTGTACTTAGTGCGCTTACCCCCCGATATGCCCCTATAAATTCCAGCCTGCTTGGAATGTTTTTCCCGCCATTAATTCCAGCATTTTAGAACACGTGTCCCCCTTTGACACCTTAGCTCCGTAGTGTTCTCACCCTGCTTGGCAGCACCCTCTCCCTTCACCCTCTATCCTCCCAGTGAGGGTGGTGGTGGGGGGGGGGGGGTGGCAGAAGTCAATATGCAACATAAACGTAATGTGTTAGGCATATCCCAAAGTTGCAAAATGAAACGATGTACCATATATAATAGATCGGCATGCATCAAGAACATCTAAAAAATATTTTATATCTTATACTTTCCTTTTTTTAGATAATGGATTTAAATCCGGCCTCTACATCCGGGGATGTACACAACCCAAAGTTACAAAAGCGAAAGAATAACAAAAAAAAAAAGAAAAGCCATAGTCTTATAGAATGACCAGGACAATACAGCAAAAATGCTTCGACGCCGCAGCTGAGACCCAAGTGTCGTTGTGCAGGACATGGCTAGGAGTATGTGTGCTTGTGTTGATGCCTTCAAGAAGATAAATGACATCCGCAGACGCCATCATCAACGTAAGGAAGAGGAAATTGCAGCGACGCCTCCAAGGGGGAAGATGACATTGTGCGTCATCGCCGCCGGCCCAGCACCGCTAGGTAGGGTTTTCACCCGAAATCCAAAGTCCTACAAAAGCACATCCAAGCCAAACATACATACAACAGATGCCGGAGAATCGGCAGGATCATCACAGATGTCGCGAGGTAGCAGAAAGCGTGATGCGGGCGCTGTCCGATGTGATGTCGTAGACGAGCGCCGCGATGGCCATACCCACGAATGGGTCGAGCCAGTACTCCCAGAGGTTCTCCCAAACGCAGTTGAAACGCCGAGGATGGCCGTGGCGTACACCGTGTACTCGAGGCTGAAGGATGACACCCAAATCCGCCCAGCAGGGATCCGGCCGACAGAGAGATGCCAGACGGGCACCTGGCCGGGACGGGAGGCCTAGGACGCGGCAGTGGTTGGAATGCCACCGCGACCCCAAGCCGAGGAGGCGGCACCGAGCTCGGGGCCATGCCAGGCCGATGAAGCCCAGCGCCGCCCCGCTCCTGAATCCACCGCCCCAAGACGGACCACCCAACCACGCTACAGATCCATGGAGGGGAAGGCCGGCTCCGGCACGGAGGGGGAGGGGCACCGCGCCGCCATGGGATCGCGACGCGGCCGCTGCTCCCGGAGCCGCTCCGCCGCAGGACGATGTAAGCCGCGACGGTGGAATAATGGTGAGGCCGGAGCGGGTCGACGAGGAACACCGAGAATGGGAACACCGTGAATAGCAGTATCAGGGAAGATGAAGGGCAGGCATGGGAGGCGTGGGGAATTGTGTTTTTACTTTTGGGGGAGCGCGTGCGTGCAAAAGTGCACTTGATAACCGCACAAATAAAGAAAATGGCTATTATAGGACTCCAATCGTTGTGACTTCTCCTTAATAGGATTCTAAACATTTGTTTCTCCCAAATAGAACTCTAAACATTGTTTGTAAGCTCTAATGACATTTTGATAATATCAAGCATTTTTTCTCATCTTCCAAATACATGTATTTTCATATATGAGCCTATTGTTTTATTTGTTCTGCGTACGTATTGCTCGTTGTTCAGCTCTTCCAAGAATCCGACTACACTTTGAGCTCTGAGCCTTCCTCGTTTGCATAATTTGTCGTGTGAAATGCTTTCCAGTTGTATAAATTGTTTCTTGCCCCGTGCAGCAAATGGCTGTTCTGACGGAACCACGAGCACACCTCGCATGGCTGCCACTCGCCGCCGTCTTCGTTCCCTCCCTCAGATCGCGAGCACACCGGCGGCTGCCACCACCTCCCATGGCTGCCCCTGCCTCCTACCGCGTGCGGTTGCGCGGAAGCCGCCTCGAGGGCCACGACCTCCCATGGCCGGATCTCCGTCCACGGCCGGCGGATCCGCCACCGCCTACAGCCTCGACCTTCTCAGCCTGCAGGCAGCAGTACACGATAATAAAGCCCATGGGCAAAAGTGTCAATGCCATGACTAAATAAATGTATTTAGGACTTAAAACATGGTTAAATATATTAAAATGTCATTAGAGTTTACAAACAATGTTTGAAGTCCTATTAGAGAGGAATAAATATTTGAAGTCATATTAGGGAGAAGCCACCACGTTTGGAGTCCTATAATAGCCATTTTCTCGCACAAAATGTGAACTATCGCAAGAAAAAGGTCTACCATCCATAATCCCGAAGAGACTAGAGGTCCAGTTCCTGCGTGCAGAAGGCGAGTGTCTTGTCGGCAGACAACTCTCTTAATGGTTTTGCAGCCACGTGGGGATGGTTTTGTGCCACTCGCTAAGGACGAGGATCTGAGGGGAATGATTTGATCCGATGTGAATAAATCCATCTGGGACATGACGAGATGAAACAAGGGAAGGCAGTAGGGAGACCTGGGGGGCACGATTATCATGTCGATCTGTGGCAAAGCACCACAAGGGGATTGTGATCTATCAACTTTTTGTCATTATGCATTAGGTATTTGATTATAGACACCTTATAGAAGATGAGGGGAATATAGGCACTTTTCAAATGCATATATCAGTAACAAGGGATATGCATGAACGCTGTAGTCACTATTCAAATGCATATATCAGTAACAAGGGATATACCAATGCTGCACACTCCATTTCTTTTACCTTTGGCGACATAAATAATTTCTATAATCTGTCTGTGTGCCTTCACATAACAGGGTAAGTCGATAATCAGAAAACATTTGCTTTCTGTTTCACAGTGTCAAACCATCGATAAAGCAGTACATGTTTGTGGCATAGTTAACACTTAAAAAGTCGCAAGCACAACACTTCAGCCTGCTTCACTAACAAAATTGATGACACACTTGAGGATGGTAGCTACATGCATTTGTTTCCATGAAGACATCGTGCTACAGTATACTAAAACGCATTCATTGTTGAGATCTTTAGTTGAGTTATGATACGATGACGTGAGTCGCAAGACGTTGGTGCAGAGCACGCTCTCGGCCATACCTGTGCATGTGTCCATCTCCTGCTCCTTGTCTTCGTGGGTGGTTCGGGAGATCGACAAGCGCCGCCGAGGCTTCCTCTGGGCGGGCAAGGACTCGGTGGCTGGCGGCAAGTGCAAGGTGGCTTGGCAGACGGCGTGCGCGCCAAGGGACCTCGGGGGGCTCGGGCTACCGGACCTACGGATCCAGGGATTCGCGCTACGCCTGCGCTAGGAATGGCTACGACGGACCAGACCCGACTCCGCTTGGGCCACGCTGCTGCAAAGCTCTGAGAGGGCTGTTCAGCAGATGTTTGCGTCCTCTGTTCACTCGGTGGTGGGTAACGGGGAGAGCACCCTCTTCTGGACAGACTGCTGGCTGCCGTGCGGCCCTCTCTGCGCTGTAGCGCCTTTGCTCTTCGGCCACGTTGGCCCATGACGCCGCAGGGGCACAGTCCGGGAGGCGCTGCACAACCGGACCTGGACGCAGGACGTGGAGGGCGCCCAGACAGTGCCTTATGTCACTCAGTTTGCGCGCATCTGGAACCTCACGGAGACGGTCCACCTAGACCCGCTCACACCGGATCGCTGGGTCTGGCGCTGGACGTCCGGAGGTGTCTACTCTAGCGCTTCGGCTTACCAGGCATTCTTCGTGGGGAGGACACGGCTAGCGGGCGCAGACTGGGAGGCCTCCGCACCTCCGAAGGTGAAGTTCTTCTTCTGGCTCGCCCTGCTTGGACGTTTGTGGACTGCGGAGCGCAGAAAGCGACACGGGTTGCAGCAACAAGATGCCTGTGTGTTTTGCGACCAACTTCCCGAGACCACTGACCACCTACTGGCCGGCTGCGTCCTCTCCAGAGAGGTGTGGTTCCGCACGCTGCTGCGCACGGGCCGCACTGATCTTGTACCACCTCCAGACGCGGTGCTCTCCGACTGGTGGCTTGCGACCAGAGAGCGAATCCCTCGACAGTTTCGGAGGGGCTTTGACTCCGTCATCCACCTCGTCTCTTGGGTGTTATGGAAGGAACGCAACAGGAGGACATTCGACGGAGCCCACCGGACGTTGCTGCTGATCTTGGGGAACGTCAGCGACGAGGCAGACACTTGGCTGGCAGCGGGCTTTCGCAGCATCGCACCGCTTTTCGTGACCTAGAGCTCACACTCTTCTGTCCTAACTGTCGCAAATAAGTTTCCTTAGAAAGTTACAACTTAAAGCGCCACCGTTCTAGCCGGTGACTTGTGTAAGTGTGTGCGCGTTCGCCCAGTGGCAACTCGCTGTTGGGTGGCCGTTTTGTAAAACTCTTCCTTCCCTTAATGAAAAACGTGCTTGAGCACGGTTTCGAAAAAAAAATACGATGACGTGAGCACTTTCACAAGTAGAGATATAAGAAATCCAGCGCTATAAGAAATGGTAGAACATAAGCATACCCATGTTTCCATGAACTCTGGGAGGTTCTGGCTCCCCTGGTGGTGTGCGACCCCGGACCTCGCCATCTCTTCCAAGCGTTTCGCCCGACGTGCTCTGTGCTGCACGTACGCCTCCGGCGTTTGCCACCCTTTGACAATCTCACGCCAGCAGTCGGCGTACTTGCTGCACCAGCCCGGAGGTGTCTGCATGACATTCAAGTATTAGATCTTCTAGATAATGAGTTGAATGTGTCACATAAGGAATCACAACGGATGTTTTCCTACTTATTTACCTGCATGTACTACTCCTCGGTGAGGTCGGTCTCCGGTTCACATATCATCTCCCTGGCCTGGGTCTTATCCACCTTCATCCCCCTGAAGTTGGCGTAGTAGGAGATGACGGCCTGGGTGTGCGCCTCGTAGAACATGTCCTTGATCCACAACTCGCACACCTTGTCCTGATGCCGGTCCGCCAGCACGGGGTCCTACCCCTCCGCCAACCTATAGTACAACTGCGCACAGGCATCAAACATCATTCCATTGTTTGAGAAAAGTCCAACAAATGCGTAGTATTGAGATATGCGTTGCGATTGAAAGACTCACCCAGAACTCCTTCTTGATCTTGTCAGCGAGGACTTCCCCATGTACGTCCCTGACGAGGTAGTAGTATGGCCATTTGTCGGGCACGACCGTCTTCCCCTCGATGGTGACCAAGCCAGGGAAGTTTGCTTTAATCACTCGCCCCTGGATGCTAGTGACATGGGGCGAACTCTTCCTGGTCGTCACCTTTGCCCAGCCACTGCACATAAACAACAATTGTTAGTATGCAGTTTTAATTCGAAAATGAAATAAGAACAAGTACAGAAATAAACAATGGATACTTACCTCCCAGCGATCACGATCTGCGGGCGGTCGTCAGGGCGCGGCAAGTGCTCAGGGAGCTTAGCGGGCCTGCGCTGGAAGGGCTTCTTCCCGGTGCCTGTGGAAGTCGAGGTGCCTGCAGTCTCCTCCTCCTCGTCGTCGTCGCCACCGCCGTCGCCGCCGTCCTCCTCGTCGTCGTTGTCGCCACCGCCGCCGCCGTCCTCCTTCTCGTCGTCGTCGTCGCCACCGCCGCCGGCACAAACAGCCTCATCCTGGCAGTCCTCCGCCTACTCCCACCCCTGCTAGTCGACGGCTCCATCTCAAGCTCCTCGTCGTCCTCCTCCTCGTGGTGGCCGGCCATCACTCTGTGATCACACGTGGAGATGTCTGGGTTTTGTCCATCCGACGTCACTACTTGCTCGAAACTTTTTAAAATTTTTACCACACACTACACATGCCATGACAACACAAGTGGTCAAGTTTCGTCAATTTCGGACTTCGTTTGGATTTTATAGAATTTAAAAACACTTTCCCGGCACGTCACTCCCCATCTTACGAGGCCAACAGGGTCGTAATTTCATGCGAGGTCCTGGATACCGCCTCAACATACTCCGAGCATCATGAATATCATTTTTCAAATCAAAAGTTTGCATTATTTCATGTACCTGCAGTTCAAATTTAGAGTTGCGGGAAAATTCAAAGAAACCAAAAAAAATAACGAAATATAGCCACGAAACTCAAAATTGTCCCAACTTTTGAAGCTGGGTTGTATGTGGTGTAGGAAGACACCTGAAAAAAAAGGGAAGGGAAAAACAAAAACAAAAAAAGAATTGTTTGCCGATGGCCTTGAAAAGCCATCGGCAAATATGCTCTGCCGATGGCCGGCCATCGGCAAACAAGGTGGGCCGTGGCCATCGGCAAATGGGGCTGTTTGCCGATGGCCTAACGGCGCTGCCATCGGCAAAACAGATGGCATCGGTCGCCGTCCGCTCCTGGAAAACTTTGCCGATGGGGTGAGTATGCCGATGGCCGGGCCATCGGCAAAGAGTGGCTCTGCCGTTTGCTTTTGTCAAACAAGCTCTTTCCCGAAGGCATTTGTTCGCCGATGGCCTGGCCATCGGCAACAATATATTTGCCGATGGCTTTACTTTGCCATCGGCAAACCGGGCTGTTTGCCGATGGCTTATGCCTTGGCCATCGGCAAACTCTGCTGCCATCGGCGGCAGAAACTCGCTCTCCGGTAGTGTTACTCGGTTCTTCCCGATATAAAATTGATAATTTTAGGCGAGTGAAACCTGTGTTTCTCTCCAATCTGTTGACTTAAGATTCCCCCTACAGTTCACTGCTGAATATACATAATCTCAGTAAGAGAAGAAAGCTTAAGGATGGTAGTTGCGTCTTTTGCTGGTCTGTTGTTTATGTTTTCTTTGATTGTACTGTGGCCAAGAAGCTGCGGTCTATTATCTCTCGTACTGTTTGATACACAGGTTGGTGACTCTCTTGAGTTCATTCGTAGATTTGGCGTAGCAAGAAGAAAAACTAGCAGGAAACCCAGCGCAATTGCGCGGGCAAAGAAAGTATTGTATTTAAATAACTATTAATCTAATTTCTTGATATGAAGCATAGTTTGAAGACATCAAATTGTATCAAACAGTAAAACAAAAGGCAACATCTAAAAACTATACTGCTGGAGGAGTGCTGCGTGGACCATCTTAGTGTATCAGGGCCGCCACTACACCGCATCAGAATCTGCATCACAGTTGTTGGCAGCAGCGTAGATGCTGCCAATCGTGGAGTTCTAGCAAGAATACCTAGGTTTAGTTTGATGTTTGGTAAAATAATGTAATGGAATTTGCAGGCGCACAGTTCAGTTTAGTTTCAGTGAATGTCAAAAATATATGGCTGTTGAGTATCCTGTTGTACTGCCAAAATCTACACACATGCTAGTCACCTATAAGACCATCGGTATCCTGTTGTACTACCAAACATTAATACAAAAAATTATGACACAGTTGTTGTCCTGTTGTACTGCCAAATTCTGAACACATGGTAGTCACCTATGGACAGTAAAGAGGACCAATTCTCTTGGAATTCTACAGCATTAGATTGCACAGAAATAGTGGAATAATTGTAGAAGTTCTGACGGTTGAACTACACTGAATCTTTTCTAGAATAATACAGAATAGCTTGGCTGTTTTAGAGATTAGGTAAACCATTTTTTCGGTCCTGCACTCTATGTTGTGAACCAAACAATCATTATTCATTCGTGATAATGTAGGACTAGGACTACAGTTATTTCTTCCCCAAAACCTTTGTTCAGGTTGCAACGCACAGTAAGATGATGGAAGCAGGTAGTCGAATCAGCTCTTTGCTTGAGGCCTCTCAAAAATTCACAGATGCACCATAGGTAACTGCAGGCACAAGGAACAGATGCGAAATCACAGATTCACATATGCTCTTTGCTTGGGGGCATTTAATCGAGCAGCTGAGGAGCAGACGCCAGTAAGAGCAGAGGAAACAGCAGAGGAGGCCTCACCGTGTTCATAGATGCCACCAGCGGAGGCCAGTGAGGTGCTGAAGCGCAGGCGGCCATGCACCGTGAGCGGGCAACGACGTGGGAGCGGCTGCGGTGGCCGGTAGACAGGAGCCACGACCTCATCACCGGCCACGACCTGACGGGCATAACCCCTGGCCACGTCATGCGAAGGTACAGGACGTTCTCCACCTCCGCCCGTACTGGAAACATTCACTTCCTTTGTTTTGCAGGTTCCCAACCGGACCAGGGTCGGACCTCCGGAATCAGCGGGGATCAAAAAACCCTCGGCCGCCAGATCAGACAAGGCCTCCTAATTCCGCCAGCTGAAGCCCCTCCTCCGCACGTCCAAGGCGACACAAGAGGACAGCGTCCCGGCATGGCCCACCTGCAGAGGCTGAGCGACTACGGGCGTAAATGTACGGTTCTGCCCCGATCCGGGCCCGCCGGCAGTGTAATTGAGGGCAAAACCCTTTTGTACTTAGTGCGCTTACCCCCTGATATGCCCCTATAAATTCCAGCCTGCTTGGAATGTTTTTCCCGGCATTAATTCCAGCATTTTAGAACACGTGTCCCCCTTTGACACCTTAGCTCCGTAGTGTTCTCACCCTGCTTGGCAGCACCCTCTCCCTTCACCCTCTATCCTCCCAGTGAGGGTGGGGTGGGGGGGGGGGGGGGCAGAAGTCAATATGCAACATAAACGTAGTGTGTTATGCATATCCCAAAGTTGCAAAATGAAACGATGTACCATATATAATAGATCGGCATGCATCAAGAACATCTAAAAAATATTTTATATCTTATACTTTCCTTTTTTTTAGATAATGGATTTAAATCCGGCCTCTACATCCGGGGATGTACACAACCCAAAGTTACAAAAGCGAAAGAATAAAAAAAAAAAAGAAAAGCCATAGTCTTATAGAATGACCAGGACAATACAGCAAAAATGCTTCGACGCCGCAGCTGAGACCCAAGTGTCGTTGTGCAGGACATGGCTAGGAGTATGTGTGCTTGTGTTGATGCCTTCAAGAAGATAAATGACATCCGCAGACGCCATCATCAACAAAAGGAAGAGGAAATTGCAGCGACGCCTCCAAGGGGGAAGATGACATTGTGCGTCATCGCCGCCGGCCCAGCACCGCTAGGTAGGGTTTTCACCCGAAATCCAAAGTCCTACAAAAGCACATCCAAGCCAAACATACATACAACAGATGCCGGAGAATCGGCAGGATCTTCAGCAGATGTCGCGAGGTAGCAGAAAGCGTGATGCGGGCGCTGTCCGATGTGATGTCGTAGACGAGCGCCGCGATGGCCATACCCACGAATGGGTCGAGCCAGTACTCCCAGAGGTTCTCCCAAACGCAATTGAAACACCGAGGATGGCCGTGGCGTACACCGTGTACTCGAGGCTGAAGGATAACACCCAAATCCGCCCAGCAGGGATCCGGCCGACAGAGAGATCCCAGACGGGCACCTGGCCGGGACGGGAGGCCTAGGACGCGGCAGTGGTTGGAATGCCACCGCGACCCCAAGCCGAGGAGGCGGCACCGAGCTCGGGGCCATGCCAGGCCGATGAAGCCCAGCGCCGCCCCGCCCCTGAATCCACCGCCCCAAGACGGACCACCCAACCACGCTACAGATCCATGGAGGGGAAGGCCGGCTCCGGCACGGAGGGGGAGGGGCACCGCGCCGCCATGGGATCGCGACGCGACCGCTGCTCCCGGAGCCGCTCCGCCGCAGGACGATGTAAGCCGCGATGGTGGAATGGTGAGGCCGGAGCGGGTCGACGAGGTGCAGGGCAGGGCCGCGCCGCCACGGATCGGGATTGGCGCGGCCGCCGCCGCAGTGGATCGGGGAGGTGCATCCAGCACCGTCGCGGATGATGGATCACGGCCTGGAGACATGTGATCTGCCACCTGAGAGCTGGCAGGAGAGGCTGGAGGTGAAGGAGAGAGGTGGGGGGGGGTGGGGTGGGGTGGGGAGGAGAAGGTGGAGACGCCGCCTCGCGAGAACTCGATGAGGACGGCCCAGCCGTCGCCCTCACGGCCGTCCGCCGGGTTGTGCCGGCGTTGGGCTCCGCCGACGGCCGGGGAGGTGAGGGGAAGGGGTGGCGGCGAGTGGCGGCGCTCGGAGGTGCCGCCCGAGTAATATCTTAAACTTTCCTATTTATCATATTTTACGAAATTACAAATTCATTTCATATATTATCTCCTAGGTAGTAATAATTAATATCAACCGTTCAATCTAATCAAATTAATGGCTCACAGTATTTGGAGGTACCACAGCATGGCCCTCGTCACCGACGATGATCCTGCTTCTAGCATGCGACCTGAACAGGCAGTAATAGCAGAAGAAGATGAAGGCATGGTCGACAAAGTTCATACAGAGTCGTTGACAACAGGTAAAGCGACATGGGCCTCCGAGACTGAAGAAGCACCTCAGGGTAAGCTTATCCTGTTGGTCTTTGCCAAAGCACCTCATCAAAGGATTGTGATCTAACAATTATTTTGGCATTTTGTATTTTGTATTTGAACATTTTAAATGCATAAATGCAGTAACAAGGACTGAAATACCTTTATCTAAAAAGTAACAAGGACTATGCATGAGTGTTTTACTGATGGGTGTGTGAATTAGGGAGTCTCATTGATAACTCTTGAGTTCCATTACCACCTACAATAATCCATATTCATTTCTTTTACATATGGTGCCACAAATAATTTCTATAATCTTTCAGTGTGCCATCACATAAGAGGGTAAATCGATAATCAGAAAATACTTGCTTTCTCTTTTGCATTTTCAAACCTTTGATAAATTTGTTTCTTATTTTGTTTTTTGCCCAGGGCCAAAATTAGTAGTACATGTTTGTTGCAGAGTTAACAGTCAGAAGCACAATATTTTAGCCTGCTTTCACTGACAAAATTGATGACACGCTTGAGGATGGTAGCTACATGCATTTGTTTTCATGAAGACATCGTGCTGAAATACACTGAAACACATTCTTCGTTGAGACCTTTAATACAATTATGATACCACACTGTGAACACTTATGCCAGAGAGACAGTATATATATGTGGAGCGAGATCGGTATATTCTACCCACTGAGTTGCTGCAAATAAATATAGTTGAAAATTCGAACACCAAAAACAGCAACAAGGAGGAAGGATAGGCATGGGAGGCATATAGAATTCAGTTTTTAGTTTCAGGTGAGAGCGTGCATGCGAAAGAGAACATATTTTCCACATAGAAATACATTAAAGTTATATAGGACTGTCAAAGTCAAATACTAACCAGTTACAGATCACAGAGATGGGGAGACATCGAAGTGTACCTTTAGAAGAACTCTAGACGAACTTCTCTTCATGCTCTGGAACGAAGTGTGCTAGCTTGCCTCTATCTTTTTTTTTTTTCTGTAGTGCCACTTACTCGGTTCTGTGCCTCTGCCCCTGTGTAAAATTGTTAATTTCAGGGGAGTGAAACTTGTGTTGATCTCACCACCTCACCACTTAAGATTCCTCCTAGAGTTCACAGCTTTCTTTGGCTGTTAACTAGGAACAAGCTGCGGACTAGAGATAATCTCAGTAAGAAAAGACTGTTGCCTCTTTTGTTGTGAGGAGACTGTTGTCCTTTTTTTTTTTTGCGAAAATTGTCCAAGTTTTCTTTCATTGTGCTATGGCCAAAGAGCTGTGGTCTGTTATCTCTGATACTTTTGATACATAGATCGGTCACTCTCTTGAGTTCATAGGTAGATTTTGGCTTAGCAATAAGAAAATCGCTGTAATCAATGTGATTTCCTCCGCAACTTGTTGATCTTTGCGTAAACCTAGAAATGACATTTGCGTTCAGAGGTGCACGGATCTGGAGTACCCTGTTTGGGGGGGGGGGGGGGGGGGGGTTCGGCTTCTCTAACGAAGACTTCGAACATATTTGGGGTCCGCTTGCTTTTACTAGTTGGTAGTTAGTTTGGCTCGGTGTTCTCGTCTTCAGGTCACAGAGTTTATGTTTCTGGCTCGATGTTGTGTTTATGTAGTTGTTGGTTCTTGATTTGGATGGCATGCCATCCTAGTGATGTATACCGGTTTAAACCGCCTTTTGGCTTTAATGTTGAAAGACTGGCAATGCCCTAAGATTCCGAAAAAATATAAATACATTGCAGTAACAAAAATGTCTACCATCTATAGATGACGTATTTGTGGGTGCTGTGATCAGTAGTTTCACAAAATTTCAGAAAGTAGGCAGGCACGCATTATTCGTTTCACATAGAGTGGAGTTTGGCTGTGTACATCTAAGGATGTAGAGGTCGGATATTATTTTATCCTTTATCTTAAAAAACATAGAGTGGAGTAGTATAACATCACCTTCAGGATGTACGTGGAGGCATTGTTTGCATTTGTTTTACAAAAGATTGTATAGGAAAAAAAATCAAGGTAGCAGAATGAACCTTAGAGATTTCAGCATAAGTGGCCGGTGGCCACAGCATGTCCAACCAACATTTTCATAGATGTGCCGTTAAGTGGTGTTTCTCCTATCCAAGTTGTGCATTGTTCTCAGGTAGTCAGGTGTAAGCCAAGATTCTGCCAGCTAGATATACCAAGCAGTTTTCAAAGTTGGACCATTAAGCTGACCTCTGTTTTTTTTTTTTTTTTTTTTTTTTTTTTTTTTTTTTTTTTTTTTTTTTGTGACACCCAGTTAAACTGTATATGAGTATATGGAAATCTTTTCTATCCTATCCGACATGTGCATTGTTCTAAACTGTAAGACGAATGTATGCAACTAGTTCATAAGAACACGTTTTATCACTCATCTTCGTGATCTTAATTTGACTATAAAATCCTCAGGATCTGAACGCATATGCAAGAAACAGCCTACACAAAGATATTAATACCGCCGTGTTGCTGCAAAAACACCTCGTGGAAAAGGGAGGGAAATCAATAACTAACACGAAGACACTATATATTGGAAAGGGTAGGCATATGGGAGGTATAGAGAATTCTGCATTTGCGACACAGACTAGACATGCATGTCACAGAGCTTGTGGTTGACACCACGATATATTCTAGTAACTCCTATTATTCAATTCTAGTGGCTTAATTGATCCCGTTTGGGATTTGCTCCTTGCATGCTCTGAAGCGCTGAACCATAGGACATTCTAGTGATTTTTCACAAAAAATGATATTCATTGCATAAATCATCGCAAGTGGTCTGGCGAGGGTTGTGAACTCTGAAAGGAAAGGCTCAAATGTGCTTTGGAGCTAGGATTGGCATGAGAAGCATAGGGAAATCACGAGGCAAACTAATCTTGTTATGCCAAGGCTGCCAAGAAAAATTATCCGGTAGGTGCTATTTGCTCGCCGCAATCAGGCGGAGCTCCCCATATAGCAACAAGGCAGTGATATCTTGCACAATGACTATAATGCCCTTTTTTAAAAAAATCAATAATTTGTGAAAGCGATGAGAGGCGATGGGAAGCGATTTCAAGTACTGTAAAATCTTCTATTTAAATTCTATAGTAAACTAATATCGTTGAATTAGGCTCACACCTTGGTGGTTCAATACAATTTATAGACATATGCTGGAGCGTCTCAAATTTGGTCCCATGCTGTTTAGTTTCATACCAATAGAACTCGAATTTCTGCATTTGCGATATGGTTCATAAATACTAAGAATACACGTTCAACGTTAGGTAGAAAAATTAGTGTGAAGACGCATGAGAGAACAACAGCATATATAAATCTTGACAAGTGGTGTCACCAGTAGTAGTGAAGTCTACTTAACCATTCTGGAGTGCACACATCTCCAAGTGAAAAATATTTGCCATTGGCTTGGGAAGCATAGGGAATTAACCACGAACCATCAAGATCAAGCTATGTCTAGGCTGCCATGAAAAGTATTTCGACGGATGCCATTCACTTGGCACCGATAACTGCATGGCTTGCACATCTGAGCATCATGTTGGGGAAGGCACACATCCCAAGGCTTCTTCTCAGCATCCGATATCATCACCTTGTCTGCCGGCTCGACGAGAATGGAGAGGTTGAGCAACTCATCTTATGGTCTCTATCCATTGAAACATGGAAAATGTGTGGAAGTAGGCAATGATCCTGAGATACTCCAAGCTCCATATTGCAGATGATAGGTTGAAGTGCCAGTAGGCCGTAAGCTAGCAAGTCAATGATGAAATGAAAATGGATTAAGATTCTGGTTGTGGTCATGTTTGTTACAATGATTTCTTGATGTCTCATATCTATGTTTCTATCAATATAGTTGTATCTTTCAATCAGTACGGTTTCATTGTAGATAAGGCAGAAGGAGCATATGGGATTTGGTTAGGCGTCATGCATTACCAAAGCATATGACATTTTCCATGTTGTTAGGCATACCCTCAGTAGTACACATGGCCGTCAGTACTACACACAAGCTTTTTAGGGTATGGAGTCATCTCTAAAAATTGATTTGTAAACGTTGGCTGAAACTCTGCCACCTCAAAAGATGGATATCTAGATGCAGGTCAGACTCCAACTGTATTACGAATTGTTTATCGAAGTGTCTAAATCGGAGAGAAAAGCCGACATTGAACAAATCAGAGAAAATTGTTTTGTATTCATTTTAGTATGTGTTAGAATGAGTATTTGTGACATTGAACAAATTGAAATGGGAAAAAGTTGAACTAGAAGAATATTAAGGAGAACGTGTTGGACTTCACTAAAAGAATCTTGTTCATCGCTATGTCCACTCCCTGAAGTGTCAAAGTAGTCAAATTCTAAGTAGCAAATCCTTCAAGTACTACGATTGGTTTACAAATTGTTTCACCATATGATATCATTTTGCAAACTTAAAACTAATTTTTATGCCTAAAATATTTTTGATCTCTTTGGGTTTCTCCAATGCATGGTCAAACTTTTGCTGAAATAGTTTTTTGCCCATTGGAAAAAAAGTAGATATTTGTTGCAAGCCTAAGACTACTCATGTGCCCATATGTGACGCTTAACTAGTCGCGATCTAGAGGATAGAATTAAAAGCTACCACAGATCTTTTCATTGAAGGCATCGTGATAGTTAAAGTATACTGAAATATATTTAGTGTCCTGCACCCATGTGTGAACCTCAACCAGGTCATACAGCTAATTAAGCTAGTTATTTAATTTTTTAAAAAAAAAACAGAAACATCCGTTTCCATTAGCAACTGACTCCAAGCTTATCGCTGGAGATCAAATGTAGTACAAAGTCTGATACATGACTCAAAAACTCTTGTGAGTCATGGGATAAATTACGAACGTCGTATGCTGCTAAGCAATCAGCCACCCTATTACAGTTTCTAGGACATACAGAAATTATGCAATGATTAAAATTAGAGCACATGAGGTCCCGTATGTTTCTAAATAAAGCACCTAGGGGATGTCTATCCATCTCTTTTGATTTAAGAGCAGTTACCAATGAGATTGCATCAGTTTCTAAAATGATCTTTGACATACCGAGATCAGCTGCTCGGTGCAAACTCCAGAGGGCAGCCAAGGCTTCTGCATGCAGAGAATTGGATACTCTTCTTAGATTACCAGCAGCTCCCTCTAAAAATCCCCCCTACAATTATGGACAATAAAACCCCAACCTCCTTTTCTTTGCACGGGACAGAAGGAAGCATCACAATTAATTTTATAGTAGTTAGGTGGTGGTGCACTCTAGGCCAGATTCTTTCTCTTCTTGTCTTCTTGGTTTGATTCATTCAGTTTAGCAAAATCCTTAAGGGAAAACTCAATCGAGTTATTGACTTCTGCAATGTTAGGCGTTCTCCCTTCAGCACTAGCCTTATTGCGGGCTCACCACCATCTCCATAGCAACACCCATATCTTGCATTGTATATCTTCCTCTAAACTCCATATTTTCTCCAATACCTCTTTCCTTGATCGACATTCTTTCAGGCTTGTTATTATTTTCTCCAAATTCATAGCCCTCCAGCACTCCTTGACCTTTTTGCAGTTCAAAAACAGGTGACCACAATCTTCATCAAATCTGTAGCAAACAGGGCATATAGTATCTATTTTAATGCCTCTCCTTGCAATATTCCTTCTTACTGGTAAGCTGTTGTGAGCAAAGCGCCATATGAACATTTTCACTTTATTTGCAATTTTTGGTTGCCATATCTTTGACCATTTGAAACCATTAGAGCTTGTCAAAACTGAAGATGATGTAGATGAATCTCTTCCATGAAAAAAGTCACATCATTGAGCAGCTAGCTTATATGCTGATTTGACTGAGAAAACACCCTTCGCATCATAATGCCAGGCTGGCCAATCATCTTCATTCTTATTTATTGGGATGCAAAGGATTTGCTCAACATCTCCTTGGCAGAAAAGGTCACTAATCAGCTGCTCATCCCATTCCCCTGAATTGGGTTTATTAACTCAGATACCAATGTTAAAATAGATGCCCCACGAGGGGTGACTGGCCTTCTGGTGATTCTATTTGGGATCCAGGGATCCTTCCAGATGTTGACAGTGGACCCATTACCAATATGCCATATAGTGCCCTCATTTAGCAATTCAACCCCTTTCAAGATGCTTCTCCAAGTATATGAAATTCCTTCTCGAGCTTTACAATTCAGAATGTTAGAGTTTGGGAAATACTTGGCATTGAGGACTGTCCCACATAAAATGTTTGGGTCTATCAAAAGACGCCAGGCGTGTCAGGCTAGCATAGCCATATTAAACAGATGGAGATCTCTGAATCCAAGACCGCCTCTCATTTTGGACCTGGTCAGTTGCTCCCAATTTATCCAATGTATTTTATTAGTCTTGCCTTGCTGACTCCACCAGTATCGGCCAATTATAGAACTCACCTCATCACAAAAGCCCTTCGTGAGATCGAAACATGACATGGCATAGGTTGGGATCGCTTGTGCCACTACCTTCACTAAAATTTCCTTACCTGCTATTGATAAAAGCTTTTCATTCCATCCTTGTATTCGTGCCCAGATCTTTTGCTTAATGAACTCAAAGGATTTTTTCCGTGATTTTCCAATTGCAATAGGCAGGCCTAGATACTTTTCTGTTGCAGCTTCCTGTAAAATACCAAGTGTTGCACCCACTGTCCTCCTAATACTAGGTTGTGTGTTAGGGCTAAAAAGAATGGATGATTTGTCCTTATTAATCATTTGTCCTGAAGCTTTTTCGTACGGATCTAAACAGGCCCGGCCCTGTCAAATTATAGACCCGGAACAAAACTACGAGCGATGGGCCCTTGAATACAACTTAAAAAAATATAATGACGATTCTAATAATAATTGTAATGCATAAAAAATCTAATAAAACAAATTTAGAAAAGTAGTAGTAGGTAATTAAATAAAATTACATCATACTAAATTTAACATGAGTGCTGCATCATATGGGGTTCCTAAATTCCAAACCTAAATCAGTCGAGAATAAAGATTGGAGACAACAGCATTTTTGTACCTCTGTATTCGAAGACAACAGATGCAGATCGGCAGCTTGCTGCGTGATCGACGGCAGAACAGGTGCAGGCTAGCGGCCGCTAGCACACAGGATAGCCGGCAGCCTCGCGCATGAACCAGGGAATCGCTGCCGCGCGGCGCAACTGCGCAAGGGCACGCCGGCAGGAGATGCCGCGGAACTATAGAAGCCGGAGGGCCAGCTAAATCGAGTCGACGCGTCACGCTCACACGGACTCGTATACGTATATGATGGCCTGCTTGTTTCTTGTGCTGAATACATACTATACCTACTGCTAACATATTTGGGGATAGGCCCCCTGGCCTCAAGGGCCCTGTTCGGCCGCTCCGCTCGCACCCCCCGAGGGCCGGGCCTGGATCTAAAATATGTTTCAACACTTTAGCTTGCTCCTCTTTAGCACCCATCAGGATAAGAGAATCATCAGCAAAGAAAAGATGATTAACTCGTGGAGCTGGCCTGCATATCCTGAAACCTTCTATTTGCCCTGTATCCTCTGCTTTTTGCAGTAAAGCTGATAGGCCTTCTGCGCACAATATGAACATGTATGGAGATAGTGGATCACCTTGTCTGAGACCAATGATTTGCTCAGTGTACTCACCATTAACCTTGATTCGATTGGATACAGTGCTGACACACAACATGATCAAACGAATCCATTGGTTGTGGAAACCCAATTTCTCTAACATTCTTTCCAAGAAAGACCACTCCACCCTATCATACACCTTGCTCATATCCAGTTTGATAGCAGCCACTCCTCTGCCTCCCTTTCTTTTGGATTTTAGATAATGAGTAAACTCATAAGCTAGGAGAACATTATCAGTTATTAGATGCCCTGGTCCAAATGCACTCTGAGAAGGAGATATAATATCAGGCAAAAAAAATTTCAGTCTATTTGCAAGCACTTTTGATATGATTTTGTATAAAACATTGCATAGACTGATAGGTCTCGGATCCTTTAATTTAGAAGGGCTCCTAACTTTTGGGATGAGCACAATTACCGTATCATTCCACCCTTGTGGCATTTCTCCTCCATTCAGTACAACTATAACCTCTTGTTTCACCCAGTCACCAACAAGGTACCAAAATCTCTTATAAAATACAGATGGGAAACCATCCGCACCTGGCGCCTTCATATCACCAATGCTCTCAAGAGCTGTCCAAATTTCCTCATCTGTGAAAGGTTCCAAAAGCACTTCATTCGTCTCTGGCGTCAGTCGCCTTTGGACGCAATCAAGGACTTCTTCAATATGGTTACTAGAGTGAGCACCTGCAGTGGATAAAAAGAGTTGTTGGTATTGGTTGGCAATAAAATCCTTCAGGTGCCTCTCCTCTATCACCCCACCACCATCATCCACCAGTTTCTTCAATTGATTTCTCATCCTCTCTGAAGCATGAGCATGGAAAAACTTGGTGTTTCAATCTCCATTGGTCAGCCAAGCGATATGAGCCATTTGCTTCCAATAAACGTGTAATTGATCATGTAGTCGCTCAAGATTATATCGCAAAATGTGTTCCCGGTTCACTTGTTCTTGAGATATACTCCCTTCACCTTTTTGATTCTCGCATCTAATTCACCCAAAACTGTCCTATCCCACTCCCATAAATCAAATAATACTTTTTTCTGCAACTCTAGTAACCATCCTCCCCCACTCTCCATAGCTATTGTCCAGGCCTCTTCTACTCGGCCTTACACCCCTCGTCCTCCAACAACTTGGTCTCAAACTTCCTCATTATCTCCTTGGGTTTCGTCGCCACCTCCTCACTTCCCTATCGCCCACATCAATGATTATTGGATGGTGATTAGAATGACTTGGATCTCCATTTATTACCTTCACTAGGGGGAAAATGCATCACCACTCACTATTAGCCACTGCCCGGTCTAGCCTCTCTTTTGTATATCTTGCTGCATTATGGTGATGGTTCCTCCAAGTGAACATGTCCCCGATAAAACCAAGATCATGAAGTCGCAATCCTCCAAGCATTGTCTAAAATTGCCCATATACACTTCTGACCTAGGGACACCACCCTCCTTCTCACAGTTGAATAAAATTTCATTGAAATCCCCACCACAAAGCCATAGAATATTATACTGGTTCTTCAAGGTACGTAACAAATCCCATGTATTCTTCTTTCCTTCACTATGTGAATTTCCATAAATGCCAATGAACCTCCATTTCAGTCCATCTGTTTCCTTCACCACCACATCCATATAGTTCTCAGACATGCTATTTAGAGTAATATCAACCTCGTTTCTCCAAAACAAAGCCAGGCCACCGCTGGCACCCACATTATCTACCACCAGCATGTTAGGCATTTTCAACCTTCATCTCCACCATTCCATCCATCTACTGTCATGCTTTGTTTCTGCAAGAAAAAGCACATTAGGGATCTCCTGTTTTTGTACATCCAGAAGCCCATGAGTTGCCAAAGTATTCCCCAAGCCCCTGCAATTCCATGTTATAATCCTCATATTCCCTAACCCGGATTTGCTTAGCGATTCCGCCTTTTAATTCTCATAATCCCTTTCAGTGTGCAGCACTAGATAAACCAACTGCAAAGTAAAAAGTTCACCTCTCAGCAACGGCGAGGCAGGAGGTGATGAAGAGCGATGAGCCGACGGAATAGCCCAACAGACAGCGCCACCGAAGACGCAGCGGCGTCACGGTCGCCGGCCAGGCAACTCGTACGAGCAGCAGTGATGAGCCCCCGGCACAGCGGCGCACCCGCATACTCCATCCAGTGCCGACAGTATAGCATCCACCGGTTCTGCAGTCCGTACGGCCGACCGTGCGCCGAGCGCGCTTGCCTTGCCGCACTACCCCAGCCAAGTTTTTTCCTGACGGCCGATTCTGTCAGGGAAAATGGTCAATACCGTCAGGGAAAACTATCCGTGACGGTAACCGTCAGGGATCAGCCGTCAGGAGAAAAACGACACGGAAAGTCTACTTTCCCTGACGGGAAACCGTCACTGATTGATCCCTGACGGTTGGACCCGTCGGGAATGGTTTCATCGTCGGTTTTCCCTCGACCGTCGGGGAAACATTTCCCGTCGCTTACAAACCCGTCGGTGTACATGTAAATCTTTCCCGTCGGCTCCAAACCATCGGGAAACCTCAAGATCTTTCCTGCAGTTTTGAACCATCGGGGAAAGCTAATTCTGTATAACCATATGCATTTCACCATTCAAAACAGTGGTTTTTCATAGCTAAATGCCAAACTCAGTAGTCTTGGTACATATAATCCAATAACCATCATTTAATCATGCATCCGCACAAGCTGTAAATGTTACACTCAATAGTCTCATATAATCATAACTTAAAATTGTTCATACATCATGAGTACAATGTTCTACAAATCAACCTTAAGCTACATTCTAATTGTCTTGCAAAATATAGTCAGAACAACGAAACTGCAGCACTACAAAGGCATAAGAAGTAGAAGTCAAGTTACTATTGCTTCCTAACAGGCCCTGTGCTGGCAATGCAGCAGCTACAGCACATCTCCAGTCCCTCTCTACAATCAAAACAAGATAAATGGAACAATTCATGAGAACAAAAATGAGGTTGCTTGGTTCCAAAAGGTGCTGATAAGATTAAGTAGACATCCAATGAGCAATATTATAGTAAGAAATGAAAGAAGACAACTACATTAAGCAGATCTGCTTACTTACTTTTGTTCAGGAATAAACCATCAGTTCAAAGAACAATGCAACCTTGGTGTTCATTCATGCTGTACAAAAGATCAGGGACTAGTAAATTAACAGAATTGGTTGCATCAGCGAGATAGAACATTTTTGTTTAACTTGCACCAAAAACTGAAACTAGCAATATAGCACTATTATTACATCACAGATCACACAGATGAAACTAAATCATAGAAGTACTGAAAAGTACAGAACAAGTAGAAGTCTAGTGCTTACAGGAATACTGATCTTTAGTTGCAGAATACATGTGTACAAATGGAGTAAATTTTATAGTAGTGGCCACACAGTACAGTTAGTGCTTCACAATGTCTAGTAAATAGTAAGGCCATTAGATGTGTGTTGTTAATTATCTGATTATATATTTCCACTCATATGTACAAATAACACAAATGAAAAACCATTATCCACTCATATGTGCACCCTCCTGGATGGCAGGGGTACCTAGCAGTCCCGCAGCACCACAACAAACTACAGCTCATCTCATTTTGGAAATTTTCCTATGCAACTGATGCAAGCACATGGTAGTAATTGCAGCAGACCAAAAAGAAAAGAAATCTTTGCACCATACAACAAGAACCAAGAACAGCCAGGGATCTCACCTTGAAGTTAGAGAGGTGGGGGGAAGGCCTGGGACACTTTGGAATAAATGTCTGGTCATTGTATGTAATAAGGCAGGGATCAGTGAGCACAACTTATTAGAAAGCTACTCATTGTAAATAACAGCTTGGCATTAGTTGTCTTCTAGTAGGATCAGTGCCAAGAACACTGAGTTGGAACAATCACAGTATTATAACTTGCAGATAAAAGCAATAATAGCCAGGGATGGGAGGGGTGATACTCACCACCCTTGCTGCACCACCCGCTATCAGTGAAGAACCCTGAAGCTACCATGCTGCCGCAGCACATCTTACTAATGTTGGATCTGTGAAAAGATTGCAAACTAGTGAGCATCATTGCAGTAAGAAACTAAAGAAAACAACAATATTAAGATAAATATAGCAGGTAACAATGACAACTAAAGCATGTCAGGTGCCAGGACTACTTGTACCTTGTGGTATGTCGTGCTATCTCATACAGTGCTATATCAAGCAAATACATTTCATTTTATCATATATCTCCAAAAGGCTCCTAGTGCTGCTCTTTCACTTTGCAATGATGCACTGAACGTGGGAAAGAAAAGCTTAGCATTGAGCAGAGACATTGGAGTTAAGCAATGCAAACCCAAGATATAATAAATAAAGCAAATTTTGATCACATCACAACAAACATATATAGAGGAATCAATAAGATTTGTATGCAGATATAATAACCAAATGTTCACCCCTCCATTAATCAGTGAACCACAAGCAGATATAACTACTAATTTCTATACATCTACTGTGTTGTAAAAAGAATGGAACTAATATTTTTCAGATACAAATCAAGGAAGTAAAGCATTAATACTGCTTCCCTGTGCGTGCAGCTAAAAACTTCAAATTGGGGGTCACCCCAAAATCCTAAGCAACAAACCCTACAGAAGCATGGATATTCAGATCTGAGGCACCTCCTTGGGGGATGAGTTGAGTGGGGGAAGATAAAGAGGAAAAGTTAACCTGGTCGATGGGGACGACGGGGTTGGGGTCTGGGCCGGAGGCAAGGGCGGGCGGCGGATCTGGTGGCTGGGGGTACCGGTGAAGGCGGTGGCCGGCGGCGGGTGCTGATAGCTGGGGACGGGGCGGTGATGGCAGGGGCGGCGGACCTGTGGTGGCTCGTGGCGGAGGCGGGCGACGATGCTGGTGGTGGAGGCCGGCGACGATGCTGGTGGCGGAGGCCGGCGGCGCTGCTGGGGAGGAGAGATTCGACATATGAGTGGCCAGGAGAGATTCGACATATGAGTGGCCAGCAGCTACGGGAGGAAAGGATTTGGGGAAGAGGAGAAAAGGTCACGGGCGCGGATAGGAGTGTGCGGCTGAAATTTTTCCCAAGATCCCGCGCTCCATCTCTCTGTTGGCTGGGCCACAGAGAACCGCTGCCGCGCGGGTGGCCAAATCCTTGCGTGAAAAAGGCCCGTGACGGTGGCCCACCGACGGGAAAGACAATCCCAGACGGGTATGGGTCGCACGCGAGGGATGCTTCAGCTCGCCTGGCGGAGGATGCGGGCCGACGGGGTCGCTCGTGACCGACGGGAGAAAATCAGTCTGGGGTAGTGCCGGCCAACACGCACCCGACACCCGCGCCGCGATGACAGCCTGCGGCTTTGAGGTACGAGACGCGCCCCGCCTCAAGCTGCTGCTGCCCAAACCGAGGTTGAAGAACAGGATGAAAACAGGCGCCGCTATTTCAATCCGATCTTGGGCAATAGGCAATCCTAGGCAAAACTAACTGGGGCGATCGATAGATCGGATGAGTGGCAACAAAAGGCAGTGATTTGGGAGTGGAAACTGGATTGGGAAGGTGGAAATCGGAGGTGGAGGGGAGGCGCCCTTCGATAGGACTACAATGCCATGATGTGAACACATGCTAGATGCAGTATAAGTAGAGCGAGCGAGCGATGTAAACCACCCAAGTGAGTTTCTTTAAACAAATGTTGTAGAAAGGGTAAAATAAAAATAAAAACAGCAGTATCAGAAATCTGCTTTTACATTTTGGTAAGGGAATGCATCCGGAACTGGCCACCTGCACCATGGAACACTACGAGCACGGCTGTCTCTAGCTAACCCCCGCGCTGTGGCCCCAGGTTCGACTCTAGCACAAATCCCGTGTCCTCTGCAATCACAGCAGCGGGCTCTGACGACCACTGCCAGCCTCTAGTTGGGATCGAACTTCTCACTGTTTAGCACACAACCCATGGCACTCGAGAGATGAGGAGTTCGACAAGGAGGGGCATTGTAGGCATTTGGCCCACACATTAAACAGTCCATCATCTCTTTAGCCAGGACTAAATTTTAGAGTTTTGCTACAGTACAACCCTTTTCCTCTTATTAGTTTGAATAAATCACAGCCATTAAATTTGTAAAATATTAGACAATTAAATTGTGAATCATAGCTCAATCACACACGCAGAGGGTGTTGTACGTAGGGTTCACATGCATCGCATAGCAATGTACCTTTTCCACCTTAGGCTTGCTGACAAGAATGCCTACAAGTCCGAGTTTGGATTTAAAGACTGTATGTCTTGGCGATAATTTTGCTGTCCAACCAAGGTTTTCATAGTTAGGCCATTAATCTGACCTTCGCTGACTGCCATATCCATATTACGAACAGCTGGTATTATGTTTTTTTTTTACCTATCCGAATTGTGCATTGTGCTCAGGTGCAAGCCGAAATTCTGCCAACTTGAAATACCATGCAATTTTCAAAGTTTGAGCATTAAGCTGAGCTCTGTTGACTACCCTCTTTGTAAACAGCTAGTATTAGCCTTTTTTATCTTGTCTGACTTGTTCATTGTGCTTAGCTGTAAGTCCAAAGCATGATGATTACAAATTAATAGCAAGCCATGTTTGCCACCGAGTGGAGTTCTAGAGCCATGAGTAGCTGTCTTTGCCGCTTGGTGAACTTAATTGAACCAAAGCCCTGTCATACTGACTCTCCAATACTTGTATGGGCTCCGAGGAGGATCACATGGTGGCTGCTTGTTTTAGCATTACCAGCTCATCCTTATAGCTACTGGTGAATTGGTATATTTCTCCTATTCATGTAAAAGCATTGCTACACATTGAGGACTTCTTTAGATGCCCATGTAGTGACTTCGATCAACATGTTTGGTGTGAAATTTAGTTTAAAATGCACACTATAGAAAAAAACACTAAGATTAGATTGAGAAGTATAAAGTAAATACTAGGATTATATTGAGAAGTATAAAATATTGGCTGATGCTTCGCGGCTTTAGAATGTGAAAGTATCTAGCATGCATGGCCGCATGCACACTGAGTCAAGGCGCAGTTTCCCAGTCTGCATTTGAATTATTTATATTAATTTGGTAAATTTAAGATTTATTATGTTATATTTATTTTGTAATTTGGTAAATTTAAGCTTTATTATGTTATTTAGTGCTTGTATAACAAATCATATTGTGAATTTTACGACTGTTTACCGAATTGATAAATGGTTTTACCAAATTGCATGTCAATATTTTTGTAGGGCCGCATACCTTATGCAAAGTCCTAGGTCAGGTAAGCCGGGTAAGAGCAGCATAAAGAGAAATAAACTAAGCCGGCTGTCCATCCCATGCCGGATTTTGCTCCTCAGCCCAGCGCCACACGTTGACGCTCAATCAGACTCGAGCACCAAGAACAATGTGGAAAGAAAGATTTTCGCAAAATTATTTCAATGGACGGTGAAGAAGAACAAACCATGGAACTCGTCCAGACTGCATGCATAGGCAATAGTACCTTGTTGAAGAGCAGGAAGCACAGTCGGCGCTGCAGGAGTGGACCTGACCTGCGTATGTTGGAATCTCCGCAAAATAATCTTGATACATCCGGTCATGTCCACCTTGTCTATCACCGCGAAGATATCTACGACCTTTCACAGAGGAATCGTGTGGTCCTTTGTCATCGGAGAAAGTTTATACAATTCGTGTAGACGCTAAAATTAGGGACTCATCGTCATCGGATGATTCTTCATCCAATTGTCTTCGCGAACGGGATCAGACGAGGCATGATTCCTCAACGATAAAAGTTCTAGAATGAACAATGGCATGCACAATATTTGAAACCACAACACCTGTGGAGGCCAATGGGAGGTGACACTGACCAACCTTGATGGGAGTCGGAGATACCCGCCTTGGTGGAGAAGATGCCCGGCTTGTTGTAGATGATGGCCGGCCAGACTAGACGCCGTTGAGGAGGAGTAACGTCACGCGGTGCAAAGAATAGCATGGGCGGCAGCTGCTGCTAGCTTCCACCATTCCACGTACGAGAGGATGAGGGACGTGGGCGGCGATGGCTGCTTTCACGTACGAGAGGATGAGGGACGAGCGTCGCGGTGCGAGGAGCCCGTCAAGAGGCGCACGTTGGATTTGGGTGGGCCTACTTTTTTAAAGTTTACCAAGTGGCACTACTGCAGAGTTACAGATTTGAGACGGCTTACGAGGATAGTTGGAGACGGGTACCAAGTGCGTCTACAGTTCTGGGTCTCTGATAACAGCAAATCTGTGGCCTACGTACAATTCAGCGATGGGTTAAAACTAAAACCCATCACACAACTGTAATAGTACTGCGACGGGTGGCTACCCGTTTAAGTTTTAGCCAAACTTAGCGACGGGTGAAAACCCGTCTATGTAGATAAATACAACAGACGGGTGATTAACCGTCTGCAAATTAGTATTAAATGTGAGACGGGTGAATCATCTCATATATATAGGTTTTCAGCAATACAGCGACGGGTTAGGTTATGCAATTGTTACATGACACTGGACAAACGCGAATCACAATCGTGCACAATACAATTTGGTGACATATTAAGCTTGTATGTCTAGCTGCAGATAGCTGGAGACGGGTCGTTAAACAACTGACACAAAACGAGGCGGGTAGTTGGGTTCTAAAGTAGCGTGGGTTTACCAAAGTATTGGAGATACATCTTTTTTTCACTTGCCATATCGTTTAGTAAGTTGCCAAATCACAAGATTTGACAAATGATTTTTATCAAACTACTGGAGATGCTCTAACAAATTAGAACTTCTGTTATGGCGACAGTAATTTAGAGCCCAAGAAGCTCTTAACATTGGTTAGGTACTAAAAACGAAACTGCTATAGGTCCTCGTACATTTGTTCTAGTACGCCTTACAAATACTACTACATCTGCATGGATGTGGTAGGCATAAAAATTAGTATCAAGTAGACTCAAAAGTCAAGAACTACATACAAGTAGTCAAGTGGTCAAATTAGGTTGTCTTACATAATTCAAGTCTGGTCAAATTAGGTTGTCTTACATGTTTATATGATCATCTTTTTATTGAAATATCTATTATTCTTTTTGTAAAGTCTATCATTATATTTTTCTTTTTGCAGTTAGCAGAAAAAAAAGAATGATTTTCTCATGTAAATTACCTGCGTTGCAGTGTCTTTCTATTTTTCACAAACAGAAGAAATAGCCCTATCGCAGACAATTAGCATGCCAATTACGGTAAACAAACCCCTCACCAATGGTGACGCCCTAAGGCCCTGGGAGTCAGGACCCAATTATCAACACCGACACACATAGGCTTTCACGCGACATAAATCACCGGCTTTATTGGAGAACAAGAGCCACTTTTATAGGAAGCTGTTCGGTACATGCTACATTATTTACATCTTTGCCCCATGCCAGCTAAGGCATATTCTTTGGATGTTCTGTAATCTCTCTCTTTCCTTCAAGTGCATTCTTTTTTTTTTTATGAAACTGGAGGGGCCAAAGGCCCCTACAGAGATTTATTAAAACTCAAACAACAGGTTACAAATTACAAAAGGTCAAGAAGAGAAGAGAACTTCAAGTGCATTCTTGATCTTCTCTTGTGGCAACTGCTTTCCTTGATGGCCCTTCTCAAGCCGAACTAAGGTCGTCTGATAGGCTTGCGTGAGTCCTCGCCATTCCAGCTGCCCACGGCCCGTCCCTTTGGTTGATCCCTTTGCCTTTGGGTACATCTTCTGAATTGATGGCTGGGAGCGTGTCCTCTTCCTCAGGAGCATCCACAGGCAACTCCTGAGCCTTTGGGAGCATCCAATGCCGACTTTATGGTTGCCGAAGGACTGGACAAAGGCTTTCTAATGTGTCCGGCCTTTGGCGGAGGACTGCGCCTGTGCATCTTTGCACTGAGTCCAGCCCTTGGTGGACATCCGCACCCACCCTTTTTTCTTAAGCATCTGCGTCACAATAACACTGAAATGCATTCAGTGTCCAGCACCCATGTGCAAAGCTTAAGTAGGTCATTAAAACTAAGTTAATTTTTCATTCATTGTTGAGTTCTTTTTTTTTTTTGAGTACATTGTTGAGTTCTTTGACAGGACTGTAATGCCATGATTTGAAAACATGCTAGCGACAGTATATATCGAGAGAGTGAGTGATGTATACCATCCACTGACGTGCTTCGAACAAACAAAGTAGAAAAGGAGAAAACCAAAAACAGCAGTATCAGGGAGCGAGGTGGAAGTACAGGCATGGGGGGCATAGAGAAATCTGGTTTTATAGTTTGGTCATGGCACGCATCCGGCAAACAAGTCAGTAGCCAAATAGTAATGGATTATATATAGCAACCAAAACATATGCATCGGTGATGAGCTGAAGTGTCCTGTGGATTAGTTGGTTGACAGAATGGAACTCAGTTCTAGGAAGTTTGGAGACAGTGAGACACACGTTAATTCATTTCACATAGAGTGGCATATAATATCACGATCAGGATGCACTGCACTGTATAATAGCATTACGTCCAAGAATGATCCATACAGATTTCAGTTATAGTTTCCACTAGCGACTCTGCCCGCATTCCTGCAGTACACATATGTGAAGAAGTGTGACGATTGATCTCTTTTGTTGCTCCGTCAGGCGCCCCAATACCTCCATATGATTTAGCAGGATTTGTTCCGTTGCTCCTTGCTTCCAAGATTTAGTAATATTTTCAGTAACACTGGAATTATTCATTTGATTTTCTCTAAGGAAATAGTGCACTTAAATTTGTAACTAGCTGGTAAGATGTTTGCCGTTGGGGCTGCTGCTACTATCCGTGTAGCCGGTAATTGATGAAGATTAACTCCCTCAGCACCTGCTCATGGATGGTAATGAAGCTGACAGTGATGGAGACATGCCTGATGGAGGTGAAGGCAACCATGATATGGATGGAGAGGAAAATGAAGAACAGCAAGATATGATACCTGTCAATGATGCTCTCCATGTTGGTGCTGTGCTCATCAAGGACAGCTCACCACCGATGCCTGACTGCCTTGCCCTCAAGCTCTTTAATCTGAAAAATTCTCGTGGCACCAAGAGTCAAGTGAATGCCCCCTGGGCCCCTTTCTTCTCTTGTCAGCTTGGCAATACGACTAATTTCGAATGGGCCAAGATGTTCATGCAGTCTGAAGCCTGGGAATTCTTCAGCAACTCTGTCAACTCCATCTCCATCACTATTCCCGAGAACTGATGATCCTGCCCCAATTGAGGATAACAACCAGCCTCTGATCACCCAGACCCCCATGAAAAAGAAGAGAGGCAGACCCACCCCAGTGGTTAGTGGCGGAGCCAAGAATTATATATAGAGAGGAATTATATATAGACGGGGCCGGACAGTAAAATATGTATAGGCTACTATAAAATTTTAATATATATACACAATATATATTTGTAAGTTTCGATCATAACTGAAACACCAAAATCTCTATTAAATAATTAATTTTGCTCGTTGTGATAAATTTGCGACGAAAAATATAACGATAAGCATAAATGATTAAGGGAACTAACATGCTTCATTTGAATTTTGCTCTGCGTGTCTGAATCGCATCGAAGTTATCAATTAGTTGATTGGTTGTAAACTCCACTGCAGTCTCCTGATGATTATCCTTCAACATAAAAATAATAAGTCAATTAGCCAATTAAGCTCCAAACCGAAGGAGATAAAAATTAGAATCGAACGTACATGTACCTATCTACTTGTAGTCTGAAGTCCTGACTCCTCAAGCCGTTTGGAGAGAGACCGTGCCAGCCGATTGGAGAGATGGGAAGCCAGTGCCAGGGTGCCTACAACTGGACGGCTACGTCGCTACCTGGATGCCGGGCGGCGGCGGCGCTGCGGCAGCAGCTGAATCGCGATCGTGGATTCGTGATCTCGCCCAGAAAGATAGAACCCTTGTACGTGGCTTTGCCTACCTAAGTACTGCTGATGGCTCATGGGCTTGTACATCGGTACATGGGCTGATGGCTATGGGCTTTGGCTACCTACGTACATCAGTACAGAAGACTTGTTATTTTTTCGATCGGACTTTGGGGTGGTCCATGGCCCGTGCTGGCCCCCTGGCTCCGTCATCTGCCAGCGGTTGAAAGCGGTTGAAAGCGAAGTAAGAAGGAGCCCAAGGCTCAGAGCTATTCATAGGGCACCAAGAAGTGTTCACACTGCTCCTAAGCCCGCCCACCCCAGCTCTCTCTGTTGAACTCATCAGAGCCCTTCGTCATAGGCTCTGTCAGATTGACATTGCCCTTCTCTCTGATGCTTCACTGAACAAAAAAAAGCAAAGCTATGGTAAAGCAAGGAAAGCCCAGTTAATAGAGTTACCCATGGAGGAAGAAGAGGACACTGGTAAGCTTGCAGCCCCAAGCAAAGCCAAGCCAAAGAAGAAGACTGTCACCAGCAAAGGCAGAAAGCGAGGGAGGAAGCAAACACAGAAGCCCTCAGATGATGATGAAGCTGCACCCTCTGCCTCTACCTACAAGATTGATGAAGAAGATGGTGCTCATCCTGGTGATGATGCGCACCAGAAGATGCTACAAGCAAGTAAAAATGCTACAACAGGAAGGACGGACTTGCCTTGGTTGTGACATCACTGCAGCCAAGGCTCTTTTGCTAGTTCTGGCCACCAGTTATCTTTTCTATATTTTTCCAAAGTCTTTGCTATAAGTTTTTCTTAGTTCAAGCTGTACTAAGAGCTTGCCTGGACACTATGGATGTCCCTGCTACTTTATTAAGTTATCACCCTTTCATAGTTATATATAATTTGGTGCTTTTGGTCCTTGCTGTGGAATACTTTTGCCTTCTTGTCACTATTGGGGTCACTGATGTTTCGAGCCATATTACTGAGTTAATGAGTTTCTTCATGTTGTGGTATTCCAATATACTTGTAATACCATTCCAGATTACTCCATCTCCCACAACAAAGCAAAATGAATAACAGTAGCTCTAATTTCTGGAAGGTCCTCTGTTGGAATGTAAGTGGGTTAAATTATGAAGAGAAGTGGAACCCTGTCAGGGAAACCATTGCTGATGCCAACTGTGATGTTTTCTCTCTTTGGGAAACCAGAAGACAAGAGTTTTATACTATTATATCTTAGAAAAATCTGTCCTCCTGCCTTTAATTGCTCTGAGTTCTTGCCTTCAATTGGTGCTTCAGGGGGAATTATAACTGCATGGAAAAGCAATTGCTTCTCTGGGGAGCTAATATTCAGCAATGAGTGTGCAATTACAGTCAAGTTCACCTCAAAGCATAACAAAGAGGAGTGGTACCTAACAAATGTCTATGCCCCATGTACAGATGAGGGTAAGAGGGACTTCATCAGGTGGATGAAACATTATCAGATCAATGATGAGCTGAACTGGTTAAGGTGGGGATTTCAATCTCTTGAGAAGCCCACAAAATAGGAACAAGCCTGGTGGCAGTGCAAATGAGATGCTAATGTTCAATGATGCTATTAGCTCACTTGGATTAGTGGAGTTACCACTTTATGGCAGAAAGTACACTTCGACTAACAAGCAACCTTCTCACCTTCTAGAGAGGCTTGATTGGTTCTTCTCTTCCAGCTCCGGGACTAATTGTTGACGGTAGATAACTCCTATTTTTAACCGTCAACCGTCAACTAGACATGAAAAATGACTTAAATATAATTACCATCTAGATATAGGGCTTACACTAACGGAATTCCATGAGTTTTGGTGAATGTCTGTTTCTGCAGGGTGTTAGCTGAAAATGACTAAGGAAGGCCCACATGTCAGGTTTACATAAAGATAATCGGGATCCGAGAAAATTCTGTAATCTGGAAGGTTCGAGAAGGCACTGAAGCAAACAGGAGGCCAAACCGCCTCGGTGGAGGGGCGGCCGCCTCCACCCTAGGGGCGGCCGCCCCGGGACTTCAGCCAATCAGAACAATTCTCGCGGATCCTGCTCCACCGACTTTGAGGATTAATAAAAACCACCCGTTTAAGGTCGGTTTGATCCGACGGCTGTGGTGCATCCTAGGGGCCATATAAACAAGGCCCCTGGCCCCTGGAGGAGGCATCCCTTGAAACCATAATTCATTATTTCCAGAGATGATCAGGTGAGAGAGGTCCCTTGTATGGATCTCCTCCCTAGAGCCTAACATTCAAGATAGATAGAGAGAGTATGGGGTGGAGGTAGAGTTGGAAGAAGCCCGGCATGTCGGTGTCTCCTCTCCGGTTGTACCTGCGGGATCAAGTCTCCTCGCCCGAGGCTTGGTTCTAGGATCATTCTGCAATTCAACTTCTAATACTAGTAAGTTCTTGTTATTATTGGTCTTTGGTTTACGAGTTTACTTTATTCACTTCCGGTTGGGAATAGAGTAATCGTTCATAGCATAAGCGTGGTGCTTGGGCTAGGTTCACTCGTAGATGCTCCCTATCTGGCCGAAACCGTGGTAGTATCGAGGGAAGTGATAGTCCCTTTGTTACCTTTGTAGCCCACTTCCCGTCAGTAGGTAAGGTAGGTCCAAAAGTGCTAGGTTAAGCATCCTGTGTGGTGTCTTTTCTTAGGTGCTCCCATAGAGCAGTAGTCGCAAAGCTTGCCATAGGTTGGAAGAAGATTGTGGCAGTAATCCTCTCTATATCGCTCATTACCTTGTTTGTAGCTCAGCGGTTAGGTATAGACTTGGGTTAGTCAGATGCACATTTTCTCCTAGCGGATAAATAAATAACAATACTCTGGAATATCTCCCTATTGAAGTGCTCACCGATATCCGTGCGCTTGCGGATTATTTCTCTTTGATTCTTTCGTGTGCGTATCTAGTATCAACACTAATCATTATCCAATTACCTCTCTTAGTACCTTAGTTCAGCAAACATTTGATCCACAACAGTTCCAAAGGGAAATATTTTCAGAGTGGAGAACTATTGGCTCAATCACCCTACCTTCCTGCAGACTGCACAATTTAGCTGGGCTCATGATTCTAATCAGGTTGACAAGGCCAAGATTATCAGTAGCAAATTCAACCATATGAGAAAGGCAATCAGAGTCTGGCAGAAAAATATATCCAACCTCAAAAAGCTCATTGAAAGAGTCAAGCTCATTTTATCTCTTCTGGATACTATTGAGGAAACTAGAGACTTGTTTGTTCCTAAATGGAACTTCAGAGATCTTCTTTCAGATGAACTTCAACACCTGCTAGATCAACAAAAATACTACTTGAAGCAAAGATGAAAACTATGATGGGTTAAGGAGTGTGACACAAGCACTAAGTTGTTTCATGCTACTGCCACTATCAGATAGAGAAATAACATCATCGCCCAGCTACAAAAAGAAAATGGTGAAATTGCAGTAAACCATGCCGAGAAAGAACTCATTATGTGGGAAACTTTCAAGAACAAGTTAGGTCAATCAGATTTGAATGAAATTGTTTCAACCTGGAGTTCTTCCTCCAACCATCCCGTGACTTGGATTGCTTTGATGACCCCTTCACCAAAGAAGACATTGACAAAGTGGTGCAATCTTTGACTAAGAATAAGACCCCTGTCCCAGATGGCTTCAACAACGAGTTCATCAAGAAATGGTAGGCTTTCATAAAAGAGGACTTCTGCCAACCGATTCAGGGTATCTATGAGAATTCTACTTGCCTTCAAAGCATCAACAACTCTTTTATCACCCTGATCCCGAAAGTAGACGGTGCACAGACTATGGGAGAATTTAGACCCATATCCTCAATTGCTCCATGAAAATAATCACAAAACTCCTTGCAAACAGGCTTCAGGCACTTCGGTTCATCAGAATCAATATGGATTCATAAAATCAAGAACCATCCAGGACTGCTTGCCATGGTCCTATGAATACCTGCATCTTTGCCACCACTCCAGAAAAGGAAATAATTGTTCTTAAACTTGATTTTGAGAAGGCATTCGACAGAATTGAGCACCAAGTCATCTTGCAGATACTGAAGCAAAAAGGGTTTAGCACCAGATGGATTTCCTGGATCCAATCACTTCTCAGCTCAGGTACTTCTGTTGTCCTCCTAAATGGCTTACTTGGAAAAACTTTTCACTGCTGAAGTGGTGTTAGACAAGGTGACCCCCTATTCCCCATACTCTTTGTATTAGCTATTGATCTTCTTCAGTCAATCCTCAACAAGGCAGTTCAGTTGGGTCATCTTCACATCCCAGTCCCTGCTCCAACGACACCTTAATTAATATGGAAGCTTCATCTTAGCAATTGATTTTCCTCAAAGGTGTCCTGCAATCCTTCAGTGCCACAACTCGGTTCAAGATTAACCACATGAAGTCAATGATGCTACCAATCAACATGGATGAATAGAGTCTTAACCACTTTGCCAATACCTTTGGCTGCTAGACAGGTGTTGACACCAGAGGTGGCAAACGGATGTACCGCAAGCGGACGGGTGGTCAATGTAGCACTTCACCGGGAGTATTCCAGGTATCGTATTTTCCACAGGGAACGAGAAGTGGACTAGCTAGATCAAAGAATGTCGTCAGACAATGATCAAGGGCTTAGGATTGGGTAGAGAGGTATTTCTAGTATTTGGACTCTGGCTCAGCTATCCTAAAGATACGTGAGAGTTAACTGACCCTCCTACTGTGGCTGATAGGCAATACAGGGTGTGACTCATCACAACCATGAGGCGGCTACCAATTTCGGTCTACTATTATTTGCAACTTGCCTATGAACACCACGAGGAGAACTCCTAGGTCCTGAAGAGGTCTGTCACACTTCGCTCCGGGCGTTCCTCGAGTCCGCACTGGTAGACCTAGTCTAGACACCATGTCTACACTATTTCTACTACTCTAAGCCTAGACCAGAGCTTCGAGCACTTCACTCAAGGTAAAGCAATGTGCCAGCAGAAGAAAGGTTGTATACTTAAGGTAAACTAAAGCATAAAGTAAATGCTAGAAGTACTCAGATGGAAGGCAACTAGAAAGAAGACTTACTAGAAGACAAGCATCCGCTGAGGCGCTCTTGGAAGAAGACTCCCGACAGGCCAGGACTTCTCCTCTGGAACTCCTCACTCTCTTCCCTCTATACTCACAATATACCTAAGAGTAGCTCTTCCTATGACACATTGATGTGAACTAAGCACTCTAGGGGGCTATTTTATAGGGGAGATGGAGTAGGGGCTACTCCGGTGCCACATCAGCGATCCGCGTCACGTCACTTCTTGGCCGTTGGATCAAACCGACTTCAAATGGACGTCTGGGAACATGGGACACGTGGAGATCATGCAGGAAGTCGGTGGGTGGCATCCGACCTTTGGTGGGCCCAAATGTTAGGTCGGCTGACCTGTGTTTGGCCAACATGTGGGTCCCACTAGCCTTCTAGAAGGTCCAGAGGTCGGTGGTGAGTCAGCACAGGTGGCATCCCACCATAGGTGGGTGGTCGACCTGGCATATGGGACGTTGACCCACCTCTGGATTCCTGACGTTGCCTCCACCTGTCCTGTGACGTGTCTTGGCCATTTCTTGCTCGCTCATATTTGCTTCACTTAAGCTTGTTTTTGGATGGATTAGTGGCTGTTTACACATGCATCCCAATAATGAAATGTACAAGTGGAAACAAGTGAATTGCACCTATGTCACTAATTATTTGCTTGGTGTATCTCAAATTTTGACCATTGTTGACGGCTTTCATGAGGTAAAAACAGGATATAAATGCCGTCAACAACAGGCTCCTTCCCTTTCACTTATCTGGGACTCCCAATGGGCACCCCAAGACCAAAGGTAGATGACTTTCTTCCCCTGATCAGTAAGTGTGAGAGAAGGCTCAATTACATTTCTCCCTTCCTAAACCAAGCTGGTAGCACTACTACAGATTCGCACAACACTGCCCACCGTATCACCACCGGAAATGGCAAAACCGGTGGTGATGACTCATCATAGCCGGTGCCAAGCTCGACGGAGCCTGACTTGCGTCAGGCAGCGAAGGCACCGGCTGTGATGAGGATATTACTGGCGGCTCGTGTGTAGCGCCGGCAGTGATGAGTATATTACTGCCGGCGCATGTCTAGAGCCGGCAGTGATTAGGTGGGCAGATATCACCGCCGGCTTGTTGACGGTCGTTAAGTGTCAATTTTTACCGTCAACTAGACATGAAAAAGGACCTAAATATAATTACCATCTAGATATAGGGCTTACACTAATGGAATTCCATGAGTTTTGGTGAATGTCTGTTTCTGCAGGGTGTCAGCTGAAAATACCCAAGGAAGGCCCACATGTCAGGTTTACATAGAGATAATCGGGAACCGGTGAAAATTCTGTAATCTGGAAGGTTCGAGAAGGCTCTGGACCAAACGGGAGCCCGAACGGGCTCGGTGGAGAGTCAGCCGACTCCCACCTTGGGTCGGCCGACCCGTGACCTGGACCAATCAACGTCAGCCTCGCGGATCCCTATTCCACCGCCTTTGAGGATGAATAATGATCGTCCGTTTAGGTCGGTTTGATCCGAGGGCTGCGGTGCATCCTAGGGGGCTATATAAGCAGGGCCCCTGGCCCCTGGAGGAGGCATCCCATGAAACCCTAATTCATTATTTCCAGAGAGGATCAGGTGAGAGGGGTCCCTTGAATGGATCTCCTCCCTAGAGCCTAGCATTCAAGATAGATAGAGAGAGTATAGGGTGGAGGTAGAGTTGGAGGAAGCCCGGCATGTCGGTGTCTCCTCTCCGGTTGTACCTGCGGGATCAAGTCTCCTAACCCGAGGCTTGGTTCTAGGATCATTCGCAATTCAACTTCGATACTAGTAAGTTCTTGTTATTATTGCTCTTTGGTTTACGAGTTTACTTTATTCGCTTCCGGTTGGGAATAGAGTAATCGTTCATAGCGTAGGCGTGGTGCTTGGGCTAGGTTCACTCGTAGATGCTCCCTATCTGGCCGGAACCGTGGTAGTAGCGGGGGAGATGACAGTCCCTTTGTTACCTTTGTAATCCACTTCCCGTCAATAGGTAAGGTAGGTCCAAAAGTGCTAGGTTAAGCATCCTCTGTGGTGTCTTTTCTTAGGTGCTCCCATAGAGTAGTAGTTGCAAAGCTTGCCATAGGTTGGAAGGAGAGCTGTGGTAGTAATCCTCTCTATATCGCTCATTTACCTTGTCGTAGCTCGGGGGTTAAGTATAGACTTGGGTTAGTCGGATGCACGTTTTCTCCTAGCGGATAAATAAATAACGATACTCCGGAATATCTCCGGGTGAAGTGCTCACCGATATCCGTGCGCTTGCGGGTTATTTCTCTTTGATTCTTTCGTGTGCGTATCTAGTATCAACAAGCATTTCTGGCGCCGTTGCCGGAGAGAAAGACGGTCTGCTGAGATAACCTTAAGTCATGCTTAGCCTTGTATTATATCTTTTTGTATTTTTCTTTTGCCTTTTCTTTTCCATCCTTATAGATAACCCAAATTCCATGCCTATCTATCAATATCTTGCACCCATGAGCACATGCTTAGAGCCTCTAGAGCCCATGGTTTTCACATCTAGCTATGAGCTACGTCGATGTGTGGTTGCAATAGGTCAAAGCCAACCCTTTTATACAGCTAGAGTCCTATCTTCTAATCAAGAGGGTAATGTACCCAAGGTCCTATCCTCTGATCAAGTAGGTAATGAACTTTTGGCTACACTAAGGGAATCTTCCAATTTTCCTATAAACTTAGGTTTAGACCTAGCCTTACAAGACCATGTTCTTCTTCAACATTTTTATATGGGTCTTGATAATATCGCCTTTGGTGGAGTTTTCCTTTCTTTACCCTTTAGTGAAGTGAGGTTTGTCCTTATTATTAATGGACATACTCCTTGCACTAGCCTTCATGATAACATCCTAGAGGTAGAGAAGGAATCATCCCCCAAACTAGAAGAGGAAGTTTTCATAGCCACATTGCAAACATTCCAATCCCATGATTTGGCTATCCATCCCAAACCAATAGTATTCCGAAGTCCCCTAACGGAAGAAGTAATTCTATCCTTAGAAATTCTTTTTTATGACAATTTTGGGAGCATAAACTTCCCGCTTCATAAGAGATCTTTTAGTGAATACATTGACAATCTTCTTAAGAAGAGATCTCTTAGAAAGCGTCTCACATCCAATCCCTTTGAAGGACGTTTAGAAAGATTCAAGGATGGCATGCTAAGTGATGCCATAGAAGGAGAGCAAAGCCATCTAGGATCCACCTTTATCTTCTCCCCTTGTGTGCCCACATTAGATATAGAATACGAACCCATCTTTAACCCCATCCTTGACCCCTATGACTCATTCTATGCCCTTTCTCCTAAACCTCCTGATGATCCTAGAAGTCCATCTAGATATCCCATACATAGAAATCATCGAGAACATATAGAGGACCACGAAGATCAACATCCATGGCTACAGAGCATTAAAAACCTATGTGCTATGGCCACTGAATGGATGGATAAGGCCTTAGATGAGATCAATTTGAGAGATGATCCAAGGGAATTTTTGGACATTTATCATAAGTCACCCTTGGAAGTGAAAAATGATGGAGACTCCAATGAGCAAAGTGGTCACTTCTTAAACACCCCATCAAGACCTTGCTCATATGAAAAATCTCCTGATTCACTTAGTCTCTCCAACATTACTGCACATGAGATCTTCAACCACCTCATGCTCCCTATTCCTACAGATTTTGAGAGGATGGTTGTAGACATATATACTTATCATAAATATTGTAGATCTCATTGTGTTGAATCCCGAGATTAGTGCACATAGATTGGTGTTGGAGGGGAAACCACTTCACCAATTCACATCTTGAAGGTTTCCCAAGGACAAGCTTAGTGTCCTAAAACAAGCACTATTCGAGATCATGGCATAGCTTGTTCACCTTTCTATTGTGTTGTCCTTGTTAAATGAGCATAGAGTTATAATTGTGAAAATATTCCTTCGGGTATTCGTGTCACTAACCTTTCCAGATTCGAAGCAAAAAGATCAAAGGAATAACACATGCAAGGTATGCCCAACCAATCACTATGCAACATTGAATTGCATTCATCCAATCTTGATTTCTGCCGAATTCAAGCTTGGGGGATATACTTCCATAAATACATCTTTTGCCATGTTGCTACATTATTTTGGTTGTCCCTACCTTAGGCATGCTCGGTTGCTAAACATTAATCATGCCCCGCCATCCTTGTTTGAGTAAATCTCGTAGTGCTCTCATGCTTTGCCTTTGTCTGTTATAGTATGCTTTAGTTTAGAGGTGCTTCATAATTGCAATATGGGTACTTCTAAAGGTTTTTAAATTAAGCGTGGTGCTTAGGTTAAATTGCCTTCCTTAATTAGATTAGACATGGAGTCTAGTTTGGTTATTGAACTAAAATTGTCTTTGTAGTAGATATTGGTATATTTTGTTGGACTAACCCCGGGGAAAACTTCCAAATTCAAATTGGGAAAGTCCTGAGATGAACTCACATCGAGAGATGAAGCAAGGCATATGATGAACCCGAACAATACTTCGCACGAAGACATAGCTCATTCATCGTCCAAGAAAGAATTGAAAGAATGTATGGCTCGCCTATTCATGGTGAACTCCGCCAAATCACCACTTCGGTGATGGAACAAAGGAGACAAGAGTGCTACAAGGATCCACATCAATAGCACTCACCCAAAGGAAGTGGATGAACAAGGCGACAAACTATGAGCAACCTTGAAGACATCATAGTATTGAGCCCAAAACTCGAGCTAGGACACCAATGAGAAGCGGGAGAAACTCACCTCATTTTGGTCAATCAAAGACCTGCTCTTATTATTCTTGAAGACACCATCTTGCACGTCGGCAAGAAGTAAGGACAAGCATGTCATGATAGCATGCATCCTTGTGTCAACCAATCACCATCAAGGGTTGACTACCGACCAAGCCCAAGAAGACCATGAACAACTACATTTGCAAGATGATGTCCCTATGCCATTGGAGATGAAGCCGCATACAATTAATGATGTCCCTTCCTTGATCATCAAGACGGATGGCGTATCATTAAGCGCAACTCTTCGCCATGCTTTGCTAGAAGACAAAGACCATCAAGGAAGAACTCCCGTCTACATCTCCAATGAACATCAATTAGTCGACCAAGGCTCGGCAAAAATCAAGAATGGTTGACAAAAGAAGATGATGCAACTATCCGTCCTAGATTGGATAGTCCAAAGAAAAGAAGAATGCAAAGGAGAGATCTTTGATCAATGGACCTAGAATCAAGATCCCTCTTCAACGAGACTTGAACGAGAGGATGGACAATGTCTAAAGAACATATAGTTACAACACACTTCGAGGGATGATTCAACACATACACTTGGCTTCCAATGATGAGCAACAACAAGCTTGGGGGAGGAAGGCCGCCGACACCTCTAATGATGATCCAACAATGCCCTTCCTCTTCTCAAACCCTCGTCACTCTGGCACACTGGTTTGCAATCCCTCCACTCACAATTACTTCCTCTCTATAACTTTAAATGTTTTCTACACACAAATCAAACTTAAGACATAGTAAAATCTATCTTTAAGAGAAGAAGTAATGTTGAGTAAATGTTCTACGCTAATTAAAATTTTCAACCCAATCTTTTCTGTAGCATAGAATATGACCTTTAGCTTAATGACATCTCTACCCTTGTTATTATTTGTATATTCCTTCGGGTATGTGTTGTCCACTAATCCTCTACGAGAAGAAACAATAAGTGGAGCACAAGGTCTAGGTAAAGGACCACTAGAAGCATCTACTACTCATCACAAGGTGCTCCAGTGATAAAGTTCTGAACCTGCAACATGCACACTAAACAAGATGCTGCTAGCATCACAATTAAAGGTTCACTTCAGACCGTGGACAAGGAAAGAACATGGATGACCCCTTCCTCAAGAGATATCAACTCAAGAGGTGCAGTTCTCAAGGTCTCTACCTTTGAGATCAAATGATGACCGAAGGAGTGAACATGATAAGAAGTCCTATTCAGAGGGCTTAAAACACCGAACCCTTGCCAAGGAGGTAACTTGGTAGTTATCCATATTTCCCATTTCAGCATTGCACAAGTTTTTCCTTTAGCATATTCACTTTCTGCATAATCAGTTCTTGTTGCATATTTATTTTGCTACATCGTATTAGAAAAGAAAATAATTGTGTCTTGCATTGCATCCGAGAAAATGCTAAGCCCCATATGAATAATTTTGTGGTGCGACAACCCACAAAGATATCCTTTGTGGTGGCATAAAAATAAGTTTTCATCTTAGTTGCATTTTTCGCCCGCATATCATAAATATAAAATTGCAAAAATATTAAGATCCTGCTAAAAAGATTTTATGTGTTAAGGAAGTTCTAGACAACCAAGGCCTAGAGGTTTTATCACTAACACTTAATTAGTTCCACAAGCTTTGTTGTCTATTTGAGCTTCACAGAACATCAAGGATCAAGAAGAGCTAACAGGCAGAAGGACATCCAGTCCCCTGTCGGAGTGCTGCCCGTGACACTTGAACGCTGTCTCCAACAACAACTATCTACGACACTCTTGGAGGACTAGAACGTCTTCAGTGCCTGTCAGCAACATCGCGAGACTATGTCAACATCCGGCTTGGGGAGAGCATCCCCGTGTACCAAGCTAAGTGTTTCCAACTTATCTATTTATGCCTTGTTAAAGTATGCTTTGTTAAAAAAGCTAAAAAGATGCATAACCATAGAAACCCAGAAAGATTTCCTTATTTATATATTTTCTAATTTTGGAGAGCCCTTGCAATCTGTCTTTAAAAGTGATCCCTAGAATAAACTCTACATGGAGATGATGAATAGTTGCTCTGCCGTAATTCCTTTCAAGTACCTAGTTTTCAACCTTGCACTCTCCTGAGTTTTGGACACAACTGTTTAGATTTGAGATTTGCTCTGAACCTAAAACTTGTGGGTAGCAAACACTTGATCTAAGTCTAGGTGGTTGACGGGTATGATATGGGAAGGTTTTTGAGCTGCTGTCCATCTTGTTCCTAGAGATACTAGAGTTCTGGAGAATTTATCTGTGAAAATATTAAATTCCTGCATGATGAGTTCCTTTATGATGAGAGTTCAAATTCCTACCACAGCCATATATTCATGCTTGCTAGATTAGGAAAACCCATCTGTTTAGATAGATCATACTGTAGGCTTGAGTGTAGTCTTTTTAGGCATTGAGTGTGGTTATGCCATGGACCCATAAGGAATTAGTCACGCAGTTAAAGTCAACACTATGTGCTCTCCATCCATTGACCTATGCTGCTTCTACCTTGGGAGTACGCATCCATCCATCCATCCATCCACATATACATATGCCATTCATTTCACTTTATCCAGAAAAGGTTCTACTCCTATCCTGGGAATGAACATCTAGAAATAATCATTGCCATTTCATTGCCTACATAAAAGCTCCAGTCATTATCATTTCAAGTTATATGATCCCCGTTGCTAAAGTTCGTTTTCAGAGGATTGGTTGCTCTAAAAAAAAGAAAAAAAAGAAAAAAAAAGAGAGAAAGGAAAAAGAAGAAGAAAGAAAAGAGTAGCCAAGTCCTTCCTTTCAAGAAGTTCTAAGGTTTCCAAATAAAGGGAGTCATGTTATCCCTAAAAGAGCAAGTGTAGAAGTAGATGTTCACCAGTTGAGTACCCCTCATAATCACCATCATCCCATCATCATCCTATCACCATCTTATCATCCATTCCATTTCCTCATTCACATGCACATATGACTTTATTATTATTTTAGTTCCTATTGGATCCATGTCTTAACTGTGCAATATATGCAAGTGAGTTTGAGTGTCTCCTCACCTATGAGCTCCACATAAGCCTATTAGAAAGTAGGGTGAGAGAGAGAAGGCACTTTCCATTATGCCTTAGTCCCACAAATACCATATATTCTGAGACAAGAGAGAAGGCATACATTACTCATGCCTTAGAGAGGATCCAGAAATACCACAAATGAGAGACTTGAGAGGTTCATACAAGGAAATTTGAGTTTTATTTCAAAACCTTGTAAAAACTCCAGGATAATAGTTGATCGAAGAGCGAGAAACATGGCGCTTGACTTGACCGTTCTATCTTTCAACTACTCAAGACCCAAGTGACGGTTACAAGCCCCATGGTGAAAGGTAATATGAGTGAGTTCTGAGTCAGAATAGTTCACTCTAATCCGGAGGAGAGTTCTTGTTTGAACGCATGTGTACTTGTGAGGAGTAAAAGCATTGTAGCAACTCCTGATCCATCACTGAGTTTATCTTTGCTCAGGGACGAGCAAAAGGTAAGCTTGGGGGAGTTTGTTGACGGTCGTTAAGTATCAATTTTATACCGTCAACGCAGCAAGAGAAAGGACTAATATAAGTTCACCTATTAGATATAGGGGTTACACGACGAATTCCACAAGTTTTGGTGATTGTCTATTTTCGCGGGGGTTATCGAAAGAGAACCAAAGGAGGCCCACATGTCATGATTACATAGAGATAAAGACCGAACGGGTGAAAAAAGTATAATCTAGAAGACTCCGAGAAGGCAAACCCGGAAGCCGGGCCCCACCGGCATAGGCCGGGGTCGGCCGCCCAAGGGGGAGTCCTCCCTACCTCGACCAATCACGTCGAGTCTCGCGGATCTTGCCTCCACCGCCTTTGAGGATGAATAATTATCGTCCATTTAGGTCGGTTTGATCCGAGGGCTGTGGTTCATCCTAGGGGGCTATATATTCAGAGCCCCTGGCCCCTGGGTGAAACCCTAATTCATTCTCTCATCATTCATCTGAGAGGATTCAGAGAAGCCAGAGCCACCATCTCAATTAGAGCTCCATAGTTTAGTAGCATAGCTACATAGGAATAGATCTAGAGGGAATCAAGCCTAGCTTGGAGTCCGGATCTGTCGGAGTTCTTGGTAATTCTCCTCTACATTCTTGTAATATTCATCATTGTTCGTGATACTATGAGTAGTACTTTATTCTATTCTATTATATCAGACTTGACTTTGCTCTATTTGATTATGTTCTCAATTATATCGTTCTTAGTCTACTTTGATTATATGTTTAGCATAGTTGGACTAGAATTATGTTTATGCATAGGATCGTATAGCGCTTGCTCATTAGGCCAATGGGTGAGTGATAGATATTGTGTAGGCATGGTGCCTATACCGTATTTATCTGCGATTGCACCCTATATTCCGGATCGTGAGGTAGATCGCGGGAGTGACGGTCTGTTGAGTCCTTTGCAGCCCTTCTTCCGAGTATAGGTCTAGAGAACAAACCTATTACATTGAAGTCATTGCTATGTCTCTAGTCTTCTCTGGTAATATCACTATGCATAGATGTAACCTTTTCCCGCCATGATTGCTAGATGTTCTTGCACTAATCATTGTATGCTTTGACTTTATAGTTAGAATAACATAGGATTATACCCTAGATCGTCCTAGTCCATGCTAGTGTTACTATCATTTTATGTGGCTAAATGCTCTCATTTATCTTATGTCATTTATCATTCATTCCTATATTTTATGTTACACTTACCCTGTATGAGATGATCGATACAGACAAGGTTAAGCTCTCCATTATCGCATGTGCATTGCTCATCACTCATTATCCAAAGTGCATTCCCTTCCCGGTGGCAAAATTATAAATAACGATACCGGATTACTCCTGGTTAAAATGCTACATCGGTATTATACGTGCGCTTGCGGATCCCATATTTATTTCTAGTAGCAGTTGCATTATTTAGTACCAGCATTTTTGGCGCCATGTTGGGGATGACAACCTAACACTGAGTGGCGTTAGAAATGTCAACAACCGCCTGCTTCTCCCTCATCCTCCCCAAGAACAAAGGGCAACACTTCTCAAAAAAAAGAACAGAGGGCAACAAAATAATAATAAAATAAATAAAACGAAACTCGTAGGAATAGAAATTCTCATTATATAGATAATATGATAAGATTTCCATTACATAATTAACATTTCTTGTAAATAAAAAAATAATAAAAAAATGGCGGCGGCGTTCCACGTCCGCTCGCCGCCGTCCCTCGCCGCCGCCTAACGGGGGCCCGCCGCTGGAGCTGGCTGCGAGCAGCCTCCTCCTCCTGCTCGGCCGCCGCGCGGGCCGCCTGCTCGGCCGCCAGCGCATCGCGGAGGATGGCGGCCTCCTCCTCGGCCGCCGCGCGGGCCGCACGCTCCACCTGCAGCGCCTCCTCGGCCGTCCTGCGCCAGCTCCGCTCTTGGGCAAACTGCGCGCGCAGGGCGAGCACTTGGTTCTCCGGCGCGCGGACTTGGCGGCCGGGGGAGGAGGTCGACGGGTGCAGAGGACGCCGTCCCCGACGTCCGGCTGATCCGTCTCCACCACCGTTGCGGCCATGACCGAATCCACGGCCGCCAAACTCCATGACGGACGAAGGAGAGAAGAACGAGAGGAAATGGAGAGAAAGGGGAGGAAGGTGTGGGAGGAGAATGCAGCTGACGAGGCTGATTTATAAAGGCCACCGGCGGGGGACTCAAAGGCCACCGTCGCCGGTGGCCTATCAGTTCACACCGCCAGCAATGCGCGGCAGGAAGACGAAGCGGGCATTTGGCCGTTCGTCCCCGCCAACTTATCACTGCCGGCTCTTGTTTCGATCCGGCAGTGATGATGGAGACGGCTATGTGCGGTTAAGTAACCTATACTGCTCCACTCTTTCAATCTCCCCTCTTTGTCCCAGCGGTTAAGGCCGCGCACTATGGAACCTGCGACCCGCACTCGAGTCTAGGCTGCCCCAAAATTTTTGAACTTTTTTATATTTTTATGGTTATATCTACTTTTTTTATTTTTTATACATTTATATAGTAAACTCTATGCTTGAGTACATATATGTTTTGTTAACGGCAACAAAATATTTATTTAGATAGAGCATAAGAGTACAAGATAAAACAAATAAAAAATTACATATACGATAACAAAGACCTTACAACAAAATTACATATACGATAACAAAGACCTATTTTCATACAGATCAAAGCTACCATCCATGAGTATCAACACATTATAATTTAACCACCTCAGTAGTATTCTTCTAGCATCCTTGCTAGCATAAATAATGCGAGGTGGTTAGAGCAATGCTTGTCGGAGGCAATCAGGGAAAGCCGCAATCCTAGCCTTCTTGCTCTTGGTTAGAGGCTTTCGGTGGGGATACATGACTGTATGGCCCCTTCCGGCTTGAAGAGACAATACCGCGCGGGCGTCGAATGCAAGCACATAAGTGCAAGCACTTCTCAAGAGCCTCGCCGGAAACCCCAACATCCGGCATTGCTATATCAGTAGAATTCTTCTAGCACCTATTGTGTGCACCATTGTGGTGGACTACAACGCGTAAAAATATCTGTATGTGAAAGGCTTTCTCCCACAGAGAGGCCATCTTCAAAAAAAACTAACAAACTAGCCTAGAGAACTAGCCAAGATGGAGAGAGGAAGAAATGAACACAAGAAGGCAGGCATATGCCCTGGATGTTTGCCATGTATTTATAGGCGTGGACATCCGCCGGCTTGTACCAACAGTGGCGGTGATCTATATATAAAACTAAAAAAAATTAAAAAAACGCCTGGACTCGATCGTGGTCACAGGTTCGGTTTCTGTTTTTTGTTACAAATCTTTATGTTATTTTGCTCCCATTTTTTATTTTAAAAAATGATGCTCGTCGGGTTCAAATCCAACGCCGGCGGGTATCGTCGTTGATCAGGCCACTGCGGCAGGCCGGAAGTGATGTGAGCCTGTGGCCGCAGTGGGCTCCTCTTTTAAAAAATGCCATTGCATTGATCACTGCCGGCTCCTTCCACAAACCGACAGTAATGGCATGGGCGCGCCTTTTAAAAAATGCCGTTGGATCTATCACTGCCAGCTTGTGGAAGGCACTGGCGGTGATGGACTGGGCGTGCCTTTTAAAAAATGCTGTTGGACCTATCACTGCCGGCTTGTGGAAGGCGCCAGCGGGGATGGACTGGGCGCTTTTTTTAAAAAATGCCGTTAGACCATCGCTGCCGTCTCCATCCAGGCGCCGACAGTGATATAAAGTAGAGATTGTTTTTTATAAAATTTATCTCTGCCCCCTCTGATCAATACAGCAAGAGCACTGCTCCCACATACCACGACAACATGGGGGCTATAAAATGGCTATCGTGCTTGGAACCTCTATCTGAGTTTGTGATCCTTTTCCTCCCTCTTTCTCTAGTTGTTTGCTAGTTTTCCAAATACATGGGTTCCCTTTGGGAGAAAGCCCTCCACATACAGATATTGGCATGTGTTATAGTAGTCCACCAAAATAGTGCACACTAGTGGTGCTAGAAGAATGCTACTGAAGATGAGCTGAGCCGCATGTTGGGGTGCCCGGTGAGATTGACAGAGCTGTCCCACGAGCTGGATTCTCTGGGTCTCTGTGAATCATGTGCGTTGTAGACAGTGCATTCATTCCTTGAAGTGTACCTCTGCAGTGGCATGCGTTCATTTGAGGTGCTATGAGATTGACAGGCTTTGTGCAATTCTCTCCTGGAGTGGTGTTAGTACTCGAAGGCGACGCCAGAAGTTTATGCACAAGTTGGTCGCGCATTTCTCTAGGTCGCGGTACGACTGCCCCATCGAGGAGTACACGCCGGTGCGGTTCGAGCCGCGTCCGGCCCCTCGCGCGCCGCATCCGACCCTTGCCATTTGTGCTAGAGATGGAAAGTAGGCCACAACCAAGGACGAAAGCAAGTGGTCAAGTTATAATGTGTTGATACACATGGATGATAACATTGACGGTGAAGAAAAATATGTCTTTGTTATTGTATATGTAATTTTATAATTTTTATTTATTTTGTATTCTATCCATGTACTCTCTTTAAATAAATATTTTACAAAGTTGAAGAAAAATATTCTATCCATGTACTCTGTCTAAATATATCTAGTATTTTCAATAAATAATAATCACTTTGTCGGTGCCACATTGGACACCGGCAGTGATGTTATTTTGAAAACTAAGAATTTTCAAAAAAAATTTGACACCACTGCGACTCGAACGCGGGTCCAGCAGATCAAACATTTATGCCTTAACCACTGCGCTCAGAGAGGATAACTGCTTTATTTGCTACTTCATTTGTTTAACAGTTTTTCTTTGAAATTTGTAAAATGATTAAAAACCCGAAAAATTTGCAAAGATTAGGACTCGAGCGTGGGCCTCAAAGGTCACAGGGCGCAGCCTTAACCGCTGTGGTAAAGACGACTGTTCGTACGAAGTAGGAAATTAGTATAATTAAGGCTTGACAAGTAATCACTTTCTGGGCGCGGTTAGCACCGGCAGTGATGTACTTATCACTGCCAGTTCTGTGTAGGAGCCGACAGCGATATACTTGCCAGTTCAAACATGGTCAAATTGAGGCACCAAACGACCTCAGATGGAAAACATCTGAATACAAGGGTGATATAACTCATCAAGATACACCTTTAATAGATAGGCCACTTTTGCATTTGAGACAGTGGTACCCAACACCAGTCATAAATTCTTGAATCTCACATGGACTTTATGGAAGTGTATGTGGCACGTGTGGATTTGGAGCTACACTTTCCTAACACTTTGTCAGATGCAAAAATGGCCTTTGTATGAAATGTAGTTCATGATGAGTGGACCAAAGTTGGTATTCAAAACACTTCAGTTTGAGACCATCTAGGGTTTCAAATACTGGATACGAGGTGCCAAAATTCAAAAATTCAATGTTTTAGTGGTACAAGCTCTGTCAAATGAAGAGTTGACCATTACACCAAATGTTTATCATGAGGAGTGTGACATACCTTGTGTTCATCACTTTTGCATTTGAGGCCATCTAGGGCTGGGTCAAAGTGGATTATCACAAAAATCCAAGATTTGACCAGGTCAAACATGGTCAAATTGAGGCACCAAACGACCTCAGATGGAAAATATCTGAATACAAGGGTGATATAACTCATCAAGATACACATTTGATAGATAGGTCACTTTTGCATTTGAGACAGTGGTACCCAACACCGGTCACAAATTCTTGAATCTCACATGGACTTTATGGAAGTGTATGTGGCACGTGTGGATTTGGAGCTACACTTTCCTAACACTTTATCAGATGCAAAAATGGCCTTTATATAAAATGTAGTTCATGATGAGTGGACCAAAGTTGGTATTCGAGACACTTCAGTTTGAGACTATCTAGGGTTTCAAATACTGGATACGAGGTGCCAAAATTCAAAAATTCAATGTTTTAGTGGTACAAGCTCTGTCAAATGAAGAGTTGACCGTTACATCATATGTTTATCATGATGAGTGTGACATACCTTGTGTTCATCACTTTTGCATTTGAGGCCATCTAGGGCTGGGTCAAAGTGGATTATCGCAAAAATCCAAGATTTGACCAGGTCAAACATGGTCAAATTGAGGCACCAAACGACGTCAAATGGAAAACATCTGAATACAAGGGTGATATAACTCATCAAGATACACATTTGATAGATAGGCCACTTTTGCATTTGAGACAGTGGTACCCAACACCGGTCACAAATTCTTGAATCTCACATGGACTTTATGGAAGTGTATGTGGCACGTGTGGATTTGGAGCTACACTTTCCTAACACTTTGTCAGATGCAAAAATGGCCTTTGTATGAAATGTAGTTCATGATGAGTGGACCAAAGTTGGTATTCAAGACACTTTAGTTTGAGACCATCTAGGGTTTCAAATACTCGATACGAGGTGCCAAAATTAAAAAATTCAATGTTTTAGTGGTACAAGCTCATCAAGTCAAATGAAGAGTTGACCATTACACCAAATGTTTATCATGATGAGTGTGACAGACCTTGTGTTCATCACTTTTGCATTTGATGCCATCTAGTTTTAGTGGGTCAAAGTGGATTATCACAAAAATCCAAGATTTGACCGGGTCAAACATGGTCAAACCATGTCAAATCTCTAGAAAAAAAACTAAGATCATGTGTGGGGACTTAGTTTACTTGTTTATGTGCTTAGAAAAAAATTTGAAGCCAATTTGACATGGGAATACGTAGTTTTCTATTTATTACTAATATATCTAGTATTTTCAATAAATAATAATCTTTGCCGGTGCCACATTGGACACGGCTAAAGTGATGTTATTTTGAAAACTAAGAGTTTTCAAAAAATTTTGACACCACTGCGACTCGAACGCGGGTCAAGCAGATCAAACATTTATGCCTTAACCACTGCGCTCAGAGAGGATAACTGCTTTATTCGCTACTTCATTTGTTTAACAGTTTTTCTTTGAAATTTGTAAAATGATTAAAAAAACGAAAAATTTGCAGCGATTAGGACTCGAGCGCGGGCCTCACAGGTCACAGGGAGTGGCCTTAACCGCTATGGTAAAGACGACTGTTCGTACAAAACAGGAAATTATTCTGACTAAGGCTTGACAAGTCATCACTTTCGGGGCGCGTTTAGCACCGGCAGTGATATACATATCACTGCTGCTGGTTCTGAGTTGGAGCCGGCAGTGATATACATATCCTACGACGCTGTCCGCCGCCCCCGACGACGCCCTCCTCCGTCACCGACGTCGCCGTCTGCCGCCCCGCTCCTCCGCTGACGGCCACGCGACCCGCGGCCCCGTTCAGCACCGGCGCCAGCGGCACCACCGGCGCCGCCGCCGCCACACCGGAGCTCGCGCGCCCCTGCCCCGCGTCCAGCAATCTCCGGAGCATCGTCCACCCTCACAGGCATCTAGGAGTGCGCGGAAGCGGTCACCATCTGTTCACGCGGTTTGTTCCTCTCTTTCCCCCCCCTGCATTCGACGAATGCCCGTATAGGCTTCGTTGCTGCAATGATCTCGAACTTTGGTCAATTCGACCTTGTTAACTTATGAACCCGCCGATGCTCGAACCCTTTCTGTTGTAAGATTTTGGAGATGCTTTAGAGGGTGCTAGTAGCTAGTATAAGCAAATAAATTCACCATCTTAATTCTACTTAGGATTTGAGCTTGATAAATTTTGTGTGATGTTTCTATGCTGAATTGCTGATAGTTAGCCATAATTGGAGGCTCAAATCTGTTATTGGACATGTTTCATAGTCCAAAGTAATTTAGGCCTATTTAATGTGGGTTTAATGTTGCTAGCTTGTGGATTTTGTGTAGCTTTAGCCATAAGTCCAAATGGGCTGAAATTTGGTCAGCAAGCTAGTGTGGACATGATTTGTAGGCACTTGTAGGTCATAGATATATATCCTATTTGTAGGTCAAATATGTACATCATTTTTGTAGGCAATTGTGGATTGTCTTGTTATTAGTTTAGCACTAACTGACCACGGTCAATTCACATCCATGGTTCATCACCAGATTCCTCGTAGCCGTAGAGATGGAGCATGAAGCAGTTAATGTTGTCGGTGACAACGAGGCCGCTACTCACGGGCAGGGAGAAGAGAGCCCGAGCAGTTATTTGAACCTTCATGATGAACAAGAAGAGCAGGCTAACCAGGTAACTTAGGTGTCATTTGATGACATAGGCACACCCACTACTGCATTGACAGAGTATTAACTTACACGTTCTATCCAGCAGGTTCCTTCGCTGGTCACCGACCCACCGCATACCGGTGAGCCGCAGGCAAGCAGTGGTATCCAGCAGGTTCCTTCGCTGGTCACCGACCCACCGCATACCGGTGAGCCGCAGGCAAGCAGTGGTAATACTAGAGTCAGAACCAAGCGAGTGCCGACACAACTTCCTAAAGGCAAGTTGCCGATCACCGCATTCGATGATGGACGCGGTTTCCCTTCTGCACCAGAGAAATCTGTGAAGAAGTACTCAGGGGTCATCGGCAACCTTGTAAGGCAATTTGTCCCCTTGAAGTACTATAAGTGGCAGGGGAAAGATACGGACCCGTCCATGGTTCCCGAAAATATCAAGTTGCAAATATGGAATGATGAGCTCCCAAAGTATTTCACATTCCCAGAGGAAGATCAGTTTGACAAACCCTTAGCCCAGAAAAGAACCTATGAAATTATGTCCTCATGCTTCAAGACTTTCAGGGGTGATTGTTACAGGAAGTATATCGTTGGTGGTGCACAACCAAGTTTTGGTAGTGACTCAAAGTTGGCCTATTAGGGGGCCTACTGGGAGGAGTTCATGACTCACTGCGAGTCCGAGGAGTTCCAAACCCTTAGCACGCAGAATAAGGAGAACTCGTCGAAAAACAAACTTCCTCATTATTGCGGCTCTCGTGGATATGCCAAGCTTATTGATGTTTTTCAAAAAGAACTTGAGAAGCAGTTAGAGCTTATTGAAGCTGGCGTTGAGATTGTGACCCTCCATTGGCCGGCCAGATCTATAATGTTCTGTATCGTGAGGAACTGTCGTCATGGTAATGATGGGAGCTTTAGCGTCTTAAATCATCCAAAGAGTGAAAGCATAGATGATCCGGACATGAGTGCCCTCGTCTCGAGGATCTCCGAGATAACTGAGGAGGTGATTCAAGGGTCACGCACTTCTGACAGGGAGAACGACGTGCTCACCCAAGCACTCGGGAACAAGGAGCATGGTGGTCGCACCAGAGGAGCCGGGGTTGTTAGTTGGTTGCTAGGTTTCTCGGAAGATGCGGAAACTTATCGGAGCCACAACCGGAGTAAGAAGGCAAGAGAGGAGGAGACACTCAAGATGCTTGAGGATGTGGAAGATAGATGGAACTCCAAATTAGATCAACTAGTTCAAGAGAAGGTCGAACGAGAACTTGCATCCCAGCAATCTCAAGGACCACAAGCACGGGGTTGCAGCAGTTGTGGGTCCACCCCTTTTGGTGAAGCAGATGTGGATGTGCCTCACCCGGTCGATAGCATCACTGACCGTGTGAATGTCAAGCTGTACATCAAGCAACAATGGATGAAAGACAAGGTGGCGCTCGGCCAAGCCTTACCCAGGTTAGATGGGACCATTAAAGGCACCCCAATTCCACCAGGGTACGCCAAAGTCACAATTGAGAAGGTACTCAAGAAGAAGTACGGAAGGATACCCATCGACCACCCTGCATCGGAGGACATGCCAAAACTTGAGCAGAACATAGGATTTGTTGTGGCATGGAGCAAGCGCCTCATTAAGCTTGAGCACGAGATGTCCTCTGATGAAGAGGACGAAGAAGAACCCTCGCCCCACAACTCAAAGCATCTCCGAGCGGGGACATCCTCAATTGCCATCAACCCCATCTTCTTCTCCTCGTCCTCATCGAGTCTCCTCTCGCATCGCGAGAATCCTCTTCCTTCTCCTCCGCGCCGGCAACCTCGCTCCTTTGCCTCCTCCACCTCCTCCACCTCGTCGGCATACTCCACCGGGTGAGCGGACTCCTCCCCCTCCTCCTCCTCCTCCTCCACCTCGTCGCATACTCCACCACGTGAGCGGACTCCCCCCCCCCCCTCCTCCTCCTCCTCCTCCTCCGCCTCAGCTTACTCCACCACGTCAGCGGACTCCTCCCCCTCCTTCTCCTCCTCCGCGTCAGTAGACTCCTCCTGCTCCTTCGCCACCTCGTCAGCAGAATCCTCCTCCTCCTCAGGAGACCGCCCCTCCTCTTACAGTGGGTTCTTCAGGAACCCGAGGGAGAAAAGCGAATCCCGGTCGCTCTACAGCTGGGACTAGTGGACATGCTTCTCGTCGTCCTCAGACACAGGCAACGACAACATCCTCTCAGTCATGGAAAAAGGTCCTCGGCATTGATTTCTAATGCTGCCCATGGCGATCAAGGGCAAAACAAAAGGCCATTCAGTGCTAGCACTTCAAACCCGATGGACAAACTGTGGACAGCCAGAATACCCAAGTCCCAGTATGTACCTTTTTTCAATCTCGTCGACAATTTTCCTATGGCTTTGAAGAGGAACGAATATGAAAGGCACACCCAGAACAAGTATAATAATGAAAACGCCGACTGTGATATGAAAGAGCATCTAAGAAAGATAGATAAATTGTGCCAAGATTGTCCGGAGTTGACCAGGGATTTAGCCGAGGACATGTATTGGGAGTCAGTTGGGAAGGCACCATTGGCGCGGCAGTTTGAATACGGAAAACCTATGGTCTCCGATGAAGAGTACCAAAATCTTCCCGCGCCGATGCGTAAGTTGCACGAATATTACATGGCCGTCACCTCACAGCACCAGGATTTTGCATTTACTGCTGTTATCCCTCCGAAGCTAGTCTACTACTATCCAGAAGAAGAGAAGGTGCTCGTCGAGTACGAGGCTCTTTTTCAGCTATATCAGGGAAACAACCTCGACGTACAACACATGACATTGTGGACTATGTAAGTACCGTAAACACATGAAATCCTAAGTAATGCTCTCTCGAGTCACCAACTGTTAATTGTTTTCAACTTTGAATGTTTTTATGCAGGCTAATTTGGTGCTATGCTTCAATAAAGAAGAAATGGCAGCACTTAGACTTCATTGACCCCCTCATAGTCAATGAAGGGCTTATCATCAGTAATTCGGACGAGGTGCTAAATCTCTTGGGCCCAATTTTCGAAGAGTTCGTGAAGAATGGGAAAACCACGATACTTCTGCCCTATAACTTCGCGTATGAGTTCTCCACCTTTGTTTTTATACTTCTCTTTTCTGTCAAGATTATTGGTTAATTTAGATCATGTGATTGCAGAGGTCATTGGGCTTTCATCACTGTCGATCTTGACAACAATCTGATCGATGTGTGGGATTCAAAGAAGATTCCACTTAAGGACTTGGATCCACTGTTGCAACTATTCAATAAGTAAGTGATACTAATAACATATTATTACCTGATCACACATGTGTCTTTCTAATGTTCCCCCTATTCAATATTTTTACACAGTCTTCGGACAAGATATAGAGGCCGGACGCAAAGAGCATTCAAGATTCAAATAATGAAGAAGATCGCGTACTTGAAGCAGCCTAAGGGCAACGCCCAATGCGGCTTCTATGTGATGTGGGCCATGTTTCGATTCCTCGGCTACACTTCGAGCGAGCCAGATAAACTTGTAAGTATAATCCTCTTTTCTATGTCTATTAATAATTTAAATAAATTATGATTGTACCGATTCCTTGTTTGCGTTTTGGAATGACAGCGGAAGAAACAAAACCACGAACTGTTGTTAGACTTCGAAATCGCCGCATTCTAAGCGGAGTTGGCGGAGTTCATCGACACCATGGTGCTTTCGAAGAATGGATTGTTTTCAGTTGCTCGAGCCGAAGGGAGGTACAAGGAAGAGTTGGCCCACCAACTTAATCGTCTCATGTAATTTTTATTTCATTGAACTAGAACTACATTTTGAGGGTTGTACAGGACATGTTGGAAGGAACTTGGATGTTGTATTATAAATGTAATTAATATAATTATAATTATTGTAACTATAATTAATATAATTATAATTATGCATTATAAAATAAAACTAAAATATATAATTTATTTAAAATTTTTAAAAATAAATTGAAAAAAACCACCATCACGCCATTTGCAACGGGCCGGCAAAGGTCTTCCGAACAACACTGTCGGCTCGTTGCACAAGCCGTTCGTGTTGTCAGAGCCAACACGGCCGGCTAATTCTACGAGCCGGCAGTGTCGTGTATTACAACACTGACGGCTCGAAGAACGAGCCGGCAGTGTTCGCTCTTACAACACTGTCGGTTCTTAAGAAGAGCCGGCAGTGTTGTCATCGAATAACACTGCCGGGGCATTCTACGCGCCGGCAGTGTTGTGTGCTCATCGCAGCCGGGGTGAAAATTCCGGCTGTGATGCACCACCCACAACACTGCCGCTTGCTCACTGCCGGTTCACTTTCCGTTAGTGATGAGGGTTGCGAACCGGCTGTGATATGAAAATCTGTAGTAGTGTAGGTTACAGCTTACAAATTCAGTCATCTCCTCTCTGCCAACATTCTACATGTGCACCATTATCCTCCCCAAGACTGTGATCAGCCCGATTTGTTCAGCAGAAAAGAAAGTGGCAAAGGCAGCATGGCCCTTGGTCTCCATCCCCAAAGATGAGGGTGGCCCGGGCATCTTGAACCTGTAAACCCAAAATGAAGCCCTCATTATCAAGTTCATGCACAAATTCTTCAACAAGCAAGACTTCCCCGTGGGTCCAGCTGATTTGGGATAAGCATTACAACACTGGAAAAACTACCAGATTCCACCATCCCAAAGGGCTCCTTCTGGTGGCAAGATGCTCTTAAAGTTCTGGGGAAATACAAAGGTCTGGCAATGATTCAAGTACAAAATGTTACTACCTGTCTTCTTTGGGAAGATCTATGGAATGGCAAAGTGAGACAGTTATAGTACCCTGAACTCCTTCCATTTGCTAAAAACAACAGAATAAGTCTGTCTACAGCTCATGAGTCACTTGACGTTCTTAATCTCTTCAATCTCCCAATATCTTCTGAGGCTTTCGAGCAACTGCAAGAGCTTCAGCTTAACCTATCAAATCTAGAACTCAATGATTAGTGTGATAAATGGGAATACATCTGGGGATCAAGCATCTTCACCTCGGCCAAAGCGTATGAGCACTTCATTGGTCATTCAAATGTCGACCCAGTGTACAAAGCTCTAAGGAAAACAACCTGTCAGGATAAGCATAAAATCTTCTTCAGGCTTGTGCTAAAAGACAAATTGAGTACAAGAAACATGATCAATAGAAGAGGTATGCAGCTCCCAAGCTACCAGTGTGTTTTATGTCTGCAAGCCCGAGAGGAGACTCTTATGCATTTGCTCTTCCACTGCCCTTTTGCTCAAGACTGTTGGAGCCTCAATAATTTCCATTTTCAAGCTAATCTAAGTGTCCCAGAAATTGTGCTTGCTTGGAAGTCGCACATCAATATGGCGTTTGCCTTGGACATCTTCATAATTTGGTGCTGGAGAATATGGCTGGTTAGAAATGAAGCTATCTTCAGAAACATTGCCCTGACAGTTCAAAGATGTAAGAGATTCATAGTTTAAGAACTAGCATTCCTGCTAATCAGAGTGAAAGCTTCACTGGCTCCAGACCTACAGCAATGGATCAGCACAAATCTGTAACTCTCTGGGAGTTTTTTCTCTCCTTCGATGTACCCTGATCCCTCCCCCACTATCTTGCTTGGGTTTTTTTACTTTTTGTTTCCCTTTTTGGCTGTTTAACTTACTTTATAATGCACCTTACTTTTTTTATTAATATAAGTCAGTAGGAGCCCCTGGCTCCTCCTGTTTTCCTCAAAAAACAATCCGTGCCGGTGAACGTACGGTGAAAACCCTTTCTAATTCCTCTAGGTCGGCGGCGGTGGCGAAAACGTGACATCTACCTTTTTGAAGGGTCATCGAAGTTTGTGTTCCTTGGGTGGACCTGCTCGTGTGCTTCAGAATGTTTGGCATCTGCGGATGTCAATGTCCTTTGTGAAGGCATCGTTGGAGCACTTCTGCAGCCCATCTTGTGCGGAGCTCATCGGCGATGCCATGGCCGGCTGTGGCTTGGGTGATCTAGAGTCCTAGTTGACGATTTAAATGTTCGGTGTCGATAACGGAGCAAGGCGGTCACGAGAATGGTGTGAACACACTGGAAGGGCTCGGACTGTACGATAGTTGTGACCGCAGAGGACTCTAGCAAACAGGGGCTACCTCTGATTCCAACTAGAAGTGGCAATCTCTGCCACCGAGCTTAGCAGGGCTAGCCAGCTCAAGCCATCACTCGCATAGGAAACTGCTTGTAGCGGCTTGCCGCCATGCGTGTAGTCGGGACTGTACTGCCGGTGCATGGACTAGCTGGGGATCATATTTTTTCTAACGGATCTATAAATACGAAAGGTGGTCCTGTGCACCAGGGGCGGCTCTAACAATTGATCTACTCTAGTTGCATATTTGTTCGATGCTCAATAAATACGAAAGGTATAACTGTTAGTGTCCATAAGACACACAAGTAATCATTTGTCTGTTGCATACAGACTGATAAGTGGTATCACTGATAGTTGTGAGGTCTACATAACCTTCTACAATGCACACATCCTTAAAGGAAAGTTTGTATGTGTTCTGAAAATACCATTGGCTTGGGAAGCATAGGGAATTCGTGAGGGAAAACTGTCATGTTGTACACAGGCTACTCGGCAGAAAAAATGGCGGATCCGATCATCAAAGGGCCACACCAATGGCAACCACTCACTCTAATTCCTCTTGTGTGAAGCCCGCAACTCTCAGCTCCTAGGTGGGCGAGGCTACCATGGCTTGGGTCCACACTAATGCAAGATGTGGCTGGCTTGTCAACTGTCACCAGCTCCGGCTCTGTTGCAACTCGAACTCGAAGCACGACTGATCTGACACAAGACATACTTAAATGTTTGTGGAGATTCCACATTGACTCAGCCTTGGTGAGGAGTAAGGGTGGTGCTTGCTGCAATGCTGCAGCCAGTGAGAGCAGCAACTGTTGGTTTGGTAACAACGTTCAGGTCCTGAAAAAACTGCAAGCTTTTGATAGCAAACGACAGCTTCTAGTTCAAACTTCCATTGTAGTTTGAGTTCAAAGTTCCAATTGAGTGTACATTGAAGAACTGTGCAGATTTGAGGAAACTGATCAACCCTGCAAATAATAACCTAACAGTATGTCTTTGCAATAATTCTGTATATACAGTGCTGTCAATACCGACAAGTTGATCAACTCTCTCTATTCATAAAATATCATAAAGTTGGGCAAATGTTTGCTGATGAAGCTCGATGAATCGTAAGGAGTTATTCTCACTTTGGTTCATCAGAATCAATATGGCTTCATAAAATCAAGAACCATCCAGGACTGCTTGGCTTGGTCCTGTGAATACCTGCATCTTTGCCACCACTCCAGAAAAGGAAATAATTGTTCTTAAACTTGATTTTGAGAACGCATTCGACAGAATTGAGCACCAAGTCATCTTGCAGACACTGAAGCAAAAAGGGTTTAGCACCAAGTCATAAATCCACAAGTTGCTAAAAAGTCATTTTTATCGTTTGTTACTTAAACATTAATTTAAGCCACAAGATCATAGTCATCGGAAGAAAACCCAAACTATACTTGCCTTAGGACTTGCTTTACACTTAATGTAGTTGCTCATACTTTGCTTCTTGTCAACACCTCCTCATCTCCGGCGCTCACAAGCAGTTCTTGTTCTACTCGTAGCAACCACCACACATAGACAAACATACAAGAAACAAATAAAAGCAACTAAGAACAACATACCAAGAGCTCTAAAACAACGTGCTACGAGAGAGGTCTAAGTGGCATGATATAAGCTAATTAAAAAGATTGAATTTGCATGACACCAGAGAAGTATCATGCGAAGTGCAATTTTTGATTAAAAAATGGCTAAGCTTCTTCGGTGTTATATGGACAAAATGTGAGGATAGATATGATGCTCTTTGATGTACCATACCTAGAATTTCAGGCCTTGCCTGCACTCAGTGAAGCCGAGGCAAGATGGAACTTGACGTGGTGCTAACTATGGCTTCTCGGGACGGTGGATGTACGCCGACAGACATAGGCATGGGAGCTCGACAGCAGCGCATGTCAATCAGGTTGCAACTTTAATCAAGCAGGCATGACGCTTGTTTCGGGTGTCAAGATGACGGAGGAAGTAGCATGGTTTCTGCGCCGTTGGACAGAAGCTGGGGTGGCCATGACTTCATCTAGGAAGGATCAAGTACGATGTGCGGATAATCTTGCATGGTATTGGATATGGTTCAGCTGTGGTGATGACAAAATAAACACAGAATTGCTCAGACTAACTGAAGAGAAAAGAGATAGTAACCATATTACGAATATGAAATGCTCACCGATGGCAAACAACGATCCATGCCCAGAATTCTGCAAAGGATTGTGGAGCACATAGCAGGATGGACGGTGACTGGACTTGCATATATATGGAAAACGGCCAGTGTAGATGAGATCAGGCCATGGGACGATGCTGATGAAGTCTGAACAGCTTTCAAGCGACCTAGCGATGCTCCGGGCTGTAAGCTTTACGGCGCCTTCCAAGCGCAGCTTGTGCAGGTTTGGACGACGGCCGCAGCAGCAACTTCACTAGATGGCGACTCGATGAGCACCGTCGGCTGGGGAATAAACATATGTTGATGGCTAATTATTGAACAAGAAGACCATAGATAGAACGGATTATAGGCAAAACGTAAAGGATGAATGTGCTGTTGATGCACGTACCGTACATGGCCTTCAAAGCATGCATGGCATACACGCTGGCTAGCTGGTTTGGATACCGGAGCATGAACGGCTTGGCTAGCACCATGACGAAGACTCCAAAGCAAGCAAACGCTGGCGCCAACGATATAAAGGAGAAAGGAAGAGAAATTTGATAGGATCGTTACATATAAATAGGGAGAAGAACTTTGTACCTTTGCATCAATTTGCAATATGGTACTAACTTTGCATCATCTATCTTTACTAATAGGCCCAATTAAATATCGAAACCCATTAGTAAATAAAGACATGGGCCTGAGGGATTTTATTATTTTCGGAATTAATTATTTTCATGGATAGAATAATTCTAGAGAAGTCCAGAATTGATTTTAAGCCGCGAAAAAATATTCCGAAGGCTCCAAAAATTTAGGAAGAATTCTCAGAGACATTTTGGAACATGAGCAACCCAAAATTAGAAATTTTGGGGTGTGACAAAGAGCTTCAGCTTAACCTATCAAATCTGGAACTCAATGATTAGTGTGACAAATGGGAATACATCCGGGGATCAAGCATCTTCACCTCGGCCAAAGCATATAAGCACCTCATTGGTCATTCAAATGTCGACCCAGTGTACAAAGCTCTATGGAAAACATCATGTCAGGATAAGCATAAAATCTTCTTCAGGCTTGTGTTAAAAGACAAATTGAGTACAAGAAACAAGATCAAGAGAAGAGGTATGCAGCACCCAAGCTACCAGTGTGTTTTCAAGCTAATCTAAGTGTCCCAGAAATTGTGCTTGCCTGGAAGTCGCACATCAATACGGCATTTGCCTTGGACATCTTCATAATTTGGTGCTGGGGAATATGGCTGGTTAGAAATGAAGCTATCTTCAGAAACATTGCCCTGACAGTTCAAAGATATAAGAGATTCATAGAAACAAGATGAAGAACAGTGTGTTTTCAAGCATCCCAGAAACTTGCCTAGTCGCACATCACGGCATTTGCCTTGGACATCTTCATAATTTGGTGCTGGGGAATATGGCTGGTTTCACTTGAAACATTGCTGACCAGATTCATAGCTGAAGAACAGCAATGGATCAATGGCACCAATCTGTAACTCCGGAGTTTTTTCTCTCCTTCGATGTACCCTGATCCCTCCCCCACTCTCTTGCTTGGGTTTTTTTACTTTTTGTTTCCCTTTTTGGCTGTTTAACTTACTTTGTAATGCACCTTACTTTTTTTATTAATATAAGTCAACAGGAGCCCCTGGCTCCTCCCGTTTTCCTCAAAAAACAATCCGTGCCGGTGAACGTACACTGGGTGAAAACACTTTCTAATTCCTCTAGGCCGGCAGCGGTGGCGAAAACGTGACATCTACCTTTTTGAAGGGTCATCGAAGTTTGTGTTCCTTGGGTGGACCTACTCGTGTGCTTCAGAATGTTTGGCATCTACGGATGTCAATGTCCTTTGTGAAGGCATCGTTGCAGCACTTCTGCAGCCCATCTTGTGCGGAGCTCATCGGCGATGCCTTGGCCGGCTGTGGCTTGGATGATCTAGAGTCCTAGTTGAGGATTTAAATGTTTGGTGTCGATAACGGAGCAAGGCGGTCACGAGAATGGTGTGAACACACTGGAAGGGCTCAGACTGTACGCTAGTTGTGACCGCAGAGAACTCTAGCAAACAGGGGCCACCTCTGATTCCAACTAGAAGTGGCAATCTTTGCCACCGAGCTTAGCAGGGCTAGCCAGCTCAAGCCATCACCGGCATAGGAAACTGCTTGTAGCGGCTTGCCACCATGCGTGTAGTCGGGCCTGACCGTACTGCCGGTGCATGGACGAGCTGGGGAGCATATTTGTTCTAACGGATCTATAAATACGAAAGGTGGTCCTGTGCACCAGGGGCGGCTCTACCAATTGATCTACTCCAGTTGCATATTTGTTCGATGCTCAATAAATACGAAAGGTGGGTATAACTGTTAGTGTCCATAAGACACACAAGTAATCATTTGTCTGTTGCATACAGACTGATAAGTGCTATCACTGATAGTTGTGAGGTCTACATAACCTTCTAAAATGCACACATCCTTAAAGGAAAGCTTGTATGTGTTCTGAAAATACCATTGGCTTGGGAAGCATAGGGAATTAGTGAGGGAAAACTGTCATGTTTTACACAGGCTACTCGACAGAAAAAATGGTGGATCCGATCATCAAAGGGCCACACCAATGGCAACCACTCATTCTAATTCCTCTTGTGTGAAGCCCGCAACTCTCAGCTCCTAGGTGGGCGAGGCTACCATGGCTGGGGTCCGCACAAATGCAAGATGTGGCTGCCTTGTCAACTGTCACTAGCTCCGGCTCTGTTGCAAGTCGAACTCGAAGCACGACTGATCTGACACAAGACATGCTTAAATGTTTGTGGAGATTCCACATTGACTCAGTCTTGGTGAGGAGTAAGGGTGGTGCTTGCTGCAATGCTGCAGCCAGTGAGAGCAGCAACTGTTGGCTTGGTAACAACGTTCAGGTCCTGAAAAAACTGCAAGCTTTTGATAGCAAACGATAGCTTCTAGTTCAAACTTCCATTGTAGTTCGAGTTCAAAGTTCCAATTGAGTGTACATTGAAGAACTGTGCAGATTTGAGGAAACTGATCAACCCTGCAAATAATAACCTAACAGTATGGCTTTGCAATAATTCTGTATATACAGTGCTGTCAATACCGACAAGTTGATCAACTCTCTCTATTCATAAAATATCATAAAGTTGGGCAAATGTTTGCTGATGAAGCTCGATGAATCGTAAGGAGGCAGGCTCTTCTGCTACAGTTCGCATTCACTAGTCATATTCATAATTCACACCCTCCCGAGAAAGACAGAGATATTATACTATAGTTCATAGCCCCTGTTCAGTTTGCCTTGCATTTCGGTTTGAGCATGTGAAAAGGTGATGGAACTCATGAACTAATAGTAATGTTACTCCATGATTCCACATTTCCAATGAAGTGTACAATATGCTTCCACACAGCTCAAGTTTACAATAAATGTGCAATCGATGTAGCAGCAGTAGTTAGACTTGTACTTGCAAACCAATATGGTAGAATACAGAAAAAAAAAATCCCAATTAGCAACCCAACTGATTTCTGCAGACCAATAAGGTAGAATGGAAGAACTCCCCAACAGGCCAATACTACCCGCAGATAGTTTCAGAAAGGACATTATAGGGGGGATATTAAAATTTCTGTATTTGCAGCATGGAGTATGCTTCAATATGGCTTAAGTTGTTTGGTGGAAAACTATTTTTTGTTACTAGCACAACAAACTACAACACATATAGTAATTTCCAGTGGCCCTCCCATTTGGTCTACGCTCCTACCTCGCTTCGTGTCCTCTCCCGAAGACTAATAGGAACTATACTGGAATTCCATCGGGACTATACAGCAATTTCCCGCAAATCAATTTGTTTTTGTGTAAGGAAAATTACCAAATTTCAGTGAGTGGGGCGCTAAGATTACTTAAAATGTAAACTATTTTTAGATGCTGCGAACATCCATTTTGAAATGCGGTCATCAGGTCTACCGGTTCTGTAAATTATACGTTTACAAGGGAAAGCCTGCTATGGTCTCTAGAAAAATACTATCTTGAAATGTGTTTAAAAAACGTTGAAAGTATAACTGTATGCCAAAAAAGATAAATATTTTTCTACTCCCATGGCAAGTACCTAAGGATCTCAAATGAAATGCCTAGTGATTAGGAAGTCTGTCTCATCAAGCTTGAGAGTTTTGATTTGAATTTATCTTCATTCAACTACATTTGTAAATCTTTAAAGTGTTTATTGTTTAGACCAGTATTTGTAGAAACAGGGAACCGCCCGAGTAATCAATTATTATGGGTGCTTTACATAAGCTGCTGCTCAAAAAATCTAGCCATCTCTTTTTCGAAAACGTGCGTAGCACATGTCGCATTAAGAGAAGATTGAGTTTTGTTTACATTCCGCCCGTGCGAGACGAGTTGCCTTGCACGGAGCGGACGACACACATTACAATAACCGCCGGCTTTAACGGTGCTGCTTAGAGTGATGTAGTTCTAGGCTAACAAATTGTGCCCCAGGGTTGTGACGACGCGTTGGCTACAGGGCCGAGAGTACTGCAAGGGAACGGAACCCCGCCGCAGTCCCCTCGCCTGCCTCCTCCCAAATCCGCAAAACGACGTTGGCTTGGTCCGTGGCGACGTTGTCAAAAGTCCTTTGGTTCCTTTCCTTCCTTTCTATGAGGCATCTCTAGAGGCAATTGACATAAATATTTTAGGGATTCCATATTGGGTATATTTCTATGAAAGTACATTTTAGGAGGCATACACCTTATCGGAATGTCAATAGGAATCTATTTGTGGAGGTGATCACACTGGACTTCAGATAATCTGGTGTACTGCACTACGTGAAAAAAAACACTACGGGAGCGCTTCCCCTTTTACTGTAAGGGCGGCTCAATCACCAGCCGCCCTTACAGTGGTCAGGGTCACTATAAGGGCGGCTCAATCACCAGCTGCCCTTACAGTGGGCGGCTGGTGATTGAGCCGCCCCTACAGTGGTCTGTAGGTGTATAAGCGGTTTTAAAAAATTTCAAATTTTGTAAACGATGTCGGATGGAAAAACTTTCTATATGAAGTTTGTACATCTCAAAAAGTTATGAAACTTTGTAGTTGACAACTTTTTGATTTGACTTCATCTTGTCATGCGAAACCTACGTTTTAGTTTCCCAAATTTAAAATTCAAATTTTATAAACGATGTCGGATGGAAAAACTTTCTATATGAAGTTTGTACATCTCAAAAAGTTATGAAACTTTGTAGTTGAAAACTTTTTATTTGACTTCATCTAGTCATGCGAAACCTACGTTTTAGTTTCTCAAATTTAAAATTCAAATTTTATAAACGATGTCGGATGGAAAAACTTTCTATATGAAGTTTGTACATCTCAAAAAGTTATGAAACTTTGTAGTTGAAAACTTTTTTATTTGACTTCATCTAGTCATGAGAAACCTATGTTTTAGTCTCTCAAATTTGAAATTCAAATTTTATAAATGACCTCAAATGAAAAAACTTTCTAAACAGAAAGTGTAAATCTCAAAAAGATATGAAAGTTTGTAGTTGACGACTTTTTGATTTGATATCATTTAGGGCCTTAAATAAGCAAATTACTTTCGGTTGCGTACAATATGTGGGGAACCAAAACTATATAGAGACACATGTGATGGTTTAGTGCAGTAGTAAAGGGAGGAACCGCGCGAGCGTGAGGTCGTGGGTTCGAATCCCGGGTGATACAAAGTGGTTGACTGGTGGGGGCCCTTCCCGGATTTAAAAGATTTTTTGCTATTATTTTCGGTTTTTTTGGATTTTATTTTTAAAAAAATGTACTGTGAGGGCGGCTCATAGTGCTGGGGCACTATAAAATCGGTTGCATAGGGGCGGCTGGCCCAACCGCCCCTACAGTGGCCAGGCAGCCGCCCCTATAGAGCAGCCGTGGCGTAGTGCTGCACATATATGTTTGCTAAAAGACATCCCAGAAGGACGGCCCCCGCGTCGCCCAACCCTAGGGCGACTCGGGCGGCACCTCCGAGCGCCGCCACTCGCCGCCGCCCTCACCCCTCGCCTCCCCGGCCGTCGCCGGAGCCCAACGCCGGCACAACCCGGCGGACGGCCGTGAGGGCGACCTGCTGGGCCATCCTCGCCGAGTTCTCACGAGACGGCGTATGCACCTTCTCCTTCCCCCACGCCCCCACCACCTCTCTCCTTCACCTCCAGCCTCTCCGGCCAGCTCTCCGGTGGCAGATCGCGTGTCTCCAGGCCGTGATCCGTGATCCGCGACGGCGCTGGATGCACCTCCCCGATCCACTGCGGCAGCGGCCGCGCCAATCCCGATCCGTGGTGGTGCGGCCCTGCCCTGCCCCTCGTCGACCCGCTTCGGCCTCACCATGCCACCGCCGCAGCTTACATCATCCTGCGGCGGAGCGGCTCTGGGAGCAGCAGCCGCGTCGCGATCCCACGGCGGCGCGACGCCCCTCCCCCTCCGTGCCGGAGCCGGCCTTCCCCTCGATGGATCTGTAGCGTGGTTGGGTGGTCCGGCTTGGGGCGGTGGATTCAGGGGCGGGGCGGCGCTGGGCTTCGTCTGCCTGGCGTGGCCCCGAGCTCGGTGCCGCCTCCTCGGCTTGGTGTCGCGGGGGCATTCCAACCACCACCGCGTCCTATGCCTCCCGTCCAGGCCAGGTGCCCGTCCGGGATCTCTCTGTCGGCCGGATCCCTGCTGGGCGGATTTGAATGTCATCCTTCGGCCTCGAGCACACGGTGTACGCCACGGCCGTTCTCGGCATTTCAACTGCGTTTGGGAGAACCTCTGGGAGTACTGGCTCGACCCATTCATGGGTACGGCCATCGCGGCGCTCGTCTATGACATCACATCGGACAGCGCGCGCATCACGCTTTCTGCTACCTCGCGACATTTGATGAAGACCCTGCCGATTCTCCGGCATCTGTTGTATGTAGGTTTGGCTTGGATGTGTTTTTGCAGGACTTTGGATTACGGGTGAAAACCCTGCCTAGCGGTGCTGGGCCGGCGGCGATGACGCACAACATCATCTTCCCCCTTGGAGGCGTCGCTGCAATTTCCTCTTCCTTTCGTTGATGATGGCGTCTGCGGATGTCATTTACCTTCTTGAAGGCATCAACACAATCACACATTCTCCTAGCCATGCCCTGCACAACGACACTTGGGTCTCAGCTGCGCGTTAAGAGCAAGCCAAGGACACCCTCTCTCAAATAGAGGGTCGAAGCATTTTCGCTGTATTGTCCTGGTCATTCTATAAGACTATGGCTTTTTTTTTTTTGTTTTTCTCTCGCTTTTGTAACTTTAGGCTGTGTACATCACTGGATGTAGAAGCCAGATTTTAAATCCATTATCTAAAAAATATGTTTACTAAAAACTATATGTGTTCTATTCTAATTTGGTTAATTAGTACCTTGATGTAGATGGAAATTATTTTTTCTTTTTCTCGTTAATTTCCAAATGCAACAATAATTGTTGAATTAGGCTCACGGATTGTTGGTTAGATCTTTAGTTTATAGCTTCGGTTGTGGCCTCACTAATATAGATCCCATGTGGATATAACTGCGCTAGTTCCATGTTCATTTGTTGTAACTTCTATGCTTTGTAAATCCTTAATGTGTGTGTCCAGTGTTGCGCTCAAAAATTTATGGCAAACTGTCAACAAGACTCAAGTGTGATCAATTGTACAAGGACAAGTGGTCGTGTCACCCATATATAGCTGTGAAGGCAAAGCTCATATGAGGATGCAAACATCCTCATGGCAAAGCTCATATCTGCTTCAAAGCTACCATTGGCTTGGGATGCATGGGGAATTTTGGAAGCAAAGTAGTCATGTTCAACCACACACCAGAAGCATAAGGCCGTGTGCGCACCTAGGCTGACACGAGATGTTGCTGGCTCGTCATCCAACTCGACCTCCACATCCAGTGCCACTAGTTGGGGCCATGCGGCAGATGTAATAATAGCTATCCATTGTGACCATCAGGACATATCAGTCAGGATTCCACAGTCACTCGGCCTTGTTGGCCTTGTTTAGATTGGAGCAAAGTTACAAATTTTTTCACTCTCTCTCAATCACATCAATGGACCCATGCATAAAGTATATATTAAATAAAGGAAAAATTAACTAATTACACAGTTTAGTTGTAAATCATGAGATCAATCTTCTAAGCCTAATTAATTTATAATTGGACAATATTTGCCAAATACAAACGAAAGTGCTACAGTGTCCGAATTGTAAAAATTTACAATCTAAACAGGGCCCTGGTTCCAATGCAACCTGCTACTGCAAAACACTGCCGTCAAATAAAAGAGGCTGCAAGCAAGATGCTTGCTTAAATGCAGCATCCCCAGTGAGAACCAGGACTACCTGTTAGGTAGCTACGTCAACTGTGCATGGAAGAGTGAATATGAAGCTGACAGAATACACTCCAACTTCTAAATAGTTCAATGGTCCGAAACCTTTGTTTCCTGTATGATTCAGGAAAAGCAGATGACTACAATTTACGAAATATAATAAACAAACTACTGCTTCTATCCCAAAAAGTGTTATTATTGCTTTCCAAGAAGTCAAATATTATCAACTGTGATCAAATAAGATAAATTTTACAATGGTTGTCGAAAAATGGATGGCTCACAAAGCCCGATGCAACTACTAAAAAGGCACAGTAACTAAGAGTTACCAATTTAAGAGGTACTAGGTGTGCACCAATTGTGTATTAAATGGTGGGCCCATACGCACTAGGTGCATGGTGAGATCAACTCCTAACAAAAAGTAGGATAATTTTATTTTCAAATTTTCTTTATGTAATCAAGGGTAGTTTGGTCTCGAAGTCCTTAATAGATGTCCGATCCTTGAACCGGTTGGCGTTGTTGCGGCCGTTCAGCGTCGTCGTCGGGGAGGTCTTCACGCCGCTGCTCTCCATCATCGGGCCTCCGCGCTCGTCGATTGGATGTGACTGCGTGCGTTTGCTTGAGTGAATCGTGTCTGACGAACATTCAGACAGGACGGGCGGCGACGGTGGCAGCGCAGAATTGCTCCGTCGCGAACGCCACCGTGGTAGGGATTACGGAACTCCAGTGTCACACCGGCTACCGACCTAGTGGAATGCGTAGCACGACGCCCTCCACGCAGATGACCTACAACCCATACACAACCTGCTTGCATGCTATTTGCCTCCTTCTGGCGCAGTCATCAATTCATCACCACTTCATCGATTGGGTGCAGCAGCTGCTGCTCCTCTGCCATGGCACCCATGTCGTCGATCTGCCCGCACAGCTGCATGAGCTTCTCGAGTTGGATGAACTGCCCGACGGACGAGTGGGGTTAGGTTCAGGGGGTCGCGGCTGTTGGCCTCAGTCGCTGGCGAGCGCAGCGCGCACTACTGCACAGCGAAACGCTGCCGTGTGCAACAGCACACGGCAAAGCGCAGAAAAACACACGGCAGCGTTTGCCTGTGCGGTAGTGGCGGGATCTCGCGACTCCTCTCGGGCGCCGCATTAATTCAGGCTTGTCGGCAAGGGATGACAGGAGATCGGGAGGGGACGCAATTACTATATTAACCACTCCTCAAATTAGTTGATGCTAGTAATTTGCTTAGTAACCAAGAGGAACTGAGAAGTACCGCCAACCACCATAAAAGCGATCGATCAAATAAATATAAGAAAACACAAATGTCTATGGTGCATAGTTAGTATCATAAGATGACTTGCTGAAATTATTTTCAAAATAAACTTATTCAGATATATTAATTGTACTAATATTTCTTATAACTAGTCGAATGTAAGAATGTTTTATCAGGACAAATGTCATAGTGACACTATTTCTGGGATAGAGGGAGTACAACTTCGAGAGACGCGGCGCAGTAATGGCCAGCCAGTATGGTGTGCATAGTAGGATTTTGCAGACCTAGAAGAAGAAGAAAATACTCCAGTTTACATCTTTGTGAAAATTACATGATCTTAAAGCAAAGCTCTAGTTGAGTAATTGTTAAGTTGATTATTTTCAGTTGGGTTGTCCCCTATGGAAGAGGTAGAGGGAAAGTAATATTAACACAGCAGGTAGAGGTAGAGGGAACAACTGGCTTGATTTGTACCCTAGAGTGATATTTGTGAGGAACACTTTATTATAGTGAGAACATGTGCATATATTGATATGAGAGTTGTAGCACAACATTAGATTGACTTTTCCAGATCCTCCTTGCAACAGGACGGGGCATATCATGGCAGATTGCCCAACAGACATGGCAGATATTGAAATGACTTCCTGTCATTTCTTTTATGTGGTATTAGTAAACTACCATTCACCTTTTGGTACACCATTCCCTGAAGCTAGGGCAAGGAGGCCACCGAACATGTCTAGCTCCTGTCATTTCCAGAGGTCACCACAGACACATCCTGCATCCTTACAGTTTGATCCCAATGAAAGAGTGTCTCGGTTATTTTGAATTACCTATGTTTCATCAAGTTGAAACAGTAGGTTCCCTTTTTATTTGCCAAAAGTTGCATTAGATTTATATCTCCATGTAATTGGGCAGTCTATTTTGGAAGGCAATTGATGCATCGGTTATATATATTATTCTCCATGTAGTTCCAGTTTCCTTCGTGCATGCATCTGGAGACGGCTGAGATAGGGCGTGCTCGTACAAACTTTGTATGAATACGATCGTGTTTCCAAACAGATATAGAGGAACACGTCAATACACCTAAACTGAGAAAGTCCAATTGAATACAGTAGACCATTATTTAAGACGAAAGGTACGTCTAGCTATTTTAGTCTATATAGCTACTTCTTTTTTATGCATGGTACAGAAAGATCCAAAGATACGAACTTAATGGTAAGTGTTGCATTGAGCCATAAATGACCATATGGCTCGTATGTGGCTACATATTGATTTTAATGACCTAATTGTCTTTACGATGGATAATCTAAGCAATACATCAACTTTGTTTCTAAAATTACAACATCTAACATTTGCACCTGTTCTCGTGAGCGAATGGTTATTGAAGCTCGCTCTCAGTTCAGAGACCTAGCAAGGGTCAAGCCCTGCATCCTCTTAATTAAAAAGCAGGGATGTTGTCTACTCATTCGTCCCGTCGATTTTTTGAACATTTGAAAAGACACTAATCTATCCCTTCAATTCTAAATCTAATTACCAAACATCCATTATGAAATATATTTACTGAAATTTCAGGTGGCTTGATCAAAGTTCAGCCACATTCAGTCCTTTCTCGGCCTGTATAGCTATCATACGGACCACCACAAAACCAGGTCCAAGCTAGTCTATTGCAGCCAACAACAAACCAAAGGACATGTGCCTAACTGAACCTAAATTACTAGACTGATGGTAAGAGTTGCCTAAATTAATCCACCAATCTAGTTGCCCATCATAAAACTTAAAAATGGGAGTCATCCCAAAGCTCCCTCTCCACATGATTAAGCAATGTTTTGTATCCACCTATCAATTCACTGGTTAAATATAGAGCACCTGAGTAGCACTTAGCAGACTTGGGTTTGACTCCTCATGGTTGTGAATTTAAGCATGTCCGCTTTATTTAAAAAAATAAAAAAAATATAGGCTGAGGTTTCTCTTGCTGACTTCGGTCAAAAAATTCACTGGTTAAATAGTTACAGCTAAGTCAAACCGCTGCAGCGGCCGGAGTATCCTGGAGCTGCCTGCCATGTCACCAACAGAGCCACATGTGATCGACATATTTAAGTTAGGGTATGTAGGTTGTCAAGTTTGACACTGGCAAGCCCAATGAGTTCTAAAGTCACATGACCATCAATCATAGACTTTTGGTTGTTCTGGGTGAACATGGTGACAAGTGCTGTGCGTTTTTCTCTTATGCTTGAAATAGCATAGCTCTACATTAATAACCTGAATATGTACTCACAGAAAAAAAAAACTTGGTTGTCCTATTCTCAAGCTCTTGCTGACTATCACAAGCGTGACGCCTATCTACTTTTACTTACATGAACCATGACAGTACTCTTAAGAACAGCTTGTTAGGTGTCCTTATACAGAACTAAAAGAGCACCAACATACATTTGTGTTCATTGAAGACAATGTGCTAAAGTACAGCGAAATGCATCGGAGCTCTGAAGCCATGTAGGAGGCTTCACTAGGACTTAAAACCAAGTTGTACACTCACCGTCAAGAACTTAAAACTGTGATGCCATGGGGACGTTAAGACAGTATATATGTAGGGTCTTTTCAGTTGCTACAAACATATATGTTAATGAAAAGAGGGAGGAAAACCAAAAACAAACCCACAGGGACTATATGGAAGGACAGACATGGGAGGTATAGGGAGTTCTGTTTTTGCATCTGGGAAAGGCTATGCACGGCTGAAATGACCAGAGCGTGGTACAGTCATGTATCGTAGTAACTCTACCATCCAAGATGAGTCCATTGACTTTCATATCGTTAATGTTCCAGGAGGTGGGCATAGGGACCATATACAGGGAATTCTTGGCAGAACATAGCCATGTCATATGAAAGAGACTGAATTGACCTTCCGACATTTATTTAGCATGCACCTTTTGGTACACCATGCCCTGAAGCTCCTAGCTATATGGCACGTACTCAAAGCACAGCTAGTTCTAGAGGTGACCATAGTCATGTTTTGTATCCCTATTAACTGATCAGAATGAAAGAGTGTCTTAGTTATTTTCAACTACCTATGTTTTATACAACTGGAATGATGTAACCTTCGCAAAAGATCCATGAAGAAGTTAGCTGTACGATTTCAGCTAAACACTGAGGGAAGTAATTACCAATTTACAACTAAGTTTATCCTCTTATTATATGGCCATCTATAAAGATCTTTATTTTTGTTGAACCAAACTGTAGATCTACAGTAATTGGGATTTCCTAGACTCTGTATTGGTCATCCACATTGTACCCGTTAATGCAAAGCCGGCCTGTAGACCGGTCGATGAAGCTTCCATGACAATCCGCGTATAAATATAAAAAAACAGCGGCGGCAGCTCCAACAAAATCCCGTGTCTTCGGCAGACTCCGCCGGCTGCGACGGGACCCCACCGGAGTACAACTCAACCTGCGGCCTCCGGCCACCGCGCCATCAGCATGCACCAGCGCCGACCTCCCTCCGACCATCTCACTCGCGGGTCGCAGCTCCGGTAGGTCAACCGTCCATCCCCGCGCATCCACCCCACCCAGTTCCAGAGCTCCGACGCGATCGATCGACATCACCCCCGTCAATCTCTCTCCATGGCGTCGCTCGCCCCACGCCGCCGCAGGGAGGCGCCCCCGCGTCCTCCACCGCTGCCCAGGAAGATGGAGGCTGATTAGAGGAAGGTCCTCGGCGTCCACCGCACCGCTGGACAACCTCTCTCTTGCGGAGCGCTCATTATAAATACTGATACATGATTCAAGATGTTTGACAATTTGCTCAACAGAATGTCGAGGGTGGTGCTGATTTTTGCGGCTTTGTGGTCCTCTCAATACTCAGGCGCAGTGGATTCAAATCCATTCAGAATTTAGGTTCCAGTTGGGCAAGCCTCATAAAAGAATGGGTCAGAATAAATTTGATTCAGCTAAGTGTTTGTGTTTGCATGTGAACCTTTTCCTTAGGTTCCATTCAGGTTCTTACAGGCTGTGTGTGATGTGAACCTTTTCCTTAGGTTCCATTCAGGTTCTTAGAGGCTGTGTATGATGGACAACCGGGTCCATTACCATTTTAGTAGGTTCTTGGAAGGTACAGACGGTGCTCTTCATATGAATCTTTTACACCTACTTAATTTATATCGTTGACCTTACAAATACCAATGAACTATTTCTGAATGATCAGCAACAATGCATTGTGGTGCTGGCAAATATATAATGTACTCTCTTGGTACAGATTGATATTGGACGTGTGCTTGAATCCAAACAAGCATAAGCCTTTTGTCTTATAGAACAATTACTTTCCAAATTTACTCATGCTGCATGTCAAACCTCCAACCTCCATCTCTTATCACTTAGAGGAAGGCTAAATTTGCTGCTGCATGTGAACGCACTATATCCACTGCTACATAACCATGGTAGTATATGCCTTTACAACATTGTCTAAATTTGGTTATGTGATTTTAATAGTTAATTTGTTTTCTGTTTGTTCCATGAATTCTGGGCACTGACTAACAAATTTGAGCTGATGTGCAATTGGTGTGCTCAGGATTGCACTGACCCTCAATTTTCATTGTCATCAATCTTACTACTAAAAGAAATCAAAAGTCATCGTCACCGCTCGCTAATGACCCCCCTCCGCTAATGACCCCGCTATCTCCGACGCCGCCCTCGCGTCCTTCTCAAAAAAAAACCGCTCATGTCCCGCTCCCACCTCTCTTCACCTTCCTAAAACCGATCGAGCCAACTTCCGCTCGTCCACGACGCGCAGCTGCGCAGCTCGTCTTCATCCAAGGAACCCGGCCTGCCTCGCGCGCCTGCGCCGTCGCGGTCGCCGTCGCCGACTGCCTCGGCGCCTCCTGTCGCCCTCGCCAAGTACTCCTCGCCTTGCCTCGGTGCGCGGCGCGCGGCAGAGCCGGATCGTCGTCCCTGCGCTGTCTCCGTCGCCCTCGTCGTCGTTGACGGCAGCGAGACCTTCCGCGCGCGTGCCTCGGCCTCGGCCATCTCGCGCCAGTGGCGTGCGCCCGCGCTGTGCCTCGACCTTGCCTTGGTACGCGAGTCGCTCGAATCGAGCGGCACGGCCAGGCGAATCATTCGAGCGGCGCAGCCAGGACTCGCCTCGCCGTCTTCGTCGGCGGCTCGAGCTTCCCCATGATTCGCAATGCCCAGCTCGCCTCGCTCCGCGGAATCGACCGCCTTGGGCTGGGAGATCCATCCGGGGGAACACTTGCTCCGGGGCGGCGGCCCGGGCCCGAATCTCGCCGCGGGCGGGCAATGTGAGCGCGCCCCGTCGGAGCGGGACGATCTGCGGGGCGGTTGCTGGCCGGGTGAGTCCTGCGGCGGCGGGATGGAGCACGTGATCGGGGGCAAGTTTAAGCTCGGGAAGAAGATCGGGAGCGGGTCTTTCGGGAGCTCTATCTCGGTACGCGCCTCCTCGCCGCAGGGTTCTTGATTGAATCTCTCACGCGCCTCCGCTGTTTTGTTTTGCCCGTCGTGCTGATGTGCAGATTTTTATTTTTTGGATTGACTGCAGGCGTCAATGTACAGAACGGCGAGGAGGTGGCTATCAAGTTGGTATGAGATAATCTGATACTGTTCGTGGACCGTTTTTCTCTAAGTTGTGGAAGTATATGCCCGTTTTTCATATTTGCTGATTGAGTCCGGTGTTCCAGTCTCTCTGAAATCATTGTTCTCTTGCAGATTCTTCATCACCAACTTGATAATTGATCTTACAATAGTTAGTATTAGTTATACAGAAGGTCACCAATTCTACAAGGTCAGCAACTTCACTATTAATCTTAGAAGTGCAGGCTTGGCCCTGCCATTTTGCTGTGAATGATATCTTGTTTCAAAAAAGACGAAATTAGCTGGGCTCTGGCATTTTTTTCTGCATATATATCTTCTATCAGGAAAGAAAAAAAAGAAATTAGCTTCTAAAGTCATGTGAAGCCACCTGCTGGAAGTTGCTGTCCCTTCCTGATGATAAGAGCGCCAACCAAAAACGTATTACCTACTGTTTTTTCTCCACCTTTGGAGAAAGTGATTGGTGTTTGAATTCGTTCAGAGTTTTGCTCCATCTCTTAATTTTCATGTTGCAGCTTTATGGTTTATTCTGAGTTTTGCTAGATGCAAACTTTGCCTATGTGTTTATATAAGTGTAGTCTTTCACTGAATTTCTGTTTCAGTTCAGAGCAGCAGCAGCCATTATCAGTTCATAATAGCTTGCTTTGCTCACCTGAAAAGGAAGTGTTTTTCAGCTGTTCGGTTTCAGGCTTACAACAATAGTCAGGTATAGAAGCTTGCCAATTCCTTCAGACTAATGGCGATCGATCTAACCGCATGTGCGTGCGTGCGTTGCAAGCAAACTTAAGGGACTTAAAGCAGGGACGACGAGCTCATTGAGTGGATTAAGATCCCCACGCGGTGGTGCCGTACGACATAATGGACCAAGATCCCCACTGTATTAGTAAGCATGAATCCTTGGTGCTCTTCTGCACATTCCTGAATCCGATGCACAGAAATGTGAATGCCTAGACTGATTTGTCTAAGTAATACATGCAGACATCAAGGCAACCAAGAAACTGCTTGTAGCTCGCCGTGCTCAAGCTCAGTGGCGGCCTGCGGACGACCATGGGATGCACCATTCCCAAGTAAGCCGTGTCCAGATTAGTCACTTCAGGAGTACAGGCTGTAGAAACAAATTTGCTTTTGTTTTAGTTTCAATACCTGAATTAAGCTCTAGCATTCACTTCCAATGTCGCTGGTATCGTATCTGAAATATCAGTACCATGTTCATGCATCTTAGATCTCTCAACATGCTGTCTGCCTGTCTGGAACTAACATTATGTGCAGATCGGTCATCAAAATGCGCAACAGATTTACTTTCCTCGACCTCATTGTTATCTAGATCGAGGTTGGTTAAAACATGATGACTAATGCAGCGTCCTGCAAACTTCACCACTCCATCTTCTTTTTTTTTTCTTTTTCTTTTTTTTGAAGCCTCTCATCTAGATACAGTTGTAGTATCTGGTACATGCACAGACGCCACACCACCCACACACACCCCCACTCACACACATACACACGTGCACAACTAGACATACAACTACACATAGATTGTGGCACTGAGCGGAGAGAGGCTGCAGAAGAAATCGGAGAAAAATCTCTGAGCTGGGGAAAAACCCCGGTGAAGCACCTGTCCGATCCAGGGATCGAACTCGTACAGTTACTCAACGACATGTATGGCAGCAATGTGGTGCTGCTTGTGATGAACTCCTTCAACACATGAAGACACTTGAGAGTCCATTGTCCATTCACAAGTTTTTTTTTTTTTTTTTTTTTTGTTAACGTTTGTCCATTCACAAGTTGACCGAAGGCTAACAGTTATGCTTGTCCTACAGATTGATGAGCAATAATCTCTAATTTCTTATTCGCTAATTGAGTTCTTACTGTTTCAGGTTTAGTCCAAAGTACCTGGTATCCTCAAGTAGCAATTAGACAGGGTCTCTGCTGTCTCACCATTACCCTGTTTGCCATAACACATGCTACTAAATGCCTCCTTGCTTATAAGGTACCACTGTAGCTGTAAATCATTTTAACAGAAATCATGCTACTAAATGATTTTTGTTTGAATATTGTGCTCATGAAAACATAGGCAAAGATAATATTTTCATGAAAATAAAAATTATCATAGGAATAGAAACATGTTTGAGCATACATGCCTTTGCATTTGATTTATATGGGTGAGTGATTTTGATAAAAAAAATAAAATCGTTTGAAATGATTTTGAAAATGGTTTGAAAAGGTTTTGAAATAAAAGAAAAGAAAAGGGAAGAAAAGAAAAAGATAATTCTTTCTCTCCCTCCCTACCATTTGTTTCAGCTGAAGACCGGCAACCTCCGTTGGCCTATATTCCTCTCTACGTCGCTGCTCAGAATACACAGCCCAGTTGCTCTCATCGTCCCTCTGTTTGGATGACCAAAAGCTTCTGTTGTACGGCGTCGTCGTCGTGTTGATCACGATGGAAAGAACGTCGTCGATTTCCTTTCTTGAAGCAGCCACATCTCCCACCTCCAGATCGTAACCGAGCCGGACTCCTCCTCGACAGAGTCGGTCACCACGCCGTTTCTCGTGTCTTCGCGTACGCTCCACGCAACCTCGTCCCATAAATAGCTAGCACCATGCTCGCCTCACCTTTTGTTGTTTCGCCCGAGCCCTTAGCAAGCCGCAAACCCTAGCCGATGACTACCAACTCGAGTTCGAGTTCCGCAGCTCCAACTCCATCGTGAGCAAGTCACCGAGAAGCATCAAAGCTGAGGGTCCATCGTCCGCTTCTCCGGGCTCTATGCCTGCCTTGGACCTTGCCGAACAGAAGCAGTCGTCTACCAGCCGATTCTGGACACCTTCCTATCGTCAAGATCCCTAGCTCTGCTCATCTGGAGAATCCATGCAGGAAGCCATCGCCATCGAAGTTTGTTCCTGCGAGCAGGTTCTCAAATGCTCGTTGTGAGTTCGTCGTAATGCCTGCTCCATACGTATGAACATTAACGTAGCAATCCGAGGCATGTTCCATTGTTTTCATCGAAGCTCCATCGCCAGCCATGGCCTCCTTGTTAGTTTGCTTTGCTTGCTGACATCATTTGATGACATAGCTATGTTTTCTTGCCGTTTTTCTTCAGAAAAACAAATCCACAAATACAAGGGAAATACATATATATCTCCAATCATCTCGACCCCGATTCTGGAGGCCAACAGCACCAGCACCATCACCGGTGAGACCCTCTCCATATATATACCTCTCTTGCTTTGACGTGTTGTCTTTAGCATCGTCAGTATCCATAACTAATCGGTTGACAACCGTATCTGGCACGTGGCTTCTCTTAGCCTATTACCGTGCCAAGGAAGCCAGAATCAACGCAGTATAGGCTCGATCAAGGAGCAAGCTGGCCATCCATCCATATATCCTGCCCATCGTGTTGATCGATCTGTTGCTGGAGTATGTGTTACCGGTCCTACATGAAGCACCATCATATTGTCCAGATCGTGAGCATGTCTCGCATGATCAATGGTGAGCACATCTACGGAACATCATCTTGTTTCTCTGTTTTGTTCATAAGTCAATTCCTGTCGTGACGACCACTATCATAGCTTGCTGACATCTTTGCTAGCCTTGATGACATCATTCATACAATTTCTTGCCGTTTTCCTTCGTAGAAACAAATCTCGAAATACAAGGAAATACACATCAACGTTCTATCTTGTTCTGCTCATAAAATCTCCATTTTAACTCCGTTTTGGTCCATTTAAAATGCGTTGGATTCGTAATTTCGTAAGCTACATAGTAGTGCTACTGTTAGTTCAGTTTGTAGCTGTTAGTTTTTAAGTTCATATTTAATGCATTATTAGTCTATAGAAAATCTTTGAAAATTCATATGCTTGTCACCGTAGCTCTGTTTTTGGTAGTCTTTAAATCTGTGTGATCGTAGTGACGTGTAAAATAATTTTAAAAGCTTTTCAAACTGTTTTACTATGAATGGTGTATTGCTCTAATTTAGTCCTATTGTTTGCTTCGTGTATGATTGCATAGATTGTTTGTGTGGTGCTCTATAATAGTTGACAATCGGTGAGCTTTGCGTTGATAATCTGAAGTTGGTGCTCAAGAAGAAGTGAAGATGGAGAAGCAATTCTACGAATATTTGGGACTTGAAGAAGGATCTAATTTTAAGGCAAGTATAGCTTGGGTTATCTTTTTGTGACCATGATCTAGTAAGCTTGATTAATGAATATGTGATTAAACATAAAAGATGAATATATCTTTTGGCAAAAGCTGGGACTTAACGTGCCGCTATGAGGGCTATATGGCTCTAGCTCTAGTGCATTCAAGAGACCTTTTCTAGCTTGTGAGAGGGAGGGCTGAATTGGGTATAGGGCTTTCTCTGTCCTTTTGTGCATAGCCGGGTAGGAATGTGCCTTTATGGAAGAGAGGTCCTATATCTGACGACAAAGCGACCCTTGCTTGTTAGACGAACTTTTGGGTGGCTTTATAGTGAGACCCTGCTCATTCACCTTGGAAGTGTCATGGGAGTTATAAACCTGAACAAATGGGAATCACGACTCATAGGTAAAGGGTACACCTCTGCGCAGAGTTAAATCGATTTATCGTCCGTGCCCACGGTTACGGGTGGCCCGGAAAACTGAGGGAACTTTATATGTTCATTTAAATTGTTTATGTGCAATTCATTTATCAAGTTTCACTTGATCACGTGGATATGAGACTATACTTGTTATACTTGCAGAGTTCGACATGGACTCACTCTTGCAATTCCCCCCACACCTCAGGAGTGGAGTTTAGGCTTGTGATCAACCAGTCAGTTTGGATCCAGTGGAGTGGAGTCTTTATGTGAACATCGGAGTTGTCTTCCGCCGATTGCTACCTAAGGGTATATCTCTTTATACTAAGTACCTTACGTATTTTTAAGCATTGTTTTGATACTACCCTTGACTTGTAGCTATATGTGGGAATTGACTCCTCGGACTCACATATGGTGTATATCTGGTTTTGTTCTTAAAATCGGGTATTACAATGCCGATGTAGGACTCAAGCCTAGGACTTGGAATTGCTAGAACAACCTTGTTCTATATACCTTGACAATTTCTTCTCCACTATGTCTTTAGCCTTGATATTCATCTCCTCCTTGATGCTTCTTTGAAAGCCTTTATTCTCATCTTTGTTGATTTCTTGCTATCTCTCCAACCTTGTTATTTTCTAAGAGATATGCTCATCTTTGCTCCATTATGAAAACCTTGTCTCGTCCTCTAAATTTTCTCTCTCTAGATGGTTCGTAACGAAAAGGCCGCTCGCACCAGCTTTGGAGGATCATGCTTCACTAGAGGGAACTATGCTCTAACAAAAAACCACAAAATGGAGAAGCTCATCCCGCCCTGCCAGAGACTCATATATATTGGCGCAAGGAGTACATCAACACACCCTTTAGCGGTTGAAGTTTTTGCTGCAAAATCACTATTTCAGTCAACAAGCTAAGGTTGAGTATAGACACATAAGGTGGATTCATCCTAAGTATAAGGATAACTGGAGTACAAAAGCACACGTCACCAAAAGGAATCAATTCACTGGATCACATGTGGTGGAATCCATTCATTCAACTCTCGCTGATCATCCCAATATGCATGCTGGAATATCTGATGTTGCTCATCAAGCTCTATTGGCATTGCGGGAAACACTATGAAGAGATGAAGGATGATATGCAAAAGTATTTTCCTCGATATCCACCTGGAATGTTGCAAAGTGTTATGACTGACCCTTGCATAGAGCGGAATGAATAATTAAAGGAGATGGCCTTGACCATACAAATCCAACATGAGAAGGTGGAAGCTAGAGCTAACAGAAATAAGGCAACACTATGAGGAAGTAGATAGATGAATGGAAAAGTTGTGCTGGACTACCCAAAATCAACAAGGTGGAAGAGGTATCTTGCTCAATCCCCGCAAGAGATGTTACTCCGGATGTTGCTGCAGGCACACCGTGTTCAAGAAGTAGGAGTTAGTGTCCCCTATGTGATAAACCGTTAGTTGCGAAGTTAGTTGAGTCAGTCAGGCTCAATGTGTGGTTCGTGAACTTTGAGTGCTTAGTTGATTTGTGCTTATGTTGATCTTGTGGTTTTGTCCGTGATTTCATTTAGCTTATAGGCCTAAGGTTTAGGGTTTAATGAATAGCTAGTTGAGTTTTGGTTTCCTCCTGTTTTCTGAATCCTGTTTTCTCGGACCAGTCTGTATTCTTCGGTTTATGTCTCAGATCTTGGATGACCAAAAATCATGAGAAAATTCTGGACATAAGTAGACTTCAAATATTTTTCTCTGTGCATAAGAATCACCCTTCATATCTGTTAGTTTGGAGTTAAGAAAATCATAAGACGATGCTTATGCGCTGTCTAAAATCTGGAGCAGTCTGAGTTTACTGTTATATCTCGAGATTTGTTCATGCAATGTTTATGAAATTTTTCTGGGAGAATCTAGACTTCTGTACTTTTCCAATGCCATCAGAATCACCTTCATATCAACTTTGGATTGGGAGCTATGAAATTCACAATGCTGTGTATTTGTGCTGTCTGGAATCTAGAACAGTTTCTGTTGTGGAGTATTTTCGACCAACTTAACTACGGAATCTGGAAACATGTTCTATAGGAAAGAAAACAATGTTCTATAAAAACTTTATTATTGAGAATTTTATAAGCTTTCCAACAGATTTTTGTATGATTATGGTACAGAATATGGAAAAGTGAGAGTTATGGAGAATTTTATAAGCTTTCAATGGTGTGAAGTATTCATTGGATCAACAGAACAGGAGTTATGTCTGTTTTTCTGCACTGCTGTTTTCCTGCTCGCGAAGAAATTGCATATGACAAGTTCCTTCCCATTTATATGAGTTTCTTTGGGATGATAGAAGGACATGATCCATCAACTTACTTGAATATAAAAGCTACCCTTTGGTGCCCCTGGTAGATCTTTTCTTAAGGGGGGTAGCCACGAAGAAGAATATGCAGGGTGAAAGTTTTATGCACTGTAGCACTTTACCTGGAAGGAAACAACCATCTCCGTTGTTGAGAGTTCTATCCATCAGCAAGTATTAGTGACTTGTTGAGTGATCTATACGAAGCTAGATATAGAGTTTTGAGGGAAAATTTTCATTCACACTAGTTCGTCTCCATGGGGTGCTCTTTGTTACAAGAAGGATGATACACAGCGTATGTGTGATGATTATCGTTCCTTTTATGAAGTGACTATCAAGAACAAGTACCCGTTGCCGATGATGGATGACTTGTTTGATCCATTAAGAGGTGCTTATGTGTTTTCTAAGATGGATCTACATTCCGGTTACCATCAGTCGAAGATTCGGAATGCAGATATACCGAAGACGGGTTTCACTATGAGTTATGGGTTGCATGAGTACACAGTTATGTCCTTCGGTCTGACATACGCACCTACCTATCCTGTGCACTTGATGAATAAGGTGATCATGGAGTATCTTGATAAGTTTATGATGGTTTTTATTGATGACATCCTAGTGTTCTCTAAGACTGAAGGAGAACATGTTGAGCACTTGAGGCTAGTCTTACATAAGCTAGGAGAACATAAGTTGTGTGCTAAGCAGAGGAAGTGCGGGTTATGATTAAAGGGAGTTTCTTTTTGGTCATGTTGTCCCCAATGGAGGTATAGCGGTGGATTCAGATAAGGTGAAGAGTGTGTTGAATTAGAAGCTGTCCACAGATGTGAGTGAGGTCTGCAATTTCCTTTGTTTGGCTGGTTACTATAGGAGGTTCATTGAAGAATCTTGCTAAGCCTATGACAGCTCTACTAGAGAAGAGTGTTAAGTTCATATGGTTTGATAAGTGTCAAACTAGTTTTGAAGAGTTAACGAATCCTTTCACTACAGCTCTGCCAGATATGAGTAAGAAGTTTTCGATCTATTGCAATGCATCTCGTCAGGGTTTTGGGTGTGTTCTTATGCAAGAACATGGAGTCGTTGCATATGCCTCAAGTCAAGTTGGTGATGATGACATAGAAATAATGTGATGTTGGACACTTCTACAATTGAAATTTTATGAAAGTCATAAAGCTTACACCAATCATGTTTGTGGGATTTATTGGAGGAAGTTATCTTTTCGGTTATGATATGTATCTAGTGATGGATTACATGAAGAACTCAAGGAAAATGTGTTGAGTTGGAACCGGCCTATGTAAGCAAGAGTAACTCAGAATATTATTGGATGGTTAGATTCTATTGAAGGGTGATTTAGACTAATCAATTGATGAGATGTCAAGTTATCAATTGTGGAGCATAGAGGATTCTTACTTGGAAGTAAAGAGCGACATCAGGGTCAATCATAAGAAATTCAAAGGATCATTACTAAGTTGATATTGACCTAGTGACATTATAATTGGAATGATATGGAGTTATAGTGGGTCATAACCCATAGGTCCCAAACATGGTTTACGCCTAATTTGGAGGATGCAATCATTTGGAGAGGAAAAAGTTGTTGTCAGTGTTCTTAGAATATAATGGGTTCTATAAAAGTTTGAATGACATCAAGATCAAGTTGAGTGCAGAAATCAAGTGATGTCACCAGTACCATATGGTTGACAGTTAATAAAGTTTACCTTTGAACAAGAGGGATCACAAAGGTTAACTGGAGTAGGAAGAACTAAGTAATTGTGTTGAAGAGTTCGGGCAATTTAATTGGAGCATAGTCACTAATGCTTTGGTGTTGGTATTACAGTCTTTTGTGGAACATAAGAATCTAGTGGACATCTTCAATAAGTTTGGGGTTGAGGCATCATTATTGGATTGTACTAGCTAGGAGAATATATGACTTGAAAGAATTTAGTGAAGGAAATGTCGTTATCATTGCTTTTAGCAAAGGAGAGTTATGCTGAGGAGTTTTGGACCACACCATGGGTTCAGAATTATGTTTGAGGTTTCAGGAGCTTGATCTAAAAACAGTTGCATATTGAAGTTGGAAATAGGAGAGGTGAAAGTATGGATTAAAAAGGAAATAGCATAACATGTTAAAAGATAGTGTGGAATCTGTGGGGACACAAACTGGTCATACAATTGACAGTAAGGTGGTCTTTGTGAGTGATGAAGAGTGTTTGTGTTCAGGGTAAACTAGCATTACACTACAATGGTACAATTATGAGGTTGCTAAAAGGGGATATAGTGGTACATGGTAAAAACAATTGTGTTATGATTTTGAGTCAGAGTGACAAGGGTTTGCCATATAGTTAAGATCACAGAAACATCTTAAGATGATCTTTATGATAAGTGCAATGGGTGTCGGTGTGAAGAGAAGCTAACATTCCGGGGCTGCAATGGTTTATTTAAGGAAAAGAGTATGGTTTAGCAGTTGGAAATTAACTGAGGATTGGTTTGGCGTTACGTGCGAGTTGTTTGTAGTCCATCGAAGTCTTGGACTCAGTGAGCATGTTATTTGGAGTATCATTAAAAGCTATGCACAACAAACTGGAATCATTTATGAGTAAGATGGTACTACTCAAGGCATGGCAGAATATCCCAATCTATTCGATCATCATCTTTCGAATCTCGGGACGAGATTCATCTTAAGGGGGGTAGAGTTGTAACACCCCAAATTTTGCATTTTTGAAAATAGAGTTAAAATGCTTTTTGTTTGAATATTGTGCTCATGAAAACATAGGCAAAGATAATATTTTCATGAAAATTAAAATTATCATAGGAATAGAAACATGTTTGAGCATACATGCCTTTGCATTTGATTTATATGGGTGAGTGATTTTGATAAAAAAAATAAAATTGTTTGAAATGATTTTGAAAACGGTTTGAAAAGGTTTTGAAATAAAAGAAAAAGATAATTCTTTCTCTCCCTCCCTACCATTTGTTTCAGCTGAAGACCGGCAACCTCCGTTGGCCTATATTCCTCTCTACGTCGCTGCCCAGAATACACAGCCCAGTTGCTCTCTTCGTCCCTCTGTTTGGATGACCAAAAGTTTCTGTTGTACGGCGTCGTCATCGTGTTGATCACGATGGGAAGGACGTCGCCGATTTCCTTTCTTGAAGCAGCCATATCTCCCACCTCCAGATCGTAACCGAGCCGGACTCCTCATCGACAGAGTCGGTCACCACGCCGTTTCTCGTGTCTTCGCGTACGCTCCACGCATCCTCGTCCCATAAATAGCTAGCACCATGCTCGCCTCACCTTTTGTTGTTTCGCCCGAGCCCTTAGCAAGCCGCAAACCCTAGCCGATGACTACCAACTCGAGTTCGAGTTCCGCAGCTCCAACTCCATCGTGAGCAAGTCACCGAGAAGCATCAAAGCTGAGGGTCCATCGTCCGCTTCTCCGGGCTCTATGCCTGCCTTGGACCTTGCCGAACAGAAGCAGCCGTCTACCGATGGTGCAGCCGATTCTGGACACCTTCCTATCGTCAAGATCCCTAGCTCTGCTCATCTGGAGAATCCATGCAGGAAGCCATCGCCATCGAAGTTTGTTCCTGCGAGCAGGTTCTCAAATCCTCGTGGTGAGTTCGTCGTAATGCCTGCTCCATACGTATGAACATTAACGTAGCAATTCGAGGCATGTTCCATTGTTTTCATCGAAGCTCCATCGCCAGCCATGGCCTCCTTGTTAGTTTGCTTTGCTTGCTGACATCATTTGATGACATAGCTATGTTTTCTTGCCGTTTTTCTTCAGAAAAACAAATCCACAAATACAAGGGAAATACATATATATCTCCAATCATCTCGACCCCGATTCTGGAGGCCAACAGCACCAGCACCATCACCGGTGAGACCCTCTCCATATATATACCTCTCTTGCTTTGACGTGTTGTCTTTAGCATCGTCAGTATCCATAACTAATCGGTTGACAACCGTATCTGGCACGTGGCTTCTCTTAGCCTATTACCATGCCAAGGAAGCCAGAATCAATGCCATATAGGCTCAATCAAGGAGCAAGCTGGCCATCCATCCATATATCCTGCCCATCGTGTTGATCGATCTGTTGCTGGAGTATGTGTTACCGGTCCTACATGAAGCACCATCATATTGTCCAGATCGTGAGCATGTCTCGCATGATCAATGGTGAGCACATCTACGGAACATTATCTTGTTTCTCTGTTTTGTTCATAAGTCAATTCCTGTCGTGATGACCACTATCATAGCTTGCTGACATCTTTACTAGCCTTGATGACATCATTCATACAATTTCTTGATGTTTTCCTTTATAGAAACAAATCTCGAAATACAAGGAAATACACATCTACGTTCTATCTTGTTCTGCTCATAAAATCTCCGTTTTAACTCCGTTTTGGTCCATTTAAAATGCGTTGGATTCGTAATTTCGTAAGTTACGCAGTAGTGCTACTGTTAGTTCAGTTTGTAGCTGTTAGATTTAAGTTCATATTTAATGCATTATTAGTCTATAGAAAATCTTTGAAAATTCATATACTTGTCACCGTAGCTCTGTTTTTGGTAATCTTTGGATCTGTGTGATCGTAGTGACGTGTAAAATAATTTTAAAAGCTTTTCAAACTGTTTTACTATGAATGATGTATTGCTCTAATTTAGTCCTATTGTTTGCTTCGTGTATGATTGCATAGATTGTTTGTGTGGTGCTCTATAATCGTGTCCAATCGGTGAGCTTTGCGTTGATGATCTGAAGTTGGTGCTCAAGAAGAAGTGGAGATCGAGAAGCAATTTCATGAAGATTTGGGACTTGAAGAAGGATCTAATTTTAAGGCAAGTATAGCTTGGGTTATCTTTTTGTGACCATGATCTAGTAAGCATGATTAATGAATATGTGATTAAACACAAAAGATGAATATATCTTTTGGCAAAAGCTGGGACTTAACGTGCCACTATGAGGGCTATATGGCTCTGGCTCTAGTGCATTCAAGAGACCTTTTCTAGCTTGTGAGAGGGAGGGCTGAATTGGGTATAGGGCTTCCTCTGTCCTTTTGTGTATAGCCGGGTAGGAATGTGCCTTTATGGAAGAGAGGTCCTATATCTGACGACAAAGTGACCCTTGCTTGTTTGACGAACTTTTGGGTGGCTTTATAGTGAGACCCTGCTCATTCACCTTGGAAGTGTCATGTGAGTTATAAACCCGAGCAAATGGGAATCACAACTCATAGGTAAAGGGTACACCTCTGCGCAGAGTTAAATCGATTTATCGTCCGTGCCCACGGTTACGGGTGGCCCAGAAAACTGAGGGAACTTTATATGTTCATTTAAATTGTTTATGTGCAATTCATTTATTCAGTTTCACTTGATCATGTGGATATGAGATTATACTTGTTATACTTGCGGAGTTCGACATGGACTCACTCTTGCAATTCCCCCCACACCTCAGGAGTGGAGTTTAGGCTTGTGATCAACCAGTCAGTTTGGATCCAGTGGAGTGGAGTCTTTATGTGAAGATCGGAGTTGTCTTCCCGCTGTTTGCTACCTAAGGGTATATCTCTTCTATAATAAGTACGTTTTTTAAGCATTGTTTACTGATACTACCCTTTACTTGTAGCTATATGTGGGAATTGACTCCTAGGACTCACATATGGTGTATATCTGGTTTTGTTCTTATAACCGGGTATTACAGAATATTACATGCTCTATTGCTTTTGCAGTGGCTGCCAGTAAATATCAACATCAGGCCATATTTACTAATTTAGTTTCTGTTTCCTTATATTGTTCTTGCATTTGCAATTGTATAGCCTTAGTTCTTTTAAACTAAACTAGACACTTTTCAGTGTGTCTGCACAATTTAGTGTTGTCTAATTCCTCGAGCTGCGCATCTTTCATGACCCTAACCATGGAAGTATGGAACACATTCCCTATAGCAAGCCTCGCTCGCGTGGACACCTTTGCCGAACATTGAAGGTTCCTTAGACCATCGCAAGAATGAGTCTCCATATTAATGCTAACATTATCCAATGAAGGGCTCAAACAAACCCTAATCTTAGTCACGTTTTTGTTCCATATATAATAATATGACGAGCTATAATTCCGCCTCGCTGGCCCGAGCAAAGCACGGGGGTATCTGCGAGTTTTCAATAGATATATCTCCAAACAATTGGGGATTCTATTTTTGAAGGAAATTGATGGATCTGTAGAGGGCAGGTAAAAAAGGGTTTGCTTGCACAAACTTTATATGAATACGATGCGTGTTTCTAAACAGTATAAACTAATGTTTACAAAAGAATACATCATATCATGTAAACTGAGAGAGTCCAATCGAATACAGTGCGACCAGTATTTATATGGATTCCTGTGGCGTGTGAACAAAGGTACGGTCTAACTCCTTGAATATATAGCTAATTTTTAAGTGCATGGTACAAAATGCTTCCGAAGACATGAACCTAGTCGTAAGTGTTGCATTGAGCCATAAATGACCATATGGCCCATAACTGGCTAAATATTGCTGTTAATCACCTGAATGTCTTTAGCAATTGTCTTTACGATATATAATCTAAGAAACATCAACTTCGTTTCTAAATTACAATATCTAGCATTTGAAAAGACACTAAACTATCCCTTCAAATCTAAATCTAATTACCAAATATTCTCAAAAAAAAACAGTAGCCCATCAGGACTTTTAGTTCATCGAAGAATGGGATTAACATATCCCTTTCTTTCTTGCTGAGGGTCCATGATGCAACTAGAAGGTAGAACTGGTCATTTTCTAGCTCCACATGATGCAGCTCCTTCCTAATTCCCATACATTCTATGTGGCGTACAAATCCTTCTGTGTCCCCTAGTGTCCATTAAGGTGTTAAGCGTGTTGAAGCATACATTTTTAGTATTGTGCATGGAATCAAGACAATGGCGTACAGTCAACATTTCCGGATGCTCTTTTCATGCGCTTCTTTTGCCCCTTTTCCCTTCCCAAGGACAATGTATAGTTTGTTAAGTTCTCGAAGTATCTGATGTCTGTCTCGATATTTTGGAGGCCCGCATGTTTCAATAGTCCCATCAAAATCCTTTTTGTTTCTACAGTAAGCGTGTGTCATAGGTAGGAACTTACAGTGTCCCATAACATTATTTTTGAGTTATCCTTTAGATGTACCGAATAGGTTTCATCCAGGCACTCGACACATTGCTAGTATCCTTTTGTCTTCTCTCCGGACAAGGAACCTCGCCGTTGTAGTTGTAGCAATAAGTACCACCATGATGGTGACATGTTCCTTTTTGTACTCGTCCCAAACATCCTTTACACCTGTTTCCTAAAGCTACACTAGTTTATCGATAACTAGTTCCATGTATGTGTCGATGTCATTCCCTGGTTGTCTTGGCATCTGGATATATGATCACTTCATACAGAGCCAAGGTGGAAGGTTGTATATATAGAGTGTCATTGGCAAGGTGCTATGATTGGTTCTGACCAGGTCGAAAGGATTCATCACATTCGTGCTCAACGCAACCCAATAGTGCCATACCTCTGCATCAATGTTATTATAGAACAAAGTATTGACATTGCTCCAGTCATGCCTATCGGCAGTGTGCCACATCATGTTGTCTTTCTTACGCTCCTTGCCATGCCAGCGAATCAGCTTGGCTATCTTCGCACATGCAAATAGCCTGCGTATCCATGTTGCTATAGGGAAGTACCAGACAACCTTTATGGGGCCTCCTCTCGTCTTGGTACCCTCATTTGACGGCTCTTCCTTGTACCATGCATGTTCACACTGGGGGCACTTATCCAGGTCTTTGTATTTATCTCCATAGTACAATATGCAATCATTGTAACACGCGTGTATCCTGTTAACCTCGAGTCCAATGGAGAAGATCATTTGCTTGGCCTGGTATATCTTTTCTGGCAGCTCACTGTCTAGTGGGAGTATTTTCCCTATTTTATCTAACATGTAATCAAAGCCTTTATCGCTCAATCCGTATGTAGACTTGAACTCTAACAACATGATGATGACTTCCAATTTGCTCATTTCACAACCCTTTTGCAATTTTGTCTTGCCGTCTTCTCTCATTTTGTCTAGCTTTCTTAACAGACTATCACTAAGAAGCTCAGTATCTGCTTTACGTATATAGTTGGCCACCGTGTCATGCTAGTCGTGTCGTGCATGTCCGTGCTATGGGCTAGGCCTTTGGCCCATGACATGGCATATGGGCCGTTTACCCGTGCCGTGCCGCCCATGGATCGTGCCGCGGGCCGTGCCGACGGCCCATGGGCCGTCTGGAAATCTATATTTACGTAGCATCAAGGAAATGCCATCGTCTTCCACGGTGTCGTCTGCTAGCGTATTCCAAAGCACATCATTATCCGCAGTCATAGGTGCTATGTTGACACCGGGATCCTCGTCATTGTCTGCCTGCGCAACATTCACATCATCGTCGTGGAGCTCGTCAGGCATTAACGTTGTTTCCCTGCACAACATTCACACCATCTTCCCCATGCACAAACTATATCCTGTAGTTTGGCAGAAACCCCCTCGTAAAGTGCGATCGCATGGACTAGGGATTCAAAAACATCCTATGATTTGTGCCATCTTTGCATGGGCAAAAGATCATTTCCCCATCCCCATCATTAGCTACAACAGCACGAATAAATGTTTCGACACCATCCAAGTAAGCCTTTTCCGATCGAGACCTATACATCCATTGTCAATCCATCTCTGCTCAAAAAAATTGAAAGAAAACAATAACAAGGGGATAAGATTCATGAACAAAATCATACAATAATTAAGAAAAATGCAAAAATGAAATTGAAACCCATAGCCATATATAAATTGAAACCCATAGCCCCACGTCAAACAATTATTGTACATTATTCTACTGAATTTATATACATACAAAAATGAAATTGGAGACTTGATCAATGACACCAATGTACCTCTTAACAATGTGTCAATCCATAAAAAAATAAAAAATAATCTACATGACTCCTAAAGTGAACTAATTCAAGCATCACATTCTAACATTAATCATCTTGATCACACCATGAATTTTGCTAACATTTTAAATGAGGTGATGATATGTGTGCAGACACCAACCTAGCAATTTCGGATGATGGAGATGATCGCCGCCTCATGATTCTCACCAGCCGCAACAATAGAGGAAACGATGTGCGCTCCTCTGTGCTCTAGGAGGGAGGAAGAACTACAATGAGAATCAAGCAATGTAGCTATCAAAACAAAGAATGAAGCAAGCAAATTAAAGGAGTCAATGGTTTTTACTAACCTTAAAGCAAAAGGATCAAGCCATTCTTAAAAATTCAAGTGCTAGCTCATGGTTTTTACCAGCCGCAACAATGGAGGAAATGGCCCACGTGTGGTCCTCTGTTCTATGGAATGGAGTGAGGAGGAAGGAGAGGACGGTACAAGCCTCTTTGTGGTGTCTGGAAATCACTGTCGGCCCGAGCCTAGAGCCGGCAGTGTTGTTGAATACCGCTGCTGGCATGAACCAGCAGTGATATGTCGCCCAGACATTACACTGTCGGTTGGTGACACAGACCGGCAGTCAGTGACGGAACCAGCAATCATGATTATGGGGGACTGAACCAATGTGATCACATTTTTTACTATGAGAAGATATACATAATAATACGTTTCAATAGTTTTTTTAAAAAAAATTACACTGTTTTTAACTAGAATCATAGTTTTTCAATTAAAAATGAGTAAACAGATGAGTTTTTTTAACTAAAAATGAGTTAAAATTTGAGTTTTTTTAACTAAAAATAGTAAACCTACCGTGCATGGGGGACCACGGCCCCGGCTTGCCCCCCTAATTCCGTCACTGCCGACAGTGATATGCACCATCACTGCCTGTGCCCAGGCACAGTGACGCATGTCTTGTCTGTCAAGGCTCGTCAATCTTGGCACCGGCAGTGAAGACTCATCACCGCCGGTTCGCCATTTCTGGCAGTGATGGCACGATCTATTGTAGTGTCTTGTCCATTTGTTCATGGAGAAAGATTTCCCAATTGTTTTTTTTTTTGAAAACTGGCCCAAATTGAGAAAGTTGATATATACACATATCTTTTATTTCAAAAAGAGTTGCACAATTTGTATTATCAGAACGAATGTAGTTCCACTATGATGCACGAGTGGAAAACATTATCAGTGGCTGACACAGTGGGGGTGTCCAGAATTAATTTTCTCTTTGCTCATTTTTTGAGTCTAATTTGCAATTTATTGAAAATCATTTACACCGATGGCATCCTTGAAAATAACTTCTAGTGTATATCTATTTACAGTGGTGGCTTCATTAAGAAAACTGCAGTGTAAATTACACAGGCTTCAATGAGATTTACTAATTTTTATTGGCATTTCAAACTGGCAGTTCTTTAAAATGCCAATAGAAATATGAAAAATTTGTTCATAATTTTTTTTCTTTACTAATGAATCAGTGCCAATTGTTCAATAAAAATTGAATAATTGTGTTTCGAGGTGCAAGAATGATCCACAATGATTTTAGTCACATGTTCCATAAAAAACATAACTCTACTTACTAGCAGCTAGCATGCCTGGTTTGGATTGCCATACCAGCAGAGTGGAGGCGGGTCTCTAGCTTACTCTGCAAGGCGTTCATAGAGTGATTTTAATTTTCTTTGGGCTTCTCTGCTCTGGAAGCCATCAAATGATTCTCCACAATGCAATAATCTAATTATATTTGTTTCAAGAACTCTTGTGTCAGACTTTGTAAATTTGTTTTCCAAACCAAGATCAACCTTCTACCCCACACAAAAGTACATCATATTAAAGATAAAATATAGTCTTAGTTTATTGAATATATTTTCATAATAAATTTATTTGGAGATGTAAATGTTGCTAAGTTTGACCTAAACATAGAGTAAAGCAACATTTACTTTGAGACCGATTGAGTGTATAGTTTTACATTTACCTCTTATGTACAGGTCAGAAAACAGTGGGTTTCTCCAATACACGGTCAAACTTTGGACGAATTCATCCTTTTCCCCTTAGACAAAGAAAAAGGAACAGTTAACGAAGTAGATGTTTGTTGCAGAGTCGATTCTCACATGCACAACGCTACTCTGCTCCCGTCTGACATGCTTAACTAATTAATGTTTGTCACCAACACGATTGATGATGCTATGGAGGACAACTGGTTTTGGGTCCTTAAATAATTGAAAGCTACCAAATGCATTTGTTCATTGAAGACATCATGATAAAGTACACTTAGTCTGAAACTCATGTAATTTGGAATCCTGCATCCATGTGAACACCCATGCCAGAGACAATATATATACATCTATGGAGCTCAGTATATACCACACAATGAGTTGCCACAAACATAGTTGAATGGGAACACAAAAACAGCAGTGTCAAGGAAGACGAAGGGTAGTCATGGGAGGCGTAGGGAATTGTATTTTTACATTTGGGTATGCTGGCCCATCCAACTCAGCACATAATTGCACCACGAAGCAGTGCATTACAGTAATTGCACAAAAAAAGCATTGCATTATAGTAACAAAACTGTCAACTATCACTGTCCGGTGGAGGCTTTCGCTACAGCATTGCATTATAGTAACAAAACCGTCTACTACACTACTGCAGACCAGTTCTTCACTGTCTGTTGGAAGCATTCGCTACGGCTCCACTGCCCCGGGCAGGGAAGCCGAATCGTTCCTCGCGTGCTCAGACCAACCAACCTAGAATCCAGCTGACAAACAGAGAAGCTTGTTTTGGGTATCCAGGATGCGGTTGAGACTAGGATGCGTAGTTCCTCCATGCAGAAGGCACCAGAGTACAATACTCTGTACGGTTCTGTGGCCAAGTTGCATCGGAGGTTGCAAGTAGTAGAGGGACGTGGAAGATGAAACGAGGGATAGGAGAAGCCAGCAGGAGACGTAAGGTAAGGTTATCATGTCTCGATCTCTATGAAAGCGCCTCAAGGGGATTGTGAACCAACAACTTTTTTGGCATTATGGAGTATGTATTTGATTATAGAATATCTAAAGAAAGACCTTAAAGAGAATGACGGGAATATAGGAACATTTCCATTGTATAAATGCAGTCACAAGGGCTTTGTGTAGCTCCAGGTGAGTGAATTATAATCTCACTGATAACTCTTGAGCTCCATCACCTATTACAATGCACCGCGTTCCATTTCTTTTACCTATGGTGTCATAAATAATTTCTGTAATCTGTCATCATGCCGTTACATAAGAGAGTAAGTCGGTAATCAGAAAGCACTTGCTTTCTCTCATAGTCAAACCTCTTTGATGATTTTTTTTTTTTTTTTTTTTTTGGCCAAAACAGAAGCAGTACATGTTTGCTGCAAAGTTAAGAGTCAGAAGCACGATATTTTAGCCTGCCTCACTGACAAAATTGACACGCTTGAGGACGGTAGCTACATGCATTTGTTTCCATGAAGACATCGTGCTGAAGTATACACTGAAAGACATTCTTCGTTGAGATCTTTAATACAATTATGATACCACGATGTGGACACTTATGCTAGAGACAGTATATATATGTAGAGCGAGGTCAGTATATTCTACCCACTGAGTTGCAGCAAACAAATATAGTAGAAAATTCAAACACCAAAAAGAGCAGACGAGGAGGAAGGATAGTTATGGGTGTGGGGGTATAAACCCCTATACCCGCACGACCCGACTTTAGGCCTGCTCGGACAGAGACCCTTGGCCCAAGAGCACAAGGCCGACCGGGGCCCAACTCTGGTCGGCTACCTTGGAGGACAAGGAAGGAAGGGCGGACTAATTGGCGCTTCTAGTCGGCGGTGAAGATATCGATCACAGGAGATTAGATCGGATAAAAGTTGTTACCTTATATGTACATTTGTGCCCCGGAAATATCGGGCTTGTAATCCTGCTCCCCCACTGTATAAGGCGAGCAGGACACCCTCCCAAAACTCATCTCCACATTAATATACAGACTCGATCAAGAGCACAGGACGTAGGGTATTACACGTATCGTGGCCCGAACCTGTATAAATACAGCGTCTTGTGCATCTTGATTACATCTTGTTCGTCATCTAGCGTACCTTACCGATCAATCTACTACCTTAGGCATACCCTAGGTAGACTGCCGCCGATATTTCGTCGACAGTGTCGCGCTAGGTAGGGGCTGTGCGTTTAGATCTCAAGATGAGCAGGATGGTTTCGTTCCCAGCCTCCATGGACCTCGACGACATCGCTCCGATCACCTTCGGCTCTTTCGGCTCCTGTGACGTTACCGAGGTAGCGCCGGCTGTCGAGGCGACCGCACTCGACGCTCAGGACGCAACTCCACCGCAAGAACGAGATTTCGACCTCACGGAGAGGCTGCTAAGACCGATGGTCCGATCATCGATCCCGCACTATCAAAGACGCCGGGTCGATAACTCAGATCTGATCGAGATGATTGATCGCCATGGAGAAGGATTGGCGGAAACTCTCGCCCTCGCGGAATCCGCGCTCAAGCAACTTGCCGACCTCCGGGTCGATGACGGGTTTATCCCCGTACAGCGACGAAAGCGCTGCAACACACAGGGGTCCCGGTCAGATCCAGATCAATCTAGATCAGATCGCCCGAGGGCATCGCTCACCCGCCCGCCATACCCTATGCTGGACGACAGATCGGGGAGATCAGGTAGCCCCTTCATGTTTGGGCTTAAGAACGCCGCCGCGTCCTACGAGGAGCTCTTCCCTCCATTGGTCCCTCAGCACGCTGGTCGGATCCGGCAACCACCGACCTCGCCCCACTTCGTCAACATGATCACCTCAGGAGGGACGCCTAACGCTGCAGCGCAGCCATCGGACACGGAGGAGTCGAGCATCCCATCGCTCCCCTCTGCCGTAAAGGCAGCTCTCGAAGCAGGATCTCCAGGTCAACTCCTCGACGCGATCGGCTATACGCATCCCGCTCCCACCGAGACACCGAGCTCCATGACGACATAAGTGTCGCCAATGGTGATGGACGTCGATCAAGCCGGCGACAACAACGCCCCAGATGAGGAGAGCCCCCAGTAGGCTGCTGAGCCAAACAGAGAAGAAGATAACCTCGAGCGCCCTCCCGGCTTCGGCAACACCGTGTTCATGGTCAGCAACGACGAGCCTACCGTCGATAATGAGACTCCCGACCAGCGCCGCGACCGCACCGCACGCAATGCACATCGTGGCGTCCGGCGCGATCGAGAGCATCTAGAAGCGCAGCAATGGGCCGATCAAGCCCGTCATGTCAACCGCAACTTGGCAGATGAGTTCGATCTAGTCAGACAGCGTTGGGTTCACAAAACCCCGACAGCTAACATCGCGGTAGCCAAGAGCAAGTTGGAGGCACTGCCTAACACCCTCGTGGTCCAAGAGATCATCGACCACCTGATGGCAGCCGAGGGGCAGGTAAATCGCATGCGCCGGGCCGAGGTACCTCCAGAAGTCCCGGCAGCGTCCGCTCAACGCAGCCGCCGCCCAGAATTAATGGAAAGATCTGCGAATCACGACCCAAGCAACATACCAGCCCGCTCATCAGACCACTCCAGGGACTCCAGTTCCGACTCCTCCAGTCGCGACGTACGATCGGTAAACCGTGACCGCTGCCGACGATCGCCGGACAGGCGCCGCCGCGATGACTCACCACATCGACCACGAGAGCGGCGTGGCCGCCGAGCTTTCCGTGATGACGACGTCGACCAGCACCGGTACAGGGATCGCTACGACGGCGATGATCGGCGCTATGATGGGGGCCGTTTCGAGATCCCCGGCCCCAAGTCGTACTCCGAGCGACTCAGGGAAGTACACTGGCCGCGGAACTTCAAAGCTAGCGAAGTGCAGCCATACGATGGTCGCAAAAATCCCGACCAGTGGCTCTTCCTATACGAGACTGCAATCCGAGCAGCAGGAGGTGATGAAAGCGTGATGGCAAATTACCTGCCGGTAGTCCTGGGTCCCTCTCCAACAAATTGGCTCATGTGCCAACGCGAAGGCTCAATCCACAGTTGGCCTCAACTCCGCCAGATGTTGTCCGAGCACTTCAAGGCGACATGCCTCCAGCCAGGCTCCAAGTATGCTTTGGCACAGATCCACGACTACCCCAACGAACCACTACGCGAGTACATACGCCGCTTCAACGACATGTGGACGACGGTAACGGACATCACGCATCAAGAAGCCGTCGAGCTCTTCATCAAAGGCCTTTCTCAACCTCGCAACGAAAAGTGCAAGATCGAACTCCTCCGGACTCAGCCGAAGACGATGGGCGAAGCCCTAAAAATCACCAGTGAATGGACGCGCGTCGACGAAGCCTTGCGATCTGGCAAGGAAGACGGCTCATCACGCCACCACCCCCGTCGTGACGATGACGATGACCGCGATCGCGACCATCGCACGCGGGACCGCGGTAACCGCGACAACAGACGCGACTCTCGACGCCCCGAGTGGCACAGCCGCAGCTGCGACGACGAGCGGCGTGACTCCCGCCGTCGCGAGCAGCGCAGCCGTAGCCGCGAGGGCGATCGGCATGGACGAAAACAAAACTGGCAGGATGATGGCCAGCGCCATCGCGGAAACCGCGTCCACAATGTCAACAATCAGGATAAGCCATATCATGATGGCTACGACAAAGACCTTAGCCAAGATTGCCCAAGGCACCCAAACAAAGGCCATACGATGGGTCAGTGTTGGGGCTTCACCAATATTTTCAAGAAGGCCGACACGCGGCGACCGCGGGGCGGCAACAAAAATTGGAGGGACAACCGCAACGCCGACAAGGACGTCAAGAAGGAGAAAGACGACGATGCATCAGACGACGATGGCCGCCGGGAGTTCAAAGAACTCGAAAGAAAAGTCGCTATCATCTTTGGCAGCAAGGTCACCACTAAGTCCCAAAGGGATAAGAAGCTACTCCGATGTTCGTTAATCGCCTTCAGTAGCGCCGACCAGGAACGCGTTGCAGACGTCAAGGCACCCGCCTGGTCGGGGCAGCCAATCTCCTTCAGCCGAGCAGACATGTGGGCACGAGGGGAGGACTCCGGTCGTTTCCCCCTTGTCCTGGATCCTGTCATCCAGCACCTCCGCTTCGAGAAGGTGTTGGTCGACGGAGGCAGTGCCCTAAACATACTGTTTTTACAGACATACAAAGAGCTTGGCCTCAAGACAGAAGACCTGGAGCCCAACGACTTGCCGTTCTGGGGGGTGATGCCAGGAAAGCCCTCGATGCCCCTTCACCAAGTCACTCTCCGAGTCCAGTTTGGTACAAAGCAGCACTTTCGCTTCGAGCACCTTAACTTCATTGTCGCCGACTTCGAAGGCGTTTACCACGCGATCCTCGGCCGACCTGGTATTGCCAAGTTTATGGCGGTGCCGCATTACGGCTACATGGTGCTCAAGATGCCCACGGAGAAGGGCATCCTTTCCCTCTGCAGCAACGTCCTCATGGCGTGCCACTGCGAGTCAGCTTCATTCGCCGCCACCGACCTCGCCGACCTCCGAGCCCGCATGGCGGATATGGTGCTGGAGGCCAAAGCCATCCCCCCGGCTGACCTCGAGATACCACTCAAGGAGGCCAAACGCTCCTCCAAGAAGAACCGGGAGTACAAGGAAGTCGAGCTCGTCCCAGGAGAGAAGACAAGAACCGCCCTGGTTAGGGCCAACCTCTCCAGCAAATAGGAAAGCGCGCTCATCCAGTTCCTTCGGGATCACATCAGCGTGTTTGCATGGAAACCAGTAGACATGCCGGGTGTCCCTAGGGAACGGGCTGAGCACTTCCTGAATGTCTCCGAAACCGCCAAGCCGGTGAATCAAAAGCTCCGACGGTTCGCGAACGACAAGAGGGAGGTGATTAGGGTAGAAGTAGCAAAGCTATTAGCCACAGGCTTTATAAAAGAAGTGTATCATCCCGATTGGCTAGCCAATCCTGTCCTTGTACGCAAGAAAAATAAAGAATGGAGAATGTGCGTTGATCGCACCGCTCTCAATAGATGCTGCCCTAAAGACCCCTTCACCTTACCGCGTATCGACCAAGTCGTCGACTCCACTATGGGATGCGAACTGCTCTCCTTCTTGGACTGCTACTCCGGCTATCACCAGATGTCCCTCGCTATCGCCGACCAGGAGAAAACCTCCTTCATCACCCCTTTCGGCGCTTACTGCTACAAAACGATGTCCTTCGGCCTCAAAAATGCTGGGGCCACATACCAACGAGCAATCCAAAATTGCCTAAAAGACGGGATCAGAGACCGCCTGGTCGAGGCGTACGTGGATGATGTGGTGGTAAAAACCGTGAAATCCGACTCCCTGGTCACCGACCTCCAGCGAACGTTCGACGCCCTAAACGTGTTCCAGTGGAAACTCAACCCCACCAAACGCATCTTCGGCGTACCCTCCGGCATACTGCTCGGCAACGTCGTAAGCCAAGACGGCATACGTCCAAATCCCAAAAAAATACAAGCCGTCCTTAACATGCAGCCCCCTCAGTGTGTCAAAGACATCCAAAAGTTAACAGGGTGCATGGCGGCCCTAAGCCGATTTATTTCACGACTAGGGCAAAAAGGGCTGCCATTTTTTCGGCTACTAAAGGCCAAAGAAAAATTCGAGTGGTCGACGGAGGAAGACACCGCCTTCATGGAACTCAAAAACTACCTCACCAACCCTCCGGTGTTGACGGCGCCCAATGATGGTGGAGAAATGCTCCTCTACATCGCAGCCACCGACCGAGTAGTCAGCACGGTACTGGTGGTCGAGCGGGCGGAAGACGGTCACGTCTACCCAGCTCAACGCCCGGTTTACTACGTGAGCGAAGTGCTCAACGACTCCAAGCATCGCTACCACCACATCAAAAAATTGCTATATGCAATCTTGATCACCAAGCGAAAATTGCTGCACTATTTCCAATCCCGGAAGATCACGGTGGTTACAAGCTTCCCGCTTGGCGACATTCTATACAACAAAGACGCCAGTGGTTGAATCATCAAATGGGCACTCGAGCTCATGGCATACACCGTAAACTTCAAGAACCGCAACACCATCAAGTCACAAGCCCTTGAAGATTTCCTGGCAGAGTGGTCGGACCTCACCACCCCTTGGTACGAGTCCAACCACAAGTACTGGGAGATGTACTTTGACGGTTCGCTCAAAATCGATGGCGCGGGCGCCGGAGTACATTTCACCGCTCCCTCCGGAGACGAGCTCAGCTACGTCCTCCGCATCCACTTTCCGGCATCGAATAACGCTGCCGAATACGAAGCTGCGCTTCATGGATTACGCCTCGTCGTCGAGCTCGGGATTAAACGCCTAATGGTGTACGGCGACTCCTTCCTCATCGTCAATCAAGTAAATAAAGTATGGGATACCACCAGCGATAGAATGGAGGCATACGTCGCCGCAATACGACAACTTGAAGACAAGTTCTACGGCCTTGAGTTCCACCATGTCGTACGCGACAACGACGACGCCGCCGACAAGTTGTCGAAACTCGGCTCCACCAGAGCCGCTATCCCACACGGCGTCTTCGTTCACGATCTGGTCGAGCCGTCCGTGTCGGTGCCCTCGGAGGCCCAAATTCCATTCCCGGCAAAGCCGGATCACAATCCTCCACGCCCGCAGCCGCCCAACAACATCAACGCCGACCACATCGCAATGATGGATGTCGACGGCGACGAAGACGACATGACTAGGGACCCGTTGGTACCACAAGAACAGTCACCTGACACCATGCCCGACCAGCCAGACTGGCGGCTGGACTTCATCCGCTACATCACCGACGAAGACGTGCCAGATGATCCCATCTTGCGCGAACGTATAATACGACGCAACAAGCATTATGTCCACATGGACGGCGAGCTCATGCGGAAAAATGCCAAGCAAGAAATCCTGCAAAAATGCATAACGCAGGATGCTGGCATAAAACTCCTCGACAAGATACATTCCGGCGAGTGCGGCAATCACGCTGCCTCCAGAACACTGGTCGGCAAGGCTTATCGTGCCGGTTTCTATTGGCCAACCGCCGACGCCGAGCAGTTGGTTCGGCACTGCGTCAACTGCCAGTTTTTTGCCAAGGAAACACACGTTCTGGCTCATCAACTGCAGACAATCACGGCCTCATGGCCTTTCTCGTGTTGGGGGCTCGACATGATCGGCCCTTTCAAGAAAGCCCCTGGTGGATTTCGATACGTCTACGTACTCATCGACAAGTTCTCCAAATGGATCGAGTACATGCCATTGGTCAAGGCTACCGCCAAAAAGGCAGCCGACATGCTAAATGACGTCATCCATCGATTCGGCGTCCCAAACTCCATCATCACCGACCTCGGCTCCACATTCACCGGAAGTGATTTCTTCGATTTTTGCGACAGCAAGTGTATCAAGGTCAAATACGTCTCAGTTGCCCATCCACGGGCCAATGGACAGGTCGAACGCGCAAATGGCATGATACTCGACGCTCTACGCAAACGCCTATACCAAGACGACACCGACGAGCAGCGCCCTGGTCGATGGCTCAAAGAGCTCCCGGCCGTGATCTCGGGACTCCGCACACAGCCAAGTCGAAGCACCGGCGTCTCTCCTTACTTCATGGTGTTCGGTTCCGAAGCCGTTCTCCCCGACGAAATTGCATTCCGCTCTCCACGCGTCGCTCAGTACGACGAAAGCATATCCGACGACGCCCGAGCCCTGGAGGTCGACTCCATCGAGGAAAAGCGGCTCGAGACCTGCGCGCGAACCACCAAATATCTGGCATCCATGCGCCGGTACTACAACCGCAACGTCAAAGAACGTTTCTTCGTGGTCGGCGACTTGGTTCTACGGTGAAAACAAAACCTCGCCGGCATCCACAAGCTCGCCTCCCACTGGGAAGGGCCGTTCATGATCAAGGCGGTCACTAGGCCGACCTCGTATCGGCTGTGCACCTTGGACGACCCTCCGATAGAGGTCCAGAATTCGTGGCACATCGACCACCTACGGAAGTTTTACCCGTAACTCCTAGCGCTAAGAGTTGCATGTACCTATCTTGTATTTTTTCGATTCATGTCGATTGAATAAAAGATCGTTACTGTTCCATCTTGTTTAAAGTGCGTCTCCGGGCACCTCCCGGCATCTTTTACTTCTACCACCACAGACACGATCAAGACAAAAGCGTGCATGTGAAAGCGAACATATTAGCCACATAGAAATACATTATATTTATATAGGACTGGCAAAGAGAAATACTGTTAAGTTGCTGACCACGGGGATAGGGAGAAGTGGAAGTGTACATTTAGATGAACTCTAGACGAATTTCTCTTCATGCCGTGGAGGCATGGAAGGAAGTGTGCTAGCTTGCCTGTACCATTTTTTTTATCTAATGGCACTTACTCGGCTCTCTGCCTCTCACTTAAGATTCCTCCTAGAGTTCACAGCTTTCTTTAGCTGTTAACTAGGAACAAGCTGTGGACTAGAGATAATATTAGTAAGAAAAGATAGGTTAAGATCGGCGGTTGCCTCTTTCGCTGTCAGGAGACTGTTGTCCATGTTGTCTTTCGTTGTGCTGTGGCTAAACAGTTGTGCTCTGTTATCTCTGATATTCTTGCTTTTACTGGTTGGTAGCGAGTTTGGCTCCGTGTTCTTGTCTACAGGTCACGGAGTTTATGTTTCTAGTTCGAAGTTGTGTTGTTTCGGTCCGGTTTCAGAGTTTATGTGGTTGTCGGCTTCTCTATTGATCTCGTTAGTCTAAACCTCAGAACTTACTGCGTGTTTGGTTTAGCAAAATTTAACCCAATCTGATTGCGGTTCGAACCCACACGTAATAAAGTATCCTACAATCATTTGGTTGGAATCTGATAATGTTACAGTGTAGCTGCCTCACGCACGCCTCCGTCCCCGCTCACGACTCATGCACATCTCCCTCTCCTCGCGGCGTTGCTCGTCGGACACGCGCCGGCAACTGAAGCAGCTCGTTACCGGTGGGATCTCGAGCTCTCTCGCGCTCCCCTGCCCCCTCCCTTCCTATGTGCTTTCTTCATTCTTGCCCTGAACAGACCGCGGATCGAGCACTACGGCTGCTGAGTGCCGTTGGCCGCGATAGGCGGCTGCAGGGAGCCGAGGACACGATCGAGGCGGTACCGATAGCGCAACCGTCTCGGGCGTGCTCTCCGTCTGAGGCGTGCTGTCATCGGGCACCAGCTGCACGGTGGACGTCTGGGCGCGCATGCGGCAGGTGAGGCTGTGCGGTGCGCCCAGCATGACAGTGGCGCATACGTGCTCGAACCCACTGCACCGCTGGCATGTGGAGGAGAACCCACTGTACTCGTGCATCCGGGAAAGTTTGCATTTACGTTTACAGCGATCGCAACCAAACAGCACATTAGTTTGACTTGGTCCCAACCAACTCGGCACTAATCAACTGGTTAAAACAGACATCAATAGTCACTATCCTAACATGATCTGATGACGCAGAGTGGAAATTAGTAAGCTGTGTTTGCTGCGGGGTGAAGTGAGCCAAAGCCCTGCAGTAGGTTGCTCTGATACTCTATAGGCTCCGAGGAGGACAATTAACATGGTGTCTGCTTGTGTGTCATACCAAAGCTGCGGACCTCAACGGCTCAACCTCATAGCTACCGGTTGGTATATTTCTCCTATTCGTGTAAAAGCATTGCTATATGATTACCAGGTTTTGTCCCCGCAGGAAAATGGCTGACCTATGCTTTGAAAAGCACAACACACCTATCTGAGACTAACTAGAGCACGATCGTCTCCTTGAGCTGGATTCTGGCATGTGTAATCGTTCAGGGGTCCTGGTGGACAAGTGCGCTTAAAACGTTGTAAACGTTTCGGTGGTCAATTCAGTAAAATTTAAAGGCCGGGGCTTTTGCCCTCCAACTGAAAAAAAAATCTAGAGCAAGATGTTGCTTTTGAGAACAGGAGGTTAGGCATTCCTACGGAATTAAAAGCGTGCCAACATGTTTTTTATTTTCTCGAAGACAATGTGCCACAGTACACAAACACATTTGGAGTTCTGCAGCTACTTGTGTAAAGCCCCACCATCAAGTTTACACTCACAGTGGAGCTATTTAAAATGGCTATGATGCCCTCAGGATATGAGCAGAGAAGGTGGGGACTGCATATATAGATATCATTTTAGTTGCTGCAAACAGATACGGCGATAGTGGGTGGAAAACTAATAACTTAACCACGGGAGGTATAGGAAATAATAAGGATGGGAGGTATAGGGAATTCCGTTTTTGCAAGGGGGAGGTTCCATCCTCGTCTTTGCATGATGCAAAGTACAGCACATGGCGCAGCACTGGTTGTGTTGCCTAATTGTTCCCGGAGGAAGCTTTGCAAAGCGTTTGCTTTAGAAAGTGACCATAGATTCAGAAAGCTGGTATGCACTCGTCTTTGATTTCACAGACGTCTTGCATGGTTTCTATTGTCAGAATGAATGTGATTGCACTGTGACTTACTTGTACAACTGGAAATTCAAAGGCTCAGAGTTTCATCATAGTTCTATTTGTATTTAATGAGCTATCACGTAGGCATTTTGGATGATGTGGCACCGTATTTAAGAAGAGAGAGAAAGAATAAATATCATGGGGATGACACTCTCTTGGCACGAATACCAACTCACTATGAGTCGTGAAATTTAGTACCAATGAAACTATATAATGAAACTCACACTCTCAATGAAGAGTTTCATTCGTGTTTTATTTCAGGCTTTGTGATGTGGCGGTCTTCGTAACAACGCTATGAAACTCTCCACTAAGACTGACTTAATAATGTATTTTGTATAGACGCTAGTACCAATGAAATTATGGACACCCGTGACAATGAAAGGCCAGCGTAAATTTCTTTTTGCTGGTGGCATTCTTAAGTCTACTGCCAATAAGGATCATGTTTTTACACTTACGATTTTCTAAAATGCTCTCTGATGGGCAAATTGTCTGGAAGAAAGTTGTAGTACTTAATTTTTCTACAACATTATAGTTTGCTACTATTCAATTTAGTCCACTTCGGGTCCGAAAACTATGTTTTAAGATTAACAAGGTTTTTTCTAATTTTTTTGTTTGAATTTCTCAAATGATCCTAGATGGAAAAGCGATCAAAAAATGAGATGTAGAACTCTCTTGTTGAAACACTTTATTATTCTTAGTTGGAACCTGAAATGTCCATTTCTAAAATATGGAAGACTGAATACGAGGTGAACTTTCGCATCCGAATTTCAGCGAAAACGGAAGTGTTGCGAAAAACTGTATGTTTGGCTGCCCTAGAGCGGGCCACCCAGATTTAAAAAAAAAATTACTAATTTTCGGGCCGATTTGCAATTTCTGGTAAAACATTTCGACTGGTGATATCATTAAGAAAACCAGTGAATATATCGATTAATAGTGGTGGCTTCCAAAAACCAGTGTGCAATTTTAAGCATGTGCTACAGAAATTTGTTGATTTTTACTAGCCTTTCACACTAGCGGTTGCTAAAAACAGCAATAGAAACATACAAAATTCTGAGAAAAGATACTAAGAATACAGTGCCAACTATTCATTAAATATTTAACCTAAAATTCTATCGAGGTCAAAGAATGATTCATAGTGATTTAAAAAAAACTTGACCCGCAGGGGTAACACAGCCCTGGGCAACCCCTGCCCCACTATAACAAAGACGCACTGTCACCCTGTGAGAACTAGGGCCGGGCCAATGACGTATGCTTTGGGTATGAGGCACACGATGTGATTTTTTTAACCATGGTATGAAAACCTGAAAATTGGCTCCCATAGGGAGTCGAACCCAAGACCAGTGGAGTGCCGCTAAGAGGCTGTGGCAAGTTCGGCTAGAGGCTCGTTGGCTCCACAGTGATTTCAGTTACGATTTCCAAAAAAACAAGACTCTACCGACTACATGCTTTATGAATCCCTAATGTGCTTGCTGGGCCACCTCTGCCCCACCTATAAGGGCCCATTAATGATTTTAGTTTTGCATTAGAAAGACTCGGCGTGTTTTGACTTCTATGCTTCATGAATCCCAACTTTGCCTGTCCTATGACAGGAACACAAATTGATGTCAAGAAGACTCAAGAGTGATCATATTGCACACAATTTGAATAGTGGTGTCACTCATATATAGTTCTCAAGGCTAATTGACCTTCAAGGCTGCAGGCATTCTCAAGGGAAAGCTCATATATGTGCTTCGAAACTACCACGGGCATGGGATGCATAGGGAAATCGTGAAGCAAAATTGTCGTGTTGCACAACTAATCTGAACAGCAACATTGTGTGAGTCCATTATCCAAACGTACCTACGCAGACACAATTAGATGTTCCTGGCTCCTCATCCACCACCCCCCTTGCCGCTTGTTGGCGCTGCGCGACTAGCTATATATTGTGATCTTCATAACATATCAGTCAGGATTCACACACGGGCTTAATATATGAGTTTAAAACAAACATGCTAATCCACGTCAAAAGTCAGAACCTAAAACGATAATTTAGCATATAATCACACATTAAAATTTGGTCAAAATTGACTAAAATTTGCTGAGATAATTTATATTTCAGGGAGCTGTTTCATGAGAATTGGCTCTACATCGGACCTGGGCCCTTGAATATCCCACGTCCACACCTTAAAATCAAGCAAAACTGACTGAAATTTGTTGGTTCATCGATGATGGCCAGACCTAATATTATTGGTGGGCTGCTACTGGAAATTGAAATGTAAACATGAAAAATTATAGACCAAGGCCTGGCCCATTTAGTTAGTTAAATTGCTTTCGTACTAAATAATGTAGATAATCTCAAAAAAATAGAATAAAGTAGATTTGTCTTTGATGGGACTAAATAAATAGATGGCAGGCCACACAAATCTGGGCTAAGACGAAGCCCCTGTATAGGCACCGTGAAAATCACAAAGTTACGCTATATATTTCTTCTGAAATGTGCATGCATGAGTGTTGACACCAAGATTGCTCCCGGCGCCTATACACTACACGTGGGATTTGGACACCCTCGAGGTAGCCCTAAACGACCTGCAAACACGGCACCTACGAAGCGTAACCGGCAAAACCGATCCAGAGACCGGTAAGCCGATGTAAAGCTTGAAGATGAACGGAAAAAGCTCCCGAACTCACTTCCGGAAGGATCTGTCGGGGATAAGCACGTGGAGGATCTCCTAGCACCAGCAGATGGCGCCTAGAAAGCCAACGGAACTTGCGGAGAGAGCCGCCAGACAGCAACTAGAGGGGTTGAGGAGAGAATTAGGACAAAGGAGATAGTTTTGTGTTATTGTATGATTCGATTGATAGATGGGATCAATCGGCCATGATGCTCTTATATTTATAGGGGGTGGTCTTATCCCAGTAGAAAACATCTCTAAGGCATAATCTCCAAGTTTCCCACGTCTAAAACTTACCCAAAACCGATTTAGCAACAAATCGGTTCGGTATTTCAAAAGCTAGATTCGGAACAGGCACTCCCGGTTGTACCGACAGATTCTGTTGGTAGTACTGGCCTCTCCCGGTAGTACCAGTGGAAGCCCGATAGTAACGGTAGTTCAATTTTGCGCCAATGCACAACAAATCTCCGCCAACCGTCGGTAGTACCGGCCTCTGCCGGTAGTACCGACGTAACCCCGGTAGTACCGGTAGTTCATTTTTGCGCCAAACTGCGCCAATCTCCGCCAGCCATCGATAGTACCAGCATTATTGGCCGGGAGTACCGACATCACTTCACCCAGTTTCTTGGAAGCATAACTCTCTCATCCGGATTCCAAAATGGACATTCCATACATGTTTTTCAATTGTCTCGACGAGAGGAACCCAATGGTGAAGTCCTTTTCCTCCTTTGACAACTCATCAAAATGGTCATTTTTAGCCTTGGACATTTTTGAGCGTCAACAATGAGCTTCCGGATTCAAAACAGCGACACCTTGCCTCGTGTGTGCTATGCTTTTATATTACGGGAACTACTCCGGTAGTCCTCTTTCTAAAAAAACTGCACCCATCTCAAATTACAAAAAAATATCATTTATTATTATTTTCGTAGCTGGGTTCCGCATGGACCCAGCCCGTCCAAGTCCAGACTAAGCCCAGTCCTGCACATCGTCGTTTCACTCGAGTCTGCTCCCTCTTCCATTCCCGAGCAGCGGCAGCCACCGGACCACTGGACCGAGCCAAGAGAGGCACCTCTTCCCCCACCTTCCCCAATCCCATTTCCCTGTGCCAGCGGCGCAGGGCACACCAGCTAGGGCAGGCGGCCTCCCTTGCCACAGTGCGCCACCGGCCGTCCGCCGCCCCCACCGTCCCACGCGCGTCCGGCTGCCCACACTCCTGTGGAGACGGGAGCCGCCAGGTTCGGCAGTGCCGTCCGATTCATGTGCTCTAGTGAGATTTTGGGTGTCGTCCATCCGGCCCCTAGAATTAGTTTCAGATGTTTCCTAACAGAAATTTAGCAGAGACGTGGAGTCCATGAGAACTCTGTGTCGGTGTGCATTATTTTGATATAATAAAGCCAACAGTGCTTGGAAAAACGAAGGTGCGATTCAGCACTTAATAACTGTGATAGATTTCACATTTTCACTACTCATACTCGAGAATTGCTTAGAAGACCAGCACCAGCTCCAAATTTGTGGATCAGGATCATGCAAGACAAGTGGAAAAAATAAAATGAAGTAAAATCATATAATTCACTAAAGACCAAGAATCTTTTTTTTAATCCTTGAAGACCAAGAATCGCTAGCATGACAAATTATATTTTTGCAGAAGTTCACTCTCCTATTATTTCTATCTCAGGCGTAGAACAAGAGAAACAAAATTACAAGATCCCAAAGTACTACTGCACATACACAGCCACTTCCATCTATTCCACCGATGCAGTGGCTGTCAGAAAATGTCCATACAAGGACTACAGCTGCATCTCCTAAACATAGAGCAGTTTGCAAAAAACCAGTGGAGGTCGGACGTGCAGATAAGACCGAAGATGCTTTGCACTCAGTCAGAACGCATGTTCTGAAAACCATTTAGGAAACAAGCCAAGCGACATTGGTTTCTAATGCTTAATGTCAACTGGTTCGTGCCCGTGTGTTGAGGGAGCCCACATGCATATGAGCCAAATCCCTGTAGAAGAAGCCCAATAGGGGCTACAGTAGTCACTTGTCAATTGTGCCCCCACTAGGGAGTCGTTTGTAAATTGCCCCTCCCGAGGGTCGCTTGTAAACTGCCGCTTGCCTATATAAGTACCAAGAGAAAGAGGACAAAGGGATGGCTCCCCCTTCCCAAACCTAGTTCACAAACCCTAGTTGCCTAGCTCCACTTCTCTCTTTGTTCAGAACCATGTTCCAACACCATGCGTTGCTACAGGTTTCAAAATCCAAACGACCCTTATATATTTTTTACCTAACACATCTATGAAAGAAATATCTTTAATGTCAATGTATCTCATAGAGATCAAATGAAATGTTCAGAATTCGAAGGTTGGAAAGTTCCCTGTGCCAGGCCGGGTCTGAGATAGACACATGTTTCCATCAGCAATTTGGCAATGGATATTTTGACAACGGCTCAACAGAGAAGTGAAGCGAGCTAGCGAAGAGCACTCAGTCAGAACAAGAAGGCAGGCAGAAATTTGGCAATCTGCAGAACCAGAGCGTGTTCTTCTCTGCCGTACAAGAGCTAGCGAAGATGTTCCCTCCTGCAATGCCAAGCCCAAATATTCAGTGCTGGATCTGGCAACGACTCCCGGCTCACATGGGCACCGGAAGATCGTTGGCACGAGGGGAGCGCAGGCGACTCCCGGCTGTTGCTGCGGCGGGGCGCGGGCGGGCGCCTCCCCCGGCCGGCCGATGGCTAGGCGGCTCGCGTGGGCTTCTTCTTCCTCTCCTCGGTGACGACGGGGCCAATGAACCTCCTTGGCGGCTGCCAGCAAATGGGATCGGGGAAAGAGGTGCCGCAGTTGGCTTCGTTCGCCGGCCGCCGCTGCTCGGGAATGGCCGCCGCAAGTGACTGGAGAAGGGAGCGCCGCTCCTGGAGGGATCGGATGAGGGAGCTTTTGCGTCGTCTGCGAGGCAAAGGCGCCGTGAGAAGAGACTAACACACGTGACTTCCCGGTTGGATCAGTGTTGGGCTCGTGCCAGACTTGGACTGGCGGGGCCCATGCGGAACCCAGTTTTGAAAATAATTAAAAAAATTAATTTCTTTAAATTGACTGCTTTGAGATGTGTGCAATTTTTACAAAGAGGAGTAATGGAGCAGTTCCATATTATTATTTTTCAGAAATATTATCTTAGCTATATGGAGACCCCAGAAGAATTAGCTAAATTGACTATAAATTACCTATGCGAATTAGCACGTGTAGTCGAACATGTGGGTCACTCAACTTAACCTATAGCATCTAGTACACTGAACCCATATGAAACTAATCGTCATACATACCAATTGAAACACAAAGTGAATTAAACCAACCCAAGGCAAGCTAAGCCAATCTATTTTCTAATGAACCAAACCCAGTACACTCATTGAAAATTATTCTAAAAAAAAAAACTCAATGAAATTATAAACCCATTCCCACCCATTTACTGCTCATGTTTTGGCCCCAGAAATTTGGAAACCAAGCTGGTATCTTTTGTGAGGTACTATCGAACTCCAATAGTTTCTTCTACATTTTTCAGAGCCTTATAAATACGAATGGTGGGAGTGAAAACTTGCATATAGCCTGGGCCTACTTAACTATCAAGAATGCACACATCTTGATGGGAAAGCTTATGTGTGGTTGGAAAATACCATTGACATGGGAAGCATAGGGAATTCATGAGGCAACACAGTCATGTTGTATCCTGGCTATTCTAAGGAATTCCGTGGATCCGATCTTCAAAGCACCACTCCAACAGGAGCCACTCACTCAGATCCACCATCGGTGAAGCCAGAAAATCTCATCATAGGCAGCCGAGGATCATTGGTTCATGCTAACTACAGGTGGTGCTGTAGTTAGCATAATGCTGGTCACAATGCCGCCTTCCACTACAACCACGCGCTGCCTAGAGGTGATGAGCGACTACAGGTGGTGAGAGGTGATGAGCGACTACAGGTGGTGCTTGCTCCAATGTTGCAGCCAGTGAGACTAGGAACTGGTAGTTTGCATTTGTAGGAATGGCCAGGTCCTAAAAAACTGCAAGCTTCTAAATGCAGACGATAGGTTCTTGTTCTAACTTCCAATTGTTTTAGATAATGAGTTCAAACTTACAATTGAGTATACATTGATGTACTGTGCAGATTTGAAGAAACTGATCAACTGTGCTAATAATATCCCAACAGTACATCTTTGCACTTTATCAGTTCTCTATACATATCTGTCAGTGCCCACAACGTGACCAATTCTCTCTATTCATAAATTATAAAGATGGGAAAAAGATGATGAACTCAGGGAATTAAAAGGAGGCAGGTCCTTCTGCTTCAGTTCACTTTCATCAGTTAATTTAATGATTCAATACCTCCCGCGAAACTAACAACTCCCCTGTTCAATTTGCCTGATTCAGTTCACACTTCACTTACAGCTCCCCTGTTCAATTTGCCTTCCAAATTAGTTTGAGCATGAGAAAAGGTGATGGAACACCTGAACTTTCACGTTTCCGAGGAAATTTGAAATGTTTGCACCCATTGTTATAAGTACAAGTTTACCACAAATGTGGAATCATCAGCGGAAACAACCTCACTTGTATTTTAATACTTCTATCTTCTTAATATAATGATACGCAATGTTTTTGCATATTCTAGAAAAAAAACCACAAATGTGTAATCAATGTAGCAACAGTGGTTAGACAAGTATTTACAAACCAATATCGTAGAATGCCAAAGAAAAAACCCAATTACCAACCAAACAGATTGATGCACACTAAGATACCAGAAATGGAAAAACTCCCCAACAGGCCAATAACCATCCCACGGATGTGCTCAGAAAGGACAGTATGGAAGGTACAGGATTTCTGTTTTTGCAGCTTGGACTGAGGGTGTTTGGAGGAATTATATCATGTATTGCATTCACACAACACACTACATCAGTTATGTTGCAATTTCCCTGAGACTCATTAACTCCAATTTAGAGACCATGAATTCTAACTTACTGCCCTTGTCCTGGCCCTAGTAATTTGGATCGAAAGCTGCTAACTTTTGTGAGGCACTAGAAATAGAACTAATATAGTTCATTCTTAGTTGCATATTCGTTCGAAGCTCTATAAATGCAAAGGGTGGGTATAAATGTTAGTGTCGGTAAGACACATAAGTAATCATTTGACTCTTGCATACAAAACGACAAACACTATCACTGACAGTTGTGAGGTATACAGAACCTTCTACAATGCAGACATCCTCAAAGGAAAGCGTATATGTGGTCTGAAAATACCATTGGCTTGGGAAGCATAGGGAATTCGTGAGGGAACACGGTCATGTTCTACCCAGGCTACTTCCAGGCTACTTCGAAGAGTAATTTTTTTTTTAGATAACAGGCCCCTTGCCCAGCTTTATTAGAAAGTGTACTTCGAAGAGTAATTGGTGGATTAGATCTTCAAAGGGCCACTCCAATGGCCACCACTCACTCAATTTCATCTCTGAGGCCCGCAACTCTCAGGTCCTAGGTGGGTTTGGCTACCATGGCCCGGGTCCACGCTAATGCATGATGTGGATGGCCTGTCAACTGTCACCAGTGTCACCAGCTCCAGCTCTCCGCTTGTAGCTGGTACATGAAGCACGACTGATCTGGCACAAGCCATGTGTACCGCTAGCAGCTAGAAGTCATATCTTTTACATGTTTATCAGGATTTCACATTGACTCCGCTTGCAGCTAGTTACTATGGCTCTTGCCATTGCAACCAAAAGCTGCCTAGATGTGAGGAGTACGAGTGATGCATGCTGCAATGTTGTAGCCAGTGAGATCAGGAACTGTTAGTTTGGTAGCAACGTCCAGGTCTTGGAAAGCTGCAAGCTTGATAGCAGACGATAGGTTGTACTTCAGCCTTACATTTTTTGAAAGTCGAACTTACAATTGAGTCTATCTACATTGATGAAATGATGAACTTGCAGATTTGAAGAAATGATCAACCCTGTAATAATATCCCAAGAGTATGGCTTTGCACTTAATCAATCAATTTTCTATATGCATATCGGCCAGTACCCACAATTTCATCAATTCTCTCCATTCATAAATTGCAAAGATGGGAAAAAGCTGATGAAGCTCAGGGAATTAAAAGGAGGCAGGCTCTTCTGCTTCATTCACTTTACCAGTCAAGTTAATGTTTCAGAACCTCCCAAGAAAGATAAAGAGATATTATACTGTAGTTTACACTTCACAGCCTCTGTTCAATTTGCATTGCAATTTTGTTTGAGCATGTGAAAAGGTGGTGGAACACATGAACTAATCAGTAATGTTACGCCAGGATTTCACTTTCCCGAGGAAAGGTGAAATGTTTCCACACATTGTTATAAGTTCAAGTATACAATAAAAGTGGAATCAATGTAGCAGCAGAAGCTAGACTTGTATTTGCAAACCAATATGGTACTAGAATACTGAAGAAAATTCCCAATCACCTACCAAACTGATTGATGCAGATCAAGATGGCAGAAATGGAAAACTCCCCAACTGGGCAATAACCAACCCACAAGGATAACCATGAATTCCAATTTACAGCTCATGTCGTGGCGCCGGTAATTTGAATCCAAAGCTACTTACTTCTTTGTTATTTCACAAGAGTAAACACTTGACACTTTCAAACAAACTGACAAGTTCTGTCACTGATAGTTGTGAGGCTCACATAAACATCGAGAATTCACAAATCCTGAATGGAAAGCTTATGTGTAGTTCAAAAATACCATTGGCTTGGGAAGCATAGGGAAATCGTGAGGGAACACACTCATATTATACCCATCCAACAATGGATGAAGTTGTTTGGAGGAAAAACAATCATGTATGTATTTCACAAGCACAACCCCCTAAGTATGTACAACACATATAGCAATTTCTTGGGGCCTCATCCCACTTGGGCTATGATCCTTGCTCACTCAGTTTCCACTCCGAACGACATCCTGGACATATCATGTAGTCTGTATGCCTACACTCTGCCTACACTCTGCCTACACTCCAGGATGACAGAGCGACAGCCACAACAGGTGTTTCAGAATTTTTGTGTTACCTAGAAATGCTGGAATCGCAGTGTCATTGATCGTATACTTCTTGGAGCATCAAAGACAGCACTGCTGGTGGTCCTAGTAACATACCTCACAGACACAGACGATCTCAGCTTAAATCTACATTTACTTGCTGGTTTAAGCATCAGAACATGCTAACAACTCGACACCTATGGTACCAAGCTTCACAACTGCTTCAGTGTAATAAAAAAAAAAGGTAGTAGGTGTTTGCATTGGAGATCAGAATCATTGAGACAACACATCTGCATGTTTTTCCTGTTATGATTGATGATACTCCTAAGGATATGTACCTTTGTGTCCTTCCAGAAATTAGAAGCTAGAATTAATTTGTTCATTGAACACATCATCCTAACACAGAGTAAAATGGATCCTGAGTTCTGCACATGACCATATATCATGATTTGAATTCTGTATTGTGACGAATCAGGGAGGTCTGCTGCTCTCTTCCTTTGCTGCTTGATGATTTTGTTAAACTAGAAAATGACCAATGATTCTCTACACACCTATGTGTTCAAGTATTAAGCGTGTGTAATCGCCTCACTCATATTTGGTCCTCGTATGAGTGAGGAGCCTGTTGAGGACCCTCCTATTTTTCTTCTCTATAATACAATGAAACGCAGCTCTCCTGCGTTTTCACAAAAAAAGATTCTCTACACATGGCCATATATAATTATTTTAAATTTGCCAACTTGTTGTAGTTAGTTTCCTCGTAGTGGAACCTGTTTGTTCAACTTCATAATAGTGCTTGCATTTTCTGGCATTTATTATATGATTGAACAACATTATTGTTTAAATAGTAGGCTACGCGCCATCAACAACGAATCGTTTATATGTGCCTTTGTTATTTTTTCTGCTAAATTTGTTTCTGACTTTGTCAATCTTCTTTTGGGATAACATGAGTTGTCCATAGCAAATTGGACGGTTGCAAAGCAGTAAGACAATAAATCATTTTAGAATTGGAGCTTGGTCAAGCAATCTACGTGCACTTGTCAAATAATGGATTATACCAAGTGTCCAAATTATATAGGGAGCTACTTTTGTGCCTGTCTTCAATAATTCTTACAATAGTTGTTCGCTAAAAATCAATGCACCCACACAGCAGCTGTCCTGCCAGCTACAGAAGCTGGCTCTTATCTGCATATATTCATTCTTCTACTAAAAACAAGTGCATATATACTTGCTCCCAAGGGTCGCCAATATAAGTATTCTAGCGTTGCAAGAGTGAGCAACACATAAGCACCAATACACATGTTAGAATTGAGATAGACTCACATATCATCCTTGGAACAGGACGTGGCATGTGAAGCATAGGGAATTCATGATGCATGGCAGATGAAACATAGTCATGTTGCATAATTGAACTGTCCTTCCATTTCCAGTAGTGTTCCTTGCAAACTAGCATCCACCACATGTGGTAGAGAAGCTTCTGTGCAAGGCACCTAGCTACTAACATCAGCTTCATCAAGTGGTGAACACGGCCCTCGGGTTCCTCATAGCTTTTGTTCAATGTGCTGCTCAATGAAGCAGGCCACATAATTCCCATTCTAAGGGAGGATGTGCTGGAATCCTGTGGTGAACTCATGCGAATGATGCTAGCCAGATGGCTGGAAAGCGAGACAAGTAATACAAGGCTCCAAGCAAGGAAAACCATGTGACAGTGGGGCACTTGGAAGAACAAAAATAGAAAATGGTGCATATGGATTAGTGTAGAATTACCAAGTGCTTCTATTAATTTTGCGAGTTCGCATATAAAACTGTTGGAGGGCGTTTTTCCTTTTTTCTAAAAGAATCTAGAAACTGTTTTAACATGGTCGTGGACATTGCTATAATCTTTATCTATATTTTCTAACAAACATTCAATAATTAATATAGAACAGCAGTTTCCACATAAAGATCAAATTCATTTCTCATAGTCCCAAAGGAGTACTTGGTCATAATACAACCATGGAGGCAGTTACTAGTACCCACACGCTCCCCTAACCAGACCGGCAAAATACTTGATCTCATATGTTTGCAGTAAATAAAATGAATAATTGTGATCTTCTGGGTGCTACTGTTATGTATACTTGTTTCTTGCTGGCGTGTAGGTGCTCATGAGTCATTACTATGAAATTAATATGGTAATTTAGAAAAAAAAATTTTGAATTTCGGTGGCTTTATACCACTTTGTCTACGTGTATAGTCATGGCTTTCTCGACTGCGCTGATACATAGGATTTGGAAGATTTTCCTACCCACCTAGAAATGTAGCATAAAATGGGTTTAAGATGTAAATGTCTTAGGCTAGTGTCAGTAGTGCTTCATCAGCAATTTTTATTTTGGTGCTGTATGGGCATTTTCAATGACATAGAAACAATTTTTTTGAAAGGTTTTGTGCTTTATTATATCTTGGGGAGATCGTTTACATCACGAACTCCCAAACTTGTTACAAACTCTGGGAGGAGATCAACCCAAACACGGGATCGATCCGGGTCCCAACTCAAACCCATATGAGTAAGATCATGTGGACATCTATTACAAGATCTTGGTACATGGACAATATCAGCCCAAATAAAATTCAAAGACATAAGGAACTTAGCTTCTCTAAATAGGACACCATTAGCTGAAAAATCATAAGAACTAGAATGGACAGCATCTACTAGAATCGATGAATCAGTCTCCAAAAGGATCTGACAAATACCTTGGTCTATTGCCGCATAAAGAGCTGCAAGACACGCTTGGGCCTCTACAATGAGGGCATCATGCACCACATTGATTCTTCTTGCATTTTCTTTAATTGCACACCAATATATAAATCTTGTATTTTCTTTAATAGCACACCAATATAATTTTTTTTACTTGCACACCAATATACAATCAGCACACAGTCTCATGCGTTTTGACAGTCAAGAACAATCCAAGCCAATTACCTTTGCCTGAAGCTCGCTAGTGGCAAAGGCGTCACTCCCTTCTGCAGCTCCTTGTCTTCCATCTCGCACCAATTCTGGAAGCAGAGAGCCACCAGCTAAACCATTAAGATCACATAAACAATATTCAGATCCAATTAATCCTAAGCACAGTGAGGTAACAACTCGATATGAATTTTTCAGATCGACACACTTCTGAATATACACAACCAGAGCCACTGAACAGTCTGCAAATTGGTTTGCAGTAAGTAACACGAGTCCGAGTTTGCAGGATGGTTAACTAACTGATATGCACAGGAAGTGCTGCACTGACAATGATCAGATTACTCTAAATTTTTGCAATAAATTAACCAACATGTGTGATGGATCGACAAGTTTTGTACCAATCAACATACAGGACTTACGGATCCAAGTTGGTTGAGGTAGAGAATAGACGAATCCAAACACGAACTGCAAGGAAAATCAAAACCCCCTTTCCTGCGGCAAGATAAAAAAATGAAGCCTGATGGTGATGCAGCCAAGAAGTAGAGCCGCTGCATGATGCCGTCACCGAGTGCACGGAGCCGGACCCATGAGACGGCGCCATCATATGACGCAACGGCATTGACTGCCGCCGTCGTGCCACAGCCGCCATCGCCTCCCTGCCAAGGGCTTCGGTTGGATTCGCAGGCGATGGACCCGCTCTTGCCGCGATCGCCTCCCCTCAATCCGAGGCATCCTCACGCGACGGGCGGTGGTGGGCCATCCTCAAGCGCGTGTTGCCTGCTCATGGTCCATATCGAGGTGTCCTCATCCCCGAGCAGAGGCGCACGGCAGCGGCGAGGGGGAGTGGGCTCAACGATCCTCACGGAGTGAAGAGATGGGGAGGGCGGGGCCTGGTTCGGTGCGGCGGCTGCGGATCGAGGGAGCGGATCAGGACGGGTGATTGTTTTTCCGGGGTAAAAGCACCGGCGAGAAGAGGAGGCGGCCGGGGATCGAGCCGTGGCTCAGCGGCGTGATTTCTGTTTCCGTGATGTCGGGGCGCGGGGGTTGAGCGGGCGGGTGAGTTTGAGAGTCTACTCTGGGCCGGGGGTGAGTTTTGGGAGAAGTTTTCCCTTATTATAGTAGAGATAGAGGTAGAGGTAGAGATAGAGATAGAGATAGAGATAGTAGAGATAAAGACATCGTGCTGAAGTACACTGAAACACATTCTTAGTTGAGACCTTTAATACAATTATGATACCACGATGTGAACACTTATGCTAGAGACGGTATATATATGTAGAGCGAGGTCGGTATATTCTACCCACTGAGTAGAAAATTCAAACACCAAAAACAGCAGACGAGGAGGAAGGATAGGCATGGGAGGCATAGAGAATTCTGTTTTTAGTTTCAGGTGAGAGTGTGCATGCGAAAGAGAACATATTTGCGACATAGAAATGTATTAAAGTTATATAGGACCATCAAAGTCAGAAACTGTTCAGTTGCATATCACGGGGATGGGAAGACGTGGAAGTGTACCTTCAGATGAACTCTAGCGGCTGAGGAGCTGATGAGCTTGCTGTCTCACAATGCTACGATGTAACCTGTGTTCTGTGATTCGTGTCGATGGCTGTAATAATGAAGTATACCTGTGCTTACTGGTTGACGCTACTATCTTCTATTAAGTTTGGCTGGTAGCCAGGTCGAGTTAAGTAGAAGTTTAGAGTTGTCGAGTTTTGCCCCGGGGTGTTTCTCACCGGTTGTGCGCCTTGTAAAGCTGGTATCCCCAGCAAAAACATGATCCGATCAGCTTTAAATACAAAGCCGAGCAGTGCCTTTTATCTAAAAAAAAGATGAACACTAGACGAATTTATCTTCATGCTCTTGAAGGAAGTGTGATAGCTTGCCTCTATCTTTTTTTTCGGTAATGCTCTGTGCCTCTATCCCTGGGTAAAATTGTTAATTTTAGGGGAGTGAAAGTTGTGTTGATCTCACCTATTTCATCACGGCAACGGATCATATGCAAACTAGTCATCCCGTGCAAACTTGTAAACTAATGATCTGGACCGCAGGATGTTGATCCAAGGGGCGTGGAGAGATTGGGTAATTTTGCACTTAACCGCCCGCTCTTAATCACAGCTCTTAATCACACTTTTACAAATCCCTCCTTCCACCTCTCTCATGCGCCCCCTTGGATCAACATCTTACGGTCCAGATCGTTAGTTTACAAGTTTGCACGGGATGCCTAGTTTGCAGATCCGTTGCCTTTCATCACTTAAGATTCCTCCTTGAGTTCACAGCTTTCTTTGGCCGTTAACTTGGAACAAGGTGCAGACTATTGCCTCTTTTGCTGTTAGCAGACTATTGTCCATGTTTCCCTTCATTGTGCTATGGCCAAAGAGCTGTAGTCTATTATCTCTGATACTTTTGATACAGAGATCAGTCACTCTCTTGAGTCCCTAGGTAGATTTTGGCTTAGCACTAAGAAAAATGTTGTTATCAATGTGATTCCCACCGCAGCTTGTTGATCTTTGCGGAAACCTAGAAATGACATTTGCGTTCAGAGGACTGGCTGGCAGAGTATGGAGATATCGCTGCATAGGGTAACACAGATGGCACAAAACTGGGCAATTCTGCAAGGTGGACACACAAGCTTTGCTAATGATGAATATTGCCGAGCTCTGTACGTGAGAGAAGGCGCCACAGACTAAAACCCAAAGGAGGGGCAAAATCATCTTATCATGCCTCAGTTAAACCATTACACATGCCCATTTTGACGGGAGTGTCATTTTAGGAACATTAATTTTAAGGATGTCAGATCAGTAATATTTCAACTTTACGCTAAATTGGAAACACACCTGGTTTTTCGTTGTCAAATAAGGTATTTTCTGAAAAAATTTTGTGCCCCCACCGACCCAACAATGCACCATCTTAGTTTGCTACTAAGTGAAGATAATTTTTGGTTTGAGTGTTTATGATCTTAGCCTTCGAACCAAGACTGATTCAAAGCCCTGCATGTTAGAATATGTATGACTTAGAGTCCAGTTAGATATTTTCATCTAACCGGACTCTAAGTCATACATATTCTAACAACAGGAAGATCTCGTGTTTGAAGCATCAGATTTTGCTATTGTGTAACGCTGTAATGAACTCTCACCAGTAAATAGAGGTCAAGAAAGGGGCTTCAGAGTCAATGGAAATTTGCATTGCGAAAGGGAAAATGAAAGCCCTGTGCTTACGTATTGTAGATGGGATTAATATTATAACCATGTTGTTATCTCATATGGCATAGGAGGAACCTTGGGCGCCACTACTCAGCGCGCGTGCACCGGCAAGAATAGCAGCGCGTGTGCGCCGGCAAGAATAACAGCGCGCAGTAAATTTAATAGCATCACACGTTTGGAGACCGGAGTAGCATGCCGCATGGACTTTGCAGCCCAGTTTTCCTGTCTACCTTCATAAGGCCCATATAGCTCCAATTTTCTCGAGTCTAGATTCTAGGCTAATAGGCCAATTTTAATTCTACTAGCTATTTTTTCTCTTTTGGGATCACGGGTTTGTGGGAAAGAATAGGGCGGGGGGATGGTTTCACATCCATATGGATGTAAAAGTGCTATTTTCAAAATTGATGTCTTATTATGTTCCATAATACTCTACAGATTAACAATCAACCAATTATCAGCCAAAAGTGCTATATATATATGTATTTACAACAAATAGCTAATAAAAAGCACGTTTGGCCTCCATTCTTCAGTGCTAAAATAGTTATCATTAGTACCCCGGAAAAAAAGAAAAAATAGACAGATTAAAACAATGCATAAAGTTATGTTGAACTTTAAATTTGTATATATACAAGAATATGAATACAACAAAACTATAAAATTATTTCTAGAATTTATAAACTTTGAACTACTACATTGCAAACTTAGAACTATCACAATATAAACTTTACACTGCTAGGCTTAAAAAATTTTACCCTCATAATTTATAAAACTTTGAACTATGATATTAAAAATTTTATACTTCTAGATACAAATATTTAAACTATGACATTACAAATTTTGTCAGCTTGTTTTAGAACTTTACACTTCAAATTTAAAACTTTCAACTATGACATTAGAATGCTAGGCTAAAATTTTTGAAATATCACATTATAAACTTTGCACTCATAAATTATAAACTTTACACTCAGAATTTATAAAAAAGTTTTTAACTATCACTTCAGAAACTTCATACTCCTAGGTTGAAAACTTTGAAATGTCATATTACAAACTTTGTATGCTAGATGAAAAAGTTTACACTCGGAACTTTGAACTATGATCCAAACTTTGAAATATGAAAATATAAACTTTGCACGGATACCTTTAGAACTTTATACTTAATTTATATAATCTTTGAGCTATGATATTACAAACTTTGTGTCGTCCGGTTCAGAATTTTACATTTTCTACTTATATAGGAATTTGTACTGGCACATTTAAAAATTGGTATTGCTAGGTGAAATACTTTGAACTGTCACATTACAAACTTTATACTAGTAGATTCAGAACTTTCCCTATCAATTTATAAAACTTTATATTATCGCATTTAAAACTTTATACTACTAGATTCAAAACTTTCTACTTCTTATTCCAGAGCTTAAGCACTGACATGAACATGTAGCTACATGGACTACAACAAATGTAAAGTTGCAAAATGAGATTTCAAAACATCTCGCAAGTGCAGGATATAACAGAAGTAAGCCATTACATACTGGAGGATCTATTTCTACATTCAAAGCCTCTCCTCTAAGTATAAAGCATAAATCCGCTACCATGCAGAATAGTCCCAAGCTGAATGAAAAAACGAAAATAGAAGAGTAAGTTTTAAATCAGTATAATGCAATAGATAGTACCAAGATAGCACTAGCAACTAGTACCTTCTGGTATGCCATGTTCAACATATGGGACCTAGATCTGCCATAATTAATACTCCCTCCATCAAAAAATTGGGGGCGTCTTTGAGTAAGCTCTTTACGAAAAAGCGGGATCAACTTCCTGAAGGGCACGATAAATGACAATCAATGTCTTTAACGCAACCTGGTGGATAAATAATCAATGCAAGATGTTCGTACTTTGTAGCTTCCTTTGTTACATAGTAACACCCATGATGAGCATTTAAAAATAAGTTGAATCAAATCATTCGCGACATTAGTAGTTCAGTAAGTAGTTTGACAATGTATAGGATTCATACCGCCCACTTGCGTGTCTTCGAAAGATGTCTAGCAAGGGCATGAATACAATAAGGTACATCAGCTCGTGGCCTAGCAGCAGAAATGGAATGAAAAATTGCTGCAAATAAATAAAATGTTAGTTAGTTGTGGCAACAACAAAAAGAGGTTGAACAACTATTGAAGATTTGATTAAATCAACGCATAATTAAATACAGTTACTGTTTCTAGATTCGTGATGTGAACAAATTTCTACATAATAGTAGAGTTTCCGTAAACAATTAAAATTTGGAGATTAAGTCATAGGGATGCAGTTAAGAGTCTAAACTAGGACTTCAGCTTAAGAGACAGGATACCCCATTACCTCTTATGTACTCCTTTGATGGATGCTCAACATGGTTTGTGGCCTTGACAATTGCAATGTCCAATTCCTGTTATAGGGAAGAATGATAAGTGCACATTGCGTGCAGTGAGGGTCTGAGCATGGAGACTTCCAAATACAGTATTATTATTCAGAGGGAACATGAAAATGCCACCACCTTATAATCATTGTTCACTTTTGCTAGTCTCACAATCGTTGTGACCTTGAGGGCCCCTTAGGTTTCTCCTCCACTCCTAGCTGGTATCCTAATAGGCCTGGAAAGGCAAAGAACCAAGCGCTGGACAAATGAGATATCTGCTTGTCTTAAACCGAAATGTGTCTGTCACAGTGTCAGCGAGAGAAATAGGAAAAACATTGCCTCAATTTAATCTGTCCAATTACATCAACAATTAAAACCTACTGTACAAGAAATAACTACCTGCATAGTAGCAGTTGGATGGATTCCAAAAATGTTTCAGCAATCAAATAAATGACTGATGAATTATTACAAGGAATTCTACTGCAAAATACTGGTAGATTAATGACTGAACAGCACAAAGGGGTCAAAAAACTTTGCACTCCAAGTTCTAAAAAAGCACATCTAGAAAACTTTGTACTTCTGCATCCAAAACTTATAATCAAATATTAAAAACTTTGTGCTCAAAATTCCAAACCAAATTTTGAAACTTTGTACTACACATTTCAAAAACTTTGTACCTATAGATCAAAAACTTTATAATAGTATATTAAAAACTTTTTACTTAATAGATCAAAGCTTGAAGCAAAAAAAAGAAACCAAAATCAGAAAAAATGAAATAACTGGACGAAATTTGACATGCCATTTTCTTAAATTACTGAACATTTCCTCTATAATGAACACAATGGTTACCATGTTACCAGTTTGTTTGAAAAAAGATCAGCATAAAAATATTGTGTGAGTTCTAGAAAAGGAGGTTCTCGTATTTGGAACTATATGATGGCTGCAGATTTCAAACTATAGATTTCCAAATACTCAATTATTCTTATCGATCAAACATAAGGTCAATATAAAAAAACAGATGGTCTGTTACTGTCTTCATGGTGGGTTTAGAGGGCGTGGCAGGTGGAGTTTCGAAGTGCTCATTTACGTAAGCTGGTGACCCACCAGTACTGTTAAGCTTGCAATACAAGCTAGGCTGTTAAGCTTTTGGTCTAAAAGAGTTCAGCAAGTGTTATCTAAAATCCATTTTGCAAAATTCCTGCAGGCAACCTTCCCTTCCATTAAAACATTTCAAGCAGTGCTATCTGCTACGACCTACAGAATCTCGGTCGGACAAGTGGTTATTTACAATGCCCCTCTATTTAGTACATTGAACAGGTGGCATCGCTCTACTAAACAGAATAAGAAAATTGCACACTTATGTATGTATTTGAGAATATTTTGTAGTTAGATCAGTGTAAATGAAATTTAAAATTTCTAAACTACTATGATCAAGCATCTTACTATTTTATATACGCTAGGAGAGGACATATGAAGGTCAGTTTATTGTTTTCATTTGTAGAACTGGGACGTAAAAGGCTTATAGCAGGACTCAACCAAAGACTATACTTGTCATATGGGAGCATTGACAAATGCGCAAGTTTCTTCTAAACATCCTTTTTTTCTAGTGGATACAAAAATTGTACCCGAACATCGAATCGTAAGTTCCATCGTAAATCTGACATCGAAGCAACTAATCAGCATGTGCTAGTTGGCATCTATAGTAGTTTGCTGAACCTGAACAGAGGAACCAAAAAAGAAACATCATACATTTTTTTTAAAAAAAAGGAATATAGTGTTGCAGCTTTTCCTATAAGGGCAGAATATTGTATAACTAAAGAATTAAAGTATTTTCCCCTCAATTTAGACACTCAAGCATTAGAATAGAAAAGACATATCCTAGAAAGGAAGATATGTTTATTAAAAGCTTTTACAGCAGGTGCACGATAGGATCATAACAATATGTAATCTAAGAAGCCTTCTAATGGATAGCATTGTTTGTGAAAACAAAAGTGACCACAAACACATAATCAATTTGTACTGATAGAAACTGTGTATGAGATCCAAGGACAATTCTAAATTCCACTGAATTACAGAAAACACAGCAGGCAATTCAGTCCTCAATTCAGGCCCAACTAATAGTATGAATCTTCAACATTTTTGATCCTATAAAAATTGATCTGTCGGTAGATTTAAATGCTCCCTACTTGAGATACAAAAGTTTAAATTGACAGGTCGATGATAAATATAGACACATCAAAATCCTGTACCTAGCTAACTCGTAGAATTCACTTGAAAGCTCAATTCCAAAACCACAAGCAGGAAGTTACCCGCATTACATAGATTTGCATTCCCCACCCAGAATCGATGCTTAGGATGAACCCTAGCAAACAGTGGATACAACGACTACAAGGAGCACTCGATCCCCTTTCACCTAGCCCACAGATCCAGCCGAATCAGTGGATGAAGGGCAGGTGGATGGGACATCGGCACATACCTGGAGGAGCCGGAGTCGTTCGAGACCGTCGTCGGTGACGACGCCGACGGCAACACAGCTGCGCGGTCGGCAGTCGTGTCCGCCTCCTGGGTCCTAATTGCAGCTGCCGAGTCTCGATGGGCGGCGGATTGATGGCCCCCTCGCTCCTCAGCCCTCTCCTGCTCGAATCCGCCGGTGATGAATCCGCCCCAAATTGAAACTGTGCTGGCGACGACGGACTTCACCTCCACGTCGATGGGGCCTCAACGTCGACGGGAGAAGGAGGTGCTGCCCTCAAAATCGACGCCGGCCGCGGCAACGGAGGATCCACCAACGCTTTGAATGAAGCAAATCTCGTTGAGCAGAGAAAGGGAGGAAGGAACTGGTGGAACTTTTTTGATTTTTTTAAATGCCCTTCCAACGCAATACTGTATTTGGATATTGGACAGCAACACGACAAAAAAAGCCACGGAAACGGAACGGACCGATGCAAAGGGACGTGGTTACTAGTAGAGGAAGGCGCGCGCCGTTAACTCGTCGAGCGCACGCGCGCCGAATAGCGCTTTGGAGGAACCTTCCGACAGCAAGTTTGGGTCTGTAGTTTGTATGTTAAACTAAAGCGACTTAAATAATATTAGAGCCCCGTTACAATGGTAGGCACAGGGAAGCTTGTACTTCAAGTGACTTGCTCGTGAGCATTTCTCTTGGTTGATGTTGACCTACGAATGGCCATTAGGAAATATAACCATTTTAGTTAAGGTCATAGTTGTAATTGTTGGGACACGTCCGGCCAGTCCCTCCTAGCTAGGCTGCACGCTTGCTGGGTCATGTGACGTGATGCAACAAGCCAGGCGTGTATGCGATACTGCATCATTCGCAGGGCTACGGGACGCTCGATTTGTGCACTCGCTTGTTGGAGTTTAGCTACAATTGATATATCAAATCCACGACAGCTCAAGCTAGCCTTGTGAACTCATTGTAGTAAGATCTTACCCAGTTTGCCTTATCGAATCAGGTGTACATTCAAGCTTCTTGGTAAGCGACATGGAGATGTAGGGTCTAAGAAACCAACAATAATAGTACAAGGAGCAAAAACGTATCAAGCATATTAGCGAAATATCATTCAGATGGAGGAAGTTATACAAAGGCACCATCTGAGCTAGAGATTATTGTCGTACATCGTGGGATTATTATATAGAAAATCATATCTAATACTAAGGAATAATTTCTCGACGAGTCATTAGTTTCAATCGCCTCCTAAAATTACATGTTTAATGGACTTGCTAGTTAGTCTGTTAGAGTAACGAGTTTGCTGAACTTTTTTTGGTATTGGGTCATACAGATTGAAAATAATTTTATTGCCACTGGAGACAACTCATCTTCCATCCCAAATGATTATTGCGCTAGAAAAAAAAAGATAAATACTAGAAATTCTCATATTAATCTGAAACATCTAGCCATTCAATCTATAGTCTTGATGGTTTGTAACCATTAGATCTTTTTTTATTACTTTTATAAAATTACCCACCTTTGCTATTATAATATACATAAAAAAGAAAAGGCAAAAAATCCATTATTCTAAAATATCTACGTTATTCTTTTGTTTGCCGTTTCTTTTCTGAGAAACCATCTAATCTAACGTAGGGCAATGCTGTGGTACACATTTTACTTCCTAGGAGGTAATACCTCAAATAAATCTCAGCCATTGATTTTCTAGATTTTTGAATTGATTAATTCAATAAACTATGCAAAGAAAAAGGAAACATTGCTAAATAACTTTATCGTGGGAGACAAGCACCGACACTCTTCCTTTTCTGTGGACATCGCTCCCTTTGCCCTTTTGCATGAAAGATAGTTATAAGATAAGATGCATATATAAAAAATCAATAACCAACATATATGTTCATTGATCCATGAACTTTAGCGATCTAGAAAATATGTTAAAAAATATACTAACCCCATTAAAACTATATATTACATAATTGAGTAGATTTCTCATAGACTCTGAGCACGTTACGTACGCACGAAAAAATTTTGTATTTTGGACATGTACGTTGGGCACTTATGTACATACGGAACATTTCACGTAAGTTGGGTTCAGGTATTCACACTGACAAGTTCATTTCCCTTTTCTAAAAACACGTGACCGTTCATTGCCTCATTGGACACATGCAAAGATTGTGCATGGCGAGGAGACAAATCACACATTCCTTATTTACCTTTTTTCTATAAAACAAGAAATTCGATAAATATATTACCTCTTAGGAGGTAATAGATGATAGCAACCGTCGGATCTAAATGAATGAATGGCTCAGAGTCATTTGGGTGTACCGTAGCAAAGGCCTCTAACGTATTGATTTCATCGAGCTCTCCCGTTCCTCTCCCTGGCGTTCCAATCTCCGCATGAGGCCCGCCATTGCAATTGCAATTAATTAATAGGTGCAAAGATATGATGTGTCTTTTGTGCCTACGCTGGGATCGTATCGTAGGGTTGCAGCTTTTCTGGTGGGATGCCAAGCTCTTTGAAAGCTGGGTAGAACAGGATGTTCAGGGCGCTGCCACCGTCAACAATCACCTTCTCAAAACGGACGCCGTCTATCACCGGGTCAAGGACCAACGGGAAGCGACCAGCGTCACGAATTCGTGCCCACATATCATTGCGGCTGAATGATATGGACTGCTCGGACCAGGCTGGAACCTTAACATCGGCCACGAGGCCATCGGGATCTTGCATTGCCACAATGGCTCGTGTCAGTAGCTTCTTATCACGGGTGTTCTCTAATCCCACCTTACCACCGAAGATAACAGCAGTGACGTTCTTCACAGGTTCCTGTATGCGTGACATGGATTGGTATCCTGTGGTTCTTCGTTGTCTTTCGGCTCGTCGGCGGTCTTGTTTTTGGCCTTGGGGTTAGGCCAAGGCTTCTTGTTCGCCGTGCACTTGATAAGTGCGTTTGTCAAGACTCGGCACTCACCCAAGGTACGACCCTTGCCAGGATGTCGAGGACGTTCTTGGGCCAGGATTTTCTCTAGGACATCGTCATAGACCGGCTTCTGCCCCTTCACCGCGTTGACAGTATTGTCGTTATGGTTCCGGTTACACTTTCCTCCGCTGTAATTATCCTGACCATGACGCTTGAAGGTACGCTCGCCGTCTCGAGGGCCAGGGCCGTGGTTGAAGCATTGGTTGCCGCGCCGATCGGACTGTTGTTGACATTTCTTAGCGCAATCACCAAGTATGGAGGTTTTAAGTCCATCCCCGGTAACGGCACCAGAAATGCTTGTTGGCATTTCTTAACGCAATCACTAGAATTGTTACATCCCAGTGGTCACGCCAAGAAACGCCAAGGTGATAGTCGTGTTCTAAAGATATATTATTCGCAAGCACACGGATCTATCATTATAGCATTTCACCCGGGGAGTATTCTCAAGGTATCGTTATTTATATTTCCCGTAGAAAGGCATTGTGTAGAGGTGTCTAAACATGGATATGGATACTTGACTTCATGTCATCGAAATGTGACTCTAGTACTATACAGGGGTAAGTATAAATGGTTTTGCAAGATAGTGGACGCACATTTGGCCAAACTCAAGGATAAAGTATAAAAGAAAGAATAAACGAATGAACGAATAAAGAATAAATCTAAGCGGAGCAGGTAGGTCATACATAGCAATGTCATGAACAGCTAGGTCATATAGTCTACAGGGTTAGAGATAAGTCAGAGCCTAAAGTAACAGGGAGACCCCCACAGCTGGTCTGCCAGTCGATAGAGGCATTTACGAACTCCCACGACATGTGGACGTGGCGGATTACAAGGGATGGACAGGGCTGTCACCACCTGCCGCCTACCCCTCAACCGTGGCATACCGTCATATCCGAAGGCTCTCTCGTATCCGGACACCACGCCTGCATATTCGAGAACTACCTACATTCCCCGCGGACTCCCACCCTACGGATGGACGAGCTAGAACATAGGCAAACCCGAAGGAACGACGAACCGTTACTCCATTCTCATCAGGATCTCTAATCCTATAAAGCATATGAACAATAAAGAACAACGAAGAACATGTTAAGCAATGATCATAAGAACCTCAAATGATTCTCTCGATCACTCAATGTGTATAGCAACCTCACCAAAGGCATTTTGAGAATTTGCCTTCTACCTACCACTAAAAAGCTGAGAGTGGAGTTTTGGGTAGGTATGTAAGTGGGCATACTTGTATCACATATATTGTAAGGTCAAGGATCGAACCTTACGGAGATTAAGCCATACACCTTGATTGAGATGTGCAAGTGTGTGGGATGGAAGAATGGTTCTAATTTTTGAATGTTTTTGTGTACTCCATGCATCATGTCTCTCTTTTATTTGAATGATGATGATGATAAAGGAAGAGTATGGGCTATGAATGAAATAACTTTCTTTCTTTTCTTTTTCTCTTCTCTTTTTTTTTTTGAACGGGGATCTAAAGATTTTCCCATTGAGTTATTACACTATCCTATCCTTCTTTCCTTCCTTTGCTCTTTTTTTTTCTGAATTAATGAGTAGCCCATCTGTGACAAATGATTAATAAAAATGGAGAGAGATGTAATAATGAAAAATGCAAGGAGTACTTTTTGGTGGCTAAGGAATGCGTGATCCTCAGGATAAGCATCGGCATTTTTATTTGGTGGAAAGATGGTGCGCAACTCTCAGTCTAAGAGTTGGCGGATGGGAAGGGGTGCATGTTGTGCGCGACTCTCAGTGTAAGAGTCGGCGTTTTATTTGGTGGGTGCAAGTGAATCTCAATCGTGGGTGTAAGGTCATAATCTGGCGTCGGTAACGATCCGACCGAACTCAATGTACGAACAAGCAGCTTAAGAAGGTTTTGTACTAAAGATAAATCGTATGGCTCTGGTGGGTATTTCATAATCATTGAGGAACTTTTCGGTTTTGATCATTTTGCAAATGAAAACTCCGGAAGTCAAGTCGTACTCTAGAGCAAAGTCATAGCGGTGGCTAAAGTACTATATCATACCCAGCAATAACTTAGACAAGAAAACACAAGTGCTCCCACTAAAAAGCAAGTTTTCAGGATGAGATATTTCTAGCCGATAAACCAAAATCTAGAGAAAATAATGTTTATAACTAGGGTATAAAGAAACAAGAGACAGGGCAACCTCATCATTTCAACAAGGGTGAACTACATATTTTTATAGCACATACTAAGAGGCACAGGAATAAAATATTTTTGGTTTTTTTTAATATATGCAAGAGAACAGGAATTAAACATGCTAAGGAAAAATAAAATTACTTGAAAAATAAATATGGAATGCAAGGTACCTCTGGGGGTCCTCCCCCAAGCTAGCATGAAGCTCACTGTCCAGGGTGATATCCCATGAACCTCCAGAACTCCTCATGTTGAGCCTGGTCTTGTTGCATCTGTGCACTCAAGCCGTCCCACCTTTGATCCATATGTACCTGCCAATCGTGGGTTTCCTGCACAAAGGAGGTGAGAGAGTGTTGTATTTCACCTGTCTGGATCTGCAGCACTCCGATGCGGGTGCTGATGGCTTCTATCTCGGGGTTATGCCATGGCTGGACTGGTGGGGGAACATCTTCGTATTGCTGCCTTCGGCGCTCCCACTCGTCCATGCCCACCTCGGGCCAGGCATCTGTGGTTGGCGCAGGAGGTACAAACTGGTCCCAGCTCCCGCTGCCCTGAGGAGCGTACCCCGTATAGTCCTGGTAGCGGGTCCATCCTTGGTGTTGCTCAGGCTGCAAGTTCTTCCCTAATCCCTACAAAAATCTTCAACAGTCTTGAGCACAAAGGTTAGTGACTGGCAATTATGCAAATAGTAATCCGGGTTAGGTAACCGGATCCTATTTTCGTAGCCAGGGAAAAAGAAGAAAAGCTCATCCTTTGTGCCATGGGTAGTCAACGTGTGCCCTTAGATCAGAGTGGTCAAATCAAAAATAGGTCGAGAAATAGGAATGTACTCAACAACCTCACCCTCTAAAATACCCATAGAACTGGCAACACGAGTGACCAGAGAGGTGCACAAAACCGGGTACTTGTTGCGAACTATGTCTTGCCAATGATGAACGATCTCCCTTACGGGTGATACCTTGATTTTCTTGACAATGGCATAGAGAAACTTAAGTTCGGCCATGCGTACCCATCTAACCACACTAGTGGGGAAGAAAACCATGGACATCCAACGATGCATAAATCTCAAAGTGGGATGATGGATTTGGGTGTTCTGGGGTTTGAAAGATCAGAACTCAACCCTCCCAGAAATCTCTTCCCAAAACTTGTTTCGATCAAAACCGATGGTGGCGAAATCAAGATCGAGGAAGCATCTTCGGTTAAAACCCAAATGAACACTAAGTTCCTTCCAAGTAAGCTCATGCTCCTCGTTGAATAAGCGAAAAATCACACCATCGTCGGTTTCTTGCAAGGTGCTGAGGAACTGTATGGTTAGGAGGCGTGAACCTTGTTCCTCGATGGGTTCAACATCCTCCCAACCAACAGACCTCCACACAAGATCGAATTCATCATCCATACCTATGCGGTGGAGGAGGTTGGAGTCGTAGGCTTGCGTGTGGAGGAAGAGACGATCTTTGAGGTGGAAGTAGGCTTGCATTTCCCGACCTTCCTCCAGGTCGAGGTACAGCTTGTCCTCCTCACTCATGACTTGCTCTTGTGGCGCTTCCGGCGCCACCTCTTCCTCTCCGGCTCCTTCAACCTCCTTGGGCTGCTGCTCTTCCACGGGGGCTTCGGGAACTTGAGAGCTCGACTCGCCGAGGCGACGCTTGGAGCGTCTCCTAAGCAAGTTCCCGAATCCTACCTGGCTCACAAGTAGAGAGAGCTTCTTGGGTGTGAAGGGTTAGTAGAGAATGAACTTCTACACCCAAGAGTGCTCTTGCTACTTGCTCTACACAAAATATGTTGGAAGAATTGCTTGAAGAATGAAGTGGGGAAGTGAGAGGAGTGAAAGTGAGTGAGTGTGAGAGGGGTGAAGCTGCACCGCCGGCTCCTCTCCTATTTATAGGCCAAACACCCGGCCATGGGGGTGGGAGCAACGGCTCCTAGCCGTTGGGCGCTGGCAGCAGGGCAGAGCTGCCTCGGCTGGCGCGGCCGCGCCCTCGGCGCACGCGCGCCAGGCCGGGCCCCGCCCGCTGCCCCCCTGTGGCAGGTTGCCCCCAACGGCCATTTCAAAAATGTGGCCGTTGGGGGTTGGTGTCCTAGCCCAAAACTTCCCCAAATTTTGAATTTCCAACAAATTTTGATCAAAAACATTTTTTTCAAAAATTATTTTAAAAATAGTTTTTAATAACAGAAAAATTTATTCCTTCTAACTAACTAATTTTCAGAATTTTTGGGAAAAAAGATTTTAAAAATGAAATTTATTTTATTTGCTCACAAAAAGTGAGTGCAAGGAAAATACTTTTATAAAATAAATAAATATTTTGTAAATAAAGGAAGATTTTTTTTTCAGATAGTTGCCGGTTTACTGTCGGCCAGGGCTCACCAATTTTTAAGTCCGTTGAGCGGGACTTTCTCCCTCATCAATTATTGCTTGATGATTCACCTAGCCTGGGAGAAGTGGGTCCAGATTTCTTCGCCTTAGTCCCGGGTTGACGCTTCTTTGGCGGGTTCTTCTTTATTTCTGCCGGCTTGGGATAGCCATTGAATCGAAGGTTGATCACCTTCTGCTAAAGTGGAAGCTGGCTATTCCTTTCCCGACATACAATGCTGCCTTGATGGTGTAGAGAAATGGTCGCCCGAGGATGAGTGGTCCTTCTTCTGTGTCCCCTGTGTTGAGGATGACGAAATCCACTGGGACGTACTCATCCTGGATCCTGATTAGGATATCCCTTGCTATCCCCTCGGGCTGTGTGATAGTCCGATCTGCCATCTGCATCATGAATGCTGGAGGGGACAGCGGTCCTCCCAACACTTTTTCATATGTCGCCTTGGATATCATGTTGACACTTGCTCCGAGGTCGCAATAGGCATTATCAATGGTGTGTGGGCCTATTGCGATGGTGATAGTCGGGCGGCCAGGATCTCCCTTCTTTTCCAAGACATAGCCCCAACTGGGACATGACTTACCAGGCCATGTCGAGATCATATTAACTATTTCTAGTGAGATCTCGGGCTGCCCGGGTATTCCTCCTGAGCCACTATTGCTTGGGAGAGATGCAGCTATCTGGGCTTCTATCATCTTGTTGAAGCCCAGCTGATCTCTAACGGCAGAAGATAAGCCCTCTATCTTATCATTAATGCTTCTAAAAATTTTATCATTGTCGAGCATCTTTTTGGTCAGATTTTCATTGATCTTGGCTTGCCCAAGGACTAGGTCTTTGAATGACGGCTGATTCGAATTATAATTGGAGTTATAATTCGAATTACCTTGGAATGGTGGTCAAGAATAGCCACTGTTCCCTCCTTGTTGTTGGCGGAACCCGTTGTTGATGTATGCTGCTCCTTCACGGGTCTCGGGCAGTCACTGAGTGGCCCACATTACCACACCGTACATGATGAGATGAAACAAAATCTCATCTAATTTAAATTAAAAAAATTACAGCATCACAATTCTTTAGAAATAAATCAAGAGAACTTACAGACTACCAGATGGTAATGATAAACTACTCCCGATTGATAAACTACTAGCCGAGTTATACTGGCACATCAAAGCAACCAAAGAACTAACATCATGCACCTCAACGTTATCACGTGCCTTCTGCGCACATCGAAACATGTCGGCTTTGGACTCTTTTTTTGCATGCTCAATTGCCTTTTTGACCTCGTTTATCTTTCTTTGGATAGAAACAAGAGTCACTCTAAAAGGGACCTACAATTGAACAAAAAATAAGATAGCCGGAATAAGTAGACTAGAACAGAGAAACAGATGATACAAACTATTGGTCCAATGGCAACAGCTAGAGCCAACCAGATCAGGGGACTATTCAGCTAGTAAAGTTAACTGGTTGTTTAAGCTATTTCTCCAAATTAGAGAACACCTACTAAACAATTCATGGTACAATAGAACTTGAATCTGAGTACAATAAGTTTCAGTTAATTAACAAGTGTCTTGCAGTCTTGCTGCGACTTGCAAGTAGGCCAAGTACTTGCAAGTCAGTTGCAGTGCGACATATATAATGCTCAAACAGTGCTTATTGACTTTTCAGAGCTACTTTTAATTTCGTTAAGAACAGCGATCTGCTGCATACAAATTCCAGGAGTACATGTACTTCGATTGACACATTATACTGAAAAGAAACGCATTGATGCATTCCCAATTCATGGTATATGAGATAAATCAAATGCAAAACAAGTTCAGAGGATGGGAACCTTGCCTTCTGCGGTTGGATCTAGATCGGAACCGGGGCGAACGGGGGGAGCCAAGAACGTCCTGCACAGCTGCGACGACGGCGCCGGCGGGGGCACACGGGGCGCGGGTGCAGTGCTACTCGCGTCAGGCCGGTGCCAGGGAGGAGGGGAAGGGGAAGGACGGCTGCCGTGGCGAGCGATGGAGAGGGCAGGACACCTGGCGCGACGCCGTGCGAGGGCTGCGAGGGCAGCGGCGGCGGCGGCTGGCGAGGGAGAAGGCAGGAGCAGCCTTGCGTTGAACTATGGGGTGGCGGCGGCTATCGCGAGGGAGAGCAGGTCGCGAGGAACGCGGCTGCCAGGGCTCTTGGGCGGGCCGGGAGGTGGGCCGGGGGTGGGGTTTGAGTAGATATGCTAAAAGACTATAATACCCTTAAAGGAATTAATTAACGAAAATAATTAGTTTGTGGAGGCATTGAGAGGCATTAAGAGGCATCTAGATGCTTTTCCAACCATTGTAAAATGGCTCATTATTTATTAATGAATTCATGTACAACTCACAAACATGGTACTGATTAGAATTTTATTAGTATATGAACATAAGTAGATCAAGTTAACATTTACAGAAATAATGTATAAGCATATCAAATAATTACATTGACAAAAATTTAATAGAGCCTCCACGTTACTTTCTCACCATAAGCATTAGAAACTCATAAATTTTAGAAATTGTCACAATAATCAGTCCACCTAGCTACTCATTTGGTACACTACAATCATCAACCTCAATGAAAAAACATTGGATCCATTTGTTTTATAAAAAATATCCACACCTACAGTATGAAGAGTTCGGATCTAATTTTTCTTCAACTACCATATATTCAATACTAAAAAATAGTTTGAAATTAATCAACTCAATTTATATCTAAATTTACCACTTAATTGATTATGAAAGATAATTCAAAATAATATCCTAACCTTGCATCTCAATTATACACCTCTGTCACAAAATATAATTTAAAATAACCATCTTATATTTTATTTGAAAATTTACCCACACTCTTGGAATTGGTAAAGAAAATGCAAAGTAACTCATGTTTGCATCCAAACTTCCATATCTGTAAGTAAAAATATAAAATACACCCGCAGCCATCCTACAAAAATAAAAATACAAAAATATGTCTTAGATCTACATATAAATAATAAAATAATATGTCAAGAAAAATAGTTTAATATCATAAAGTTTGTGGTATATACTCTAAATTACAAAATTCTACAACTGTTAAATTAAATGTAAGCAGTTTATATGTTCCACCATGTCGAACCCATAAAGATATACTCTAACTAATTTAATAGTTTATCATGTGTGTAAAAATGTTTAAAAAAGGTGACCACAACAAAGCCACTAATAATTAAATCTAAATTATATTAATATTAATACTCTTTGATATATCATAAATTCCATAAGTTGCTTTTTTGATGAGCTTTATAATTTTTGACTAATATATAAATTTCTAAATCAATATTGCCAAATTAGTTCTAATAACTCTTTTTTTTATAAAATAATGCTACTGCCTATAAAATTATGTGTTAATGCCACGGTGCAAGGAGAAATAACTATCTAAGAACCGATGACCTATAATATTTTTGTAATAAAAGATCATAAATTTTATAAATTATAAAATAAGAAATAGAGATTCACATTAACATGTAGATAAAAAGAAATGCAATATAGACTAAAAGTTGAATTCAAAATAAAGTTTCATGATAGAACACAAAGATATGTAGTAATAGCAAATATAACATAATCTTAGCTTTCCACTAAATAACAATCCTACAACATTTATGCTATTTTCTAAATAATAATTACCCACCTCTGTGAATGTACAAATCTATGTAATGTAACCCAATAATCTTTCTGTAAACTACCCACTTAATCCATTAGATACATAGTATACCCAACACCTAAAATTTACATGTAAATTACCACTTCTAAAATTGTTAGATCTATATCAAAATTATCAATATGGTATTGTCCAAATATCTAATCGCATATCTAAAATGATGATATAATAAAATTTGATTGAAGTACAATGCAGAAAAACTTAGGCATATGTTTGTGAGTGATAAATATATTACGTTTGAGCAATCATGGAAAAACAATTTCTACACTAATGATATTTACTAATTATTTAGAATTAAAAAGAACCATGACTTATAATTTATAAAAAACCATTTAGATAGACTTTAACCAAAAGATTTAACGTATATTTATTACCATTCCTTCATAAATAACTCTTTGTCAATAAAGTTCGAACGTAGGAAGGATAGTGCAGATTACATGTGGCTATATTTTCCTATTCTTTGCGATTTCTTAGGTGCAAAATAGTCACTATAAGGCTTAAAGTGAGGTTAGCATAGCTATCCATCCTTGATCCCCTGTCGAGTTCTAAACTGATCTCAAGAAATATGGTGTTGGTTTAAACATAAACTGACTATTTAGGCTATCATTATACTTAAGAGTATAGTCTATGACTTAAAATCTTTATGTAGCAAAACATATCAATCAATAATTCACAAGCTTACCACAATTAAATAGGCACCATAAAGTATATATATAAGTTGTGCCTATTGTGTTAGAAAAGGAACAGAGAAAAAATATAATTTAATATAAGTACTATTTATTATGGAGAGGCCGGCATTAAACAATAACTTTTTCATACATCACAATCTCCTATAAGATTCTAGCCCGTGTGAGAGCACGGGTTGATGGACTAGTTTATATAATCTGAAAACGATTTATTATCAACAGGCTACAGATTACCAAGAAATAATTTATGCTAAACTGTACTCTGCAAACTTTGATTCGTCACTGATCTAATAGTCAAGTAATCAGAGATGAGCTTCCATAGTGCATATTGTCCCAGGTTCTGCAAAACAAAGAATTTTGTTTTTTTATCTGTGCCACAAGCTCCAAAGTTCATATATATGTCATTGTGGTGAAGTGATTAGAAAACTTTTTTGCAGAATATGGCTGCAGGTGCAGCCTAATGACTAGGGTGATTATCCTTCCCTGTAATAGAGTCTCCTTGATAACACTAAATTCGGTTCAATAAAGAGTGAAAGCACTTTCACTTTATTTTGATAAGAATATATGTTCTTGTTTCACACAGTAGACATGCTTTGAACCTTGAAACCTTTATACAAACTGAACCTTAATGCGATTTGCTTAAGCCTACATTATTTCGATAGTATGGAATGTTGAAGTTTTTTCCTCACTATTATTTTTGATAATATCCGGTTAATGAATTCTTTGATTCTTAATATGTGCAGACCACTCTTCAGCATTACGGATCCCTCAAACTTGTGCAGGTGCGTATTGTTTGACGCTATGATATGTCTTCTTTTAAGTTCTTGAATATGATCAGTCCTATGGAAAGCTCAGCAATCAGTGATAGGCTTATTTCTTTGAATCCTGGTTGCGTTTCACTGATTATTCCTACTAACTGAGTGTGTGCGTGTGACATTCTAACTAAATGCATATGTATGCCTCGTCATTTGGTAAACATAGCCTCATTTATGCAGGATAATACCTCTGATTTAAGTTCCCTTGGTCAGAATTCTACATAGCTGTGCACATCTACATTTCCAATAAACTAGACTTTTCTCATTCCTCTGCAAATTAACCTTCCCAAGAGACATATTTACACGCCTCTGTTCGTCCTATAATTCAGCATGCTCTCTAACTTTGAAAGTTTGGCCATACATATCTTTATTCTCTCTCTCCCAAGATTCATCATACTAAAATCATACTGCTAGATTTGCCTTCTGAAAACCAAAAAAATATTTTTTTCATGGACGTGCCTGAATACTACTTGATATGCATTCTGAAAAAACTTTTTTTCATGGACGTGCTTGAAATTGGTTCACAAGTGAATTCAAGTGTAGTGTAGAACTGTAATAGGCAAGATGTAGTTTTTTAGGTAAACGTCACAGTGTGACCTTAACAATAGGGAATTAAGCCCGGTTGAATAAATAATACTAACTGAGATAATCAAGCCGCCTGGCATTCTATGCTCAATTGTTGCTGCGTTTTTTCTGAATGTTTCTATCTATGATGACAATTTACTACTGGAAGCTCATGTTGATTGGGTATGGTTCTAAACTAGCTATCCCAACTGGGACAACCTTTTACAGGTACTGTTGATGGACTCACCAAGGCCAACCGGTGATCGGAAACCTTTGAGAGACCTTAAAAATATTCCACATGGAGGTGTATAATCTTTTACAACATCCCATTATAATCTATGCTCATATGGATCCTAATGAGCAAAAGATTCAGAGGGAGTTTGAATAGTATGGTGGTTGTGTTCATATTGATTTTGATAACTTCGCTTATAACTTTGCTTATTTAGATTAAATGTGACTTTAATGTATTATTTAATTTTGCAATATTATTTTCGTATCGTGTGATTCATGTGTTTTTACTTTTTATACAAAAATTTGTCAACCCGTAGCAACGTACGGGCATGATACTAGTCACAAATTAAAAAGGTAAAAAATGAGGCATTGTTATGGTGCCGTAAAAATTGGGGTCATTCCTCGATTCCATCCCCGTGTTACCATGATTACAAACGCGACTACTCCCGTGTGACCTCCAATCATGCTCGTGATTTCAGGCCACCAATCACGCGTGCCTTCCCCAACCGCGACTCCTCTCCGTCACGTGCGATTCAACCTCCCCCGTCCCATCCACGGCCGCGGTCAAAGAAGCGAAGACGACAAGGCCACGATCCTTCTCCGTCACCGCCGACGCCGACTACGTCGAGGGGCTCGAGGCCACGGTGACATCGCGCGAGGGGCCGCGGCCGGGAGACGCAAGAACACCGCGGGGGGCGCCGCCTCTGGGCTAGGTGAGGCCGTGGCGGGGTGCCGTCGTCTGGCGAGGCGTCAAGCTGGTTGGTCGTCGATTCCTATCGGCACCCTCGCGGAGGTGCGCGCGCTCGTTGCACCCAGACAGGACTTCGATCGAGCATCGACGCGCGGCGAGCGGTGTGGCACCACGACTCCGGCGGCGCAGCGGTGAGCGGAGATATCTTTCCTGCGCGTCTTCCCCCGATCCGCGAGGCGCAGAGTCCGTACTCCGGACCGGAGTCCATGCTCCTCCTGTCCGTCCGCGATACCGCAGCGACCTTCGAGCTTGCGACTCTGTCCGGCTGTCCCCATGCCTCTCCCTCCCATCGCCCGTCGCCGCTGATCGCTCCACCAGACACCAGTCCACGTCTACAGTCTCCACCAGTCCATCAGTCATCCGGGCCTTGTTGATAACTCTTGAGCTCGATCCATTACCAATGCTCCACACTCCATTTCTTTTACCTATGACGACAAAAATAGTTTCTATAATCTGTCAGTGTGCCGTCACATAAGAGGGTATGTCTATAATCAGAAAACACTCGCTTTCTCTTTTGCATTGTCAAACAATCGATGTTTTTTTGGCCCGTGGCCAAAAGTGTACATGTTTATTGCAGAGTTAACAGTCGCAAGTACATGTTTGCTACAAAGTTAACAGCCAGAAGCACAACATATTTCAGCCTGTTTCACTAAAAAAATTGATGACACAGTTGAGGACGGTAGCTGCATGCATTTGTTTCCATGAAGACATTGTGCTGAACTACACTGAAACACATTCATCACTGAGATCTGTAATAGAATTATGATACCACAATGTGAACACTTATGCTAGGAACTACAAATACATTATAGTTGTATAGGATTGTCTATGAGAAAAGCTGTTTAGTTTCTAGAATGGATGGTTTACCTTAGATGAAGTCTAGACGAATTTCTCTTCATGTTGTGGAAAGTAGTCTGCCACCCACTGAGTTGCTTCAAACAAATAATATATAAAAGGAGAGAACTAAAAACAGCGTTATCAGAGGAGGTGGAAGGACTGGCAAGGGAGGAATGGAGAAATCTGTTTTTACATTTTGGTAAGGGCGTGCATCTGACTGACGAAGTGCTAACCACACAGTTTCAACTCTCGAGATTTTGTAGGCAATTGTTTTCTTTGACAATAATATTTCATGTCGATCTGATATGCTCTGTCTTTCCCTTTCACCTCAGTGCCCTTATGATATGTTTTGTCTTTCCCTTTCCCTTGTAGCTTGTCTGCACATCCATGGTTGCTAAGTTTTATAAATGCAGAATGACAACTGTCCTATAGACTACAGTAGTAAAATTTAACATGTTTCCTTCGTACAAAACCACGACAATAAAATATAGGCACACTACACATTTTCTTTCACCATCCTCTCCCTTCACGGGTGAACAATTGAATACAAGCTAACAAGTATAGTCTATATTATATTATATGTTATATAACTGTGGTATTGTTGGATGAGTGGGCAACGGGCAATGTGGTATCAGTCAGAATTGTGAAGTCTAGTTACACCTTTAAAGGGAAAGATTTTGTGCGGTTTAGTATGCCCGTTGGCATGGGAAGCATAGGGAATCTTGTTGTTTTCACACATTCTAACACTGACATCTAGTGGTACAGGTATTCTACCGACCACCACGATGGAGTCTGATAAGGCCTGCCCTGTTCATCAACCTGGCAGTGTGTTAGTTATTTTTGTTAGCTTCCTGTTCATCAACCTGCACTGCACATGGGAATATGTAGTGGTTTTTTTCTCTGTTCCTTCCTCTTATGAACTTGTGCAGGGACAACAAATAAATTATTTGCAGATGTAACTTACATATGAAGCAGATGTATGTCATAGTTTTTACCATTCAGGATAATCAAGTAATGTACTCTTTTCACTTGTATAAAATAAATAGTGGAACTCAACTATTTAGACACACATATTTGTTCCCAAACCAGTTCATAAATTCTATATCTGCTGACAAATTTCTTTGTTGTTGTGAGACAGGCTAAGTTTTGTTACTCAGGAAGGGTCACATCCATTGCCACTAAACTAGCAGCAAAGTCAGGAATATGTCGGAGCCACACCACTGATCATACAATTTTTACAGGCATGCTTTGCTAGAAAACCAGTAACCATTTTGAAACTACTTTCTAAGTTTAAGGGAATTGCTTCTGTTTCTATCAAAAGTTGTTCTACCCTCTTCCCTTTGGCATGACTCTTGGATTATAAATCCTTGCAGTACGTCAACAATACCCCGAGCTTTTCTCCTTCCAAGATTTTAGGGTTTTTTTTTCGTGGCCAGGGCACAAATGTCATCCACCTTTGCAGTGTCGAGTAGTGCGGGCCTGTCAAAGTAGTTGAAGTTTGCTTCACGTAGTTGGAACTTCAGCTCACCTGCCCGCATCATCATGATGTCAACGTCGGCTGGTGTAACAACGTTGATAAATGTGTTCGCTCCTATGGTCCATAGCCTACCAGCAAGCTCTATTTTTTGTTGACGGAGAGCCAAGGCCTGGCCGTAGCGTTCCCTATGTAGTCGGCTTATGCATCTGTGGCGATCAAAGATGTGATGAGCTAGGACCCCCTTTGGACGGTCATTTTCGCACCCGGCGTTAAGATCCCTTGAAACAAAAGAAAAGTTATTATTAAGTTAATAAAATATACCTAATGCTCAATAATTAAGTATTATTTCAAAATTTATTTGTTCAAAGTAACCTAAGACAAAATAAGTAAAGTCGTTGGCCCCGTACCTCGCAAGAGACAAATTTGATCAAAATAAATAGAAAAAGCATGTAGCCATATACGACCTTCAGACTAATGCTGCAAACAACTTTGCATACATGTACACACAACGATAATCAGCTTCAAACATTCATTCATGGCGACTACGATCCTACATGCCACGATAAGCATCCTCAAAATTATAAGAATTGCACCAATTCAATAAATATTTTCAAGATTTATAATGTAATTCAGTACATTGTCTTAAGTAATATATGGTTTTAAACCAAAGATTACAAATTGAAAGCTTCTAGAAATTACCTAAATCTTTGTTATATCTTGGATGGTGATGATTCCCTTTGATATCTAGCTTTCTCTGGGTAAGCTAACATTGGTACCAACGATGTCTCTTATCCTGACAGCTGTACAGCAGCCTCTCGTGACCTAACCACTAATGAGAAAAATCATGTTGAGTACGTTAATTTTATAAGTGAAAGGCAGGATCAATCATACAAACTACAGAGACAAACCTCTAGCAGTCAGCAGTCGGATGGGAAGACGCCGGATGGCATGGCGGGTCACAGAGTCACGATGAATCTATATTGTAACATCCATGACATGGACTCGACTCACCGACGGGCAACTACTGCATCAAGAAACCTGCGCTTGATGCCGTCGATTGGAAGTAAGGGCCAGCAAGTGTTGTGATTTTTCTTTTTGTTTTTGAGAATTCCTTGTGTGTGCAAGATGAGGCGGCAGCGGCTGCGTCAATAGGTTTCTGTATGGACCAGAGAGAGGGACGGGAGGCAATAGGTTTCAGCGTAGGATATATCTTTCAAGCCCAAGATATCTTGTTTTACTTAAAAAAATATAATATTTTTTATAATGGCAATGGTTGGTAATTGATATATATATTTAGGGGTTATCATACGGTGTTTTCACAATGGCAAACTCAAATGGCTATTGTTATTATAGGCTTCTGGATCGATAGCCGGATGTGTCTGATTTTTGTGAGAATTTCTAGTATTTATCTATTTTTCTAGAGCATCTCACCAGGATTAACGTGAGGTCTCCGTTGGAGCCTATAATTAGTAATAGTAAGATTAGTACCTTGGTAGAAATAATTTATCCATTTCTAGTTAATTTCGTAATACAACAATAATTGTTGAATTTGGCTCACGATTTGTTGGTTAGATCTTGCTTATAGCTTCGGTTGTGGCTTCACTAATTTAGATCCCATGTAGATATAACTGTGCTAGTTCCTTTTTCATTTGTTGTAACTTCTATGCGTTGTAAATCCTTAATATGTGTGTCCAGTGTTGCGCTAAAAAATTTATGGCAAACTCTCAAGAAGACTCAAGTGTGATCAATTGCGTACAAGCTGACAAGTGGTCGTGTCACCCATATATAGTTGTGAAGGAGAAGCTCATATCTGCTTCAAAGCTACCATTGGCTTGGGATGCATGGGGAATTTTGGAAGCAAAGTAGTCATGTTCAACCACACCTCGGAAGCGGAAGGCCGTGTGAATCCATTATCAAAGGCACCTACGCTGACACGAGATGTTGTTGCTGGCTCGTCATCCAACTCGACCTCCACATCCCGTGCCACTAGTTGGGGCCATCAGGACATATCAGTCGGGATCCCACACTCACTCGGCCTAGTCAATTCTGGTTCCAATGCAACCTGCTACTGCAACCAACTGCCGTCCAATTAAAGAGGCTGCACGCAAGATGCTTGCTTCAATGCAGCATCCGGTGAGAACCGGGACTACATGTAAGGCCAGTCTCAATGGGTAGTTTCGCTACAGTGTTTTCAATACATCATGTATAGCCAGATGGAACCATGAATGAAACTAACCTTCACAATTAATTGCATTCGGTTGCTTGTTACTAGCCGGATCATACGCACCCGGTGATTTTGTAGCCATGCACATACAGATCGATTTTGTAGCTACATACATTGTAAGTAAATTGCTGCATAACATTTAAACTCTTGCCACCAGTCCTCCTAAATAGATCACTATGACAAGGAGAGAGCAAATTTATTTGTCTAAGAACTCTTTGGCATGCAGAACAGATCGACATGTAGATACCATTGTAAACTACTTTTAGCCATAGAAATAAACATGCATAACAGATCGAGATGCACATACTATTGCAAACTGGCCTCAATGGTCGTTTCACGCGGTTACCAAGGCCTGGGAAACGGCGCTGCGTCGTTTCAGCATGGTTAACGATTTTCTTCTCTCCTACCCATTTCGTGTAATGATTCTCTTTTGGCTGAGATGCCATTTTAAATGTGCATGAAACCTTCATTGAGACTGGCCTAAAGTACCTACGACAATTGTGCATGGAAGAGTGAATATGAAGCAGGAGCCAGATCATACTCCAAGTTATAAATAGTTCAAAGGTCTGAAACCTCTGCATCCTGTCTGACAGTTGCCTATCTTATAGATAAGAGAAATTTTATAGTTCTTGGAAATAATAAGAGCCATTCGTTAGGATAGATCTGATGGTTAAAAAGTAAGAAGAACTGGTATACAGGAACTCCGGGACCTAAGATTAGTGGGGTAGGAACTGGTTACATAATTTCGAAGGGTATAATGGTACATTTAGGGTTTCTGTCTTAACCTGATCCATGAGGACGGCGTTTCGGGAGAAGGTGCCGGCGAACCAACATCGGCGACGATGCCCTACACTCACCCGTTCCTCACCCATGATCTTGTGGACTCCAGCACATGGCCGAGCGGCCACAGCGGCGGTAACGGTTATGGCAGCCCATCGTCCTACTCGTTGCCTTCCTTTCTTCCCTCACTAGTCACTACATTCGTCGTTGTGCGGTGAGAGAAGCAGGGACGAGAACAGCAGGGCATGTGTTGGGCTGGTGCTCGTCTCTGACTCCGACACAGCCGAGCAGCAACCTCTTGAGGAAGTGAAGCTAGGAGAGTCGAACAGTATTCTTAAAATTTGATGCATAATCTTGTTTGTGGCCTTGTGGGGAGCATCGGGATTTGGCCCATTCTTGAAACAACGAAACAACAAACAACGAATATCTGAAAGCCTGGGCTTTGAACTTTATCATCAGAAAGAGGTGTTGCATGTCTTCTATCACCAGCCACCGCCGAAGCCGTCAAGGACGAGTCCAACGCCCCAACAGGCGCCGTAGGGGCTACCAGTCTACCACCTGCACGGAGGCTACCCAGAAGGGCTTGGGCAGGCAGGTAACGGAGCCCTGGGCAATCGAGCTGCGGCGATGCAGGCAGCCGGCAGAAATACTCTAGCGTCTGATCGGTCTAAAACTAGAGCTAATGGTGAGATGTGTAAAAGTATTGAAGTACACCTAATTACAATAATTATCTTTCATTAATGATCAACAGCTGGAAATAAACCTGCTAGGAGGAACAACCGGTTCCTCCCAAGCACCGATAAGCTCCAGTTTAGAAATTGTTAAAAGTTTATTATTTCCATATGGGTTGTCCCATCCCATATCGACCTGGCCCTACCCTTGCCTAATTTGCGCCCGGCCTGGTTCTTGTCATCATGGAGATGAAGGTGCTCTTGGACGAGTGGTCGACGATAGAACTGAGGATCACCTGGTGCCGGTCATCGTGGAGTTTCTCATCTCTCATCACATTTCACAAATCATCATCACAAATCTCATTTCACAAATAAAAAAGGTAAAAAAAGGGGGCATTGTTATCGTGCGGTAAAAATCGGGGTCATTCCTCGCTTCCACCCCTGTGTTACCATGATTACAAACGCGACTGCTCCCGTGCGACCTCCTCCAATCACGCTCATGATTTCAGCCCACCAATCACGCGTGCCTTCCCCAACCGCGACTCCTCTCCGTCACGTGCGATTCAACCTTCCCCGTCCCATCCACGGCCGCGGTCAAAGAAGCGAAGACGACAAGGCCACGATCCTTCTCCGTCGCCGCCGACGCCGACTGTGTCGAGGGGCTCGAGGCCACGGTGACATCGTGCGAGGGGCCGCGGCTGGGAGACGCAAGAACACCGCGGGGGGCGCCGCCTCTGGGCTAGGTGAGGCCGTGGCGGGGCGCCGTCGTCTGGCGAGGCGCCAAGCTGGTTGGTCGTCGATTCCTATCGGCACCCTCGCGGAGGTGCGCGTGCTCGTTGCACCCACACTGTCACGTCGTCCTCGCCGGCGACTCCCCACAGGACTTTGTGACAACCCCAAGTTGGAATAGTCCCACATTGCTTAGGAAAGGTGGGGGAACCTAACTTAAAAGGCTAAAGGCAACCCTCTTCTATCTAACTAGTCTTTTGGAAGAGTTAGGCCCAAGGCCCAAGAGGGAGGTTTCCTAGGAGCTGGGCCAGGTTGGTTACAGACTTCGATCGAGCGTCGACACGCGGCGAGCGGTGTGGCACCACGACTCCGGCGGCGCAGCGGTGAGCGGAGATATCTTTCCCGCGCGTCTTCCCCCGATCCGCGAGGCGCAGAGTCCGGACTCCGGACCAGAGTCCATGCTCCTGTCCGGCCGCGATACCGCAGCGACCTTCGAGTCTGCGACTCTGTCCGGCTGTCCCCATGCCTCTCCCTCCCATCGCCCGTCGCCGTTGATCGCTCCACCAGACACCAGTCCACCTCTACAGTCTCCACCAGTCCATCAGTCATCCGTGACTAGGGCGATCTGGTAACTCTTGTGAGTGAATTAGAGCCTTGTTGATAACTCTTGAGCTCGATCCATTACCAATGCTCCATGTCAGTGCGCCGTCACATAAGAGGGTATGTCTATAATCAGAAAACACTCGCTTTCTCTTTTGCATTGTCAAACAATCGATGTTTTTTTGGCCCGTGGCCAAAAGTGTACATGTTTGTTGCAGAGTTAACAGTCGCAAGTACATGTTTGCTGCAAAGTTAACAGCCAGAAGCACAACATATTTCAGCCTGTTTCACTAAAAAACTTGATGACACAGTTGAGGACGGTAGCTGCATGCATTTGTTTCCATGAAGACATTGTGCTGAACTACACTGAAACACATTCATCACTGAGATCTGTAATAGAATTATGATACCACAATGTGAACACTTATGCTAGGAACTACAAATACATTATAGTTGTATAGGATTGTCTATGAGAAAAGCTGTTTAGTTTCTAGAATGGATGGTTTACCTTAGATGAAGTCTAGACGAATTTCTCTTCATGTTGTGGAAAGTAGTCTGCCACCCACTGAGTTGCTTCAAACAAATAATATATAAAAGGAGAGAACTAAAAACCACTCGTACAGCCGAGGTTTTTACCGGCGGGTGCAGAGGTGTCTACACCGGCGGCTGCCAGTTCCGCCTGTAAGTTTCGACAGTAGAAAAAAATACTTCTACAAGCGGTTGCCTGATATCCGCCAGTGTTAACGACTTTTATACAGGCCGTGGCCTAAGCCGTCCGCGTCTAAAAATGACTTTTTCAGAAGCGGACCACCGTACCCCACCGCCCGTACAGTAGGTTCATTACAGTCGGAAACTTAACGGAGCCGCTTGTGATTTCGTTATTAATACATACGGTTCATATCACAGCCGCTTTTGAAAAATGTTTTTTCTCAGGTGGGTAAGCCGTTGCTGCAAATCATTTTCAAAATTCAAATTTGGGCGCCATTTATAATTCCCGCGCCATAAACATATGCGCCAGCAAACAAATCACAGCCAAAATGAATATATATCTCAAACAATTAAGTATATAAATCACACATTTAGTACAAGTCAACTAAAAATCAACAACAAATAGTTTTCCACTCATTGCTTACTTGTCCCTACAAATTAATTACTCATGGAGCTTACTAAAAATCCTTATAGTTCAGCTCTAGCTTGTCAATATCTGCGAGTTCTTGGTATTCTGGTTTACCCAGCTCACCATCAGCTTCAAAATACTTCCCATCCTTGTGAAGTACTTCTTTCATGAAGAAACAGCAAAGCTCATCGGAAATGATCTGGAGCTCTCGTTCCAAAAGGTGGATAGGCCCTGGATCAGGACACTTGTATACCTGCAAAAAATATTCAGCCAAAATACATATTAACACACACCCAACATGGACAACATCTATAATGATCCACATGTCACTATGACCTTCACACGTGACTTTACTTACTTTCTTAGGGTTGGCGTACCGACCGTTGTGTCTAAGAAACTCGCACACATAGTACCCAGATTGCACCGATCCAAATGGTTGCTTGTGACACTATATATATAAGAATTCAGAAGTAAGTGCATGTGTTTCAAGTAGTATAAACCTATATAAGAATTCAAAAATAAGTGCTTGTGAAACTACAATCAATACGCACAAGATCGACCAACCAAAAGAGTATTTAAATATTCTCCTCGAAATTTCCATTAGTTCATTAGTTAACAATGCATATTGACATATAAAAATTACTAAAGAGCAAATATTCAAGATTTCAATGTTAAAGCAACTGAGAAGTGCTACTAAAAAATGTACAAGACCTTTAACAGTAATGCTCTGTTTCTAAAAGGCAAAAACAACAACCACTTATAATCAAGTGGTCTGCAGTTGACGGATGCCTAGCCGTTTTCTTTTTATTGTCTTATTCAGATCATATTTTCAGTAGCCAATGATATGCTCAACCAGATTGGTACTCTAACTTCCATGAAATCTTTAATATTGTTCTGTATATGACTGGGTGTCAAACATATTCAGTTCATGTAGATTGGGACTATTAGGTTGAAAACCTTAAGTTTTGTCATTTTTTCCTCGGAAATTACGGTTCCCGCAGCAATTGTTACTTCAACTTCTCACTGTAAAATCAGAAGTCATGTTTCTATTTCACTTCCCAGATTGTCCAAGTTCTAGAGCTCATTGGCGAGCATGAAAGCCTACAACTTCCCACCTCTAATTTTACAATTACATTATCTCAATAGCAGCGTGTTCTCTCCCCAGCGCATTATTATCTCCCTCTCTGCATCCCACAAATATAGGATATATGAATTTTTACTGAATTTTCAGTTAATCAGAATTCAGAAATCAGTTTTTAAAATCTGACACCCTTCACTTCCCAGATTGTCAAATTTCTAGAGTTCATTGGGGAATAAAACCTAAATCTACCCACACCTACGATCACATTAATCTTTGCCTCCTGCCACCACTGACTACGTACTGTCATATTTTTTACCTTTGGCGGTCAGATACCCATTGATTCATATATAACAAAACAAAGTGGCACCTATTGATTGGTAGCAAATGTGTCTAAAATAGGAACTATGTGGCTTTATGTAAATAAAAAACTATGTGGCTTTATGAAAATAAAAAACTACCCAAAAGAGGAGTCCTAAGAAAAGTAGGGCGGCTGAGTTGGGCTCCCTGTTGGAAGAGCCGGGCTGGCCTCTTTTATGAGAAAAATGTCAGCATGTGCTATGAAATGAGGAAGTGAAATCAGTGATAGACAGTGTTTAATTAATGTCACTGGAAAATACTTAATGTGGATATATGGCATCTTTTTCGACTAGGATATGGCATCAAGACTGGAATATCATCCAAACATCAAGATTGGAATATCTTTTTAGGTAACAATATAACGCGCTCATAAATATATTATCGACTTATCGTGCATTATGCTTTCCCACTGCAACGCAAGGGTATTTAACTAGTAGTCATATAAACAAGTCTGACAACAGTAACTTATCTGCAGACCAACAAAAGGCCACAGCACGATCTTTGCTAGAGTCCCTGCTCTTTTTATCTGGTATGGCATTCTTTCAAAATTTCAGAGCTATGACACATCTTTCAAAATAATTTTTATCTGGTATGGCAAGAATGATAACTAATTGTACCTACTTTGCAATATGAGGCAAGATGCAATCATGCTCCTTATCTCAAACCAAATCCATCTATAATACAAGGGCACTTCCACTGGCCATAAGCAGCATGCTGCGATCTTTTCTAATGTATCGGGGGTGAGCCAACTAATGCTGTTATTATTTTACAACTGTAACATTTTTTATTTAGGCTGCAGCAGGTGCACATGCATGTTGCTGTTTTCCTATCAGATCCACAAGCAAAGGTACAATTTCCTTTTCAACAACGCTATTTATTTCTTAAAAAATTAAGGCCATGCCACCTATGGAAAAGAGTCTGTGGAATGTTGCAATTGTTCAAGGTCACATAAAATCCATACTCAACCATAAAGTTAAGACAAATATGAATGCTTATGTAAAATTACCTTATATTTATCCCGCACGTGTAGCTGATTCTTTTGTTTGTTTAAATCGTACTGTCCACCCTTCATCTTATACAACCCGTATGCCCTGCAGAGATTGAATGAATTTACCAAGTCATTTCAAAGCCTAGTAAGACAATATAGAAATGTTGCAAAGAACACACGCACTTCAAGACTTACATATTTAAAATATCAATGAATTTTTTATAGCTGTCCTTTGGGAAATCAAGTGAGTCAAGAACCAAAACCCGTACATCATAAAGATAAATGTACATACAAATCCAATGCCCACTGCACCAATTTAATGAAGTTATATGTTGATACAGTAATAAGTTTGTGAATAAAAAAATGAGATAAATTAAGACCAACATACTCGAACATGTATGGTGCACAAACAACTCTCCTGTCTTGGAAATCAAGAAACATGTCTGATATGTAGGTGGCCACTTCAAGTTCCCGATTCTTTTGCTCCTCCACTATAATATTGTGTTTTTCAGCCTCAGTCTTGCCCAGACATAGGTCGTTATCATCACCTATTTTCACTGTGTGCGCGTCCTTGCTTATTCTGAACGGGTCGAGATACCCAACCTTTTTCCCCTTGTGAAGAAGCGGGTCCTCAGTGAACCGCTTCTCCTGGTCGGCTATTTGCATTCTGCAAAGCGCAATAAAGTGTCAGATTTCATGCCATAACATTGAATTATAAATAAAACATAGTTAGGTACGAGTGAAAGTACTTACAGGCACCACACCCTCACAAGCTGTAGTTTGAGTCTGTCGAGGCGAAACATTAACCAAATGTCCTCGAAGTCAACTGGGATCTTGAATGGCCCATCCAAATCTGTAAGTGGTGGTACAGCTACGTTGAAGGCATTGATCTCAACAGAAGATGCTCTCATACACCAATCATGCAGCCTCTTCATCCCACGTGGAACACAAATCAGATCATACCACTGGAGTAGAGGCCTGCCTGGCACATATTTTTGGGGGACATCCTCATAATCCTCTTTCGTTGGCTTCCGTATAGTCTTCTTCGAGGCAGAGGAGGAAGCCTTTCCTATATATGGTTTCCTTGTAACTACATTATTAATACACTTCTTCATCAACAGTGGTGATACTTTATCCTTCTGACTCGGGAGTGGTGGCTTCTCTGATGGCAGTGTTGCTGGGTTAGATAGAGGATCTGAGGCAGTGTTGAGGATAAATGATTGTGATGGGTTAGGTTCTGGTGTTGGTGGTGCGTTATGAGATGGTATGTCCTGAATCAAGATTGGGTTAAGTCTCGGGGTTGCTGCATCCTGAGAAGATGGATGGTGATGTACCTTCTGACTCGGGAGTGGTGGCTTCTCTGATGGCAGTGTTGGTGGGTTAGATAGAGGATCTGAGGGAGTGTTGAGGACAAATGATTGTGATCGGTTAGGTTCTGGTGCTGGTGGTGCGTTATGAGATGGTATGTCCTGAATCAAGATTGGGTTAAGTCTCGGGGTTGCTGCATCCTGAGAAGATGGATGGTGATGTAATGGTGGGGAAGAAGACGCATTAGGGAACCCTATATCATCGCCAGCTCTCAAAGTTGGGATTGACGGAATACCATTGTCAACCAACCTGATGTCCCGTCGAGGCCATAAGATGAACTCATTGATAGCTTGTCCAAGTTTCTCGATACCCTCTTTAGTGGGTATGTCTAGCCAGTCGTCCCTATGTCCTTCCACGACTGCCAACACTTGAACCCTGGCGTAGTCATTGGGAATTGGATTGTTATCAAAAGTGCGGCCAGGGATCGCCAAACCTGTGGCAACTTGTATCGTACGGACATTGGTGATACCGTATGATATAACTAGGAAGCAAGTAGACGGTACAACAATGTCATCAACTGCATAGTGATCCTTGCCTGCTGTACAACCAATACTGCTCGGAACTAATGGACCCGAGGCATCCGTGATAAGCATCTGCGGCTGTGTGATCATTTGTTGCTGCTGCATTCTGGGCACCAGTTGATTTGACATTAAACTATCCAATAGTTGCCTTAAGTCAGAATCTGGATTGGCCATGATTTCAACCAACATTTGTGACATTTCTTGCTTAGCCTCCTCCCTGAAATTATCTCTCATATCTTCCTTGTATCGGTCGCGTTTTCTATACATGTGGACATAATCAGGAAATCCTTCCCTCCAACCCAACTTCGACGACAAGCCCCGCACACGACCAGGATGCTCTGGGTTTCCCAGACCAACAGTAAGGACATCCCTCTCCCGTGAAGGCTTGAATGATCCTTCCTTCTGCTTAGCTGCCACGTCCAAAATTTTCTTGGCTGCTTCATTGGTCTTTGGATCTGGCCATGTGAAACAACCAGGCGCACTTTCTACTGGCTTCCGAGCAAGAAGCCATCGTCTGCCCCTAGGTTGGACGTGTCCAAATCTAGGCGGTAGCCCATCCTTCTGCCTTGCAGCATCTTCTGCCTCCCATTTAGGAATCTTACCGTCGTAACCACCTGTGCCGAGGCGGTGGCTGTAGATGTTCTTCTTAGCAGTCCGACTGTTGGTTGCACTCTTAGCTAAGAACTCATCAGATGTCTTCTGCTCAACAAAGGTCTTCCACTGAGTTGCAGAAATCTTTGTGTACTTCTTCGGTGGGGGCTCCAATCCTTTCCTCACATACTTGGTAGTTAGTTCAGACCGAAAGCCACGGAAGCTGATTCCAAACTGCCTAAATGCATACTGCTTGGCGATGGCTTTTGACTGATTTCTGAAAATAAACCTTGTTTTCAGCTTCTTCCATAAGATTTTCCTTGTTTCCAATGGCACCATATCCCAGTTTGGGATTGTAATGTCTAAACTGTCTCTGACAAGGAAACCGATGGCATTCCGGAACTTAGCTCGCACCTCAATAGGTTCTAGGGGCTGTCCTCTGGGGCCTACGGCTGTTACAGAAATTGTACGATCTGGCCACCTGTTCCCGCCTAGTTCTCCTCGCTTACGCTTCCTCTCACCTTCGGCGGTGGTCTCATTTTCTTCTGGTTCGGAAGACGATACGTCTTCCTCCGCTTGGTCCCGCAGTACGTCTTCCTCCGCTTGGTCCCGCAGTTGAGAAGTTACCTAGGAAGAACAGCCGATCATATATATTAGGTAAGTCTTACATGATGGAATGTAGGCATTCGTAGCCACCGTATTTCTGAAACTATACCTCATCATCATGTGGAATGTAAGTAGGATCTATGGCTTCTTCACGTGCAGCCACCCTATCTATGCTGGGAAACGGATCCGACGGGCTACTCCACGAAGATGATTCACTCGTGGTGTTCTGCTGTGACTGTGACCCTGCATGGCCATCCGCCTCCTGGTCTCCATTGTTTTGAGAACTCATTGAGCAAATTCTGATTTAGTGATAACATGTATTAGTTAACGGCAATAAATGCAACACATAAAGGCATTATTAACTGGTATAGCACTCAAATTGCTTGCGGACACATGAACGAGACAAAAAGATCAACTACTTTTAATATTTGGCAATATAAAGTATACAAGTTGAATATGAAAGATCAAATGCACTGTGCACGTATAAAATTCGACAGCAGTTTGGCTAACAATCTATATGAACAGCGGAATTTATTACTGGCAGATTTTGCTCCGGGACACAGTTAAAAGTTGGCGTTTGCCACAAGCCTCTAAAACAGTGTGTCTTTGCCAGAAACCATTACAATTCTATGGCCATTTGCTGGAAGACATCATGGCTCATACAATATCATTTCCACCTTAAGCAGATCACAAAGCACATGGATCTGGACAAGAATGCCACTGCACTTTAATTCAAGTCGCTGCTCAGAGTTCTGCAATGGAGAAGTAGGCTTTATGCCGGTTCACCGCCATCTTTCTACCCCACCCCTCCCTCCCAATCCTCATCCCCATGCATCCTGAGCACGATCCAAACTCAGATCGACAGCTGCTCAGCCGATCTACCTCTTTCACCTTTTTACCATCTGGCAGATCGTCTAGCCCATTTTCGAGCTCCTCAATCAACACCTGCAGGAGGAAATCAGGGGACGCGGTGTAAATCCCCCACCGCCACCGATATCTCATCGCCAGCCACCTCTCTCCAGCCAAGATTCCAACTCCCTCCTTTGCAGCTCCGGAGATAAGCTAGGCCGACTGTCTATATTTTTTTTTTCCCTTTTCTATAGCCCCTTCCTCACCTGCAATCCACTCATCATGCTCATCCAATCGATTCAGCCACTACAGTCGCCACCGCACCACTGATATAAGCCCGTGCGATAGATTCTAGGAAAAAAAAATTGGCCTCGCAGGGGAGGAGAAAGCAACAGGGCAGATTGGAGGTCCGCCCCCTCGCGTTTCTTGCTTTGTGTTTGTGTTGGGGTTTCGTTGGTAATCCTAGGATTACCTGCGACTCCCCTTGTACTCGAACGTTTGTTTTCCTTTTATCCTGCTTAATGAAAAGCGCGCAACGGCGTGGTCTCGAAAAAAAACAGGGCAGATTAGCCATTTTCCCTGGTTCTCCAATTAAATATGATATATCAGTGCATATACACGATTTATTAGTGTCTTCCGACAGTGACATGATTTTTTAGTGGTTCACAACAAAAAAAACACATATAAAGGTGTCCAGGGGCCAATTTTGCCTTTATTAATAGCGCACAATTTGCTCTGCACTCAACCCACACATATCAGAAATTTAAAAAATGCAGGAGAGCTCACCAGGAGAGACCTGTTGATATGCTGCCGAATGTGGCTGGCCGGGGAGTGGGAGACGCGCGACCTTCTGTTGCTGCTGAAGTGGATGGGGAGGGAGCCGCGCGCCGGCCAGGGCGCCGCCGCGACGAGCCCAGTGGGTGCCTGGCAGCAGTGTGTGCTCGGCCGCCGGGGCCTGGGCGCGCTGCCGATATGGAGATGGCGGAAGGAGCCGGACCGCGATGACGACGACGGCGCAGGCCGCGGTTCCCGCGGGGGGCGTGGCGGTGGCGGGGGACGCGGCAGACGAGGTGGTGCGGCGCGGGAGCAGGCCCCGAGGAACCGCGCGCGCAGGGTCCAAACGAGTTTGGGGGGGCGTGTCTGGACGAGATCGATGGCGATGTCCGTAGCCACGTGAAAACCCTAGGGGTTAATTGTTCACAAGAACTCCAGCAACATGTGCGCTGCTCCCACTCTTGCTTGTTGGGCTCGGCCCAATAGCAGCACGCGGGCACCTACGCTGCATTTTTTGGTGGCAGAGAGTTTTTTTTTTTACAAGATTGGTGGCAGAGAGTTGACCAAGGGCTCAGGCGGTTGAACAACTTCTGCTGCTGGCGCTCGCGCTCTCTCGGTTGATAATAAGCAAGTAACATAAATCTCTCCATGGATAAATTGATCTGACCATAAAATCTCTCCATGAAAATCAAATTACTTCTTGCATGGGGTACACCGGAGGCATATGCACACAATGGAAACAGGCCAGCGCAAAAGGTCGGGACAATTACTCTGCAAACCCTCACATTGAGGATCGACTCACTTGATGTTCTTTTAACATATCTTCCACAGTTCCACTGTTGCTCATGGTTAGTAGCAGTCTGTAGTTGATGCCTTGACAAATTGACAGCCATCACCTATTTCAGTTGGGTGCAAATGATGGCAAGATTTCCAGTGGGGTAAAACAAATGGCCTATGGCTTAAAAAAAAACAAGTGGCCTATCGGCTTAATGAGAAAATGGAAGTGGATCCATGATGATAAAATGCCAATGTGCAGAGCACAGGTTTAAAAAATAGATTTGGGCAAATAAGTGTTTGATACCTGAAATTGCTTCGCATAGTGGAGTAGGTTCTTGGTGGTGCCACACACTTTGCCAAGAGATGTGCCTTTTGTTGGCTGTGTGCTTAGGGATGACTGCAGAGTGCCAGATGCTCTGTTTGCATCACGTCGAGTGAAAAAAGCTATACAGCCAGCTCCTGCATTACCATACCTACCACTTGGAAGAATCTCTGCTAGCTGTGGCATTTTGGCGAACAGCTTCTGAAGCATGCCCCTGGTCTCGGGGTGGAAGATTACCAGTTTGATGCTATCGCTGAACCTCGATGTAACTCCTGGTCGATCTAGTTATTTTCAAGCTCGGCTCGTGCCATCGTGATGGTGACCTAGACGACCAGGGGTTCTTGCATTGGTGGCGGCGACGGAGACAAACCAGGGCCTCGTGCTCTGCCTCGATAAGCTTCTGCTCGAGCTCAAATCTGCGTGCATTAGAGGGCTACAAGACCATGGCATATGCTTCAAGGTTTGGAGCTGGTGTAGGGGCTGCGTTGAGCAGAGAAGGGGAGGAGGGAGGAGCGGATGACGGCCAAGCACGGTGGACTGAGGAAGAAACCGGCTTGTGGCAGGTGGATGTCGGCGGCGGGCAGCAGAGCAGATGTAGATGGAAGGAACGGCCACGAGACCGAGAAGACTCTCGGAGCCGCTGGCCCCCGCCCGTGACGGGATAGCCAGGACCGAAGCATCCGGGGCCGTCGTGCCTTCACCACACCTTGCCGGCGTCGTCGCGGGCACTGTCTCCCGCACCGGTGGCCGCGTTGGGGCAGCCCCGTACATTAATTAGCATGTGCAAGTGGGGCAACACGGTTTAGGGCCTCCAAAATTATAAGGCCTCCAAATTTATTTACACAAAGTAGTAGTAATTAGCAATTAATCCTAGAAGAGAGAAAAAGAGGGTTGAGCCAGCCTAAGCCTGCAATCACTGTTAACTGGAGTACTGGCCCAATGTAAGGCTCGTAACCATCCACCACGCCCACCAACTCCTTGGCTCCTTGACTCCTTGGCTCCTTGGCTCAAACTCAAGTGGCTCATGGTGTGAAAGAATCACAGTTTACTTCTCGAATTTTAGGGCCACATCTTGCATTCTATTCAGGGGCCTCCAAAGCGTTGGTACGGCCCTGGTTGGGGTCGCAGGGACCGCAGGGGCTCCTGCTCGCGCTAGGATGGTCAGGACCGATTGCCCGCACACCGCCGGCGCCCGTCGCTGGCGCCGCTGGAGCTCTCCCCCGTGCCGGAATGGCCGAGAGGTCGGGAACACAGCGCCCACGCCCGGATTAGGGAGCTGCGGGAGTCGCCCGCTAGCGGGTTCGTGAGAATTCGGGACGCTCCGGGTTGACGGTTGAACGGGTGAGAGGCCCGCTAGGACCGAGATCGGACGGTCCATATCGCTCGATGATCCGACGGCTAGAGACCTAGCGGGTGATGTGGCCTGATCCATTAGCCAGAGAATGTTGCATGATTCGTATATAAGAGATAAGGCAGCAACAATAAATGGACATAAAATACATTGTACTATTAAAAGTGTCAAACAACAGATCTCAGAGAATTAATTAATGGATACTTATAGACATAATAACAACCTATAAAAAATATCAAGCCTAAATCTTGCATAAATATTTAGTTATGAGTTATGAATTGCTTAACCTATAAGCATTACCTTAATTACTAAACAGATCGAGCATTCTACACACATCACATAAAAAGGTAATTTTTTCATAGATCACGAATACCATAACTAGAACAACAAGACAAGACTCACATTTTTCTGATATACCTAGAATTAGTTATGCATTTCTATAAATTTACACATTAACTAGCATTAAATAGAACTACACAGAAAAGTATCTCAAAATAATCAACTCATATTTTTCATGCATAGTAATATTCATCTTCATAAGAAAAATATTGCAAGTTGAATCATCTCATTTGGACTTAAAATGACTCAGTTATGATTTTCCAAATATTTAACACAGAATCTGGAAAACTGTTTTCAGAATAAACCTAAACAAAAATGCTACGTACACCCGACCGTAACCCCCTCTGTGACTGACGCGTGGCCAGGCGCTGCTAGGTGCACCAGGCGCTGCGCACCTAGGGGCGTACGCTGCCGAGGCGCTGACAAGCGGGAACCGCAGTCAACGGTCCCACCGGTCAGTCAAACCGGGACAGAGCACCGGCTTTGACCGGTGAGATAGCTCCCGACGGCGAGCTCTCCGGTGAGAAGATCGGCACCATCGTGCTCACGACAGCAACGAGACCCCAACGGTGCATTGAAGGCCAACACCTCGAACCGCCCGCGCAGCGTCACAGCGGAGTTGGCCTCCGCCGCCTGGCGCAGCGTGACGGCGGCGACCGCGCCACGCGTAGAGAGCATGAAAACGCCCACGTCGCGGCGGCGCGAGAACGCCGCCTAGCTACGCGGACACCACGTCGCACCCCGCCGCCACCTCCAGCACCGCGGCCCGCATCGCCATGTTGCTCTCCCGTGTCGCCACCACTGGCGGCTTTGGCTTGTTCTTGGACCCTAGCGGGCGCCCGCGCGGCTTCCGCGCCGCCGCGGGCACCAACCTCTCCAGCGCCGGCGCCGGAGCGGGCTCCGATGGCATCAGCTCGCCGGGCCCACTGGCAGACGACCTCCCGGCGCCGTTCCGCGCCGTCGACGTCACGGGCACCAACTCGGCCAGCGCCGGCGCCAGCGCGTGCTCCATCAGCTCGCCGGCCGGCCTGCTGGCGGACGACCACCGTACAACTCCTCAAGCGCTGGCGCCGGAAAGGGCTCCGATATGCCGGGCGACCTCCGCCCCTCGCCGGCCATGTCGTCGGATCGATCAGCAGCTGGCAGCTATACGTATTTGTAGATCAGTCTCGCTCCAGAGGGAGGGGGACTGGGGGAGAGAGGGAGAGAGCGAGAGGGAGGGGGCCCGGGAAGACATGGGGAGAGCGCAGAAGACTGGAAGACCTGGGGACTCACACAAGACTCGCAGAGACAGCACGGCTGGTCCTAGGACTCGCAGCTAATTAATACGCATGGTCTCGCGCGGGTGCCCGGTCGTGTGCTCGTCCAATTCCGCGTGCTCGCGGGCAGGCACTGGCTTGGGACTTCTCCATTTTGCAAGGCCCTCAAATTTTTCAGATCAATTTGATCTCGACGTATGTTTGATGCTATTTAAATTTCTTAGTGTGTGAATAATCGATCATGTACTTCATTTCTTATATAGTTGTCATGAGTTAATCGCTATAGGTTTGTCGATGCCCGGAGAGACACAGGGTGATCGGTGGCTGATATGAGAGCATTATATTCCAATAACCAATGCATCTTGATTGATCATTAGTTTCGGTCTTACGATCAAGCACGAGGCAATATTTGATTTGAGCTATATAGTGGGCTCATGCACTGGGCCGGCTGCCATGACATTGGCTTTATTTATAGGCTGCAATATACTAGAGCATGACTGCACGAGCAATAATTATATGTATTTATTTAGTTATCTTTTTTATTTATATTAGGTATTAGCGGCATTGCAACGGGAACACACCCACAAAAAATGATATTTTGAAATTTGAATGTTTTTTGTGTAGCTGTACAAAAATGATAGACGGGTGATCAATTCTAACAAGGATTTTTTTAATCATTATTTATAGTTAAAGATTATCTACGGTGAAACGGCAATGTGTGGAAACAGATCACCGGCCCTTGTTATAAGGGACTTTCAAGAAAAAAGAAGGTGTCGGGCATAGAGATAGAAATGAGAGCACACATGGTAAAATACAACATGAAATTAAGATTGGCTAGCAGGCATCACTCTAATTAAAAAGTCAAGCACAAAGGGTCAAAGTTTTTTTTATATAGAAGGCGATTGTCCGCTAATGTAGCAACAGTTAACCGCGCTGGGGTTACCAGCTTTACAAGGAGTTCAATGCTACCTCAAATTATAATAAAACCCTCAACAACTAAAAAAAGGACCCAGTCCACATCTGAGCGACTGACTGATCATCTACTAGCCTGACAAAACGCAACCTTTTTAGACCCAACTTAAGGCCTTGTTTTAGATTGGAACAAAGTTATAGGTTCTCTCTCTCTCTCTCTCTCTCTCTCTCTCTCTCTCTCTCTCTCTCTCTCTCTCTCTCTCCCTCCATCACATCAATCTTTGGACCCATAAATGTTGCATTAAATATATGTAAAAAATAACTAATTGCATAGTTTGGTTATAAATCATGAGATGAATATTTTGAGACTAATTAATCCATGATTAGACAATATTTGTCAAACACAAACAAAAATGTTATAGTGTCCGAATTGCAAAAATTTGCAATCTAAACAAGGCCTAAGTTCATAGCGGATCCAGCATTGGCACATCCGGCAGCCACAACATGGTACTGCCAATGGCTCTGATCTGGGAGATCATATGTCTCCCTCATCATATGTCTCTTGTCTTCCGGACATACATCCAGCTTTGCAAATGTACGGAGTACCAGCTATATATACTTTGCCGAGAAGCATTTCCATACTCCTCCATTGTATTTTCTGAAAACAAAATTCATTTCTAAGTCTCCATGTGGACCATATAACAGGAGAGGTGATCATGTTCAATAAGCAATTCTTTTTCACTAAGCCAAATTTTCCCTACATAGAACATATCACAAACCAATCTGGTGACCTATTATTAAATTATTTGGTCCCATCTATCAATTATTGAAGCTTCAATGTTAATTATTAAGTAAATCATATATATATATGTCATATTATATAGTATATACACATACACCGGTTCATAGTATATAGTATATACACATACACCGATTTAACCTGTCCAAGACAATCCAACAGCTGGTTCAACCGGTTCTAATAACAGCTTGGGCTTGCCAGGGTGCCAAAATGACCTCGAATGCCCCTGGCCTCCCTTTGTTAGCTCTCTGGGCCTTTTTAGCCGGCTCAGTTGCTCCCCGTTGCTCGCCTGTCCTCTTCCTCCACCCCGCTCTGGACGCCGACCGCCGCCGCCGCATTCCCCTCTCCGTCCGGGCCGTCCAAGCATGTCGTACCAGGCGGAGTCCTCTGGAGGTGGACGTTCCAGGAGCAGGCTTCAAGGGGGGCGGAGCACCCTCCCCATTCAGTCCATCGGCTTCGATCCCATCGGTGAGCTTAGCGGTTTCCCCCTCACCCCTTGCCCGGACTGTGGGTTAGCTCGAGTCGTGGAGGGGCGCACGAGGAAGGAAGGGGAAAACCACGGTCGCTTGTACTTCAAGTGTGCTAGGAACTCGGTGAGTCTTGTGTGATTTGTTAGTCAAATCTGGGATCTAGGGTTCTTGTTCTTTATGTGCCATTTCATTTTCAGTACCCCAACAAGCAGTGTGGCTGTTATGGTTTCGAGAAAGAATACTTCCAGAAGCTGAACGACATTGGCGTCATAGTTGTTCGGCCGTCAAACTGGGCACAGCTTTCGGATGGAGGGGAAGAAGTTGATTCTGGGGATTGTCGAAATGTCGACAAGCAGAAGAGTAAAGCTCGGAGGAGAAGATGGACAATGTGGTCTGGAAGATGAACTTGTTTTTTTGGACAGTTCTTTGTGTATTGGCTGGATACGTAGTGATGTATGCTGTAACGAAGTCTGAAGAATGAATGGTGTTTGCTTGTTTGTTCTGTATGTTTGAACAATGTACGGTTGATGCAATGAAATGTGGTAAATTTGTGTGAGCTGTTTCAATTGATCTTGTATTTGAGTGATATATTGCCTTAAAAAAACTACATGATATTCAGAGAAGGCATTTGTGTAGGCTAGGAATAATCCGTGCACCGCATGAATGTACCAGGGGATATTCTAATCAACTGTTTGTTTTTTAACCACCTTGCAATATGAAGTTGCGACAGCATATAATATTCAGATAATTAAAACACAATATTTCAGTTACAAGTTCCTATCTAAGTCTATGAATCTGTTGATTTGCAAAAAACAAAAGTGCAGCCTAAAATGTTAAATTATCCAACCAGTTAAACACATAAGAGATCCTTCCTCTATCTCATAGTCAAGTACGGAGCTGCGCCAAGCTTTCATCCAGCCGGCACCTAGCATGCCCATGTGTATCAGCTAGCAGAAAACAAAGAGAGGTGATTGACTTACTAACACGCACCACCTCGACCCATGCATTTATCATGAATATATGTTATGTTGTGCTTTGATGATGAGAAATTGAGAATTAGAAAATCAGTATGTTCCATGCTAAATGATTGTTTTTATTTATTTCTTTTTAAAAGGTTCTTGGGTTTCATTTGTCCAATTTAGCTCCTGTAGTGTCAGTTTCGAGACTTAATTTAGGTTAGCATACCATTGGGGCCAAATATTGCATCGAAGTTATGTTACTTGCTCACCCTGAGGGACAATGGCATTACAATACACAGCCATAGTGATATTCAAATACTTTATAGGACAGTGAAAGGGTCATAAGGACCTTTATATTGTAGATATGGTTATCACTCGAGTTGTTTTGTTCCACAAGTAAATATTGATCACATCCAGACATTAGTGTGACTGGTGAAAGATTGTCAGATGGTTGAACATTAATCCTTGGTGGTGGAAGTAGTGACTTGATCACCTTTATCATGCCTAGCCGGCTGGCTGCTAACAGTGTTGAATTACAACCAGTTATCAGTGTGATATCTACTTTCTTCACTAGGTCCTTTTTTCTAGAGCAGTCACTATGTGGTTGTTCTGCGAGTGAACTTTAGTGGATATAGTTTGTGTGCCTTTTGATTTTGATACAGGTCTTTTTTTAGTAACGACCAAGGTATTTAGAGAATGAGTCAAAACGCAATATTTTCTACTTTTATGATGCTTAAATAGCTACCTATCGTGCACCAGTTATAATGCATTTTTCTTTTGTGTATCAGTAAAGCAGTTTTTGACACAAGCTCTACTTCTACCATTGTTGATTGATGAACTTATCAGCAAGCAGTTCAATATCTTTTATCTTTGGTCCAAGAACTCGAGTATTGTGTTTTGTTGCCCTTCGTCAGACTTGCAGTTCAAGCAGATTTGTAGTGAACCATTTTGCCCGTGAGATTTACAAGCATCAATATTTAATATAGTGAGAGTGTCATCTTGGCAATTATAAAAGGCCATGGTGTGCTACTTTTAAAACAAAGAGATCAGCACATATGCATTTAAGAATTATTCTAAATGAATTACTTGCTACATGAGTTTACACCTCTCTGGAGTTGTATAAATGTTTCTTAATTAGTCTTAGTCCCTAAGGCTCACAAGCAGATTTACAGCTGGTGACAGATTAAATAATCTCAAAGATTTTGTGTGTTTTGGTATGGAACATTGGTGCTCTGATTCCAAAGGTTCAGGGTCTTGTGGATAGTAGAACATAAACAACTAAACAAGATTAATGTATTATGAATTCATTACAATATTACTCTGTTGTTTTTCCTTGGTGCAATGTCAATTCTTGAACCATCTAAGTGTTTCTGGTTTTCTGTTTTTTTAAGAGTTGAGACAACATGCCATTTTCTAGTGGGATGGCTTAGTTACACCTGTGGCTACATTCAAGGTGGGCTTGCTGGATGTCATTTCACACAACGATTGAACTGGAGGCCTACAAGCTACTATGGTCGCGATGACCTTGAAACCCTGATGGTCTCTGATTCCGCAGCTGAGTAGGCACTCCCTTTTTTGTTGCTCTGAATGTTGTATGAACACTAAAACATGGCTGTAAAACTGATGCATCTATTCTGTGCATGCAGATAAGGATCTCAGAGATGTTGCTTGGCAAAGTTCCCGAAGGGTTTACCTTTGCACAATTCCAATGCCTATTACCGAGCAGAAAATGGTTAAATCTTTGTTCGTCAGGGTAGGAACTCACCAAGCGTGGGTTCTCTCGAGGACAACTACCGAGGTTTATGCTGCATTCATGGTGCTTTAACCCATCAAATAAGTTAGCTTTGCCATATAATTATTTTGGTCTAGCTTTGCCATATAATTATTTTGGTCCATAGGGTATGAGACAGTAGGCAAGATTTGTACCCAGTTATTTCAACAAGTCTTCTCTGATATTGTTGACATTCACAAATATTTACATGGTGTTCCGTGGAGTCAACATTGTATCTATTTATCCAAGCAGAGCTCAATAACTGAGCTGCAACCCCTCTTTTGTGTTGTTACATATTTTCGTGCTTGATTAAATGGCATCATAGCAAGTTAGTTTACAACAAGATTGGGTATTGCAAACATGCAGTCAGGTATGCTTTGATAGATGGTACTGTAATTCATTCCTATAGCTTTTTGGCTCTTTAATCAAGAAGATCAAGAGCCATGAGAAGATCATTTTATTGAATTTGAATCACACCAATCTTTCAATGGCCGGCCCTCAAGCACCGTCTATGTTTTCTCATCAAATTTTGCTAGACAGTCTGATCTTAGTACAAATGGTTTTGCTTTCGAATGAACATGGATTTGGACACCAAAACAATTGGTTTTCATAGAGTTTTTGTTACCCGTAGCAACGCACGGGCATCGATCTAGTGAGATGAAATATGCATCTAAAAATAGACAAGTTGTATATCACAGACTCATCAATGTATGGCGGCCGGCCAGCGCGCGCGTGGTGCTGCGGGTGGTGCTGCCGTGCTGGTGCCCAGCGGCAGCGGCAGCGGACAGCACGCCGCCGCTCTCGGAGCGCGCCTCCACCCAGCTGCTCGCCATGGGCAGTCCGGCGGCCGAGGCCTCGGCCTCGTCGCCCGCAACCAACAGTGCCGACCCGTGACTTTCCGTTGTCGTGATCTCCTTGGCCCTAGGCAGCTACGCGGCGCGGCTCCTCTCCCTGCAGGGTGTGGCCGCGACACGGGCACACACCATGCTCGCCGCCGCCGGCTTCAAATCGTCCCGCCGGGCAAGTCGCTGCGCGCGTCGCCGCGCTGGCCACCGCCTGGAACGCCCGCCTCTGATCGAGCCCACCAGCAGCACCACCCACGTGTGCGCGTAGGTGTGGGGAATCCCGCAGGTACACTTCCCCTGACTGCGGAGCTCTGCGCCGGGGCCGCCGGCCGAATTTGGCCGCCGGTCGCGCTCGCGCTGGGTGCTCTGCTCTGTTTCTTCGCGAAAAAAGGTGCTTTGCTCTGTTCGGCGGTGACTCAACCCTGATGACAAGCGGGCCCATGTACCATAGTGCTAATGTGGCTAGGAAAACCAGCAAAACCACCTTCAATAATACCACCCTAGGGGGTTACTAGACCACTTTTACAAAGTTTAGTTGTGTAATAGCTGGTTTTGTTAAAAAGCAAATATGACAAACCAAAGCTTTAGTGATAGTTATATTTTTCTGATGATAATTCTTTAACATATGAAAATCTGAAATAAAAAGCATGATTTCTTTTCCATATGAAATTAGCACATGTAAGCTATTCACTAGAGATGATTGCTTATAGATAAACCTCACTAGAGATTTCTCTCAATGAAGCTACCCACACAACAATCCACCAATAATCCACTAAACCTTGCAATTATAAGCAACTAGCACATGTAATTATGATAGCAAATATATCTTCATCTAACATACATTTAATTGTCCACATCAATGTGGAAAAACAATTTATCAAAATTAATTTGAGATAGTCATTATAACTATAAATATAAAAAATTATTTGTTTTTTAATTATCTGAAATCATCGTATCAACTCGCGGCGTATCTTCCTAGTTTATCTACAATAGTGTGTAATTCCAAAAGCACAATAGTCATTTTGGTCCCTAGATTATATATCAAGCTCAGTTTGAACACTAAACTTTTAAAACAAACACTTTAGTCCTTGAACTCTAGTGTTAGGCTCATCATATTCATCTACGAACTCGATGATAATCATTTCAATCCTCAAACTTTGTATGTTTACCTCAAATTTGTGCTAGAACTATGAAGGTTTATCGATCATTTTAGTCCTCAAATAACTTATATTTTTTGAGATATTCGAAAAGAGATATTCAAAATAACTTATATTACCTCAAATAACGCCTAACCTCGCTTCAAATTTGGAGTCTCCACCTTTAAATACAATGTCCCTTTTTGAGATATTCGAAAAGAGATATTCCAAAGAACAAGTGTGATATTCGAAAAGAACATGTTGGCACAATGATGCTGTCAAATATCATTATTTCACCTTTTTGGACATGTTTTTTTTTCCTCAAAAGATGCGGCAAGAGTTCACACGCCGTAGCGGCACCACGCCCCATGAGAAACAGTAGTCAACTTAGAGTGTCGACTTTCGTTATCTCAGAGTCTCTCGAGACGACGATGGCAACATTCTGCTCGAATAGATGGCACGCTGACGGCGGTGGCAATCGATGGCAACACGGCGGTGGGAATCGAGCCAATATGCTGACGACGGTGGCACACGTGCAACAGTGGCAATGTACCCCGCTCGAATCGAATAAATGAGCCTAGTCGTGCACCCATGTCGTGGCCGTCGGCACACATACACCTACACCCCCTTCCTTTTGTCTCGGAGATGGCCGCGCCGTTGGTGTGCAATATCCCAGGACAACTACACTATACGTCATCGTCAAGTTGTGCTCATCATTAGTGAGCGTGATTGCCTTCACCTTCACAACTACTACGTCCGTCCCAAAATGGTAAGTGTTATATCTCTAAATACTTTTGTCAAAAAACTAGTGTTAATGACTTTTTCGATGATATACTTATTATTTGGTATAAATATTAGTATACTTTAATATATAATTGTCGGGAGTTATTTCTCGGGAAGTGAGAACAACAATAATTATTTTAGGATGGAGGGAGTACGCTATGTCTTCTTGAAATGTTTTTCCTCTTTGTAGTTGATATTTTTACCTATTCCTGCTACCCAAACATCGGTACTCGCTGTTAGTTAACAAAGGTCGCCCACTTCCTTACCTCCTTTTCTTGTCATGCTAAAAAATGCAAGGTGTGACTAATTACATCGCTCTCAGGTCGATCTCTAGCCTAGGACTTTTCTTCGCAGATGTAGGGTTCCAAGTCCAAAATATCTCCTCACTACCAAGTTTGGATACCATTTTGTTAAGGGACTGTTTGATAAGTTATTCAGGAGTTCAGGAATATGTCTCATTTAGAGGGTTGTACACATGACATAAACTAACTTGGCGAAAGGGGCTCTAGCCTAGTGGTTAGTTAGTTCCACATGAGTAGCACGTACCCAACATACGTGGGTCGTTTGACTCCCGTTATTGGGAGCGAATTTAAACGAGTTTGCATTATAAAAAAGGTAAAAAAAAAAGTAGGCTGGCCAGCGGCTCTCTTGTTGATCGACTGCACGGTCAATATAAACTAACTTTTTTGAACAAGTAACCTCTTCGTTACTCTAATTTGATATCTTGTTGGCTGGCTTTGCTATTTAATTTCATGTCTGATTAGATTATATTCGTAGTGTGAATGGGAATTGTGGTTTGTGCAAGCCAATTTTTGAAGCAATCATCATGAAATCTATCTTATTGTTTTCTTTTCTTTAATTTACTTTTGTGTGGTTCTTTATTATTCTTTCTATATTTTGTATTTCTATATTTATTTCATTTCTTTTGCTTTTTTACAATTAATAAAACTATTTGTAGTCATTCGATCTCTTTTTTTTGTTTTCTATCTAGCCTCTCTCTCTCTCTCTATATATATATGCAGAGAAAGCCGGTGGTGATGAATATATTATTGCTTCTGTGCCGTTGTAGCCAATGAAAGGAACAATCATCCGTAGGTACACTTCTATATTCATGCTTAATCACAAATCTCTTTACTCTTTCTAGAGTATAAATCTAGACCCCAAAGAAAATGCCAACAAAAAAATAGAAATATCATGTCACATAATAAAGTGATGACTTTCATGATAGAATGAGAGAGACAAACCTAAAATATGTAGGCGGTTTTTAATTAAGAAGAAAAATATGCAGATAATTTCGTGTTAAGAGAGGACTCAAGCAAACCTTGGTGCATGTTTGGGAAGCATGATCATACCTCCCAGGCTCCCACCGCCAAGTGGAACTTCACAAAATAAATACCATCCCATTAAATTCAAGCAAGCAAGCCACAGAATTGCTAATCAGCTGTAAAAGTTAAAGAAGCAATAAGGATCTTAGGGTTATTATTATAGTTTACAAAATAAGCTCTGGATCAGCCTGCCCAAAAACCTATATCTAAGATCCTAATAAGAACAAACATGAGAACATGTTTATGCATGTAATTTTACAAGACGTTAGCACAAGAACTCTTTTAAGACGCCGGGGAATGCAGCTTGAAGATCACACATGTGTTTTTTGTACTCTAGGAGTGGATGAAGATATCCTACATTTGCTATTTCACTGCCCCTTTGCTTCAGCTTGCTGGTATTCTCTGAATGTTATCATCCCAAATTCTGATGATATTTTTGGCATACTGGAAAGTCTTCGAGATCAATTACAGAAGCCTTTTTTCATGGAAATTGTTATAACTATGTGCTGGTCAATTTGGATGATGAGGAATGACATAATCTTCTGGAATTTGGCTCACTCAATACCAAGATGCAAAGCTGTCTTCAAGAAAGAGTTTGCTCTAGTTATGCTAAGAGCAAAGAGTTCTTACTTCCCACTTATAGAACAATGGCTAGAAGGCTTTGTGTAATTTTAGATATCTTCTTTGTAACTTTTTTTTGTTTCTTCAGGCTTCTTTGTAAAGTTTGTTTACCTTTTATTCAATAAAATCTCCAGTAGGGGCGTTTGCCCCTCCTGTTTCCTCAAAAAAAAAAAAAAAAAAAAAAAAAAAAAAAAACTACGTACACTATGCCACTACTTATTCTCCTATTCTCGCTATTAATTTTTCAAACCCCGTTTTAGTGACGTCAAGATATTAGTCACAAGACACTAGCTCTGGCCTCTGGGACAGCTATGAGAGAGTATCATCTGCAAAGTATACGTCCCTTCCATCCTTGAAGGAGCCACTGATGATCCACATCAACCACAAAGTCCTTGTGGTAGCCATTCTTCACCTTGTTACTCAAATACTCGACCGTATTAGGATTCAGGGGCAGCTGTTTCAGTCCTGCCCGGTGGCCTCGCACCTGCCATTGCTTATATGTCTCAGGGCGCTCCACCCTTTCAGAGCCCTCGCAGGCAATGGCATTCAAGACACAACCCCCCAGGATGTCCTGCTCAACCAACAAGCGCTCCTCGCTGTCCCGTGGAGTCGTCGTATCCATGATGTCAAACATAGCCGAGTAGTAGTATAGCGCCTCCCGGAACCGTGTCACGAAGAACGGCGCATTGTACGAGCTGTTCTCGACGCAGAGGATGAACACACATCTGGCCGCATCTTCTTGATGTTGCGGAGAACCATGTCCCTGGGGCTTGTGCGCTGTCAATGTCGACGCCCTCGTCCATCAGCTTCCCAAAATGGAACAGGCCATTGACGATGAGCACCTCGTCAGGCTCAATGTCCAAGTCGTCGGCACGAACCGTCTCCCACCTCGACGCCACGATGCTACGAAACCTGAACGGAATGCCATGGCTAGCGAAATCACTGAGACGGCGTCCAGTTTCGTCGATCCGAGCAGCCGGACGAAACCCTGGCTGGGGTAAGTCGATGCTGGTGATCCTCACCTCCGGCGGCCCGCCGTCCCAATCCTTCCACGCCTGCAGCAAAGGTGTCCAATGGAAGCCGTGATGGTCGCCGTAGTCCACGATATGCACCTTCTTCCTCCCTGTAATGGCCTTGCAGATGGCCATGTGGGTGAACTTGAAAGCTATCATCTTGAAGGAGCAAACCTCCAGGTAGAGCTTGTACGCGCTTCAGTTCACCGACTCCTTCAAGCTGCCGGCCACCAACCCAGCCGCCGTCGCGCCGGCGCTGTGCTCCGACGGGCGGCACAAGGAACTCGATGCCGTCAAGACCGCCAACATCGCCAAGGCGCAGGACGCTGCCGCAGAGCGCTACGACTCAGACTCCGACTCCGACGACGATGAGAAGCAGCAGCTGAGCCCCCGTCTCCGTGCTGAACCACCCGTTCGAGAGCTCCCCGGTCCACGGCAAGCTGCTGCTGCCCTCGTCCAAGGGCGCCGTGCCCATGGACGTCTTCCGGGACCTCCTGGACGCCGCGTACAGCCCCGCGCTGCTCGCCCAGCTGCTCGCCAAGTCCGACGACCTGCTCCAATTGAGGGACGCCGCCGACGAGGACGACTGCTACTACGGAGCCTACCGAACGAGCCCCAAGCACTGCCGCGACGACGAGTCCGCCGCGGCCTACTTCTTAATGAGGCACGTGCATCGCACGTTTTCGAAAAAAAAAAAGAGTCCGCCGCGGCCTACTGGGACGCGCACAGGGAGGAGCTGGCCCGGGTCTCCGAGCTGGTCGCGTCGGAGCTCCCGACCTCGAAGCTCAACCCCGCTGCCGTGTTCGACGCGCTGATGCGGGAGCTCGTCGTGGACCTCCGGAGCTGCTAGCGCTGCTGGTCGCCGACGCCATCCATGCCGGTGCCAAGAGAAAACAGAGGAAGCGGTGCTCGGCATTGCTCTGTTTTCGGTGGTTCGGCACATGCATGATGTGACGGAAAATATTTTGTTTTCTTGCTCTTTTTTTAATGTTTTTGGAGTTTTGTGGGGTACCTGCTGGTAGGTGGGCCCTACGGCTCCGCGTTTCCTTGGCATTCTTGGCGGTGCCAGGTGGAAGCTGTAGACTACTAATCAAGTAATTAGCCGTAATAATAATACATTAATCAATTCTATTATATAACTTGGATGCTGGGATGCCATATGGTTATGATTGAGTGATATGTGTGGACATCATCCAGAGCCGTTTCGCCCGACCGGATGTGGAGTGAAAATTGGACGAGTGCATTCCGTTGCTTGACACTCTATCAATGGAATGCAAGGCGTGCATTGGATGATGAAGGACATGCAAAAGACATTGTGGTTCATGTATATATATCTTACAATTGTATTGCAAATTGCTAAAAACAAAGTCATCTCATCCGAGCAGTGCATTGGATGAGGAAAGGTCATGCAAAAGAGTTTTTTTTGGTCATATTTATATCTTAGAAATATTTTGTGAAGTGCTAGAAACAAAGTCATCTCAGAGATACTTCGATAAAAAAATCACTTGTGCATGTTTTGTGTCCTGAGTTGACAAATAATTTAACTATTTATTGGTCAAATTTGTTAAAACTTGACTTCGCAAATCAAAACACCTCGTACATTCCTAGGTAGAGTAACTCTCGTCATTGCACGGACCAGTAAAGTAGCTTGTGTTTGGTCTATAAGCATAGATGCCCTAAGAACAAGTACCACAAGCTGTGTAGAGCTCACGTGCTGCATGTAAGAATATGGTGTATAAATACTAGCTAGAAACAATAAAAGATTATTAGACTCAAATACAACAAATTTTGTGGACAGGAGGAACAAATTTGCATATATAAATAAAAGATAAGCTTTGCTATTTAATGAAATTTAATCATAAGAGCACGGCCGTTTCGCCACCAACCAACCAATTAACCCGGCAAGCGGCAAGCCGGCCAGCAACGCGCAACGGGACAGGACACGTCACTGTACCTGTACGTTTCAGCGCTGCGAACCACCACCAACAGGCAGGACCGGAATACTAGGTCTAGGTGGTGCATGCGGTTCCAAAAGCCTGTGATTGCGGGGCCGGACGGACAGTGTGACCGCCGAGCGGACGGAGGAGCTTGAACGGCGACGGGCATGTGTAGAGCCGGGGATCTCGCGGCGGGCACCGGCGGCCCGGCGCGTGCGCGTCGTCGTCCGCCGGTTGCTTTGCGTCGTACACGTACCTATTGCGCAGCGACGTATGTGGTGGCGTAAGGTGTGTGTGGTGTTCATGTATACGTACCTATATATGCGTGTGGGACAGTGGGAGGAGGCGCCGGTGTATAGCTGTCTGTGTGGTGTGCAACCGATCGTCGATCCCGTCGTCGACGTTATTCGGAAAAAAAAACGGAACGGCGGTGGTTCATGTCGTCATCCATGTATATACGACGGCAGACAGGTACGAACCCTGAGCAAGTCCACACCACCAGTGCTGCGCCTCGCCACGAGCGACCGGTGCACCTGAACCCCCGTGCCGGCGAGCCGCGCCTCGAGCGCCTCGGCGAAACAGTGAGCCAGCCTCTGCGAGCGCGCGTCTCCCCTCGGCGAGGACCGCTGCTTGATCTGCCGGAGCAGTTCGATCGGTGGCGCTGCGGCGGTCGCCCGTGGACACGGCTTCCGCGCAGTGGGTGAGCAGTGTGCGCAGGTCCACTGCCTCGTTGGACTGTGCTGCTGCTAACTTCCTCTTGGCTTTCCCCTCGGACACGCTGCCGCTGCCGCAATTTGTGCTGATGCTGAGGCCGTGCATTTTCTCCAAGGCCAGCTCGAATCCTTTGACGAACACGTCGTCAGCCTGCTCGCAGTTCTCCTCCGGCTCTGTTGCCAGCAGTTTGTTGCTCCTCCTGCCTGTCTCGGCGTCGTCGTCCGAGTCATCCAAGCTGTGCCTGTTCTTGCAGCCTCTGCCACTGACTCTGCCATCCACCACACTGTCGGTGTTGGGTAAGCCAAAGACACGAGGCAGCATGCTCTGCCGTCCCTCGTGCTGGGCAGGTGCACTCTGGAGGTGGCGTCGAGTCCAAAAATGGTGGTGCATGGTGGCGGCGGGCAAGAACTTGTTGGCCTCCTCCATGGCCTTGAGGAACGCTTGTTGAGCATGTCCATGGTAACCCCCACCCCGTCTCCGAAGCTCGAGCTCTGGATGGTGGCCGTGTCGCCGCCGTCGAAGAACGCGCGGGCCTGGCCGCACGCGCTGGCGCTGCCTTGTCGTCCCACTCCCGGCGAGGAGAAGGAGATGGCAGCATCAACGCCGGTGAAGCCATCGAGTCCGACGACTCCCGTGCCGGAGCGTGTCCTGGAAGAGAGCAGCTGGGAGAGCTCCACTGGATCATAGGGCCAGGTGGCGTCGGCGAATGCGGGGCGGCCGACGAGCTGTAAAGAGCGATGCTGGTGGCCGGGCCAGAAACAGAGTCGAGGGTAGCGGCGTGCAGCGTCGCAGTAGAGGTGGCGTCCGCTGAATTAGTGCAGTCAACAAGGCCAGCGTGGAAAGCAGACCTGTGAGCGAGCTGATCGATCGAGACTGTGATAACCGGGTATGACGTGGTAAAAGTGAGACCGTGACCGGTGAGACCGTGACCGCCGGACCGCGTGAAGATCTTTCTAATCGATCGATCCTCGGGAAAACCAGAACGACCGGAAATCCGGAACTAGCAGAGGCCGGCTAGGTGCGCGCGCGTCGCACATCTAACGCGCTCGTCCATATATAGTATCTCCTAGCCTAGCGCTAGGACCAGCCCGCCGGCCCCATCTCTCTTTCACCATTCCACACTCGACCTGCAGCCCCCATCTCTCTCGATCTTCTTTTCCGCTTCACTCGCTCATCATCGATCCCAGCTCATCAATCCCAGCCCGGCGTGTGCAGTCGGAGATGGGCCAAAACCTATTACGAACCTACACTCACGACGGAGAGATTGAACCTACGACGAACGGAGTACGACCGAGGTTCAAACCAAATCAGCAGCTGCCCGATGATCCCGTGCTCGAGATCGTCGCGAGGTGCGGCACCATTGGCGACGCCATCCGCTGCGCCGCCGCCTCCAAGTCTCTACGCCGGAGAATCCTCGACGCGCACTTCCTCCGGCACCTCCGCGGCTTCCAGCTGATCAACAATGGCGGGGAACACGACGGCGGCCGCCCGTTCTTCATACCGAAGCTCCTCCTCGGCCTGTACGCGCGCGGCGATCCGCGTCACCAGCTGTCGTTCGTCCCAGCTTCCGACGGCGCGACGACGAACCCGTCACTGGCCGCGCTCCCGCCTCCACCATACCGCGACGTCGTCGCCGGCGACGACGAGGGCGCGTGCGAATTCGGGCCCTACCTGCCCGTGGCATCTCGCCGCTCCCTCCTGGTCCTCCGGCGGTGTTGCAAGAGCGTGGTGAAGGAGCATCTGATCGAGCGCCACGGCCCGCACCCCATCGAGCTCTCCGTGTGCAACCCTGCCACGGGGGAGCGGCTTGTACTCCCGCCGCACCACTGGCTGGACACGTCCCACGCTCTGCTCGACGTGGACACGTTCGTCGCCCCGTCGTCGTCGACGTTCAAGCTGCTGGTGGCGGAACTGTCGAATGACGGCCCTTCGTCGATGCTGCACGTGCAGATCTTCTCCTCCGACTCCGAGCAGGGCCGCGGCGGGTGGGGTGCGGCGTTGGCCTGCCCCATCACCAGCAGGTTCGGCCAGCCGCTCAGGCTGGACAGCAGCCATGGTATTACAATCCGTCCCGTCGTCCTGGGCGACACGGTCTGCTGGCTGTGCACCTCGATGCTGGGGGACGACCGCATCCTCGCATGGCGGTGGCGCGGCGGTGGCGCGGCTTGCGTCGGCAATTGCCCGCCGGGGTACAGTCTCGGCCGCGCGGAGAAGTGCCTCGCTGTGCTGCCGTCGCCGGCCGACACTGCGGGGTCACACGTGCACGCATTGCTGGGCTTGATTGTAATAGAAAGCTGCGAGATTAATGTGTGGGCCTGTGAAAAGCGCGGCGGCGGATCCGGCAGGGACTGGAAATTGTGGCATCGTGTCCGGGAGGTGGCCATTCCACGGCCGATAGACAGCCAGGTGCGCGGCGATGATCAGCTGCTGCGCGGCGGCACGCCCGAGCTGTTGTGCTTCTGCGAGGGGAGTGGCGCCCTCTTTTTGCGGGCGCGATATGGGCCGCTTAGCGGTTTGCTGTTCAGTCTCGATATGAGCCCGTTGCTGAAGATCAGTCGAGACACCATGGAGGTCAGCAAGCTTGACGCCAAGGAGTGGGAACTGACCCCAGACTCCAAGTTCTGCCCGCACGAGGTTGATCTTCTCTCGCACATGCTCATCGCGATGAAGCAACTCTAGCTAGTTTCATCTGGCATGCCCATCTCAGTGAACCCTGCTAGTTTCATCTCTCCTTTTCTGTGAATTCTCCCTACTAGTTTCTTCATCTCATTCCGTCATTTCGTGATGAATTAAGCAACTCTAGTTTCATCTCATTTGTCTGTGTGTTTCGGCTCGTGTGTGGAGCTTTAATCTGTTAATTTCCCTTCTACTGTTAACTGTGATCCCAGTTGTAAATTGAACTAGTACTTTTGTTAGCTTTCTATAAAAGCAGATGCTTAAATATATATATATTGAACTCGCATGTTGTTAGCTTTCTATAAAAGTAGATGCAGGTGTAAAATATGGTTGTAACGTGATCCTTCTCAGGGTCACGGTTCCATGTTTATATAGCCAGGAAGAGCCCCTGGCGTGGCGCTTACATCTTGTACAACCAAATCTCTAGACTTAGCTTACAACACAAGTAATACATCATCTAAACATGGAACCGTATCTTATACATATCCTGAGACGTCTACCATCGTGACCTTGTCACGCTACACCGTTAGGATCAGATATTTCAACACCCCCCAACAATCACAACGCCGTAGACAAGTTGAGATTGTCTCTGAACATTACCGTCTGCCTCTCAGGCAACGGTTTGGTACCATCAGCTATTTGATCCGTTGTACTGATGTGCCTTATATCCAGGCGTTTGGCTGCCACTTGCTCTTGAACAAAGTGAAAGTCTATTTCTATGTGTTTTGCATGGAATACTGAATTTGCTGAAAGATAAGTGGCACCAATGTTGTCACACCAAAGACATGCAGCACGAGGATGTAGTATACCCAACTCATCAAGTATCTGGTGTATCCACATTACTTCTGCAGTCGCATTAGCTAGGGACTTGTACTCAGCTTCTGTGCTAGAGCGTGACACACAGTAGGTTGCTTCCGTGCACTCCAAGACACTAGATTGTTTCCAAAATAAACAGCAAAGTCGCCTGTGGATCTCCTGTCATCAGGACAACCTGCCCAATCTGCATCCGAGAAGGCACTAACAAGTGTAGACTTTGATCTCTGAATCTTGAGTCCTAGACCAATCGTTCCTTGGACATACTTTAGAATTCTCTTAACAGCTTCCCAGTGAACTGTAGTGGGAGATCGAATGTAGGAACTGACATACCTTATTAACCGAGAATCAAAGATCAGGACGTGTCAAGGTTAAGTACTGCAGCGCTCCAACAATACTCGTGTATCTGGTTGAGTCTTCGGTTCCTAATTGTGTCCCACTGTGAACAGATAACTTGTCGGTTATACTTAATGGAGTTTTGATCGACTTGCACAATTGCATGTTCACCCTTTTCAGTATGTCAGAGGCATACCGCTCTTGAGTTAAGAGAAGTTCACCGCCTTTCCTTTGAACTTGTATACCAAGGAAGTAATGGAGATCACCGAGGTCTTTGATGGCAAACTCGGCCTTTAGATCCTGGAGAAGAGCATCAACAACTTCTTTTGAGGAGCTTGCCACAATGATGTCATCAGCATAGACTAACATATACATAGTGGTAGTCCCCTTCCGATAGAAAAACAGTGATGTATCCCCCTTTGAAGGCATAAACCCCAGACCACGAAGCTTGTGACAGAGCCGAGAATACCAAGCTTGAGGGGCTTGTTTTAAACCTATAGAGCCTTGTCAAGTTTGCAAATAAACTGTGGTCTAGTTTTGTCTTCATAACCTGGAGGTTGCTTCATATAAACTTCTTCTTCAAGATACCCATGTAAAAAGGCATTTTGAACATCTAATTGCCTTAGACACCAACTTCTAGAAATTGCCAGAGAAAGTATCAAACGAATTGTTGCTGCTTTAACTACTGGACTGAAAGTGTCTTCGTAGTCTATACCATATCTCTGTTTGAACCCTTTTGATACTAACCGAGCCTTATACCTCTCTATACTGCCATCTGACTTCCTTTTAATTTTGTAAACCCATTTTGAATCAATCACATTCTTCCCTTTCTGAGGTGGTACTAAATGCCATGTTTTATTTTTCAGCAATGCATCAAACTTAATATCCATGGCTTGTTTCCAATTGCTATCAGCTAAAGCATCTTGCAAATTTAAAGGACCTTCTGAAATTGCAGCTAATTGACCATAACGAAAAGTACCATCAGTGTAAAGCTTGGGTTTTCTCATACCATACTGAAGTCGTGTGGAAGGGCGCTGAGGAGGTACTTCAACTTGTTGGCTCGGTTGCGGCGCAGGATCAGCAGGCACAGCACCAGCCGCCGCAGAAGATCCAGCGCCCGCCGCACCGGATCCGGTGGCTGGCTGTGTGGAAGCAGTCGCAGTGGCGCTCGGTGTAGAAGATCCCGATGGCCCTGCACCTTGTCCCCCCGGACACGACGAGCGACGCGGAGCGGAGCCAGGTGGCGAAGCCGGAGCGGTCGGTGCGGGCGCCGTCGGATCAGGCGCCGGATCCGAGGTGGATCCTGTCGGGGACGACGCAGACGGTGCAGGCGGATCGACCTGGGAGTCAGCGCCTGTCGTTGCCGAAAATGGAAGGTGGCCAACCTGCATAAACTCACGATGATTTGCATGCATTCTTGCATCGTTTTGCGCCGAATTTTCTTCTGAACCTGCATGCTCATCCAGACGGTTAGTGCGTGTTGGGGAACGATCACCATGAGTCGCGGAGATGTTGCCGAGCATAGCTCACCAAAGTCCACCATGGTAATCTAACTCAGCTTGGGTGAACCATGATTTTTCCCGCAGGAGTCGTAGTACCTGTCGCGGTGATGAGGCCAAGCTCGGCTACGGCCGGGAGTCTTGGGTTTCGGCGCGACGCGGCGGTGCGCCCGACCTCCACCGTCGACGCCGCGGACGCTGAGCTCCACCGAACTCCGCTGCGCGACCCGCCGAGCTCCACCGCCCGACCTCCGCCCGCCAAGCTCGGTTGGCGGCCAAGGTGCCCGGTCCTTGCAGGACGTGGACGCGCGCCCCGACCTTCACCGTCGAGCCAAGACACGCCGAGCTCCGCTTCAACTTCCACCAACGGCAGAGGAGCACCGCGCGCAAGGAAGGGCCGAGCTCCGCCGACCGCTCCGCGAGCCAAGCCCCGCCACCGCAGGTGCCGAGCTCCGCGCGGCCTCCGCCCTCGCCGCCGCGGATGCCGAGCTCCGCCCGACTTCCGCTAGGGTGCGGCGTCACCCGCCGAGCCCCGACGCCGCTCCGCGGGCCGAGCTCCGCCACTACTCCACGCGGGCCGAGCTCCGCCGCCCCCCCGCGCAGGCAAACTCCGCCGCCCCGACCTCCGCCCGAGTTGCGCCCCGCACACACGCGCGGGGGGACCGAGCTCCGCCGCCGCTCAGCACCCACGCGAAGGAGGGCCAAGCTCCGCTGCTGCTCCGCGTCCACGCGAGGCGAGGCCGAGATCCGCCGCCGCTCCGTGCCCCTTGTTGACTCGGCTCCGCCATCCGAAGTCCAATGGGCCAAAGGAGAGCGAGCTTCACCGTTGGATGCCAACACGTGAAGATCAACCCTGATTCCACCTACGGGTGAGATAATTGCATCGCAAGGTGAAGCTCGGGTCGCTGTGAAGACGTCGTTGGCGACTACCGGTTGGGCTTAGAGAAGGCCCGTCGGATCGGACGACCTCCACATCGGCAACGACGCAACGAGAAGGTCTCCGTCGGCCCAATGGGCCTCGAGGAACACGGACGTTTTCGGGGCCCATCGGGAAAGGCGGCGCGAGCGCCGGAGAAGACGAAGATGCCCTTGGAGAGAAGACCTAGGGGTAGGATATTCGCGGAATATTCCCTCCGGGCCGAGGGCAAAACTGTAATTGGGGTTTTCTATTGTACGGTGTACTATAAAAGGAGACCCAGAGGAGAGAGAGGGGGGAGGCGGAGAGAAACCCTAATCGATTCTGGGTTCATCTCTGTAAACACCGTCACTCGAAACAAGTACTCCGAATACAATGCGTTCTTTTTATCGTATACGTCGTTCTCTACAGTGAGTTGGGAAGGGACCCGAGTCCGAGGACAAGCCGGCAACGCGATTTGACCTCGGCCGTCTGTCACCTCCTCGTCTTTACCACCGTGTTGTGAAGGTTCTCCGGAACCGTGTTACAACATTTGGCGCCCACCCGTGTTAGGCCACTCTCAAACCTGCAGATGCCACCAAGGAAAACTGCTCCCAAAAGAGGGCGCCAAGCGCCGGGAATAAGTGAAGCAACTCCAAATACTCGTGGAAGGCCAAGAAGAACCACACATAGCACTTATGCAACTGTTGAGGCGGCAGACGCAGTTGCCGCCGAAACAGAAGCACCACACAATGAAGGGGTGCAGCAGCCAGTGCAAGAGCAACCTCCTCTCCAAACACGTGAAGCAAACGGAGATTCAGAACAAGAACTCCAGCAGCTTAGAGCACAAATGCAACAAATGCAACAAGAAAGAGATAGATTGGCCGCAACACAAGCTGCAAGTGAGAGAGCGATTTTGGCAGCTCAGCAAACAGCGGAAGTCAGGAACCAAATGGCGATCTTGCAAGCTGAAATACAAAGCCTTCAACCTCCACAGCAGCAGCCGAACATCTCAGCTCACACAAGTCTACAAACCACTCAGTTTCCAGCGGCACCAGAAACAGTGATGACCACACCTCAGAATATCATGAGTTTCCAGAGAGTAATAGATCCAAAGTCTCCACTATCAGAAGGACTTCAGCGCTCCCCATGGCCCATAGCCTATAAGCCGACCATGCTACCAAAGTTCAATGGCAAGACTGACCCGCGTCAATTCATAATGAGTTTCGAAGCAGCAATCGCGTCCGCAGGAGGGAACGACACCGTCCTGGCCAAATCTTTCGTCATTGCAGCAGAGGGAGATGCTCTTGCGTGGTATTCAATGCTAAAGCCAGGGACAGTTTACTCATGGGAAAATTTGCGAGATCAATTAACAGCAAATTTCAAAGGATTTGCAACTGAATCACTGACCTCTTCAGACTTGTTCAGTTGCAAACACCAGCAAGGAGAGTTACTGAAAGAGTACTGGCAAAGATTCCTACACCTCAGGGCTAAAGCTCCAGATGTTACAGACGAAGTCGCAATTGAAGCAGCGATAAAAGGCCTCCGCATAGGAGCCTTCGCCAGTCACCTAGCAAGGAAAAAGCCAGCAACCATGGCCAAGCTGCACGAGGAGTTTGATAAGTATTGCAGATCAGATAGTGACCTCCGCAGAAGGCTGGATGAACAAGGCCAAAACAAGCAATATCAAGGAAACAACAAAAGAAACGATAGAAACCAGGGCAACCAAAAAAGTCAGGGTCAGTAAATCTTCAATATAGAAAGCTCAGCTCACGATCAACAACCAGCCAACAACGGCAAGAATGAGAACGCGCAGAAATTGGCAAATCAAAGCAACCACAGAACCAACCAAAACAAGAACTGGAATAGAAACCAGAAACCAAGAAAGCAGTATTGCCTCTTCCATGGAGAAGACAAGGGTCACGTCACTAGGGACTGCCCTGAAACCAAGGAAACCCAAGAAAGAATGAAGAATCGTCAGAACCAGCAACCCCCACAGCAACAGCAAGGGGGGAGGGACATAAACCACACCTCCACAACACATTGGCAACACCAATACGGACAACCTTTCCCACAAGCAAGCCAGAGCCAACATTATCAGCAGAGCATGGCGAATCAGTACTATCCAAGCTTCTTGCCAGCTTGGCGCCCGCCTCAGCAACCAAATCACATGCAATTTGGTGGAGCTAGAGCAGAATCAAGCTCAGGTTACGCAAACCCCTCACTTCCACAAATCACTTACATCGAAGCCAGCCACTCAGCTCAACAAATCCCAAGGCAATACGAAGCTTTACCACCACCCCCACCATTACCAGTACCCAAGGCGGAACCACCGCAAGAGAATCAAGTAAACCCGCACTCTGCATTGCCCACTATTGGGATGATACTCCCAATCGCTGGAGGGTCGGCAATGGAGTTCCAAACCAAAAGGCAGAAAAAGGATCACCTCCGCTTAGTCAACAATGTCGCAGTTCAAGGAATGGTGACAAGCACAGAATGGTCAAAAATGCCATTAACCTTTTCTGAGCAAGACCTCAAGCTCGAGAGCTACCCACATGCAGATGCGATGGTCATCAAAGCAAATATAGCAGGGTGGGAGATAAACAGAATACTAGTGGACTCGGGAAGCTCCATGATTCATTCTCTTCGTGAATGTTTTCGATCGAGATGAAGTTCGGCGAAACCAACTACAACCTCCGGACACTCCACTTATAGGATTCGGAGGCAAGAGAATAAATGCACTAGGCAAAATATCACTACCCGTGTCATTCCGGGATTCGGAAAATGCCGAACGAGAATACATCACCTTCGATGTAGTGGACTTATACTACCCATACAATGCAATCTTCGGCGGAGGATTTTCCAACAAGTTCAACATTGCGCTACACACGGGATACTTATGCATGAAGATGCCGGCATTGCACGGAGTGTTAACAATCCATGGTAGCCAAAAGGAGGCAAGAAACATAGAAAAAATCATATACAAATCCCGAGAGGAATATCAATGCCGTCGAAAGCCCGAACCTTTGATATGCCCAAGGGAGAAACCAATCTCACCGATCGGGGAAGAAACTATCACAATCCCGTTAGAACCAGCAGTACCAAACAGGAAGGTAACTATTGGCATCAACCTCAGCCCGAATGAAAAAGAAGAGTTGGTTGATGTCTTAACAAGAAACAAAGACATTTTCGCTTGGTCGTGAGAAGACCTCAAGGGTGTAAGCCGTGACACCATTGAGCACTCTCTAGACATAAACGAAGGTATGAAACCCGAAGCGAAGCGAGAGGAAAATGTCGGGAAGAAAGGATCTTAGCCGCTAAAGCCGAGGTCCAAAGATTGCTAGACGCAAACATTATAAGAGAAGTGAAGTACTCGGAATGGTTAGCAAACGTGGTCTTGGTTCCCAAAAAGAATGGCAAGATGAGAATGTGCATAGATTTCACAGATCTCAACAAAGCTTGCAAGAAAGACCCATACCCACTACCAAGGATAGATGCATCCGTAGACAAAGCCGCAGGTTGCAGACGATTCTCTCTCCTCGATTGCTTCTCAGGCTATCATCGGGTGTGGCTAAACAAAGCGAGATGAAGAGAAAACAAGCTTCACTACACCTTTCGGCACCTATTGCTTTCGAGAGGATGCCGAAGGATTGAAAACGCTGGAGCAACTTTCGCAAGAATGATAAGCAAGGTTCTCGGGTCCCAATTGCAGAGAAACATCATTGCATATGTCGATGATATCGTTGTAATCAGTAAAAAAGAGGAGGATCACGTGGCAGATCTCATAAAGACTTTCGCTAATCTCAGAAAGGCCGGGCTAAGGCTAAACCCAGAAAAATGCGTCTTCGGGGTCAGCAATGGAAGAATGCTAGGGTACATTGTCGGACCTGAGGGTCTGAAAGCAAACCCAGAGAAAACAAAAGCAATAATGACAGTGGTCGAACCATCAACAAGAAAGGAAGTACAAAGGTTAACGAGGCCGAATTGCAGCTACGAATGATTCATTTCAAGATCGGCCGAACGCAGCCTCCCATTCTTCAAGTCGCTCAAAACCACCGGAAAGTTTGAGTGGGGAATAGAACAATCAAGGGCATTCCAACAGTTGAAAAACTACCTAGCAAGTGACCTAGCAATCTCAACTACGGACAAGGAGACCCCGCTCATCGCTTTATGTCTCGGCGACAGACCGTGCGATAGCGCGGTGCTAGTTCAAGAAAGGGAAGTTCAATCCAAAACCATTCAACAACCAATTTACTATATATCGAAGCTCTCCGGGGAGCCAAACTAAACTACTCGAGATTGAGAAGATAATCTATGCGATCGATGGCATCAAGAAAGTTGAAACACTACTTCCAGGACCACGAGATCACAATTCTAACATCTCAACCGCTGACAGACATACTAAACAACAAAGAAGCCTCTGGAAGAATAGCAAAGTGGGCAACAGAACTATCGCAATTCGGACTGAACCTCGTACCAAGAACAGCAATCAAGTCGCAAGCACTAGCGGATTTCTTAGCAGATTGGACACCTTCGGCGCAAGACACCACCAATCCCAAAGAGTCAGTTTGGACTATCTACACGGATGGAGCTTGGGGCCACTTGGGAGCAGGGGTTTCCGCAATACTAATATCACCTTCAGAGATCACATCCACGTATGCAGCAAGGTTAGAATTCAAATCCACAAACAACACAGCAGAATACGAAGCATTAATTCTGGGACTGAATAAGGCAAAAGTGCTAGGAGCTCAAAGAGTCTTAGTCAAGACGGACTCCATGGTTGTGGCAGGCCATGTAGAAAAAGAATTCATAGCTCGTGAGCCAGAATTAGCAAAATACCTCCTCGTGGTCAGAGCACTCGAGAGAAGGTTTCAAGGATTCACCTTAAAACACATTCCGAGATCAGAAAACACAGAAGCAGATAAAATAGCAAAAGCAGCAGCGAACAATGAAGCAATGCCAGAAAACACTTTCTATCAACTATTACAGAAACCAGCAACCGACTCCCTGACAAAAGCATTCAAAGAAATTGTTTTAATCAAAGAAGAAGATTGGAGGAAAGTCATCATGGATGAAATCACTGGAATTCACATCACGGAAGACGATCTTTGCTGCGAGATAGAATGAGAGCAAGATCAAGAAACTACGCGATAATTAATGACCAGTTGTACAAAAAAGGCATAGTCCAACCTTGGCTAAAGTGTATCTCAGAAAACGAAGGCAAAGAACTACTGCTGGACATACATGCAGGCATGTGCGGATCGCACATTGGCCCGAGAGCACTATCGGCCAAAGCAATAAGACAAGGATTCTACTGGCCAACACACATAAAAAATGCGCAAGACATAGTAAGAAGATGCGAAGCATGCCAAAACATGGCACCACACTAGAGAAGACCAGGCGGGATAACTCAACTTATTCCCCCAACATGGCCACTTCAAAGATGGGGCATGGATCTAGTAGGTCCTTTACCACCATCGCAAGGGGGGAACAAGTTCGCAGTAGTAGCGGTGGAATACTTCACTAGATGGGTTGAAGCTAAACCTTTAGCTAAAATCACCTCAGAGACAGTAAGAAAGTTCTTTTGGCAAAACATAATTTGCAGATTTGGAGTGCCAAAGACAACGATTGATTGACAATGGAAAGCAATTTGACTCCGAGAAATTCAAAGAATTCTGCAACACCATAGGAACCAAAATAGCCTTCGCCTCCGTTTACCACCCAGAATCAAACGGAGCAGTGGAAAGAGCAAACAGAGCAATCTTCTCAGCAATAGCAAAAACTTTAGACGGCCTTCGCAAAGGAAAATGGGCAGAAGAACTCCCAAAGGTCATATGGGCACACAACACAAACATATCAAGAGCAACAGGATTCACACCCTTCAGGCTCCTATATGGTGAAGAAGCTATGTTGCCGGAAGAGATAAAGCATGAATGCCTTCGCGTAATCCGACAAGATCTCGCAACTGACGAAGAATACAGCAAAGAAACAATCGAAGCAGATAGACTAGAAGCAGTACAAAACATTGCCAAGTACCAAAAGCAAACAAAGCAATGGAGAGATGCTAAGGTACAGCAAAAGAACATCAAACATGGCGACTGGGTCCTGAGAAGAAAACCAAACGCAGCAAACATCGGGAAGTTGCAACCCAAGTGGGAAGGCCCTTTCATCGCAATACAAGCTGGAAGGCAAGGGTCCTTTCGGCTCCAAGACGAGAGATGGAAACATATCTAACCACACTTGGAATGTGGACAACCTAAAGAAATTTTTCATTTAAGAATTTTTGTAAGGGTGACCTCCGCAACTTATAAGCAGAGGATCCCAATAGCTTACTTTACGCAATTTACATTCCAAGGCTTGCACTCTTTTCCTCGCAGGGGAACTCCGACCTTAGGAGGCGAGGTTTTTAATGAGGCAAGACTATTGTAATCAATCTCTAATCTATAAAGAGGATCCCCGAAAAGAGTCCGTCTCAAAAGTCGAAAGCTACCAGCAGCGAGGTAGCAATATTCGACGAAGTCAATAGACGAAAAATGAGAACCTTCCATGACCAACGATAAAGCATTAGTCATAGAACGATCTCCACCAAAAACTTGAAAAAGTCTGTCGAACAACAGGCATCAAGGGTTTCATTATTTCAAAACCTTGAAAAAAGTCCTGTCGAGAAACAGGCATCAAGGTCTTCACCATTTCAAACCTTAAAAAAAAATCTAGCCATAAGAATAGGCTCCAAGAAGACGCTGAAAAGACCTTCGGTTATCCGCAAGGCACCGGAGGAGTCCAAGGACTCCGAAAGAAGAACAATCCTCTCAAAAAAGCCCTGTTCTTTATCGGGCATTGAGAGCGAGGATCGAGAACAAAAAAAAAAAAAAAAAGAGACGTGTTACATAAAGCAATCATGTGTTCTTTTCAAGCTTCTCTCTACACTCTTAACAAAGCTAAGCTTTGAAGTTAAATCACTTGAGCACAAATGAATAGGGATTAAGTTTTCAACCCTTGAGATGTCGAAGCTACTATAAAACAGCTTCCTCTTTTCACTTAAGTCATAATTTGATTTGCAACAATATCTCTACACAAGCGCAGACATAACAGACATATCAGCGAAAACTCTAAAAACTAAGTCCTCGCCAGAATAGATCGGTTCTCTGCAGCCGGCAACTTTCACCTTGCACTTGTAAGCTTCAAAGGTGATAGGTGTACACGGTGTCGATAAAGCCTGAAGCTAATCAATAGTTGTCACAACAAGCTGAAATTTATTCCACAGTATTATCATAACTTTTGATTTGAAGTCTACGATTGCTTCTGCATAAATGGTGTCTGACGTAGTGTCGAAGTCCATGAGTCTTGATTGCTAATAAGTCATCTGAATTTGGTCGATATACCAGCGTATCTTTTATATTGAATGCATAGATCAATATTGGCTGACCCTTTATCAGAATTCATGATGCCTGGCTGCAATAAAGACGAAAAGGTCAGTTTCGACAGGTGTACCACATCTTTCGCCTTGAATGAGGCAATCGTGTCCATTCTTTGGCGTGGGGGCGCCGAGGTCCTATAAATAGCGCACATGGCTTCATCCATTTGGCTCATCTCATTGTGTCTTACGAGCGTAGGGTTCTCTGTAGTAAAATTGCAGTTGTTCTTTTGGTTTCTTGGCAGGGGATTTCTTCCTCACCATTTTGTTGGGAAGAAGGCCAATCCCAAGAAACCAAAGTTCAACTCCGAAGTGCGAGATCTTGCCCTTCTCTTTAGCTTTAGCTGAATTGATCTTTTGGTTTTCGACTTTTTGTCATCCTCCCCGCTTGATTCGTGGTGGCGAGGGTGAAAAGATTCGAAACCAAATGGTTAACTTCAGTTACTTAACCAATATTCTTGGCGAAAGTGAAAAATTGCGGTTGTGCCTCTGGTTTCTTGGCGGAGAACTTCTTCCCTACTTGATTTTTGGGAAGGAGACTCATCCAAGAAACCCAAGGTTCAACTTCAGAAATAAGAGATCTATCTCTTCTTTTAAACTTCAGATGAATTGATCTTTTGGCTTCAGTGCTTCCTCTTCCTCCCCGCCCAATTCGTGGTTGGCGAGGATGAAAAGGCTCTGAAACTAAACAATCAATTTCAGATTCTTTAGCCAAGGCTCCCTATCGATTGAACGACATTGTGACCCAGAATGGTTGTTGGAATTTCTTAGGTCAGTGATGCTTGAGCTCAAGATAGCTGATGTTTCGCTTGTTGAACTCAAGCGTGCCTGACCTAGAAATTTTAACATTACACATTCTGAACCATAGGTTGGTTTAGAACCTTCAGTTGTTTCCGGATTGATTGTTAGGACTATCTGAAGTGCTGACTTGTGAGTTTTTGGGCTTGATCCGATCTAACAGAAGCTAAACACCTTTAGCCCCTTTCGTCCTAGACTCGTATTATATTTCGGCTTAGATTCGATCTATCACAATAGCTCCGGAGTCTCGGTTTAGCTCGAGTCAAGAGAGAACAAACATAAAAGAAGAGGCGCCCGGGAAGAGAACTTGGTCACCAAAGTGTTATTTTTACCTTATTCTCACATATAATCCCCAAGTCATAACTCTTTGCCAAAACAAAACAACAATCTCTACTATAGTGCAAACGCGAAAGGCAACTCACAACAAACTCCACATAACAAACATTACAGAGGCCTCGAAGGACCTCGCCATACCAAGGACCTAGTGAAAACAGCATTCTCATCATCGATACTCGCAAGAACAAAGTTAAACATATCGTCGATACCCTGATATGGGAAGGCACGGCGCCAGCACTCCCAAAGTGCGCCATCAACATAAACATCATCTCGCATAAAAGTAACAGGCATCACGTCCTGCACAGGCCCCGGGTAGGAAACCTGCGCAGGACAAAATGATTCATTCCACAAACATGTCAATATTCCATCAATAGAAGTGCTCACAAAAGCTACAACTCCAAGCTAAAGAAACAACGATAGCCTCTAGCATAAATAAATTTAAAAACGACATCAAGCCACCTCCATTCCTTCACTTCCAGTAGCTCCACCAGCAGCTTGCACAACAGCAACAGCGTCCTCACCAACACCATGGTCGACAGCAGCGGCAACCCCATCCGTAGCTTGCGCGATAATAGCAACCGCTCCACCAGCAGCTTGCACATCAACAGTAGTGTTCCCACAAGTAGCTTGGCCAACAGCTGCAGCATCTCCAAAAGACGACGGAGTTTCGGTCACCCCCACCGCAGTAGCAACCTTAGCATTTTCCGCGAGCTGCAACACAAAGAAAAAAATAAGTGATGGTGAAAAATTTAGAATGCAATATAATGCATGCAACAAAATATCAAGTACACGCACGCACCTCCGCCCGGCGAGTTTCAGCCAAGCGACAAGCCTCGGCCCTGCCGAAGACAGACCACCACTTGAGAATAAATTTGCGAACAGCACCCCTAACAGGCTGTGAAGCTTCTCCTAGCTCAGCAGGACCCAAGAAAGCAGCCTTGTTCCTCTTCAAGTCAGCAACATGGTCACAACCAACTTTCCCCAAGATCTTGCACAAATTAGTCGCACAAGCCAACGCAGAAAAGTCACCAACCGTGTGAATAAAGTCAGGAAGACAAGCAATTTTATCCCGTATCCAAGCCAAGGTCCCAGAAACATCGACCTCAGCGCCAGGGGGGGCGATCTCCGCCCCAAATCCAGAAACAACCTTGGCAAGAATTTGACTAGCCTCCGCTCCAACAACCTTGGCCTCCTCAAGTTGAAGCTTAGCCTCTCCAATCTGCTTCTCAAGAACAACAATTTTCTTACGCAAGGAATCGCTCGAAGCCTCCTCCTTTGCGCACTTGTTGGCGAAGATTCGCTGCAACAATCTCCGATTTCCCCAACTTCGATATATTAGCAACCTCCGCAGCTTGGAAACCAGCAATCAATTTATCTTTCTTATCCATGCTCTCACGAAGAGCCTTCACCTCAAGTTCCAAAGTTTCATAATGCGAGTTCGATTTGAATAAGCTCCAACTTCAGCTTGTCTCTATCAGCCAACACCGTCTTCATGCGCTCCTCCAGGAATTTCGTCATGCGTTCATGCTAAAAAAAAAAAAAAAAAATCTCAGCAATCACATATATATAAAAATGTATCTTCGCAACGACAAACAAGAACCAACGAACGCTTACTATGCGGCCTTGCTCGGCAGTTGCCCTCAACAAGTCAAGCTCACTAGCTTTTGCAAAAAACTCGTCTATCGAACCTGCAGAACAGCGAGTACAACGTAAGTCAGAATCAATTTAAGAGAGTATACGCAAATGGAAGGAAAGGCAAAGTTGTAACTTACGGATGACCCCAAACGGTGCCACCTGCAAACGAGAAAACTTATTGTTTTTAACCTAAATCAACCAAAAAAGAAAAAAAAAAATTATACACGCAAATGAACATGCCTAGTGATGTACCTTGGCCAATAGGGACATAAGCAGAATTCCCCGAACCTCCGGGAGCAATCGCATTGGCAAGACCTCCCTCAGGATCATGCACAAGAAACGACGGCGCGAGACCCTCGACCTCAGCTCTCCCAAGATAACCAGCTAAGGTCCCTGAAAAATATATATATTAATTACCACAACCATTAGCAGCCAACAAGTCGAAATATTTATAAAAATTTTTGACGAGTAAAACTCACTTAGCGGCGTCGTGCCACGAGCAGCAGCATCAGCCTCTGCCATCGGAGCAAGAGAAGCGCGACGAGTTTGGGACGTCCGAACAGGAACCGCTGTCGTCGCAGTAGGAACGACATTGTGAGGCAGCACCGTGTCATCGCCAACGGGCATAGATCCCAGCCGAGTAACATCAGTGGAACCTCTCAAAGCAGCAAACACATCCACATCGTCTTGGGATCCTTCAGCATCAGAATTTGTTTCCCCACCGGAAGGTCTTACAATAACCTTGGGCTGCTGCTCGTTAGTAGCATCACCACCACCGGCTTCACCTTCACTATCATCATCCCCGTCAGACTCAGATGGCACCATGTCATACATAGATGGCAAAATGCGAAGCGGTTCTTTCAGTGGACCCGCGGAGGTACCAGCCTCGGCATCAACAGCCCTCACAGTAGATGGCGCCACCTCGACAGTCCCTGTCAAAACAACACCAACTCCATGAGCGAGAGTTTCAATACGATCACAAGCACATAAACCAAGCTCGGCAACAACCAAAGACTCACCCGGAACAGAAGAACGTTGGGCATCACTATCACCCATAAGATCAATATCCTCATCAGACTCGTGGCTCGAAGAAGCCGAACTCAGCAATGGATCGCGAGAATTTTTCTTCCTCTTAACAATAACCTTCACTCTAGGACCATTCTTCCGCTTCTTGGCTGCATAGGCAGGAGGATCATTATCCTTAAGGGCGGCCTCATCAGCAGCAGCAGCATCAATCTTAGCTTGCGCCTTTTCCTGCGCCTTCTCCTCCTCCTCACGAAGTTGCTCAAGAAGTTTCTCCGATGGAACCCGCTCACGGTGAACAACTTCAAGCTGCTCAAAAACACGATTCAACCGCGGCATGTTGCCATTAGTCGCGCGATGGGAAACATACTCCCGCACCGACATCTCACCAACAATCTTTTCAGTTTTCCTCTCAACCTTTTGAACAAAGGCATCGCGCGACCCATCCTTTGAAAGAACACCTTGAAGCGAGGAAAAGGAACGCCCTCAGCTTCACCATAAATAGGAAGTCGAACGTTCACCAACTCAAACTCCGGACGTTCTCTCCCTATAGGCCAACATTTGCTAGCAACCATCTCCTCGACAAGATCACGACTGCTGGAATAACGACATGCGAGCGCGAAAGCCTTGTTGCACGCAATGCGGGATTCCTCAAACACACCATCGGTAGAGACACTGCACTTCGGTTTCATATCTCTTAGAACCGTAGCAAAGGGATACACAGTAAATCTAGCACCAGTGTCGGCCGTCTTGATCACACCAGGATGCTTCACATAAAACCAATACTTCTTCCAATCAGGATCCCACTTCGCCTTCTGACAATAAGAGATCTCCAGACGATCTTTCTGCTGCCTCTTAGCATTAAAAGAGCTGCTAGCATATTGACATTGTGACCCGTGGTGATGTTTTATCTGTTTGTGAAGCTCATAATAATCACAAAAAGTATCGATATCCGGCTCCGCACCATAAGAAAGCGGCCCAACAAAACTTGCGAGAGCTAAGATCCCATTAGGAGTCATTTGATGGATCTGAACCTTGAAAGCCGACACAACACCTCGCATAAAGTTGCACATGGGCAAACGGAGACCACAGGAAAAGAAATCTCTGAAAACGATAATCTCACCAAGCTCCGCAGCAGGAAGAATTTCATCGCGAGGCGGAGCTCGGCCGGCCTTAGCCGGAAAATAACCGGCACGCGCATAACCATCGACCATCTCTTGGGTCATCTTTGACTCTGGAAAAATAAAGGTCCCCTTGTGCGCCATGGAGTCAAGTTCTTCAGCACCCACCAGATCTCCGACCGAAGCAGTAACGTCACTCAAGTTATCGAGTGTCTCTTCAGCCTCCGCTTGAGCAACCATGAACTCCTCAAAAAGCTTAGCCCAACCAGCGGAGCGTACTCGCGCGAGCGCGGAGTACGGTCCACTAAAAGTGGGCCAACGAGACGACAAACGAGCTACCGCTGATAGCTGCGGTAACAAGAGAAGCTTGGCTGCTACAAACACACCAAGAGAAGCTAACAATCGAAGGAGAATTGACCAACACCACCAACAGCCAACCCCCCCCCCCCTTTTTATAGGGAGGGAACCAGAGCTTCACCCTTCACGCGGAGCCTGGCAATAACCTGCAACCAATACAACAATGACACATCATTATAAAATATATAAATTATATATACACATGGAAAAATAAACGACAATTTATTTCCTTTTTTACTTAACGATACAAGCAACACCCCCAAGGAGAAGGTCAGCCGCAAGACGGGCCAGGGGGGAGGTCCGAATGGGCAACATCTCCGCGACTCAAGCCGCGATCGTAAGTTGAGGGCAAAGATCCGCCTGCGCCAGACCTCACCCTCAAGGGGGGAATGTTGGGGATCGATCACCAAGAGTCGCGGAGATGTTGCCGAGCATAGCTCACCAAAGTCCACCAAGGTAATCTAACTCAGCTTGGGTGAACCATGATTTTTTCCGCAGGAGTCGTAGTACTGTCGCGGTGATGAGGCCAAGCTCGGCTACAGCCGTGGAGTCTTGGGTTTCGGCGCGACGCGGCGGTGCGCCCGACCTCCACCGTCGACGCCGCGGGCCGAGCTCCACCGAACCGCCTGCGCGACCCGCCGAGCTCCACCGCCCGACCTCCGCCCGCCAAGCTCGGTTGGCGGCCAAGGTGCCGGGTCCTTGCACGACGTGGACGCGCGCCCCGACCTTCACCGTCAAGCCAAGACACGCCGAGGTCCGCTTCAACTTCCACCAACGGCAGAGGAGCACCGCGCGCAAGGAAGGGCCGAGCTCCGCCGACCGCTCCGCGAGCCAAGCCCCGCCACCGCAGGTGCCGAGCTCCGCGTGGCCTCCGCCCTCGCCGCCGCGGATGCCGAGCTCCGCCCGACTTCCGCTAGGGTGCGGCGTCACCCGCCGAGCCCCGACGCCGCTCCGCGGGCCGAGCTCCGCCACTACTCCACGCGGGCCGAGCTCCGCCGCCGTCCCACAACGCGCGCGGGAGGGCCAAGCTCCGCCGCCGCCCCGCGCAGGCAAACTCCGCCGCCCCGACCTCCGCCAGGCTCGGACGGGCTCCGCGTGCCCGAGCCCCGCCGCGGCCGCGGGCGCCGAGCTCTGCCCGAGTTGCGCCCCGCACACACGCGCGGGGGGACCGAGCTCCGCCGCCGCTCAGCACCCACGCGAAGGAGAGCCAAGCTCCGCTGCTGCTCCGCGTCCATGCGAGGCGAGGCCGAGATCCGCCGCCGCTCCGTGCCCCTTGTTGACTCGGCTCCGCCATCCGAAGTCCAATGGGCCAAAGGAGAGCGAGCTTCACCGTTGGATGCCAACACGTGAAGATCAACCACGATTCCACCTACGGGTGAGATAATTGCATCGCAAGGTGAAGCTCGGGTATTTGTGAAGACGTCGTTGGCGACTACCGGTTGGGCTTAGAGAAGGCCCAGTCGGATCTGGACGACCTCCACATTGGCAACGACGCAACGAGAAGGTCTCCGTCGGCCCAATGGGCCTCTGAGGAACACGGACGTTTTTCGGGGCCCATCAGGAAAGGCAGCGCAGCGCCAGAGAAGACGAAGATGCCCTTTGAGAGAAGACCTAGGGGTAGGATATTCGCGGAATATTCCCTCCCGGGCCGAGGGCAAAACTGTAATTGGGGTTTTCTATTGTACGGTGTACTATAAAAGGAGACCCAGAGGAGAAAGAGGGGGGAGGCGGAGAGAAACCCTAATCGATTCTGGGTTCATCTCTGTAAACACCGTCACTCGAAACAAGTACTCCGAATACAATGCGTTCTTTTTATCGTATACGTCGTTCTCTACAGTGAGTTGGGAAGGGACCCGAGTCCGAGGACAAGCCGGCAACGCGATTTGACCTCGGCCGTCTGTCACCTCCTCGTCTTTACCACCGTGTTGTGAAGGTTCTCCGGAACCGTGTTACAACAGTGCGCAGGGAACCATTATCATGTTGAGTAAAAGAATTGTCATCCCCGTGACTCGGATTGAGGAGTGTAGGTGGAAGAAGAAGAATTTCGGCATGAAGGCGTGCACCAGCATTGGGATGAAGGCTTGCAAAAGGATAGACATTCTCATCAAACACTACATCGCGAGAGATATAAACCCTCCCTTCTTTGACGTCAAGGCACTTGAACCCCTTGTGCAAGTTGCTATATCCTAAAAAGACACATTGTTTAGACCGGAACTCCAACTTGCGAGAATTGTGTGGCCTAAGATGTGGCCAACAAGCACAACCGAAGGTTCTGAGGGTGAAGTAGTCTGGTTTTTGTTGGAAGAGGCGCTCAAGGGGTGTTTGGTTGTCAATGACTTTACTAGGGAGTCGGTTTATGAGATATGTGGCAGTGATGAAAGTTTCATCCCAAAATTTCAGTGGCATGGATGCATGAGACAAGAGGGATAGACCCATCTCTACTATATGCCGGTGTTTGCGTTCAGTAGAACCATTCTGATGATGTGCGTATGGGCAAGACACGTGATGGGAGATAACGATGCGCTGAAAGAAGGCATTGAGTTTTTGATACTCGCCGCCCCAATCTGTCTGCATAGAGATGATCTTTCAATCAAGTTGACGCTCGACCAGATTTTGGAAGTCATGAAATTTTTGGAAGACATCAGATTTGTTTCTCAGCAGATAAACCCAGTAAATTTACTGAAATCGTCGATAAAACTCAAATAATAACTGTTTCTTCCTACAGAAGTAGGCGCTGGACCCCATACATCAGAAAAAATAAGCTCAAGAGGCTTAGATGATATGCTAGTGGATCTAGGGCAGGGTAGCTGGTGGCTCTTGTCTTGTTGGCAAGTGTCACATACAGTTTCTTTATTCATTGGGGAAACAAAAGGAAGCTGATTTCTACTGAGAATCTGATGGACTATGACTGACGACGGATGACCAAAATGAGCGTGCCACCTATCCGCTGAAGCTTTTATGACGCCATAGGTCGCTTTATTCGGAGACAAGCTAGACTTCAACGGGTAGAGACCGCGCGCCTTCACAACTCCCTCTAAGCAGAACCTTCTTCGTTGCCTGATCCTTAATAAGAAAATGATCAGGGTGATACTCAACAAAGGCAGAATTATCGGATGTCGAACGATGGACAGATGCAAGATTTTTGTTGGCTTCGGGAATGTAAAGGACATTGTTAAGGAATAAATCTCTCCTAGGGGTATGAACAATACTTTTACCAATATGACTGATTCTCATACCTGCACCCGACGCCGTGTGGACCTGATCGTTGCCATGATACTTGTCACGGGCAGTGAGTTTCTCCAACTCGCCGGTGATGTGGTCGGTGGCGCCGATGTCAGTTTACCAGTTGGTGTCTACCCCGTAGGAGTTGTCGGTGGTGGTGGACGCAGAGCGAGGCTTCGATGGTCCAGTGAAGGACGCATCAAAGTGTTTGAAGCAGCGCAGAATGGTATGCCCCTCGATGCCGCACAGCTGACATGTGGGACGCTCCTCGTCGTTGTTGTTGCGGCGGCCTCCATTGCCACCGCCGTTGTTGCCGCGACCACCGCGACCGCCACGGCCACGGCCGCCACCGCCACGCTTGAAGCCGCCACGACCACCGAAGTTGTTGTTGTTGTTGCGCGCGGTGGTGTTGGCTGAAGATCCTGAGCCACCACCATGAACAAGGTCCATGCGCTGTTCCCAGCCCGTGAGCTGGTTGTAGATCTCGGTGAGGGTCACCGCTTCAGTCTTGCTGGCGATGGTGGACACGACTGGATCATAAGATCCATCGAGTCCGGCGAGGATATAGCATGCCACTTCCTCATCCTCGAGCTTCTGACCGGCCGCCGCCATGTCATCGGCGAGCCCTTTGATCTTGCTGAAGAAATCAGCGATGGTGGAGGACCCCTTCTGGGCCGTCGTGAGCGCCATGCGGGTGTTAATCACCCGACCGCGGGACTGAGCCGCGTGCATCTCCTGGATCTCCTTCCAGATCTGAGCGGAGGTGGTGCAGCTCGACACTCGCACCTGGACATCTTTGGAAACAGACGCGTAAAGATAATTAAACACAGTCTGATCCTTACCAACCCATTCATCATATGCAGGGTTGGGGACGAGCTCGGTCGGCTTGTCAGCCGACGGAGCGACCTCCTTCGCCGGCGTCGCCGCCGTCTTCTCGCGAGGAGGTGAGCCAATCTCGCGCCACGGATGGGGATGGCCGAGAGGACGTGAGTGCTCCAGATGGCGAAGTTGTTCTTCCCCAGTTTCTCCAAGACCGGGCAGCCGATCAGGGAGTACGCAACAGGTAGCGCGGAGGACGACACCATTGAGAAGTTTCTGGACTAATGACCTAGCTCTGATTACCATGTAAAATATGGTTGTAATGTGATCCTTCTCAGGGTCACGGTTCCATGTTTATATAGCCAGGAAGAGCCCCTGGCGTGGCGCTTACATCTTGTACAACAAGTTTACAATGGAATCTAATCTAATCTCTAGACTTAGCTTACAACACAAGTAATACATCATCTAAACATGGAACCGTATCTTATACATATCCTGTCCCGTCTCTCTTACCCGTTCTCTCTTTGGCCCTGTGGCCCGATCAAAACTAGACGATCAAAACTAGAAGAGCTTCAGAGCGCACAAAAGCGGGGGCAGCAGACCGCACAAGATACGGGTGGAGTACTGTGTAATACCAAGTAGGAGTATACCCATTGGAGTACTATATATACTAGTACAGTGCCCGTGCTAACGCTACGGTATTATTTCAGAGATGCATGTATAAACCAAACAAGATGTAGACATAGTTACTATCAATGTCAAACAAAACCTACTTAATCATGCATGTCCTCGACCATGGCCATGTCCCTGCTGCTACACATTGTTGTTCTTTGGTTCTGGCTAGTGAAGACCAGCGGCAGCTGAAAGCACGTAGTATCACAATCACATCATGCAAAAAAAAATATAAGTTTTCCAGAATTTGAAACACCAAGGCTAAATGGACAACACTTAAATATCAAACAAACTATGAGCATTGTATTTGAAATTCGTATCCAAGTTCTAGTCAGATATACATGTGTGTTAATCTAGCAGATAAGAGCTTAAGAATCAAAACACACCAGATCAATTCAATGATTAATTAAAGCACTAATCTTTCAATTTCTTGTACACGGAAAGCCTGACAAGGTGCCTCTGCACCTCAGGGCATTAAGCCAGTACAAAGTAACTTGGACTCCATGCTTCTAACCTCTTCTTCAGTAAATCAATACTACCCCCCCGGTATGACTGCACACTCTGGACCAAAATCTTATCCATCAATTCCACAAGAATGTGTCTGCATCATGCCTACCTATTTTGACACAAACATATTAACTGAAGATAAATTTGCCTCTGCATTACCAACACAGGAGAAAAAACATATATAGGACACTTGTTCTAATATAAACAGCTTGCGTCTTCATCCCAAATGGCCAAATCCATGCTCAGGCTAGTGCAAATCATGAGACCAGCATGTCCCAAATAATCCTTAGTGAAAAATGAAAGCCATTCATGCCAATGTGCACAATCTCAAGCTAGGGCCACTCCTGAAATATATCAAACTTGCATGCAATGCAATAAAGCAGAATTTAGCCACCAGGAGGTCCAGGACAGGCAATAATTGTGAGATTAAGTAGGACATTTGCAATATAGGCCACACACTATCCCAAATTCAGCAAGGCATTTCTTGTTCCAAAGGCGATGTCTTAGGCCATCAGGAGGTAGAGTCAGGCATCATGCTGACAGTAAAGGAACAATAAATTTATCTTACAAATAGGACTCTTCTAAAAATTAAGAGGAAAGAAATTGGATCTCTTTAATCAGCTCAAACTCCAAAACTTGGAGCTAGCTGAAAAAAGTTCAGTCCATATAATTGAGCCATCATGGAAAAAAATTCTACACTGGCTTGTTTTCTGTACAAATGAGTAACTGAATATCATGAACATGGCAGTCACTATTATAGGCATACTACAACATTCGTAATACAAACTGCATAAATGACATTTTTAACCTTTACTGTATATGCTACAAATCACCTTGACTTTACTTCCTTCTCATTCTCTGCATCAGGTTTCTTTTCAATTTCACTCTGTACTTTGTGAAGTAAACCATAGTCCAAGCCCTTGAACAGATGTGTATGCTCCAAATCACCCTAAAAGCATAAAGTGGAAATGGAACGTAAGATGGAAACGACTATGAGTCCCCAAACAATATCCAATATATAGTCACCTTCTCTACCCTTATTTTCTATTACAATAATACATGATGTATTAGAACAATATGAATGATTGTGTTTTTAGTGTTTTGAAACTACATTTAAAATGCCATTCATATTAGAAGAATATGAATGACTGGCTTTCAGATGTTTATTACAAAGAAAATAGAGAGAAATTGAGTCGCATGTTAGAACACAACTACATTTTCAGTGTTTTGCAACATGCATCTAGAAAACAAGAACAACCATTTAAAATGGTAGTCACAAAAAAAAATTAAAATGGTAACCATTCCATAAGCTTCTCCAATAAAAATACTAAAGCCATTGAAACAACCAGAGATGCACTAACTTCATTAGTTACCCACTATCCATGGTATTTGAGACTTAATGCAAGATTAACAACGCAATAAAAAAATCTCAAACAAATATTCATGCATAGGAAAATTTATTTTTAGTTAGAAGGATCATTCTCTCGTGCTAGGAAATATACTAACATTTTTGCTGCTAGCTAGCTTCAGTAAAGCCTTCTTAATGGTCAGTTCCTCTGCAACCAAACACAAACCAAGGGAAAGCAGTATGTAGTGAGTAGATGATATTTGATATTTGACAAGCATATAAGTTTGGCGAAATAGCCGTCTTCGTCCTCGAACTATTGGAGAAGGCTCACTTTAGTCCCTGAAGTATCAAAAGGCCCAGACTAGTCCCTAAACTATCTATTTTTGGGTCAATCTTGTCCAATCCCATTAATTTGTGACCACGTGTCCATGAGTGCATGCAAAATGGCATTGGTGCCCCTCTTTTCATCCTTTAGCAGTATTTGACTCCGTTTCCTCCTCATTTTATCCGTTTCCAGTGCCCATCCTACAACGTAAGGACCTAGCTAACATGCAGAACCAAATTCTGGATATGCTAACATACAAAAACAAATTGCTAATAATGGATATAGAAATAATGAGCGATATTTAAATAACGAGTGCATAAACAAATTAATTCCTGATCAGGGATGACATATATGTCTATGCCCATGTTTTTAACATAACAAATCCAAGTGTTCTCAAACTAATGCATGATACAAAGACATTAATATTAGTGCCTTGAAACTGAACTGTATTGCAGCCCTACAAATCCACTATATGGTCAAATTCAAACATCCTTCCAGAGGAAAAAGGAGAACAAATCAAATCACAAAACTAGCTTGGTGCCACTTTCATCTTACCATGGAACTTGTCGATCCACACCTCTGTCCACACCGTGGTCGCGACTGAGTAGATGACTGCCTCCACCAGCAGAAGGGGTGCGCCTCACCCCTTCCCGCGTTGCGCCGTCCCACACCGCTTTCCTCGCCAAGAAACCCTAGCTATGCAGCTGCCATGAGGAAACGTGAAGAGGGGAAACGGGAACCAGAAAAGAAATGACACACGGGGACGGACGCCGTCAACCTCGCGGCTCGTAAAGGAAAGGTGGAAGGGTACCGATGACATTTTGCATGCACTCAGGACACGTGGCGATTAACTAATGACGACGGACAAGATTGACCCAAAAATAGATAGTTTAGGGACTAATCTGGGCCTTTTGATACTTCAGGGACCAAAGTGAGCCTTCTCCAATAGTTCGAGGACGAAGATGGCTATTTCGCCTATAAGTTTTATAGGAGAAAACATTAACTCACTAAGCCTGGTGTCATGAACAAATAAAATATATAATACTTGTCGTCTTGTTTACTCACTATTAGATTCGTTTACTGCAGGACCAAATGCTTAGTTTGATAGGCTCTATTAAGTTAGGGTTCCTAAAATGACAACGTCAAGAAATTTGACAAGTCTAAAATAATTTGCAATTGAGATCAAACAGCCTACTTAAAAACATATTATAACTCATGACAATATTTTTTATTTGATAATTCAATGGGCACTGCATTGGAATGCAGCACGCTTGTCAAAGTAAGCAATCCTTTAGCCTGTTACTGTAAACCAGCCTACACAAACAATGGCGTTGCTGTGTAAAGATTTCACCAGTAGTAGGAGTACCCCATCGCGCGTAACGTGAACTCGGCGCTGAATTAAGCCGCCAGAGCGGATTGAGGTGGCCCGTGGCACGCCGGAGTGATGGGCGCCGGAGGTGGCCCGCCGGCCGTGGCCGCGCGGACCAGCCCTTGGCGGTGCCGGTGTACGCCTGTTCCCTCGATTAGGCGTCCGGCGGCCGGTTGTGCCAATTAAAGAGCCGCATCTCCCCCCCCCCCCACTGACTCATTGACGCGTCGACTGTGCAATGCATCATGGCGACCACAGCGAGCAGCTAGCAGAGCCAGGACAGCAAGCGAGATAGGACTGATTGACCGCGACCGCCAGCGCGCGTGACCACACGGGGCGGCGACCAACAGTGCAGGCTTGTGGCTTTCGAAAGTGTGTGGCAGTGCAGGCTTGCGAAAGTGTGTGGCAGCGAGCAAGAGCATGCAGTGCTGGCGTTTTTTACAAAACACACTTGCGTTTGGCAAAGAGATCTAGCAATGCAAGCAAAGCCAACGACGTCAGCGCTGAGCCACGGCATGAAGCGAGCAAGCAAGTCGCTGAGCCACGTACGTACGGCAGCGAGCAGCAAGGAGTACACGCAAGTATACGCGGCGCGCGGCCACACGGTACGTATACGCGCGGCGCAGCCATGGCGCGGGCGTTAATGCGAGCCTGCAAACTCATCTTTGCAGCCCGCACAGCAAGCTCAGCTCGCAGCGTCTGCAGTTCTCGCAGAGACCATATGATGGCTTGCGCACGTCGACGTCGCGCGCGCGCCGCACAGCTCTTTAGTCCTGACACTCGATCGCGCGCTGGCCATCGCGATCACCCATGCATGGACCCATATGCATGGACATGGACCGAGCGAGGCCGGCCGGGCCGGGAAAGGCTGCCGAGATCGATCGCCAGCGCCACGATCGATGCCAGCGCGCTAACTCGATCAATCGATCGCGCGCCTTGCGATCGGCACGGCCGCGGCCTTGATCAGCAACAAAAATGGCCGCGCGTTCACTAGTACCCTAGCTATAGCAGGTCGTTAAGTGCCAATTTTTACCGTCAACTAAACATGAGAAAGGACTAAAATATGTTCACCAACTAGATATAGGGGTTATACTGACAGAATTCCACGAGTTTTGGTGAATATCTGTTTCTGCAGGGTGTCAGCTGAAAATACCCAAGAAAGGCCCACATGTCAGGTTTACATAGAGATAATCGGGAACCGGTGAAAATTCTGTAATCTGGAAGGTTCGAGAAGGCTCTGGACCAAACGGGAGCCCGAACGGGCTCGGTGGAGAGTCGGCCGACTCCCCTCCTTGGTCGGCCGACTCGTGACCTGGACCAATCAGCATCAGCCTCGCGGATCCCTGTTCCACCGCCTTTGAGGATGAATAATAATCGTCCGTTTAGGTCGGTTTGATCCGAGGGCTGTGGTGCATCCTAGAGGGCTATATAAGCAGGGCCCCTGGCCCCTGGAGAGGGCATCCCTTAAACCCTAATTCATTATCTCCCAGCGGGATCAGAGTTGTAGAGGCGTCCCTTGAATGGATGACTTCTCTTCTCTAGAGAATTAGAGCTAGACACTCCAATGTAGTAGATTAGATCTAGATGAGAGTTCAGGAGAGCGGAGCTACGCTCCGGTTCTGGAGAAGTCTTCAGAGATTTGGTATGTCTTTGTATCTACTCTTGTAAGACTTATGCTTCAATATATTTATCTTCTCTATCTATTCCTTTTATATGTATGCTTAGTATAGTTGTTACATTCTAGCATGGGATCTTCGCTCGTATTGAGTGCTCTAGTTATCATATGTAATTAGAGTAGTAATCGATAGTGTAGGCATGGTGTCTAGACTATAGGTTACCCGAGGTTGTGCCCAATCCCACGGATAGTTGTGGTAGCCCCGCAGGTGACAGCTGCTGTCGGGCCTTCGTATTCCACCACGTTCGGGTTGGTGTTTTGTAGAGCTCTCGGCAGCCTTCTCCCAACTACTCTTTACCCAGTCTTCTTCGAGAGTTGGAAAGGACTCCTTTGCTCCAAAGTGCTATTGTGTGATCGCTATATCTAACCATTCCCTGTTATCATAGAACCAAAGTAATAGAGAAGTATATAGGAACTTTGATCTCTCCCATTGTCCTCTCACTCTAGCTAGCTACTCATTTATCATAGAATTCTCATGTGTGCTTTATTATATTACCTTACATATATATATATCATTTACCCCGCTTTAGTCTAGTTGGTTTACTAAGTTAGTAGATACATGATGGTGAGTTATCCGATTCTTTAACCCTTGCTTCCCGTGGTAAAATATAAATAACGATACCCGGTTTACTCCCGGTAAAATGCTACAATGGTATGTTCTCGTGCGCTTGCGGAATCCTTCTTATTTTAGTTGCACTTAACAAATACCAACAAGCATTTTTGGCGCCGTTGCCGGGAAGCAATCGGAGTTAAGTTTTTGATAATGATCTTGATGTCGCTAGTTTAGTGTACCACTAGCTTTAGTAGGGTTACCCCTTGTTCTGTTAAGTGTGGAATAGACAGGACAAAAGAAGCCGTTTTGACCTTCCGGCAAGTTTCCACAAGAAAAGAAGAGACATTGAAGAGCCCAGGGTCCCTCAACATTCAACATTCATCAACATTGGAACCCCGCCACCTCACAGTTTGCGTATACATATATATTTTCTAACCATGTGTAGATTGGAGAAAAGGTCATAGACGCAAAGCACCGCGCACAAATTTCATCATGTGAGTCATGGTAAGTATGATCAAGAAAAGGTGAGAAGTCTTGCTCATGGACTTCAAAATTTTGAGTAGTTATCTTTTCAATTCTTGCATCCCCTTTGCATGTTTACTTTTAAGATATTCATGCATCCACTCCACTTTTTGTTGTTTGCTCATACATTGCATGTTTAGTTTCTTTCATGCATTCATGTAGCCTATATCTAAAATCCTCACCATGATCATGCTCTTTCATCTCTGTTTGAGTAGCTCTCTATAATGCTTTCATGCTACCTTTGTTTGCTATAGTATGTTTTGGTTTGGAAGTACTAGCTATACTTTTAGAGGCTTTTAAATTAAGCGTGGTGCTTAGGTTAAAATGTCTTCCTTAATTAAATTAGACATGGAGTCTAGTTTGGTTATTGAACTAAAATGTGCTTTAGTAGATATTGGTTATTTTGTTAGACTAACCCCCGCGTTAAAACTCTCAAATCCAATTTGGGTAAGTCAAGAGATGAACACACTTCGAGATGAAGCAAGGCATATGATGAATTCCAACAACTTCACACAAAAGACACAATTCATCCATCGTTCAAGGAAGAATTGAAAGAGCTTATGATCTCGCCTATTCGTGGATCGGCATCACCGCGAATTTGCCACTTCGCAATGGAACAAAGAGAAAGACAAGAGTACCACAAGAAGCATCAACATCTTGAACTCACTCAAAGAAGTGGATTAAGGCGACAAGCTATGAGCAACTCCGAAGACACCATCTTGCATGTCGGCAGCAAGGACAAGGATGGAATGGCATGCATCCTTGTGTCAACCAATCATCATCAAGGGTTGACTATCGCCCAAGCCCAAGAAGACCATGAACAACTACAAGATGATGTCCCTAAGCCATTGGAGATGAAGTATGCATACAAATAATAATGAAGCCTCTTCTTGATCATCAAGACAGATGGCGTGTCGTTAATCGCAACTCTTCGCCATGCCGCTAGAAACCATCAAGGAAGAACTCGAGTCTACATCTCCAATGAACATCAATTCATCAACCAAGACTCAAGCAAATCAAGAATGGTTGACGAAAGAAGAACATGCAACCGTTGTACGCTCATCCCGGATTGGACAAGTACAATCAAAAGCGAGAATGCAAAAGAGAGATCCTTGCTCAATGGACCTATAATCAAAAGTCCCTCTTAGATAAATGAAGGCTTAAGAACAGAGGACAAGCAGTGTCTAAGGACATAGAAGTACAACACACTCTGAGGGACGACTCAACACTCATATTTGGTTTCACGTGGCGAGTAACAACAAGGTCAAGCTTGGGGGAGGAAGGCCGATGACTCTTCAAACAATGATCCAGCAATGCTCTTCCTCTTTTCAAGCCCCCGTCACTCTGGCACGCTGAGAAGAAACAATGAGTGGTGCACAAGGTCTAGGAAGGAAAAAGGAGTGCAATTAGAAGACAAGATGCTCATGAACAAGTCAAGGAGAGAGGTTAATCAAGCAAGACAAACTCCAAGAAGAAGTAAAGGACCACTAGAAGCATCTACTCTTCATCACAAGGTACTCCAGTGATAAAGACTATTGGATAAGAAAAGAACATGGGTGACCCCTTTCCTAGAGTTACCATCTCAAGAGGTGCAGTTCTCAAGGTCTCTACCTTTGGGATCAAATGATGCGAAGGAGTGAACATGACAAGAAGTCCTGTTCGAGAGGACTTAAATCATTGAACCCTCGCCAAGGAGGTAACTTGGTATTTATCAAAGCATTTCCTTTCACAAAGCATTGCATTTTCCTTTAAGAATATTTATTTTCACTACATGCATATTAATTGCATCTTCGCTTTACTATCTTTGCACTAGAAAAAGAAAATAAAGATGTTGTGCATTTGCATCCGAAAACTACTAAGCCCCATGTGAATAATCATTCATTGTGGTGGCATAAAAATAACTTTTAGCATATCTATTTTCTCATCGCATTCCTTTATTATAAAAAAGATAAAAATATTTCTTGTGATCCCGTTATAAGACATTTGAGTTAAGGCTGTTCTAGACAACCAAGGCTTAGAGGTTTTATCACTAACGCTTAATCAGTTCCACAAGCTTTGTTGTCTATTTGAGCTTCACAGAACATAAAGGATCAAGAAAACTACCGACGTAAGGATGTCCAGTCTCTGTCGAAGTGCTGCCCTCAACGGTTGAACGCTGTCTCCAACAAAGCAACTATCCACGAAACTCCGGGAAGACTAGAACTCCTTCACCGCCCGTCGGCAATATCCGAGACTATGTCAACATCCAGCTTGGGGAGAGCATCCCCGTGTATCAAGCTAAGTGTTCCAACTTGTCTATTTATTTATAGAGCTTGCTAAACAACTAAAAAAAAGTTGCATAACCTTAGAAACCTTAAAGATTTCCTTATTTATCTTTTCTACTTTTGGAGAGCTCTTATTAACTGTCTTTAAGTAATCCCTAGAATAAACTCTACATGGAGATGAAGAATAGTTGCTCTGCCGTAATTCCTTTCAAGTACCTAGTTTTCAACCTTGCACTCTCCCGAGTTTTAGACACAACCGTTTAGATTTGAGATTTGCTCAACCTGAAACTTGTGGGTAGCGAATGCTTGATCTAAGTCTAGGTAGTTGGTGGATATGATATGGGAAGGTTTTGAGCTGTTGTCCATCTTGTTCCTAGAGATACTAGAGTTCTGGAGAATTTATCTTTGAAAATATTAAATTCCTGCATGATGAGTTCCTTTATAATGAGAGTTTAAATTCCTACCACAAACCATATATTCATGCTTACTAGATCGGAAAACCCATCTATTTATATAGATCGTTTTTGTAGGCATTGAGTGTAGTCTTTATAGGCATTGAGTGTGGTTATGCTGTGGACCCATAAGGAATCAGTCATGCAGTTAAAGTCAATACTATGTGCGCTCTATCCATTGATCTATGCTACTTCTGTCCTCAGAAGCACGCACCCATTTTATAAATACTACATTCATTATGTGCTACTTCTGTCCCTAGAAGTACCACCTACATATAGATCCATATCCACCATATATTGTGCTATCTCTACCCTGGAGATACGCACCTATGCTGCTCCTACCCTGGGAGTACGCATTTCCCCATATATTGTGCTGTCTCTACCCTGGAGATACGCGCTTATGCTGCTCCTACCCTGGGAGTACGCATCCATCCATCCATCCATCCATCCATCCATTCTTCCACATATATATATATATATATATATATATATATATATATATATATGCCACTCATTTCGTTCCATTCACAAAATGTTCTACTCCTACACCGGGAGTGAACACTCAAAAATATTCATGGCCATCCTATCCCGGGAGTGAACATCTAGAGATAATCATCGCCGTTCCAATTGCCTACATAAAAGCTCCATTCATTATCATTTCAAGTCATACACTCCCCGTTGCTAAAGTTTTGTTTTCAGAGGATTGGTTGCTATGTAAAAAAAAGAAAAAAAAAAGAGAGAAAAGAGAGAGCAGCCAAGTCCTTCCTTTCAAGAAGTTTCAAAGTTTCCGAATAAAGGGAGTCATGTTATCCCCAAAGGAGCAAGTGTAGAAGTAGATGTTCACCAAGTGATCACCCCTCATAATCATTTCCTTATCATCATCATCTTATCATCCATCCCATTTCCTCATTCACATGCACATATGACTTTATTATTATTTTAGTTCCTATTGGATCCATGGTTTAACTGTGCAATATATGCAAGTGAGTTTGAGTGTCTCCCCACCTATGAGCTCCACATAAGCCTATTAGAAAGTAGGGTGAGAGAGAGAAGGCACTTTCCACTATGCCTTAGTTCCACAAATACCACATATTTTGAGAGAAGAGAGAAGGCATACACTACTCATGCCTTGGAGAGGATCCAGAAATACCACAAATGAGAGATCTGAAAGGTTCATACAAGGAACTCTGAGTTTTTATTTGAAAATCTTGCAAAAACTCCAGAATAATAGTTGATCAAAGAGCGAGAAACATAGCGCTTGACTTGACCGTTCGTCTTTCAACCGCTCAAGACCCAAGTGACGGTTACAAGCCCCATGGTGAAAGGTAATATGAGTAAGTTTTGAGTCGAATAGTTCACTCTAATCCGGAGGAGAGTTCTTGTTTGAACGCATGTGTACTTTTGAGGCGTGAAAGCATTGTAGCAACTCCCGATCCACACCTGAGTTTATCTTTGCTCGAGACGAGCAAAAGGAAAGCTTGGGGGAGTTGTTGACGGCCGTTAAGTGCCAATTTTTACCGTCAACTAAACATGAGAAAGGACTAAAATATGTTCACCAACTAGATATAGGGGTTATACCGATGAATTCCACGAGTTTTGGTGAATGTCATTTCGCAGAGTGTCGGCTGAAAATACCCAAGGAAGGCCCACATGTCGAGGTTTACATAGAGATAATCGGGAACCGGTGAAAATTCTGTCTGGAAGGTTCGAGAAGGCTCTGGACCAAACGGGAGCCCGAACGGGCTCGGTGGAGAGTCGGCCGACTCCCCTCCTTGGTCGGCCGACTCGTGACCTGGACCAATCAGCATCAGCCTCGCGGATCCCTGTTCCACCGCCTTTGAGGATGAATAATAATCGTCCGTTTAGATCGGTTTGATCCGAGGGCTGTGGTGCATCCTAGAGGGCTATATAAGCAGGGCCCCTAGCCCCTGGAGAGGGCATCCCTTAAACCCTAATTCATTATCTCCCAGCGGGATCAGAGTTGTAGAGGCGTCCCTTGAATGGATGACTTCTCTTCTCTAGAGAATTAGAGCTAGACACTCCAATGTAGTAGATTAGATCTAGATGAGAGTTCAGGAGAGCGGAGCTACGCTCCGGTTCTGGAGAAGTCTTCAGAGATTTGGTATGTCTTTGTATCTACTCTTGTAAGACTTATGCTTCAATATATTTATCTTCTCCATCTATTCCTTTCATATGTATGCTTAGTATAGTTGTTACATTCTAGCATGGGATCTTCGCTCGTATTGAGTGCTCTAGTTATCATATGTAATTAGAGTAGTAATCGATAGTGTAGGCATGGTGTCTAGACTATAGGTTACCTGAGGTTGCGCCCAATCCCACGGATAGTTTCGGTAGCCCCAGAGGTGACAGCTCTGTCAGGCCTTCGTATTCCACCACGTTCGGGTTGGTGTTTCGTAGAGCTCTCGGCAGCCTTCTCCCAACTACTCTTTACCCAGTCTTCTTCGAGAGTTGGAAAGGACCTGCTGCTCCAAAGTGCTATTGTGTGATCGCTATATCTAACCATTCCCTGTTATCATAGAACCAAAGTAATAGAGAAGTATATAGGAACTTTGATCTCTCCCGTTGTCCTCTCACTCTAGCTAGCTACTCATTTATCATAGAATTCTCATGTATGCTTTATTATATTACCTTACATATATATATATATCATTTACCCCTGCTTTAGTCTAGTTGGTTTACTAAGTTAGTAGATACATGATGGTGAGTTATCCGATTCTTTAACCCTTGCTTCCCGTGGTAAAATATAAATAACGATACCTGGTTTACTCCCGGTAAAATGCTACAATGGTATGTTCTGTGCGCTTGCGGAATCCTTCTTATTTTAGTTGCACTTAACAAATACCAACATAGCTCAAAGCACGATCGAGGCAAGCACGTACGATCAAGGAGGGAAACGAAGGAATTGAAGCACACGACCTACGTACGTGGGAGCACCATGACCGTGGGCGCGCGTGTGTGCATGGGTGGGGCGTGGGAGGAAGCACGAACGGTACGTCGACTAGTACTGGCGCGTGTGGGCGTGGGAACACGCGAGCGCGCTGCGCAGGCCTGGCCGGCCTGCCGGATCGCGGAGATCGATGCAGGGCACAGCGACTGCATGCGACCATGCGCGGACCGTGCGGCGTGCAGCATTGAATTGCCCGCTGGCTCAGGCTGCTCGACGCTGCAGCGCTAGCTGCCGTGCTCATCGGGCTCCCGTCGAGGCTCGCTGCTGAAAGCTGCTGATGGCTGTCGATCGATCCGTTCACGTCTACGATACCCAATCTTGTCCGAGCAACAGAGGCGAGTACCGGTCCTGTGGATTGCAGGCATCAACTAGGCATATGCCGCGTGCATCGAGAGCCAGCCCTGACCAGCAGCGCAGGCCATGCATGCAGCTGGCATCGATAAGCCGCGCGCGAATCCAGCTTGGTTGGATGATCAAACGTAAAAGGTCAAGTGTTGATTAAATATTTTAACCAAAAAGGGTCAAAGTGCATGCGCTTCAAGTGTGTAACTAGCCAAGTTCACAACACATACTACACATTGTACGTATATACTAGAGTACGTATACATGTTCGTTGTATATATATGGACATATATGTCACACACTGTTCATGGACGTACCACCATGCATTCCTTTCCACTAGCTCTTATTATTGCACTGCGTCTCTCCCTGACACCATCTCCTGCCACTCCATGCATCGTGCAGGGAGAAGGCCTCCCTCCGGTTCCTTGCCGGGCTATCACACGACGGCGGCCTTAATTGTGTTGTCATGGCGGAGCAACGGCAGCCGAGCTGCTGCACCTGGGAAGGCATCACCTGCAACGCCGCCAACGGGAGCATCACCGAGGTCTCACTGGGATCCAGAGGCCTCACACAGGGCGAATCTCGCCGTCCCTCGGAGACCTCACCGGCCTGCTTCGCCTCAACCTGTCCGGCATCGATCCCTCACCTCCCGCCGGAGCTCATGTCCTCCGGCAGCGTCACGGTCCTCGACGTCAGCGCCAACCGTCTCGGCGGAACCCTTCATCCGGCTATAAGCTAGCAAAAACAGAAAACCACTTGTCTGAGCTGCCGGATATTGAGACACCACTTGAATCAGCACGCGGGGATTAAAAGCTTGAATCAGCACGCGGGGATTAAAAGTATTGCATCAGTATTGCATCTAAATAACAGGATTAAAAGCTCCATCAGTATTGCATCTAATAACAGGATTATAAAGCTCCATATCTGCCATCGTTTCACCACGCGGGGCTGCCATCGTTTCAGATTGCATGCCTACTCTAGCTCATGCATATGCCTACTCTAGCTAGCTCACTGCTGCCGGCGCGCGCAGCGCTGCTTTGGACACACTCGCGTATATGGCACGCTAGCTCTAGCTGGTGCCGGCTTTAGGGTATACTATAAACAGCGATCCAGACAGCGCGCAGCCCCTGCACGTACGTGTGACGGTGGCTACTGGCTACTGAATAGCTGCAGACTGCCCAGTACCTCGGCATGGACCGGGTACAGTGCCTTTTCACACTGCAATAGCCGGTGGCTGCATATATCTCAGCCGTACCAGGATCGATTAATTAGGATCTCGGAATCTTCTTTGTCTTTCTTCATCTTTTACTGTCAAATGATGCCAAAAAAAACTGTATACTGGTATACGGTATAATGGCAGGCCACAGTACGAAGATGAATCGAAGTCAATGTTAGCTGAATTGTCAGCCATATATACCATGAGCATATATAATCCATCGTTTGCGTTAATTAGTAAATTCACATAAATTTTTTATTGTGCTAAAAGTACCAATTCTCTTGAACTAAAATACTTGCACTAAATATTCATGTATCAATCACTAAATATCAAAAAATATCCATAAATAATATTTAAATTTCAAAAAAATTCTACCATTTTTTCATCTTGCAAAACTATTCTAAAAACTCAGGCCGAACTCACATCTCGCTCACCTCTGGTCACTCGATACACACGCCGCTTTGCCAAAGTTTTGTTTTTACATCAATTAGATATTTTGCACAATAGTTTAAAGTGGAACTAAAATTGAATGTGAATTGCATGCCTTTTGTTGTAGCAATATTGTCCATCAGCACTCGAACAAAAACAATATGCCCCGTTACATACAATGCATGCACATGTTTCCTCTGCAAAAGTCGTCTATTGGTAGAATGGTTCTTTTCAAAAATTATTCCACTAAAAAGGACGTTAGTTAAAAGGAAATGCGGAAAAACAATCTTATTTTGTATTCAAGCATCTATGTGCGTTGAGAAATTATGAATTTAGATTTTTCTTTTGGAATTTTTGGAAAAAAGATTTCGTGGCTGAAGAAGTTAGTTGATATTTAATTTTTTAATGGAAAAGCATTTTCTATTAATCATACGAGGCTGAATCATAAGGAATTACAGACTGGATATGAGCGGGGATCCAACAAAAGTTCCACATCGGGTCACAAACACTTCGCTAACTCATCATGAGCTAGACGCGGGCAACGAATAACCTTCCAAGAAATAAAATTCCCAGCTAATTAACAGATTTCGGAGACAGTCATCCGAGTAGACAACATCCACGACAGCTGTGGCATCCATTTCAATAACGACATGACCAATTCCATTCGAGATTGCAGTACCGATCTCCTATATACGATTTCTGCACCAAAAGCGGGCTAACGGATCGAAAGGGCCACGTCGCCTGCAAACCCGCTAATCGTCACATCTGGCCAAAACGTGATATGGGCCGTCCGATCGACCTCGTAGCGGGTCTCTCACCCTCCTAAGCCGCAGACCCGGGCACTCGGGACTGCTCGCGAACCCGCTCGGCCTCTCTGCGGCACCTTTCCAGGCTGCCGTCCACCGCCCCCGCATCTTCCTCCTCCCGAGTTCACGGCGCGGGCGGGGTGCTGGCGCCGTCGGCCCCGACCATCCTCGCGAACCCGCTCATGGGCGATTCCCGTACCTCCCTCCTCCCGGCGCGGGTGGAGGCCCCAGTGGCCTCGGCCACTCCGGTCCCGGACATTCCAGCAGCGTGGCCGGTGCCCCTCCGAGTCCGACCCCGGCGCGGCCGATGGTGTGCGTGCGTGGCGCCTCCAGCGGCGCTGGTGGGGTGCGGGGCGCGGCGGCCCCGTCCATCCCGGCATCGTGCTGACGTCCACGCCCTGACCGCCATGCTTAAGGAGGCTATCCCGCGCTCTCGCACGCCACTGCAACGACGAGGCGCAGTAAGCCGAGCCGCACGACTGTGTGGATGATTTAGATGTCTGCTGCGTCGTGAGTCCATCCATGGCTCTAAATCTCCTGATTTATGCAGATAGAGGCAGCCGACGCACGCTCACGAACATCAAGGATGCGCTCTGGCATTCCTTGGATGCTTTGGTTTGATCGGGCATTGCTTCCTTTGTACAGGAAATTTCCGGCCTGCTTGGCGAGCAAAGGGCAACCTGAATGCCAACCAATCAAAATTGATTCAGCATCTAGAGCTGATCAACAGAAAGAATCAGTTGGTGATGCCACCGTTGATATCGTCATGGAAACAAACCAGTCCACAATATTGACTGACATCGACATTGTATTTACACATCTGATTGCGCTATTGCTCAGCAAGGTATATGGGTTTACATAGAAAATAAGTTGGTTCATTGTCTGACAATGCTTTGTTCCTTTTTCGGTAGAATCTCAGATCATGAATTCTGAACTTTTGGATGAATATCTAGAATGCACATATGTTTTGTCTATAATATGCTTATATGAATGAACAAGTTCCTTGCAAAACTGAATAAATCACTGCAGACAATAATCTTAACTGCAGACCTAAAACCTGTTAGCTAGGATCATTCAATTTCAGACAAGAATCTTAACTGAGTATGGTATAATGTGGAAATGCTTGCCTAATGTTGATCAGTATCTTTTATGCACTTTAAGCAAATAATCCAAAGAAAAAATGCCAATATGTTTTCAATCGAGTGATATTGTCGTAGCGCACATGGTCCACCTCACAGGTTTGTCATGTGCAACATATACTGTCATAGCACATTAATTGGTTCACCTCACAGCCTCAGTTGTCATATGCAACATATTCAAAAGTTACCGTGCACTAAATTAAATTATCTTACAGATAAAGGGGGTATAAATTAAAGCTACCTTGCATTAAATTAACTTCCCTACATCTTGTATAATAGGTTAGAAATCTATTCCTTTTATTTTGTGTGCTTATACTGATTCATGTGGATTTTGAACTGCCAAGAAAGAGCTCTTGCAGGACAACCTATCATGCTCCCCTGGGTCAATCCCTGGATAGCAAACTCGCTCTTTGCCGATGAATTCCAACGGTGAGACCAGGTTAATTAGGGTCCATCACATATCTCAACGTCATAGCCTGTTTTTCCTTCCTAGCAGTAGAAATAGAGCAATAGTTACATAAGCTCCTTTAAATTTACTGTCTCTAATAACAAAAAAAAGTGCATCAAGACCTACCAAAATTTTAGCCCAATTAGAACTAACTCATTTTTATTTGAAACCTTCTAATTTTCGAAACCAACAATTGAAAGAAAAGGTAAATAAGTAATAAAAAACCATCTCTGACTGGACCAGCTGGTTGTAGCTTAAGCTCCATCAGCACTCTGGCCTGGTTCCACATGATATTAGCAAAGTTCCCTTGCACATGTGACAAATGTATCATACTTATCCTATTCTCCAAACTCAGTATAGGCATGCATACCAAAAAAGCATGTTCTAATTTTTTTCCCTCCTTTCATTACATACTTGCAGCTACTATTCAACAAGCAGGAACATGGAAATAGAAGACAAACTTAGAAGACAAGGATTATATAGCCATTGGATGCTGCAGTCATTATAGTAGTTCTAGCATCTTTGGTGTCTGTCATATATACTGCAATATATATATAAAATCAGATACATGAGATGTTGAATGTCTTCTTTAGTTATCACGAGTCCTGGACTTGTGTTTTTTTTTAATCGTTGCGCTATATCTAGGCTTATCACACATTCTAAACCTCATTTTCTTTCTCCAAGTTGATATGCGGGGCCATGCAGCATGCAGAGAAGGGGGCACAAGGGGGAGAGCTTTTGCCTTCCAAGTGAAGAAATCTAGCTATCGTGAAGAAATCTATCGTACTGTTTCCACATGTACTACTACTGTAGGACTCCTGATCAGCCTGTCCCCTCCTGCAGGCTCACGTACTCCTATACTCTTCCTAGATAGTCCTAGCGTCGATCCTCGCGCCCACTCTCCCCGCTGCCTCTCTATTCCCCCGGCCCCTCCGCCAGGGCTCCAGGCCTAGCTGCACTCTCCTACCTCGAACGGGCTCATGCGCCCCGCCCCACACTTGATCCTCCGCCGAGATCGATCGACCGCGCGCACATCACCAGCTCTCTGCTCTAGCTCTCCTCCCGCGATGTCCGGCTACGGCAACCCCCCCCGGCAACGGTGGCCGCGCGGGCGGGTACGTTGCCGTCCCGCCCGGCGCGGGCGGCGGCGGCTACGGTACTGACCCCGGCGTCGTCCAGACCAACGCGCCGCCCCAGCAGTACAGCGATCAGCAGCCGGGGTTCAATGCGCAGCTTAACCCCAGCGTCGACGACGCGTCGATGATCACCATCAGTGAGTTCCGGGCCCTCCTTGACAGTCCCTCCGGCGAGATTCAAGCTGGCGTTAGCAGTGGCGTCCCGGCGGCTCCCGTACACCAGCCCGTGCCCAACAGTGTCGAGGGTTCCGGCGGCTGGACCTCCAGCGGCTTCGTCCCCGCTGCCTACGTGCCCAACGTTCACGGCAGAGGCGTCCCCGCTCCCTACGGCGTTCGAGGTGGCGTCCCCGCTCCCTACGTGCCCAACATCGGTACCGGCGCCGGCTGGACATCCGGCCACTTTCCTGGCTACGGCGGCCCCGCTCCCGGCTACGTGCGCCCCGTGCCCGCCATTGGCTGGACCCTCAGCTCTCCCGGCGTTCATGGTGGCCCCGCCGTCCAAAGACGTGGCCGACGGCGCCGGCGGCTGGACCCTCATGGAGTCTCCCGGCGCTGCAGCCGCCGTGGCGGCTAGCAACGCTCCGGTACCGCGATCGGTGCTGAGGCGTTCCAGGTTTGGCGACGGTACCGCGAGCGGTGCTGCAGCGCCAGCAGCGTCCCAAAGACAACCTCTCCGCTCCCGAAGTCGAGGTATGATTCTCAGCCCGTATATTGATAGGAGCTAATCTTTTTAAATAAAATTAAAGCAAAATGTGGTATAAATATCCAAATAGGCTTGCAATTCCTGCTTTGTTAGGGCCTATTTAGTTCCTCATTTTAGCCAAAAATATCTGGATTTTGGGCAACATTCTGCAAATGGATCTAGACACCATCCAGAATTTTGGGTAAAAAGCAGCCCATTCCCCATTCTGGATTTGGGACTATGGAGACCTGAAAGCCCAAAAAAGCAGCCCATTCCCCATGCAGAAAAATCCCCTTTGATTCGAAATTTCTACTGATCAGTCAGCTGTTTTCCGTTTCTGTCGTCCGTCGATTTTTCTTCTTATTGTTTTGGGCTGGCTTCTTGATGCGGCTTGTGTCTTTCATCCGGCCCGTAAACTGCAATGAGGGATTTCCATCCGCACCACCAAACCAGCACTAGGCCTGGCTAAGCCCACGGGAGGAAGCGATCCTCTGTGGGCTGTGGCCTTGCCACTCCGTGTTTTTTCCCCCTATTTGTCCGGACTTTTTTTGTTTAATTTTGTTAGTAGGTTTTCGTTTATTTATTGTGTATAATTTTCAGTTTTATTTTTATTTGTTTCATTGTGTCTTTTAGTTTTAGTGAAATGAGTTATGTTTTTCAATGTTTTTAATTTCAATTTTTAGTCAAATGTTTTAGGTTTTTTTTTCAGTTTCAGTCGAGTTTTTTTTTTAATTTTGTTAATTTCGTTTCCCTTTTAGATTAAATGCAAACGTAAATCCTACATATTAGTTAAAGTATATTTTGAGTGCAAAATTTCCTTTCAGAAATCTCCTACATTATTTTTACACATAATTTGCTACTAAAATAAAATTCTTTGAAACTAAGGCAAATGGGGTCTCATTTTGTTCAGCAACGTACCGGTGTAAACAAAATTTAAAATAGATACATCATTCAAAATTTTTAACAATTTGAATAAAAATGTTTTGCGTTTTGTGTCTGTGCGTTGCATTAGCTTTGCATGCACAGCCACATGCAGTAGGACCGTGGCGAAGGTGAGCCGGTCTCCCGTTAACGCTTGGGTTCCCGTGTATCCACGTGCACGTGTTGCGTTCTAATTGGTTTAAAAAAATCGACTGATCGACGGACAGAAATCAGCCGAATGACATGTAGCCACTTCCCTTTGATTTGCCTTTGGTTTTTCCAAAATATTTAGCATGCAACAAAATAGGCCCCCCAAAAGAGGTATAAATATCCAAATAGGCTTGCAATTCCTGCTTTGTTAGGGCCTGTTTAGTTCCTCATTTTAGCCCAAAATTTCTGGATTTTGGGCCAACATTCTGCAGAATGGATCTAGACACCATCCAGAATTTTTGGTAAAAAGCAACCCGTTCCCCATTCTGGATTTGGGAATATGGAGGCCTGAAAGCCCAAAAAAGCAGCCCATTCCCCATGCAGAAAAATCCCCTTTGATTTGCCTTTGGGTTTTCCAAAATTTTTAGCATGCAACTAAATTGGCCCCCAAAAGATTTGGCATTCTGCATTTTCACATTCTTAAAATTCAAGATGTTGCATTTTGGATTTTAAAGGGAACTAAACAGGCCCTTAAGTGGATTAACTCACCAACTGAATGCCCGATGGCGGTCACCAGCCTGCTTGCTTGGCTCCTTAATTAGCTTCCCCGAAGTTACACAAAGTCAGTGAGGACTAAATTTTCTGTCTTAGTTGTTTTGCTCCACACATGCTAGCTGCATGCTAGGGATGCTAATTTGTTACTCACTCTGTCCTGAAATATAGGGTATTTGTTTTGTCCTAAGTCAAATTTTTCTAAATTTGATCAAATTTCTACAAAAGAGTAATAGTATTTATGATGACAAATGAGTATATTTAAATTCATTATGAGATATACTATTTTTTATGATAACATTCTTGTTTGATGTGTTAGTTTATTTACTATAAATGTGGTCAAACTTGGACTAAGTTAACTTAGGGCAAACTTGAGTAGTATGTACTACTTTAAATTTGGCATTAAGATTTAATCTACTCTTAGTATTGTTGGATCCATATAAATTTTGAAGCTTTATAATTAAGTGAGCTTTAGTTCTTCTTTTAGCCCATTATATATTTTGTTCAGGGCCCTCCAAATCGTAGGTATGACGGCCTTCTCATTTGCAAGATTAGACCGAATATACAATTGTACACCAAACCAAACCAAACCAAACCAAACCAGGTCAACGCATTCAGCTTTTATATATTAACCACACTAAACCAACCCAAACAGTGAGGGAGCCAACCCACTCCACTTTGTGGTTACATGTAGTCAAACAAACCCAGATTATATGGCAATGCATGGCCATGGGGTCCAATCCATTATATACTAATTTCCAAACATAAGTTTGTTGGCGCTCGATACTGAATGTGATGCATCATGCATGTATGTCCGGGCAGATTATATGCATGCATCTCATGGAATGAAAAAGACGATGACTAATTAAACGTAGAGGCCAAACAATTCGGTAGCATCATGGGTTGGAAACTCTCCATAGCCCAATCCTTTGCTTCCATAATAACCCCATCCAATCCAGCCCAGCATGAAGCCCGTTGTCCCCAGCCCAAAGGCAACCCAACTGTTTTAACCATTTTAGCCCAAACCGTTAGCAGGGCTGGGCAAAATATGTGTAAGCATGGACATAGCACTGCCTCCCTCTAATTAAGGCCCTGTCAAATTTGGTCCCGGGGGCTGGGCAAAATTTGGCCTGGTACCGATCTGTTGGGGTTTTGGCTGGTCAAGATTCAGCCACATTCAAATTTGAATGCCCAAGCCATACAACTGAAAGCATGAAGCATGTACAGTATATGTATGTGTAAGCATGAAGCAACAACTTTCTGAACCAATATGCCGGCCGAACGGCTGGCCTGAAAATTCAGCCGAAATGAGTCCAGCGGACCTGCTAACACAAAGTCATATTTGGTGCTTGTGTTCTGATGTATTATAGCTTATGTATTATGCATTGCTTGTTTACTGCTAAGATATGCAAAATCCTCGTGATATAGCTTATGTATTATGCATTGCTTGTTTACTGCTAAGATTGTTATTGATCTTGCATCGTTTTAGCAGTGGATGCAGAAGGGAAAATGGATTCCTCGTGATGATGAGGAAGATGATGAGGAAGATGATGAGGAAGATGAAGATGAAGAGGAAGAGGAAGAGGAAGAGGAAGAGGAAGAGGAAGAGGAAGAGGAAGAGGACCACTTGTGCCGCCCACTTAGCGGGACACTTAGCGGGAGCAAACGGAGCGGTGGGGAGCACACGGCGGCTCGGAGCCGCAAGAGGTCACGGGGCGCGTGTGCATCCAGAACCCTCCGGCTCTCACATGTCGAGACCTAAGGATGGAACAGCTGGCAACAGCGGCTAGAGAGATTGGTGTCGATGAGAAGTCCCCACACTGGCTTACATTGCTGGAGATGAGCCGGAAAAAACGTGACACTTCCTTCTTCTTAGTGTCCAAGGCAGACGGAAAGTGGACTGTCATTCATGATGTTGCCTTGAGGATGGCTAACGAGAGGAGGATGGCTGCCGAGATTGCTGCTGAGAGGAGGGTGTCTGCGGAGAGGAGGATGGCTGCCGAGATGGTTGACGAGATGGCTGATGATAGGAGGATGTCTACTGGGAGGAGGATGGCTGCCGAGTTGGCTGAGGAGAGGAGGATGACTGCTAGGATGGCTGCCGAGATGGCTGAGGAGAGGAGGATGTCCGCTAAGATGGCTGCTGAGATAACCGACGAGAGGAGGATGTCTGCTGCCGAGAGGAGGGCCTGGGGCAACAAAGGGAAAGGGGTGGCCCGGGACAACAAAGGGAAAGGGGCCTACAGTGGCAACAAAGGGAAATGGTGGTTCCCCAAAGGGAAAGGGAAAGGGAAGAAGGAGTAAGCAGCAGCGAGGACGAGTACTAGATCACCCTCTTATCCTGATGCAGTAGTAATTGCCACGAGTACTAGATCACCCTCTATATCCTGATGCAGTAGTAATTGGGACGAGCACTATATCACCCTCTATCATGATGCAGTAATAATTGTGAACGATTGAACTATTTGTGATCTTTGTTTGGACTATGTTGTTATAAGGACATGTAATAACTTGTTTGAACTATGTTGTTATGTAATATTTGAGTTGGTGTTTGGATCATAATATTTCTGTGGCTCATTTTTAGATAATTCGTCCGATATTAGATTTACAAGATGGCTCAATGGTTAAGGGACTAGAATAAAATTCTTGCTGATGTGAATGAATTCCAGTTGGTTAATAGGGCTGGTTAGAGTTTCTTGGAATTTAAGAAAGAAAGGTGTGTTCACTGTGAAATCTGTTTACAGTTGTCTAACTAATTCTGATGTGGGTGTCTATCAAGGTAAGATTTGGAGGGACTGAGGGAGTATCGGTCCGCCCCCCAAGATTAAAATCTTTCTATGAATGATGATTAACAATGTAATCCTATAACTAATATAAGGATAACATGATTAGGAGGAATTGGGTGGGATGCTAGCTGTTACTTCTGTAACCAGTCTGAGACATTAGATCATTTGTTTTTTTAAGACTCTTTTTTTTCAATGCACTGTGGCACGTACTAAGCAGCGCGCGAGCTACATGCTGCGAGTGCGACGACGATGGGGATCGCGAACCTGCAGGTGCCGGCCATGTCAACACCCGAGGTTATTCAAAAAAAATTCTAGTTTTGAATTTAAAATCTATGAGCTTAAAATGAATAATTGGGACATTAAGCAATTTCAAATAAAACATTTGTCAAATGAAAAGTTGTAGATCGTGTTGAGCTATATAGTCTTTAAATAAATTTGTCTTCACATATGCAGCACTCTGTAGGGACCCACCTTTGTAATTGGATATTCACATATGCAGGTCTGCCTCTATAAATAGAGTGACATGTTTCCAAAAATTATTTTTGTAGTAGTGTGATTCAATTTCCTTAGAATAAGAGTCTCCGGAAACTTTATCTCTAACTTATGTTTTATATATATTTCATTACAGGAGGGATTCCATCATCTATTTTCAGTCTTCCCTTATTACGTGTTCTGGATCTTTCTTTCAACCGGCTTTCTGGCTCTATACAAGTCTTTAGCGAGGCATCTTCACGGTTGGAGCTATTGGACTTGAGCAACAATGCATTGTCAGGTTTTCTTCTCAAGGCCTTCTTTCAACTGACAACTTTGGTAGAAATAGATATTAGCTGGAACAACTTGATAGTTTCTGGCACCAACCTTACCCATTTTGGTGATTAAGTTATTTAACTTATTTAAAAATAAAAATAAAAGGGTCAATTTATGCATGTTAATTGTTATGAACAAACTATACAGGAGCCATATTTTGAATTTACTTTTCCTAGAAGAAGAGACACTTGCTAACTTAAATTTTCCTTGTCTTTGAAGGGGAGATTCCACCAGCCATTTTCAACCTTCCTGTATTAAATCTACTGCATCTTTCCCACAACCAGCTATCTGACTCTATACAAGGCTTTGACAAGGCAATAACTTCACAGCTGGACACCGTATAGTGCCGTTGGGAAACAATACATTGACAGGTTTTATTCCCTAACCCCTTCTTCCAACAAACAAGTTTGGTCATATATAGACGTATGGTCAAACAACCGATTCTAAATGAGGCGGTGAATCATGTGTTAATTACTCAAAATTGGTGGAGTGATTTTTCATTAATCATAGTAATACTAATTGTGAGGAACGAGAAGTGAGGATACATCAACCTATTCTCCAATCCAGAAAAAAAAAGGTGAGGGCTGATAAGATGACCCTGGTCGACCCGCTTAATTCGCTCCCGGCTGCACGGCCGCGCTCGAGCCCGCGGGCGACGACGCCGCCCGCGCGCGGGCGAGAGGCAGCGTGAGCCTGCACGGGACCACCGGCTGGAAGGCGCGCGCTGCACGGACCAGGAAAGCTATATCTACGGCTTTGCTGCTTTTCACGACAGCTAGCCGCTCATCGTGACACGCGCGCACTGCTTTTCACACGTACGATCGATATTGCCGCGCTCGTGACACGCGCGCACAAAGTGTAGGCCTGTACTCCCTCCGTCCCATATTAACTGTCGTTGAAGCGACAGTGTCAGGTCCCAAAATATTAGTCGTTCCCTACGACCATGCTAGGCCGTACGAGCAGCTCAGTCGTGCGCAATCAGATGGTGCAGCCTTGTCCCTCCCCTCCACGAAGCGGCACCCACACAAAAATTCCAGCATTAAAAAAAAGAAAAGAAAAAATCCCACCTTATCCCCAACATCCGCAGCCTCATCCCTTCCCAACACCGCGCGAACGCCGCCCTCCGCAGCGCCGCCGCCGCGTGGGAGCTCCCTCCGCCGCGCCGCTCTTCGTCCTCCGCCTCCGCCGCGTCGCCCTCCGGCGCGACGCCGCCGTGCAGGAGCCGCCCTCCACCCTCTCCCGCGCCGCTCTTCGTCCTCCGCCCTCCGCCTGAGATCCTGGCCTGCGTGAGCGGACTCGGAGGAGCCGCGCCAGCCGGGGCCACGGTGGGGGAGGTTGTGGTGGCGCGAGTACGACCAGTGGAGATGCTGCGGCACGCTGTAGAGGCCAGTGACCCCCCTCCCTCCCCTCCTTTGGCGCCGTCTGGAGCGGGCCTCCCGCTGCTCTATTCGCCGACGAGGAGGCCGATGGGACGGGCACGGTGCGCGCGCCGCCGATAGCTCCGACGGGATGGGCGCATACTAGGCGCTGCCGCGGCCGGCGGGACGGGCACAGCCCGAGCGCCGACGAGCTGTCTTGCGAGACGAGCTTGGCCCGCACGCCGATGAGGAGGCCGGCGGGACGGGCATGGACCGCGCGTCGGCGCACTCTCTCGTCTTCTTCGCCGGCGTGGATCTTGGTTCTCCTCGGCTACCGATGCGGCGTCCTGTTCTCCGATGCCGCTCCTCTTCCGTCTTGATCACGGACGGGATCGAGATTCCGTATCGGGAGGAGCGCCTGGTTGCCGTGCATGACTGAGCAGTAATAATTACAAGATAGGGGCAACAGAGTCTTTTTGGCGTGGCCTTGTTACCTGTGCCCAGCTCCCGGCGACAGTTAAATTAGGACGGAGGGAGTAGCTGACAAGGTATATACGACAAGAAGTGCTTGCTGCTCGATCTTTCTCGCGCTGTCTCGTCTCTTCATCTGTTCTTGCTGACCGATTGAAGGGCAATGGCCCCACGTCGACGATGGGCAGCCTTGATTGTGTGACCAAAAATGGGCCCATACGACGTGCACAACGCGCTGATCCCCCACCACCTAACCTGTTAAGCGTGATAAAAAAAAGTTGCTTCTACACACCTATACATCAGCCACCTGAAATGATCATGGCCCCCGCCGCAGTTAGGACGACGACCCGCCGTTTTTCATTCCCCTGCCTGGACGTCCGTATTTCCACAGGCGCCGCAACACCGCCCTCGATCCAACCCTAATAAGCCTCCCCACCGACACCGCCGCCGTCCCTGCCGCCGTCCGAGATGTCGAGTTACGCCTTGAGGCGGCGGGGGTGAACGGCCCATACACTGGGAGGTTTACCCCTGCGCATGCCCCCTCGGCCGCGCCCCGGTCAAACAAGGTGGTGAAACAGGCCATCGTGACCGCCCCGCCGGCGTCGTCTTTAGCACTGAAGCGCCTTCCCTTGTCGGCTGCGGCGCCCCCCTTCATGCCGGTGAGGGCGGCGGCGCCATGCGCGGGGACCTCTTCCTGGACGATGTCGCCAGCAGTGGAGAAGTGCATCTGCCGCACTGTGCACAACGAAACCGCCGGTGGGATCTCCAGTTGGTAGGTATATATGATTCTCCAGATCTGTTATTGCTTCGATCCGTAATTGCTTCGATCTTTTTTTTTTTAAAAGAGTTTCCTCTGCTTTTAAGAAAGCAATAAGCATCCTGCTGGGTTTACCAGCTTACAAAGTTTAGGATTCCGGCATTCGGCCACCCGGCTCAAACCGATAACTGAAGTAAAAGCAGAATAAAAAATAAGAGCTAAACTTCAGCCTCCAAAACAAGACGCAAACAGCTCGATTACAGTTCTATTACATCTAAAGAAATTAACATGCTTGGCTCGAACGACTTGAGCCACTCCAGCTTGATTTATCATTTGTTGCATCCGCTCCTGTCTTTCTCCTTAAGTAGAATACGCCATCTCTGGATGAAAGAAATGATATTGAACACAATGTCGTTGGCATTTTAGGAAAGCTTTTTCTATCGCCATCTTATTGCGACAAGTCCAAATCCCCCAAGCAATTGCCGCAAAGAAAACCATCAGCAAACGCGCTGGTAAAGGCCCCTTGCCCCGGAGCCAAACTAGGCCGAACTCCGAGAGATTCCTAGGTGTATAATCTAAGCTCAGACCTCTCTCACCATCCCCCAAATGAATTTCGCCAGGTAGCAATCAAATAGAATGTGTTCTACCGTTTCTAGGCAACCACAGAGGCAGCATTTCTCATCACCCCGCCAACCCCTGTTCTTCAGGCTAGCCCCCACCTGCAATTTATTGTTAAACACTTGCCATAGGAAAAACTTGATTTTCAATGGTATTCTGCTTTTCCAGATGAACAATTGCTTCTGATCTGTAATCACGTTTTGCAGAAGAAGCCAGAAATGGGCTCCATGTTCCATGGAGCAGCAGTTAATGGATCCAACGAAGAAGATGACCACCTCGCTGTTGGGAGCAATGTCGGGAGGAGGAGCGCATGCAGATCCAGCCCGAGCGAGAAGTCAAGGAGCCCGGAAGAAGTTATGTCCATGGACAAGAGCTTGAGCGAACACGGATGAGATGCGAACGAGATGGGACACTAGGCGAAAGCACTCGGGATAAGTTCAATGAACTGGACAGGCAGGTTGAGCAAGTGCAGAATATGGCTAGAGAGTGTGGTGCAAATGAGCGCACCCCAGATCTGTGGCTTGGTGTGCTGGAGATCGTCCATTCCGGACGTGCGACCAAGTTCTTCATGGGGTCCGACCCGGATGGAAGGATGGACATGATTAAGCTCTATGCCAGGATCCATGAGTGCCGAATCTTGGTGAATCGCAGCCAAGTGACGTCCAAAGCAACCTGAAGGTATGCTTCTTTTTCAAACATCGAAGTTCCTTCCTGGTATAGCTGGGAATTGTGCATTAGCTACTGATTAGCTTACCTACAATTTTCCTGTATCATGCACAAAGTTTTCATAGAGCATGCCTGCCTTAACAATTTGCATTGTTCATCTTTACAACCAATGCCCAGAGACTGCACACTATAATATATCTGTAATATTAAGCAGCTTATGTGCTATAGAAATTGTTCATCTCAAACACAAGGTATGATACTGTTTTGGGTCTAAACAAACACAAACATAGAAGACATTTGAACATGCGGAATCAACACAATTCAACATACACGCAGGTTGTGATTTAGTCATATAGGCATCAATTGTTACCAAACGACACATGCTGGCTGTCAGTTAACTTACCCCAACCTAGCAGATCTATCTGACCAAATTAGAAAGGTTAACCCTACAAAATTACTAATCCAATCTAGCACCTCAAAGCACTGCAACCATACCAAATTACCCTAATTTAATCTAACCTTCTTGGCCGAGCAGGACGCTGCTGCTTTGTCCCTATTGCCATAAGTCGTAGCCGCCGCCTTCTTTGCAGAGGTGGACGCCGAACCCATGCCTCGCTTCCAGTTCATCTCATTGAACATCGGCTTTCATGTCATCCTCGAGTGGCCAGCCCTCGAACTGTACGTGATGTTTGTTATTAGAAGTATTTTTGTATGTCTCGTGGTTTGAATATCTTTAATGTAGCAGGGTTGTTTAACTTTTCAGTGAAGTATAGAGTTGAGAAAGTATTGACTTTTTTTTTTTGATTTGCGCGAGAGGGATGCGAGAACCTGCTAATGATTACGATGAGGAGTGGGAGGAGGAGTTTTTCAACCTGTGCCAAGGTTATAGTAAGGCAGCTGGATTATTCAGCAACGGTATGTACGAGTATGCTAGGCATCTGGACAAGTACTGCAATAGGGCAGGTAGTTCATAACAGTTTTCTAATTGAAACACTCGACACTTACAGGTACTTCATCTAGGAAAGTACCACTTGGTGGACACCGGCTATCCGAACCGTCCCGGGCACCTTGCTTCTCAAAAGGGAAGGAAGTATCATCTTCAAGATGTTCAAAACGCATCAGAACCACATGAAAGAAAGGCGATATTCAACTATGCGCCTATCAATGCATTGCGTGACTCCAATGCGCTCTGGCTGATGAATAGGTCTTGACAAATGTGTATGTTGAAATGCTTTATGTACTTGTTGAGCACATGTAGTTTTTTCGGACGTGTATGTTTGTGGGCATGCTTTATGTACTTGTTCAACACATGTAATATTTTTCGGACGTGTATGTTTGAGGTCATATTTTTTTTACTTGTTGAGGTCATGTAATAATCTTTCCGATGGTTCAAAGACATTTTTACCACCATTTGCAATGAATAATTTGTTATGTGAAACGGCTACAAGTATATGCGAAGGTGTACATTGATGCTGATAAAGCTGAACTCATCATTCGACAGGCACGAAAATATGAAATGTGGAATTGTTGGTAGTAGAGGTCATACCAACTGTTCTTTTGGTTTGTTTGTAAGGAATTTGTGGATGATGACTTTGAAACTTCAAAATGAAATTGTGATCATGTTTTTGGAATGAACTTGCTTCCATGATGACTTCCTCTGTGTGTGTGTGTGTGTGTTTGTCATGATGGTAATGACAGTTTAAAAATGTATGAAAAGTGATGCCTCATGTGCTGTTTATAGGTTCGACATGAATGTTTTTTTTCAGTGAAATGTGTATCAACAGTGAGATATTGTATCAAGGTTAATGGGGATTATTCTAATCATATCTACCCACAACGGGGTCTTCATCAAGGTGATCCTTTGTCCCCATACTTGTTTATATTATGTGCAGAAGGTTTATCGGCCATGTGCAAAAAGCACAAGATGAAGGTAAAATTGAAGGTGTTAGAGTGTGCAGGGCAGCCCCCAGAATTAATCACCTCTTTTTTGCAGATGATTCGTTGATTTTGTTGAGGACTACTAAAGGGGATGCCCAAGAATTGAGAAGAATCTTACAGGTTTATGAGAATGCTTCGGGTCAGGTGATAAACAGGGATAAATCTTCTGTCCTTTTCAGCCCGAACACAAACCCAATTGATAAACATGAGATGAGGCAGATTCTGAACATCCATTCGGAGGCAAAGAGTGAGAGATATTTAGGCTTGCCGGTAGCAATTGGCAAATCAAGAAAGAAGGCCTTTGAATACATAAAGAGGAGAGTATGCATGGTTACGCATCCAGGGTTGGCAGGAGAAGCTCTTGTCAAAAGCAGGCAAGGAGATCCTAGTGAAAGCTGTGATCCAAGCAATTCCGACATATGATATGTCTTGCTTTGAATTGACCAAAGGTTTATGTGATGAATTGAATTCTATGATTGCAAGGTGGTGGTGGAGTCAGAATGATAAGGAAAATAAAATTCATTGGTTAGCGTGGGATAAACTGACTTTACCAAAGGAGAAGGGAGGATTGGGCTTGAGGGACCTATATCTTTTTAATATAGCTGTGCTAGCAAGACAAGCTTGGAGAATCCTTGTTTTTCCTGATACATTGTGTGGACAGGTTCTGAAGGCTAAGTATTTTCCCAATGGAAGCATCCTACAATGTGTACCACATGATGGGATATCCTATACGTGGAGAAGCATTCTGAAAGGGGTTGATTTACTAAAGGAGGGGATAATTTGGCGAATAGGCAACGGTGAAACAGTGAATATTTGGACGGATCTCCATGGATACCACGAGGAAGCACGCGGCGGCCAGTGACCTGCAGAGGGACTACATTGCTGACTCGAGTAGCAGATCTGTTGGACCCAAGTACGGGAGATTGGGATGAATAATTAATACAAGACATCTTCTGTGATTTTGATGCTGATGCAATTCTCAAATTAAAAGTAAACCAGGACCTGGAGGACAGACCTGCATGGCACTATGATAGAAAAGGGTTATTTTCAGTTAAATCAGCATATAAATTGGCAATCCAAAGAAGAGAAATTGAGAGAGGTAGGGATGCAACGTCTTCTGGGACATCTTTGAATGAACAGCTACCTTTTAGATGGGAGAAATTATGGAATATGGATGTTCCAAATAAGGTCAAAATGTTTTTGTGGCGCCTAGTGCATAATAGCCTGGCTGTACGCCGAAAAATTTGGCACGGAGAGGAATGAAGGAGGATACACTATGTCCTATGTGCCATAGAATGGATGAAGATTGTGGACATCTTTTCTTCAAATGTAAAGAAGTAAAAGAGTGCTGGAGAATCTTAAACTTAGAAGAGTTTCGTCAAAATTTAGCAGCATGCCATTCTGGTAAAGATATGATGCAAAAGATTTGGTCCTTTCCAGCAACAATCCAACTAAAAATCATAGTTCTTTTGTGGAGATGGTGGTCGGTGAGAAATAAGGTAAATGCAGGTGAAAAGAGGGTTACAAATTCAGAAGTCTGTTCTCTAGTAGCATATTATGTTGCAGAGTTTGGGAAGAAGGAAAAGAAGATCTCTGAACACCAATGTAAAAGAAATAAATGGGAGCCTCCTCCAGAGAATATGTATAAGATCAATATCGATGGATCTTTTAAAGAAATTTCAAGCAAGGGTGGATGGGGTTTCGTGATAAGGGATAACAAAGGCGAATTTCTGGAGGGAGGGTGCGGTAATCTGTTGAGAGTTTCTACTCCACTTCAAGCTGAAGCACTGGCTGCATTGTACAGTGTTGAGAGAGCATATCAGTTGGGGATGTCAAGAATTATATTAGAGACGGATGCTATACAACTTGTGAAGGGGTTTACAACTTTGGACCTGGATCAGAGTGTGGATGGAGGCCTCTTCAAGAAGACCAGGGACTTCATCGAAGCTTCTTTTGATTATTGTATTATTCGGCATTGTGCAAGAAGTTGCAACAAGGTAGCTGATTGCCTTGCAACATATGGGGCGAGCATGGTTAGCTCTAGCATGTCCCTGAATTTGTTACCTGCAGCTTTGTCTCTGGGGATCTGCCTGGAGTATGTATCTGATGGAAACTTACTTTCCAGTATCAAAAAAAAAATACTTATTGTTGACGTGCAAAAATGTCCAAGGGGAAAATAGGATCTTCACGCATGCGAAAAACGGCGGAAGACGGGTGAAGAGACGCAAACGTTGACGACCGGAGCGCCGGACGCGCATGGGCCATCGCGCTGACGCGCGTCCGCCATCCGCCGGACGCGGTTCGGGAGCCGGCCGCCCGAGAAGCGACGGACCGCCGGACGCGGCAAACGAGCGCCGGACGCGACTGAACGCGGGCGCGCGCGTGAGCGTGCAGCGTCGCTGCGCCGGGACGCGGCACACGCTTGGCCGCCGGACGCGTCTGCCCGCGCGGACGCGGAACGTAAACGTCCCGAGCGCGCGATCGCGGCAGACGGGGCGTCGGACGAGCCTCCCTTGCGCCGGACGCGTCCGGCGCCTTGTCGGGCGCGACCGACTCCGACCCGGGTCGCGTTTTTGGTATTTTTTGACGTGGGAAACTTATCATATTTGCTTTAGAGTTGTTTCCTACGGGGATAAGACCACCCCCCCCTATAAATACAAGGGGATTACGGCCGATTGATCCCATCTATCAATCGAATCAAACAACTACAACAAAACTATCTCCTTTGCCCTAATTCTCTCCTCAACCCCTCTAGTTGCTGTCCGGCGGCTATCTCCGCGATTTCCATTAACTTTCTAGGCGCCATCCGTTGGTCCTAGAAGATCCTCCACGTGCTCATCCCCGACGGATCCTTCCGGAGCGAGTTCGGAGCTTTATCGGTCAACTTCGAGCTCTACATCGGCTAACCGATCTCTAGATCGGTTTTTGCCGATCACGTGTCGAAGGCACCGCGTTGCGGTCGCGAAGGCTACCTCGAGGGCGTCCAAGGCCCACATGTGGTGTGTTAGGCGTCGGATCACTTTTCGGCGTCAACATACTTTTTGGCGACTCCGCTGGGGAAATCTAGGCGTAAGCTCAAGTTTCCTTCAAACGGTGATATGGCGGGTGAAAATTCAACGCAGGACAAAAGCGAAGTCCATGGCGGCAATATCATTCGACCTACCTCCGTGGAGGAGCTATCTCCAGAGTTGAAGGCCCAACTAGAAGAGAAGATGGCGGCTTTTCAGCAAGCGTTCCGGACGGTTGCGTAAAAGATCGTCATCAACGGATAATTCGGAGGAAGAACCAAAGTTCGATGACTTCTTAGAAGCATCGGCGGAGGAACGGGTAAACCTCGAAACTAACGTTAAATATGATGAGGGTCCAATTGATCGCCGGTGTAGCTAAGATGTTGTTAACTCAGAATATTGCTCTAACCGATATGATTAAAAAATTACATTATTCGTTAGAAGCTCAGATAAATAAGATGATGGGTAAGAAGACCGAACCAGAAAGTTCGGGCGTTTTGCCACAACCTGAATTTGGCATGCCACAGGGATTTTATAAAGATCAGTCATGTTATTCTGATGCTAGCAAATTGAAATCGGCTCCACTTAGTGGAACCGGTCATCCCGGAGCCGGCACATCGGGTGGTGTTCCTAAATCGGTTCCATTACGAACCGACCATAGGGCATCAAAGGATTCGGAGGAAATAAGGTTTTACCTAACCTACCGAAGTCTCCTAGCCCAATTCCTAATTTTGAGGGCAAAAACACTTATAATCCTCCCTCTACCGATTTTGATGACATGTTGAATCGGTTTAGGGATGATTTTACTAAGTCCCTCGAAGAAAGTCTAGGTATCAATTTGAAGACGATTAAGAATTTATATACTAAACCATATCCTCATGCTTATGATTGCATGAGAAATCTGAAGGGTGGAAGGTACCTGATTTTCAGAAATTTAATGGTAGTAATAAAACTACCATGGAACATATTAGTATGTATCTTGCTCAATTAGGGGAACATAGTGCTCATGAGTATATGAAAATTCGTAATTTCCCTTTATCATTGACTGGTACTTTGCTTTTGCATGGTTTACTTCTCTAGCACCATGTTCTATTAATTCTTGGGCTCAATTAGAGGAAAGGTTTCATAATCATTTTTATACCGGAACCCAAGAAACTAGACCGGCACACCACGCTTCTTTGTTAGGCAAATGCGTGATGAAGCTTGTGTAGATTTTTTCACTAGAGTTAGAGAAATTAAGAATAAATGTTTTCATCTTAGTATTTCGAAAGAGATCTAGTGGATATATGCTTTAATGGTTTGAACTCTAGGATTCGTGAGAAACTAGAGAATGTTCAATTTACTAGCTTCAATCATCTCATGGAGAGGGCCGTTTTCTGGGAATCGCGCCTTAAAGATTCTCGTGAGACTTATAAGCCACATCGTTCGAATACACATACTTTTAATGCTTTTTCAGAATATTCGGATGATGATAACTATGAGTGCAATGCTGCTGAAATTAGGTGGCCAGCAGAGAATAAGCAAGTTACTTGTCCTTCTCTCAAACCGATTCAAAAGAATCGGTATGAAGAAGTAAAGTATACTTTTGATACTTCTAAATGTGACCGGATTTTTGATGAATTACTTAAAATCGGACACATTAGAATCAATTACGCTATGCCTTCGCCGGATGAGATTAAGAAGAGAGCTTATTGCAAATATCATAATTCTTATTCTCATGCAACTAATGATTGTAATTACTTTCGTCGACAGATACAATCGGCCCTTAATGAGGGACGATTGAGCCTTGCTGATATGGAAATCAAGAAAAATCCTTTTCCTACAAATATCATTGAAGCAGGGAAGCCGGCTATCTTGATTCGTCCTCACCAAGCCGATAAAGCTAAAGGCAAGAATGTAATTATCGGCGAGCCACGTCCCGCACCGAATGTCCAAAAGAATTCGGGGCGACAAGTGGCACTTGAGAAGGATGATCAAGGCAAGAGCAAACTTACAATCACCGCTAGTTCAGTGGAAGCATTGCGAAGGCAATGGTGGTATGAGCATCAAGCGGCGCAGCAAAGACCAGCTCGGCCCGTCCCTTCAGCCGACCGGGTCGACCCGACCATTGGGAGCAAAGAGGCGCCCCAAGGTGAACAGCCCACCGATGTTTCTACAGCTACAAAGTCGGTTAAATCGATTGTTGCAATCGGTCAAATCGACTCTCAGATTCCAGAGGGTTCCATTGCTTCCGGTATTCATGTGACACGCACTTTTGTACCACACAAGCCGGAGATTGGTGTATGGAAGCAAAGAAGAGCGGAAGCCTAAGAAATTTGTGGTCAAGCCACTTTGTACTTTTGATCGACTTATGGCGAAGTACAAGCAAGAGAAGGCCGATTCCAAGAATCGGCCCATAAAAAAGAGAGTCTACACCACCTAAGAGAGAAAGTGAAGATAAGAAGCAAAAGGGTGTAGCTCAATCGGTTGGTTCTTCTATGCAGGTTGTCCGTTCTCGTCCAACTCGTTGGGGGCCACCGGTTATTTCATCTCCACATGAGTTGCCATTGCCACAATGGGGAACTCAAGGTGTGTGGATTCCATATCCTCAAGCTCGTATTCCAGTTCATCAGAGGTTGGAGGATGTGAGACACCCTGTCTCTAGCCGATTGGAATTTCAATCGAGCTCTAGCAAGGTGTATCAAAAGAAGACGATCAAGGCACCAACGCAGCAAGCATATGTTCAAAAGAAGGTGCAAGAACTTGAAAAGTCTACTTCCAAAAGTGCTCCATCACCTAGCATCATTATCGGGTCAATGTCGGCACCTGTGGTTACCGACAATGAACCGATTGTGATTGAAAATAAAATTCCAGCAAGCAAGCAAGAGGGAGTTGCAAAGGAAGTTGCTGGAGAAGAGGTGAAGGAGAAACCGCCAAGAGATCCTAAGTACATGCAGCCCAAGTGGTGTCCACCAAACTTGGACAAAACTCAAAGGCGGAAATTGCAGCGCGCCCGGGCAAAGAAATTGAAGAAGCAAGCTCTTGAGAATTCTCAAGAAAGTGCACCGAAGAAGGACGTTGCTGCAGAGCCGGCACCGGTCAAACCGATTGAAGAATCGGTCAAGCCGGTAGAGGTGACTCAAGAAACAATGGAGCATGAACCGACCAAACCGATTGAAGAATCGGTTAAGCTGGTAGATGCTGAAATAAGCATTTCAGAAGTTGTTGAATCGGTTGCAACTCCTCTCAAAGAGACGGAACCGATAACGATGGTTTCTGAGAGTATTGGGGAGAATCCCAAAGATTTTGCTGCTGCAATTGCCAATGTGCTAGGTATGGAAGCTCCGGAAGAACAAGATGATGAGATGGTGGACTATGAGCCATCGCCGGAGCGGATCAATGTGGTGTATCTATCTTCGGATTACTATGTGATCCACCATGATGAAGAGGAACCACCAGCCGCAGAGCTTGTGTTTGCGGTGGAGGATCTTGTGTTCAAGAAGCCGGGAGTTAGAGTGGATCATCTTCGTCCTCTCAACTTGAGAGGTCACATCAATAGGACTCGGTACACAAAGATGCTTGTAGACGGTGCTATTGTTAATGTCATGCCTTATTCGTTGTGCCGCAAGCTTGGGATCAAGGAAGAGGAGTTGATCAAGACCAACATGACCATTACGGGAGTTGGCGGAGATGCTCCAATTCCAGCTAAGGGCATTGCTAACGTTGAGTTGACCATCGGGAGCAAAACCTTGGCCTTAACGCTTTCTTCGTCGCCGACATCAAGGGAAGTTACAATGTGATACTTGGGCGTGATTGGATACATGCTAATGAGTGTGTTCCTTCCAGTCTACACCAGTTTCTCATTCAGTGGGTAGGCGATGCTATTGAGATTGTCCATGCGGATTCATCGGAAGTTGCGCTTGCCGATTCGTCCGAACCCGGGGGCATGGCGCCTTTGGCTGTTTATCAGGAAGAGATTTATCTACTTATGATTATGTGGATTATGCTAGAGGTGGCTTTGTTCCTGTATCTCTCAAGCCGATTGACAATCGGCTAAATACAATTGTTTAATGGATAGTCACGAATGGTTAAAGCGTCGATTGGAGGAGTATCGGGCTGAAAAGACCGATGCTTATGAAGCTATTGATGACTTTGATGAGCTCAATAAGTTGGGCCAAGGTTTCATGTCGGCCGACCCTTTAGAGCAAGTTGATATTGGGGATGGTACTACACCGCGGCCGACGTTTGTGAATCAAAACTTGGAAGCCGATTATAAAGCTGAATTAATCGCGCTTCTCAAAGGATATGTTGATTGCTTTGCATGGAACTATACCGAGATGCCGGGATTGAGCCGAGATCTTGTTGAGCATCGGCTCATTCTCAAAAAGAACTTCAAGCCCGTCAAGCAACATCCAAGGCGCTTCAATTCGGCCATCCATGACCGAATAAAGGAGGAGATCGAAAGGTTGTTGCAAGCAAAGTTCATTCGTCCATGCCAATATGCGGAGTGGGTCTCTAATATTGTGCCGGTTGAGAAGAAAGACAGCGGCAAGATTAGAGTGTGCATTGATTTCAGAGATTTAAATAGGGCCACTCCCAAAGATGAATATCCTATGCCTATAGCTGATATGTTGATCAATGATGCTTCGGGACATAAGGTGATTAGCTTTCTTGATGGTAATGCGGGATACAATCAGATTTTTATGGCGGAAGAAGATACATCAAAGACGGCTTTTGTTTGTCCCGGATTCGTCGGTTTGTTTGAGTGGATTGTGATGACCTTTGGGTTGAAGAATGCAAAGCGCCACCTATCAAAGGGCAATGAATTTGATTTTCCATGATCTAATTGGGGTGATTATGGAAGTATACATTGATGATATTGTGATTAAATCGGCTGCCCATAAATCTCGTTTAGCCGATTTACGTCTTGCTTTTGAAAGAATGCGTCGCTATGGTTTGAAGATGAATCCACTCAAGTGTGCTTTTGGAGTATCGGGCTGGGAAATTCCTAGGTTTTATCATTCATGACAAAGGCATAGAGGTTGATCCCAAGAGGATTGAGAAGATCAAGAAAGTTCAACCACCTACATGCAAGAAAGACATGCGAAATTCTTAGGGAAGGTGAACTACTTGAGAAGATTTATTGCTAACTTGTCCGGGAAAATTATTCCTTTTACTCCTATACTTAAGTTGAAGGATGAATCTGAATTCACTTGGGGGCAAGCCAACAAAGGGCATTCGACAAGATTAAGGAATATTTGTCGTCACCGCCCGTTCTTCGTGCACCAAAGAGAGGAGTACCATTCAAACTCTATATTGCTGCCGAAGACAAGGTTATTGGGGCTGTTATGACTCAAGAAGATGAAGGGAAAGAATATGTGATTGCTTATCTTGGTCGCCGTCTTCTTGATCCCGAGACAAGGTATGCTCATATTGAGAAATTATGCTTATCGCTGTACTTTGCATGCCAAAAGATGAGACATTATTTGCTGTCAAGTACATGTGTTGTAGCATGCCAGGCCGATGTTATTAAACACATGTTGCATCGGCCGATCCTCAGTGGGAGGTTAGGCAAGTGGGCATACTCTTTAATTGAATATGATTTGGTCTTTGAGCCGTTGCGAGCAATCAAAGGTCAAGTTCTTGCTGATTTTATTGTTGAGCATAGCATTAATCTTGATGATGAAATCAATTATGTCACTATTACTCCATGGAAGCTATATTTTGATGGATCGGTTTGCAGCAACGGTCGGGGCGTTGGAATTGTTTTAATCTCTCTCAACGGTCTTGTAACCGAGATGTCTAGCCGGTTGGAGTTTGATTGCACCAACAATCAAGCCGAATATCAAGCTTTGTTATTCGGATTGATCGTGTTAACTTCTATGGGAGTGCAACATGTTGAAGCCTATGGCGTACTAGATCCCACAAAAGTACAGCATGTTGAAGCTTATGGTGACTCGTTGTTAGTGGTTCAACAAATTAATGGGGAATATCAATGTTTAGATGAATCACTACGTTCTTGTCTTGATACTTGTCTTGGTTATATTTCTAAACTTGCTGAATTCAAAATTCAGCATATTCCTAGACATGAGAATTACAAGGCTAATATGCTAGCTCAACAAGCATCCGGCTTTGATGTTAGTAAGCGAAATTTTCACATGCAAACAAAGCCGATGCATGAAGATGTAAATTTTTGTTGTGCAGGAACAAATGAATTGGTTCAACCGTTCAATATGATCGGATCAACCAATTCCTTAGAAACATGTGCTATTGATGATGTCTCAAATCGGTCTAGTTCAAATCATGATTCTAATACCGATTTAGAGGATTGGAGAACTCCTATAATGAAATATTTGCAGGATCCTAACACTAGAGTTGACAAAACTATCCGGCGGTTTGCATTCAAGTTTACAATGCAAGGTGATGAGCTCTATAGGAAGACTGCTGATGGGTTGTTGCTAAAGTGTTTAGGGACTGATCAAGCAAGAGTGGCTATGGGAGAGGTCCATGAAGGTGTGTGTGGTACGCATCAATCGGCTCCTAAGATGAAGTGGTTATTAAGAAGGGCTGGTTTCTATTGGCCTACTATGATAGCCGATTGCTTTCGTTACTACAAAGGATGTGAAGAGTGCCAACGGTTCGGGAATATTCAAATGGCGTCCGCTTCGGAGCTCCATTCTATCAAAAAGCCGTGGCCATTCAGAGGTTGGGGGCTTGATTTCATTGGCCAAATACACCCCTCATCTTCAAAGGGACATAGGTTCGTCTTGGTTGCTACAGATTATTTCACTAAATGGTGTGAGGCGGTCCCATTGAAGAATATGACACATATGGAGGTGATTGATTTTCTCAAAGAACATATAATTCATAGATTCGGCATACCTCAAACATTGCATACGGATCAAGGTACATCTTTTATGGCTAAAGAGGTGAGGGCTTTTGCCGAATCATACAAGATTAAAGTTGTTCATTCGTCTCCATACTATGCTCAAGCTAATGGCCAAGCTGAAGCTAGTAACAAAACCTTGATCAAGCTCATTAAGAAGAAGATCGAAGAGACTCCAAGGAGGTGGCACGAAGTCTTGTCAGAAGCTTTGTGGGCGTATCGCATATCAAAGCATGGTGCTACAAATACTTCTCCCTTTGAATTGGTTTATGGTCAAGAAGCTATGTTACCTGTTGAAGTGAATTTGGGTGCATTCAGGTTTGCTAAACAAAATGATTTATCTCCAACAATGTACCATGATCTCATGATGGACAACATAGATGAAGTGATTGACAAGAGATTGCAAGCTCTTAGGGAGATTGATAAAGATAAGCTGCGTGTTGCAAAGGCCTATAACAAGAGAGTGCGGAGCAAATCGTTTCAAGTGGGAGATTTAGTGTGGAAAACCATACTACCTATTGGATCGAAGAGCAAAGAATTTGGTAAATGGTCTCCTAATTGGGAGGGTCGTTTAAGAGTGATCAAGGTAGTGCCCGGAAACTCTTATGTGCTAGAGACAATGAAGAAGGAACGTCTCGACAAGGCAATCAACGGGAGGTATCTTAAAAAATACTTCCCAAGTGTTTGGCAAGAGGCCTAGTGCTCTTCCAGATAATGGCCGATACATGTATCGCCCTTAGAACAAAAATGGCCGATGTATACATCGCCCTTAGTCACCGGCTAGCCGATGTGATGGGTATCGTTGCTAGTTGGTTGCGGGTGAAGAGTTGTTTTCAGGTTCATCGACAAATTTACCTGAAAACAGGGGGGCATGTGTTGACGTCCAAAAATGTCCGAGGGGAAAATAGGATCTTCACGCATGCGAAAACGGCGGAAGACGGGTGAAGAGACGCAAACGTTGACGACTGGAGCGCCGGACGCGCGGCCAAATCGCGCCGGACGCGTCCGCCATCCGCCGGACGCGGTTCAGAGCCATTTTCGGCCGCCCGAGAAGCCAGACGCGGACCGCCGGACGCGGCAAACGAGCGCCGGACGCGACTGAACGCGGGCGCGCGCGCGTGAGCGTGCAGCGTCGCTGCGCCGGACGCGGCACACGCGAGCGCCGGACGCGTGCCCCGCCGACGCGGAACGAACGCCCCGAGCGCGCGATCGCAGCAGACGCGGGGCGTCGGACGCGCCTCCCTTGCGCCGGACGCAGCGTCCGGCGCCTTGTCGGCGGACCGACTCCGACCGGGTCGCGTTTTTGGTATTTTTTGACGTGGGAAACTTGTCATATTTGCTTTACAGTTGTTTCCTACGGGGATAAGACCACCCCCTATAAATACAAAGGGGATTACGGCCGATTGATCCCATCTATCAATCGAATCAAACAACTACAACAAAACTATCTCCTTTGCCCTAATTCTCTCCTCAACCCCTCTAGTTGCTGTCCGGCGGCTATCTCCGCGATTTCCGTTGGCTTTCTAGGCGCCATCCGTTGGTCCTAGAAGATCCTCCACGTGCTCATCCCCGACGGATCCTTCCGGGACCGAGTTCGGGAGCTTTATCGGTCAACTTCGAGCTCTACATCGGCTAACCGATCTCTAGATCGGTTTTTTGCCGGTCACGTGTCGAAGGCACCGCGTTGCAGGTCGCGAAGGCTACCTCGAGGGCGTCCAAGGCCCACGTGTGGTGTGTTAGGCGTCGGATCACTTTTCGGCGTCAACACTTATGATGCAAACAATGACAACAATTGTAAAGAATTGAATAATTATGCTTTTCATGGAAGCAACAGTACGCACACCTTGATTTTTCTTTAATTCAGCTTTGGTTCGCATAGATGTTCTCATTCTCTGGGTCTTAAATTCACTTTTATGGCCGTTCCTGAATAATTATTTTCCATAACGATAATTCAGAAAAGTGATTCTACAGTTTTGCATGTACTAGGTGGATTAGGTTTGTATTTTGTAAAGCCAGCATGCCCTAACCCGTAACAACGAATGATGACAGCATATATGTCCAGTAAATGAGATAATAGAGAATATTCAGACAGGGACCATATAGAAGCAATTGAGTCCTGACACCGTTTTGGTTGTGTAAAGTAAGAAACAGGCCGAGAAGTGGCATATATATTGTAGCTGTTCGTGTTGACAGTTTCTTAGGTACTGACAGACTGAAACACATAACCACTCATCGATAGACTGAAACACACAAGTTCCAGCGGCCTACAAGGCAATGTATACAATGCAATGTTTACATGTTCTTAATTCAGGCCACAATTAATAATACCATAACAAGTTGTTCATTCAACTTACAATAACATAACAAGTTCCAAAATATCACGACTGCAGCTCCAGACAGCTCAAAGCTTCCAAAATATCACAACTCCTAGTTCTTGATTCAGGCCTCCTGAACAACTACTAGTTCTTGATTCAGGCCCCCTTTTCAGGAGGCCAGCTGATCCTTCCTAGGGGTCATCTTCTTGCATGGCTGGTGCAGGATTTGTTGATGATTTGGTGAATAAGATGTACCTTGCTGAATTGCTTTTTTTCTACTTCCCGAATTATACTGCCACAACAATAGCTTGATTGAAACAAAACCTGCCAGAACCACACCATAGCGTCAAAACCAGATCATGTCAATAAAACTAAGAAGATAGTTCAGAATCAAACAATTGAAACTAACTAAATCAATATAAACAATTCAGATTGGTGGCAGCACAATAGCCTAAACTTGGTTAATTTTCACTTAAATTTTGGATAACAAACAATCAGGAGCAAAATTCGAACCTTGCAGGGCCCTACAACAGGAACTACTGACAACCAGCTAAAATCGTCTGTCTTTTCCATCGGTGCGGAACCAGGGCAATGCATTGCCAGGAATACTCCGTTCTACAATTTTTATCTTATTTGGCAGGTCTGTAAAAAGAGGCATTTCACTGAACTGGTTAATGAAGTCCTCAGCACCATCACTTCCTATAATTTGTTGTTTCCCAGATACAGCTACATGTTTTGGCTTCCGTGCCTTTTTGCTCTCAGGGTTTATGTCCTCTGCATAGAAGACCTGTGCAACACGGTTAGCAAGGACCCACGGCTCATCCTTGTAACCCACTTTATCGAGATCTACAATTCTCAGGCCATAGTTGTCCACACTGAAACCTTGTTGGTGGTCTACCCACTGGCAACGAAAGATGGCAATGTCCAAATTGACACCGTAGTGTAGCTCCCATATTTCATGAACAGACCCATAATATGTAGTATAGTTGCCATTTTCATCCAAGTCATCACAACGAACACCACTATTTTGTGCCATACTCTTTTGGTCCCTGGATTTGACATGAAACGTGAAGCCATTAATGTCATAGACTTGCCATGTAGTGATCTGGCGTGACGGTCCAGATGACAGCACCTTGATGGTTTTTTCATCAATTGATTCCCCATACAGAATGTCCTGATCCATAAGCCATCTGCTGAACCTAAGCTTGTGCTCCTTCGTGACCCAATCTTCTGTGCGTCCATTATTTTGTTCACGAAGCTCATTCATGTGTTGCTGGACCAATGGTTCCATTATCGACAGCTGATGTAGGATGGCATGATGTGCCTCTAGGACTTTGTTGTAATCCAATGGAATGAATGACTTTTTACCCATACGCCCTTTTCCATACAGCCTACCCTCGTGCCGGGATGGAGGTAAACCAATTGCAATTTGGTGTGGCAGGCATTTATTGCAGAATGGACCTCCAGACTCAACAGCTTCTTCGGTGGTGTAGCCCTCTATCATGGACCCCTCAGGGTGAGCACGATTTGACATGTAGCCATTCAAAATAGACATGAAACGCTCATAAGCCCACATTTCATGGAGATACATGGGACCTAATGCCTCTATTTGATCAACCAAGTGAACAATGAGGTGTACCATGACATCAAAGAACGATGGAGGGAAACACATCTCCAACTGTGACAATGTCTTCGCGGCGAATTCTTTCAGAGACTCCAATTCTGCACTGTCAATTTCCTTCTGTGAGATCTTGTTGAAGAAGTAGCATAGTCGTGTGATTGCCATCTTTAGAAATATCGGCTTTATAGCCCTGATGGCAATAGGAAGGAAAGTAGTCAGCATGACATGGCAATCATGGGAGTTGTAGTTGGTTAGTGCAAGGTCTTTCATTGACACAAGGCTCCCAGATGGAAGGAGGCGAACCGCCTTGGCCGGGCCCACCTGGCGGTAGGGCCGGCGCGCGCGCCCCAGGCGCGCCCGCGCCTGGGTGACGCCGCCCCCTGACCGCCTTTGGCAGGTGGGCCTGGGCCGCCATCTGGGTTGCGTTCATGCTGGTGCTTTTGGCCCATTTCGACCCCAGATGGCCTACTTGCTCTTGAGCTTGTTTTACACCTTCTGAAAAGCGTACTTTTATTCCAGAAATTCCTGCACTTGGTGTATATTCTGCAAAACAATATTTTCTCCAAGCACAGGTGGAACTAGGTCAATAGTAAAGATATATGTGATATAAAATATTTATTTCCCCCATAATGACCTATAGTTGGCGGGTATAAAACTGAGTTAAGGACCGCCAACAGAGCACAAATCGCTGGTGGCGGCGCATTGGTGGAGCTCTCCGTGTGTCTAAACCCTAGCTAGAAAGACCCGTTCAGATTAGTTATTTTTTAGTTGATCTATTATGACTTATGAGCCGTGCATGGTGAGTTCTATTTATCATTGGTTAAGTGCATTATGTTTAATTAATAATGGCAAAGGTGGGTAATTAAGGTTTACGTTTAGGGGTTACTTTAGAGCATCTCCAAGGGTTTTGCATTTTTGCTTTGGCATTTGTAGTTATTTGCCAACTCTCAAAACAAAATGCAAAGGAATAAAAGAGGACATCTCCAACCGTTTTGCAATTTTGACTTGGCAATTACCCAAAATAGGCAGTGTGGGTGAAGGGATGTGGTGCGAGAGTCGCGCGCGGGGACGTCGGAGGCAGCGCATGCGACAAATGTCAAGCGCGAGGGGCTTGGCATATATGCCAAGTCTCCCCCCTCCAAATACCAAGTTAATGAAAATGCAAAGGCTAAATGCATAACCATTAGAGAGGGTTTTTTAGGAGTTTTATGCAAATTAGTAAATGCCAAGTCCAAATGCATAACCCTTGGAGATGCTCTTACAGTATTTTCATAATAGCAAGGTGGGTAATTTTTAAGAAAAATAATACATATCTGACGGCTATCGATATTAACGGTGATTACAGTACATTAAATCGATGGCCAGATCTTTCTATTTTTTGTGAGAATTTTAAGAATTTATTTTTTTTCTAGCGCGTCTGGTGAGAACTAGCGTGGTGCCCCCGTTAGAATTAGTAACAGTAAGATAGCTAGAAGCTTATATGTAATTTTCTTTATTCATGGCTAGGAGCTTGCACTTTTGTATTTTGCTTTTCAGTAAAAATCCAAAATCCAGTAGCCTCCTGTTTCCCTCAAAAAAAAAAAAAAAAAGAAAACCAGTTGATGTGTCTTTGTGTAAATAAACGCAGCTCCCATGAGTGCTCTTGTTTCTTTTATTTATACGGATATGTTGGATCTATTAACTGGTCTTGAGTTTAGAGCCTGATGAATTGTATAAATGAGGTATCCGATGCATTGCATAGCCAGTAGGAGAGCCTCCCTAACTACAAGCAATTCAGCTTCCTCTGCACCGTGCTCAACAGTATAGTCTGCAAGCCAGTAGTGACGCCTGCAAGGGAAGAAACGAAGGAAGGGAGCACCCAGCAGTCGAGTCTGCACTTGAATTGACAACGGTCGCAGGTCGCAATGCCCTTATGACAAATTCCTCTAGAAATGTGGGATTTAAACATCCCAATGCGCCTGTCAATAGAAATTATTTTTTTAATATGATCGTTCGACTTGAGAACCAATGGTGTATTCCATATATGCTTTGTAAAAAAAAAATATGTATATTCCATCTCATGATGGAAATTGTCTATCATCTTCTATTCAACTAGGAGGATTCCCCGCGCGTTGCAGCGGGCATGAAGGAGGAATAAAAGGTGAAGTACACCTTGCATATCAAGATAAATTGTTAATGATAAATCATAATGGAACTGAGGTGGATGCATTGCATTAAGAGATACAAATACTGGGTTTGATAGTGGATGCTAAGGTGGATACGTTGCATGTCTAGAAAAATAGATAGTGGGGTTTGTTTATATAAGAAGTATAGATATAGATGTGTCAAAGTAGTACCTTGATGGAAATTATCTATCATCTTCTATTTAATTTATATAATAAAGCAATATTGTTGAACTAGGTTCACGGAGTAGTAGTTAGATCTAATTTACAAACTTGTGTGTTGCCTCACAAATTTCGATCCCATGCTGCTAACTTACGTGAGACACTATAATTAGACCTTGTACATTTATGATGTGCTCTGCAAATACTAACATTTCCGTCGTACAGTAGATAGAAAAATTAATTGCATAAATGCAACCAAGTGGTCTCACCGTGGGTTGTGAAGTGCACTTATTAACCCTTCTAGAATGCACAACTGCACGCATCTTCAAGGAATGGCTCATATGTGCTTTAGAACTACAACTGGCATGGGAAGCATCGGGAATTCAGGAGTGAAACTATGCCAGGGGGCTAAGAAAAATAATCCGAAAGGTGCCATTTGTTCACCGCCAATTGCTTATTGGATCCCACATTTCAGACGATCAATGTCGGTGAAGGGCATGAAGGCTCGCACCCCTCGGCTTCATCTAACACTAGATGTCACTGCCTTGTTAGCCACCTCATTCTCCATCTGGCTTGCTGCACTCGATGGTCATGCACTGTAACCACCGTCATATTTGCATGTAGGCAAGGATCCTCAAGTACTTCAACATAGATTGACTTTTTTGTTGTCTTATATATATTTTAGTTGTATTTTTTTATGAAATAGGAGGGGTTGTGCCCGTACTAGAATTTTATTAAATAAACAAAGTAAAAAAAGGTTACAAACTCCATAATGGAGAATCAAGAAACAAAAAAGGTAACAAAGAAAATAGAGAAAATTAGACAAAGGCTTCTAGGCATGAATACAATGTCGGTTGATCAGTAGGTTTTGCATGCAGGATAACCTGGGCAAGTTCTTTTTGAAAGATCATCTTGCGGCGCTGCAGGGAGTTATCAATGCCTCTAAAAATCTTGTCATTCCGCAAGGTCCAGATCGCCCAACACATTGTCACAATAACTTCCATGAAGAAAGGGCAATGCAGCTGAATTTTAAAGTTTTCCAAAATTTGGAAAGTGTCCAACAAGTTTGGTACCAAGAGTTGAAGCAACCACCAACAAGAGATGGAGAAAGGACAATGGAAAAAAGATGAGAAAGATCTTCCTCAACGAAGAGGTGACACAAAACACAAGTATAAGATTGTAAGCTCATTGTTTTCCACAGAGAAAGCTCTCTAGTACTTAATCTATACCTTAGGAGAAGCCAAAAGAAGAATTTTCATTTACTTTGACAACGAGAATTCCAAAGCCACTTAAAAGCAAGATGAAATTGATGGTGGCCGGTGAGATGTCTATAAGCTCTACTAGAAGAGAAGATATTGTTGCCCCAAATGTAGGACCAAACATCATTCTCAATTGGGAGTTGGAGCTCCTAAATGGAAAGAGAAAGATGGAGATGTTGTTGAAAAGCTTTAGGGGGTAGGGTTAGGTGAAAAAGATAGTGAAATTCAGGGGAAGATGCTACAACTGCCACAAAAATCCTGTCATTTTTGTAGTAGAAAAAGAGTTGGAATGGTGGCCCAAGAATCAGTTACCAAAGTGAGCAGGTAGTGCTATTTTGAAAAGAAACGGATGCAAAACCTTTATATTTGGAAAGAAGCTTCAAAAGGTCTCTCCACCAAACGGATCCCCTAAAGTTTACCTCTGAAGATGGAAGCTTGCTACTGGAGTAGTATTTACCCCCAAATCAACCCAAGGGACAAAAAATTTATTGAAGAATTTATGGTAATGTTTGAGGAGTAAGCTTTCATTCTAGGTTCTGAGATTAAGAATTCGAAGTCCTTCCTCCTCTTTGGGCAAGCAACACATGGCCCAAGCTGCTTTGGGAGGTTTTTTGTTGTTGATGTCCGAACCTCTCCACAAGCAATGTTTCCTAAACTTATCTATTTGCTTGACAATAGCTTCTGGGAGGAGATAACTACACATAGCAAAAGTTGCCAAGGCAGACAGGACAACATTTGTAAGTTGAAGTGTCTACCAGCTTCATTAAGAAAGGATGAAAAAGCAACTAATCTGCGTTCACACTTTGTAGTTAGGGGCCAAAAGTTAGCTATAGAGGGCTTGGTCAGAGTCAAGGGAAGACCCAAGTAAGTGAAAGGGAGTTCCCCCAAGGCACAACCCAAAATAGAGGCAAGGTTTTGAGCTCTATAAGGAGGTATATTGATAGGCACCATCATGTACTTATTAAAATTAACCTTAAGACCAGAAGATTCTGCAAAAATCGCAAGAGTAGTTTTCAGGTGTTCAAGCTCTTGGGGGTGGCAATTCATGAAGATAAGAGTGTCATCAGCATATTGCAATATGGAGAAATCATTATCCCGAGTACATTGCTCGATGTTCTGACCTGGGTCCGGCGATGTTCCGACGATGGTGCAGTATGTCGCCTGTTTTCTTTTTGAAAACCCAAGCGACTAGGATATAGCAAGTCCCTTTCGATAACGCAGAGCGTGGTTAACAGTGTATTACTAGCACAGAACCCAAAGAGGTACTGTTTTGGGATGGAGAGAGTTTATAGCTCGGCACTTACCACTTATGCTGTGGGTTTCTCCAAAACGTGGTCAAACTTTTGATGGATTTGTCTTTTTCTCTCAGTCAAAGTATAAAGAATAGTAAACAAAGTAGATGTTTATTGCAGTGTTCACTCTCACTTGCAGAAACTATTCTGCTCCCATCTGAGATCCTTAACAAACTATTCTGCTCCCTTACAGAATTGAACGCTACCATGCATTTGTTCATTAAGGACATCGTGATAATGTACACTAAAAGTCTGTAACATATTTAATTTGGAGTCTGGCATCCATGTGAACAACCATGCTAGAGGCAATATATATATGTCTAGAGAGCTCAGTATGTACCACACATTGAGTTGCAACAAACAAACATAGTAGAAAATGGGAACACAAAAAACAGCAGTATCAAGGAAGACGAATCACAGGCATGGGAGGTGTTGGGATCTGTGTTTTTACATTTGGGTACTCTTGGGCATGCAAAAGTCCAAATGCTAGCGCTGCGTTGCAGTAAGTTATAGTAACAAAACCATATACTATATCACTACCGTAGGCCAATTCTTCACTGTCGGATTGGGAGGCATTCGCTACGGCCCCACTGCCCATCTCATGGATGCCGAATCGTTCCTGATGTGCTCAGACCAACCGACCAGGAATTCAGCAGACCAAGCTTGTTTCGGGGTATCCATGATGCGCTAGAGACTACAGTGTCTTGTTCCTCCGTGCAGAAGACACCACAGTTTCTTCGTGACGGGTACAATACTCAGGACGGTTCTGCTGCCAAGCGGCATCTGAGGTTGCAAGTAGCTAAGCTATTGTAGAGCGACATGGCAGATGAAACGAGGGATAGGAGCAGGAGACGTAGGGTAAGCTTATGATGTCTCGATCTCTATAAAAGCGCCTGAAGGGGATTGTGAACCAACAAGTTTTTTGGCATTATGGAGTATGTATTTGATTATAGAATATCTAAACAAAAGACCAGAAAGAGAATGACGGGAATTTAGGAACATTTCGAATGTATAAATGCAGTCACAAGGGCTTTGTGTAGCTACAGGTGACTGAATTATAATCTCACTGATAACTCTTGAGCTCCATCACCTATTACAATGCACCGCGTTCCATTTCTTTTACCTATGGTGTCATTAGAGGCCGGATATTTTATCCTTTATCTAAAAAAAATAATTTTTGTAATCTGTCATCATGCCGTTACATAAGAGAGTAAGTCGGTAATCAGAAAGCACTTGCTTTCTCTCATAGTCAAACCTTTTCGATGATTTTTTTTTTATTTTTGCCAATGGCCAAAACAGAAGCAGTACATGTTTTTGCAGAGTTAAGAGTCAGAAGCACGATATTTTAGCCTGTTTCACTGACAAAATTGACACGCTTGAGGACGGTAGCTACATGCATTTGTTTCCGTGAAGACATCGTGCTGAAGTATACACTGAAAGACATTCTTCGTTGAGATCTTTAATACAATTATGATACCACGATGTGGACACTTATGCTAGAGACAGTATATATATGTAGAGCGAGGTCAGTATATTCTACCCACTGAGTTGCAGCAAACAAATATAGTAGAAAATTCAAACACCAAAAAGAGCAGACGAGGAGGAAGGATAGGCATGGGAGGCATAGAGAATTCTGTTTTTAGTTTCAGGTGAGAGCGTGCGTGTGAAAGCGAACATATTTGCCACATAGAAATACATTATATTTATATAGGACTGGCAAAGAGAAATACTGTTAAGTTGCTGACCGCGGGGATAGGGAGAAGTGGAAGTGTACATTTAGACGAACTGTAGACGAATTTCTCTTCATGCCATCGAGGCGTGGAAGGAAGTGTGCTAGCTTGCCTGTACCATTTTTTTTATCTAATGGCACTTACTCGGCTCTCTGCCTCTATCCCCGTGTAAAATTGTTAATTTTAGGGGAGGTGTCACCTATCTCGTCACGTAAGATTCCTCCTAGAGTTCACAGCTTTCTTTAGTTGTTAACTAGGAACAAGCTGTGGACTAGAGATAATATTACTATATTAGTAAGAAAAGATAGGTTAAGGACGGTGATTGCCTCTTTCGCTGTCAGGAGACTGTTGTCCATGTTGTTTTTCATTGTGCTGTCGCTAAACAGTTGTGCTCTGTTATCTCTGATATTTTTGATACACAGATCGGTAACTCTCTTGAGTCCGTAGGTAGATTTTGGCTTAGCAATAAGAAAAACGCTTTAATCAATCTGATTTCTTCTGCAGCTTGTTGGTCTTTACGGAAACCAATAAATGACTTATGCTTTCAGAGGACTGGCTGGCAGAGTATGGAGATATTGTTGCACAGGGTAGCGCGAATGGCACAAGACAGGGCAATTCTGCAACGTGGACTCCCAAGCTTTGCTAATGATGAAAATTGCCGAGCTCAAGAAGCATCCTGCAATGATGCTATGGCTCCCGAAATGACCCCAGCTAGATGGTGGTCGAGGTACAAGGATCTCGTGTACCCTGTTTGGGGTGGCGCTCGGCTTCTTTAATGAAGAATTTTGAACATATTTGGCGTCCTCTTGCTTTTACTAGTTGGTAGCGAGTTTGGCTCGGTGTTCTTGTCTACAGGTCACGGAGTTTATGTTTCTGGATAGCATTCTTTCTTTAGAGTCTAGTAGAGCAGAGTCTGTTGTTATTACCAAACCTGTAGTGGTTAATGATCCCCAGGCTAGTTCTAGTAGTGTAGATGTAGTAGATAATGGGGATCAGGGTGGCAACCTGGAGTCCCCAATCAGGAAGAGTTCCCCTTTCTTACTAGTGGATGCTATTTAGAAAGAGTGGACTCAGGTAGGTAATAGGAAAAAAACCAGAAAAAGAAAATGAGAGGCCTTTTCTGGAATATAAGAGGCTTGGGCTTAAGTGGCAGAACACCTGCTCTTAGGAGCAAAATTAGGGATAACCAGGTAGATTTTGTGGGGATCATGGAGACTAAGAAAAGTTCTTTTTCTCCAGGTTGGCTAAAGTCTTTGACTGATACTACTCCTTTTAGTTGGACTTTCCTAAAATCTGTTGGCTCGGCTGGGGTATACTGGTTGGAGCTAATGAAAATCTGTTTCATATGACAGTAGGTGATGTGTTGACTTATTCTGTTAGTGTCATGCTTACTAATAAAGTGACTAATTTTAGTTTCAAGTTGATTGTAGTCTATGGCTCAGCATATGAGGAGGGCAAGCAAGACTTTTTAGATGAGCTTGAATTAGTTATGGGAGCTTAGCGGGGACCAATCATTATTGGAGGTGATTTTAATTTAGTCGAGATCAGTTAGTGATAAAAGTAATGGGGTGGTCAATTTCAAATGGATGGATCTTTTTAATGACTGGATAGACAAGTGGGGTTTGGTTGAGCTAAATCCAAGGAATAAAAAATTCACTTGGACTAACAATCGGGATCATAATATTCGTGCTAAGATTGATAGAGTGTTGGTGTCTACCGACTGGGATGTTAGTTTTCCTCGGCTAGGATCAAATCTCTTGAGAGAATTCCTAGTGATCACAATGCCCTCTTGGTAGATGCTGGGGATAATGTCTTTTATGGGAAAAAGAGGTTTAGATTTGAAAAGTGGTGGTTAGGAGAGGAGTCCTTTGGCAAACTAGTTAAGAAAGTATGGGAAGCACCATGTTCTGAGAAGAAAAGCATAGATGTTTGGCAGTCTAAAATTAGAGCTTTTAGGAAGTCAGTTAGGGGTTGGGCTGCTAATCTGGTAGCAGAAAAAATAAGCTGAAAACTCAGTTAGCTACTGAGTTTAATGAGTTAGAGGAGCTGATGGAGAGACAACCTTTGTCTGATGCAGAGTTTCAGAGGTTGAAGTGGTTGGAAAGTGAGCTTGGGAAACTTTGGAGAATAGAGGAGATTAAAGCTAGACAAAGATCTAGAGATAAGAATATTTTGGAGGGGGATAGGAATACAGCTTACTTTCAAGCTGTAGCCAATCAGAGAAGTAGGAAGAAAAGGATTGATTTTCTGGAGGGGCCTCATGGTAATGTCTATGATCAGAAAGGGATGATGAATATTGCCTCTAATTTTTATAAAAATTTGTTTGCTGCAGAACCAGTGTCTAGTGGTCATTTGGGTAGTAGTTTTTGGGAGGAAGAGGACTTGGTTAAGAGGAGGAAAATAATATGCTAATAGCTCCTTTTAGTGAGGAAGAAATTAAGGAAGCCATCTTCGGTTGCTACCCGGAGGGAGCCCCTGGGCCTCGATGGGTTGCCTTCTTTTTTATCAAAAGTTTTGGGAGTTGGTCAAAAATGACATTGTGGCCATGTTTAGAGATCTTCATAAGGGAGAGTTAGACTTATATAGATTAAACTTTGCCTTGGTAACTCTAATACCTAAAGTAGAAGATGCTAGTAATATGAAGCAATTCAGGCCAATTAGTTTGCTAAATTGCAGCTTCAAATTGTTCTCCAAACTACTAACTCTAAGGCTAGGAAGAGTGGCTCAAAGGTTGGTGGCTACCAGCCAGAGTGCTTTTCTAAAAGGCAGATATATACTAGAAAGTGTGGTAACTGCACATGAGGTGGTCCACAGTTTGCACAAAAGTGGAGAGAAAGGTGTCCTTCTCAAGTTGGACTATGAGAAGGCATATGATAGGGTTTCTTGGGAATTTCTATTTGAAGTTCTGGAGTCTAGAGGTTTTTCTAGCACTTGGATTAGTTGGATTAAGAAGTTGGTAATAGGAGGTTCAGTTGGTATCATGGTGAATGGGGAGGATAGTCCCTACTTTAAGCCTGGGAAGGGTCTTAGACAAGGGGATCCCATCTCACCAATCCTGTTCAATCTAGTTGGGGATGCACTAACTAGGATGTTAGCAACTGCAGCAAGTAGAGGTTTGGTGAGTGGAGTGTTACAGGACTTTAGGGAGGGAGGTATTCTCTCCCTACAGTATGCTGATGATACCCTTCTTTTCTCTAGTAGTGATCCTACTCATTTGTTAAATCTTAAGCAAATTCTTTTACTTTATGAACAAATGTCAGGGATGAGAATCAACTTCCACAAAAGTGAGTGCATTCCTATAAATCTAAGTGAGTTAGATGCTTATAACGCTGCTTCACTTTTCAATTGTCCTGTTGGTAGTTTCCCTTTCAAATATCTTGGTATACCTTTGCACTATGAGAAGTTGAGAAGGGAAGATTTACAACCTTTAGTAGAAAAGTTGCTTAAGAGGATAGCTGGTTGGAGAGGTAAACTACTTAATCAAGCAGCTAGAGCCATGTTGATTAAATCTTGCTTAGCTAGTATTCCCATTTACATTTTGTCTTTTCTTAAATTCCCTAAATGGGCTATTCAGTTGTTGAATACCCAGATGGGTAACTGTCTTTGGAATGACAGTGAAGGTAATCCTAAGTACCATCTAGCTAACTCGGGGGTCGGTGGCTATGATGAAGGAGTTTGGAGGATCGGAATTCCCAATTTAAAAGATTTAAATTTGTGTTTACTTGCTTCTTGTGTCGGGAGATATGAGCAAGGTGAGGGGAAATTGTGGAAAGAGTTCTTGGACTACAAGTACAAAACTAGGAAACCTAATATATTTTGTGCTAAGTCGGTAGGAGTCTCTAGTTTCTTTAAGGGCTTCATGGCTGCTGCCTGTGCAGCAAAGATGGGTTGTAGGTGGAAAGTTGGTAGAGGTAACAAGGTGAGATTTTGGGAAGATAACTCGGCTAGGGTCCTCTAGTCTTACTATCCAGTTTTGGAAATTGTATAGAGTAGTTAATGAGAAGAATGTGACTATTGATGAGGTTTGGGATGGTCAGCAGTTGAAATGCACCTTTAGGAGAAACTTAGATGATAGATTGCTGCAGCAGTGGGATGAGGTGTGTGCTCTAGCCTCAACTATAAATTTGTCTAGTGAAGAGGATGCACCGATGCGCGGTTTAACTCCTCTCCGGTCAATATTCTTCTCGATCTCTCTATAAAGTAATTAACTTTAGAGGCATCCAACCAGTGGTGGTGCCTGCAGTTTGGTCTTTGAAAGTGCCTCCTCAAGTGCACTTCTTTCTTTGGTTACTGACAAAGAACAAGACCCTGACTAGAGATAACCTAGGGAAGAGAAGAACAGTAGAAGATCCTACCTGTTTGTTTTGTCCTGAACTTGAATCGGTCCATCATCTGTTTTTTGGTTGTGCTGTGTCTGTGCAGATGTGGAAGGTGGTGTCTTCTATTGTTCATAAGGATTTAGGAATGTCTTTAGATAATATTGGGAAGTTTTGGTTATCTAACAAAAAGAACTGTGCAATAAACATGATTTCTGCTGCAGTGCTTTGGTGTACTTGGAAACTGAGAAATTCTTTGTGTTTTCAGAGGAATGGCTGGAGGAGTATGGATATACTCTACAATTTAGTAGCAAGGACTCTGCAGGATTGGCTAATCTTGTGTCCGGATCATGGAAAGGAGCTGTTGACTCACGCTATAGAAGAACTCAAGTCTCAAACCAAGACGAGCTTATGGTTGCCTTTCAAGTGAAGATTCCACTGGAAGCTGAGAAGGTGGCCCAGGACAAAGATGTTGCTGATGAAGGAGAAGTGAGCAAATCAAGCACTCTGAACCTGTTTGAGAAAGTGAAGACAGAAGCAAAAGTGGAGCTCCAAGGGTGGTGTCTAATCCAAACTTAGTTGAGCGAAAGGCAGTTCTGAAATCTCAGGTCTATCCATAGGAGTTAGAGTTGGTTTTGGGGAGTTTTTGGGCATTGGTCTTGCTGGTAACTTGGTAATGTAAGGTTTAGGTCTGGTCGGAGAGGGTTTTCTTTCAGAACTGTGTTAGGAGGCTGTTTGGCTTGGCTAAGGTCGGGTATGGAAGTTGAACTTGAACTTAAACGCTGTAAACCTTGTCCTTTATCTTTAATGGTAAATGGCTGGGGTCGTGCCGACCCTTTTACTCTAAAAAGTTGTGTTGTTTCGGTCCGGTTTCAGAGTTTATGTGGTTGTCGGCTTCTCTATTGAAGTCGTTAGTCTAAACCTCAGAACTTACTGCGTGTTTGGTTTAGCAAAATTTAACCCAATCTGATTGCGGACGGAACCAAAGAGCGTTACAATCATTTGGTTCGAACCCACACGTAATGAAGTACCCCGGAATCTGATGCCGCTCTATTCATTCCTGATACCGCAGCCCCCGGAGTAGTATCTGATAACGTTACGGGGGAGCTGCCTCACGCACGCCTCCCTCCCCGCTCGCGACTCATGCACATCTTCCTCTCCCGGCGGCGTTGCTCGTCGGACGCGCGCCGGCGACCGAGGCAACTCGTCGCCGGTGAGACCTCGGGCTCTCTCGCACTCCCCTGCCCCCTCCCTTCCTATGTGCTTTCTCGATTCTTGCCCTGAACTGACCGCGGATCGAGCACTACGGCTGCCGAGTGCCGTTGGCCGCGATAGGCGGCTGCAGGGAGCCGAGGACGCGATCGAGGCGGTACCGATAGCGCAACCGTCTGGGGCGTGCTCTCCGTCTGAGGCGTGCTGTCATCGGGCACCGGCTGCGCGGTGGATGTCTGGGCGCGCATGCGGCAGGTGAGGCTGTGCGGTGCGCCCAGCATGACAGTGGCGCATACGTGCTCGAACCCACTGCACCGCTGGCATGTGGAGGAGAACCCAGCGTCGGCAAGGTTTCCCGGATGCACGAGTACCGTCTCAGTTATCTGAATCCTTTACGGGCGGGAACCAAACAAAATCAGTAATGGCTTAATTTGTTTCCATTTGCGGTATCTTTCATTACCGTTTGCATTTACGTTTACAGCGATGCAACCAAACAGCACATTAGTTTGACTTGGTCCTAACCCACACACGGTACTAACCAACTGGTTAAAAAGACATCAATAGATGATAAACAAAAGACACAGACATCAATATACACTGTCCTAACATGATCTGATGACGCGGAATGGAAATTAGTAAGCTGTGTTTGCTGCTGGGTGAAGTGAACCAAAGCCCTGCAGTACGGTACTCTGATAATAGGTTCCGAGGAGGACAATTAACATCGTGTCTCTGCTTGTGTAGCATGCCAAAGCTGCGGACCTCAACGGCTCAATCTCATAGCTACCGGTTGGTATATTTTTACTATTCGTGTAAAAGCATTGTTATATGATTACCAGGTTATGTACCCGGAGGAAAATGGCTGTCCTATATGCTCGGAAAAGCACAACACACCTATCTGTCACTAACTACAGCACGATCGTCTCATTGAGCTGGATTCTGGCATGTCTAATCGGTTCAGGGGTCCTGGTGGACAAGTGCGCTTAAAACGTTGTAAACGTTTCTGTGGTCTTTTGAGTAAAATTGAAAGGCCGGTCTAATTGGAAAAAAAAAAAGAACCTAGAGCACGATTGATGTTGCTTTTGAGAACAGGAGGTTAGGCATTCCTACGGAATTAAAAGCGTGCCAGCATGTTTGTTTTTTCCTTGAAGACAATGTGCCACGGTACACTGAAACACATCTGGAGTTCTGCAGCTACATGTGTAAAGCCTCACCATCATGTTTACACTCACAGTGGAGCTATTTAAAATTGCTATGATGCCCTCAGGATATGAGCAGAGAAGGTGGGGACTGCATATATAGATATCCTTTTAGTTGCTGCAAACAGATACCGCGATAGTGGCTGGAAAACTAATTACTTAACCACGGGAGGTGTATGAAATAATAAGGATGGGAGGTATAGGGAATTCCGTTTTTGCAAGGGGGAGTTTCCAACCTCGTGTTTGCATGATCAAATGTACAGCACGACGCACAACACTGGTTGTGTTGCCTAATTGTTCCCGGAGGAACCTTTGCAAAGCGTTTGCTTTAGAAAGTGACCATAGATTCAGAAAGCTGGTATGGACTCGTCCGAACTAATGTGGTTCCACTGTGACTTACTTGTACAACTGGAAATTCAAAGGCCAGTCTCAGCCAGAGTTTCAACGGAATTTCATTTGTACTTAATGAGCTGTCACATAGGTATTTTGGATGATGTGGCAGCATATTTAAGAAGAGAAATGACACTCTCTTGGCACCAATACCAACTCTATTTGAGTCATGAAATTTAATTCCTATAAAACTCGTATTTTATTTTATGCTTTGTGACGTGGCGGTCATAACAGAACTATGAAATTCTCCACTAACACTAGCCTAATAATGTATTTTGTATAGGCGCTAGTACCATTGAAATTATGGACACCCATGACTATGAAAGGCCAGCGCAAATTTCTCTTTGCTGATGGCTTTCATAAGTCTACCGCCAACAAGGTTCATGTTTTTACACTCAGGGAAAAAGATGGGAAAAAGGAGGCAGGTACTTTTGCTTCAGTTCACTTTCATCAGTTAACTTAATGATTCAATACCTCCCGCGAAACTAACAGCTCCCCTGTTCAATTTGCCTGATTCAGTTCACCTTCAGTTCACACTTCACTTACAGCTCCCCTGTTCAATTTGCCTTCCAATTTAGTTTGAGCATGAGAAAAGGTGATGGAACACCTGAACTTTCACATTTCCGAGGAAATTTGAAATGTTTGCACCCAGTGTTACAAGAACAAGTTTACCACAAATGTGGAATCATCAGCGGAAACAACCTCACTTGTATTTTAATACTTCTATCTTCTTAATATAATGATACGCAATTTAGTTTGTCAGGATTTCACATTGACTCCGCTTGCAGCTAGTTACTATGGCTCTTTCCATTGCAACCAAAAGCTGCCTGGATGTGAGGAGTACGAGTGGTGCATGCTGCAATGCTTTAGCCAGTGAGATCAGGAACTGTTAGATTGGTAGCAACGTCCAGGTCTTGGAAAGCTGCAAGCTTGATAGCAGACGATAGGTTGTACTTCAGCCTTACATTTTTTGAAAGTCGAACTTACAATTCAGTCTATCTACATTGATGAAATGATGAACTTGTAGATTGGAAGAAATGATCAACCCTGTTAATAATATCCCAAGAGTATGACTTTGCACTTAATCAATCAATTTTCTTTTTTTTCGAAAGCGAGCTATTGCCCGTACTGCTTTAAGAGGAACTAGAGTTCATACAGGTTGCTCATGGTGGTAAGGGTAATCAATCAATTTTCTATATACATATCTGTCAGTACCCACAATTTCATCAATTCTCTCTATTCATAAATTTCAAAGATGGGAAAAAGCTGATGAAGCTCAAGGAATTAAAAGGAGGAAGGCTCTTCTGCTTCATTCACTTTACTAGTCAAGTTAATGTTTCAGAACCTCCCAAGAAAGATAAAGAGATATTATACTGTAGTTTACACTTCACAGCCTCTGTTCAATTTGCATTGCAATTTTGTTTCAGCATGTGAAAAGGTGATGGAACACATGAACTAATCAGTAATGTTACGCCAGGATTTCGCTTTCCCGAGGAAAGGTGAAATGTTTCCACACATTGTTATAAGTTCAATTTTACAACAAATGTGGAGTCAATGTAGCAGCAGAAGCTAGACTTGTATTTGCAAACAAATATGGTAGAATACTGAAGAAAATTCCCAATTACCTACCAAACTGATTGATGCAGATCAAGATGGCAGAATTGGAAAACCCCCCTGGGCAATAACCATCCCACAAGGATAGTGTCAGAAAGGACACTCTTGGAGGTATAGATATTCTGTTTTGCAGCATGGAGTGTGCATCAATGTCTGAAGGTGTTTGGGGGAAAAATATCAAGTATTCCATGAAGGCAACAAAGTACAACAGATATGTTGCAATTTAACGTGGCCTCGTGAATTTCAATTTATAAACCATGAATTCCAATTTACAGCTCATGTCCTGGCGCCTGTAATTTGGATCCAAAGCTACTTACTTTTATGAGGCACTAGAAATAGATCTACTATAGTTCATTCTTCTTTGTTATTTGTTCGAGGCTTTATAAAAACTAAAGGTGGGTATAAATGTTAGTGTCAAGAAGGCACAAGAGTAAACATTTGACACTTCCAAACAAACTGACAAGTTCTGTCACTGATAGTTGTGAGGCCTACATAAACATCGAGAATTCACAAATCCTGAACGGAAAGCTTATGTGTAGTTCAAAAATACCATTGGCTTGGGAAGCATAGGGAAATCGTGAGGGAACACACTCATATTATACACATCCAACAATGGATGAAGTTGTTTGGAGGAAAAACTATCATGTATTTCACAAGCATAACCTACTACGTATGTACAACACATATAGCAATTTCCAGTGGCCTTGTCCCACTTGGGCTATGATCCTTGCTCACTCTGTTTCCACTCCGAAGGACATCATCCATATTTTTTTCCAAAGGACATCCTGGACATATCTTGTAGTCTGTATGCCTACACTCTAGGATGACAGAGCCAGCACAGCCACAACAGGTGTTTCAGAATTTTTGTGTTACCTAGAAATCCTGGAATCACAGTGTCATTAATCGTATACTTCTTGGAGCATCAAAGACAGCACTGCTGGTGGTCCCAGTAACCTACCACACAGACACAGATGATCTCAGCTTAACTCTACATTTACTTGCTGATTTAAGCATCAGAACATGCTAACAACTCGTCACCTTTGGTACCAGGCTTCACAACTGCTTCACTGTAATAAAAAAAGGTAATAGGTGTATGCTTTGGAGATCAGAATCATTGAGACAACACATCTGCATGTTTTTCCGGACATGATTGATGATACTCCTAAGGATATGTGACTTTGTGTCCTTCCAGAAATTAGAAGCTAACATTAATTTGTTCATTGAACACATCAGCCTAACACATAGTAAAATGCATCCAGAGTTCTGCACATGACATGGCCATATAACATGATTTGAATTCTGTATTGTGACGAATCAGGGAGGTCTGCTGCTCTCTTCCTTTGCTGCCTGATGATTTTGTTAAACTAGAAAATGACCAAAGATTCTCTACACGTGGCCATATATAATTATTTTAAATTTGCCAACTTGTTGTAGTTAGTTTCCTTGTGGTGGAACCTGTTTGTTCAACTTTACAATAGTGCTTGCATTTTCTGGCATTTATTATATGATTGAACAACACTATTGTTTCAATAGTAGGCTACGCGCCATCAACAATGAATCGTTTATATGTGCCTTTGTTATTTTTTCTGCTAAATTTGTTTCTGACTTTGTCAATCTTCTTTTTGGATAACATGAGTTGTCCATAGCAAATTGGACGGTTGCAAAGCAGTAATTAAGACAATAAATCATTTTAGAATTGGAGCTCGGTCAAGCAATCTACGTGCGCTTGTCAAATAATGGATTATACCAAGTGTCCAAATTATATAGGGAACTACTTTTGTGCCTTTCTTCAATAATTCTTTTTTTTTTTGAGGAAATTTCTTCAATAATTCTTACAATAGTTGTTCGCTAAAAATCAATGCACCCACAGTAGCTGTCCTGCCAGCTACAGAAGCCTGCTCATATCTGCATTATATTCATTCTTCTACTAAAAACAACTGCATATATACTTGCTCCCAAGGGTCGCCAATATAAGTATTCTAGCGTTGCAAGAGTGAGCAACACATAAGCACCAATACACATGTTAGAATTGATATTGATTCCCATATCATCCTTGGAAAAGGACGTGGCATGTGAAGCATAGGGAATTCATGATGGTAGATGAAACATAGTCATGTTGCATAATTGAACTGTCCTTCCATTTCCATTAGTGTTCCTGCTTGTAAACTAGCATCCACCACATGTGGTAGAGAAGCTTCTGTGCAAGCCACCTACTAACATCAGCTTTATCAAGTGGTGACCATGGCCCTCGGGTTCCTCATAGCTTTTGTTCAATGTGCTGCTCAATTAAGCAGGCCACATAATTCCCATTCTAAGGGAGGATGTCCTCGAATCCTGTGGTGAACTCATGCGAATGAAGCCAGCCAGATGGCTGGAAAGCGAGACAAGTAATATAACCAGGCTCCACGCAAGGAAAACCAAGCGAGAGTGGGGCATTTGGGAGAACAAAAAAAGAAAATGGTGCATATGGATTAGTGTAGAATTACCAAGTGCTTCTATTAATTTTGCGAGTTCGCATATAAAACTGTTGAAGGGCGTTTTTCCTTTTTTTTCTAAAAGAATCTAGAAACTGTTTTAACATGGTCGTGGACATTGCTATAATCATTATCTATATTTTCTAACAAACATTCAATTATTAATATAGAACAGCAGTTTCCACATAAAGATCAAATTCATTTCTCATAGTCCCATAATACAACCATGGAGGCAGTTACTGGTACCCACACGCTCCCCTAAGCAGACCGGCAAAATACTCGATCTCATATGTTTGCAGTAAATAAAATGAATAATTGTGATCTCCTGGGTGCTACTGTTATGTATACTTGTTTCTTGCAGGTGTGTAGGTGCTCATGAGTCACTACTATGAAATTAATATGGTAATTTAGAAAAAATATTTTTGAATTTCGGTGGCTTTATACCACTTTATCTATGCGTATAGTCATGGCTTTCTCGACAGCGCTGATACATAGGATTTGGAAGATTTTTCTACCCACCTAGAAATGTAGCATAAAATGGGTTTAAGATGGAAATGTCTTAGGCAAGTGTCAGTAGTGCTTCGTCAGCAGTTTTTAATTTGGTGCTGTATGGGCATTTTCAATGACATATAAACAATTGTTTTGAAAGGGTTTGTGCTTTATTGTATTTTTGGGGAGATAGTTTACATCACGAACTCCCAAACTTATTAGAAACTCTGCGAGGGGATCAACCCAAACATGGGATCAATCCGGGTCCCAACTCAAACCCATATGAGTAAGATCATGTGGACATCTATTACAAGATCTTGGTACATGCACAATATCAGCCCGAATAAATTTCAAAGACATAAGGAACTTAGCTTCTCTAAATAGGACACCATTTGCTGAAAAATCATAAGAACTAGACTGGAGAGCATCTACTAGAATCGCTGAATCAGTCTCCAAAAGGATCTGACAAATACCTTGGTCTATTGCCGCATAAAGAGCTGCAAGACACGCTTGGGCCTCTGCAATGAGGGCATCATGCACCACATTGATTCTTCCTGCACCAGCAGGCACAACAGTCCCACTGTCATCTCTCACAATGAAACCCCATGTACTCTTCATTTCTCTTTTAGAGTAAGCTCCGTCAAAATTAATCTTCACGATATCTATTGCCGGTGGAGACCAGCAAGTGACTCCACTTTGTTTTTTATCAACATCCTCAGGTATGTGAAAATTGTAAAAGGTTTCATAGACTGTAAGAAGTGATATTGAAGAAACGATTTCATCTTGAGAAACCTCACTAGATTTGGAACAATACAACCCATGAAACCTAGAAACATGCCGTATGAACATTTTTAAGAAGAGACATTTTGCATAATCAATTTCCACTATCATAATATCAGGTCAAGAAACCTGTAGTTTCATTACATTTCAAACTTCAATACATTTAAGTCGAAAAGAGTTCATTTCATCAAGCTGCTTTAGTCAGATTTTTTGCAAAAATCCACGTTAGCAAAGCCTTTGGCAGTGCCCCCCCCCCCCCACCACCACCACCGTAATATGTATTCATGAAATGTGTTCTCCAACGTCCAAGACAAAATCACCTTACAAAGAAGTCATCATAGGTTTTATTGTTTCAATAATCACTTCTAGCAATAGTACTTGTTCGAGAAATGAACTAACTTAATTCACGGAGAGATTCAGAGTTGTCATGTAGGTGAAAGCTCTTTCCCCCTCCTACTGAGTGCTCCCAATGGCGACTCGGGAGGGCCCCCACTGCCGGCCACTAGGGCACTCCCACCACCTTCCCTCCAGCCGCTGCCACCGCCTTCGGCGTGCAGTGGTGGCGGCCAGCATTAGCCCGGCAAAACCCGGCGTTTGTCGCTGGCTTGCTGCCCGTCCTACCAGTTCTCCCCCATTCCTCCACCACCATCCTCGGCTCCTTCCTATCCCGGTGAATCGGCCGACCGGCGGGGCGGATCTGGACCCTCCCGAGCTGGATCTACTCCTCTTTGCTCCGGATCTACTACCTTTGGCGGCGTCTATGGCGTGGGAACGTGGTGCCACACCCCCCTCCTCCGAGCATTGGTTTTCGCATGTGGGCGGCAGACCGGTGCCCCTGGGGAGTGTGGCGCGGGCGTCTCCCTCATCTTTTTCGTGCGGCCTCCACGCGTGTCGTCGCGTGGATGTGGCATCTTTTGTGCGGCAGCGGTCCATTCCTGTGGTCACTTGCCTCCTCCTGGTGCCGTGGCCTCGGGTGCCGCCCACTCCCCCACCCTTGCTCCGGCGGTGTGGCCTGTTTGGGTCATGGCTGGAGTTGGCGTGGACGTCTACCTTAGCTCCTGCACTGCGTGGAGAAGCATGGTGCTTAGGGTGAGAGCCCAGCCCGGCGTTGCCCGAAGGGACAATGGTGACGTCTTTGACGCCACTTACCTTCTTGAAGGCATTTTTCAATGAGCCTCATGCTTCTGTCCACAACTACAGATTCTAGGCGAGAGCCCCGCCTTAGTTGCTCTAAGGCCAGCTGCGTTGGCGTTCATGGTCGTGGCCTTGGGCGTCTTTCCCTTCCTGAAGGTGTGGTTGAAGTATCAGGCCTGTTGTTCCACTTGTGCTCATCGACATCCGTGGCTCTGGCCGTGCCTTGTTTGCCATCATAGGAGTTCCACATTGTGCCTGTATGTGCCTTCACTCTATTCGCTTGGGTCTCTCCTACAGCCCTGGACCTCGCCTTTGTTTTCTGACGGGTGCTTTGCCGTCGTCGCGTGCTTGGCCATCTTGGTCGTTTGGTTCGTTGGCGGATGCTTTGCAGCTAGGTTCGTTGGCGGATGCTTTGCCGCTTGGGTCATTGGCGGATACTTTGCCGCTTGGTTCATTGGCGGACGTTTTGCCGCTCGGCTCGTCTTTTATGGTGGATGCTTTGCCACCATGGCATTGTCTCTGTTGTAGGCAACCTTAGCATTTTATTCTTGTTTACAGGCACAGCTAGGTCATAGGAGTTGAGGGTTGTCGCATGTGTGAGGGCAGTCGGTCTTTCTTCATTTATGTTCTTGTATCCTTTGGCCGCTATCGCTTATGTTGTACTCCCTCCGTCCCCAATTCAATGTCGTTCTGGCTACAGCTCCTCGTCCTTTAATAACTGTCATCCCCTATGAAACCGTAGCTGCCACACTCTGTCTTATCACTTCCCCTCCTCCCCACGCGCCCTCACACCACTACATGCACCCAACTCTTTCCAAAAAAATCCCCCAACCTCCCCAGCCGTTCCCCATCCACAACACGGCCGTCATGCCCATCCTCCGTCCACACCCCTCCGCCAAGATCCTCATGCGCCGCCCTCCGTGGAGTCCCTTGCGCCAAGATCTTCGTGTGCCAGGGCACGGGAGCCGGGTGCGGGCTTACTCCATGCGCCGCCGCCAAGGAGCTCCGGCGGCGCACAACGCCCGCCTCCTCTGGTGAGGCGCTCCCTTCCATCCTGTGCCGGCCACGGAAGCCGGGAGCACGGCCACGCGACGCCGCCCTGGCTCAGCCGACAGCGGAGGATCCAGGCACAGCGTGTGCGCCGCCTCCTCCGGTCAGGCCCTCCACTCCATCCTGTGCCGGGCCACGGAAGTCGGGAGCACGGCCTCCTCCAAGCACAGCGTCCGCTCCGATCTGGATCTGCAGTTCAATCCTGTACGTGCATGCTAGCAGTAGATGAATACTCGATTCATTTTTCTGTGGGCGGATTGGTTAGCAGTTAGTACTGCTGCTAGTATATGATTAGTAGTGCTTTACAACTTCATAAACTTGTTAAAGTTTTATTTATAAACTTGTGTACAAATTCTATGCAGTACTTTGCTTCATGAGTGGCGCCGGCTTATTTTTGATATGGAGAATGAGAGTGGCAAGATGGAGATGAACACTAAATGCTGATTTGTTTAGTGTAAAAAAAAGATGTGTTTAGTTCTGTGTGGAAGTGAATGCCGATCCGTATGTAAAGAAGTCTGTGGTGTGGGTGTCCCTTGCGTTTTCACAGGTAAAGGTACATTAATGGCATATCCATGCAAAAATAGGACATGGTGAATCATTGCTACGCCAGTGCTGCAGTAGGTCTTCCTTGTTTCCTGTGCTGGCTGTTGGACGACACTTATAAAGGGACGAAGGGAGTAGGTCTATTCACCGTTACCGTCCTCTTAATCAAATACAAGCATATATTCCTGCTTGCGAAAAAAAGGAAATGAACTAAAAGGGAAAAAATATATCATTACTAGTGATTAAAAACATCGAATGATCATTTTCAAATAATGCTTGATGACATTAATGTCAACAACATATTTTATGTCTGCTGGCTTGTCTGCTCATTTGATATCATATTACAAACAATTATTCAAAATCGGCTCGATTTTATTTCACCGTGGGTTTCAATACTGTGTGAAAATAATCTCCAGCCTTGATGCCATCTGAAAAATGCAAGGAAAAGCTTAGAGGAGGGCACTAGTGCTGACTGCCGGTAGGTTAGGCTAAAGAAAGGACAGGTCTCCTAATGTCTACATTGTAACACACAATATACGTTGTAAGTAGGGACAGTCAGATATATATTAGCCAGAGTATTTGCTGCACACGTAAACAGGCAATGACAAAAAAACCACTAGTGGAGCATATGCCTTAGACTGCTCCCTGTAAAAAAGCATGGGCAATTATGTCATTTACCCGACAGACCCACGGATACAAAAACACCCCACAGGGATACCTTGGAAGGGGAAATGTTTTTCTATCAAACAGTCACGTCCTCCTGTCACTCCGTTCTTCTCTTCTTCCCCTCCCATTTTTATACTTGCTCTATGTGAGCAAGATTTTCTTGTTCCATAAAACAGCTTATAGTATCGGATTGGGAAACACCAGGAAATAACATGTCTCACTTGTTGCTTCATGTTGCAAGATGTGAGAGCCACGTGGCACCAAAGAGTGAGGCACAATGATAATTGGTATGGATGGATCGAGACATGTATAGACAAAACGCGTATGTGATAACACCTCAACATCGAAAGCGATGAAACATGGTTGGAACTATGTTTGACTCTCATCGTCGAAAGTGAGTCAAACTTAGTTTGAACCGCCCTTCTTCACTTTTGATTGGTTCTTGTCCATCAAACACCTGAATTATCAAGCAAACACAATGGAACTCAGCCAATCTTAAACCAACTCAACCATGAAAAAAATCTGTTGAGATCAAATCCTATGTTCCTAACCTGTGAACCAAAATATAAATAGAACAAAACAAAATCCACGCCGCACAGCAGAGGTTATAGTGGGCAACATCTGGCCCATAACGCACAGCACCTGCGCAAGAGGATATGCTCACTAAGTTGGCTCACGCGCCCACCGCTGGTTGTCATGCTTTGGTGGTGTGCCGAGTTTGATTTTGGTAGGAGTGATGCCATGCTCTGTCTGTAATCAATGCTCTATGATTGTAGATGTGCTGCTGATCATGTTCACAGAAATGCACTAACAAAATTCTGATTGTAACTTCTATTGAGAACTCCAATGATGTGCTAACACATTTAGCAATAATCAATTATGCAGAATCACAATATAAGGTTCCAATAATGTGTGTCATGAAACCTCCATGTTTGTTTCATCAAATTACTTTAGCTAAACTAAAAAATGCAGGTTATTAAAGCCTTTGCTAATTCATAAAAGACAAGATGTGACAAACCGTACACCTACTCACCCTAAATATATATTGATGAAGCGTGTCGATGAGAATAATCATGTTGCAAAGTAGTCATCGTGGGATTTATTGTTTGAATGATAATAGCTTCTAGGAATACTCTATTTTTAGAAAGATAAAAAGACAGCGTTTAAATAATGATTAACGATGTTAATGTCAATGTTATACTTTACATCTGCTGTCCTGTCGTCTCTGCTCGTCTGCTATCATATTACGAACTGCTTGTGAAAATCAGCTCGATTTCACCGCTGGTTTCCAATCCCATGTTAAAATCATCTCCAGGGAAAAGCTTAGAGCAGGGCACTAGCCTGCGGGTAGGTTTGGCTAAAGAAAGCACTGGCCTCCTAATGTGGCAAGAATATATGTGGTACCACAGGCACAGTAGTGTCATAGTCTCATATATATTAGCCAGACTATTTGCTGCACAATGACAAAAATACCACTGGTGGAGCAGATGGCTTAGAGGCCTCCCTATAAAAAAGTATTGGCAATTGTGCCATTTATCCCACAGACCCACGGATACAAAAGAACCTCACAGGCATACATAGGGAGGGAAGCCTTATTTACCAAACAGACACGTTCTCCTCTCCACTCATTTCTTGTCTTCTTCCCCTCCAAATTTCATACTTGCTCTATGTGAGCAAGATTTTCATGCTTCATGATGCTAGGACAATCGGACTGGGAAACAACAGGAAATACTATGACTCACATGCTGCGTAGTGTTGCAAGTTGGGATCCCCACCTGGCACCAGAGACTGATTGGTATGGCCGGATGGAGACGATGCATAGCATATGCTGGCCGCTGACTTAGGTCATCATCCTGTTGCGCACGCATCCGACATCAGGTGGATATCAACATTTAGCAATTCAGAGGAAGGATATATGTACAAATTTTGGATACACAAATAAAAAAAAAGGGAAACAACTTCCATTGTTTCCCCGACATCCACTGTTTCTAACTAACCACAGGTTGTTACCGGACTACTACGATTTGATAGTATTAGGTAGTGATACAAGGAACCACGGCAAGCAACTCCGCCGAACAACGAGATTGCCGAGCTTGCCGCCGTTGCCAACAGGAATGGTTCAAAGCAGAGTCCGGGCTCGAGTTCTCTTCTTCTCCATGATGCTGTTACATGAGCGAGCCATCGGGCTGCCTGGACGTAGGCCAGGCATGGCCTTACAACTTTACTTAGCCCACTCAGGCCAGTAGCAGCCAGTAGATCCTACGGTTTGGCTTCTTGGTCCTCGCAGCCTTATCTCGGCCCATTCTTGTCGACGACGCCTTCTTTGCTTCTGTCTTCTTCGTCTATATGCTTCATCTTCAGAATCTCCGATGACAGATGTGACAAGAGTCCTTGGCGTTGGGGCCAACGGTATCAACCGAAGTGAAAATGGCTCAAAGCAAAACTCCAAATTTGTTGGAGTCCAACCTGGAGGCTTCAAAAATTCTCAAAAACACCTGAGTTCTAGGTTAGGTTATGTGGTGCATTCATGCAAAATTTTAAGTGATCATTCGATCGTGTTTGTGAGATGAAAACAAATGACAGAATTTCTGGTTTGTCAACATGTAGTTCTATTTCCCCCTAATTTTGTGTTTTGAATCCTATGTAGACAAGTTCAAATTTGCTGTTGACTTTTCATGTCTTTGTGCATTTTAATTCGATTTTTTTACGCTTCAAGCAAATGTTTTCTTATGAGCTTGCAAATTTGGCAATATTTGCAGTATTTTAGGCACTAGCTTATTACTGCAAGTTTTTTTTACCGAAGTTATTATTGCAATTTGGAAAGCACAATTAATTGCTTTTGAATTTATCCATCCTATACAAAGAGAAAGGGGCTTGGATTTTTGTGCATATAAGTTGGATTTATCGAAGGCGTATGATCGTATTTTTTTTGAAGGTAAAACTGTGGAGGAGGTCCCCACAACACTTCATTTTCTTTTTCATTAAATTAAAAGGGTTACAAAATAATTACAGAGGGATTAGCTAAAAGCATCCAACCAAAAACAAAAGGTTGATCTAAGATCATCCTTGGAGTGAAGAGATTGAAGTAAACATTGATTTTTGAAGTTTCTAAACCAAATGTCTATGTGTACCGGTCCATTGTTGAAAATTCTGTCATTCCGGAGTTTCCAGATCTCCCATGCTGCAATCACCATTATTTCCATGAAGAAGGGGACATTGTGTTGCTGCCTTTCCTGAGCTACTCTTGAGAATAGAGTCAGGTTGTTGTTCCAGTGAATGCCAATTTTGTTCCAGCATCTTCTTGCAAACCTACATTGGAAGAACAAGTGCTCCCAATCTTCATCGCTGTTGACATTTCTAACGCCACTCAGTGTTAGGTTGTCATCCCCAACATGGCGCCAAAAATGCTGGTACTAAATAATGCAACTGCTACTAGAAATAAATATGGGATCCGCAAGCGCACGAGATAATACCGATGTAGCATTTTAACCGGGAGTAATCCAGGTATCGTTATTTATATTTTTACCCTTTGGGAAGGGAATGCCTTTGGATAATGAGTAATGAGCAATGCACATGCTGTAATGGAGAGCTTAACCTTGTACGTATCGATCATCTCATACGGGGTAAGTGTCACATAAAATATAGGAATGAATGATAAATGACATAAGATAAATGAGAGCATTTAGCCACATAAAATAATAGTAATAAGCCATCTCAACTTAGCACTCTAAGCTTATAACACTAGCATGGACTAGGACGATCTAGGGTATAATCCTATGTTATTCTAACTACAAAGTCAAAGCATACAATGATTAGTGCAAGAACATCTAGCAATCATGGCGGGAAAAGGTTACATCTATGCATAGTGATATTACCGAGAAGACAAGAGACATAGCAATGACTTCAATGTAATAGGTTGTTCTACTAAGACCTACCAACGGGGATGGAATACAAAGGACTCAACGGAACTGTCACTTCCGCGATCTACCACACGACCCGGCCAATAGGGTGCAATCGCGAGATAAATACGGTCTAGGCACCATGCCTACACAATATTTACCACTCACCCATCGATCTAATGAGCAAGCGCTATACGATCCTATGCATAAACATAATTCTAGTCCAACTATGCTAAACATATAATCAAAGTAAACTAAGAACAATATAATTGAGAACATAATCAAATAGAGCAAAGTCAAGTCGATATAATAGAATAGAATAAAGTACTACTCATAGTATCACGAACAATAATGAATATTACAAGAATGTAGAGGGGAATTACCAAGAACTCCGACAGATCCGGACTCCAAGCTAGGCTTGATTCCCTCTAGATCTATTCCTATGTAGCTATGCTACTAAACTATGGAGCTCTAATTGAGATGGTGGCTCTAGCTTCTCTGAATTCTGATGAGAGAATGAACTCTTGAATGAATTAGGATGAATTAGGGTTTCACCCAGGGGCCAGGGGCTCTGAATATATAGCCCCCTAGGATTAACCACAGCCCTCGGATCAAACCGACCTAAATGGACGATAATTATTCATCCTCAAAGGCGGTGGAGGCGGGATCCACGAGACTCCACCCGATTGGTGGAGGTGGGGAGTCGGCCGACTCCCCCGGGTCGGCCGGTGGCCACCACTGCCGGTGGGCCCCGGCTTCCGGGGTTTGCCTTCGGAGTCTTCTAGATTATACAATTTTACCCGTTCGGTCTTTATCTCTATGTAATCATGACATGTGGGCCTCCTTTGGTTCTCTTTACGATAACCCCCTGCGAAATAGACAATCACCAAAACTCGTGGAATTACATCGGTGTAACCCCTATATCTAACGGGTGAACTCATATTAGTCCTTTCTCTTGCTGCGTTGACGGTATAAAATTGATACTTAACGACCGTCAACAATCGCATCCAGCTGGACATAGAACACAGTAGGCATTTTCCTCATCAAAAAGGTTTCTTCTCTGGAGCATGACTTTAGTGTTCAACCTATCAACAAGTATTAGCCATGCAAAAAACTTAACTCTCGGTGTGCACTTGGATTTCCACAACCAGGTGAAGATTGGGTGGGCATCCATGTTTTGGAAGGCTAGTTTGTATAGTTTCTTTGATGAGTATGATGAGTTGCCCCAAGCATATGTCCAAGTATCCTTGACTTTTCATCAAAAGTATGGGTCATCAGCCTGTCTCTGAGTATCTGCAACTCATCAAAGGCCTCTGGCTGAAAAAGGTTATCCAGGTCTTCTGTCATTATGACTTCATTAACATTTCCATTTGGATTACGTGTAGATGCATAGAGCTTAGGGAAAGGCGTATGATCGTATTGATTGAGGATTTTTAAAATGTTTGATGGAGAAGCTAGGCTTTCAGAGTCAATGGGTGCAGTGGATTATGACTTGTGTTTCGACTGTACATTATTCAGTTAGCTTCAATGGGGTGCCCTCGCACTCCTCCTCCCCATCACGTGGTCTCTACGACTAGGTGATCCACTTTCACCATATTTATTCTTGCTTGTGGCTGATGGTCTCTCTACTCTTTTGAAACACAATGAAAGGCTTGCATTATTAGGAGTCAAAGTATGCCGGCGAGCTCCAAGTGTGTCACATTTGCATTTTGATGATGATAGTTTGCTATTCTCTAGAGCAACTTTTCCTCAGGCCCAAAGCGTCAGGGCTGCTATTTCAACTTTTGAGAGATGCACATGACAAGCAAGTGTTCCATGTTGGTCAATGAAGGCGTGGATCAGACGGTGTCCAGCCAAGTGCGCGCGGTTCTGGGTGGTGAGAAAGTGGAGTTTGAAGCTAAATATCTAGGCCTACCGACACCGAGGGGTCGTGTGCGGCGTGGTTTGTTCCAGCCAATTGAGGAGCGCTTGCACAAAAGAATGACAGCATGGAAGGAAAAATATTTATCGGCAGCAGGGAATGAAGTGTTGATTAAACCTTTAGCGACTCACCGTCCAATGCTGATTACCAACTTTTAGCAACAGTAGTAAGTCGCTGATTAAGGGTTGTGGTATAGTGATGTATATATGAGAGTTTTCAAACTCCCCCTGACATTATGTGATGAACTCATGAAGCAGGTGTGTGCGTTCTGGTGGGGTGCTGAGAATAGCCGAAGGAAGATGCAGTGGATCCCATGGGAGAAGTTGGTGTTGCCAAAGAGTTTTGGAGGTATGGGCTTCAATGATCTAAGATTGATGAATCAGGCCATGCTTGCTAGGTAGGCCTGGAGAATCATTGCCTTCCCTGAAAGTTTATGTGCAGAGGTGTTGAGAGCCAAGTATTTTCCTGATGGATAGTTATTGGATAGAGCACAAGCGGGTGATGCCTCCCAGACCTGGCATTCTATTGAGCATGGACTGGAGCTGCTAATATAGGGTGTCATCAGTAGAATTGGATAGAGCACCAGCGGGTGATGCCTCCTAGACCTGGCATTCTATTGAGCATGGACTGTAGCTTCTAGCCATGAGTTCATTTGGAGTTGCTCTTCTTTCTTTGCCCTCAGGATAACCTGGGTAAATTCTTTGCGAAAAATTGCCTTGCACCGTTGAATCGAATTATCAAGACCTCTAAAAATTTTGTCATTACGCGAAGTCCAGATTGCCCAACACATAGTCACAATAATTTCTATAGAGAACGATCTATGAAGTTGCAGCTTGAGACTTTCTATAATGTGGAAAGTATCCACCAAGTTTGGTACCACAATTTGTAAACTCCCCCAAGAAGCTACAGAAAAAGGACAGTGGAAAAAGAGGTGTAAAAGGTCCTCATCAACCGAGAGGTGACACAACACACAGTTATAGGATTGGAGGTGCATTGTTTTCTACGAAGAAGGGCTCTAGTACTTAATCTATCTTTTAAGAGGAGCCAAAAAAAGAATTTTCTTTTGTTTTGACAAGAAGATTTCCAAAGCCACATAAACGAAGGGTGAACATGGGAGTGCCCAGTGAGGTGTCTATACACACGACTAGAAGAAAAGATATTATTTCCCCAAAAATAAGACCATGTGTCGTTATCGATTGAGAGTTGTAGATTCTGGACAATACTATTTAGGTCTAAAAACTGTTGGTAGGCTTGTGGGGGGAGGGGCAAATGGAAGAGAGAATAAAATTCAGAGCAAGCGACAGCATATGCCCTTTGGAATTCTGTCATTTTTGCAAAAGGAAAAAGGCTCGGGGTAAGTTTGGCTACAAGAATTATCAAGCCAAGGGTCAAACCGAAGGAACAAGTAGTGCCATTGTTGATAGAGACTGAAGCAAGACCCTTAAACTTAGTGAGAAGCTTTTGGATATCTTTCCACCAGAAAGACCCTCTAAAAGTAACTTATGTGGAAGGGAGTTTGGTTGTAGAGTAGTACTTATTGCAGACTAATTGAACCCAAGGAGTTGGGTCCTTGTTAAAGAATTTGTGAAGGTGTTTGAGAAGCAAGCTTTCGTTTTGGGTTGTAATGTTGAGAATACCAAGGCCCCCTTTGTTTTTGGGCAAACAACACATAGGCCAAGCAGCTTTGGGAGGTTTTTTACAATTAATATCTGATCCTCTCCAAAGACAATGTTTTCTGTACTTATCTATTTGTTTCACAATGGTCTTAGGCAAGAGGTAGCTACACATGGCAAAAGTTGGTAAGGCTGTCAAGACCGCATTTGTGAGTTGAAGCCTACCGGCTTCATTGAGGAAGGAAGAGAAGGCAACCAATCTTCTCTCATATTTAGTTGCTAGGGGCCAGAAGTCAGCTACTGAAGGCTTTGTGAGAGTCAAAGGGAGGCCTAAGTAAGTAAAGGGGAGTTCTCCTAAGGTGCAACCTAGAATGGAAGCTAGATTTTGTGCTCTGTCAGAGGGGATATTAATAGGGACCATCATGGACTTGTTGAAGTTAACCTTAAGTCTAGAGGACTCTGCAAAAGAGGAAAGAATGTCTTTAAGGTTAGTAAGTTCCTCAGGGCTGCCCTAATGAAAATGAGAGTGTCATCAGCATATTGAAGAATGGGAAAGTCTTGATCTAGAATATTGATTGGGAGACTTAGTGTCCCTACACTCTTTGCTGAATTCAAGAGGGATTGGAGGAAATCATTTGCTAGAACAAAAAGGAGGGGTGAAAGGGGTCCCTTGCCTTACCCCTCTTCTGCGGTGGAAAACTTTTCTGGTAAACCATTTAAAAGGACAGCAGAAGTACCAGAGTTGAAGATCGCTCTCATCCAAGAAATCCATTTTGGGGGCATACCTTTATGTTGCATGATTTGGATCATAAACTCATGCTCTACTTTGTCAAAGGCCTTTTCAAAGTCTAACTTCAAGATGATAAGTTCTTTTTTAGATTGATGACAAGAATGGAGGTATTCTAGAGTCCAGGCGATGCAGGTCTGTATAGTTCTATTTTTAATAAAACCATATTGGTTTTTATGTAGGAGAGAAGGTAGGACTAATTGTAGTCTATTAGCCGGGAGTTTCGTAAGGATCTTGGAGAGGTGTTTAGAAGAGATATTGGTCGAAGTCATTTACTTTACGAGCATCGTTTTTGGGATAAGAGTGATATAGGACCATTGATGCTTTGTAGACAGACAGATCTGAATGAAAGTCATCACGAGAGATTGTAAAAATTAGTACAAATGATTGGCCAACACTTTTTAATAAAATGAGTGTTGAAACCATCGAGCCTGGTGACTTATCGAGGGCAAGAGTTTGACTACTATGTCTACTTCCAACTTGGTAAAGGGCTGGATTAGTGCATCAAGATTATTGCGGGGGAGAGATGAAGGCGTAAAGATCAAAACCTATGGAATTGAAGTTAGAGGTGCCTAATCTTTCTTTAAAGGAGGTCCAAATAAGGTTGGCCTTTTCATGGTGGTCGTGATGATCAAGCCATCATCATTGATCAGGTGGGTAATAAAATTCTTCCTGTACTTGGTGGTAGCATGGGCATGAAAGAATTTGGTGTTAGCATCCCCTAAGGTAACCCATTTAATGGTCCCTCTTTGTTTCCAATATGTATGTTGTTGCTGAAGCAGAGAAATGAGATTGTCTTCTAAAATTTTCCGGAAATTCCACTCAACTAGGCTGAGGTCCCTAAATTCCTCAAGGAAGTTGAGGAATGAGAGGATTAATTTAACATTGGCTATGGTAGATTTTAGATTGGATAGAGTTTGTTTCCAGGTTTTAAGAGTGCTCCTCAGATTTTTGAATCTAGCGGTAATGTTTTAGCTGCATCAATCTAAAAATTAGGAGAGAACCATCCTAATTGTACTTGATGAAGAAAGTCCTCATGTTGAAGCCGGTAATTCTCAAACCGGAAGATGGAACCAATTTAGGGATGGAAGTTGAAACTAAAATCGGACAAGGCACATGATGCGAAGTTTCCATGGTGAGGGTGGAGGCAAAAGTGTTAGGATAGTTGGAGGTCTAGCTTTGCGAAGAAAAGAACCAATCCAAGCGTTCGAGAAGAGGTGGTTGTTGTTTATTAGTCCAATTAAAGCGTTGTCCTTTTAGGGGGAGCTCTACTAAACCAAGAGAACTAATGGCATCATTAAACATTAGCATATCAGCGTAGTTAGCTCCATCTCTATTTCGGTCTTCAGGATTGCAATAAAGATTGAAGTCACCAACAACTAACCAATCTATGTGGTTGGGCATAACAATGTTTTTGAACCAATTGATGAAATTGGATTTGCCACGCGCAGTACGGGGAGCATAAACGTTAGTTAGGAGCCGGGACGAGTTGTTATGAACCGATGAGAACATGATGGAAGAGGCAAACTCATTACGAAATATCCTATGGCCATGGAAGGTAGCACTTTTCCAAATTACAATCGAGCCATCCGAAGCCCCTTGAAAGGGGAGGAAGTCAAAAGAATCAAACGTCGGAGGACAAAAGAGACGAATGAATTGTAAATCAAAAGCAGCACGTTTTGTTTCCGGAGACAGATTACATCGCAACCGGTTTCTGTAATTCTGTCCCTAATCGCATTCCATGCATTGACACCACGAATGTTCCAGCAAAGAACTTTCCAAGTTCTAACTGCCATTAAATAAAATCTAATAGTTTTAAACAAGAGAAAGGCTTCAGTAGCTAACTATGAAGCTAAATGGGGAAGTGGCTAGCAAGCAATCACTTCTTTGACCTCTTGCCTTGAGGCCCAGCGTGCTGATCTTCAGCATCACTTTTTCCTTGAGTCTTGCTGGGCTGAGGTTTCTTCTGCTGGCCCGTGCACTTCTCTTCCTTGTCTCGCATTTTCTCAGCTTGGGCTTTCATCGGCCGGCCTACAGCCCCCTGTTTGGTGTTGGACTTGGCACCAAGTTTTTCCTGGGAAACTTGATCAGGCTTCAGGTTACAAAATGTAACTCCAAGTTCACGCACTACAGAGGAGGAAAGTGTAGGCGGTTCAGAACAGCAGCCAAAGCATTTTTTACACTTAACAGAAGGTGATTTAAAACCTTTATTTAGATTATGAATTCTAGTGCTTCTACGGAGGCCCTCATCAGAAATATGGAGTGATTTACCTTTTTTATCTTTTGTTGGGGTTGTCACGGGAGTAGAGACGGGAGCAGTTGGGGCGGTAGGAGTAGACATATCCGCTGTCGTAGAGTTCTGGACCTCATCAAGGGTTGGTGATGTGTTTCCTTCTACAGATTCAACTACGTAAAAAGTGGCAAGTCGAGAGGAGGGTCATCATCCTCATCAAAACAACACAATTCCGAAATGGAAATAGAGGGTTTGGTTTTAGGGACGGTGAAGAGATAACCTTCAATTTGAGTATTTTGAGAGATGATGTCCCAAGCTGGAGATTTCAGAAAATCCGTAGCCCAATCGAATGGGGCATGCTTCAGTAGAAGGATGGTGAAGAAGTTCATCCACTGTGTTGGCACCGAGACGCTTGGCAAGCTTTGATCTATGGAGCTAAAGAATTTAGCCCAAAGTCTGATTGCCTCTGGAGTTGGGCTGAAATCATTCCTTACGACCCAAACTGTTGGGCTGCTTGTTGGGCTGTTGAAACATATCCAAGACCCCTGCCTGACTATTTAAAATTGGCGCAATGTCAATATGGGGCCAATCTTCAGCTTGCGCATCCACATGTTGCTGGAATAGGTTTTTAGGCAGAGAGCTGGGCTGCTGAAATTCTTTATGTAAATTATACTTGAGATGTTGCGAGAGGGTCAAGATTGTTGAAATACGTGCGAATAAAGCCCAATTGGATATCATCTATATCAGGGAGAGGTCGGGGGTGGTTTGTTGGCACCAAATCCTGGGAAGGAACAAGTTCTTGCAGCTGAACATTTTCTACTACCATTGGCTGTGAGTCAATTAGTTCAGGCAGATCAGGCAATTCAGGGTCATCCTCTGCAACATCAATAAGGGCCGGCATATCATCAGAGGAATCAGTTAAATCTTCCATCTCAACCGCTGGTTCTTGAACTTCAGGGGTTGGAGGTATATCCAAATCCAATTGAGCCTGCATGGCCTCTTCAATGGGCTGCAGGTTATTTTCCTGAGGAGCAAGGTTGAAATGCATGTTGACTTGCTCAAGTTCTGGCTGCTGAATTGCAACTTCAGCATGCGCAGCTTCTCCATCTTGCGGCCAATGAGCAATTCCCAATTCATTCATCAAATCCTGGTTGGGGATGAAGTGGTGTACAGCGGGTTCAGGTGGGTGGTTGTCCTCTGCAATTGCTGGCTGGCCATAGCCATTAAAGTGGAAGTCATTAGGGTTGAAATCACCACCATGAGGGGGAATATCCTCATCCTAGGGGGGGGGGTACACCGATCCCATTAGCTTGAAGGACTTCACATTGCACACACCAACTATTGGATTCAAAATGTGTTCCTTCTGTGAAAACAAAGAACCAAGGTATTTCTTCTAAGCTTGAAACCCTGACACGCACCACTGCTCTAGACAGATGGTAGTAATCCTCTTCCCAAATTAGGAGTTGACCAAAGGAGGACACAGCTTTTTCAAGAAGAGGCTGGGTCCAAAGATCAAGATTGAGACCCAACAACATGATCCAAACATCATGAGTCATAACAGCAGTGCGGTTATTCCAAGCCCTATTATGTGGAAGAAAGTAGATACTTCCACCATTTGGCATTAGCGATTCAAAGGGTGTTCTGAAACTAACAGCTTGGCGCATTATATCACATTGAAGGGATGTGGAAGAAACTGAAGCTTGAGCATGCTTGGAGGGCATTCACATGGCGCAGAGGTGGCCTGACGTCCCGATGATCCTTGAATCTGACTGTCAAACGGTGGTGTCCAACCTTCAAGCTCCAGGGCGTGATCGTTCGGTGTTGTGGCAGACTATTGAGGAAGTACGCTCTATTGGTGTCGAGTTGTGTATGCTGGAGGTGCTTAAGATTGGTGCGTGTTGCTATTAAGTCTAGGGAGTGTTAGTCTTTTTTTCCCAGAGTGGGTTGTCTCACTCTCTTGTAAGGATGCTACTTAGTTTTTAATATATTTTTGTTCAAAAAAAAAAGTTATCTAGCGTCACCAGAAGTATTAATCCTTGCTTGTTGTGAGCACTGTGCACTGAACAATGACCCTCAGGGTTCTAAATTGAACCAAAGCCTGAAATCACGGATGACAATGTTTGTCTGCTTTGTGATCTAACAATTGGTTGGCTCATAGTATTAAATTTGTGCCACAGCCAATCTCCTTGTTCGCACTTCTGACCAAAATTAAACAAACCAAAAACAGTTTGAATCAAGTGGTTATATGTTTATTCCAGCACCCAACAAAATTCATAAACAGTTTCAAGTGGTACTACATTTATTCCCAACTGAAGCTGACCAGCGGAATACATTGATACTGATTAGTCCAGCAATCCTGTCTGCCTTGCACCAGAAATAGTTCTGGCAGTGCTGACTTGCGCATGGCTAATGCAATTTAGTCTTAATATACATTGTTGGCGCTAATATAACGACATGCTGCTGTCTCTATCTGGAATTCTGTATACAACAAACTGGGCCTTCGCAAATGCCAAGATGAACTCCATATATGTCTCCATCTGCATCCATTTTTGAAGCAAACACAGGGGAGTTAGCCAGAACAGCTAGCTCTGTCGGTGAGAAGACAAAAGAGATGCCTGGAGGTGTAGTCGTTCCGGATGACGTGTCTGCTGTAGATTACGGCGGAGGCCTGACCCTCCCGCTGTTCATGACCTGCCGTGTGGCTGCCACAGGTGGTCTAATCTTCGGCTACGACATCGGCATCTCAGGCGGTGTCTCTGCAATGGAGCCGTTCCTGGAGCGCTTCTTCCCGCACATCCTCAAGAAGATGGCGGAGGCGACGCCGGGGGACGAGTACTGCATCTACGACAGCCAGACGCTCGCTGCCTTCACGTCGTCACTGTACGTGGCCGGGCTAGTGGCGTCGCTGGTCGCCAGCCGCGTCAGCAAGGCGCTGGGCCGGCAGGCCATCATGCTCATGGGCGGGGCGCTCTTCTTCGCCGGTGCCGCCCTTACCGGTGGCGCCATGAACCTCGCCATGCTCATCATCGGCCGCATGCTGCTCGGCTTCGGCGTCGGCTTCACCAGCCAGGCCGCCCCCCTGTTCTCGCTGAGATGTCCCCGCCTTGGTGGCGCGGCGTCCTGACGTCGGGCTACCAGTTCTTCCTCGCGCTCGGGATACTCATCGCCAACCTCATCAACTACGGCACAGCGCGCGTCTCCTGGGGCTGGCGCGTCTCGCTCGGCCTCGCCGGTGCGCCAGCTGCGCTCATCTGCGTGGGTGCGCTCTTCCTCACGGACACGCCCACTAGCCTCGTGGTGCGCGGACGTGGACGCCGAGCTCAAGGAGATCTCGCGCGCCGTGGAGGCCGCGCGCCAGAGCGAGGATGGCGCGTTCCGCCGGATGGCGACGAGGCGCGAGTACCGCCCATACCTGGTGTTCGCCGTCGCCGTGCCCCTATTCGCCTTGCTCACGGGTGTCATCGTGATCTCCTTCTTCTCGCCGCTCGTGTTCCGCACCGTGGGCTTCGGCAGCAATGCCGCGCTGGTGGGCGCCGTCCTCATCGGAGCCATGAACCTCGGCGCACTCCTCCTGTCCACCCCGGTCATCGACCGGTACGGCCGCAGGGTGATGTTCTTGGCCGGTGGCGTCGTGATGACCGTCTGCCTGGCCGCCGTCGCCTGGATCATGGGCGCGCAGCTCGGCAACGGTGCGACGACGATGGCACGGCCGTACGCGGTGGCGGTGGTGGTGCTGACGTGCCTGCACGCCGCCGGGTTCGGGGCGTCGTGGGGGCCGCTGGTGTGGGTGGTGCCCAGCGAGATATTCCCCGTTGACATCCGGTCGCTGGGGCAGGCCATGAACGTGTCCATCATGATGGCCCTCGACTTTGTGCAGTCGCAGTCGTTCCTCGCCATGCTCTGCCGCTTCAAGTACGCCACCTTCGCCTACTACGCCGCCTGGGTCACCGTCATGACCGTCTTCATCGCGCTCTTCCTGCCGGAGACCAAGGGGGTGCCGCTCGAGGCCATGGGCACCATCTGGGTGAAGCACTGGTACTGGAAGAGATTCGTGCAGTGACAGGATGGGACCAACGCCGCCGTGGCACTCACATGAGATGCATGGAATTGACCGGATCTCGCTGTGTCCTTGTTTCCTGTCTGTGGCTTGACACAGGAATATATCACTGTGGTGTAATCTTTGGTGGTTAGTGTAACCCATTTAAGTGTGCTACGCTTTTTTTTTTTTTTTTTTTTTTTTTTTTTTGGCGACGAAAGAAGAATTATACATATCATAGCTAGGTATCCCAAGATACTACAAGAACCCTGGATTACAAAAAAGCACACACTTTGAATAGCACAACTCAAAAACCTGTCTTCCTCAGTATATGTAATCACTTCTTTATTCGAAGAAGAATATTTGTACTATTAACATATACTAGTAGTAGTTTGGCAACACAGTTTGAATAGCACAACTCAAAAACCTGTCTTCTTCAGAACAATGGAGCGTGTGTCAGTATGATGCATATACCGTTCCCATCAGAAAAGAATGTCGTCACAACACTAAAATCGTTTGTCCCTGAAACTTGGCTTGTTGATGTCTCAACATCTACTGAATTACGACGCTGAGGAGGAAACAAAGATAGCTTTAATGAAGGCCAAGGGCTTTGGGGAAAGGTGGATCAGATGGATGCAGGATATCTTTGACTCTGGAACATCTGTAGTCTTACTAAATGGGAGTCATGGCAAAACATTCCACTGCAAGAGGGGGGTCAGGCAAGGGGACCCTCTCTCACCAGTTTGTTCTGACAGCTGACTTGCTTCAGTCAATGATAAACAAGGCCAAAAGAATGGGATTGTTGAATCTACAAATACCAACAAGATACACAGAGGACTTCCCAGTCATTCAATATGTAGATAATACACTGAAAGGGATGTCAAACAACTGTTTTTCCTGAAGAGCCTGCTAAACATCTACTCCCTTTCAACAGGACTGAAGGTAAATTTCAGTAAGTCCATGATACTACCTATAAATCTCAGTGAACAGAAGCAACAGATCCTAGCAGGCACACTAGGTTGTTCCATTGGAAGCCTGCCATTCACTTATCTAGGCTTACCACTTTGCATCTCAAGACCTACAACCCAAGACTTCATTCCAATGGTAACCAAGTGTGAGAGAAGGATCACATTCCTATCTCCATTTTTTAACCAAGCAGGAAGGTGACAGCTGGTTAATTCAGTCCTCTCTGCCCTCCCAACCTTTTACATGTGCTCTGTCATACTTCCAAAGTCAATCATCAAACAGATCGATAAGTGTAGAAAACACTATCTATGGAGAGGTTCTTCCATTCATGAGAAAGGCAGCCCAAAAGCTGCTTGGAATATGGTCTGTATTCCCAAGATAGAAGGAGGACTAGGAGTCATTGATTTATAAAAATAGAACAAAGCACTGATCATGAAAAATCTGAACAAGTTCCATAATAGAATGGATCTGCCATGGGGTGAATCTGATTTGGGAAAAGCACTACTCTAACAACAAACTGCCAAACCACAACAGGAAAGGCTCCTTTTGGTAGAGATGTCCTCAAGCCGCTTCCAGAATTCAAAGACATATCTAAACCACAGCTGCATAACGGTTCCACAGTCCTCTTTTGGATAGACCCATGGAATGAAAGGCCACTAACACAAAAATATCCCCAGGACCTTGTCACCCTATCACCTACCCATTTTGCACCAAAATTTCGAAATGGCGCATGGGAATGTGAAAGCCCTGGATTTTAACTGTGAAAATTGTGAACCAACTGAAGAAAACCGGCAAATACAGAAGGGCCAGGGCTAACCGAGAAGGGCGTGGCCTGAGCACAAAGATAAGATGGAAGAAGGCGGCCGAAAGATGGAACATGTGTCGGACTCTAGAATAAGGAAAAATAGAGTCCCGTCTGTCGTAGTATTGACAGAGCAAATTCTTCTGACACCATGCAAAGTGAAAAATGCACGCTTGCCCAACATAAAGTCTTCAACTAGTTTCTACAAGATTCATGCTGATGTGGCAACAATGGAAACCACCGATAGTTTCTAGAGGTTGGGACTTCCAAAGTAGCTTGCCCTTAGAAGCGCGACCCACTCAAATAGGAAAGGAACGTATAACAGGTAATGGGCATCTTTCAAAGAAAAAGACAGGTAAAGGGCAAGGCCCATACGGGAGGCCCAGGAAGGCACCCCTGCCGCCGCCATGGGCCTGCGCGCCCACGCCGCCGGCCCTCGTCGCCGCCGCCGTTGGTTAGGGTTTTATGTCCCTTAGGAGAATCTCCAGGCTATAAATCCGTCGCAGATGTAATTAGTTTGAATCAATAATAGAAGTGGCCGCAAGGTCCTTTATCAACTCTCCAGCTCATGGCTCTCGGTCACCCTTCCAGAAACCCTGGCCGCCGCCCCCTCCACCACGCGCGGCCGTTGCACCGCCGCTGCGCCGCCGCCTCCACACGTGCAGCCGGGCACGGCCTCGCCGCCAATTTCCGTCTACTTCGCCAAATATTCTGCCTTCTACGTTGTACTTGTTAGAGAGCATGTAAAAAAGTAGGAAATCAGCATTTGCAAATGCTATTGCAAGCATAACTAAATTAACTCTTAAATGATTAGAACATTTGCATGCGTACTCTAGGAGAACTATAAGAGAAGTTATGTTATTTTGTCATAAGATTTTTATAGATAACTTATGTAATGCTTGAGGTTTTTGACTAGACTGAAGATGCCATGACACAGGTTCTTTTGATTTTGTTTTTGACTATTAAGATTTTTTTTTTGTGATAAGACTATTAAGAAAATTAAACGAAAAAGAACATGAACTCTGCTTTGTATTTTCAATGTAACTAGATTTGTAGATTCTTAATATGTTTATTTAAGTCACAAGCCACATGCGTCGTTGCAGGAATGAACAAAAGTTCATGACCCGGTGCAATGCATAGGCATATATCTAGTAGCTTCATAACTAAGAGGCAACAACGACTCCTAACCAGCCTATCTAAACAATTGTCAGGCTTAGTTTTCGTAGTCCCTAGTTTGTTTTCTCCATTTTCATAATATATTGAGAGAGCAGTGTAGAGAATGATTACTCGGTAAGTTGACCTCTCTGGAGATCATGTCTAAGATCTGATTCTTTGTATAGATTTCGTTTTTTCTCTGTGAAACCCCATTCTCTTTGATTTTGAGTGATTTTGTTTGTTAGGATACTTCAGATCGATTGAGTAGATGGAGAAGTGCCTGAAGTCCATATGAGGAACATCTATGCAAGTGGATTTGACTAGATTAAGAGAATGTAAGAAAATTTTAAGAAAACTCCGGTAGGATTTTAAGGTTTATCCCAGGTGAATGGCCCCACCATACTTTATTTCGGAGTAAAATGCAATTCCCGGTCATTAAACTTTTGTTGAGTTGTCATCCCGGTCATTAAACTTTTAAAGTGTGTCATTTAGGTACCTAAACTCGATTTGGGTCTTAATTTAGTCTGTAATGGGTCTTGCCCACATCAGTTGCCTTTGTGTATAAGCAGGAAACCCCCTTGTTTTCATTTCGTTTTAAACATAACTCCTCAACGATCTCACTGCTAGTACCTACGGAGCTGGGGTTCAAGCGGCCTGGCTGGCTCACACATTTGATGATTGCTAGTACTAGAGCCACGCATGAGGAGGTCGTTCCCAGGTCCATGCCGCTGGTTTGTCTCCAGGTGGATGACGATTGTTAGTAAGTACGTCACAGCAATATAAATGATAACAATATTTGAGAACATCACAGCAATACTTTAGAGAGATAAGAATGACACCAATAAACAACACATAATTGGACATGCAAATCTTTTGGCCACTCTTTCCTCTTAATACAAAACGGGCGTTTACGCCTGCTCGCGAAAAAAAAATAATTGGACATGCAAACAACCGATAAAAATTCCGAAGCTCATGTCATCTTAACCAAGTGCATAACAGTTAACATACATTGTAAATTGTTGACATAGTGAATATAAATGTCAGATACAAAATCTGAACCGACTAGTAGCACCTCACTGACTACACAACATGACCATGTCCTTCCTCTTGCACTTGGGAAGCCTTTTTGGAAGATCCGCCTGTTGATTTCTTTGTCTTCCTGGAAGAATTCTTTTGAGTTGTAGACAATCTCTTGTTCGATAATGCAGCCCTGCCAGCAACTGTGCTTGTGCTTAGTGGAGTTGGCCTTTGCACCGGCTGGTTGGACATGATGAAGCTTTGATCCGGTAGAGGCCCTTGGGGTTGTGATAGTGAGCTTTCATGTGTCTCCTGCGTTACAAATATCAGTGAATGATTTGAGTTACAAAATAAAGTACTCTAGAAAATATAAGTAAAGTGTCAATTTCATACCTCTCCAAGCATTTGAGAAAGAACAGTGCTGCTAGTTTGAGTCATTTCCACAACTGATGATGGTTGCGTGGATGACAAGTTTAATGGGTCTGGTGTCTCATTTTCAATTTCTTGATCAGCAGCTGCTCTCATTGCCTGTTCTTCTGCCTCTTGCTGAATTGTGGCTTGTGTAGTAGCAACTAAAGCCTTTGCTGCTTCTGCACTATAGCCCATTTTTTTTAGCCTGCAACCAGCTTTGTTATGACCACCATTTGAACAATGGCTGCAATGCATTGTCACACCATGCCTAGATAACCTTGGACCATTTTTGCCTGGTACCTCATGTTGTTGCTTCCTCCTAGCCTTAGGACGTCTACCAGCCTTTTTCTCATAAACTGGTGGGAGGACCTCAGATCCATTCATTTTCTCCCATTGTGACTTATCTTTGCAAGGCCAAATACTATAGGCATAAGCACTGTTATAAGCGTCCAGTGAATAGCAGCTCGATAGCACAGATTCAGGTGCTACCCTCTCATGTCTAAGACAAGTAATTGCATGGCAACAAGGAATCCCAGTCAATTGCCATCTCCTACAGTCACATGTTTTGGCTGTGAGGTCTACAATGTGTTGATAATCTTTGACTAACACCTGAAACACTCCAGCCCCAGATGGTAGAAGGAGTTAGGTTCCACTCTTTCTGTATGGTTTTGCTTAGGCTTGTGATGCTCATATTGTCATTGGCCCTGAATGATTCCAAGTACTTTCCAGCAATCCATCTAGCAGTACACTTGTTGACTTTCCACCCTTTCTGGCAAGTATGTCGTCCATAGTAGGTTTTCAGTACAAAAGACTTTTTTCTGCTATCAAATGAAGCAAAAAAATCCATGGGCATCCTTCAGCACAGTGTGCTCTCACTCTAGTCTTGTCATTTATTGGCATGACTACATTAACTCGGTTCTTGACACTATATTCATTGATGGCTTCTCTTACCTTCTGAAGCAAAGCAAACATAAGCCCAACTGAGAATGTAGGATTTGCCATGTCCTCTTCTCTAAATGACGTGAAGTTGTGACCATCTTCTCCTTCACCTTCTGATTCTGGTAGGTCAAGGCCCTCATCATCAGTTTCTTCCTCCTCTGATACTACATCTGGTCTGTTCATAGCAGAATACTTTATCTTGCTGCACTTTGCTTTTTTGTTATCTTTCAAACTGACCTCTCCCACATGGTCTTCATTGTCATCAGCAAATGTCTCCAAAATGTCTTCATCTCCATCCTCCATTTCGTAGTCACTATCAAGAAAACTATCATATTCTTCATTTGCAGGAGAACCACTTGATTCACCTTCGGTACATTTGAATTGGTGCACAGTCCTGTTCTGCAAATTTGTATAGAAAACTGGGATCTTTTCACCAACCTTCGTAGACACATTTTGCACTTCAGGAATCCCAGCCATTTCATTAGCTACAATGTCATCCCAATTAACCCAGACACAGTGTTAGCATGATCAAAGTACACTACAAAATTTTTAACCTTGTGCACAATATCAGTCAAGGCATTAGTGTCTTTGTCTTCAAGAAGAATTCTAAGGCCATCTGGGAAGGGAAATCCAGGTAACAACTAGTGAAACCTAATCTTGTCATCCTTTTTGTAGCCTAATTGATGCACAAAATCATCAAACCAGAGAAGTGACCAAGTCTGTGCCTCCAACTCATAAAAAAAGTCAATCTTTTCATCCACATAGCTTTTGAGATTACCACTATTAACAAAAACTCCACCATGATGAACCTCTATACTGAATTGACTCCCTCCGTCACCTAAATTACCAACGCAAAAAACAACACAATGCCATTAATCAAAACCCTAACAAGAACCCTGGACACATAAACCTAATCCTCTAAAACGACAATGACGACGTGGAAGGATTAGTAACGGAAAAGGGCTCACTGTACACGGGCGCAGCGTGCCCTTTGCGCCGAAGCAGCGCCGCCATGGTGCTCGGCGTGGTGGTGAGGCTGCAGGTGTCCCAGGCGCGAGGCTGCAGGAGTTCACCCGACCCTCCGTCCACGATCGGGCGCCGTCCTCCGTCCACGATGGGGCGCCGTCCTCCGTCCACGATCGGGCGCCGCCCTCACTTCTACGATGGGCCGCCGCCCCTCAGTCACCGATCGGCTGCTGCCCTCGCGTGTAATATCGGCCGCCGCCCTTCACCGTATACGATCGAGAGCCTCTCCGTATACGGTCGAGAGGAGTCAAACAAGTTACGTACCAGGAAGCCAAGGGAAACAAATACAAGGTCTTTTTTACATAACCATGACAAGTTAATTTGCCATGTGCACCCATTACAGACTAAATTAAGACCCAAATCGAGTTTAGGTACCTAAATGACACACTTTAAAAGTTTAAAATACCGGGGTGACAATTCATCAACAAAAGTTAAAGTACCGGAATTGCATTTTACTCTTTATTTCGCCAGTGCCTGGAGTCCAGGCTGATATATAGATATACTATAGCGTGGGCCGTGCTGTGAGACATGATTCACTTGCTGCTAGCGGTCTTCCTCATCCTTCGTTCCCAGCAGAGCTTCCCAGCTAACTCCACGAGTGCCTCCTCGTTGGTTTTGCCACCGGCGACGGGCTCGTACACCCCCGTGTCCATGTTCACTCTCGCCACCGGCTCCTTGAGCAGATTATTGCCGATCTCCATCAGCTTGTTCATGTTGCATTTGGTTGCGCGGTCCATCAGCAACGTATCTCCCGTCAGCGTGTCAGTCTGGATGCGCAGGTAGTTGTCCTCGCAGTGTACTTGCGCTCCTTCTTGGCCATCCCCGTCCCAATGGAAAGCACGAGGATGTCCCTGTACACGCTCGCCGCCTCTGGGTCCTCCTTCTTCCTCATCATGCGCGCCGTCTCCATGGCGGTCATCGCAGCCATGGTTGCCTTAACGGCGTCGTCGGACCCGAGTTGGGGCGGCACCGGGAGGATGTTGACGCCCAGCTGGCTGCGGACACAGAGAATCTCCTTGGTGAGCAACGACATGGCCACCATGGTGGGGTTGTTAGCCGCGATGCCGCCGTCTATGAGATGGAACTCGTGGGGGTTTCCGTCGGCATTGTGGGTGCAGAAGCTGTGCGCTGGCAGGTAGGTTGGCGCCGCCGACGTTGCGATGCAGACATCGGCGAGGCGCGTGTTCTTGTGCGGCTCCCTCTCGGCCTCCAGCGAGTTGAAGAGGATCGGCTGCATGCGATTCACGTCGAATGCCGGCAGCACGACGTTGGCGAGCGTGTCCGCCACCTTGGTGTCCTGCATCAGGCTCCGGATCTTGTCGTGAAGGAACTTGCCGTCGTACTGGGGGCCATTCATCTGCCCCCACCAGGTTTCCAGAAACTGCCACCACCTGCACAGCAAGCAGCATTAGGAGCACTCAACATCTTGATGCTGTGTGTGCAACATGAAACGGAATCTACCCTCTCTCTGGGAAGATTTTTGGGCCGTTGTCAAGGTAGAACTGGTTCAAGTCCTTGGCCACGAACAGCGGCCTCTTGTCCTCGCCCGGCGCAGTCAGCATCGCGGCAAGCAGCCCGCCGGTGCTCGTCCCGGCGATCAGGTCGAAGTAGTCGGCGATCCTAGCGTCTGGGCCGTCTCTCTCCTGCAACCAAAGTATAATATATATGTATATAATCGACTGGCCGCTTATATACATGTTTATAAATGAGATGGACAAGACACAACTGATTTTTTTTTAGATAAAGGATAAAATATCCGGCCTCTACATCCGTAGATGTACACAGCCAATTATTACAGAGTTTTGAACAAAATGAAAGAGAAAGGAGACCCAGAGTCTTAAACAAACGACTAGGACTACTGAAGACGATATAAATTCTTCCACCCTCTGTTTGTTATTTCTAGAGCAATCATCTCTAATTTCTTGCTCATCTCCGAGAGTGCGTCCTTGGTCTCCTCCTCACGCTGCAGCTGAGCCCAGAAGCGCAACCAGTACGCTCCCCTGAAAATAACCTGCATAACGGAATTAGTTTTTAATTTATTAAAAATTACATCATTCCGGCATCTCCAGATAGCCCAACACAAAGCAGCTACCCCAACCCAGATCATATTTTTGACCTTTTTATGTTGATTAGTAAGCCGATTGCCAAACATATGGCGAATAGATCTTGGACAACAGAAATACTTGGAGCTCGGCCTCCAGGTGTGCTAGAATGGTCGCCGGGATGATTCCACGGATGCCGCCACCGTCGATACTGAGCACTGTCAGAACTCTCCCCTGTTGTGCCGCCGGGAGGGGCATGCTGTACATGCTCGTCATGCTCGACAAGTTGCAACAAGCACCGATGCTTAGGATCTGCTTTTGCAAATGGGGTTCTTGGAACCAACTCTGTCCAGCTCCCAGACTCGGATTTGCTGTGTACTCCCACTCTGAAGAGCTTGATATTTATAGGTCCATATAGTTGAACCTCGTGCTGTCAACCACTAAGGATGACATTGATACTTTGCATTAAGAGGTTATTGAAACTAAGTGACATGACATGCCTGTTAATGAAATATGATGTAGATAGTTAGTGGAAGATGATGTAGATATCTTGCAATGTTAAGATAGAATTTGAGATATTGTGGATAGCTTGCATCAAAAGAGGTTTGAAGATAGTGGCATGCATGACATTTTTATTTGTGGAAGATGATGTGGATGTCTTCGACGCTGAGATAGAACTTGAGATAATGTAGATAGCTTTAAATTAGCTGGAAGTTAGTGGCATGACATGACATAAGTGGAGGATGATGAGGATGTCATGCATGTTGAGGTAGAACGTGAGATGGTGTTAATATCTTGCATTAAGATGTTGGAAGTTAGTAGCATGGCATGGCCAGTGAAAGATGATATGAATGTTTTGCATGTTGAGATAGAACTTGAGATGACATGATAGCTTGCATGAAGAGGTTGGAAGTTAGTGGCATGACATGACTATTAGTGAAAGATGATGTGAATGTCTTGAACGCTGAGATGAAACATATTATGGCATGACATGGCTATTAGTGGTAGACGATGTGGGTGTCCTGCACGTTGAGATAAAACATGTAGCCAGAATTTGCTTTACAAGAGAGATAGTTGATTTATAAAACACACACAGAGAACTAAAAAAAATCAAAAGAGGACGTAAATGATCAACAAGACACCAACTATAAATACCTATACATACAGACATCAATAATCGAGTGATCCGCGTGCATTATGGTTTAACATATCAACGTGGACAACTAAATGCTTGTGAGTGGATGCAGAGATAGCTATCATAATTATAATTGCTAGTTGGCTATAATTGCAAGTTTTAGTGGGTTGTTGATATGCATAATTTGGATATTGAGAGAAACTCTAGCAGGGTTTAGCTTTATAAGAGCATACGATTTTTGAGTACTCGCACGGTCGCACCTACACACTAAGTGACTTTTTGAGCATACGATTTTCGAAGTCATTTATAGTCAGCCATTTCAACCATCAATCTTAATATAGAATTACTCAGCTATAAATGACTTCGAAAGAAAAGGAGCTTAACTAAAAAAGTTTTCTATCTCGAGTACAACAGTTTTGGCTTAGACCATTTCTCCATCTATGATAAATGCATTTGAGACACATTAATCCTAAACCATAATTTCAAGGGCACAAATGGATTTCAAAAGAAAAAAATCATCAACTACAAAGTTTCATATCTCTTCAAGTAACATTCTGTTTCTATCTAAGGTCATGTTAAAAATTTGAAAAAAAAAATCAAAATCATTAATCCTAGCATGAGCCCCATCAGGCAGCGCATCTGTTTGCTTCTCCGCGCCACGCCACCGTAAACACCTGTGAGCACGGCCGCTAGCATCTGAACCCTAGTGCGACATCCTTCAGTGGATCTCTCCATCTACCTCCCTCTTAGTCTCCCGTAGATCTCGCAGTAGGGCGCAACCTCCTCCGATGGATTTGTCTCTAATCTGGGGCGTAACCACCATGATTGAGCTCAAAGGGGTCCTCGCGAGGTATGCATCTAGAAGAGGTTCTCGCAGAGTATCAGATCACTTGACTAAGGAGATGTTCAATCGGTGAAAAAAAAAAGATGGCGCCGTCTCAGGACGGCTCCACATGGCACCTGCTGCCGGGCAGCTGTCTTGTGGTTGCCGCCTTGTCGGGCCATGTTCCCAGTGTGTACTTGCACTAGGTCCGCACTCCACTCCTATTTTCTTTGTTGAACTGCTTGCTGCTCTAAGTAACAGGGAGATCTTCATGGTGTGACCGTGTTAGCTAGTGTTAGGCTTTGCCCTGCTTTCGCATTGATTGCTTCCTGGAAATATAGACATGATGCACGATCCAACAATGTTTTTGTCTTAGCCTGCTTGCTTGCATAATGAAAATTGTACCTAGGTGATGAGGGGACTTATAGGTTTGGAGTAGTACAACATGAATGAATGTTTGAGGTTGCTTACCGTGGCATGTAAGGTCGTAGCGATGATCACCATGAATGAATCGTTTGCACAATTAATGTAGATATGTTGTCATACATGGTTAAACATTTCTGCTATTTGTTTTGATCACTTTTGTCTGCATGACTTACATGATATGATACTTATTAAACATGAGGTATCATTTTCATTTAAATTTTAACATCCTTGAATTACTATGCATAAATAAGTTTTGATATAATCCTTATTGAGCATCACATATTTTTTTTAATAACTTAATAATATTGTTTTTTCAATCATTGCTAGGGAAGTCACCTACTTTTTGTTGTCTCAATGCATCTCAACTGGTTTTAGGGTTTAGGGTGCATGAGGAATTGAGCGTCTCGTCTGATGTTGACACAGAAAAGGGTTCCCATATGTTTAATTGGCACAAATGCCCACAATAGGAATGCTAGGCCTCGGTTCTCCATCAACGGTGTGCAGAGTTTGCTGGTCAGCTGTGGAAGACTTGAGGAGATGAATTTAACAGCAACACCAACTTCAACTTGGGCAGGTTGTGCGCGAGCTCGACAAACATGGATGATTTGTTCAGCAGCTTCTCCATCTCTCAACATCCAAAGCTCTAATGGATCATCCCATGGTCTGTGCCATCCGCTAGAGATCGAAGACGACATGTTCCAGAAGCGACGAGGCAGGTGGCAGCCACATCATCCTCCATTAGTGATAAACTAAACATGAAGTTTTACCTAATCTTGCACAGCTCCATTTATGTTGGTTGTTATTGTCTAGATGTTTGGACTTAGTAAGGACGATATTGAGACGGACCCACACCTACGTTAATGACACGACCATGTCAGGCGACATCATGACGAGTACGGACAACATCTATAATGGATCCTACCCAACATGATGCCACCTGGGCGATTCTGCACTACCGGCCGACACAAACGAGGCGAGTGGCGCAACACCGGCAATATTAATTTTAAGATTTTATGTTTTCTAAAACAATAATAATACCATACAATATATAAAAAATCAGGAGTGCCATGGTGCATGGTAAAATAAATATTTACAAAATTGACAAAATTGGCAAAAATCAGGAATACCATACTAATAAATATAAAATATATAAAGTTTAAATAAAGCGTACAAATTGATATATATATATATATAGTTCACTTTTAGATTTTCATGACATCACTTAAAGGGGTGAAATAAGAGTTTATAAACTTCAAATTTATTTATCTTTCAAATAGTACACATGGTGCTAAAAAATATTAAGCGTACAAATTGATATTCATGAAAACAGTAGAAATAGAAACATTTTGCTATCGATTCGATAAACTATAAGCATCATTGTAAATAATAGGTACTATATATGCGCAATGAATAAGCTTAAAATTTATGGAAAAGAATTAAAATTTAGATTTATATCGTCAAAATATAGACTGTAGCTAAAACTAATATAGTTTATGCAACTATTTCAACTAAATTTATATTTGAGATTTACGTAGATTCTATAAGTGAATATGGATGAAAAAAAGCATATAGAACAATATTTGATAGATTATCATAACTGAATATTTAGACAATACGGTGCCTAATTATAGCTATTATTTATGAATATTAGTGAAGAGAAAAAGATATTTAATAAAAGTAATTTGTTTTAGTTATCTCATATGATTCTAACCCGTGCAAGAGCACGGGTTGTTGAACTAGTATAAACTAATGAAAGATCACTTTTTCAAAAAAATAATAAAAGAGGAGATCACTTTTTTTGAAAAGGAAATAATAAAAGAAAAAAATCATGATGTGACCGACGCAGCACACATGCGACCTGATTTTGTGATGTACTCTAGGCTGTTCGTCCTGTCGAGAGAAAATCAAGTACTCCTACAAGATTAGAGACAGAGGTGGGATCCGTAACCACCTATGGAGGCATATACAAATCCTTACCGCGGCGTGCTTCACCACGCCATCGCCCCGCTGCTGCACACATCTCGCGGACGTTTTGCAATATAAGATACCGAGGAGATGCTCTTGATTAGCAGCAATGCAACTGCTTGTAGGAGGACCCCTGACCATTGCACGTACTCAAGGATATCGAGCTCTGCTTCTGTATTTAGCGGTGATGCCTCTCCATACCGCGGCACGCTTCACCACGCCATCACCCGTAGGCATGGGCCACAATAGCAGTGTTTTTTAGACATAATAAAATAAAATTCCAGCCTTTCTACCATCCTGAGATTGTACACAGCTAAAATTCCAGCCTTTCTATTTTTTAATAAAAGAGCCAAGGAAGTTATCTCTTAACTAAAAGATAGTCTCATACACACATTACAAAAACATGTGAGAATGTCATATAGAGTCGTTCATACTATGAGCTATCTTATCTTACTATTACTAATTGGAGGCTCCAATGGAGGCTCCACATTAATCCTCACCAGACGCGCTAGAAAAAAAGATAAATCCTTAAAATTCCCACAATAATCAGAAAGATCCAACCATCAAATTGATATGCCTTATTAACAATAACCATTGGATCTGATATGTTTTCTATAAATATTTACCCACCAATGTGTCGGTGTTTCGTACCCCGGGGGGTATTACACCAACGAGTAAATTTCTATGCGTGCTCCCTAATCCGGATGGTGATGCAAGATGGACACAACCGTTTATCCTGGTTCAGGCAAAGAGTGCCCTACGTCCAGCAGAGGGGAGAGTTTTGTATTATCTTGCACCGGGGTGCTTGTACAGGGGTGAATACAAGCGAGTCCTGAGACTTAGCGTGCGTGGAAATGTGTTGTGAATGAAGGCGTCCGAAGCCGTCGTTACGTGCCCTGAACTAAACCCTGGCATCCCCTTTTATAGGCCAAGGGGAGGCTCAGGAGTACAGAGTAGATAGGGCTGTCGTGGCGCGACGTCGAGCTACATGCACCGTGTCAAGTCGTCGAGATCAGACGCTCCGCTTGGTCTCGGCTCGAGCCCGTAGCAGCGTGGGCATTGATGGCCTGCTGGTTCTTCTCGTTCGTGGGCTGAGGCAGTCGAGGTATGGCGCTGTCATAGTCGAGCACGTGCGCCCGGGAACCCCGCAGTATGGTCGTCGAGGTGGGAAAGACAGGACACTGTGCGTCCTTTGTTCAGGTTGCGTCCGTCACCATTCCTCGAGTGGTTGGTAGCCGCCTCGGGGGCGTGATCCGAGCGACGGACGGGACGACGTAGCTGGTGGCACGAGTGTTGACGACGGCGTCAGGAGGGAATGCCGCTCGCGCCACAGTACTCGACGTGGTGTAATAGTGTTGCCTGGCATGCCTATATCCCGGGTATGGGCAGCGGAATAGGAGAAGTGACCGGCGTTCTTCTCTCCATGCCGCGCACTGTAGCCATGGGGTTAGGCGGAGCAAGCATACTTCCCACTATTACATATACTGCAGCCATGTGCGTGTCTTGGATAGGTAATGTTTGTGGGCGGACTCGAGCGGCTGCTCGCTCGAGCGCTCTCCGTCCCGCTCGAGCGGTCGCTCGCTCGAGCGGTTTACGCCATCGTCTCGAGCAGTCGTACGCTCGAGCGGTTTCCGTATTTCTCGAGCGGGTGAGCGGCCGTCGCTTGAGCGGCAGGTCTCGAGGCCTTGCGGGCTGGTAGTGGGCCGGCCCAAAGGTGAGGAGGATTGGGGTTTCTCTGGTTAATTCTCGGGAGATTTGAAGGTAAGACGGGTTGGGTCATTTTCCTCTAACGTACTGATTTAGGACCCCTAACCTAGGTACCCGACAAGAGTTTTCGAGCCCTTGTTTGATTGTGAAACTTCAAACAAGGGATCATGAAATGGAGTTAAAGTACCTAGAGTTGGGATTATTGTCGGTATTTCGAGGAGTCATTTCGTCCTTTCTCCGTGGGGCGCGCGAAGCGTCCGGCGGGGTAGTTTTCGAGGCCCCCGGAGGAGTGAGGCATTCCTCCGGGGGCTTTGAAATGAACGATTTTGGGCAAGGGTATTATTAATTGGAGTTGTGGTATCTCGAGGCGTAAGATTTTGTTCTACCGTTCGAGCCCCGAGTTTTTCCCGCTCCTCCCGTGTCGAGGAGGTTTTTTTGTATGACTCGAGCCCCGTGCCCCGGATAGGTGGGCCGGAGTCGTGATCCGGCCGCCGGATCTCTTGGATCAAATCCAAGTGACGAGGGTCCGGCACTACTCGCGGTCGAGCGAGCGCCACACCCTCTCGTGAGCCGATGGCGGGTAGTCCAAGTGAGAGCTCGTCTCCTTTCGAGGGGAGACGGCTTCGTGGCCCGGGGGCGCCCTCATTGAAGCTGGGCTCTTAGTTTCCAGAGGACCGGTCCCGTTCGAGGGGGCCGGCGGCTCGAGTGCCTCCCGTCGGCGGGATCTCTTAGATACATAGTGCCCGGCCTTGGACACGCCATCTGGGTTCGAGGGTTCGTTCTCGAGCGGAACTTTTCGAGGGTTCCTTCCCATTGGCGCCCCTAACTCGGGTGCTCGAGGGCGGCTGTTCGAACCCGTCCGTGGGTCGCCTCCGCTCCTCGAGACTTACTTGTGGGACCGGAGTCCCCGGGTTTCTTACCGTGTAAGGGACCGTCCGTCGAGACGTCCCGTCATTGCGCTCATTTGATGCGCGTTTGTCCGTGTAAGCGGCGCGCTTTTTAGGTGGAAACCGGCGTATCGTGGTGATCGTGGCGACGGTTCCGCTCCACCTCGCGTCGTGTGTGCCTAAAAAGTAGGTGACGGTTTGTCAGGGCATTTAATGCGGTTACCGTTTTTCGTCGAGTCCGCCGGGTGCGCGCGGCCGTTGGATGGCGTAATCTGGGCCGTTGAACGTGGTTCACGCGGATCATCTTGGGCTCTATAAATATAGAGGGGCAGGCTCCGGTTCTTCTTCCCCGCAATCTTGCCTTCCTCGCCGCCTACGCCAGCGGTTGTGCTCGTCTTAGATCCACCCGCCGCCGCCGTCTTCCGCAATCGCGTTGCCGCCACCGCCCGTGACCGTCACGCCGTTCTAGCCCGTGACCGCCTCGTTTCTCGCGCCACCGCTCCTGGGCGCCACCGCGCTTGCGTTGCGCCGCCGCCGTTGTTTCTCCCCGTTCCGCTCCCGTCACTGTCATGGGGAGGTCATCCAAGAAGACGGGCCAGAGCTCCGGCCAGGGCGCTGGTGGCAAAGGCAAGGGCAAGGGCAAGGGCAAGGGCGCCGCCAAGCCTTCTGTGCCGGTGGTGATGGCGGACGCGCTCCCGTGGCCTCGGTCTACGGTGACCGAGGGAATGCTGCTCAATCTGGTGAACGGCGGATTACTTCCGCCTAATCCGGCGGAGGGGTTACCGGAGTGGAGGGTGCCGGACGACGGCGACCTCGAGCCCAATCCCCCGCAGGGCTACATTCTGAGCTTCATCAGGTTCCACCGGCGGGGACTTGGTGCGCGGCCGAGCCGCTTCATGCGGGCGCTCCCCCACCATTTCGGGGTCGAGCTCCAGCATTTCAACCCCAATTCCATCTCGCTCGCGGCTACCTATGCCGCCGTGTGCGAGGGATATTTGGGGATGGCGCCGCAGTGGGACCTGTTCACCCACGTCTTCAAGGCGACGCTCTTCACCAAGGCGGTGAAGAGCAAGAAGGCCGCCGACGACGACGGTGGTGATGATGACGAGGAGGAGGAGGAGAACGAGGAGGACAATGAGGAAGAGGAGGAGGAGAAGGAGAAGGAGGAGGAGGTGCAGCCGAAGATCCGCCGCTATGTTCGAGCGGGTTCCTGCTCGCTCGGGCTGAAGAGGAAGGAATGCTGGTTGTCCGGCACGTGGTCGTCGAACAACGCCAACTGGGATCGAGAATGGTTCTACCTCCGCAACGAGGGGGGCCTCTTCCCGGAATATACCGGTGCAGTGCTAACCGAGCCCGGCTTCAACTGGGCGCATGGCCAGCCGGCGGCGCGCCAGCCCCGCATGAACTCTTTGCTCGACGCCATCTCGAGCCTGCGCAACCGGAGGTCCGGCAACTTCTTCCTCAACATCGCGCATGTGGTGGCCGAGTTCCACATGCCCGCCGGGTGCTTCCGCGCCGAGCGCCCGCCGCGGCTCGACTCGATGACGGAGAACGCCGACCCGCGGCGCTTGCAGCCGCCAGGATGTCCGACGAGCTCTCCCGGCCGCCACGATCGTGGCTCGGGTGCGTGACGCGATCGACGGGGAGGAACTTTGGCGAGAACCAAGTCGGCCTCTTCCGCATGCGCCCGGAGTACAACCCGCTCGGCTACGTAAGTTTTCTCGAGATCCTCTTTTCGTCGTTTCTTTTACTTGAGCAATTCTTATCGAGGCCCGCTCTTTTGTCCGTAACATCAACGACCACGCGGAGTCGAGGCCTCCGGTGAAGGAGGACGCGCCCGACCGCGAGGTAAGACGCTTGAGGGGTGAGCGAGCACATACCGCCGTGGTCTCGAGGAGGGAGGAGAAGGCGCGAAAGCCCTTGCGCTAGAGGAGAAGGAGAAGCGCAAGGCCAGGGCGCCGCCGGAACGTGAAATACGCCCGGCGGCGGACCCGACCGACCGGACCCCAGCCTCGAGTCGTCCGATGAGGACGAGGAGGAAGATGACGATGACGATGATGACGAGGCGACCGTCGCTGATGACGCCGTCGTCGCCGAGCCCCGACGCTTGCTCGCTCTCGCGTGCAGGAGCCAACGTTGGCGCCAGCCTTCGCGCGACGACTCGTCGCTCGTTCGAGCGGGTCAGCAGGAGGGGTCGTCGAGCCGCGGTGCTCGAGCGCCGTCGCCGGCCCAAGCAGGGCAACGGGGTGGGGCGTCCCAATACTCCAGCCGCCGCACTCGCTCGTCGTCGCCGGCTCAGGCAGGGCGGCGGGAGGAGTCGCCCCGTCCTTCTAGCCATGGCGGGCGGGCGCCGTCTCCGGCGCGGCAGGCGCCGTCTCCGACGCGGCGGGAATCTTCCTCCCGCCACCGTTCCTCTTCAACGGGCGCGCACACCCGGCAGCAGGAGGCTGCAAATGTGCGCACTTCATCTTCTGCACAGTCCGGCGAGCAGCGCCGGGCTCCCTCTAGCGACCGCCGGGCGGAGCGGATCCCGACCCGCGGGTCCCAGGATCCCGTGAGGGACGCTGTGCCCGAGCCGCCCAAGGAGTCGGCTAAAACGGGAGCGGCCGCTAGGGTCTCGAAGCCCTCGAGCGGCACAAGCAGCGGGCTCGAGGCCCCCAAGTCCTCGAGTGACTCGAGGGGGGCAACTGAGGCTCGGAAGCCCCCGAGCGCTCCGAGCAAGCCAAGCGGCTTGAGCAGCGCTACTCCGACCGCAGGTAAGTCTCCCGGTCGACCTACTCCCTAATGCATTGTTTTGTTTGTGTGCGAGTATTTTGTCACAATGATTTTTTGTTTTTCTCTTTCTTCCAGACTAAGCGTTCCCCGCAGCCCTTGCCATCCCTCCCTTCCATGGTGCCTACTAAGAGGCCGAGGACCACGGGAGGGTCGAGCGGCACCCCGTCGATGCCGTGGAGTGACTCTCCCTCCCTCTACTCCCATTTGGTTAGAGCGGGCCAAGGATGCGCTCAAGCGCGGCAGTCTGATGGCAGCCGCATCCCGTGTAGGTGCCGGGGTCGTGGCCAAGGCAGCGGAGGAGAAGGACGCCCCCACCACCACGGCCTTGACCGCCGTCCCGCTCGAGACCCCGGCATCGTCGCGCGGCGGGTGACGCGGCGGCGGGCGAGCAAAGGGCAATGGTGTCGAGCCGGCGACGGGGCCGGATCGGAGCAGAGCCCATCGTGCTCGAGGAGAGTCCGGCTCGGGCGCCCGCCTCTTCCCGGGCCGGGTCGGCCCGCGCCGCTCGAGGAGGAGCGCAGGGGAGAAGGAGGGGAGGAGACGCCCGCAGCCCCGCCGACCGGCCCGTGGGAGATGTGGAGATGCAGGAGGCGGGACCGGTGCCTGAGCTTCAGCCGAGCCGGGCCTCAACCCCTCCTCGGGACATGGAGGTCGAGTCCTCAGCTGGGCAACGGGTTGAGGAGGGTGAGGCCCAGGCTGCCGCTCGAGAGGATGCGCTCGAGGAGCACCCTGCTGCCACACCGGAGGGTGAGAAGGCGGAGGAGCCGGTGGCGCAGCAGGTGGGACCGGTGGTGCAGCCTGCCGCCGCTGGCATCGAGGAGATCCAGCCGCAAGTGGAGCAGCGGGCTGAGCAAGAGGAGCAGCAGCTGGAGGTGGGGCAGCAGGCGGAGCCGCCCGCCGCTGTAGGCGGCGATGAGCACCAGGGCGGCGATCAAAGGGAGGAGCGACACGAGGAGCACTGCCTGGCGCCACATCAGGCGCCGCTGCCACAGCCGCGGTTGGGGGAGGTCGTGGTGCCTCACCTTGTGCCCGACTCGACGACGGGCGAGGTGGAGTTCACCGTTATGTCCGAGGCCGACCACCGGGAGGAGGCCCAGGAGGAGGCAGACGGCGGCAGCCATCGTTGACGGCCATATGCGGTCGGTTGGTCTCGGACCCGTTGAGCCCTCCGATGCCTCTATTGAAGAACGGAGGAGGCTTCGAGGCGCGGCGCTCGCCCCAGAGGCGTCCTCTTCCTGTGGCCTCGCCGCAACGTCCGACGCCCGGGCCGAGCGGGTGGTGACGGCGGGCGTCGATTTGGAGGCGTGAGGAGACTCCACTCCTCCGTCGACAAGGAGATGCGGGAGGAATTCCCTTTGTGGGAAAGGCCGCCGCCGGTGCTCCCCGACCCTCTCGACCACGAGGCCCCCGCGATCGTGATGAACGATCGAGGGAGCTCGAGGCGCATATGGAGGCCGAGGAGCGCCGTCGCTGGCTTGAACACGCCCGAAGGCCGCCCGTCGCTCGTCTCCGAGGACCCGCCCGGCTTTCTTCTCGTAAGTACCTTCGAGCACGACTCCCTTTTATTTGTGTTTGACTTATCGCTACTTGTATTTGACTTTTCCTCTCTCGTGGCTTAGACGGCGCAAAGCCGTTCATACGCCAAGTCGGTTCACATCCGCGCGCCTCCGTGAGAGTGAGGACGAAATCCGGCGGTATGTGCGCTTGGGGCGGGATGCTGAGGCAGAGCTGCACCGGTCTGCACGGCTTCTTCGAGAGGCCAACGCCGCCCTGGACGCCGCCAAGGAGGATGCCAAGAAAGCCCACGACGAACTCGCTCGAGTGGCGCAGGAGGCCGGGGCAGCGCAGCAGGAGGCAGGTGAGAAGCTCGCTCAGGCCGCGCAGGAGGCCGAGACCGCTCGTCGGAATTATGCGCAGCTGCATGCGGCCTTCGAGCAGCTCAAGCAGGACGCGGCTACCGCGCTGCTGGGCTACAAGGCCAAGCAGCGGGACATGGAGCAGCTTCAGAAGGAGAAGGCCGGCGTCGAGGCTTACGTGAAGGAGCTGCAGGCAACGGTCACCCGGGTGGCTGCCGAAAAAGAGGCCCTTGCTAGCGCGCTTGAAGCGGAGAAAGAGCGGGCCAGCGGTCTCCAGACGGAAGCGGTAAATCTCCGCCTAGAGATGACGACGAAGGACCTTGCCATCCAGGGTGCCGGCAGGGCTTATGAGGAGCTGCGCGTGGAGAAACACGACGTCGAGCGCGTCCTCCAGAGAAAAGAGGGTGAACTTACGCGGCGCTCGATCGTGAGCAAAGGCTCTCGACCCGCCGCACCGGTGAGTGCTCGAGTCTTTTAGTCCTTTTTGTGCGTGACTTATACGGGTTGCTCGAGTACCCGATTAAGTACTTGATTCTTGTCATCTTTTTCAGGTTTGGAGGCGGACCGGCGGGCGCGCGTGAGGACGCAAGGCGACCTGTGTGTTGCTTGATGGCGAGGTTTCGTCCAAGGCCCGCATCACCGGCGCCATCGACACCCTCAGCGCCAACTGGGGCTTCGCGCCCGTGGTGGACGTCGAGGGGCCAGACGCCGGCCGTGGGTACGCCAACCGAGTCGTCGAGTTCGGCGCTTCTCTGCGGGGCCGTGTCCGAGATGCCCTCGTCTTCGCCGTGCGCCGGACGATGGCTATCTTCTACTCGGGGTTCAGCGTCTCGAGGGAGGAGGCCCGGACCGGGATGGAGGCCGTGGCGAGCGGCTTTGCCTACGTCGAGGGCGAGCAAGAAGGAGGGGTCAACCCCGGATCGAGCAGCTCAAGGCCGAGGCCGAAGAACCGGGCGCCCGTCTTGGAGGCGATCTCGCCGCATGAAGTCCTCCCGCCAGCGTAGAGTAGATTCCAACCGGCCCGCGAGCCGTAATCCTGGGCAACAAGGCCCTTGTAAGAAAACAAGTATTTTTGGTTATGGGAGTGGCCCAAGTGGCCTTGAACCGTCATACTCGATGTTTATAATCGTTAATCGTTATGCTCTAGTTTTCTCCTTGCGCTTGATGTCATTTTCCACTTCCCGCCTTTACTTTGTTTTAGCTAAGCGTTGGCGCCGTGCTCGGACCATTTCGAGAGGGGATGAGTTAAGGTGCCGTAGCTCGGAAGCGTGGGAAGCCTTGTGCTCGATCGCCCGGCTCGACGAGCTCGAGGTAACGCAAATACTTAGCTTTCGAAAAGTTTCGAGGCGAGGAGGGGAAAGATTACGTCGAGCACCGTTTCGAAAAAACTAGGGCGTTTTTCGAGGACTTCGTGGGGTTCCCCCCGGTCTAGCTCCCCGAGGGGGCTTGACTTTGTGGAAACAAAGTCGAGCCCACCTTGCGTATGAACAAAAAGTAAGAAATTGACTTATTTACTCATACGAGCGCTAAAATTTTAAGCGAAAATATGTACAAGGCATCGAGGCCTAGGAGAAAAAGCGACGTAGCTGTTCGATGTTCCACGCGTTGGTGAGGGTCGAGCCTTTTCCGTCGGCTAACTTGTACGTCCCCGGTTTCAACACTTTGACCACGATGAACGGACCTTCCCTGTGGAGGAGTCGCCTTGTGGCGCCCTTGTTATCTTGGCGTCGACGGAGCACGAGATCGCCGACGTTGAAATCCTCTTGCGCACATTCTTTTCGTGATATTGCCGTAGCTTCGTTGGTAGCGCGCAGAGTGTAGGAGCGCCGTGTCTCGAGCTTCTTCAGCCTTGGTCGATGGCGTTTGCCGTCTTTCCAGATTTGTCCGCTCGTTGTAGGCCCCGAGTCGAGGGGACCCGTATTCGAGGTCGGTGGGGAGGACGGCCTCGACCCATAGACCAAGAAGAACGGGGTGAACCCGGTGGCTCGACTCTCGCCGTCCGCAAACTCCACAGACGATGGGAGTTCGCCACCCACTTGTTGCCGTGTTTGTTCAAGCGTTGGAAAATCCTTGGCTTTAGACCTTGCAAGATCATGCCATTTGCGCGCTCGACTTGGCCGTTAGTTCGAGGGTAGGCGATCGCCGACCGTTCACACGGATGTGGTTCCGATCGCAGAAGTCCAAGAACTTTTGCCCGTGAACCGGGTGCCATTGTCGGTAATGATGATGTTAGGGACTCCGAAGCGATGGATGATGTCGGTGAAGAACTCGACCGCTCGCTCCGAGCGGATGTTAGTGATGGGCTTGGCCTCGATCCACTTGGTAAACTTATCGATGGCCACGAGCAAGTGGGTGTGGCCTCCCGTCGTCTTTTTGAGGGGTCCGACCAGATCGAGCCCCCAGACCGCAAATGGCCATGTGAGGGGGATCATCTGGAGCGCGTGTGCCGGAAGATGCGTTTGCTTGGCGTAGAATTGGCATCCTTCACACGCTCGAACAAGCTTGATGGCGTCAACGGTTGCGGTGGGCCAAGAAAAGCCTCGCCGGAAGCGTTCCCGACAAGGGCTCTTGGCGCGGCGTGGTGACCACAAGCTCCCGAGTGCATGTCTCTCGAGTAGCTTCCCGCCTTCCTCGATCGAGATGCACCGTTGGAGTACGCCGGTTGGGCTCCGGCGATAGAGCTCTCGTCGTCTCCGTAAAGGACGTAAGTTTTGGCTCGACGAGCTAGTCGTCTCGCCTCGTTCGATCCTTCGGCGCTCCCCTCGAATGAGATACTCGAGGAATGGTGCACGCGGTCGGTTGGCGGGCTCGTAGCCCGGTCGATCTCCATGACCGTGGCCCCGTCGAAGGGGGCTCAACACTGGTCCCGCCCCAGCCCCCGAGTCCCACTTTACGGATGGCTCATGGAGGTCTTTCGAGAAGACGTCTCGGTGGTAGCGGCGCTCGAGATGAAGCGATTTTGGCCAGCCTCGTCTCGCAGCCTCATTGAAGCGCCTTGGGATGTGGTTGAGCTCGAGACCATGGAAACCGGCTTCCAACTTGCGCACCTCACCGCAAGATGCGTCCATTTTTTCGTCATGGCAGCTCGAGGCTTTCATTACTTGGTCGATGACAAGCCGCGAGTCGCCCGAGCATCGAGGCGTCGGACCCCAAGCTCGATGGCAATGCGCAACCCATTAACGAGCGCCTCATACTCGCCATGTTGTTCGAGGCGGCAAAGTGGATGCGTACTACGTAACGCATGTGTACTCCGAGAGGTGAGATGAAGAGCAAGCCCGCGCCGCTCCCCGTCTTCATAAGTGACCCGTCGAAGTACATGGTCCATAGCTCGGCCTCGGATCCGGACCGAGGGGAGTTGGACGTCGGTCCACTCGCCGACAAAGTCAACCAAAGACTCGAGATTTGATAGCCTTTCGTGGGGCGTACGTGATGGTCTCGCCCATGAGCTCGACCGACCACTTGGCGATTCGACCCACGACTTCCCGGTTCTCGATAATTTCCCCAAGTGGGAATGATGTTACCACCGTCACCGGTGGCTAAGAAAGTAGTGCCGGAGTTTTCGACGGGTGAGTACGATTGCGTAGAGCAGCTTTTGGATATGGGGGTATCGAACCTTGGCGTCCGAGAGCACCTCACCGATGAAATACACCGGCCGCCGGACGGGGAGCGCGTGCCCTCTTTCCCGCCTCTCGACCACTATGACCGTGCCGACCACCCGAGTGGTTGCGGCAACATAGAGGAGGAGGGATTCGGCGGGTAGACCGTCTCGAGCCGGCCGAGGCGGCACGAGCACGGAGGAGATGTGAGCATGCTCTTCAATTTCGAGAGGGCCTCCTCTGCCTCAGGCGTCCACGTGAAGTGCTCGGATTTTCTGAGGAGCCGGTACAGAGGCAAAGCTTTTTCTCCCAGCGCGCAATGAACCGACTGAGTGCAGCTAAGCATCCAAAGGATCTTTTGTACCCCTTTAGGTCTCGAATCGGCCCCATTCTCATGATGGCCGCGACCTTCTCGGGATTGGCCTCGATGCCGCGCTGGGAGACGATATACCCTAACAACATGCCTCGAGGCACGCCGAAGACACACTTCTCGGGATTCAACTTGATGTTCTTAGCCCGGAGGCATCCAAACGTCAACTTGAGGTCCTCGACAAGGTTTTCTACTTTTCGAGTCTTGACAACGATGTCATCGACGTAGGCCTCGACGGTCTCTCCTATGTGTTTTTCGAAGACATGGAGCATGCAGCGCTGGTATGTTGCCCCGGCCAAGGCCGAAAGGCATTGTGACATAACAATACATGCCCATGGGGGTGATGAATGAAGTCGCGAGCTGGTCGGACTCCTTCATTTTGATTTGGTGGTAGCCGAGTAGGCGTCGAGGAAAGAAAGTACTTCACAACCCGCAGTGGAATCAACGATTTGATCTATTCGAGGTAAAGGAAATGGGACTTTGGGACATGCTTTATTTAAACTAGTGTAATCTACACACATCCTCATTTTCCCATTCTTTTTCTCTACTAATACGGGATTAGCTAACCACTCGGGATGATGTACCTCCTTGATGAATCCGGCCTTCTCGAGCTTCTCGACCTCTTCGCGGATGATCCTACGCTTCTCCTCGTCGAAGCGGCGCAGCGTTGCTTGACAGTCTTGAACCGGACGGATCTCCAAGGCGTGCTCGGCGACATCCCTCGGTATGCCGTGCATGTCCGAGGGACTCCACGCAAACATGTCGGGCCGTTTGCGCGGAGAAAGTCGACGAGCACTGCTTCCTATTTGCTGTTAAGGGAGGCGCTGATGACCAGCGTCTTTTCCCCCGAGGAGCTTGGATCGAGCGGAATCTTCTTGGTGTCGTCGGCGGGGTCAAAGTTGCCAGCCTGTCGCTTGGGTGTTGGAGGAGAGGCTCCAGCCGCCATGTGATCGAGCATCATGGCTAGGTCTTCGATGTTCCCAAGCACGTTCATCGCTGATTCCCGTTCTCGACGCACTCCACATCGCAGTGGTAGGCGTGTTCGTACGTGAACCGACAGCTGATGACTCCTTTCGGTCCCGGCATCTTGAGCTTGAGGTAGGCATAGCCGGGGATCGCCATGAACCTTGTGTAGCACGGCCCGCCCAGATAGCGTGGTACGTCCCCTCGAAACCGGGTACGTCGAAAGTTAAGACCTCTCGACGAAAGTTCGAGCGTGTCCCAAAGACGACGGGGAGGTCGATGCGGCCGATCGTGAGCGCTTTCTTGCTGGGACCACCCCGTGGAAGCCCCGGCGCTCGGCCGGAGATCAGCTCTAGTGAGGCCGAGCAACGTGAGGGTCTCCATGTAGATGATGTTGAGGCCGCTACCTCCATCCATGAGTACCTTGGTGAAGCGGGCGTTGAGGATGATCGGCGCGACGACGAGAGGGTACGAGCCGGGATTGGTGACATGGTCGGATGATCATCACGGCCGAACGTGATGGGAGCATCCGACCGCCGAGGAATTGAGGCGTGGCGGGTTTTATGGCGAAAACCTCCCCGCGCTCGGCCTTCCGCTCTCGGCGTGTCATCTGGGTGGTCGGGCCGCCGTAGATCATGTAGCACTCGGTGATGGGCGGATACCCACCGTCGTCGTCGTCGTTGGCTCGATCCTCGTCACCCTTATCCTTCTTGCCATCGTCCTTGTCAATGCCAAGCTTCTTGAAGTAACCTCGAAGCATACGGCGGTCTTCGAGGTTATGCTTGACCGGCTCCTTATGGTAGGGGCACGGCCGCTTCAAGATCTTGTCGAAAACGCCCCCATCCGGAGGGGGTCTAGGCTTTTTGCGCTCGGGCCGCGGCAACCTCGTCTTCCACGACCGCGCGCTTGCCTTGCTGATTGCCTTTCTTCTTCTTCCCGCTCTTCTTCTGGTCCTTGCTCGTGCCCTCACCGCCTCCTGGGGACGGCGCGGGCTTGTTCCCAGCCCCACCAAAGAAGGCCCCCACGGCCTCGTCGCCGGCAAGCCGTAGTCGGCGACGACGTCCATGAGCTCGTTCACCGTCTTTGGGCGGTTGCGCCCGAGCTCGCACGAGCTCTTTGCACGTGGTGCCTGAGACAAACGCCAAGATGACGTCGTGGTCTGGGATGTGCGGCAGCTCGGTGCGCAGTTTGGAGAAACGTCGAGCAAAATCCCGGAGAGATTCCGTGGCATTTTGTTTGCGATTCTACGGAGATCCCACGAGTTGCCGGGTCGGACGTACGTGCCTTTGAAGTTCCCTTCGAAAAATCCTGGACTAGGTCGGCCCAATCGTGGATCTGATGGGGGGAGCTCCTCGAGCCACCGTCGAGCGGTGTCAGAGAGAAACAGTGGGAGCTGGCGTATGATTGCCTTATCCTCTCGAGCCCCTCCCAGCTGGCAGGCCAGCCGGAAGTCGGCCAGCCAGAGTTCTGGCTTGGTCTCCCCGTTGTACTTGACCACGCTCGTGGGGGGTCGAAACGGGTTTGGCAACGGTGTGTTGCGGATAGCTCGACTGAAGACTCGAGGGCCTGGTGGCTCGAGAGTCTGCCGATCTTCGTCGCTGTCGTAGCGTCCCCCTCGATGGGCCTTGTAGCCACGGTCCTCGGCACCCGCAGCCTTGCGTCGTCGGTTGTCGTTGATGTCATGACGCGCATCTTGAAGCGCGCGGTTGTCGAGGATGCGTTCTCGAGCCGGGTGCTCTACCACCTCGAGCCTCGGTGGACGGAACCCTCCCGCTCGTGTCGTGGTTGTTGCGGGGCTACCTCACGCTGTCTCGAGGCTGAGCTTTCGGCCTGCTGGACGGCCGCGACTTGGAGGAGCCCTTGGATCTCATCTCGTATCCGTAATGCATGCGGATTCGAGGGCGCCGGCATGTCCCGCAGCAGCATAGCTGCCGCAAGTACATTCTGGCTTGCTCGAGGGAAATGGGCTGGCTCGGGTGGCGCTTCCGGTCGCCCGTCGTTGACGATGCGGTTGAAGACGTCTCGCGCCTTTCCTCGAGCGCCAAGAGCTCGAGGAGGGGGCGGATGGTTCTGCTCAAGCGCGTGCTTGAGTAGTTCTAGATTTGCGCGTTCCTCATTCATCTTGGCCTCGATTTCCCTGAGCTGAGCCCATTGTGCCGCTTGAGCGTCGTCTTCAAGCCGTCGGTTATCTTGGGCTTGTGGTGGCGGTCCGCGTGGCTCAATCACCGCGGGGCTGCGGCCGCCGACGTCCCGACCGCCGGGGTCACGTCCGCCCGGTTGGCTGTAGGGACGGCCACGGCGGCGCCATCTCCGGGTCTCCTCATCCGACGGAACGTTGTCGTTGAGATGAAAACACTCGCGAGCCGGGTCATAGCACCCCGAGTCCGAGTCATCGGAGTCCGGGTTAGCGCGGACGGCGTCCCGGGCCTCCCCGTGCTCTCCTCCTCGATCTGCGGCGCATATCCCCGACCGCGGTGTGGCGTTGTGAGCCGTGTGCTGTCAAACCCGCGGTCCACCGACGCCGGCCATACGATCTCCAGGTCCATGGTGACACGCAGGGAGGGCCGGGGCTCTCCTCCCGCGGTCCCATGACCGACCGGATCTCGTTGGCATACGTGGTGGCGGCGTTAGTAAACCCAAACGGGAGCCTGCGATGAGCTCGGTAGATCCCGTGCGGCAGCAGGTTGGGCGACGTCGGTCGTGCACGCGTTCGAGGCGCTACGCCGGGCTCTCTTGACGAGCGCATGGCAAACGTGAAGCTAGGGTCCACGTCAAGGACTCCCTGTCCATGTGGCACCTCCCGCCGCACACTTGGCACCTCGGCTGGGTGCGTTGTGGCATCTGGCTGGGAGGGCACACGAGCAGGGTGCTCAAGGCTCTGTGCTTGCTGGCCGTGATGGCGATGCTGGTGGCGTCGGCGACGTGGTGGCGAGCCATGGTGGCGCGGTCGGCACGCGGCCTTACCAGCGTGCGGGGGTGACGAGCGTCCCCCTCCTGGTTCACCGATCGAGAGTAGAGTCATGTCGTGGCCTGGGCCGAGCGACACGAACTCTAGACTTCCAAACCAGATCACCGTGGCGAACGGAAACGAAGGAGTGGGTGATGCCATCCGGAAAATGGCGGGAATCGGGTGAAAACACGCGAGTTCCCCTACCTGGCGCGCCAACTGTCGGTGTTTCGTACCCCGGGGGGTATTACACCAACGAGTAAATTTCTATGCGTGCTCCCTAATCCGGATGGTGATGCAAGATGGACACAACCGTTTATCCTGGTTCAGGCAAAGAGTGCCCTACGTCCCCACAGAGGGGAGAGTTTTGTATTATCTTGCACCGGGGTGCTTGTACAGGGGTGAATACAAGCGAGTCCTGAGACTTAGCGTGCGTGGAAATGTGTTGTGAATGAAGGCGTCCGAAGCCGTCGTTACGTGCCCTGAACTAAACCCTGGCATCCCCTTTTATAGGCCAAGGGGAGGCTCAGGAGTACAGAGTAGATAGGGCTGTCGTGGCGCGACGTCGAGCTACATGCACCGTGTCAAGTCGTCGAGACTGTAGACGCTCCGCTTGGTCTGGCTCGAGCCTGTAGCAGCGTGGGCATTGATGGCCTGCTGGTTCTTCTCGTTCGTGGGCTGAGGCAGTCGAGGTATGGCGCTGTCATAGTCGAGCACGTGCGCCCGGGAACCCCGCAGTATGGTCGTCGAGGTGGGAAAGACAGGACACTGTGCGTCCTTTGTTCAGGTTGCGTCCGTCACCATTCCTCGAGTGGTTGGTAGCCGCCTCGAGGGGGCAGTGATCCGAGCGACGGGACGGGACGACGTAGCTGGTGGCACAGAGTGTTGACGACGGCGTCAGGAGGGAATGCCGCTCGCGCCACAGTACTCGACGTGGTGTAATAGTGTTGCCTGGCATGCCTATATCCCGGGTATGGGCAGCGGAATAGGAGAAGTGACCGGCGTTCTTCTCTCCATGCCGCGCACTGTAGCCATGGGGTTAGGCGGAGCAAGCATACTTCCCACTATTACATATACTGCAGCCATGTGCGTGTCTTGGATAGGTAATGTTTGTGGGCGGACTCGAGCGGCTGCTCGCTCGAGCGTTCTCCGTCCCGCTCGAGCGGTCGCTCGCTCGAGCGGTTTACGCCATCGTCTCGAGCAGTCGTACGCTCGAGCGGTTTCCGTATTTCTCGAGCGGGTGAGCGGCCGTTGCTTGAGCCAGCAGGTCTCTGAGGCCTTGCGGGCCTGGTAGTGGGCCGGCCCAGTGTGAGGAGGATTGGGGTTTCTCTGGTTAATTCTCGGGAGATTTGAAGGTAAGACGGGTTGGGTCATTTTCCTCTAACGTACCTGATTTAGGACCCCCTAACCTAGGTACCCGACACAATGTCATTATTATTTATTTAATTTATTAAAACTCAAAATACGACCACAAAGTAAAAGTAGTAACCTAAACTGGCCGCAGCGCCGACTTCGCAGGCTTCGTCGAGGCCGTGCAGATGAATATGGTGGTACCCGTCGAGCGGCTGCTAGACGGCAGGATGCCGGAGCGGAAGGCGGACGCCCTCCTGGCCGGAGCTGCTCTACCGGTATGTTCGCTGTTGACGCAGCCAACCACGTTCTTTTTGGCTTCCTGGCACCTCGATGACAGATGGCCGCCGCCCACCAGCGGATGATCATCAAGGGAAGAAGGTATTGGTAACTTCCCCTTCTTTTTTGCATACGGCTGAATGATGGATTAAGACTTGAGCAAGGGAAGTTTGATTGTCCAAAACTCTGGTGCAGAACCGATTGGATCCATCCTGTACGTCCCTAGGCAGCACCAACAGAGGTACATGCTGTTGCATGGTCCTTCCTGTCGGCAAGTTATCGTAACTTCCGGTGAAAAAAATAATTATATGGTTCATCCTGTGACCGTGCCCCAACACAGGTACATGCTCTTCGAATCTTCGATTGTTCTTCTTGCCGCTGGGTTATCGAACAAAGATAACTAGGACTATTCAATGGTTCATTCTTATTGTAGATTGTTTTTTCTTTTTCTGAAACCGACATAAATCTTATGTTAAAATGGTTTCCGATTGTCCACCCAATCCATCATGTCATTCATTATAGATAAAAAACATAAAAAATAGTCAACGAGAAAGTGCTTGATAGAAATGAGCAACCAGAAAGTTGCATTATCATTACCTGGAATATTTACATTGATTATTTTTACTTGCATAGTTCCTTGATTTTAGCGGTAAAATATCCAAACAACAAATCATCTTCTACTTAGATGACAAATCAATCAAAACCTATTTCCTTAGTAGCAAACACGTTATATGTAGAGATGAACCTAAATTAGCTTGATTGAAAAGGAAGCATATTATTGACAGAAAGAAAAAGAAAAAAAAAATATGTAAAGGTAGATTGGAATGATGTCCATGTCAAACGAAAAATTCTACAATGCCGCAACAAATGGTGCTTCCTTTCAACACATTCTGCAATGCAACAATAAAATGTTCTGTAATACAACAATGGAAGAGAAGTGTACCTGTAGGTAAAGCAGAAAATTGGAAAAAATTGCCATCCAAGCCTGAATAATGGATAAGCTTTAATTTGACTGCCTTAATGTTAAATATTTTTAGCCTTCAAAATAAGGTCTCATATACTCATTTGATAGTAGCAAATATGTAAGAATCTTACAATGGGATAAAAATGCCAAGCATGCCAAATTTGACTATAAATATCTAAATAATAATATTACTATATTAAATGCATAATTTAAACAATAATTGAAATTAATTGGGCTACAAACTCAGATCATTGTTCTTTAGTAATTATTATTACCTTTTCAATTAGTTTACGTTATTAGAAGACATAAAATTAAAAATCTGTTGGACATGAAACTGTGCCTAATGCTTCGGACTACACACAACTCCCTCATCCTAAGACAACACCGAATGAAAGCTAACCAACGAAGCAGTAAGAAAATCATCAAAATCAATGAAATAAATAAAAAAACAACCCCTGAACTTGAAGGGCTTATGTCTATAACAAACTGAAAAACAATAATCTTCCTTTCTCTAACAACCTTTCTCCCTTATTTAAATTATTAGTAAGGCAATCTAGCCAAAAAGAGTTAACACTGAAACCAGCCAAAAAAGCATTGGTGCAAGACAATCAAGGTCAACAAGGTAATATACCACTTATTCACTTTGCTTCTAAATGCAATTTTTCCATTGAATACTATATTGATTAGTATATCCACTTATTGTCAAATCTGTTGTTCCTATGTAGCAAAACAAGCTACGTTAGAAAGCATCATGGTAACCTAAGCAGTCATCTACCTCAACAATTTGGTAGTAAGAAGCGGCATAACATCTGACCTAGATACCAATATCATAATGTTACCACCTCCTTTTCAAGGGCACAAAAAGTTATCCATTATTTCCAAATAAAATAAGTAATGGCGATATGTCAAAGGATCTCAGAACAACACCATAGCTGCGGCAATTAAAGCCATTGACAAAACAAAAGATGGAAACAAACAAACGACAAGCCACACATTAGTAGTATGGACACCAAAAGGACTTCAAAAAATTCATCAAAGAAGGAAGACTAATTTACGAAAACAGTTGGAGGTACACATCTCAATATCCAATACCCATCATGTTGTTAGTTTTTTTATATTCAGGTGAAGCAACCTCTTAATATTGTCATCGACAAAGTTTGATTCCCGAAGAGGGATATGCAAACATGCCCATATACTTTGCTAAAATAGCATGTCCATATACTACACAATGTCAGCCATTATTGGATAAAAAAAAGGAAAAGAAAAGACCCAACCAGAGAAACACATTTGCTATGATACAATAATCTCTCTCCATCATGCGCATGTTTGCCACTCTGCATTCAAACAAAACTTTACATGGAAAGAAATTTTAATTAGCTAAGTATATATTAAGCATAAAATTTTATTTCTTAAGTATCTCAAAGTTACCCCGTGCGGGAGCACGGGTTGATGGACTAGTATGCTAAATGTTAGTACTATGTAATAACTTGGCTTAGAGTTAGCAAGCTGACTCAACCACTGCGGATGCTCTAAGACAGATTTTCTCACGACAAGAAGAGGAAAGAGAAAAGCAACATAATTTAATTAGCCCAACAAGGACAAGGGACCAACTAAAAAAGTACTCTTCAATTCAATTCAAGAAGCGCCAACACAATTAATAAAGACAACCATTATCAATGTCTTTAGGCTTCTGCAACCACGCTTCAACAATGAACGCTCTTCCTTCTTATGCAAGAAAGACCACAGACTAATCCATAAGTCGCTCTAAAGATTACATGTAAGCTATGAGCATAGCACACGTGCTGCCACGTGAAAATCCATTTTTGCGATCATTCGCGTGGAGGGGAAGACAGCGAACAGCAACAGCTCTTCTACCCGTGCATGATGTCAGTGCTGACAAAGGTTCAAAAAGCAAAATATTTATTTTGAAATGCTCTAACCCCCCCCCCCCCCCCCCCCCCCCGGCACACCCAACAAAAAAATTGGTTACCAAACTTAAGACAAACGTCATTTAGCCAAGGGCCAAACTGGTAGTTCAATTATAACAGTGATGTGGATTGCATTGCAACAAATCTTGCAAAATGACAATCAAAAAACAAATGTTGGATTATATCATTGGCTCCACAAAGCAACATTTGACATTTTATTGTGAAGTGCTGAGTTGTCTCTAGTAAGTGTAAATCTTTTTATTAAGTACCATAGAAAATCTCAGTGGTCCCTTATCATGATAATGTACATAGACTCTTTTTTTCCGATATGACACACTGCCTAATCATGGTCCTGTTTACAGACCGTACCCATGTTTAAAAGGCTATGTACATAGACTCCCTTGTCCGGTAGGACACACTGCCTAATCATGGTCGAGTATATAGACCGTACCCAAGAAAAAGGCTATTCTTAGTCATCTAGAACAAGCAAGAGGTGTTGTGGTCAAAAAAAAAAAAAGTCATCTAGAACAAGTTTGACAACGAGTCACACCAATATATAGAAGACGACATTTTGCTGAGAAACGATGTCTGTTTGTCATCGTAGCAAGCAAGAGGTCTCATTCACACTCATGATGGAAGCCGTGGTGGTTGTAGTAACGAAGTTTTCCAGCAACGATTGTGGTGGTTTGAATGCCGTACGAACACATGGTTTTTTCCATAGCCATGGTGTAGCAATTTTTGTGCTGAGTGATTGTCAAAATAGAAACACAAAGTGTGTGCGTATGTTGTGTTCTACTAACCGATGTCACGCAGTTTCGTGTCAAACAATGGTGTCTCTTAGCTTGTGTTGTTTGCAGGTGTCGAGCTCGAAGAAAGTGGTCGACGGTGCGGTGAAGGTTAAGTAGGACGTGCCGTGCTGACGGACCGGGTGCGGTGAAGGGCGGACGTGAGGCTTGGACCAAGGAACCTTGAAGCCGTGGTGGCTAACAGCTGGGACATCGACAAGCGCAAGTGTACACGGTGGGGATGCGTACGGGCTACACTACTCGCGGAGGGTTTGGTGGTTTGTCCTCAAAACCATCAGCGACAGTTTTGTGGTTTTCCTCAAAACCATCGACAGCGGGTTTTCCAGGTTTGCGCCTCAAAACCTGGGCAGTGGTCCCGATGTGGACGGACGACACGTGGCGGTATCGGGGAGATCGCGTGGAAGCGAGGCTACCGGTGAGGAGGCGCGGTGGCCATCGGATCAAGGGAAGCTTGAGTTGGACCCTTATGCCCCTGGCTAAGTGGTTTAGCTCTTCATGTATCCAAGGGTTGAAAGAGAATGTGTAGTAGGCCCTATAAATATGGATGAGGGGTTTATCATATTGATGTGGGCAACTAAATGCATGTTAGCAGATGCAGAGATAACTATTATAATTACATATGCTAGTTAGCCGGCGTCACTCTCTCCCGAGGGCGACACGAGCGGCGGCGCCGCCACCTCGACCCCGGGTTCCTCCCCGTGCCCCTCCCCCGGGCCGCCGCCCGAGCTCGCCGCCGGAATCCGGTGGAGGACAAGGCCGGCAGCGGCCGGGCATCCTCCCCCTCTCCATGCCCCCATCTTTTTCTCCCCCTCCCCTCGCTCCTTTGGTGGAGGTGACCGCCGGGCGGCGTGGAGGTTCCGACTCCTCCATGGCCGGATCCGGCATCCCCACGGCTGGATCGGGCCTCCCCGCTGTTGGTGCGACCGAATCGGCCAGCGGCGGACCAACCTAGGGTTAGTGCGGAATTTTGCCCGGCGATGCTGCGAGGTAGCGGCCTACACAACGGTGACGGCCGATCTGGCTCGCCCCCCGGTGGGCTCAGCGACGCGGACTGCGGCACGTTTCTTCGGCGGCCGGCGTACCCACACCGGTGAAGGGGTCTGGCAGCGGCGGGCACATCTGGGTATCTCAGGCCTGGATCCGCCGGCTGCTGCCCCGTGCTGCCCCTTCTAGGTGTGGGTGGTGCTCCGGCGATGCGGATTCGGGCGGGCGTCGCCTCAGGTCAGGGACACTTTCCTCGGCGGTGGCCTAGGGGTTGATTTGGACTCCAGGGCACTGGAGTGGGATGGCGGTGTTGGCACCGGCCATCTCGACAAGCCGTCCAACCCGCCCTTCCACGAGTTCGTGGCCTGGATTAATCCTACACCAAGCACTCGGCTCAAGACCACGCCGCTCTCCCGGGCAGCCCGCGAATCAGCTCCGGCATCTACATCAAAGGACACCGTCGCCCCTGCTTTTCTGCTGCCTCACTGCATCTGGTGAAGACTCTACCGATCATCTCTGGCATCTCGTCGTTTCCAGGTTTGGCTTGGATGTGCCTTTGTAGGATTTTGGAATACAGGTGAAAACCCTGCCTGGCGGTGCTGGGCCGGCGGCGATGACGCAAGACGTCATATTCCCCTTGGAGGCGTCGCTGTAATTTTCTCTTCCTTTCGTTGATGATGGTGTCTGCGGACGTCATTTAGCTTCTTGAATGCATCAAGATAAGCACACCTGCTCCTAGCCATACCCTGCAATACGACATTTGGGACCCAGCTGTGGCGTCGAGAGCAAGCCAAGGACGCCCTCTCGTTGATCAAATAGAGGGTCGAAGCATTTATCGTTTGCTGTAATTCCTGGTCTATATATAAGACTATGGCTTTTCTCTCTTTTGTTTTTTTCTCTTTTTCTAATAATTGATTGTGTACATCCCTGGATGTAGAGGCCGGATTTGATTATCCTTTATCGAAAAAATATGCTAGTTAGCTATAATTGTAAGTTTTAGTGGATTATTAATACAGATAGTTTGCATGTTGAGAATAACCCGTAGTGAGGTTTAGTTTTATAAGTGTGGTATTTAGGAGTATAGGATTCCTGAGTACTCACGTGTACTCACTAAGTGATCAATATGTTGTAGTCAACCATTTCAACCGTCAATCCTAATATAGAATTTGTTGGCCATAAATGACTTCGAAAGAAAAAGGTGTGTAACTAAAAAGTTTTATATCTTCGAGTACAACAGCTTTGGTTTAGTTCGTTTCTCCATCTAAGGTCCTGTTTGGTTCATGGGACTAGGGACTAGGGAATACCCATGGACCACTAGTCCCAATTAGCCCCTCAAGAGAGACTAGTGGACTAGGGACTATTAGTCCCTCTTTTAGTCCATATGTTTGGTAATTTAGAGACTAATTGGAACTAAAATTAGTCCCTAGTCTCTAGTCACTTGGAACCAAACAGGGCCTAAGAGCATCTCCAAGGGCCTTTGCAAATGAGTTTTGTATTTATTGTTGTTTGCAAAGTCTCAAACAAAAATGCAAAGTCTAAAATTAGGCCAACTCCAAGGGACTTTGCATTTGGACTTGGCAATTACCCAATTTAGTGGACCCACTTGCATGCAAAGTCCTACGCACGCTAATTCCTTCCACAAATGCGTTTGCAAATGCAAAAGTCATATGCAAAACCATTGGAGCCCTCTTTTTGAGGTTTTTTGCAAATTCTCAAATGCAAAACTCATTTGGAGAGGCCCTTGGAGATGCTCTAAGACAAATGGATTTCAGACCCATTAATCCTAAAACATAATTTCAAGGCCATCAGTGGATTTCATAAGAAATTGTCATCAACTAGAAAGTTTCATCTCTTCAAGTCTATCTATGGTCATGTCAAGAATTCAAAAAATATTTTTAATCTTAAAACTGAATTTCTAGGCCCTAAATGATTTTAAAAGAAATATTCAGCAACTACAAAGCTTTATATCTCTTCGAATACAACAACTTTAGTTCAAGTTATTTCTACAATTTTGGTATTGAAAATTTTAGAAAATTGAATTTCAAAATAAAAAGCCTTGGCCTTAATTGATTTATGCAGGCAATAAACGATTTTAAATACAAAAAATAATCAACTACGGTGTTTATGCACCCTTCGAGTGGTAGAACGTAAGCTTAGATCATTTCTCCATATGATGTCATTTGAAAATAAAATAAAAAATTATTTTCAAATTATGAAAACTTGAAACACAATTTTATAACCATAATTATTTTCAATTAGTAAATTCATAAACTGGAAAGTAAGATATCTTTGAGTACTACAACTTTGATATCAAGGTTGCTTTTATCTGACATGAGTTGAAAACGTTTTGAATTTCACTGGAACCATATTGTCAACAACCTGTGAAGATCAATTTCTAGGGAGAGTTGGCAAGCTAAACCGCCTTAAAAATTGATTTCTAGACCGAGTGTCTTGGATATCATATTTAAGGTGTACTTTTGAAAAGGTGTCTCTACTAAAATGGATAATGAGTGTTGCTATAAATCAATTCTATAGTTGTTTAATCTTGGTTAAAAAAACTATTAGCTCTTTTTTTAATTCAATTCACCTAGAGGAGATATAAACTATTGAGGAGATCTCCTTTTCAAAAACAAATTAAAAGTAAAAAAATAATGAAGTGACTGATGCAGCACAGGCGAGCCCTCGAATTTGTAAGTGTGTGTCACATAAACTCTTAAACTTCAAAACAGTAGTTCTAACTCCCTAAACTTGTTAAGTTGTGCACATAGGTCCTCTCAACTCTGAAAATACATTTCTAACCCCTAATGATACACCACGGGCTCATACTTATCACGTGGGCATTTTTTTTATTGACGTGCCATTGCTACTCGGGAGCCCATCTGCGTCGTCGTCATACCAAGAACTCAGATTTTTGTTGTAACACTCCAAAAATCAATTTCCAAGAGTAGTAGTACTTTTGCTTCATTTTATTCAATTTTCGATGACATACCGAGACCGAATGATAATTTAATTGAAAAAATAAATATAAGGCATTACAAAAAATTTCGTTGCATCAATGCTGGTGCAGAATATTTTGTTTTAGTGCGGGAACAGTGTTGAATGGTATGAGTTCAAACCTTGTTTAAATTTGAGCAAGTTTGTAAAAATTAGAAAAATCCCTTTTTTCCCCCTGTATCTTAGCCCGGAGCCAAAACGGCCCAGCCTTCTTTTCCTCTTCCTTTCTCCTTCGGAACGTTTTCCCGCGCGAAGCAGCTCACTCCGGAGCCAAGGCCGCGGCCCAGCCACCAGCTGTTGGGCCTCTGTGGCCCAACCCGCGCTGCCTCTACCCCTTCCGCGGGCCCCAATCTCTCCGTTTCACCGGCCAGTTCGCCGAACCACGCCGCCGCCGCCGCTTTGGTGCCGTCTCCGGCAGCCCGTGGTCATGCTTGCTACGACGAGCTACGCCTGGTGAAGCCGCACCCGGCCGAAGCATCACTCTTGGCTCTCTAAGTCACAATGTTACGTGTATGTTTCTACAAATTGAAAGCCATCTCTGTTTGGCAAAACAATAATACTTTTTCGACTAATTAACCTCCTGTGAATGCAAAGAAAATGAGATAAATAATATGCTTGTAGGATGGAAACTACCCAGAAGAGATTAGTGTTGCACCACAAGTTTATTCAGTAATTAATAGTAGAGCGTAGCAGTGGTTCCGATCGAGCTAAGCATTCAGCAAGAGCAGTTTTGGTCATGTGGCCTTCAAGAGGTTTTTTTAGCTTTACAAATATCCTGGTCTTGAGCAGGTAGTATATGAATCAGTGCAAGAAAAAGGGAGATGGTTTGCCCGGGCCGGGGATAGCTGATCAGTTAACGGGCTGCATATGTACCGATGATGAACAGTGCAGAAGCAATTAGCATAGGCTTCAGATGGTTCAGAGGTTACAGCCAACAGTTTGCAAGTAGTAGTACTAGGCATAGCTGAATGCACATGCACATCTGCTTGCCATAGCTAGCAAGAGCATGGCATGGCAAATAGATTCAGAATTAAGATAAAGCACCATTTTCAGAAATGTGCAGAGAAAAGTATGTGGTGATGCAGACCTTGGTGATTAATGTTGGATACCAAATACAGGGGCAGTGATGAGGAGTAAAGAGCATGGCACATATGTTCGGATCTGTGGAATGGACAGCAGTAAGGCAGCTTGTGAGAACTTGAATATGTAGTAATAGTGCTCTTGGTAATTAACGAACTCAGGAACACAACGTGCAGTTTTCAAGAAGCAAAACTAGAGTCAAAGAAGCTAGTTGAAGTTAGTGCAATCAGTTTGATGAATTTAGAAGCTGGCTAATTAGTTTAGCATATCGACAGCAAGATGTGCTGTCACAGGGGCAACTGGCAAGGGCACTAGCTAGCAAACAGCCGGACAGACACACGTTCAGGAGGCACTGAAAGAGCTAGCAGGACAATATTCAGAGCCAACGATAATGCCCATGTAATTTAGTAATGACAACTACACCTTGAGAGGCCACTCCGCCAATATTAGCAGTGTGTGTAGTTCAGGAGGCCCATTCGGTCTGTTACCTTCCTTGTTTTAAACAGTTACAAGCTGCAGTTGACTACAAGTTCATGTCCTGAGATGGACTTCTTCATTGTTCTGTCACTTGCTATTGGATCTAACATTGTATCATATAGCATGGTGATTGAGCTTATGCTGTATCTATTGTCACTTACATGTTACACTCACATCAACAACTGTCCCAAGAGCATTCAAATGGCTCTGGGCTTCATCATGTCAGAACAAGCACAAGGTGTTCTTCTGGTTAGTACTGAAACACAGGGTCAGCACCAGAGAGCTACTAAAAACAAAGAAAATGATCCTGCCTAAATACTCCTGTGTCCTTTGCCAAAATAGCACAGAAGAATCCCTCAGGCACCTCTTTCTGAACTGTCCTTTTGCTACTCAATGCTGGGGAAGAATTGGAGTGATCATCGATCATACTCTAGATCCCTTTCAATGCCTACAGAGCATCAGGCACAACTAGAAGTTCCTTTCTTCATGGAGATAACGATCCTTATGACTTGGTCCATCTGGAAAGCAAGAAATGATTGCATCTTCAGGCAAATTAACCCACATCCAAACCAGACAGCTACTCACTTCAAAGAAGAAATGAGATGGCTGCTTTATAGAGCACGAAGAAGCTACTCACCTCAGTTAGATCAATGGATTGCAAATCTTCAGTAGCCTTAAGCCTGGCAGTGTTGGCCATGGTCTTCTTTTTAACCTTCTTTGTTTCCTAAGTTGTCTAACCCTTGTACCTGTTAGATCTTGCTAGGCTTTTCTTTTGTTTCTTTTACCTTTTTTTTTCCTGTTTTGTACTTGGAACTCCTTCTTTCTTTAATAAATTCACTGCAGGGGTGCAAACCCCTCCAGTTCCTTTCAAAAAAAAAAAAAAAAAAAAAAAAAAAAAAAAAAAAAAAAAAAAAAAAAAAAAAAAAAACATCAACAACTGTCAAGTGCGTCAACACATTTGTAGTGAAGTTATGATAAGACTCGCTGACCAACAAAGCCAGGAGAATACTATTATCAGCTCACTCCATGACCTAGGAGGCCGGAGGTGTTTAATTCTGACAGGGATGACAGGGTCATGTGTTCGTGATAGAAGAGACCGAACGCTCATTTACAGTAACTCATGTTGTCCAGGGATTCCATGCACAAATTAGTATGAATTTCCATAACCAGATTCCACCTGAAATCTAGCACTGACTCTTGCAAAGCAGGGATTTTTTGTAAATAAAATGGAACAATTTAGGAGGAATTGCTAGATGGCTTTTGTATTCAAAAGAAATAGGCACAAAAATTTGCCTTGATGACGATCAAAATTTGGTTGTCAGCTTACATCCACACCTTAAACCAATTTAGCCTCAGTTTGACTCTAAAAAAATTGACAAAACAGAGACTAATGTGGAGATCATTTTCGCTGAAACGCTTGGAGTCAATATAAACATCCTTTAGTGTGCCTCCCTTACTGCTGTTCTCTTGCGTCTATAAATTACATTTCTATCTTTTAGATATAGCAGACTGTCTGCCGCATCATTATTTTTCCATCTTCCAAACTAAATCATAGGGCAGGGCCGCGCCGCTGCGGAACGGGGTTGGCGTGGCCGCCGCCGCAGTGGATCGGGGAGGTGCATCCAGCGCCGTCGCGGATCACGGATCACGCGATCTGCAACCGAAGAGCTGGCCGGAGAGGCTGGAGGTGAAGGAGAGAGGTGGAGACGCCGCCTCTCAAGAACTTGGCGAGGATGGCCCAGCCGTCCGCCGGGTTGTGCCGGCGTTGGGCTCCGGCGACGGCCGGGGAGGCGAGTGGAGGGGGAAGCGGCGAGTGGCGGCGCTCGGAGGTGCCGCCCGGGTCGCCCTAGGGTTGGGCGACGCGGGGCCCTTGTGTCACTCCCTGAACTCTCAACCCTGAATCCAGGTTTCCCGAACAGAACAGAACCAGCCCCACTTCTATGCTTCATGAATCCCAACTGTGCCTGTCCTATGACAGGAACACAAATTGATGTCAAGAAGACTCAAGAGTGATCATATTGCACACAATTTGAATAGTGGTGTCGCTGATATATAGTTCTGAAGGCTAATTGACCTTCAAGGCTGCAGGCATTCTCAAGGGAAAGCTCATATTTGTGCTTCGAAACTACCATGGGCTGGGATGCATAGGGAAATCGTGAAGCAAAATTGTCGTGTTGCACAACTAATCTGAACAGCAACATTGTGCGAGTCCATTATCCAAAGGTACCTATGCAGACACAATTAGATGTTGCTGGCTCCTCATCCACCACCTCCCTTGCCGCTTGTTGGCGCTACGCGACTAGCTATATATTGTGATGTTCACAACATATCAGTCAGGATTCAGCACTCGCTCAACTTCGTTGATGCTAGATCCAATGATGTCAGATGATGTAATAAAGTTCCACCAAAGAGGCAAAAACATACTATCTGTGGCCTATATGATTTTAAATGGAAAAAATTATCAACTATAAAGTTGTAGATCTTTTCAAATACTATAACATTCTTTTCAGACCATTTCTCCATCCAAGATCATTTAAAAATACTCAGATAATTAATAAATTATTTGTAATGGCACTAGATTAAAAAAATCAACCATACAATTGTACTTTACTAGTAATTTTCTTAGGGCTACTATTTCTATTGGCGGTAGCCTTAAGAAAATAGCCAGTACAAGTGCATTGCACTGCCGGTTTATAGCTTGGGCCCATAGTTTCATCTCTGGTGGTGACAATTATGAACCGCCAGCAAACAAAATGCAACCATCAGGGAATATCAGTTTTGTATAAGTTCATTTCCAGAGTTGGTTAAAATCATCCCTTGCTGGTCAGCCTAACCTATACGCTATACATATTAACTCTTCTGCGCACCACATTAATTCAATATATGAGTTTAAAACAAACATGCTAATCCACGTTAATTCATTTCCAGAATTTTGTTGTTTCAACCCAATCCAATACAACCCACTAAATCCTAGAACACACGAGCTCAATATATGAGTTTAAAACAAACATGCTAATCCACGTCAAAAGTCAGAACCTAAAACGATAATTTAGCACATATTCACACATTAAAATTTTGCTCCAAATTGGCTAAAATTTGCTTAGATGATTAATTTATCAGGGAGCTGTTTCCTGACATTTGGTTCTCCTCTACATCGGACCTAGGCCCTTGAATATCCCACACCTTAAAATCAAGCAAAACTGACTGAAATTTGTTGGTTGATCGATGATGGCCAGACCTAAAAGTATTGGTGGGATGCTACTGGAAATTGAAATGTAAACATGAAAAATTATCGACCAAGGCCTGGCCTATTTAGTTAATTAAATTGCTTTCGTACTAAATAATGTAGATAATCTCAAAAAATAAAATAAATAGCTTTGAGGGGACTAAATAAAAAGTAGATGCCAGGCCACACAAATCTGGGCTAAGACGAAGCCTCCTATATAGGCACCGTGGAAGTCACAAGTCACGCTATATATATTTCTTCTGAAATGTGCATGCATGAGCTTCCGGATTCAAAACAGCGACACCTTGCCTCGTGTGTGTGCTATCCTTTTATATTATTTTTCAGAAATGTTATCTTAACTATATTAAGTCCACACCCTAGAACTACCCCAGAAAAAATTAGCTAAATTGACTAAAATTTGTTGTAAATGTTTTCAGATAAGAACCTACCTATGCGAATTAGCACGTGTAGTTGAACATGTGGTTCACTCAACTTAACCTATAGCATCTAGTACACTGAACCCATATGAAACTAATCGTCATACGTACCTATTGAAACCCAAAGTGAAGGAAACCAACCCAAGCCAAGCTAAGCCAATCAAATTTTCTAATGAACCAAACCCAGTACAACTCATTGAAAATTATTCTAAAAAAAAACTCAATGAAATTATAAACCCATTCCCACCCATTTACTGCTCATGTTTTGGCCTCAGTAATTTGGAAACCAAGCTGGTATCTTTTGTGAAGTACTATCGAACTCCAATAGTTTCTTCTACAATTTTCAGAGCGTAAAAAATACGAATGGTGCGAGTGAAAACCTGCATACAGGCTACGTCTACTTAACTATCAAGAATGCACACACATCTTGATGGGAAAGCTTATGTGTGGCTGGAAAATACCATTGACATGGGAAGCATAGGGAATTCACGAGGAAACACAGTCATGTTGTATCCTGGCTATTCTGAGGAATTCGTTGAATCCGATCTTCAAAGCACCACTCCAACGAGAGCCACTCACTCAGATCCACCATCGGTGAAGCCAGAAACTCTTCTCATAGGCAGCCGAAGCTCATTGGTTCATGCTAACATCACCTGTTGCTCGCCTATCTGCCGTCTCCAACTCCAGCTCTCGTGTAGCTTGTACATGATGCATGAGCACGACTGATCTGACAAAGACTGTTACATGCATGTGGGGATTCCACTTTGACTCAGCCTTGATGATGCTGGTTACAATGCCGCCTTCCACTACAATCACGGGCTGCCTAGAGGTGATGAGCAACTATTGGTGGTGCTTGCTCCAATGCTGCAGCCAGTGAGAATAGGAACTGTTAGTTTGCATTGGTAGGAATGGCCAGCACGTAAAAAACTGCAAGCTTCTAAATGCAGACGGTAGGTTCTTGTTCAAACTTCCAATTGTTTTAGATAATGAGTTCAAACTTACAATTGAGTATACATTGATGTACTGTGCAGATTTGAAGAAACTGATCAACCCTGCTAATAAAATCCCAACAGTACATCTTTGCCCTTTCTCAGTTCTCTATACAAATCTGTCAGTACCCACAACATGATCAATTCTCTCTATTCATAAATTATAAAGATGGGGAAAAGATGATGAAGCTCAGGGAATTAAAAGGAGGCAGGTCCTTCTGCTTCAGTTCACTTTCATCAGTTAATTTAACGATTCAATACCTCCCGCGAAACTAACAGTTCCCCTGTTCAATTTGCCAGATTCAGTTCACCTTCAGTTCACACTTCACTTACAGCTCCCCTGTTCAATTTGCCTTCCAATTTAGTTTGAGCATGAGAAAAGGTGATGGAACACCTGAACTTTCACGTTTCCGAGGAAATTTGAAATGCTTGCACCCAGTGTTATAAGTACAAGTTTACCACAAATGTGGAATCATCACTTCATCAGCCGAGCCGAAAACAACCTCACTTGTATTTTAATACTTCTATCTTTCTTAATATAATGATACGCAATGCTTTTGCATATTCTAGGAAAAAAACCACAAATGTGTAGTCAATGTAGCAACAGTGGTTAGACAAGTATTTACAAACCAATATCAGTGGCTGAGGGTGTTTGGAGGAATTATATCTTTTATTGCATTCACACAACACACTACATCAGTTATGTTGCAATTTCCCTCAGACTCATTAACTCCAATTTACAGACCATGAATTCTAACTTACTGCCCATGTCCTGGCCCCAGTAATTTGGATCGAAAGCTGCTAACTTTTGTGAGGCACTAGAAATAGAACTAATATAGTTCATTCTTAGTTGCATATTCGTTCGAAGCTCTATAAATGCGAAGGGTGGGTATAAATGTTAGTGTCGATAAGACACATAAGTAATCATTTGACTCTTGCATACGAGATGACAAGCACTATCACTGACAGTTGTGAGGTATACAGAACCTTCTACAATGCACACATCCTCAAAGGAAAGCGTATATGTGGTCTGAAAATACCATTGGCTTGGGAAGCATAGGGAAATCATGAGGGAATACGGTCATGTTCTACCCAGGCTACTTCGAAGAGTAACTGGTGGATTAGATCTTCAAAGGGCCACTCCAATGGACACCACTCACTCAACTTCTTCAATTCTCAGGCCCGCAACTCGCAGGTCCTGGTGGGTGAGGCTACCATGGCACTGGTCCACGCTAATGCATGACATGGCTGGCCTGTCAACTGTCACCCGCTCCAGCTCCCTGCTTACAGCTGGTACAAGAAGCACGACTGATCTGGCAAAGCCATGCTTACCCCCTAGCAGTTAGAAGTCATATCTTTTACTGTTTTACATGTTTGTCAGGATTTCACATTGACTCAGCCTTGATGATGCTAGTTACTATGGCTCTTGCCACTGCAACCAAAAGCTGCCTGGATGTGAGGAGTACGAGTGGTGCTTGCTGCAATGTTGTAGCCAGTGAGATCAGGAACAATTAGTTTGGTAGCAACATCCAGGTCTTGGAAAGCTGCAATCTTCTGATAGCAGACGATAGGTTGTACTTCAGCCTTCCATTTTTTTAAAGTCGAACTTACAATTGACTCTATCTACATTGATGAAATGATGAACTGTGCAGATTTGAAGAAATGGTCAACCCTGCTAATAATATGCCAAGAGTATGGCTTTGAACTTAATCAATCAATTTTCTATATACATATCTGTCAGTACCGTCAATTTCATCAATTCTCTCTATTCATAAATTGCAAAGATGGGAAAAAGCTGATGAAGCTCAGGGAACTAAAAGGAGGCAGGCTCTTCTGCTTCATTCACTTTACCAGTTCAATTTGCATTGCAATTTTGTTTGAGCATGTGAAAAGGTGATGGAACACAGTAATGTTACACCAGGATTTCACATTCCAGAGGAAAGGTGAAATGTTTCCATACATTGTTATAAGTTCAAGTTTACAACAAATGTGGAATCAATGTAGCTGCAGAAGTTAGACTTGTATTTGCAAACCAATATGGTAGAATACTGAAGAAAATTCCCAGTCACCTACCAAACTGATTGATGGCAGAAATGGAAAACTCCCCAACTGGGCAATAACCAACCCACAAGGATAGTGTCAGAAAGGACACTCTTGGAGCTATAGATATTCAGTTTTGCAGCATGGAGTGTGCATCAATATCTAAAGGTGTTTGGGGGAAAAATATCATGTATTCCATGAACGCAACAGTACAACAGATATGTTGCAATTTAACGTGGCCTCGTGAATTTCAATTTACAGACCATGAATTCCAATTTAGAGCTAATGTCCTGGCGCCAGTAATTTGGATCCAAAGCTACTTACTTTTGTGAGGCACTATAAATAGATCTACTATAGTTCATTCTTCTTTGTATTTGTTCGAGGCTTTATAACAACCGAAGGTGGGTATCAATGTTAGGGTCAATAAGGCACAAGAGTAAACATTTGACACTTCCAAACAAACTGACAAGTTCTGTCACTGATAGTTGTGAGGCCTAAACACCGAGAATTCACAAATCCTGAATGGAAAGCTTATGTGTGGTTCAAAAATACCATTGGCTTGGGAAGCATAGGGAAATCGTGAGGGAAGACACTCATATTACACCCATCCAACAATGGATGAAGTTGTTTGGAGGAAAAACTATCATGTATTTCACAAGCACAACCCACTACGTATGTACAACACATATAGCAATTTCCAGTGGCCTCGTCCCGCTTGGGCTATGATCCTTGCTCACTCTGTTTCCACTCCGAACGACATCATCCATATTTTTTTTTTCCAAAGGACATCCTGGACATATCGTGTAGTCTGTATGCCTACACTCCAGGATGACAGGGCCACAGCCACAACAGGTGTTTCAGAATTTTTGTGTTACCTAGAAATGCTGGAATCGCAGTGTCATTGATCGTATACTTCTTGGAGCATCAAAGACAGCACTGTTGGTGGTCCTAGTAACCTACCTCACAGACACAGATGATCTCAGCTTAACTCTACATTTACTTGCTGATTTAAGCATCAGAACATGCTAACAACTCGACACCTGTGGTACCAATCTTCACAACTGCTTCACTGTAATAAAAAAAGGTAGTAGGTGTTTACATTGGAGATCAGAATCATTGAGACAACACATCTGCATGTTTTTTCCTGACATGATTGATGATACTCCTAAGGATATGTGACTTTGTGTCCTTCCAGAAATTAGAAGCTAGCATTAACTTGTTCATTGAACACATCATCCTAACACAGAGTAAAATGGATCCTGAGTTCTGCACATGGCCATAAATCTGGGAGGTCTGCTGCGCTCTTCCTTTGCTGCCTGATGATTTTGTTAAACTAGAAAATGACCAATGATTCTCTACACATGGCCATATATAATTATTTTAAATTTGCCAACTTGTTGTAGTTAGTTTCCTTGTGGTGGAACCTGTTTGTTCAACTTTACAACAGTGCTTGCATTTTCTAGCATTTATTATATTATTGAATGACACTATTGTTTCAATAGTAGGCTATGTGCCATCAACAACGAATCGTTTATATGTGCCTTTGTTATTTTTTCTGCTAAATTTGTTTCTGACTTTGTCAATCTTCTTTTTGGATAACATGAGTTGTCCATAGCGAATTGGACGGTTGCAAAGCAGTAAGACACGGGGGAGTTGATATATGCTGGGGAACTTGCACCCGCTGTAGAGAGACTTATTCAGATGATAGATCAGGCTGCACGTGGTGAGTTCCAGCCGCGCAGAGAGAAGGATGAGCTGACTTATGCCCTCCAGAATCCTGAACACCCAGGGCGAACACGTGGCAAAGGTTTGATTGCATGGAGACAAGGCTTCCCAGAAAATATTGATATGTACAGAAGCCGCCAACCAAGGAAGGATGACGAATTAGCACGGTTGCGTAGGCTAGAGGAGGAGTTGGCTGCATCAAAGATGCGAGAACATGAGAGGGAAGCAAGGACTGATGCGAGGATCCAAGAGGAGGTCAGACGACAAGTGGCGCTACACATGAGTAGCATGGGCCATCCTACACCAGATCAAGGAGTGAGCCCCTCTCAGCGAATAAGTAGCTGTGCTTCCACTAAGTTACCACCTGCACGACGGGATGACGAAGCAGTACACTTCCCCGTGGATAACATCACGGAGCCCTTTACGGCATGTGAGCTACACATCCCCAGCGGGGGTAGCACAGTGCTAGTGGCTCATGGTTATGTCTCTCCCGAGGATCCTAGCAAGACACCAAGGCTCCATGCTGGTCCGATGATTCCACCTACACATTATAGAGTCAGTGTGGATAGAGTTCTCGAAGGCCACAGGGGAGTGGAACTTGACTTTCCTGGAGGTGAAGGGGAGACCAAATTAGGAGATGTAGAGCATGACGTCATTATGTGGCGCAAGCTCTACATCATCATTCCCAGCCTTGCGTCAGCTACGATGGAACCTTCGCCACCGCTTGATAATAGAAGGTGCGGGACGCATTGTTTTTTCAATATTCATTTTCAATTGTTAGTATTCATATATATATATGCTTCTATATATCGCAAAAAACTAAATACTAGCGTCCAATTTAATTAATCTCTCAATATATATACACAGGTCTCCACCAGTTCTTCCAGCACAAGAAGATCATCATAGTGCTATTGACGACGCTGCTGATCTGGATGATGATCACGCCGCTTTTGACGGTCATGATGATGCGCCCCAAGGCGCAGGTGCATCTCCGCCGCCATCTCCAGTCCTTCCATCTCCAGCTGCATCTCCTTCCCCATCTCCAGCTCCATCACCCCCTGCTCAGAAGAGGCAGCCGAAGAGGACCTTATCGCAATCGATCACGTCCCCTATGCCCGAGAAGAAATCAAAAGGGGGTGGTAAACGAAAGGCAAAAACTTCGGAGCCACAACCTGATGAGGAGGTTGATCCCTATAAAAGGAACACTGCAAGATGGCTGAAAGGTATTGAGGAAGCGCGAGCTCGGGCGCTTGAGCTCAAGAGGAACCACCACTTGCTCCGAAGGCACTAAGGAGAAAAGTATTGGAATATCAGAGTAAGATGCGTCAGAGAAATAAGTCCCCGCCATTGTCAGACTATGAACGCACACTTGTAAAGTGTCACGAGTCCTACAGTAAAAAGGGGCGAGAAAAAAAAGAGGGGAAAGAGGTTTCTCGGCTCGGCCAACAAGCAAACCCGTCTCTCGCACCCTTAATTATTGGTTCTTCGGGGTATAGCACCGATGATATTTCGGCTGCGTATGTGAAACATCGTCAATTTTCCACGAAGGGAAAAAATCACAGAATGATATACAACAGTTGATAATCAATTCCATACATCGAATTCTGAGATTACAGAGTAAAAGTAGAAGGGTTACAATAATAATTACAACGCCACACTGGCACACACAAGGTATTTCTACATCCAGAACAGCTTGCGAATATGGAAGTATAACGTGGAAGCAACTTCAAACTCCAACTTGAGCGCAGGCACGAGACCTTCTAATCCTTTCAATCCCTAACATCACAGAAAACTGCACACCGCCAGATGTGTGCAGGCCATGGTCAGCACCGAATGAACTTTAGTGGAAAAGAGAAAATAAAGGGATTTGGCGATCCTATACTTGGCTGTGGTTTGCATCCTAGCGCATGCGAGGTAGCAACAAGTATAGTAATACTAATAGTCAAGTTTAAAACATTCCCAAATCCCACACACACATCCATCCACCATCCCATCCATCCCATCCACACATCACCACACCTCACACCCCACACACCACACCCCACCACGCTTCACGTGGCCGGCAAGACGACTCCCTCTCGTGGGTCTCAACGACCCCATGCCTCCCGGGCTCACGGCCGGATGTAACATACCCATATCCCAAGAAAGGCAGAAGACTCCTCTCCTAGTCAAGCGAGCATCACACGGGACTGATCCATAGCCAACGAGTCAGCTATGTATCGATCGATCAACCATACACTCTGCAGAGGTTTCACTATTCCACAAGATAGCCATCATAGGTGTGTACTCACCTAGGCAGATATCGAACGCCATAAGCCTAGAGCGAATACCATCCTGCCACTCGACCTTGGCCGCTGAGACTGTGAGACATAGTACCAGGCCTCGGGGTCACTATGTTGGTTAAGGAGGGTGTGAGCACTCTCGGCCCCCCTCCTGACACATCCGCTTACTCCAGACAGTAATGGCATTCGTTCTACCAAATGGTTAGACCGTCTCCCTTCCCATTAGAGAGCGAGTGGAAAGTAAGCGTCCAATGATCCAGGTCACTAGCCCTCAAGTCCTTAGGTATTGGTTTGACAATGTCTCCCCTGTATGGGCTAATCTTTAACGTGCCGCCATAGCACCCCATTCCCACGGCTCCACCTCCCGAGGTTCACACAATAGAACTCCTCGGTCCTCACATGTACCCGCCACAGTACTCTCACAAAGCGGGGGCACCCGGCCGTGTCCCCTCGGCAAGACTCGCTCGAAGCTCATCGTAATCCTGTCCGGCCGACTCAACCCTCACCCACACAGCCAAGACTCACGCAAAGCACACCGCTCATCACCATAACCACAAGTCCGGCATCCCAAACCAAACCATTCCGGGGGTTCACCACCCGCATCACATATATAATGCAAAGTGGAGTTATAATAAGTATGGTGATAATAAATGCAAGCACGCAGAAGGGCGGTAATATATATAAGTGCGAGCGCAAGGCTGGGTAACATGGCAAAAGGGCTTCGAACAAGGTAAATATAGCTCAGGCAATATCATGCATCATATACTAGCAAAGGAATAAATATAAAGCGCTAGCAATTCTAAACATGCAATGTCTAATAGGATTCTCTAAAAGAGGGTGCTGCCATGACTCCTGCGATGTCGAGGTAGTAGTGGTACAAGTCCGATCCAACCGTAGTTGTACAAGTCCTTCGTCGGATGTAGTCGATCAGCGGGGCTCCTCCTTCTCCTAAGTCGACTCTGTAATCGAGACATAATAGTTGCGTTAGCAACTCCTATAGAATCCACAAAGAACCAAATAAATATCAAAAAGATCCAAATGCACTCAAACATAGGCTCATGAGATAAAGCTTGATTTTAGATGAATTTTGATATAAAGATCATTATTTTTGGAGCTCGTATGAATTAGTTATGAATTTCTGAAGTTTAATCTATTTTCTGAAAAAGAAAAGAGGCAGATTAATCACAGGCTGACACGTGTCGGATTCTGATAGGACCACGTGTTAAGCTAGTACTGGGCCATGTGTACAGTTGGGGTCGGATGACGTCAGCATGACGTCACGACGACGTCAGCGTTGAACGTGGTCAACCATTTGGGCTTAGGACGGGCCGAGCAGGGCCGGATCAGGGCTGTATGCGGGCTAAATGGGCCGGGCCAGGCCCGCCATGTGTCGAATTCTTGTATGGCCACGTCGGCGTATGGGTGTCCACTGGGCTCTGGTCCATACAGGCGGTCCATCATGGACAAGGGCGCTTCGGTCCATGGACCATGCTCTGGTCCGCGGTGCACCGCGTCCATATCCCTCTTCTCTGTCTCGGTTCACAGCGAACACGGTCCACGGGTCAGTGTACAGAGGAGGGCTCAAGTCCATGAACTCAGTGCATAATGACAAGATCCAGCTAGTCCACCAGTCAGTGTCAAGGTTCATGAGGACCGTGTCCATCTTCTTCATCCCTACTCCATCGTCTCTTTCACGTCACCTTCCTCTCCCCAATCTCTCTGCTTGCCGCGACGGCATGGCCGGCGGCGGCACGGTCGTGCGCTAGGGCGCCATGGCTGTCCACGGTCCAAGAAAACAAGCGCATCCACTCCAGGGGTCCTTGGCGAGCTCGGCTAGGTTCTTGGGGATCCAGCAGGGCCATGACGGCGGCCAGGTGAGGCGGCGGCGGCGGCTCCCGGCGTTGGCACGGTGGCGCGCTAGGGCGCTACAATGGTCTTCGGTCTCCGTTGCCGCGCAAATCAGCATCTAGGCCACAAGGAGGTTTCGGCAAAGCGTCATTGAGGTTCAGCGGTTCACTTCAACATGGCCGGCCACGGCGGCGGCTTGTCGGCAACACGGCGGCGGAGCACGCGTCGCAACAGAGGGGCGAGGGCTGGCTTTTCTTTCAATGGAGGCACCGCGGGCTCGATTCGAGTCACAAGGAGTCTCAGGGACACGTCGGCGGCGTCCATATCCTTCGGCGGCGTCCGCGCACGGCAGAGGCACGCGGCGGCGGTCCGACCGAATGACAGTGACGATTCTGGGCTTCAAGGCTGGCGCTTCCTCTCCTTTGGACTACGCGGCCAGGTGCCGCAGACCGAGACAACGCTCGATGGCCAATTCCCACGACGCGAGACGGCCGGAGCTATGGATGGGTCGCGCGCCACGGCGGAAGCTCTAGAGCTCGCCGTGGTAGCAAGGTCCAGGGAACAGAGGCAACCGGGGGTCATCTTCTTGGCCTCGCGCGCGCACGAGGCGGCGCACGACGGGGCGGAATCGGATCCGGGGTCCATGAGTCCAGTCGGGGCTCATTCAGGCCAGTACAGCGGCTCGCCGTGGTTGGGTCTGGCCACGGCGGCGGCATGGCGGTCACATCCGCTCCGGCGTACCCCGACGCCGGGTTCCGTTGGGCTTGGCTAGTCCGTGTATGCGCGGTGTGTGTCCAAGTGCCGGAGGCGGCACGGCCTACGCGCCGGTGACGACGCCATGGCCTTAACAGCAGGGCAAGGGGTGATGAGCAGCGGCGGACGTGGGTGCTCACCGGTGTGTGGCGGTCAGAGGAGGCACGGTTCAAGCCTCGCGTGGCGTAGTCGACGGCTAGGTCGGGGAAGAGGTAGCAGCGGCTCGCGGTTCACTTGACAGCAGCGGCAACTCCTCCGGCGACTTCCTCCTCCTAGTCCGGCGGCTCACCGGCGGCCTTCTTCTTCTCCCCGCCTTCTTCTTCTCCTCCCACTTCCTTCTTCTCTCTGGTGTAGTGCTGACTGGTTTGGAAGAACTCCACCGAGCGGCGGCGGCGCGCTGGGGAAAACCTAGGGCCGGGTTCATGGCTTTATAGGCGCCGGCGCTGTGGTAGGTGCAGCGAACGGCCGGATCGGGGATGGCGATGATCAGAGGGCTGCGAGAGCACTTGGGCTGGGGTTTCGTGGTCGCGAGGCTCTCCAGCTCGTCTTGGCGAAGTCGGATTTGGCGGGATTCTTTGGACAAAGCATTGCTTAGCTCCTTTTGGCGGGATTCTCTCGACAAAGCATTGCTTAGCTCCTTTTGCTTGTAAGTGTGAGAAATACATATAATATATAATTGTCCTTTCATGCATGTTAAGAAGTTAATTAGTACTGACATATATAATATATGCAGACTGCAGATGCTACTACTCAGGGGGAATAAACGGAATAATCTTGGCTTCATCGATCCGGATTTAATATTCAAGGACCCGTGGACTACCAAAGAAATTTGGACGAACGCTACAGTGGACAATGTGTTCAAATTCATGGCAGCCCTACGAGAGAAGGAAGAAATCCTCATGCCTTATTGTGCCAGTGAGTACTAATTCAATTTTACTTAATGATTTTCACACACTTTATTTTGCTTAGCTGCAACCATGTTTTCACACTTGGGTTACTGATCGGAGTTATTCCCCGCAGCAATCACTGGATAGCTGCAACCAAGTACTTATTATTATGTACTAACACATTAAGTTAAGCATTTGTATGTATAAGAACTTTGCTAGTGTGAGATTCATGTATATATAAAATGCTCGAACCAACGTATATTATATTATTAGCAGCATTGAATTCGTACACGACAATCTAATTTCAAATATAATTGAATGCAATTGAAAAGAAACCAGAAAAAATAAACACTAAACCCAAAATCATATTGTCCCGATTGGACACACCAACCGGGGTTAATAAGGGACTAAAAACGCACGCTCTCGAAAGGGAATTTATCCCGGTTGGTGCCACCAACCGGGATAATAGGCGCCTCTCTAGTCCCGTTGCCTAACCGGGACTAAAGGTACCCCCTTTAGTCCCGCATAATTCCGGTTGGGAAACCGGGACTAAATGGGGTTTCCCAACCGGGACAATAAGCCGATTCTCTACCAGTGAGCAATCTACCAGCACTCGTCAAATAATGGATTATACCAAGTGTCCAAATTATATAGGGAGCTACTTTTGTGCCTTTCTTCAATAATTCTTACAATAGTTGTTCGCTAAAAATCAATGCACCCACAGTAGCGGTCCTGCCAGCTACAGAAGCCTGCTCTTATCTGCATTATATTCATTCTTCTACTAAAAACAAGTGCATATATACTTGCTCCCAAGGGTCGCCAATATAAGTATTCTAGCGTTGGAAGAGTGAGCAACACATAGGCACCATTACACATGTTAGGGTTGAGATTGACTCCCATATATCATCCTTGGAACAGGACGTGGCATGTGAAGCATAGGGAATTCATGCATGGTAGATGAAACATAGTCATGTTGCATAATTGAACTGTCCTTCCATTTCCAGTAGTGTTCCTTGTAAACTAGCATCCACCACATGTGGTAGAGAAGCTTCTGTGCAAGGCACTTACTAACATCAGCTCTATCAAGTGGTGACCACGGCCCTCGCATTCCTCATAGCTTTTGTTCAATTGGCAGCTCAATGAAGCCGGCAACATAAGGATGAGATTGGAATCCTGTGGTGAACTCATAACGAATGAAGCCAGCCAGATGGCTGGAAAGCGAGACAAGTAATACAACCAGGCTCCAAGCAAGGAAAACCAAGCGAGAGTGGGGCACTTGGGAGAACAATAATAGAAAATGGTGCATATGGATTGGTGTAGAATTACCAAGTGCTTCTATTAATTTTGCGAGTTCGCATACAAAACTGTTGAAGGGCGTTTTTCCTTTTTTTCTAAAAGAATCTAGAAATTGTTTTAACATGGTCGTAGACATTGCTATAATCTTTATCTATATTTTCTAACAAACATTCAATAATTAATATAGAACAGCAGTTTCCACATAAAGATCAAATTCATTTCTCATAGTCACATAGGAGTACTTGGTCATAATGCAACCATGGAGGCCGTTACTGGTACCCACACGCTCCCCTAACCAGACCGGCAAAATACTCGATCTCATATGTTTGCAGTAAATAAAATGAATAATTGTAGGGTAATGCTTAGGTACACCGTTTACCTATAAGGAGGCAATATCTTAAATTAATCTGGACCATTGAGTTTTCATAATTTAATGAACCACTAAATAAATTAATAAATACAGGAAAACAAAAATAATCCCACGCATCCCGCTACCGAAGGGAGGGGAAATCCCCGCATGCAGATTCCCCTGGCCACGAGAGCCCCCGCGGATCCCGTTTCCCTTAATCACGGCAGGGTTGTTGGGTCGGGAGATTTTATATATTTTTTGATTCATTCATAAAACTTTGGGTCACGAACTCACAATGCCAACTAACTACTTCAACAATCCATTTATTCATATTACTTTTTTTTTTGAGGGGAAACATGCATTTCCATTACTCGACATAGCTGAATCATCAGCAATTACAGACTCAATCAAAGCCGGTATTGAGGCCAACATTGGTTCCTCATCCGGTGCACAGACACTACCAGCGCTAGCAAGCGCATGGGCTACTTTATTACAGGAACGAGGGCGTTGTTGCACCCGCCAGAAAATAAAATTCAAATCTAACAAGCTTCGAAGCTCTTCAGCTAAACAGAAAATTTCGCTGAGAGCATACTCATCTGAATAAACTGCTTGCACCACCGCTTGGGCATCCGTCTCAATCACCACATGACCAACACCTGCGGATATGGCAGCTTGAGTGCCTTGTATACACGCAATGATTTCACCTTGTAGAGCATTCATTAGAACTTCAAGTCGTCCTCTATGAGCGCTGATTACATCACCAGAAGCATCCCGGAGGACACATCCCCATCCCCCATTCTTTGTTGCAGCATCAAAAGCAGCATCACAATTCACTTTCACCATGTCTCCTATTGGCTTCTCCCATCTTCTCTCAGACTGTTGTCTTCGAACCTGGGGCGACTCGATATGTCACCATTCTGTAGCTGTAGCAAGAATACCATGTGCAAGATTAACAGGCTCCCGTCTCGGCTCCCCTTCTCGGATTCTATTGCGCTCGTACTAGCACCACCAAAGCGTAATACAACAAAGATTTTTCTTTTCATCACCCATTGCCATGATCAACTCCGTCACTTCCTTTGCCGTCGGTTTATCAGCCATACACTTCCTCTCCTGGCTTAGTCCGAGACACTCCCAAACTTTACAAACTTGCTTGCATTTAAAAAATAGATGAGACCCGTCTTCATCCAGCCTATTGCAGACAACACATCTCGTATCCAGCTGAATATTTCTGCGTTTTAAATTCATGCGAAGTGGGTGACTATTATGGCAAAAACGCCACATAAAATGTTTAATTTTATTTGCACATTGAATATTCCAAATCTTCTTCCATACTTGCTCGAGCCCATGATCAGGATTAGATGACGAAGCACCCCCACTTCTACTAGCAATAATTCTGTTTTTTCTGAAAACCTTATAAGCACTTTTAACCGAGAAAATTCCTTTGCTATCAAAAAACCATGCTGCTCTATTCTGCATACCTCCATGCACTGGAATTTGCTAAAATCTGCTGCGCATCATCCTCCCAGAAAGTGTCCCTGACCAATTGAACATCCCATCCTCCTGTCATTGGATCGATTAACTCATCAACCGTGCTTAACAAATTAGCACCCCGAGGAGTTATTGGCTTGCGAGACATGCCCCTCGGAATGCATGGATCAGACCAAATACTAAGCCCTCGTATAACATAAAAAATTCTGACTTTATCATAAAACTTAAAAAATCAAATATGCTCTAACACGTTATGTGCACTAATTATAACGTGTATGGACGCTAACCACCTGCACACTAGCTAGCACCTAACCACGCACACGCTGACATGCATGGATACACGTATCTAGCCACACACACGCTAACATGCATCTACACGTACACCACGTACGCCTAACCAGACACAAGCTAACATGCACGACCATGGACACACGCAGACACGCTAATTATGTCACGTACAAAAATATAAAATAAAAAAAGATTTACCATATCATTTGTAGATTACGCAGGCATCTACCAAATCTTAAAAAAAAGGATTTTATATTTAAAACTTTTCTTATTTACCCAATTTTATAAAATAAAAATTCAATAAATAGTATTACCTCCTAGAAGGTAATAGATGATTGTGACCGTTGGATCGGAATAAATGGACGGTTTACAATCATTTCGGAGTACCACAGCGAAGGCCATAATTGTGATCTTCTGGGTGCTACTGTTATGTATGCTGTTTCTTGCAGGCGTGTAGGTGCTCATGAGTCATTACTATGGAATTAATATGGTAATTTAGAAAAAAAAATATTTTTGAATTTCTTTGGCTTTATACCACTTTGTCTATGCGTGTAGTCATGGCTTCCTCGACAGCGCTGATACATCGGATTTGGAAGATTTTTCTACCCACCTAGAAATGTAGCATAAAATGGGTTTAAGATGGAAATGTCTTAGGCTAGTGTCAGTAGTGCTTCATCAGCAGTTTTTAATTTGGTGCTGTATGGGCATTTTCAATGACATAGAAACAATTTTTTTTGAAAAGATTTGTGCTTTATTATATCTTGGGGAGATCGTTTACATCACGGACTCCCAAACTTGTTAGAAACTCTGGGAGGGGATCAACCCAAACATGGGATTGATCCGGGTCCCAACTCAAACCCATATTTGTAAGATCATGTGGACATCTATTACAAGATCTTGGTACATGGAAAATATCAGCCCGAATAAAATTCAAAGACATAAGGAACTTAGCTTCTCTAAATAGGACACCATTTGCTAAAAAATCATAAAAACTAGACTGGATAGCATCTACTACAATCGATGAATCAGTCTCCAAAGGGATCTGACAAATACCTTGGTCTATTGCCGCATAAAGAGCTGCAAGACATGCTTGGGCCTCTGCAATGAGGGCACCATGCACCACATTGATTCTTCCTGCACCAGCAGTCACAACAGTCCCACTGTCATCTCTCACAATGAAACCCCATGCACGCTTCATTTCTCTTTTAGAGTAAGCTCCGTCAAAATTAATATTCACGGTATCTATTGCCGGTGGAGACCAACAAGTGAATCCACTTTGTTTTTTATCAACATCCTCAGGTGTGTGAAAATTCTCAAAAGATTTCATGGACTCTAAGAAGCGATATTGAAGAAACGATTTCATCTTGAGAAACCTCACTAGATTTGGAACAATACAACCCATGAAACCTAGAATCATTCCGTATGAACATTTTTAAGAAGAGACATTTTGCATAATCAATTTCCACCGTCACAATATCAGCAGAGTTTCGTGTCAAGAAACCCGTAGTTTCATTACATTTCAAATTTCAATACATTTAAGTCCAAAAGAGTTCATTTCATCAAGTGCTTTAGTTCGATTTTTGCAAAAATCCACGTTAGCAAAGCCTTTGGCAGTTACCCCCCCCCCCACCACCACCACCACCGTAACATGTATTCATGAAATGTGTTCTCCAACGTCCAAGACAAAATCATCTTACAAAGAAGTCATCATAGGTTTTATTGTTTCAATAATCACTTCTAGCAATAGTATTTGTTCGATAAATGAACTAACTTAATTGAAGGAGAGATTCAGGGTTGTCATGTAGGTGAAAGATCTTTCCCCCTCCTCCCGAGAGCTCCCAAGGGCGACTCGGGAGGGCCCCCACGGCCGGCCACTAGGGCACTCCCATCTCCTTCCCTCCGGCCGCTGCCACCGCCTCCGGCGTGCAGTGGTGGAGGCCAGCATCAGCCCGGCAAAAACCGGCGTATGTCGCAGGCATGCTGCCCCTCCTACCAGTTCTCCCCCATTCCTCCACCACTATCCTCGGCTCCTTCCTATTCCGGTGAATCACCCGACCGGCGAGGCAGATCTGGCCCCTCCTGGGCTGGATCTACTCCTCTTTGCTCCGGATCTACTACCTTTGGCAGTGTCTATGGCGTGGGAACATCGTGCCACACCCCCCGCCTCCGAGCGTTGGTTTCCGCGTGTGGGAGGCGGACCGGTGCCCCTGGGCCGGTTATGCTGTCCTCGTCTTGGATCCATGGCGTGTGCCGTGGCTGGGGAGTGTGGCACGCCGCCTCTCCTCGTCTTCGTCGTGCGGCCTCCACGCATGCCGTCGCGTCAATGTAGCATCTGGGGCACGGGCTGGCACCTGCTGTGCGGCAGCGGTCCATTCCTGTGGTTGTTGGCCTTCTCCTGGCGCCATGGCCTCGGGTGCCGCCCACTCCCCCACCCTACTCCGGCGGTGTGGCCTGTTTGGGTCATGGCCGGAGTTGGCGTGGACGTCTACCTTGGCTCTTGCACTATGTGGGGAAGCATGGTGATCAGGCGAGAGCCCAGCCCGGCGCTGCCCGGACGGAAAATGGTGACGTCTTTGATGCCACTTACCTTCCTGAAGATATTTTTCAATGAGCCTCATGCTTCTGTCAATAACTACAGATTCTAGGCAAGAGCCCCGCCTTAGTTGCTCTAAGGCCAGCTGCGTTGGCGTCCATGGTCAAGGCCTTGGGCGTCTTTCCCTTCCTGAAGGCGTGGTTGAAGTATCAAGCCTGTTTTTCCACTTGTGCTCATCGACATCCGTAGCTCTGGCCGTGCCTTGTTTGCTGTCATGGGAGTTCCACGTTGTGCTTGTATGTGCCTTCACTCTATTCGCTTGGGTCTCTCCTACAGCCCTGGACCTTGCCGTCGTTTTCTGACGGGTGCTTTGCCGTCGTCGTGTGCTTGGCCGTCTTGGTCGCTTGGTTCGTTGGTGAATGCTTTGCTGCTTGGTTCGTTGGCGGATGCTTTGTCTCTTGGGTCATTGGCGGATACTTTGCCGCTTGGTTCGTTGGCGGACGTTTTGCCGCTCGGCTCGTCTTTTATGGTGGATGCTTTGCCACCATGGCATGGTCCAACCTTAGCATTTTATTCTTGTTTACAGGCACAGCTAGGTCATAGGTGTTGAGGGTTGTCGCAGGTGTGAGGGCAGTCGGTCTTTCTTCATTTATGTTCTTGTATCCTTTGTCCGCGGTATGTTTGGATGCTGGCTGCTCGCCACCATCAACTATCGCTTATGTTGTAGGTCTATTCACCATTACCGTCCTCTTAATCAAATACAAGCATATATTCCTGCTTGAGAAAAAGGAAATGAACTAAAAGGGAAAAAAATATATCATTACTAGTGATTAAAAACATAGAATGATCATTTTCAAATAATGCTTGATGACATTAATGTCAACATCATATTTTACGTCTGCTGGCCTGTGTGCTCATTTGATATCATATTACGGACAATTATTCAAAATCGCCTCGATTTTATTTCACCGCCGGTTTCAATACTGTGTGAAAATAATCTCGAGCCTTGATGCCATCTGAAAAATGCAGGGAAAAGCTTAGAGGAGGGAACTAGTGCTGACTGCCGGTAGGTCAGGCTAAAGAAAGGACTGGTCTCCTAATGTCTACATTGTAACACACAGTATATGTTGTACAGTAGGGACATAGTCAGATATATATTAGCCAGAGTATTTGCTGCACAAGTAAACAGGCGATGACAAAAAAACCACTAGTGGAGCATATGCCTTAGAGAGCTCCATGTAAAAAAGCATGGGCAATTATGTCATTTATCCGACAGACCCACGGATACAAAAGCACCCCTCAGGGATACCCAGGAAGAGGAAATGTTTTTCTATCAAACAGTCATGTTCTCCTGTCACTCCGTTCTTCTCTTCTTCCCCTCCCATTTTTATACTTTCTCTATGTGAGCAAGATTTTCTTGTTCCATAAAACTGCTTATAGTATCGGATTGGGAAACACCAGGAAATAATATGTCTCACTTGTTGCTTCATGTCGCAAGATGTGAGAGCCACGTGGCACCAAAGAGTGAGGCACAATGATAATTGGTATGGATGGATTGAGACATGCATAGACAAAACGCGTATGTGATAACACCTCATCATCGAAAGCGATGAAACGTGGTTGGAACTATGTTTGACTCTCATCGTCGAAAGTGAAGAAGTGCGGTTCAAACTAAGTTTGACTCACTGTCGAGAGTGATGCAGGCACTCTCTAAACTCACAACAACTGCTATCTGGCTCCTGTCCATCAAATACACCTGAATTATCAAGCAAACACAATGGAACTCAGCCAATCTTAAACCAACTCAACCGTGAAAAAGATCTGTTGAGATCGAATCCTATGTTCCTAACCTGTGAACCAAAATATAAATAGAACAAAATAAAATCCACGGCGCACAGCAGAGGTTAGTGGGCAACATCTGGCCCATCACGCACAGCACCTGCGCAAGAGGATATGCTCACTAAGCTGGCTCACGCGCCCACCGCTGCTTGTCATGCTTTGGTGGTGTACCGAGTTTGATTTTGGTAGGAATGATGCCATGCTCTGTGTGTAATCAATGCTCTATGATTGTAGATGTGCTGCTGATCATGTTCACAGAAATGCACTAACAAAATTCTGATTGTAACTTCTATTGAGAACTCCAATGATGTGCTAACACATTTAGCAAAAATCAATTTTGCAGAATCACAATATAAGGTTCCAATAAATTGTGTCATGAAACCTGCATGTTCATTACATTTCAAATTTCAATAAATCTAAGTCTAATTTGTTTGTTTCATCAAATTACTTTAGCTAAATTTATGTAAAAAAATGAAGGTTAGCAAAGCCTTTGCTAATTCATAAAAGACAAGATGTGACAAACCGTACACCTAATCACCCTAAATATATATTAATGAAGCGTGTCGATGAGATCATGTTGCAGAGTAGTCATCGCAGGATTTATTGTTTGAATGATACTAGGAATACTCTATTTTTAGAAACGAACTAAAAGTAAAAATATTATATTATATTTTTCCATAGGATGAAAATATTTGCTAGTAATTAAAAAGATAAAAAGACAGCATTTAAATAATGATTAACGATGTTAATGTCAATGTTATACTTTACATCTGCTGTCCTGTCGTCTCTGCTCGCCTGCTATCATATTACGAACTGCTTGTGAAAATCAGCTCGATTTCACCGCTGGTTTCCAATCCCATGTTAAAACCATCTCCAGGGAAAAGCCTAGAGCAGGGCACTAGTGCCGCCTGCAGCTAGGTTTGGCTAAAGAAAGCACTGGCCTCTTAATGTGGCAAGAATATATGTGGTACCACAGGCACAGTAGTGTCATAGTCACATATATATTAGCCAGACTATTTACCACTGGTGGAGCAGATGGCTTAGAGGCCTCCCTGTGAAAAAGTATTCGCAATTGTGCCATTTATCCCACAGATACAAAAGAACCTCACAGGCATACATAGGGAGGGGAAGCCTTATTTACCAAACAGACACACGTTCTCCTCTCCACTCATTTCTTGTCTTCGTCCCCTCCAAATTCCATACTTTCTCTATGTGAGCAAGATTTTCATGCCTCATGATGCTAGGACAATCGGACTGGGAAACACCAGGAAATACTATGACTCACATGCTGCTTAGTGTTGCAAGCTGTGATCCCCACCTGGCACCAGAGACTGATTGGTATCCGGGTGGAGACGATGCAGTTGTGATCGATGCATATAGGTTATGCTGGCCGCTGACTTAGGTCATCATCCTGTTGCGCACGCATCCGACATCAGGTGGATATCAACTTTAAGCAATTCAGAGGAAGGATATGTGTGTAAATGGTGGATACACGAATAAAAACTGGGAACCAAGGCAAGCAACTCAGCCGGTAGCGATACACTGAGATCGCCGAGCTTGCCGCCGTTGCCAACAGGAATGGTTCAAAGCATAGTCCGGGTTCGAGTTCTCTTCTTCTCCATGATGCTGTTACATGAGCGAGCCATCGGGCTGCCTGAACGTAGGCCAGGCAAGGTCTTACAACTTTACTTAGCCCACTCAGGCCAGTAGATCCTGCGGTTTGGCTTCTTGGGCCTCGTAGCCTTATCTTGGCCCATTACTATCAACGACGCCTTCTTTGCTTCCGTCTTCTTCGTCTATATGCTTCATCTTCAGAATCTCCGATGGCAGATGTCCTCAGCGTTGGGGCCAACAGTATCAACCGAATTGAAAATGGCTCAAAGCAAATCTGCAAATTTGTTGGAGTCCCACCTTGAGGCTTCAAAAATTCTCAAAAATACCAGAGTTCTAGGTGAGGTTATGTGGTGCATTCATGCAAAATTTTAAGTGATAATTCGATCATGTTTGTGAGATGAAAACAAATGACATAATTTCTGGTTTGTCAACATGTAGTTCTATTTCCCCCAAATTTTGTGTTTTGAATCCTATGTAGACAAGTTCAAATTTGCTGTTGACTTTTCATGTGCCTGTGCATTTTAATTCAATTTTTTTAGGGAATACCTACCTGTCATTCGGCTGATTTATGTATGTGCCTCGGTCAATTTTTTTTATCCAGTCAGCAGACAACACGTGTACGCGGAGTCAATGCGCTAGCGCGCCATGTCCGACCGATTCCTGCATCCGTTTCAGCCGATTTCTGCATCCGTTTCAGCATGGTCCCAAGCGCAACATGTTTCTTTTTTGAAGAAAGCAGGCGCAACATGTGGCTGACGCCATGACATATAAGTGCTAATTTGGTGGGATTTAGAAATACATTAAAACTTAAAAGGGTAACTAAAAACTAAAATTAAAACATTTAAAAACTTGACAGAAAACTGGAAATAAAAAGATTAAAATTTTTGACTGAAAACTAAAATGAAAAACATTTAAAAAGATAACTCATTAAACTGAAATTAGAAGAAACAATAAAAAGACTCAAAAACTATATACAATGAAACATACTAAAACTTAAACTAATATTTAAAAGTAAAAGGAATACTAAAAATAAATAAAATAAAAGTGAAAAAAGTCTAAAAGAAAACGAAACAGAGTGGCCAGCCGCAGAGGATCCTCGCTCCGGTGGGCCAACCCCACGTGCAAGGCCTCCGCGTGCAGTAATCTTGACCTGCAGGGATGGGCCGGTGAGGACTCGACCTTGCAGTTCCCATGGTCCGGTGAGGACACATGCCGCTTCGCGTGAGCCCAAAACAGCAACAATAAAAATTGACCGACGTTGAAGATAGAAATCAGCCGACTGATAGATAGAAATTTCGTTTTTTTAAGCTTCAAGTAATTGTTTTCTTATGAGCTTGCAAATTTGGCAATATTTGCAGTATTTTCATTGGAGATGCATCCACCTTTTAAAATTTTAGGAACTAGCTTATTACTGCAAGTTTTTTTGACCAAAGTTATTACTGCAAGTTGGAAAGCACAATTAATAGCTTTTGAATGTATCTATGCTATACAGAGAGAAAGGGGCAGGGATTTTTGTGCGTATAAGTTGGATTTATCGAAGGCGTATGATCGTGTTGATTGGGGATTTTTAAAATGTTTGATGGAGAAGCTGGGCTTTTAGAGTCAATGGGTGCAGTGGATTATGACTTGTGTTTCGACTGTACGCTATTCAGATAGCTTCAATGGGGTGCCCTCGCACTCTTTCTCCCCATGACGTGGTCTACGACAACCACTTTCACCATATTTATTCTTGCTTGTGGCTGGTGGTCTCTCTACTCTTTTGAAACACAATGAAAGGCTTGGATTATTAGGAGTCAAAGTATGGCGGCGAACTCCAAGTGTGACACATTTGCATTTTGATGATGATAGTTTGCTATTCTTTAGAGCAACTGTTCCTCAGGCCCAAAGCGTCATTGCTGCTATTTCAACTTTTGAGAGATGCACAGGACAAGCAAGTGTTCCATGTTGGTCAATGAAGGCTTGGATCAGACGGTGTCCAGCCAAGTGCGCGCGGTTCTGGGTGTTGAGAAAGTGGAGTTTGAAGCGAAATATCTAGGCTTACCGACACCGAGGGGTCGTGTGCGGCGTGGTTTATTCCTGCCAATTGAGGAGCGCTTCCACAAAAGAATGACAGCATATGGAAGGAAAAATATTTATTGGCAGCAGGGAATGAAGTGTTGATTAAATCTGTTGCTCAGGCACTGCCTATGTATATATGAGAGTTTTCAAACTCCCCTAACATTATGTGATGAACTCATGAAGATGCGTGCGGGGGTGCTGAGAATGGCCGAAGGAAAATGCAGTGGATCCCATGGGAGAACGGTCTTGCCAAAGGGTTTTGGAGGTATGGGCTTCAATGATATAAGATTGATGAATCAGGCCATGCTTGCTAGGCAGGCCTGGAGAATCATTGCCTTCCCTGAAAGTTTATGTGCAAAGGTGTTGAGAGCCAATTATTTTCCTGATGGAAAGTTACTGGATAGAGCACCAGCGGGTGATGGCTCCCAGACCTGGCATTCTATTGAGCATGGACTGGAGCTGCTAATATAGGGTGTCACAGTAGAATTGGGGATGGGAGAAGAACACAGATATGAAGGATAACTGGCTCCCGAGGGGATATGGTCTGAAACCATTTGCTCCTACGTGTACGTGTCGGCTGAGATTGGTCCATCATCTGATCGACGAGTCTGCTTCCTGGGATGAAACAACTATACGCAGATATTTTTATCCCTATGATGCTGCACTGATTCTTTACATGGAGCTGCCTGAGAATAGTGTTGGCGATTTTGTGGCATGGCATTATGAAAAAAACAGGGATCATCACTGTGCGCACTGCCTACAGGCTTGCTCTGCATAGTCACTACGGTTTGGACAATATAGGTGGTAGTACGAACTCAGCTGTGTGGAAGAAGCTATGGCAAGTTAAAGTGCCATCTGAGGTCAGTGTTTTTGCCCCAAAGATTGTTAATAATGGTTTTGCCAACCCGGGTCAATAAGAAATACCGTCATCTCGAGGAGCAGGATATGTGTGAACTATGTGGGCAACAACCGGAAGAGGCTTATCATGCTTTGCTAGTCTGTCCCCATGCTTTGGCTCTCCGCCAGGCAATGAGAGAGCATTGGGATCTGCCGTCAGAAGAAGAGCTAATTTGGACTGGACCGGAATGGTTGCTGATGTTGGTGCATAATAACTCCGTTCAGGTACTTGCAAATTTGTTCATGCTTTTCTGGCATATATGGAAATGCAGAAACAAGATGAAACATGACGGGATTATCCCTTTCATATCCTCCTCTGTCACTTTTCTGACAACGCGCGAATTCTGAAGATCCTAAAGACTGTACGCAAGCAAAACCTTCCAAGATTAAACGTTGGAATCCACCACCAACGGGCACTTTCAAAGTAAATGTGGATGCAACCTTCATACAGCAGGCGGTTGGTGCAGCAGTTGATGTGGCGATTAGAGATTCAAAGGGTGTTCTGAATCTAACAGCTTGGCGCATTATATCACATTGAAGGGATGTGGAAGAAACTGAAGCTAGATCATGCTTGGAGGGCGTTCACATGGCGCAGAGGTGGCCTGACGTCCCGATGATCCTTGAATCTGACTGTCAAACGGTGGTGTCCAACCTTCAAGCTCCAGGGCATGATCGTTCGGTGTTGTGGCAGACTATTGAGGAAGTACGCTCTATTGGTGTCGAGTTGTGTATGCTGGAGGTGCTTAAGATTGGTGCGTGTTGCTATTAAGTCTAGGGAGTGTTAGTCTTTTTTCCCAGAGTGGGTTGTCTCACTCTCTTGTAAGGATGCTACTTAATTTTTAATATATTTTGTTCAAAAAAAAAAAGGTATCTAGCGTCACCAGAAGTATTAATCCTTGCTTGTTGTGAGCACTGTGCACTGAACAATGACCCTCAGCCTCAGGGTTCTAAATTGAACCAAAGCCTGAAATCACGGATGACAATGTTTGTCTGCTTTGTGATCTAACAATTGGTTGGCTCATAGTATTAAATTTGTGCCACAGCCAATCTCCTTGTTCTCACTTCTAACCAAAATTAAACAAACCAAAAACAGTTTGAATCAAGTGGTTATATGTTTATTCCACAGGCGAAGTTGACCAGCACCCAACAAAATTCATAAACAGTTTCAAGTGGTACTACATTTATTCCCAACTGAAGCTGACCAGCGGAATACATTGATACTGATTAGTCCAGCAATCCTGTCTGCCTTGCACCAGAAATAGTTCTGGCAGTGCTGACTTGCGCATGGCTAATGCAATTTAGTCTTAGTATACATTGTTGGCGCTAATATAACGACATGCTGCTGTCTCTATCTGGAATTCTGTATACAACAAACTGGCCCTTCGCAAATGCCAAGATGAACTCCATATATGTCTCCATCTGCATCCATTTTTGAAGCAAACACAGGGGAGTTAGCCAGAACAGCTAGCTCTGTCGGTGAGAAGACAAAAGAGATGCCTGGAGGTGTAGTCGTTCCGGATGATGTCTCTGCTGTAGATTACGGCGGAGGCCTGACCATCTCGCTGTTCATGACCTGCCTTGTGGCTGCCACAGGTGGTCTAATCTTCGGTTACGACATCGGCATCTCAGGTTTTGATTTTCCTTCTTGTGCTAAAGGGACACCTCGTGCGTGATGAGCAGTCCAGTTTTTCTTTAAATTCCTTTGGTCCATCTTATGATCGTCTGTTTAGAACAGAGCATCTTCCTTTGGATGTTGCTTCATCTTACCGTGTGTTGACTTTTGTAAGCTTTGTTAGTAGTTGATGAGTAACACAACTGATTGAGTGAGCTGTCAAAAAATTACAATTCCAGGCGGTGTCTCTGCAATGGAGCCATTCCTGGAGCGCTTCTTCCCGCACATCCTCAAGAAGATGGCGAAGGCGACGCCGGGGGACGAGTACTGCATCTACGACAGCCAGGCGCTCGCGGCCTTCACGTCGTCCCTCTACGTGGCCGGGCTGGTGGCGTCGCTGGTGGCCAGCCGCGTCAGCAAGGCGCTGGGCCGGCAAGCAATCATGCTCATGGGCGGGGTGCTCTTCTTCGCCGGCGCCGCCCTCACCGGCGGCGCCGTGAACCTCGCCATGCTCATCATCGGCCGCATGCTGCTGGGCTTCGGCATCGGCTTCACCAGCCAGGCCGCCCCCCTATTCCTCGCCGAGATGTCCCCGCCGCGGTGGCGCGGCGTCCTGACGTCGGGCTACCAGTTCTTCCTCGCGCTCGGGATACTCATCGCCAACCTCATCAACTACGGTACGGCACGCGTCTCCTGGGGCTGGCGCGTCTCGCTCGGCCTCGCCGGCGCACCGGCTGCGCTCATCTGCGTGGGCGCGCTCTTCCTCACGGACACGCCGACCAGCCTGGTGGTGCGAGGGCGGGCCGACGCCGCCTGCGCCGCGCTGGTCCGGGTGCGCGGCGCCAGCGCGGACGTGGACGCGGAACTCAAGGAGATCTCACGCGCCGTGGAGGCCGCGCGGCAGAGCGAGGACGGCGCGTTCCGCCGGATGGCGACGAGGCGCGAGTACCGCCCATACCTGGTGTTCGCCGTGGCGGTGCCTCTGTTCGCCTTGCTCACTGGCGTCATCGTTATCTCCTTCTTCTCACCGCTCGTGTTCCGCACGGTCGGCTTCGGCAGCAACGCCGCGCTGGTGGGCGCCGTCCTCATCGGAGCCATGAACCTCGGCGCGCTCCTCCTCTCCACCCCCGTCATCGACCGGTACGGCCGCAGGGTGATGTTCTTGGCCGGCGGCGTCGTGATGACCATCTGCTTGGCCGCCGTCGCCTGGATCATGGGCGCGCAGCTCGGCAACGGTGGGACGACGATGGCGCGGCCGTACGCGGTGGCAGTGGTGGTGCTGACGTGCCTGCACGCCGCCGGGTTCGGGGCGTCGTGGGGGCCGCTGGTGTGGGTGGTGCCCAGCGAGATATTCCCCGTGGACATCCGGTCGCTTGGGCAGGCCATGAACGTCTCCATCATCATGGCGCTCGACTTCGTGCAGTCACAGTCGTTCCTCGCCATGCTCTGCCGCTTCAAGTATGCCACCTTCGCCTACTACGCCGCCTGGGTCGCCGTCATGACCGTCTTCATCGCGCTCTTCCTGCCGGAGACCAAGGGGGTGCCGCTCGAGGCCATGGGCACCATCTGGGTGAAGCACTGGTACTGGAAGAGGTTCGTGCAGGGACAGGATGGGACCAACGCCGCCGTGGCACTCACATGAGATGCATGGAACGGAACGGACCCCACTGTGTCCTTGTTTCCTGTATGTGGCACTGTGGTGTAATCTTTGGTGGTTAGTGTAACCAATTTATGTGTGCTGCACTTGTTTTTTGCGACAAAAGAAAAATTATATTATATGATAACTAGGTACGTCAAGATATTACGGGCACTCCGGATTAAAAAAAATACACGTTTTCTTTGGCAAATAAAAGTACATGATGTGAATTGCAAAGCTCAAAACCTGTCTTCCTTACTATATGTAATCACCTTTTTTTTCAAAGAAGAGTGTCTGTATATATATTATCTGTACTATAAACATATACGAGTCTTAGTTTTTTGTTTTTTTGAGAAGAATATACGAGTCTTAGTTCGGCAACACAGAATGTTGACAATATGAAATAATGGAGTGTGTGTCGGTATGATGCATGCACCGATCCCATCACAAAGAATGTCGTCACAACACAAAACATTTGTCCCCGAAACTTGGCCTGTTGATGGATCAACGTCTACTGAACTATGAAGCCGAGGAGGAAACAAAAATTCAGCACATGAAAATTCAGCAAGGTGAAGCTACTCACATAGTATATATCGAAGTCATATGCATCTACAAGTGTAATCTACTCAACAAGTAAGAAGAGCGATATTTCTTTTGTCTCCACTAAAATTTCATGTCTCTTCAAGTCCAACTTTCATTTCATTCAGTTTGTATCTATAGTCATGTCAACTACAAAGCTTTATATCTCTTCGAATACAACAACTTTGATTCATTATCTACAAAGAGTTTTTTGGCCTTAATTGATTTCTCCAGTCAACAAATGATTTTATAAGAATAATCAGCTATGGTGTTTGCGCATCCTTCGAGTGATAGAACTCCAGGTTAGATAGTTTCTCCTAACGATGTCATTTGAAAACTTGAAACATAATTTTAGAGCCCTAATTGTTTTCAATTAGTTGATCCATAAGCTAGAAAGTATGAGATCTTTGACCACTGCAACTTTGATATAAATGTTGCCTTTATCCGACTTGAGTTGAAAATGTTTTGAATTTTACTAGAACCATATTGTCAACCTCGTGTGAAGATCAATTTAAGTGTGTGTCACATAAACATGTAAATTTTGAAAAAGTATTTATGACTCCCTAAATTTGTTAAGTCGTACAAGGCCCTCTCAACTTTGAAAATGCATTTCCCTCTAAACTCGTTAAGTGATACACCACGGGCTTGTACTTACCATGCGGGCATTTTTTTTTTGGTTGACATAGCATTGCTACGTGGCGGAAATATATGTGTGACACAGGAGCCCATCTGCATCGTCGTCATACCAACCAAGAATTCAGATTTGTGTTGTAATAACACCGTATAAATCAATTTCCAGGAATAGCAATAGTTTTGCGTCATTTTATTCAGTTTTCCATGATATACCTAGACCAAATGATAATTTTATTGAAAAAATAACTATGAGCCTTTAAAAAAAATTGTTCATTAATACTGGTGCAGAATATTTTGTTTGAGTGCAGGAATAGTGTTGAGTGACTTGAATTCAATCTTTGTTCGAATTTGAGCAAGTCTGCAAAAAAAAAGAATGAAAATTACCCTTTTTTTAGGGGAAAATTACGCCTTTTTGTTTTTTTTTGAGCAAAAAATTACGCCTTTTTGTGTGTGTGTGTGTATCGCCGGAGCCAAAACCGGCCCAGCCTTCTGTCCCGCTTTCTTTGACCTTTTCACGTGCGAAGCAGCTCACTCCGGAGCCTGGGCCGTGGCCCAGCGACCACCTCTCTTTCCCTACCACCCTGTTGGGCCGCTGTGGCCCAACTCGCCCGTGTCCGCTCGTGGAGCGGCCCGTGCTGCCCCTCTTCCTTTCGCGGGCACCAAATCTCTCCGTTTCCCCAGTTCGCCGAACCACGCCGCCGCCGGCGCTCTGGTGCCGTCTCCGGCAGCCCGTGGCCATCGTTGCTACGACGAGCTACGCCAGGTGAAGCCGCACCTGCCCGAAGCATCACTCTTGGCTCTCTAAGTCACAATGTTACGTGTATGTTTCTACAAATTGAAAGCCATCTCTGTTTGGCAAAACAATAATATTTTCTCGACTAATTAACCTCCTGTGAATGCATAGAAAATGAGATAAATAATATGCTTGTTGGATGGAAACTACTCAGGAGAGATTAGTGTTGCACCACAAGTTTATTCAGTAGTTAATAGTAGCGTAGCGTAGCAGTGGTTCCGATCGAGCTAAGCATTCAGCGAGAGCAGTTTTGGTCATGTGGCCTTCAAGAGGTTTTTTTAGCTTTACAAATATCTTGGTCTTGAGCAGGTAGTATATGAATCAGTGCAAGAAAAAGGGAGATGGTTTGCCCGGGGATAGCTGATCAGTTAACGGGCTGCATATGTACTCAGGTACCGGCCCAAGGAGCGTCGGCCCAGTAAGCAAGCCAAGCCCAGCTCCAGCGGAAGCCCAACAACGCCTGAATCGAGTGGCTGACCGCGCGCGCTCGAGGAAGCCGTTTGGAGAAGGAAGACGAGTCCGAGTCATGGCGGTTCGCCGGAGTCGTCAGGTCGCGTGCGTTGCGTGCGTGTGATTGAGTCGGGGCGTATATAAGCCTCTGTAATCAGACATTATCGTCATCAATAAAGAGATTGCTTGTTCCCCAAACTTCCGAATTCCCCAATCCCCTGCTGTTCCTCTGCTTCCCAGCCCCGTTCATGCTCTTCCCCGTCTCAATTCCACTCTAGTTATCGTTGTGATCCAACCCGGATCATAACAATTGGTATCAGCTCCTTCTGGATCGCAGAATCGCGTTGAAATCCCGGTCGAACGAAGCCTACACACCCAAATCGGCGGGGTGTGTGCCAGAGCAGAGTTTGGGCTAGGGTTCACGGGTTCGGGGCGATCTCAGGCTGGCGCCGAAGCGAGGATCGAGCAAGCTGCAGCAGGAGATGGCGAAATCCATGGAGGATTTGGCGGCGCAGTTCGCGACGATGATGAAGCAGTTCGAGAGCTTTCAAGGCATGATGAAGACGTCGCTGGACTCGCTTGAAGTTGTGGGTACCTGGCAAACCAGCGCGGACAAGGTGCTCGGAGAATTGCGGGACAAGGCGGAAGGCACGGCTACATCGCTCGCCGGCGTCTCCAAGCGGGTTGATCTCGCCGCCTCTCGTGTGGACTCCATCGAGGCGCGGCTGAGGATGGCTCCCGCACCTGATCCCGTCGCTCCGACCCCCGAGGGCAACAAGGGCGTCAATCTCGGCGTCGACCTCAACCTCTCCCCGGAGGCATCCGCGTCGGCAACGGCGCAGGATGGCGAACAGCCCGTTGTTGGGCCCGGCGATGACTGCGGCGGTGTCCTTGGTCGAGGACCCCGGCCGCAGGACAAGGCAAAGGGTACGTTCATACCACCCGCTCCATCCCTGTTTCCACCACCGAACCCACCTCCACCGATATTTCATTCGCATGAGGAGAGGAATGCTGTTCATTGTCATAATCCACCTTTTCCTAAAATGGATTTTCCGAAATTTGACGGTGATTCCCCGCGTTTTTGGCGCGATCAATGCGAGGTGTTCTTCGAGCTGTATGCCACACCACCAATGTTGAAGACTAGGTTTGCAACACTGAATTTCATTGGGGCAGCGGCTAATTGGTTGCATTCTGTGCAACGCAATGGCAGAATCACTGATTGGGACAAGTTGGCTGCAATGGTGTTGGCAAAGTTTGACAAAAATCAGTATGAGCTGCTGTTGAAGCAAATTGATACTATCAAGCAGAAAGGCTCGGTGGTGGAATATCAAACTGAATTTGAGAAGGTGGCTCAGGGGTTGTTGCTATACAACAATGGCTATGATGACACATTCTTCCTGAGGAGATTTGTGGCAGGTTTGCGTGATGAGATCAGAGTAGCTATTGCTCTGCATCAGCCGAAGGATGTGGATACTGCATCAGCATTGGCCATGATTCAGGAGGAGGAATTGGTCCTGTTGCAGATTCAAGCATAGTCACAGAGATTCTTCTGCAGGAGGGTGGAAGAAGAATTTTGACAAGCCTAAGCAGCCAGAGCAAGACAAGAGCAAGCCTCAGTCTGATGACAAGTTTGCTGCTCTCAAGGAACTCAGGGAACACAGGAAGCAAAACAACCTGTGCTTCAAATGTGGTGGCAAGTGGGTCAGAGGACACAAATGTCCACCCCAGGTGTCTTTGCATGTCATAGAAGAGTTGCTTGAGGCTTTGGAGATGGAAGAGTCTCAGGATGCATCTGATGAGGAAGAAGAAGAGTTGGAGACAGTTCATGCTGTGGGTCAGACCGTCAAGCCAACCACCTCCAGAAAAAGGACATTGAAGCTGTGTGGCAAGGTTGGCAAAGATGATGCATTGATACTTGTGGATTCAGGCAGTGTGGGTACTTTTGTCAGCAAGAAATTGGTTGACAGCTGCAGTTACCCTTGACTGAATGTACACCTACTCAATTTTTGGCAGCTGATGGTGGGCCTATGATCTTGCTCATATCAAGTGACTGATTTGCATTGGATGGTGCAGGGTCATGACTTCATTACCACTGCTGGAGTGTTGCCCTTGCAGTGCTTTGATATGATTTTGGGAGCAGATTGGCTGGACACATGCAGTCCCATGTGGGTTCACTGGGCTAATAAGACTATGATGTTCACTCATCAAGGCAAGAGGATCAAACTGCAGGGTATAGTTCAGGAAAGTGGTCCTTGCTCTGAAATATCTGTTGATCTGATGGATACTCTTATTCTTCAGCAAGGGGTGTCCTGTTGTGTACAAGTTATTATGCAGCAGCCTCCTGTTCCTGGAGAAGAAACAGTTCATTCCCTGCACAGTCAAGAAACTATACCAGCAGATTTGCAGAAATTGTTGCATCAGTATGAGGATGTGTTCAGTGAACCATCAGCTTTGCCACCAAAGAGATCTCATGATCATTGTATTGACCTGTTGCCTGGGGCTGTGCCAGTTAACATCAGGCCCTACAAGTATTCACCAGCTCAGAAAAATGAGATTGAGAAGCAAATTGCAGATATGCTAAAGCAAGGAATCATCAAACCAAGTGTGAGTTCTTATGCCTCTCCAGTACTGCTAGTAAAGAAGAAAGATGGTACTTGGAGGTTCTGTGTGGACTATAGGCACTTAAATGCACAAGCAATCAAGAATAAGCATCCCTTGCCATTAGTTGATGAGTTGATAGATGAACTGGGAGGGGCTAAATGGTTTACTAAGCTTGATCTGAGGGCTGGCTATCATCAGATTTGTATTCAGCAGAAGGATACTCATAAGACTGCATTCAAGACACATAGTGGCTTATTTGAGTTTTTGGTGATGCCATTTGGACTCACTAATGCCCCAGCTACTTTTCAAAATATCATGAATACAATATTTGCAGAGCTTTTGAGGAAGGGGGTGCTGGTGTTTATGGATGATATCCTTATCTATTCCGACACTTGGGAAAAGCATCTTCAAGCTGTTGAACCAGGTGTTGGATATTCTGAGAAAACATCAGTTCTTGGTGAAATTGTCTAAGTGCACTTTTGCCACAAAGGAGGTGGAGTATCTGGGTCATTGTATCTCTGGCCAGGGTGTGGCAACTGAGAAGTCCAAGATCATAGCTGTGGAAAGGTGGCCTGTGCCAGTAAATGTTAAAGAGCTCAGGGGCTTCTTGGGGCTCACAGGCTACTACAGGAAGTTCATCAAGCATTATGGTTTGATTAGCCATCCCCTGACTGAGCTCTTGAAGAAGCATGTTCCTTATGTCTGGACATCTGTAGCACAGACTGCATTTGAACAACTGAAACTGGCTTTAGTCACTGCTCCTGTCCTGCAAATTCCAGATTTCAACAAGACTTTTGTCCTTGAAACTGATGCCAGTTGTAACGTCCCGCCCCTCCAAGGCCGGGCCCGCTTACATCTAGCTGCTTATACAGGACATAGACTGACCTCACAGACCAACACTAGTCTTTTCTGCGCACTTTGTCCTCACTCATGCGCACCCGGGAAGAACTTCCCGGTCGGTCACCCATCGCTCCAGGCCAAGCACGCTTAACTTTAGAGTTTTTTAGGAGATGGGCTTCCGAAAAAGAAGTTACAACTTGTTGATATGGGTATCCTATTAATCCTGTTAAGCTCTGGGCCGGGGTGTTACATTACTGAAACATCCTCAATTTTCCACGAAGGGAAAATCTCACAGAATGATATACAACAGTCGATAATCAATTCCATACATCGAATTATAAATCTAAAGAGTACAATAGAGGGGTTTACTTTAACAATTACAACGCCACAAGGCGGAAACAAGTATATCTAACATCCAGAACAGCTTGAGAAGGCGGAAGTAACGCGGAAGCAACTCCAAACTCCAACTTGAGCGCAGGCACGAGACCTTCTAATCCGTTTGACATCTCGAGAAGCGGGGAAAATCTGCACACCGCGGATGTGTGCGGCCATGGTCAAGACCGAATGAGCTTTAGTGGAAAAAGAAAATAAAGGGATCGGCGATCCTATAGTTTATTTGTGGTTTGCATCCTAGCGCATGCAATATAGCAACAAGTATTAATAGTAATAATAATAATAGTCATGTTTAACACATTCCCATTCCCCACACACACATCCCATCCATCTCAAATCCATCTCAAGTCCATCTCAAATCCATCTCAAGTCCATCTCAAATCCGTCTCAAGTCCATCTCCACACCTCCATCACCTTATCTCACAACACTCACACTCAAGTCGGCAGCCAACTCCCTCTCGGCTGTCTCAAAGGCCCGCAGGCCACAAACCAAGGCTCACGGCCCGAATACTCTCTCGGGAAGGTAGAACACTCCTCTCACTAGTCGACGTAAACGTAGGTCACGGAATGGCCATAACCGAGGCCGCGGTATGCGCATAGATCGATCAACTCCGCAGAGTGTGTACACTGTACCCACCCATTGCCATCATCGGCATGTGCACTTTGCCCTAGGCGACACCGGACGACCTTCTAACCTGGACAATACCATCCCGCCACCCGGCCCTAGAAAGTAACGGCTTACCGAACACCTGGACCGGGATCACGAACCGGCTACCCCTCCAATGGTACTGTTGAATAGAATGGTACAGGCTCACCACATACCATTCCCCCTCAACTCCAAGCAGCAATGGTATCGTCCAGTCTAGTCGAACTTCCGTCTCTTGCAGAAGCAAGAGCGAGTGGTGTGTATGAAAGGTCCGTGGTTCCGGTTCTCCCGATATATCAGTCCTTAGGTAGGACCAGACAGGATATCTTCATACAGGGTTTGAGTTTACCGTGCCACCACAGCACCTCCTTCCCGAGGGCTCTCCACACCGGTAAAATTCTCCTTAAGTCACGTATCATCTGTCCCGAGGGCTCTCCACCCGGGGTCTTCTCAAGTCTCATGTACCCGCCAGGTACCTCTCATCGGGATGCCTAGGATGCACCCCGCAAGACTCGTCTTAGGGCCCGCCCTCAAGACTCGTCGTAGATCCTCGTCCGAGCCGACTCAACCCTCACCCTCCACGCACCCAAATCACACGCACAATACCTCCGGATCCTCACCACCAAGTCCACCCAAGTCTAGCATCCCAAGCCAAACCATTCCGGGGTTCACCACCCGCATCACATCACGAGATACAATGCGAAGTGGAGTTATAATAATAAGTATGGTGATATAAAGTGCAAGCAAGCAGAGAGGTAATAATATATAAGTGCGAGCGCAAAGGCGGGGTGACATGGTAAAGGGTTTCAATCAAGGTAATAATGGCTCGGTGCAATAGCATGCATCAATATACTAGCAAAGGAATAAATATAAAGCGCTAGCGATTCTAAACATGCAATGTCCGATAGGATTCTCTAAAAGATGGTCGCCATGACACCCGCGATGTCGAGGTAGTAGTGGTACAAATCCAACCGTAGTCGTACAAGTCCTCCTTCGTAGTCGTTCGTTCGGGTTCTCCACCTCACGTACGTAGTCTCCTTCGTCAGATCATTCCTCTCCCGAATCGACACTGAAACCGATACGTAATAGTCGCGTTAGCGACTCCTATAGAAGCCACAAGGAAGCAAATAAAATATAGAAGATCCAAATGCAATCAAACATAAGCTCATTAGATAAAGCTTGATTTTAGATGAATTTCGATATAAAGATCATCATTTTTGGAGCTCGTATGAATTAGTTATGAATTCGAAGTTTAATCTATTTTCGAAAAAAGAAAAGGGGCTGAATAATATCAGCCGACACGTGTCTTCTTCTGGCAGGTCCACGTGGCAGATGGGTCAGCTGATGCGGCAGTGACGTAGATGCTGACGTGGTGGCTGACAGATGGGGTCCACATGACGTCATGATGACGTCACCGTTGACCGGTCAACCCATATGGGCTCGGTGTGGGCCGCGCAGGGCCGGATCAGGGCCTGGACATGGGCCGCATGGCCCGGGCTCGGCCCGCCACGTGTCTAGCTACAGATGCGCCACGTCGTCAGTTTGGGTCCTGTCCGGGCTCGGTCTATGGCGTCAGTGCGCCCTCTGGCTCACGGTGAACCAACGCGGTTGGTCCATAGACCACACCGTGGTCCACAGTGGACCAGGTCCACTTTCTCCTCCCCGACTCTGGGTTCACGCGGACGGGGTTCACGGAGCATGGCGCTAAGAAGCTCGGGTTCATCATGGCGGCGCACGGTGGGCATACAGCTGCGGGTCCCGCTGGCAGCGACACAGCTCTGGTGCACCGAGTCTGTCTCCCCTTTCTCCATTCCATCCTCATCTTCCTCTTTTCCCCTCTCACGTTGATGCCAGGCGCATGGCCATGGCATGGCCAGCGGCGGCACGATGGCTCACGGCGGCGCTCCAGTGGCACAACCTCTGTTGGAACACGGTTCCAGCAGGTTTAGTATTCGATCATAATTTCAATTACAATGCAAGAGTGTGAAGAACAGAAACTCTTCCACTCCAGCCGATCCTCCTCTACAACAGGGGCTGGGGGGCTCCTTATATAGCCGCCCTAGCTCCCGTGTACAAAAAGACAATACGGCCCCAATGGGGAAACAGGAAACCCTAATCCTATGACCCTTCCGTGGGGGCCGGGGGGCAAGGTCGTCCATTGGAGTGTCCAACGGTCCGTGGGCTCCCCCGGGCCTCGCCAAGTACTCTACGTCTTCCTTGCTCCCGGCCGTTGGCGGGCCGTCTTCCATGGGCCGACGCCTCGGCGCGGGCCGGTGGCCTCCGCCGTCGTCTCAATGCCTCCGCCTTGTGGTCTTCGACTCGATGCCTCCGACGGAGGCCGGGTCTTTGTCTCCGGCCCGGTGCCTCCGACGGAATCCGCAATGCCTCGGTCCCGGGCCGATGCCTCCGCCCGGAGGGCTAAGGTCTTCATCGGTCCCGACCCGATCCGACGGAGGCCGGGTCTTTGTCTCCGGCCCGGTGCCTCCTCCCGAGGCCGCATGCCTCCGCCCCGGGAGGCTAAGGTCTTCATCGCCGTCCCGACCCCGACGCCTCCGACGGAGGCCGGGTCTTTGCCTCCGGCCCGGTGCCTCCTCCGAGGCCGCATGCCTTAGTCCCGGGCCGATGCCTTCGCCCGGGAGGCTAAGGCCTTCATCGCCGTCCCGATGTCTTCGCCCTCCAATTGGAGGTACCGCGACGCATCGGCCGGCCGTGGTCTCCGATCACTCCCGCACAACAGGTAAAAGCATGTATAACAAAAATAGGATAAGTGTGGTGTCAATCGCCTGCGAGCATGTGCCATGTCTCCGCTGCTGAGATGCCTTTTCCCAACATTCCCCCCTTGAGGGTTAGGTCCAGCGGAGGCGGGCCCTGGCCATCAATTCCTGGCTTGATCAGCGGAGACCATGCCCCCCCCTTGGCACGTCTTAGGTGGACCCCGATTTTTCTTTGGCATATTGAGGGTCTTTTCTCGTCCGTTGGATCTAAGGTCGCTGATTTCTGACCGTGCGATATGTGACCGTTGCGGTGGAGGGACGGTTCCTTCTCGGACCGTCGCCCGGCCACTATAAAAGGGGAGGGGGTAGGTGAGAATTTTTTACCCCGCGCCGTAATTCTCGCACTGTAGTTTTCTCCATCGCTTCTCACGCCACCTCCGCGCTTGCTTGTTGCCTCCGCTGTCGACCGTGGCACCTCCGCTGCAACGCGCTTGCCTCCGCCACCACTACACCGGTCCTTATTCCCGGTTCCAGAGAGTGAAGGTTGGAGATTGGCTGGATCTCTTTGAGAAGTGTATGCTTGTTGCGGCGGAGGCTAGGGACTGGAGGAGTCTCTTTCGACGTTGAAGCCTCCGTCGAAGACCTCATTCCTTCACACGGCCCCGGAGGTATGGCGGCTATTACCTACGATTTCGGTCCTAGCAAAATGACCAAGGCGATGATCGAAGACCTTGAGCAATGGGCGTTATTCCGGTCGGATGTGCCAAGCTCCCGGGTCGAATCGAGCCCACCCCGCCCGGGGTATGCGGTCGTTTTCGAGGATTTCTTCACTTGTGGCCTTCGGCCGCCGGCCCATCCTTTTCGAGGAGAGTTTTGGGGGAGTTCAATGCTCGGATCCACCACCTTACTCCTCATGCCTTCTTGAACCTTAGCAAATTTGTCTCGGGCAAGTGGAGTCTTATGGCGGAGAGATCGATGTCAATGCCTTTGTGAGGCACTATGAACGCTGCGGGAAGCAACCACGGTCGTTTGGCGAGGACAAGGTGAAAGCACAGTTTGGGGCCCCGTACCTTTATGGCGAAAAGGTTTCGGGATGAACGTTTGGAGATCTCGTGGTGTCGAAGGGCAAGTGGGAGCCGGCCAATTGGATGGAGTATTGGTTCTATGTGCGGACCATCGGTGTCACCGGGGAGGATGACGATGGCAATAAGATTGTGAGGTACCCCCGGCCTCCGCTATGACGGCGATGAAGCCGCACACCAATTTGAAGCCTCTTCCGGCGCCTTCCGCGCAGCCCGCCGCTCGCGAGAAGTCGTGCCGCAAGGCCTTCGCGCCGCTTGCAAGTACTCCGAGGTCGCGACCTTCCGGGAGGAGATAGTGGCCTCCGGCCGCCGGCCCTTGGCCAAGGACAGCCCAAGTTTGAGATTGTCCGGAGGAACCGCCGGTTTCGGAGAAGCCGCGGGCATACCGTGCCCGTCTTCGGTCTCGGCTTACCTCGAGGGGAGACGGGACCAATTTCGTCAATCGAATTGAAAGGAAAGTTGTGGAGCGATCGGAGAGGTCTCCGAACGTGAATACCTTGCGCGGAAGGCGGAGGCCGGGTTTCATGCCGCGCCCGAACCGCGTCTTTGAGGAACTTCAAATCCCCTATTCCTCCCGCCTGTCCCCGGCAAGGTTCTCGGAAGATAGAGTCGAGGGCGTTGAAGAATGCCTCCGCTATTGCTGCAGTCAAGGCGGAGGCGTCAAAAAAGAGGAAACGTTCGTGCGCTGGCCGCGGGCCTTCCAAGAAGGAGAAGACCTCCGAGGCGGAGGTTGTTGAAGCTTCCGCGTCTGTATCTCCGGATGCGTCTGAGGCTGGCTACCAGGGCGACGACGGGGGAGAAGAGGTTGCCAAGGATGCGGGAGCGTCTGCTAGGCCTTTGCCTACGGCGGAGACACAGCTGGCTTCACAACCTTCTGCTTCCGCACGTGCTCCGTCGCCGGAGGTGTCTGTCCATCCTTTTCCTAGTGCTTTTGCCGAGCTGTCTAGCTCTGACGACGGCGAGGCTGGTCAAGAGGAGGAAGAGGCGGGGGAGGACGAGGAGGCCGGGGATGCTGAGGCATCACTCTCGCCAACCCATCAGGTTCGTGACTTCCCGACGAAGTCTCCGATGATGATTTTGTTGGGAGTCCCGGCCATAAGCCGTCGAGAGGCACATCTCGATGCCGAGTTTGTTGCCGATAAGGCCGCCACGGGCAGCCTCCGGCGAAGGGCGGGCCTCCGCTCCCGGTGACAAGGGTCCGGTGGGCGGGCTTTCTCTTCGTAAGCTAATTTCTCGCCCGTTTTTTTTTTTTTTTTTTCTTGGACATTTGTGTGACATTGAGTCCGAGGAGACCTTTAACCTTTTTGTTTCTCGAGCCGGCCGGTATTCTTGGGAGCATGAGGCCTCCTCCGGGTGTTGATTTGGCGCGCGTGTTCCGCGCGGGGTGCTCGGACCATGCCTCCGGCGGAGGTTCTACATCCGCCGCTCATACTTTCGGAGGTAAAGATTTCTTATTTTTGTCTCATTTTTAGGTCACGCGTCGATTGCATGATTGACTTGCTAAGATATGTCTTCGTTTTTCTTTCGATGCCTCCGCTACGTTCGGTGCGTGGGGCTTGAATGTTCACGATATTTTTGAGCATTTCGGAGGTTTTTGCCATATAATTTTACCGTTGTCTCCGCGAGTTTGTGTTGTTGCGGGCTTGTACTTACTATCATTTTTCCTCCGGCTTTTGCTTTGATCTCGGCCCAAGTTGATAACTACCTTGATGCGCGCCCTATGAGCGCCTTTCGCGCCTTCAACCGGAGCACCACCGCATGGTGAGTGTGCTTTCGCCTTTTTGATTTTTAATCTTTTCCTTGCCTTTTTTTTCTCATTGTGTTATTTCCTATAGACTCATCACATGGCCTTCGCTATCGAGCACCGGGGGTGTGGAACTTGCCACGGACGACGGGCCATTGAGGTCCTAAAGGGGAAGTAGAGACTCTTGGCCGCGAGAAGACCGACCTCGCGGCCAAGGTTTCGAACTTGGAGGCCGTGCTTGAACAATCGGAGGCCTTGAAGAAAAGGGTTGAGGACTTGAGCCGAGACTCAAATCTCGCCAATGAAGCCAAGGATGTTGCCGCCGAGCGTGCCAACAAGGCAACGGAGGTGTCGAGAACCTCCGCACCCGCCTAGCCTCGTTGGAAAAGATCGCGGAGACCTTCCGGAAGGAGGCGGAGGGATTGGTCTGCGGAGATTGAGGAGATCGAGTTGCCGGCACCGAGATTGCGGAGACATATCTTTTCGTTCTCGAAGAGTTTGGCGGTGTTGCATCTCCTCTTCCCGCTAACTGTACTACCAGTGGGTTGATGTCTTGGATCAAGTCCAATCTGGCGAAGCTATCCCTGTTCGTCGGAGGCGTGTCCGATTTTGCGGCAAAGGCCTCTGCCACTGGTTTACTTAAGAGCTTGGTTCGCGGAGGTCTGGACATCAGCGCCGTTGGTCTACCTGAGATCTCCGATTCCTCGAGCTCGGGAGACCTCCCGCCCAATCCGCAAGACCGTTCAAAAATTCTTGAAGTCTTTCGGGTGCCTTTTGGCGGGCGGAAGCCGTTGCCGCTTGCTCACGCTATGCGGAAGGTGAAATTTCTCTTCCTTTGTCTTTTATGTTTATCTTTTCTTTTGCTTCCTCATAGAGCTAACGTTTTTTGCATTTCTAAGGCTGCCGCCGGAGGACCGGGTCCGCTTGTGATGAAAGGTGTCCCCGTCCTTGGTGAGACTTCCAAACCCGGCTACGGCGGAGGCTCTCAAGTTCCTCAGGCAACCGCGTCTCCGGCGAGGACACAGGCCGAGACGGAGGTTCCGACGGAAACCCAGGCACACTCTGATGCTCGTGCCAGCCCTCCCGTGGAGACGTTACAAGAGAGGCAAGACGGAGATGCCGACAAAGCCGCTGAGGCCCACGACGTCCGCGGGGAGGAGGTAGACTAGGGTCTTACTTTTCTATGTCTTATGATGTAAATACACTTGTTACTTTTTTGCCGCGGCGCCGTGGAGCGCGTATTGTAATGAAACTTATGGGTCAATCCTCCCGCGCAGTCTCCGATTTTGGGCTCCGTGCGGGAGGTGGAACCCGCAACCCTTATGCGCGATGGTGTTTACGTTAGCGGTTTTCTCGTGGGATTGCTTTGGCGATCGTGTTCCCCATCGCGGCGTTGATGATATGTTTGAATTTGTCCGCGCCAATTTGGATGATAGGCGCGACACCTTCGTTGGGTCGCTAGCATGGAGGGGTCCTCCTTGAATTTGTTGCTCGTCGGTTTTTTACATGAGATGTTTCTTTTTCCTCGTTGCCTTTTTCTTTTCGGAGGCTATGTATGTATTTACTTGCGGCCTTTTGCCTGAGGTTTGTCTTTGTGTAATGGGACTTAGATGTATTCATTTCATACGCGGAGGCTATGGAAGAAATCTTAGATTATCGTATACATGTTTTTTCTTGTGTCATATGCTAATGTTACCTGATTCTGAGCTAAGGTGTTAAAGCGGAGGTATTGTCTTTGCTTACATGTATTTTTGTAAACTTGTCTTCGCGTGCTGCAACGTTAGTCCATACTACACTTGAATTGCGCGCGGAGGTTACTAGTCAGATTCCGGAGGCATTTTGTCGGGTACCTTTTATTGATATTTTTGAATGGGCAGTTGTTGGGTTACATGGTTCCATGCTAAGGCATGGAGATTAGGTTCTTAGTGCTGCCTTTTCTCCAACCGTAGCTAATTGGACATGGTCCCTTGCTAATGGGGACTCTCAACTTGTGACTTGGTACCACCTCGTCTTCGGGCTCACTTTCACGTGATATTCCACCCTTCGTTGCGTGATTTTGACCGGGATAGGGGACGTTACGAATTCTTACGCGGTGTCCCCCCTATTCCGTTTTCTTCCCTGAGGCAAGGCTCATTGGTGCATGCTCTTAAGAAAAGGGTGGTGTTCATTTTGGTTATTGTGGCCCTCTGCTTACGAATTCTTACGCTGTCTCTCTACTGCTACTGTGGAACTCTTGTAAATATACATCAGCCTCCATCCCCCCTACTCTTGATACGTGCTTTGTGTGATGCTGGGGGTGGATGCTGGAAGCGCCTTCCTTTTATAGGCCTTGGCATGGCCGATTGGATTAAATGTCTCTGACCTCTTTGGCACACTTCTTAGTAAATGCTGTGGATCCTGTGTTTAATTTCTCGTGATATGCTCCCCTGATTGCTTGAGGATCAAAACAATCACCGCCGATGGTACTCTACGGTTGGATGAGCTTGATTGCCGCTATGGGTTATGGTACAGATCTTGCTTCTTTAATGCATTAGATTGCAGATGAAGGCATTCATTTGCCTTTCTCCTCCCTAGGGCTATATAAGGCTTATGGTTTCTGGTGATGCTTGGTCATTTGGGGTAGTGTTGCCAACACTTCACTTTCGTTAGCGTATGGCGTTGCTGTTAGATGTGCTTTGAGGCTGATACTGAGTAAGAATTCGTAAAGGCTATATCACAATGGTGTGTCGCTCTTCTGCTGAGAGGTCTGGAGTGGTATCCGGCTACGAATACAACTGTGCTTGCTGCTTGGCCTATTCTTCTGAGGTGTGTAGTGGGGCGGGCTAGTCCGAGGTGTGTCGGTTGGCAGTTTGTGTTTTGGGTACCAGGAGCCGAAGTCCGTCAGTACTAAGGCTCCCTCCTTCTCGAGAGATGGAGAATTGCAGCGCTCTTTGCTCTTTTGCGGTGCTCGTTTGCCGATTGTAATAGTAAGAGGTGGCACACCTTCTCTAGAGTCTACACTAGTTAGAGCTAGGGCATTGGTGATTCTTGTAGCCTTAATTTCATATTTGTATGCAAATTAATGGACTGGAGTGGCTTGCTCGGCCCGCCGTGTTACCTTCTCTTTGTTTCCGGTTGCCTTTTTTGCTTATGACGATTAGATTGCTCCGATTTCTTCAATTTTCGGTTTTCGTGTTTGGCATGCCTCCGCGGATCTTGCGGAGGCATGAGAAGCCGCTGGCTGATCAAGCGATCTTTGCTTTAATATCGGTGCCCTAGCTGCTTGCTGGGTCTTTTTCCGATTTTGGTGATGCCTTTTTTGGCTTTTTGTACCCCTTAGTGCCTGACTGATCAGGTCTTTTTCCAAGGGTTTTCAACCTTTTTGGAGGTCGCTCATTTTGTACCCCTTAGTGCCTGACTGATCAGGTCTTTTTCCAAGGGTTTTCAACCTTTTTGGAGGTCGCTTACAAATCTTTTTGAGATCCGCCGGTCAGGGCGAAGTTTGAAGTGACCTCTTCCGATGCTTAAAGCACCGTCGAATATTGCGGGCTGCGTTGCCGGCCGCGACTTTGCCGCATTCTCGTTGCTTTCTCGGGGCCCTCTTTATATATTGCAGAGGTTGATTACAACGGAGTTGCCTCGTTAAAAACCTCACCTCCGATAAGGAGTCCCCGCGTGAGGAAAAGAGTGCAATCCGATTCGAAGGGAAAGAAAAGAAACATGAAAAAGAACTACTGGATGCCTCCGCTTATAGTTTTATGGAGGTTCCTTACATTTTAAATGTAGTATTTCCTGAGGCTGTCCACATTCCAGGTGTGGGTTGATACTCTCCCATTTTCATCCTGCAAGAAGAACGATCCTTTCCTTCCTGCTTGGTGAGCTAGGTAGGGTCCTTCCCACTTTGGTTGCAGTTTCCCTGCGTTTGGTGCGTTTGGTTTCCGGCGGAGGACCCAGTCTCCTTCTTTGATGTCTTTGATTACCACTTTGGCATCCCTCCATTTCTTCGTTTGGTTTTGGTACTTGATTATGTTGTCCACAGCTTCTAGTCTCTCTGCCTCTATCATCTCTTTGCTTTGTACTCTTCGTTTTTCGCTAGCGCCGCTTTGTGACCGGAGACTTTGGTTTCTTAGTTCTTCTGGCATCATAGCCTCTTCCCCATATAGTAACTTGAAGGGTGTGAAGCCGGTGGCTCGTGAGATATTGGTGTTGTGAGACCACACGACCTTAGGCAACTCCTCGACCCATTTTCCTTTTTTCAGGCCGTGTAGTGTTTTTGAGATTGCTAAGAATATGATCCTGTTGGACCTCTCAACCGCCCCGTTGCTCTCCGGGTGGTATACTGAGGCAAAGGCCAGCTGAGTGCCAATGCTTCTGCAGTACTCTTTGAACTTGTCAGAATCGAATTGCTTTCCGTTGTCTACTGTTAGGGTTCTTGGGACACCGAATCTGCACACTATGTTCGCGGAAAAACTTTTTTTCTTGTTTCGAGGTGATGGTTGATAGCGGCTTGGCCTCAATCCACCTTGTAAAATATTCTACCGCCACAACTACATACTTATCGCCTCCTTGAGCCGGGTGGGAGTGGCCCAACGAGGTCCATACCCCATCTCTGCATAGGCCATGTTGGTGGGATGAGCTGTGACTCCCCCCCTGGCTTACTTTGGTTTGGAGAGAAATTTTGGCAGGCACTGCACGTCTTCACTATACGTAGGGCATCTTTGATGTGAGTGGGCCAGTAAAAACCTTGGCGAATGGCCTTTGCGGATAATGCCCTTGGGCCTATGTGGGATCCACAAATTCCTGCGTGAATGCTGCGTAGGAGTTCCTGGCCTTCTTCATTGCTTAGGCATTTGAGTAGTGGTTGCACTATGCCTTTTTTGAACAGCTGTCCCTCTATTACGGTGTAGCTTCTTGTTCGAGCCGCCAGTCTTGCCGCGCTAGCTTCATCTGATGTTACATGGTTGCCGTTGATTTGATCTATGATTGCTTGCCTCCGGTCTTCGGAGTGAATTAGTAGTACCTCCGCAAATGCTCGTTTAACCCGGCCGTGGCGGTTGCCGTAGTTCTTGGTAAAAGGTGCCTGCCGGCATATCAAGCTTGTTTGCCTTGCCTTTGCCAACTCATCGGCCTCCATGTTTTCTCCTCTCGGTATGTGCCCGAGGGTGAACCCTTTGAATCTCTTCTCAAGGCCTCTCATGACCTCCGTGTATCTTGCGAGTTCGGGTTCCCTTGCGGTGTACTCTTTTTCCACTTGACCTCGCTACCAACCGTGAACTGTGTTTACCAAAGACATGAGTAGCCCCGAGTGCCTTTGCTTTTGTCAACCCCAATATGACACCTTCATATTCTCGTTTGTATTGTTTGTTGCTTTGAAGCATAGTCTAGCCGCATACTTTGTCCCGACTCGATGGTGAAAATAGAACTGCGGAGGCCCCCCCTCGGACTCCCGGTGCACCATCTCGTGTAAAGCGTCCAGTGGGATACCTCCGATTTTGATTCGGAGGTATTTGTTGGCACCCATTCTCGAGAGAAAATCCGCTAGTGCTTGCGACTTGATTGCTTGTTCTTGCAACAAACTTGATCTCGAACCGAGACAACTCGTAGCCCACTTGCCAATTCTTCCCGAGGCTTCTTTGTTGTTCGGGATCTCGGCCGGTGGTCGCGTCGTCTGTTCGGTATCGAATAGTGTGGTCCCGAAAGTAGTGCTTTAGCTTCCTTGATGCCGTGATTACCGCATACGCTATCTTTTCAATCTCGTGTAATTCAGCTTTGCTCCTTGCAATGCCTCGACACATAGTATATCGGCCGCTTTGCACTCGCTACCATTTATCTCGTCTCTCTTGCACGAGTACCGCACTTACCGCCCCCGCCGATGCCGACACATACAACGGAGTGGCTCGTCGCTATTCGGGGCTGCCACCATTAGATCCTCGGCCATGTATTTCTTGAGGTGCCCGAAAGCTTCCGATTGCTCGGTCCCCATTCAAACTTTTCGTTGGCCTTGAGTGCCTTGAAGAAAGGAGGTCTGCGTTCGGGTGATTTGGAGATAAACCTGTTCAATGCCGCGATTCTTCCCGTGAGTCGCTGGACCTCTCTTTTGTTTGATGGCTCGGGCATGGCCGTAACGGCTTTTGTTTTGTCTCGGGTTGGCCCGAGACCTTCGGTCCGACGACGTATCCCAACATTTTTCCCTTGCCGACTCCAAAGACACATTTTTTCGGGTTTAGCTTCAATCCGGCCTCCCTAAGGTTTGCAAAGGTTTCCTTGAGATCTTCAAGATGGTTCTCCGGTTCTTTGCTTACCACGGCAATGTCATCTACGTAGGCTATGATGTTTCTCTCGCAACCGAGACCGTAGTACAGCTTGTACCATTCTTGCGAAGGTCGACCTCGCGTTCTTGAGCCCTTCAGCATTCGCACAAAGCAATAGGTTCCAGTTGGTATAGTGAAACTTGTCTTTTCCTCGTCTTCTTTCCCGAGCGAGACTTCGATGATATCCCGAAAAAAACAGTCCGGGAGGGAGAATCTTTTGCATCCGGCGGCCTTATCAACCGAGGCGTCTATTCGGGTAGCGGGAATGGGTCTTTTTTGCATGCCTTGTTCGTCCGTGAAGTCGATGCACATTCGCATTTTGCCATTCTTCTTTGGAACAAGCACCACATTTGCTAGCCATTCCGAGTATTTGACCTCTCGTATGACGTTTGCATCCAATAACCTCGCACCTCCGCCTTCGCGGCCAAGGTTCGTTCTTCCCGACATTTTCCTCTCGCCTTTGTTTCCTTGGCTTTACATTCTCGTTTAAATCCGTGGTGTGCTCGATTATGTCTCTCCCGATTCCTTTAAGGTCTTCTCGCCGACCATGCAAAGACATCCCCGTTTTTGGACAATAGGCTAATTAATTCTCGTCCGTTCTTTTTTCGATAGATTTGCTCCGATCGTGACCTTCCCGTTTGGCACCGCCGTCAAGGGGCACCGTTATTGTGTCCTCCCCGGTCCTTCATGTCCGTCTTTCCTCCGGCATATCTCGGTGGGTCATCCGATGCCACCGTGTTTATGTTTCGTGGGCCTTGTATATTGCTCTCTCTATGTTCCCCGGCTTCCTTTCGCTTCCTCGGACCGCGATTATTCCATGCGATCTTGGCATTTTCATGCAAAGGTAACCCATGTGGATTGCCACATTGAACTTGTTTGCGAATCCTCTTCCTAGGATTGCATTGTATGGGTAATATATGTCTACTACATCAAAGGTGATGTATTCTCGTTCTCGCGTTGTCCCCATCTTGAAAAGACACGGGTAGGGAAATTTTTCCGAGGGCGTGAATCTTCCTTCCTCCGAATCCTATCGAGGTGTATCCGGTGGTTGCGGCCGAGACCCGCGAGCTTCATTTGATCGAACACACTTGCGAAGATGATATCTCGGCGAGCTCCCGTGAGTCAACCAAGATTCCGTTTATCTCCCATCCCGCCACATTTGCTTTGATGACCATCGTGTCGGTGTGAGGGTAACTCTCCAATCGGAGGTCCTCTTCTCGAAAAACTGATTTGGGCCTTAGACCATTCTCGTTGTTCGGTGTGCTCCCCGCACAGCCCACATTGTTCACCAATCGGAGGTGATCTTTTTTCTGTTTTTTTGTCTCGAATTCCATCGCCGAACCGCCGGCTATTGGTAGTATCATTCCTATTGTGGGCGGAGCGAGTGGGGGTTCATCTCGATTCTCAATCGGAGGTTCAGCCTTTGGCATGGTATGGGGCAGGTGACCGGGCCGCGGAGGTGCCGGTAGTGCCTCGAATTGCCTTTGTTGCGGAGGTGGAGGTAATGCCGCGTACGCCTCCGCCGCCGTTGATGTGAAGACCGAGGTGTTTCTACCATGGATATCTCGTGGGGGTCGAGTGTTGACATAAGTGATCGCACTCTCCGCTCCGACGGGTGCCCGGTTGCCGTACCGAGACATCTCGGTACGCATGTGCCGCCATGCCGGTAGGGACGGTGGATAGTACCGCCGTGCGACGTTCGGCTGAGGGAAGACACCGTTAGTGTACCCTGGATAGCTTGGGTTGTACCGCGATGGTGTTGTGTAGTGAAGGTGTGATTCACTTGTCTCGGTTGGCCCGGAACGGGTGGAGGCTACTGTTGCTTGTTCTTCATCCGATCCATTGTTTCTTTGGTTTCGGGGCATTCCTTGGTGCTATGCCCCTTATCTTCCCCATGGAAGATGCAATAATGCCTTCTAGGTTTCTGGTTCTTATTCCAGTTCTTCGACTTGCTCTTGTTGAAATTCTGGTTATTCTGAGCCTTTGTGTCTTGGCTGTTTCCTGGCTCCTTGTCTGCCGAACGCTGAGGCTGGCTGTTTTGCACATTGAAGACTTGCCTTTGCTGAGCATTCTGCCTGTCATAGGACCTGTTGTCTCTATTGTTGTTCCTACCGGAGTACCTTTTGCTCTGGCCTTCTCCTTCATCCAGTCTTTTCCGGAGGTCATTGTCTGATCTGCAGTATTTTTCGAACTCTTCGTGCAGCTTTTCCGTGGTAGCTGGCTTTTCTCTCGCTAAGTGGCTTGCGAAGGGTCCAATGCGGAGACCTTTGATTGCTGCCTCTATCGCGACGCTGTCTGGCACATCTGGCGCCTTCGCCCTGAGGTGTAAGAATCTCTGGAAGTAATCCCTTAACGGCTCTCCCTTGTCATGTTTGTTGCTGAACAGGTCTGCTGACGACAATGACTCACTTGAGAAACCTTTGAAATTGGCGATTATCTTATCCCTCAGGTTCTCCCATGAGTAGATTGTGCTAGGCTGCAGCATGGAGTACCATGTCAGTGCGTCGCCCTCTGCGGCGATAACGAAGGATTTGGCTAGGACACTGTCATTTCCTCCCGCGGAGGCGACTGCCGCCTCAAAACTCATCAGGAATTGCCGTGGATCTGTTTTTCCATTGTACCTAGGCAGGACCATGGGCTTGTAGCCCGGAGGCCATGGTGCTTTCTGTAAGCCTTCTGACAGTGGGGATTTCGGGTCGAACGTCCTCTGGTAAACCATGATCTGAGGTATCTCTGGGGGTGTTGCGGCCATGTATTGGCTGAGTTGTGGGGTTGTCGTAGTATTGTTTTGATGCACTGTTATGGGTTGCATGCTCGGATCTCCGCTTGCAATATTGCCATTTGCCGCCTAATCTCCTCTCGCCCTTACCGGGAGGTGTGTATTGCCCCGTGCGTAGCTGCTTGCTCGCTCTCCCTGTCTCGTTCGCTTCCATGCGCCGCATTTCGGCTCTCGCCCGACTTACCTCATTTTCCCGGTGTTGGTCACCGTCCCGGTTTGCCGGAGGTGGTTCATCTTCGCCGTGGTCATCATCGTTCGCTCATCTTCGGTTGCCTGCTCAGAGGCATGCGTGTGTTTGGGGCGGACCTTCGCGGTCCGCCCTTCGCGGTGGTTCAGGTGCCTCCGCGGGTGTCTCCGCCCCGGCGGCGGCACGTTTTCGTCGAGCGGTGGCGGCCGCTATCTGTTTTCTTGTTGGCATCTGTGAGTGATATCCTCGGCCAGACACACCGGTGGGCGCCAACTGTTGGAACACGGTTCCAGCAGGTTTAGTATTCGATCGTAATTTCAATTACAATGCAAGAGTGTGAAGAACAGAAACTCTTCCACTCCAGCCGATCCTCCTCTACAACAGGGGCTGGGGGGCTCCTTATATAGCCAGCCTAGCTCCCAGGTACAAAAAGACAATACAGCCCCAATGGGGAAACAGGGAAACCCTAATCCTATGACCCTTCCAGGTGGGGCTGGCAGGGGCAAGGTCGTCCATTGGAGTGTCCAGCGGTCCGTGGGCTCCCCCTGGGCCTGCCAAGTACTCTACGTCTTCCTTGCTCCCGGGCCGTTGGCGGGCCGTCTTCCATGGGCCAGACGCCTCAGCGCAGGCCGGTGGCCTCCGCCGTCGTCTCAATGCCTCCGCCTTGTGGTCTTCGACTCGATGCCTCCGACGGAGGCCGGGGTCTTTGTCTCCGGCCCGGTGCCTCCGACGGAATCCGCAATGCCTCGGTCCCCGGCCGATGCCTCCGCCTCGGGAGGCTAAGGTCTTCATCGCCGTCCCGACCCGACGCCTCCGACGGAGGCCGGGTCTTTGTCTCCGGCCCGGTGCCTCCTCCAGAGGCCGCATGCCTCCGCCTGGAGGGCTAAGGTCTTCATCGCCGTCCCGACCCGACGCCTCCGACGGAGGCCGGGTCTTTGCCTCCGGCCCGGTGCCTCCTCCAGAGGCCGCATGCCTTAGTCCCCGGGCCGATGCCTTCGCCCGGGAGGCTAAGGCCTTCATCGCTGTCCCGATGTCTTCGCCCTCCAATTGGAGGTACCGCGACGCATCGGTCAGCGTGGTCTCCGATCACTCCTGCACAACAGGTAAAAGCATGTATAACAAAAATAGGATAAGTGTGGTGTCAATCGCCTGTGAGCATGTGCCATGTCTCCGCTGCTGAGATGCCTTTTCCCAACAACCTCGACTCCGACGGGCGCATAGGCACCAGGGCCATGAGGCAAGCCCGTCGGTAATCAGCGGGGCGGCACGGAGTGCTCCAGCAAGGCCGGCCGCGGTGACGGCAGCGTAGCCGCGGTGGCGCTCCACGACACGGGGCAGCGAGCCATCCCAGGTCCAATTGGGGCTTACACCGGTCGATTGGGGTCTCCATAGGGGCATTCGGCTCAACGGCGGCGACCAAACACCACGGCGGCGTTCGCGTGGGATACGTGCCCGCGGCGGAGCTCCGACGTGAACGGTGGCGTCGTTGGCAGGGCAACACGGGGCATCTCGGTCTCCTTCATCTACATGGCTCGGTCCAGGGCACTGCGGCGATGCTCTTCGTCCACCAATTTCGTCCCGAGGCTGCCGGAGCAGGTGGCTAGGGCTGCGGCACGGCGGCGCTCCGGTGTGAGCACGGCACCGGCAAGGTCGCATCTGGGGCGTGTCCGAGGCTCATCTTCTCCGTTTGGCTTGCGCATCGGGTGCGCCAGGTCGAGGTGATCCCAGATCGGGCGATCGACGGGTCCGAGGTCCATTGGCTTCGCCGGAAATCAGCGGTGCACGGCCATGGCTTGGCGGCGCTCCGGTGAGCTCCGACGGCGGCATGGCAGCGGGGTGGCTAGCTCCCTACAGGCATCATCTTCTACTTCTAACGCGCGCACGGCGCGTCCCAGGTCATGGAGAGGGCAAAGGCATAGCCGGCGACGATGGCCGGGACAACAGGCAACCATGGTGGCTAGCAAGTCCAGTGGGGGGCGGCGGCGATGGTGATGCTTACCGATGCGGTAGTGGAAGAAGGCCTGTTGGAACACGGTTCCAGCAGGTTTTATATTCAATCGTAGTCACAATTACAATGCTAGAGTGTGAAGAGAGGAAGCTCTTCCACTCCCGGGAATCATCCCTTTACAAAGGGACCGGGGCTCCTTTTATAGGTCCGGCTCCCAATAGAAAAAGACATTACAACCCCAAAGGGGAGACGGGGAAACCCTAATTTTAAGACTCGCCGAGTGGGGTCGACGGGGGCAAGATCGTCCGCGCGTGGCCGATGGGCCCGCTGGACCTTTCCCCGGGCCTCCTAGGCGTGTGATGTCCTCCTCGCTCGGGCCGCCGGCGGGCCGCCTCTTGGGCCACCGGATGTCTCCGCTCCCGTCCCGCCGTCTCCGCAGCTCGCCCGGTATCTCCGCTCCGGATCGGAGGCTTGTGCCTCCGTCCGGTGCCTCCGCCCGGTGGCCGAGACCGGGGGTCTCTCGCTTCCGGCCGCTACCTCCGCTCGGAGGCTCGAGGCGGGGATGCCGGTCCGTTGTCTCCGGATGGCGACCGGAGACCTTCTCGAGCGCAGGCCGGCATGGTCTCCGCCGGCGGTCACAATACCTCCGATCTCAACCTCGCATAACAAGCAAAGACAACCGTAGCAAATAAGATAAATGGGGGTTAGTTGACCGTAGGCTCATGCCATGTCTCCGCGAGATGCCTTTTCCCAACATTCCCCCTTTGAGGGTTAGGTCCGGCGGAGGCGGGCCCGGCCATCAACTCTTGGCTTGATCGGCGGAGACCATGGCCCCCCCCGGCTCGCCTTTGGTGGACGGAGACTGTGGTACGAAAGAAAAAAAAGGTATTCTCTCTTTTGCCTTCTCTCTCTTTTTCCGCCGTTGGATCCGGGTCCGCGGTTTTTCGACCGTTGGAGATTTTACCGTTGGCGCGGGGGATGTCCACCTCGACCGGCCGTCCGCCACTATAAAAGGGGAGGGGCGGTAATAGTTTTTTACCCCAAGCCGTGGTTTTCTATTCACTCTCTCGTGCCACCTCCGCATCCGACGGTTGCCTCCGATTTCCATCGTGGCACCTCCGCGGCGCGCTTGCCTCCGCCACCACTACACCGGTCCTTATTCCCGGTTTCGAGAGTGAAGGTCGGAGATTGGCTGGACATCTTTGAGAAGTGTATGCTTGTTGCGGCGGAGGCTAGGGATCTAGAGGAGTCTCTTTCTGACGTTGAAGCCTTCGTCGAAGACCTCATTCCTTCACATAGCCCCGGAGGTATGGCGGCTATTACCTACGATTTCGGTCCTAGCAAAATGACCAAGGCGATGATCGAAGACCTTGAGCAACAGGCGTTATCCCGGCCGGACGTGCCAAGCTCCGGGGTCGGGAACCGAGCCCACCCCCGCCCGGGGTATGCGGTCGTTTTGGGGATTTCTTCACCCGTGGCCTTCTGGGCCGCCGGCCCATCCTTTTCGAGGAGAGTTTTGGGGGAATTCAATGCTCGGGATCCACCACCTTACTCCTCATGCCTTCTTGAACCTTAGCAAATTTATGCGGGCGGTGGAGTCTTATGGCGGAGAGATCGATGTCAATGCCTTTGTGAGGCACTATGAACTGAGAAGCAACCACGGTCGTTTGGCGAGGACAAGGTGAAGGCACAGGTTGGGGCCCGTACCTTTATGGCGAAAAGGTTTCGGGATGAACGTTTGGAGATCTCGTGGTGTCGAAGGGCAAGTGGGAGCCGGCCAATTGGATGGAGTATTGGTTCTATGTGCGGACCATCGGTGTCACCGGGGAGGATGACGATGGCAATAAGATTGTGAGGTACCCCCGGCCTCCGCTATGACGGCGATGAAGCCGCACACCAATTTGAAGCCTCTTCCGGCGCCTTCCGCGGCCGCGCTCGCGAGAAGTCGTGCCGCAAGGCCTTCGCGCCGGCTTGCAAGTACTCCGAGGTCGCGACCTTCCGGAGGAGATAGTGGCCTCCGGCCGCGGCCCTTGGCCAAGGACAGCCCAAGTTTGAGATTGTCCGGAAGGAACCGCCGGTTTCGGAGAAGCCGCGGGCATACCGTGCCTGTCTTCGGTCTCGGCCTACCTCGAGGGGAGATCGGGACCAATTTCGTCAATCGAATTGAAAGGAAAGTTGTGGAGCTGATCGGAGAGGTCTCCGAACGTGAATACCTTGCGCGGAAGGCGGAGGCTGGTTTCATGCCGCGCCCGAACCGCGTCTTTGAGGAACTTCAAATCCCCTATTCCTCCCCCCTGTCCCCGGCAAGGTTCTCGGAAGATAGAGTCAAGGGCGTTGAAGAATGCCTCCGCTATTGCTACGATCAAGGCGGAGGCGTCAAAAAGAGGAAACGTTCGTGCGTTGGTCGCGGGCCTTCCAAGAAGGAGAAGACCTCCGAGGCGGAGGTTGTTGAAGCTTCCGCGTCTCGTATCTCCGGATGCGTCCGAGGGGCTACGGGCGGCGACGACGGGGAGAAGAGGTTGCCAAGGATGCGGGAGCGTCTCGCTAGGCCCTTGCCTACGGCGGAGACACGCCGGCTTCACAACCTTCTCGCTTCCGCACGTGCTCCGTCGCCGGAGGTGTCCGTCCATCCCTTTCCTAGTGCTTTTGCCGAGCCGTCTAGCTCGACGACGGCGAGGCCGGTGAAGAGGAGGAAGAGGCGGGGAGGACGAGGAGGCCGGGGATGCCGAGGCATCACTCTCGCCAACCCATCGTTCGTGACTTCCCGACGAAGTCTCCGATGATGATTTTGTTGGGAGTCCCGGCCATAAGCCGTCGAGAGGCACATCGATGCCGAGTTTGTTGCCGATAAGGCCGCCGCCGGCAGCCTCCGGCGAAGGGCGGGCCTCCTCTCCCGGTGACAAGGGTCCGGTGGGCGGGCTTTCTCTTCGTAAGTTAATTTCGCCCCGGTTTCTTTTTTCTTGGACATTTGCTGTAACATTGAGTCTCGAGGAGACCTTTAACCTTTTTGTTCGCGGCCCGAGCCGGCCGGTATTGCCTTTGGGAGCATGAGGCCTCCTCCCGGTGTTGATTTGGCGCGCGTGTTCCCGGCGGGGTGCTCGACCATGCCTCCGGCGGAGGTTCTACATCCGCCGCTCATGCTTCGGAGGTAAAGATTTCTTATTTTTGTCTCATTTTTAGGTCACGCGTTTGATTGCATGATTGACTTGCTAAGATATGTCTTCGTTTTTCTTTCAGATGCCTCCGCTACGTTCGGTGCGTGGGGCTTGAATGTTCACGATATTTTTGAGCATTTCGGAGGTTTTTGCCATATAATTTTACTGTTGTCTCCGCGAGTTTGTGTTGTTGCAGGCTTGCACTTACTATCATTTTTCCTCTGGCTTTTGCTTTGATCTCAGCCCAAGTTGATAACTACCTTGATGCGCTGCCCTACGAGCGCCTTCTTCGCCTTCAACTGGAGCACCACTGCATGGTGAGTGTGCTTTCGCCTTTTTGGTTTTTAATCTTTTCCTTTGTCTCTTTTTTTTTTTCATTGTGTTATTTCCTATAGACTCATCACATGGCCTTCGCTATCGAGCACCGGGGGGCTGTGGAACTTGCCCAGCGGACGCGAGCCATTGAGGTCCTAAAGGGGGAAGTAGAGACTCTTGGCCGCGAGAAGACTGACCTCGCGGCCAAGGTTTCGAACTTGGAGGCCGCGCTTCAACAATCGGAGGCCTTGAAGAAAAGGGTTGAGGACTTGGAGCTGAAACTCAAATCTGCCAATGAAGCCAAGGATGTTGCTGCTGAGCGTGCCAACAAGGCAACGGAGGTGTCTCGAGAACCTCCGCACCCAGCCTAGCCTCGATGGAAAAGACTCGCGGAGACCTTCCGAAGGAGGCGGAGGGATTGGTCTGCGGAGATTGAGGAGATCAGGGTTGCCGGCACTGAAATTGCAGAGACATATCTGTCTGTTCTTGAAGAGTTTGGTGGTGTTGCCTCTCCTCTTCCCGCTAACTGTACTGCCAGTGGGTTGATGTCTTGGATCAAGTCCAATCTGGCGAAGCTATCCCTATTTGTCGGAGGCGTGTCCGATTTTGCGGCAAAGGCCTCCGCCACTGGTTTAATTAAGGGTTTGGTTCGCGGAGGTCTCGGACATCGCGCGTTGGTCTACCCGAGATCTCCGATTCCTCGAGCTCGGGGAGACCTCCCGCCCAATCCGCAAGACCGTTCAAAAATTCCCGAAGTCTTTCGGGTGCCTTTTGGCGGGGCGGAAGCCGTTCCGTTGCTCACGCGATGCGGAAGGTGAAACTTCTCTTCCTTTGTCTTTTATGTTTGTCTTTTCTTTTGCTTCCTCCTAGAGCTCACATTTTTTGTGTTTCTAAGGCCGCCCGGGAGGCCGGACACCCGATTAGGCTTGTGGTGAAAGGTGTCCCCGTCCTTGGTGAGCCTTCCCAACCAGCCGTGGCGGAGGTTCTCGTGTTCATCGTGCAACCGTGTCTCCGGCGAGGATTCGGCCGAGGCGGAGGTTCCGCCGGAAACCCGGCACACACCGAGGCTCGCGCCGGTCCTCCCGCGGAGACATTACAAGAGAGGCAAGATGGAGATGCCGATAGAGCCGCCGAGGCCCACGACGTCCGCGGGGAGGAGGTAGACTAGGATTTTACTTTTCTCGTGTCTCGGTGTAAAAACACTTGTTACTTTTGCCGTGGCGCCCGTTGCGCGCGTATTGTAAATGAAACTTATTGGTCAATCCTCCCCGCGCAGTCTCCGATTTTGGGCCCGTGCGGGAGGTGGAACCCGCAACCCTTATGCGCGATGGTGTCTACGTTAGCGGTTTTCTGTGGGATTGCTGGCGATCAGTGTTCCCTCATCGCAGCGTTGATGATATGTTTGAATTTGTTCGCTCGGTTGGATGATAGGCGCGACACCTTCGTTGGGTCGCTAGCATGGAGGGGTCCTTCTTGAATTTGGCGCTCGTCGGTTTTTCTCATGAGATGTTTATTTTTTCTCGTTGCCTTTTTCTTTTCGGAGGCTATGTATTTGTTTATTCTTGGTCTTTTTCCCGAGATTTGCCTTTGTGTAATGGAACTCAGACGTGTTCATTTCATATGCGGAGGCTATGGAAGAAATCTTAGATTATCGTATACATGGTTTTTGTTTTGTGTCATATGCTAACGTTACCTGATTCTGAGCTAAGGTATTAAAGCGGAGGTATTGTCTTTGCTTACGTGTATTTTTGTAAAATTGTCTTCGCGCGCTGCCACGCTAATCCATACCATGTTGGAATTGCGCGCGGAGGTTACTGGTCAGATTCCGGGGGCATTTTGTCGGGTACCTTTTATTGATCTTTTTGAATGGCCAGCTGTTAGGTTACATGGTTCCAAGGAGGGGGTTTTATAGGGGCAGCGGCCATGGCTATGGCGATGAATGGTGATGGTGGCCGCTGCGCGATCATGTGGTCAGGGGAAGCTCCAAGGGTTGCTTTCATCCTCGCGTGGGCTCCAGGCGTCAGCGGCGTGGCCAAATTGGCTTCGCCGCCAAGAAATTGGCGTCCGGCGGGGACAGGAGCACGTCTTCTACACGGTGGTGGCGAGCGCGGGCGCGCGGCTCGGCCGGGAATGGTCACGCGAGGGGCGTGATCATGTCGCCCCTTGGTCGGACGGTGGCGGCCATCGGGAGGTCCTCCAAGGTGGTTTGGGCGCGGACGGACAGGATCCGCGATTCCCCTGCCACGCTTTTCCTGTTGTCGGGCGCGAACTGGAAAAGAGAGGGAGCAGGTGGGGGATGACAGGCGGGCCCCGGTTGGTGGCGTCACGAGGAAGAGGGGCAAAGTGCACGTGGTGTACTTGGTGTTTGCGGGCCGCTGCTGCTTTGTGGGCCGGCTCCTGTTGGGCTGTCTGGCTAGGAAATGGAAAAGAAGAGGAAGCAGGCCGGCTCGGGAGAAAGAGAGAGCGGCCGAGCTGGGCTGTCCTGCTGGCTTAGGCCGGTTTCGCGTGGCAGGAAAGGAGAAAGCAAGGCAGGCCGAGCTGGGCTATCAGGTGGCCACGGGCCAGATTGGTAATTGCCCCTTCCCTTTAGTTTCCTTTCCTTTTTCTATTTCCGTTTTCATTTGTATTTATTCCTTAAGCCATGTTTTGTTATTGTGAGCTTAACTAGCCTCATGTGTTACACACCATGGTGGATAATAAGGTCATAGGATATATTGGGATATTCCTCCCATAATACTATGTATATACATTTCCATATATATGTGTTTATTGATTCGATGTCAATACAAGGGAAAAATCCAATAAGCTCCAAATCACTCATAATGCTTAATGTGCAAGAAAATGATGCATGACCTCCTATGTGATAATAGCTATGGATCAAGTAGGCCCCACCAGTGCTTAAGCTAGGGTGGTTCTAAATGTGTATCCATTAACCTGGCTTAGGGGTTATCACTAGGGTACAACTTAGTTGGTGGGTGATCATGGGTTCTACTAGCAAGTAGGTGAGTTCACCCTAGAAGCTCAATCATATGTCATATAATTACAAGGTTATGCTAAGTCCGTCATCGGGTTACAAGTGTTCAACTTAGGGTCTCAATCACATGTGGCTTGAGGGGGTTAAGACACATGTGATGATGTGCTATTGGCGTATCTAGGTAGGGTTATCTACATGACAAGCAACAAACATGGGTTTGTTTAGAAAAAATTTTGTAGTTCGGATTTTTGTGTTTGGTGAATTTTCCGGTTGTTACAGTCCTACCCCCTTATCAGAATCTCGTCCCCGAGATTAAAGGTATCTAGTACTACATGAGTGGTAAAGTGAAGTCTAATCGTCATCTGACTACCTATTCCATGTAGCTTGTTGGAGTTACTCCAGGTGGATCTTAGGATTTCCAAAGGAACACTTCGACAATACTCCTGTAGTTGCACTGGCAGGGAGTGTGGTTGATGTATGGAAAGATCGCAGATTAATTTAGACTAGATTAAGTTCTACTGGTTTAAGAGGTGTGCTCTAGGCTCCTGATTTCGATCCAGGGTCTAGTGGGTTATGGGTCTACCACACTTCCGCCGCGCTACTTTGATAAGCGTAGATAACCTCCTTGTCTTCTGTCTGGGTAGGCATTCTCTAAACTGAGATGATCATCTGGACCACAGGATGTGGTAAAGTGGAATTGATTGAGATGGGTCGTAAAAGGGCGAGGCTACTCCTAACCTACTTCTCTAGGGCTTATTGGCCGAAGTGCAAAAAGAACAATTGATATTAAAAAGGTAAATTGCTGATGCAAGGGTAAACTTGTGTTCATGGTAAACCAAATCCTGGTACAAATATGGGGGATCATAATGATCTTGAGGTACTAGACAAGACATCATTATAGCTTGAATGGTACTAGATAAAACATGAGGTAATTACATTCTCCATATCAAGGGGCACTATGTGCCGCTAGGTGGGTAAGCCGAAAGCGGGCAGCTCGTGTAGCACTTCGAATCTTCTTGGCCGAACCTTGAATTGGCTTGAACTGGATCTCAGTTTGGTGGAGTGTTGTAGTTCCTCGGGCGGTTGATGACTCGTGACCCGGTTTACCACAACCAAAACAAGTGATAGGCTCACTGCTTGTAGGTGTTGGCACAATGTCCTTTTGGTTGCCAGATCTTGGTGTGGAGTGGTTCGATGCAGGATGTCTAGATATGGGGCGAGTATGAGTATGGCGAGTCTGTGTAGTACGGTCCTGAGCAAGGTGATCCTGAGTGAAAGGGTCCTGAGTAGGGTGAGAGTAGTCAGGGGTGTAGGTACCATCATACCAACTCGAATCTGGTACATCCTCCTTGATGTAGCGAGTGCGGTCCGTTGAACGTGCATCTTCATGGTACCTCTTGCGATCAGAACAGCGGAATGATTCCTTTAGTCTATGCTTCTTTTCCTTGTACTCCTTGATAGCTTCCATGCGGTCTCTCTCGATCTAGATGCATCTGTCGATCAAGTTACGTAGGGTGTAACTCTTGACACCACTAAGGCTCAACTTGATCTTTGAGTTCAGTCCTTTCCTATAGTAGTAAACCTTTTCCTTCTCATCTTTCTTGACTGCAGGGGGTGCATAGCGTAGCAAGCTAGTGAAGCGTGTTGTGTACTCGCATATCTTGTCCTTGCCCATTCTAATGTTGCGGAACTCTTCAGTCTTGGCTTCAAAGACTCCTTCAGGAATGTGGTGCTCAATGAAAGCTTCCACAAACTCTTCCCAGGAGATGTTGGCAGGGTTCTGGTGTGCGCCACAGTAGCTATCCCACCAATCGCGTGGAGCACCTGTGAGCTGGTGGGTGGCGACTGTAACACGCTCCTCATCATCAGTGCACTTTATCACATTGAGCTTCTTCTCGATCTCCCTGAGCCAGTCATCGGCTGCGAGAGGCTCAGGCCGCCCGTCATAGGTGGGTGGCTCCGAGCTTCATAAATCCTTCCAACTTCCGCCGAAAGTCATTGGGTGGATAGCGATTCAGCACGTCCTCGGCAAGAGTCTCCATGAGGTGCGTCGCGAGCCATTACTTCAGCCGAAGGGGTGGTCGATGGTCTCCTCCCGCAACATCACCAAGTGGGTGGTGGCGGAGGCGGAGGAAGATCTCTTCCGATAGGGGCCCCATCGGGCGAACCACGACCGAAGGGGTTACCATGCTGCAGAGAAGGAGTGCGAGGTTCCACACGTCCGCCATGATGAACACATCCACGTCTACGACCAAGTGCACGACCACAGATGATCGATGCAGGGGAAGGAGCATTGTGGTTCCTCAGGCGTTCAGAGCGACGGGTCGTCATCTAGATGCAACGGTCCCGAGATATTAGTGCAAGTGATATGACTTTTTAGCAATTTAATATAATAAAGCAATTTAAACAATTTAAAACATTTTAAGCTAGTCCTACACTCAATCAAAGATGCAAGAAGAACCATAAAATGCGATAAAATCCAAGCACTCATTACATTGGGTTTAATTACAAGGCGATATCTTTGGTAGCTACACCAAGAGATTCGCGAGGAAACGTACTACGCGTAGGTGGTTCATAGTGGTAGACATTCTACTCTACTCATGGTGCAACTAGTATCTACACAGGGCTCATCTTCTATTATCTTCTACCTACCCCCTTATCATGATGATTCTTGCCTGTATAGTGAAACTAGTGGAATAAAAAAGGGACTTTCTACAAATTTTTCCTATGAGACACTTGGGTCAAGGTGTGTTCGGCTTCATCCCATTACCCTATGGCACTATTGGAGGCATCGAGGGCACGGGTAATAGACGTTAGGGGGGCCATGCTCGAGGAGTTCATACGCATCTTGTGTCACACATTGGAGAGTTGCATGTGCAACGTCTCATGAATGGTGTAGACCTTCGATGCACCATCTCTTCACTTGGGAGAATATGTAGAGTCACCATGCAGCAAACCTTGAATCCTCTAGGCACTACCTATTTCTAGCACATCTATTGTTACTTATCTTCAGGGACTCCTGAATCTTGAAGCTCTTCTTACTGATCTTGGACTTATGCATCGTTGTACTTGAGGTAGAACGACATGCTCTTGAAGGTTGTCATTTGAATAAGAGGCCAAGAACTTGGTTCGCAAGTCCAATATAAGAGGTAAGCCATGCACAAAGTGGTGCAAGGTCAGTAATATAACCGAAAGAAGAGCTGGCTTGTCCTATTCTATCGTCCAATCCTGAGGGTCTCGTCCTAGGGTCAAGCATGGAGCCGATACCAATCGAAACATCCTCAATTTTCCACGAAGGGAAAATCTCACGTAATGATATACAACAAGCCGATAATCAATTCCATACATCGAATTATAAATCTAAAGAGTACAATAGAGGGGTTTACTTTAACAATTACAACGCCACAAGGCGGAAACAAGTATATCTAACATCCAGAACAGCTTGAGAAGGCGGAAGTAACGCGGAAGCAACTCCAAACTCCAACTTGAGCGCAGGCACGAGACCTTCTAATCCGTTTGACATCTCTGAGAAGCAGGAAAATCTGCACACCGCCAGATGTGTGCAGGCCATGGTCAGCACCGAATGAGCTTTAGTGGAAAAAGAAAATAAAGGGATCTGGCGATCCTATAGTTTGGCTGTGGTTTGCATCCTAGCGCATGCAATATAGCAACAAGTATTAATAGTAATAATAATAATAGTCATGTTTAACACATTCCCATTCCCACACACACACATCCCATCCATCTCAAATCCATCTCAAGTCCATCTCAAATCCATCTCAAGTCCATCTCAAATCCGTCTCAAGTCCATCTCCACACCTCCATCACCTTATCTCACAACACTCACACTCAAGTCGGCAGGCCAACTCCCTCTCGGCCTGTCTCAAAGGCCCGCAGCCACAAACCAAGGCTCACGGCCTGAATACTCTCTCGGGGAAGGTAGAACACTCCTCTCACTAGTCGACAGAAACGTAGGTCACAGAATGGCCATAACCGAGGCCGCGGTATGCGCATAGATCGATCAACTCTGCAGAGTGTGTACACCTGTACCCACCAGATCGCCATCATCGGCATGTGCACTGCCTAGGCGACACCGGACGACCTTCTAACCTGGACAATACCATCCTGCCACCCAGCCCTAGAAAGTAACGGCTACCGTAACACACCGGGACCGGGATCACAAGAACCGGCTACCCCTCCAATGGTACCGTTGAATAGAATGGTACAGCTCACCACATACCATTCCCCCTCAACTCCAAGCAGCAATGGTATCGTCCAGCCTAGTCGAACTTCCGTCTCTTGCGTAAGCAAGACCGAGTGGTGTGTATGAAAGGTCCGTGGTTCCGGTTCTCCCGATATATCGTCCTTAGGTAGGACCGACAGATATCTTCATACGGGGTTTGAGTTTACCGTGCCACCACAAGACCTCCTTCCCGAGGGCTCTCCACACCGGGAAAATTCTCCTTAAGTCACGTATCATCTGTCCCGAGGGCTCTCCACCCGGGGTCTTCTCAAGTCTCATGTACCCGCCACAGGTACCTCTCATCGGGATGCCTATGATGCACCCCCGGCAAGACTCGTCTTAGGGCCCGCCCTCAAGACTCGTCGTAGATCCTGTCCAGTCGACTCAACCCTCACCCTCCACGCACCCAAATCACACGCACAATACCTCCAGATCCTCACCACCAAGTCCACCCAAGTCTAGCATCCCAAGCCAAACCATTCCTCGGGTTCACCACCCGCATCACATCACGTATACAATGCGAAGTGGAGTTATAATAATAAGTATGGTGATATAAAGTGCAAGCAAGCAGAGAGGTAATAATATATAAGTGCGAGCGCAAAGCTGGGTGACATGGTAAAGGGTTTCAATCAAGGTAATAATGGCTCAGGCAATAGCATGCATCAATATACTAGCAAAGGAATAAATATAAAGCGCTAGCAGTTCTAAACATGCAATGTCTGATAGGATTCTCTAAAAGATGGTGCTGCCATGACACCTGCGATGTCGAGGTAGTAGTGGTACAAATCCAACCGTAGTCGTACAAGTCCTCCTTCGTAGTCGTTCAGCAGGTTCTCCACCTCACATACGTAGTCTCCTTCGTCAGATCATTCCTCTCCCGAATCGACACTGAAACCGATACGTAAGAGTCGCGTTAGCGACTCCTATAGAAGCCACAAGGAAGCAAATAAAATATAGAAGATCCAAATGCAATCAAACATAAGCTCATTAGATAAAGCTTGATTTTAGATGAATTTCGATATAAAGATCATCATTTTTGGAGCTCGTATGAATTAGTTATGAATTCCCGAAGTTTAATCTATTTTCTGAAAAAGAAAAGGGGCTGAATAATATCAGGCTGACACGTGTCTTCTTCTGGCAGGTCCACGTGGCAGATGGGTCAGCTGATGCGGCAGTGACGTAGATGCTGACGTGGCGGCTAACAGGTGGGGTCCACATGACGTCATGATGACGTCACCGTTGACCGGTCAACCCATATGGGCTCGGTGTGGGCCGCGCAGGGCCGGATCAGGGCCTGGACATGGGCCGCGTGGGCCGGGCTCGGCCCGCCACGTGTCTAGCCACAGATGCGCCATGTCGTCAGTCTGGGTCCTGTCCGGGCTCGGTCTATGGCGTCAGTGCGCCCTCTGGCTCACGGTGAACCAACGCGGTTGGTCCATAGACCACACCGTGGTCCACAGTGGACCAGGTCCACTTTCTCCACCCCGACTCTGGGTTCACGCGGACGGGGTTCACGGAGCATGGTGCTAAGAAGCTCGGGTTCATCATGGCGGCGCACGGTGGGCATACAACCAAGGGTCCCGCCGGGCGCCGACACGGCTACCGTGCACCGAGTCTGTCTCCCCTTTCTCCATTCCATCCTCATCTTCCTCTTTTCCCCTCTCACGTTGATGCCAGGCGCACGGCCATGGCATGGCCAGCGGCAGCACGATGGCTCACGGCGGCGCTCCGGTGGCACAACCTCGACTCCGACGGGCGCATAGGCACCAGGGCCATGAGGCGAGCCCGTCGGTAATCAGCGGGGCGGCACGGAGTGCTCCAGCAAGGCCGGCCGCGGTGACGGCAGCGTAGCAGCGGTGGCGCTCCACGGCACAGGGCAGCGAGCCATCCCAGGTCCAATTGGGGCTTACACCGGTCGATTGGGGTCTCCATAGGGGCATTCGGCTCAACGGCGGCGACCAAACACCACGGCGGCGTTCGCGTGGGATACGTGCCAGCGGCGGAGCTCCGACGTGAACGGTGGTGTCGTTGGCAGGGCAACATGGGGCATCTCGGTCTCCTTCATCTACATGGCTCGGTCCAGGGCACTGCGGCGATGCACTTCGTCCACCAATTTCGTCCCGAGGCTGCCGGAGCAGGTGGCTAGGGCTGCGGCACGGCGGCGCTCCGGTGTGAGCACGGCACCGGCAAGGTCGCATCCGGGGGCGTGTCCGAGGCTCATCTTCTCCGTTTGGCTTGCGCATCGGGTGCGCCAGTCGAGGTGATCCCAGACGGGCGATCGACGGGTCCGAGGTCCATTGGCTTCGCCGGAAATCGTGGTGCACGGCCATGGCTTGGCGGCGCTCCGGTGAGCTCCGACGGCGGCATGGCAGCGGGGTGGCTAGCTCCCTACAGGCATCATCTTCTACTTCTAACGCGCGCACGGCGCGTCCCAGGTCATGGAGAGGGCAAAGGCATAGCCGGCGACGATGGCCGGGACAACAGGCAACCATGGTGGCTAGCAAGTCCAGTGGGGGGCGGCGGCGATGGTGATGCTTACCGACGCGGTAGTGGAAGAAGGCCTGAGGCCGCGGTTCGTCGTCGTGATTTGAGGCCAACCGTGCCGAACTGGAACGGCGGCGCAATCGACGTCGATGGCGGTGTCGTGGTACAGCGCGATCGTCTCCTCCGGCGAGCTCCGACGGCGGCACTCCGCTTCTTCTTCTTCTTTTCCCCGCCTCCACACTTCTTCTCTCCTCTTCACCTTCTCCCTCCTTCTCTTTCTTTCTCGGTGGTGCTCGTGGTGAACCGCGGAGCGGCGGCGGGGGTCTGGGGAAAGCCCTAGGGTTCCAAGGAGGGGGTTTTATAGGGGCAGCGGCCATGGCTATGGCGATGAACGGTGATGGTGGCCGCTGCGCGATCATGTGGTCAGGGGAAGCTCCAAGGGTTGCTTTCATCCTCGCGTGGGCTCCAGGCGTCAGCGGCGTGGCCAAATTGGCTTCGCGGCCAAGAAATTGGCGTCCGGCGGGGGACAGGAGCACGTCTTCTACACGGTGGTGGCAGAGCGCGGGCGCGCTCGCTGGGAATGGTCACGCGAGGGGCGTGATCATGTCGGCCCTTGGTCGGACAGGTGGCGGCCATCGGGAGGTCCTCCAAGGCGGTTTGGGCGCGGACGGACAGGATCCGCGATTCCCCTGCCACGCTTTTCCTGTTGTCGGGCGCGAACTGGAAAAGAGAGGGAGCAGGTGGGGGATGACAGGCGGGCCCCGGTTGGTGGCGTCACGAGGAAGAGGGGCAAAGTGCACGTGGTGTACTTGGTGTTTGCGGGCCGCTGCTGCTTTGTGGGCCGGCTCCCGTTGGGTCAAGTTCGGCTAGGAAATGGAAAAGAAGAGGAAGCAGCCGGCTCGGGAGAAAGAGAGAGCGGCCGAGCCGGGTCGGTCCCCGCTCGGCTTAGGCCGGTTTCGCGGGCAGAAAGGAGAAAGCAAGGCAGCCGAGCCGGGCTATCAGTGGCCACGGGCCGATTGGTAATTGCCCCTTCCCTTTAGTTTCCTTTCCTTTTTCTATTTCCGTTTTCATTTGTATTTATTCCTTAAGCCATGTTTTGTTATTGTGAGCTTAACTAGCCTCATGTGTTACACACCATGGTGGATAATAAGGTCATAGGATATATTGGGATATTCCTCCCATAATACTATGTATATACATTTCCATATATATGTGTTTATTGATTCGATGTCAATACAAGGGAAAATCCAATAAGCTCCAAATCACTCATAATGCTTAATGTGCAAGAAAATGATGCATGACCTCCTATGTGATAATAGCTATGGATCAAGTAGGCCCCACCAGTGCTTAAGCTAGGGTGGTTCTAAATGTGTATCCATTAACCTGGCTTAGGGGTTATCACTAGGGTACAACTTAGTTGGTGGGTGATCATGGGTTCTACTAGCAAGTAGGTGAGTTCACCCTAGAAGCTCAATCATATGTCATATAATTACAAGGTTATGCTAAGTCCTGTCATCAGGTTACAAGTGTTCAACTTAGGGTCTCAATCACATGTGGCTTGAGGGGGGTTAAGACACATGTGATGATGTGCTATTGGCGTATCTAGGTAGGGTTATCTACATGACAAGCAACAAACATGGGTTTGTTTAGAAAAAATTTTGTAGTTCGGATTTTTGTGTTTGGTGAATTTTCTGGGTTGTTACACCAGTGGAGTGGGTTTTGGAGCTGTTCTATTGCAAGATGGTCACCCTGTGGCTTACTTGAGCAAGGCTGTTACAAAGTCCAATCAGGCTCTATCTACCTATGAGAAAGAATGCATGGCAATTATCTTTGCAGTGGATAAGTGGAGGCAATATCTCCAGCATGCCCCATTTATTATCAGAACTGATCATCGAAGCTTGTTGTATCTGACTGAGCAGAGGGTTAGTTCTAAACTCCAGCAAAAGGCCTTGTTGAAGCTTATGGACCTGCACTATACAATTCAGTATAAGAAGGGCATTAACAATACTGTGGCAGATGCCCTTTCAAGGTGCCCAAGTCCTGGGACTGTGTTAGCAGTGTCCTTCTGTGATCCTGCTTGGCTACAGCAGTTAAAAGCTGGTTATGAGGATGATGATCAGGCTTTGACTATTCTGAAGAATCCAACTGGAGATTATGTTATGGAACATGGAGTGATTAGGCACTGTGGGAGGATCTGGCTGGGTAATAACAAGTTAGCTCAGCAGCATGTGTTGCAGGCAGTCCACACATCTGCAGTTGGAGGGCATGGAGGCTTTCAGGCCACATACTACAGGATCAGAAATCTTTTTTCTTGGCCTGGAATGAAGAAGGACATTCAGCAGTTTGTGCAAGAGTGTCAGGTGTGTCAGCAAGCTAAATCTGAGCATGTGAAGATTCCAGGACTTCTCCAGCCTTTGGATGTGCCTGCTCAAGCTTGGCAGATTATATGCATGGATTTTGTAGAAGGTCTTCCTAAATCCCAGAAATTTGATACTATCATGGTGGTCATTGACAAATTTACCAAGTATGGTCATTTCATCCCTCTTGCTCATCCATTTTCAGCATTGCATGTGGCTCAAGCCTTTGTGGACAATGTGTACAAACTCCATGGGTTGCCTCAAGGGATTGTTTCAGACAGGGATAAAATTTTCACTAGTGCATTATGGAAAGAGCTGTTTACCAAAACTGATACTCAGCTGAAAATGAGCTCATCCTATCATCCACAGTCTGATGGACAGACTGAGAGACTCAACCAATGCTTGGAAACATTCCTGAGGTGCTGTGTAAATTCTTGCCCTAAACAGTGGAGCAAATGGTTGTCAGTTGCTGAGTTCTGGTATAACACCAATTATCATTCAGCATTGGGCAGGACACCATTTGAGGTCTTGTATGGCTATCCTCCAAAGCACTTTGGCATCAGTCCAGAATCAGTCTTTCACTCACCTGATCTGGAACAGTGGATGACAGAAAGGAACTTGCTGAGTGATTGCATCAAACATCATTTACATCGAGCTCAGCAGAGAATGAAATCTCAGGAGGACAAGAATAGAACTGAGAGGACATTTCAGGTTGGGGATAAGGTTTTTCTGAAACTCCAACCATATGTGCAATCTTCTGTGGCTCCCAGATCCAATATGAAACTCTGCTACAAGTATTATGGGCCATTTCCTGTTCTTCAGAAAGTGGGCTCGGTGGCATATAAACTGGAGTTACCTGATGGTGTCAAGATTCATCCAGTTGTTCATGTTTCTCAGTTAAAGAAGTTCATTCCACCTTCAGCTACTGTGGATGACTTATCTGCAGTGCCTACTGATCCTGAAGCAGTGATGACTCCAATTCAGTTGATGGGTAAGCGGATGATTCTCCAGAGGTGCTAATACTGTGGCTCAAGTTCAAGTCAAATGGACTTCTGGTGATTCATCTGTTGATACTTGGGAGGAGGTTAATGACTACAGGCGTCGCTTTCCTGATAATCCTGCTTGGGGTCAAGCAGGCTTTAAAGGGGGAGGGAATGTCAGGTACCGGCCCAAGGAGCGTCGGCCCAGTAAGCAAGCCAAGCCCAGCTCCAGCGGAAGCCCAACTCAACGTGAATCGAGTGGCTGAGCGCGCGCGTCAGAGGAAGCCGTTCGGAAAGGAGACGAGTCCGAGTCCATGGCGAGTCGCCGGAGTTGCCAGGTCGCGTGTGTCGCGTGCGTCGTGATTGAGTCGGGGCATATATAAGCCTCTGTATCCAGACATTATGGTTTATCAATAAAGAGATTACTTGTTCCCCAAACTTCCGATTCCCCAATCCCCTGCTATTCCTCTGCTTCCCAACCCCGTTCATGCTCTTCCCCGTCTCAATTCCACTCTAGTTATCGTTGTGATCCAATCCGGATCATAACATGTACCAATGATGAACAGTGCAGAAGCAATTAGCATAGGCTTCAGATGGTTCAGAGGTTACAGCCAACAGTTTGCAAGTAGTAGTATGGCATAGCTGAATGCACATGCACATCAGCTTGCCATAGCTAGCAAAGAGCATGGCAAATAGATTCAGAATTAAGATAAAGCACCAGTTTCAGAAATGTGCAGAGAAAAGTATGTGGTGATGCAGACCTTGGTGATTAATGTTTGATACCAAATACAGGGGCAGTGATGAGGAGTAAAGAGCATGGCACATATGTTCGGATTTGTGGAATGGACAGCAGTAGGGCAGCCTGTGAGAACTTGAATATGTAGTAATAGTGCTCTTGGTGATTAACGAACTCAGGAACACTACGTGCAGTTTTCAAGAAGCAAAACTAGCGTCAAAGAAGCTAGTTGAAGTTGGTGCAATCAGTTCGATGAATTTAGAAGCTGGCTAATTAGTTTAGCATATCAGCAGCAAGATGTGCGGTCACAGGGGCAACTGGCAAGGGCACTAGCTAGCAAACAGCCGAACAGACACACGTTCAGGAGGCACTGAAAGAGCTAGCAGGACAATATTCAGAGCCAACGATAATGCCCATGTAATTTAGTAATGATAACTACACCTTGAGAGGCCACTCCGCCAACATTAGCAGTGTGTGTAGCTCAGGAGGCCCATTCGGTCTGTTACCTTGTTTTAAACAGTTACAAGCTGCAGTTGACTACAAGTTCATCTCCTGAGATGGACTTCTTCATTGTTCTGTCACTTGCTATTGGATCTAACAATGTATCATATAGCATGGTGATTGAGCTTATGCTGTTCAACACATTTTTTTTTTTAGATTGCGTCAACACATTTGTAGTGAAGTTATGATAAGACTCGCTGACAGACGAAGCCAGGAGAATACTATTATCAGCTCACTCCATGACCTAGGAGGCCGGAGGTGTTTAATTCTGACAGGGATGACAGGGTCATGTGTTCGTGATAGAAGAGACCGAACGCTCATTTACAGTAACTCATGTTGTCCAGAGATTCCATGCACAAATTGGTATGAATTTCCAAAACCAGATGCCACCTGAAATCTAGCACTGACTCTTGCAAAGCAGGGATTTTTTGTAAATAAAATGGAACAATTTAGGAGGAATTGCTAGATGGCTTTTGTATTCAAAAGAAATAGGCACAGAAATTTGCCTTGATGACGATCAAAATTTGTCAGCTTACATCCACACCTTAAACCAATTTAGCCTCAGTTTTACTCTAAAAAAATTGACAAAGAAGAGACTAATATGGAGATCATTTTCGCTGAAAGGCTTCGAGTCAATATAAACATCTTTTAGTGTGCTTCCCTTACTGCTGTTCTCTTGCGTCTATAAATTACATTTCTATCTTTTGGATGTAGCAGATAATCTGCCGCATTATTATTTTTCCATCTTCCAAACTAAATCATATTGCATCATGCGCATTTGTTGACAGATGTCCTCTCTCTCTCTCCCTCCCTCCCTCTCTCTCTCGCTCTCTCTCCCTCCCTCCCTCGCTCTCTTTCCCTCCCTCCCTCCCTCCTCTCTCTCTCTCTCTCTCTCTCTCTCTCTGTGCTACTAGTAAGTATTCTTTGTCTTCTGACTTTTGAGATTGACTAATACCCAAAGTATTACACATTACATCCTAGAACTGTGAATTTTGCAGGGCTCAGCAATGTTGGGGAATACTCAACTTACAAACTGTGTCCACTGGTGATACATTTCAGAACATATTGGCAATAAGAGATCAATTGCAGTCATAATTTTTCATGATAGTGATCATCTTGATCAGTTCGACGATCTGGAAAGCAAGAAATGAAATCAGCTCCAACAACAATCAAGTCTCAATGCAAGAGTACAAGGAAGTGATGCTGGTCTTCCTAAGGGTCAAAACCAGCCTGTCCTTAAACTTTGATCAATGGTTCCAAAATCTGTAATAGACGATAGCCTAAGCTTTATTTTCTTTACAACTTTTTTTGTCTCTTAATTTTCTTAGCTTCCTCCCTTTTGTAACTTTGTAACTGTCTTTTTAAAATTCAATAAATTCCTGCAGGGGCTTAAGCCCCTCCAGTTCCATCCAAAAAAACATTCTGTACTTTGGATGCCCGGTTATTGATTTACTGTCCATAAGAATTGCAGAACAAAATCTCATGTTTTGTTCCAGCTGCCTCCACCATGCTCATGTTTTCTTCCAGCTGCCTGCACCATGTACTCCTTCCAGACTTCATCCGCACCAACAGATCTTTTCTAGAAGAGGCTTCCTTTGCATCAGCAACAGCTTCACTCTTCAAGGCTTTCAGCTGGTGTGTAGACTCCCAAAAGGGATACACATCACCTCCCTTGCAGTAATCTTGATCTTGTTGATACAGTCTTCCAACACTTCCTTGTCGGGTGGACAGAGGATTGTCCAATTCATAAGAAGCCCAGCAATTCCGAAAAGAAGTATATCCATACTTCTCCAGTTCAATCTCTGAAAGCAAAGAACATTTCTGAATTTCCAAATTAACCAAATAACAACTGAAGAAAACATATTCAGCACACTAAACTTTTTATTACTAAGCCAAAAATCTATCATTATTAGCTATTTCATCACCTTAATAGACCAGCATCTCTTAATAACAACACACTCAAAGAATAAGTGTTGTTTCTTTTCCTTCACAGAAAAAACAAGTTTTATCTTTCACTTTTCTTCTCTTAGCTAAATTATCTCTAGACGAAGCTCTATTATGCATAACTAACCAAAGAAAGCAATGAACTCTAGGTGGAATCTTAAGACTCCACACTGCTGAAACATGGACAATTTTAACTCCTCTAAAGTTAATTATCTAATACAGGGATTGAGAAGAGTACGTCCCAGAGGAAGTGAACTGCCACACCATCTCATCCTCCTCCTATGTGAACTGTATTGAAGCTACTAATTCTAATATATATATCTAACCAGTCTTGATAATGTTCCTGGGATACAGTCCTTCTAAAGGTGCATTTCAAATTAACTCCATCATTCAAACTAAAGATATGAAAAAGTGGACCTTTCAATATTTCTGGATGTCTTAAACGAAGTATCCACAATACAAAAAAAAAATTTGTGATCGTCAATATGCTTACAGACGAAACAATCCATTTCTAGGAGTGGCAACAATCCCATATAAAGACGACATTTTATTCAAAACTTTACAGAGCATGCAGTGCGGTATACAAGAAAATAAATGATAGTTGGCCGTTTATGACGTATGGTGTATGTTTGTCATCGTAGCAAGCAAGAGGTCTCTGTCAGACTGACGATGGAACCCGTGCTGGTCGTAGTAAAGTTGTCCAGCAACGGCTGTGGTGGTTCGAATGTCGCCACCGGCAATTTTGCAGGGAGACTTGGCAACGGTGAGTCCAGGCGGAGCACGTTCATAGCCTCCCGGATGAGCGGCCTCCGGGTACGGTCTGGGTGGGCGCACCAGAGTGCCGTGACCATCACACGCTCCATCTCCGCGGCGTCGAACTCGCCGTTGAGACGTGCATCGGCCGCATCGAGGATCCTTCCGCGACTGTAGAATTCCCACACCCAGTGCACCAGGTGGATAGTCGTGCCTGCTTTGACATCGGCAGCGAATGTTGCCGGCCGGCCGCAAGCGATCTCGAGGACGACGACGCCGAAGCTGTAAACATCGGACTGAATGCAGGTATTGCCCGTGACCATGCATTCTGGGTCCATGTACCCTATGGTGCCGGCGAGCACAGTCGTGTGCGATCCCCTGCCGTGGTCGATGAGCCTCGCAAGCCCAAAATCACCAAGCTTTGCGTTGAACGATGCGTCTAGCATAATGTTACTCGGCTTGATGTCACGGTGCACGACACATTCCTGGCAATCCTGATGAAGGTACAGAAGTGCTGAACCAACTCCAAGCACCATCTTATGCCTACATAAATAACACATGAAACGAAGTCAAACAAAAAGCACTTACAGTAGTTTTGAGAGAGCACTGGAAGTGGTATAAAGTAAACTGGGTCAGGAGTAGCTAATAGTGTACCTTATCGGCCATGACAATACTTCTTTGGGGTTGTGAATGTGAGTATCTAGACTTCCGTTGGGCATAAGTTCGTATACAAGCAAGAGCTCTTCACCAGCATGGCACCAACCGATGAGCTCCACGAGGTTGCGGTGCCTCAACCGGCTTATGATCTTCACCTCGGACTCGAATTCCTTCCTACCCTGATTGGAGTTCTTGGACACTCTTTTTATAGCGACATGAAGATCCATGTCCTTCAAGTGACCATGGTACACTGACCCGAAACCCCCTTCTCCAAGTTTCTCCTCTTGGGAGAAATGCCTGGTGGCGACAGCCAGATCTCTGTAGTGGAACCTTTTGGGACCTGCGCCTTTCTCGAACTCCTCTTCTTGCGGCTCGCCGTCGAACATAGCGCCTAGTTCCTGTTCTGGTGCAGTATCCTTTCTCCTGCGTCGCCAAAAGAGCGCTGCCAAGATGCCCAAGGCGACTGCAGCAGCCAATGAACCCAGAGTTGCGCCGGCTATGAGCCTTCTGTCAGGGCCGTGACGAGGCGACGTAGCTTTCGCATTAATAAACAAGAACATGCAGACGCCAGAAGTTCCAGAATTATTAGGTTTGTATATTTGCGTGAGACACTGAATATATTTTGCAGATAATCATAACATTAGTAGTTGCTAACCTTCTTGTTGTGGCGGAGTCGTCGTCGTCACCGGCGGTGGTGAGGGCTCTGGTGACTTTGCTGGTGAAGGTGGAAGCATGATGTCCAGCTCACTTCCGATCTGGTACTTCACGTGGCAGCTGTAGCCTTTTACGGCGCCATAGGTGTTGTTTGGGCGCGAGTTCGACAGCTCCGGCACCAAATACGAGAGGCACCTGGTGCACTCGCTTGCGTTGAGGTCCCTTGTGCACTGCGCGAACCCATACATCAGCTGGGAGCTGCCATCAGAGTCTGTGAACACCTCACTCTGGTTGGCCAGCAGTAGTGGCGAACCAGATGCCTCTCCCACGAGCCGGTTCATCAGCGTCCACCTCGTGGCGTTCATGCCTACCATGTCGGTGACATAGGTATCTATCCATCCGTAGTACGCCACGTTAAGATCGGCAACAGAGAAAAATGACTCGCTGGAGTACCTCAGGACGCAGGCGTCGACGTAGCAGGCCTTCATCTCCCGGCTGTACGGGCATGTTTGCTGCACCCCGGCGGTCGCGGCTCGAACGCAGTTCTGGCACTCATCCCAGCTGCGGTCGGCATAGCACATGATGAGGCCAAATACAGTGTCCGGTGACTTTCCTGACATGCTCACGTTAAACCCACGGTTGTCCATGGCGCCCGCCTGGAGATCAGCCATGAGTTTGACGAGGTTCACCTGGTATGAGCTCGCCATGGTGTAGTTGCCGGTCGTCGAGCAATAGGGCCAAGTAGATGTGAAATTCTGGCTAACAGCTACAAGCGCTGTTCTGGCGAACAATGAGATCGCCGTGAGAAGGGTGACCAAGACGAAGCGCCGTGGAGTCATGGTTGTTGGTGGCAACGGTGATTGACTCTTACTTAGGTTGTGCGTGTGTGGGACGCTCGCTTATCGATTCTTATGAGTGCCGTACAATCTTAAAGTCGTTCGTTGTTCCTGCAGGCTTTAATTTGACTCAAAGGTTGATCTTGGTAACAAACCTCTGGAACCCCCCCCCCGCGTCGCCCCCGCTTCCGGCGACACGGGGCGAACCCTAGCGCCGCCGCCGCCCTCCCCTTCCCGCCCACCCCGCCTTGCCGCCGCCGGAGGTGGCCGCCGGGAAGCCCGTGCGGCCCCCTAGGATGGCGGCGGCGGGGCTCTTTCCCCGGTTCCCGGCCGTCCTTGAGCGGGGTGGCGGGCGGCGGACATGGCGGCGTCCGGTCGTGGCGGTGTCCCCACCCCCGCCGGGGCGCGCGAGCGGGGAGGTGATGGAGCGGCTATGGAGGTGTGGTGGAGACCCCCCCCCCCCCTGCGTCGCTGCCGGAGTTGGAGCTGGTCCCTGCCGGAGTTGGAGGTGGTGGAGCTTCGTCGATCTGCGATGGAGCGGCTCCGGCCGGCCTGTTCCGAGCGGATCCGGCGTGGGCCTCGCCGGATCCGGTGCCCGGGCGCTGTGGGTGCTCCTCGCCGTCCTGGTGGTTCCAGGGCTGGCGCGGGGCTGCCGGCGGCGGCGGTCCCTGGCGCGTGTCGGGGCCCCGGATCCGGTGCCCAGGTGGCCGGATCCGGTCCCCAGCGGCTCGGCAGCGGGGGTGGCGACAGTCGAAGGCCTGCGTCCCGGCGTTGCAGCGGCGGCGGCGGCTCGGTGGTGGGAGCGCGGTTGGAGCAGTGGTGGCGTCGACGGCCGGCCCATGTTCGTTCTCTGGAGGATCGCGTCCTTGTCCTGCGGTTGTCCTTGGCGGCGCTGCGGTGGCTTGGTGAGTCCCCCTGGCCTCTCTACAGTGGTGCTGGTTTGGGGGCACATTGGCGAAAGCCATGCCAGATTCGGCAAGATGACGGTGGCGCCTTTGGGCGTCGCTCCCCTCCTTGGAGGCGTCATTATGGTGTGTCCCCCACTCGGCCGTGGTGGTAGGGCATCGACTGCGCGATGGTAGCGTGGCCGACGGCGGCTTGCTTGGTGGTGGCGGTGGCGTCGTGGTGGCGGGATTGCTGATTGCCAAGCTGGGACACTAGTGACGCCATGGTGGTGTCCTGAGGCTCCGGGCTGCTGGGCTTGATGGGGTGGCCGGCATAGTGTTCGGTGGCCGGCGTCGGACAGGGCAGTGGTGGTGGTGGCAGTGGCATGGTGGAGAGGCTCGGTCGAGATCCCAATCTGATCGAGTAAGGCCCCGTCGATGTCCCAATCCGACAGGAGGAGGAGATGGCCGGCGTGTGCCTGATGATCTTCGTGTCGATGCCCCAATCCGACCAGACGAGGTGAAGGCCATGGTTTTTATTGCTTTTCTCAGAAGCTCCTAGTTTTGTGCTCTTGGACAGCTGAAATCTTGGCTGCGGTGAGATGATGGTGAGACTGTGGGGTGGCTCGGTTGTTCCATCTCACCCCCGACGGCGGAGTAAGCTTGGGACCTCGGTGAACCAAGGAGTAGTTTCAGAGTGGTTGCTGCGGTCGATGCCCCAATCCGACGCGCTTGAGTGGAAGTTGTCAGTTGTTTTGGGAATCCGGGGTCCGGGGTGGAGATCGTTTGTTGGGTGTGTTTGGTGCGGCTTGGGAAGCTCCTCTGTTTTCTGCCGTTGTTTAGTCAAAGCTTGGAGATCGGAGACTAGGTGTGCGTCGCTTGGAGTTGACGGGATTCTTTGGCCGTGTTGTCGTAGTTGAGTAGTTCTTATTGTAGTTGGGTCTTTTGACCAAGTCGAGTTGTAATTTGGACCTATGCTGTGTGTGCGTAGGAGTAGGGTACCCTCTAACTTGTATGGTTTTTTTCGCCCGGTTTCCAATCAAAACCTGGCGCTGCCGCTTTTCTTTTTATTCGCCTAATAAATCCCGCAAAGCTTTACGGCTTTCGAAAAAATTTGACTCAAAGACTTTGAACGACTCAAAGCCTTTGAGTCGTTCAACGCACGGCAGTCTCTATCTCCACTTGCAAAAGAGTGACACGGATGTGAGTTCTTCACGTATATTGCCAACTGGCGATAGCACACTGCTTACTTAGTCCCACTGGCGAACGAATAATTAATCAACAGAGACTTTTAAAATCGTCGACATTGCTACGAAGAACACTAGGTAGTGGTGTTGAATCGTCAAATTTTCCTAATTATTATACTTGGTCGCTACCTACATCATGAAAAGGTAGTTTTTTCTAGTAACTTGTTTGCTTACTATAGGCTTTTTGTTTTATCAGTTGTGTTTTTCTCTCACAACAAAACAGCATTAGCCGGCTAACTAGCTGTTTGGGGGACACCCTTGCCAAAAATTCTCATATAATCAAACATAAAGGTAGAATCACCAAATTTCCAAGAAGATAAATTCTAAAAATTCTCATATAATCAAAAACATTTGGACATTATTGAAACATTTGGCCATTTCAATATAATGGTAGAATCACCAAATTTTCAAAAAGATAAATTCTAAAAATTCTCATATAATCAAAAACATCCGGCCATTAATTGAAAGACTCTAACTAGCTGTTTGGGGGACGCCCTTGCCACGCTGCCCCATCCCTACACTTATCGAAGAACTAGGCCATCAATCCACTACTTCTTCCCACAACCTAGGAGGTGACCGACGTGGCACTACCAGTTGTGGCTTGAAAGCTGCCGCCAAGCGAAGGTAAACATGAGTTTGTGTCTTTGCAGTGTCAGACGATGCAAAGCAAGCCCCATCATCATAAGATGAAGGACGGAAAGCAGTTGTTGCCAGAAGATTAGTTTGCCGAGTAAGAGGAATGCCCTTCATTCTAATATGCCGTTGTAACTTTGCTAGACCCCTGAGTGTCTCCTATAAATACCCGGTGAGTGATACCGTGATGGATGGAGTAAGAGAAATGCCCTTCATTCCCATATTCCCTTGTAACTTTGCTAGACCTCTGGGTGCCTCCTATAAATACCCCCGGTGAGTGATACCGTGATGGATGACTGTAATGGCCATTTACTCCTGAATTTATTGCAACAACCTTCATTTCACACTTGTCCAACATTCTCTTTACCTATCCTATGGGATACCCTCAACTACCTCCACATTGATATTCAGCGAGGGTAGGAGGCTAAGCGAAGCCCCCATAGTTGGTGTCGTTCGTGGGGACCCAATTGTACCACACCCAATCTGTTTCAGTATGACATGGGAGACGTATAGAACTCACTGCCTAAGGATACCGGGGGTGCAAGATCCACCACCCACCTTGCTGCCATCGCCAGTCAAGCACGAAACCAATGATGATGATGAGGCCGACGAGAGGGGCCTCACTGCCCTGAGGAGCTGCAGAGGAAGAAACGCCACATCGAGACCCTAGAGAGACTTGACTGAATTCTAGAGTGACCCTTGGCTTTATGATGAACCTTTGATTAAGACTGCTCCTAGTTCGTATGCATTAGTTGATGACAAAGATTCCTGTGGAACAATTTCGAAATGGTAGGCAAATAACCTTTATAAGATGGCTCTATCATGAGTTGAGGATGGAATGGGAAACCATTTACAATGCTACACTTAATAGACAGTTAAATGATCAAGATGGCAGTTACTTGGTTGTTGGGGAGTAAATGAAAATTCTTTGTTAAAACAATGTATTAGGCCTTAACTAGTTCTAGTCATGGTTATTACCACAAGAACATTTGGAAGAGTAAAATTCTAGAAAAAAATCTTGTATGTTTCGTCTGAGAAAAAGGAATTTGACTGGTGACCCATCTTGTATGTTTTGTGATTATGTGGAAACTTTTGTTCATTTGTTCTTTCAATGCCTTGTTATTAGAATTATTTGGATGGTGGTTGCTTTATGTTTGGATGCTAATAATATTCCTCATAATCTGGAACAATGTTGGGTCTGGTGTGATCATTGGCTCCCGGACAGATAGTTTTTTCATGCTTGTGGGATTGGTGCAAACTGTTTGGTAGTGTGGAAATGTTGGAATAAAGACGTTTTTGAAAATAAGCCGATCAAAAATCCTTTGGAAATAATATGTCATGCATGTTCTTTGATGATATACTGGGCAGGCTTGTACGACGACTCTGTCAAAAGACAGTGGGTGGAGGGTGCTGAGGCTATGTTGTGTGTGGCTAAGGAGATCTTGGCGCATCTCAGACTGCGCGCCAAGTGAACCGACTGCTGCAAGATGTAGAGGAGCTGGATCCCGAAGAAGAACAAGATTGACCTGATGATGTTACAAGTATAAAAAAAAAAACCACACCAAAAAAGGAGAAGCTGTTAGTGTTGACGACTCTCCAATCCAGCAAGATGAACAACTAAAATGAACTATTTCGTCGTACTCAAACGACATCATAGAATGATTATTCAGCTAGCAAACCACCACTGCACTTCTCTACCATCTGTCATCGACTGCTAGCTACTAGTAGATAGTTAAATCCTTGAGTAGAAAAGAGGAAAACGTACCAAACACTGGAGTGCTGAACTCCTGAAGGCGTACGTGAAGCCCTACATCGCGCTGCACCCACTGAACAGGCGCGCGAGCGACGGGTGCAGCGGCGCCTTGACGCTTGACGGTCGAGCAGCCCAAGGCCAAGCTTGAGCCGGCCAGCAGGTAAATCCGTTCGCGGATCGGTCGCTTGCTTTTGAGATTGGGGGCAACGGCGGGCGGCGGCGCAAGCGAGAGAGAACGAGCGGGTTGATAAGATGGTCATGGACTTGACTCCTTGGGCTGAATCGTGAAGTATATGGACTTGACTCCTAAGTTTCTCTCAGGCCACGACTAGAGGGGCTACCGCCCTAAGAGCAACTCCAACTCAGCATGTAAATTGGGTCTTTATTTTTTTCATTTGCGTACTGGCTTGCAAAAAATAGAGACTCAAATTTGCTCTCAACTTTCCTGGGGCCTGAAAATAAATTGACAGTTCTAAAATGAGAATCCAATTTTTTTTTTTTTGAGGGGGGAATGAGAGTCCAAATAGCAGACCCACTGCAGTTGTTTTTTTACTCGAGCTTCTAAAAATTAGAATAAAGGTCTGTTTTGGAGGCCCACTGAAGTTGCTCTAAAGACTTTAGGCCCATGTCCATCCTTCTTTTTTTCCAATGTATCTTATTTCATCAGCTGTTAGCCCACCATGTGTCTAAAAAAACTATGTCGGCAGGGAAGAACTTTGGTTTGTATTCGAAATTCATGTTGTTTTCTCAAAAAACAATTTGCAACACCCTCTCAAAAAAAAAAAAGATAATTTGCTACACATATGTAATAGTTTGTGCTCCTCAAAAAAATGTAATAATTTGTGGCCTGCAGTAACAGAACTACAGCAGGGCTAGCTTTTTTTAATAATAAAAAATATATTTCCGGCTTCAGACATCCTCTTTTGAAGATGTATCAGGTCACAATTATTACAAAAGGTAGACTGTGATATAAGTAAGACCTACGTCACCTGACAATACTGGTACAACTAAAAATCCGATGAAAAACTACATCTCCATGCAGGAACTCTGACTTGCGCGATAAAGTCAACTCTAAAAGGATATGACCACCAAGTCGATAAATCGCCACCAAAACACGTCTATCAGACCTAGAGAATACTGAAAGATCGTAGGACGCCGACCACCATTGGAGACTCCGGATAATCTAACCTGGCACCGGTACGAAGCACTTACAACATGAGCAAGGGACCCACCAACTCGATGCCGCCACCAAAGCCGACAACCCATGTGATCTTCTAAAAGCCACGTCTCCAATGAGAAAATGACATCCAAAGAAGCCATCTTCGCCCAACCAGAGACAACAGTGTTAGGTTTACACCCGGATATATCCTCATGAAGGACAAGACGATGCCTCCAGCGAGGAAAATGGTGCCAATAGGCGTCACCGTCATCGAAACATGATAGCACTGCCACTACCTCCAAGAGCCATGTTGTTATGCCATACGTCAGTGACATGAACCATCGGTAGATCCAACTATCAAATCCGGAAAACTGGATGCCCCCAACAAGTTGTCCCTTGCGAACATCGAAACCACCACCACCACGGACACTACCCACTGCTGCAGCAAGTATAGCCGTGTGGGGAGGGACAGGTAGAGAGCACCGCTCCCGAATACCAAGACGGACCACCGCCACCGTTGCCACAACCGCCTTCATCCGTGCTCCTGCTTCACCACCACCATACGACCACGCCGCGACGCTCCCGCTGCACCAACATCGCAACACGGCGCTACCGCAGCCGCCAACACGCTGGATCCGTGCCTACTAGACCAGATCGGGCGCCCGTCGGGCCATCACCACCCTAGGGGCGTGATCTGGCCACCCAGGCGCCAATCTAGCCGAACTTGGAGACGACCCTGCCGCCAGCGCCTTCATTGATGTGTCATGGGAGAAATAGGGAGAGGAAAGGAGTGCCACGCCACCCCTTCCATACCATCAACCGGGAGAACCACGCCGCCACCATGACGGTAGGCCACTCAGACGCAGGGCTGCTTGTTAAGTTCCTTCATTTTTTATGTAAGAGCACCAAACGCGTCCAGATGGTAGATATAATAACTCTGCAATTACTATTTAGGAATTATATGAACTGACGAACTGACCAATGTTAGCAGCCTATGCTTGAGCACCAATAGGGCTGCAGAGTCGCTGCACTTTCAGGCGAGCATTTACCTGCAGTAAGGAGATTCCATGCACAAAAAGATACATTTCTCACTAATGAGACGCCACGTGAAATATAGCACTTAGTATTGCAAAGCAGGGATTTTTTGTAAAAGAAAAAATTGATGGACCAGTTTTAAGAGGAATTGCTAGATGTCTTTGTATTCAAAAGAAATAGCAATTTGCCTTGATGACGACAAAAACTTCTGTGTCAGCATACATACACACCATAAACAAGTATTACTCTCAAAAAAATTGAACATGGTTCCCCGAAACAGAGCCACTATATATGGAGATCATGCTTTCTGAAAGGCGTGAAGCTAATCTATGTCAGTGATGAAGCCAATATAACGATGTGCAGAAACGTCCTCTCCTGTGCTACCCTTGCTGTTGTTCTGCATCTACAGATTACATTTCTGTATTTTGGAGGTACCAGACATTGTGTTGTTCCATGATCTTTATGCAAACATCACTTTCTTCTCTGTTCTGATTGAAGAATAGCATCATTATTTTGCCATCTTGTAAACTCAATCATATTGCATTGTGTGAATTTGTTGACAGGTGGAAGTGGGTCTGCTGATTTCTGAATACACATTACAGTCTGCATTTTGCATACCAGGTTATTGATTTCCTGTCCATAAGAATTGCAGAGCAAAATCTCAGCAGATTTTACTGCTACCGTTTTCCATTTCAAATTAACTGTCGCCCATTCACCTTGCTTTGTTACTCAGCGTGTCATATTTTCTATCCACAGTTGTTTCAGGTTCATCTTTGTCGATGACCAGCAGCAAATTAAATGAGCATTGCCATTCAATCATACTAGTACTGGCATCATTCCGTGATGGTCCTGCCCTGATGCTAGGATTGATTCACTGAAGCAATTGATGCTTTTCAGTGTACTGTATCTCGTACGGGTAACAGCTCTGGTGGTACTAACACTGCATCTGATACTCATATTTACTCACTTGGATCTTGGTTCTGAAATCAGACCCTTTGCTTCAAGCGCTGGTCCAGTTCTGAAAGAATGGTTGAACGAGGTTACCCAGATCAGGGGCCTCGGCTTCATGTTTATAGGGACGGGAAAAACCCCCGCCGTGGTGTTTACAATAGATTGACTTGTACATGAAGAAGATCTATCTATCTTGGAATACAAGACACTTGCTACACAAGACAATATACCGAGCCTATCTAACAACCGTGATACACAAGTACATACGTGACAAGTATACAACTTGTTTTACATCCCCCCTCAATCTTAGCCACTAACAAGGTTAAGATTGGACCTAAATTTCTTCAACTTATACACCGGCAAGGCCTTTGTAAACCCATCAGCAAGTTGGTCGCCAGTATGAATGAACCGAATGTCCAGCAACCCTTGCGCCACGCGTTCCTGAACAAAATGATAGTCAATTTCAATATGCTTAGTGCGCGCATGGAAGATAGGATTTGCAGACAAATACTTAGCACCAAGATTATCACACCACAATCTGGCACCTCTAGGATGAGACACCTTGAGCTCAGTTAGAAGCTTTTGAACCCACATCATTTCAGCTGTGGCGTTGGCTAACGCCTTGTACTCCGCTTCAGTACTTGAGCGAGACACCGTCGCTTGCTTCCGTGCAATCCAAGAGACAAGGTTGCATCCAAGAAATACGGCAAAGCCGCCAGTAGAGCGTCGATCATCGACACAACCCGCCCAATCGGCATCCGAGAAAGCACTAACCATCATGGAAGGAGACTTGCGAAACCGAAGTCCCAGAGAAGCAGTACCACGAACATAGCGCAAAATCCTCTTGACAGCACTGTAATGTGTAGTAGTAGGACTATGCAAAAAACTGACACACCTTGTTAACAGCAAAGGAGATGTCGGGCCGGGTTAAAGTAAGATACTGCAGGGCACCAACTAAGCTGCGGTAGCGTGTAGAATCATCTTCATTCAGTTTGTCACCATCAGCGACGCTGAGCTTCTGAGAGCTAGGTAGAGGCGTGTCTACTGGTTTGCAGCGATCCATACCAGAACGGGCCAAGATATCAGCAGCATATCTCCCTTGAGATAGCACCAATCCATCATTGTCACGCTTCACCTCTATCCCCAGAAAGTAATGAAGCGCACCGAGGTCCTTGAGAGCAAAATCACGCTGCAAGTCAGAAAGCAAAGCATCTGTTGCATCCTTGGAGGAACTAGCAACAATTATATCATCAACATATACCAAAACAAAAATTGTATATCCCCTTTTGCTGTAATAGAAGAGCGAAGTATCAGACTTGGACGGCAGAAAACCCAAGGATTGTAACTTCTGGCTCAACCGAGCATGCCATGCTCGAGGTGCCTGCTTAAGCCCATAGAGGGCTTTATCCAACTTGCAGACATAATTAGGGTGAGCTTTATCTGCATAGCCAGGAGGTTGTGTCATATACACATCTTCATCAAGTACACCGTGAAGAAAGGCGTTTTGCACATCGAGCTGTCGAAGTGACCATCCCTTGCTGACCGCTATGGTGAGAATAAGCCGTATAGTGGCTGCTTTGACGACCGGGCTAAATGTATCTTCGTAATCAACACCATATTGTTGCTTATACCCTTTAGCCACTAGACGTGCCTTGTACCTTTCAACGGAGCCATCAGCACGACGTTTTACCTTATACACCCATTTGCATCCGATGAGGTTGGCACCTTTTGGTCGTGGAACCAGGTGCCAGGTGCGGTTCTTGAGCAATGCCGCATGCTCAACATTCATTGCCTCTACCCAACGAGGATCAGCAAGTGCAGCTTTGAGCGTAGCAGGTTCATCTGTAGAGGAGACAGCCATACACCAACGAACAGTGCCATCTGTGAACGTTTTAGGCTGCGTGATACCTCGTTGAAGCCGCGTGACGGGGCGCTGCGGTTGTGGAGCAGGACCGGGTGAGACCACACCAGATCCCTCCTCTTGCGTAGAAGATGCGGGAGCAGACAGAGGGGTCCCGCCGCTCGGATCTGGTTGCGGCACGGCGTCGTCCTGCGCATGCGTTGGCTGTGCTGAAACAGCCGCAGAAGATCCCGACCCGCCATCCTGTGCCGCGTCGCGACGGGGAGACAGATCGCCCGCGCGAGGAGGCGATCCCAAGGCTGATCCGCCAGCACCGACAGGATCCTGCACAGGCGAATCTGGCTGGGATCCGACGCTGCCTCCCTCCGTCCGACACATGCGATATGGAGGTGCTCCGCCGGCTATACAACTCGATGAAGGTTCCAAATTGCTCCCTGAAAAAACAGATGAAGTACTACCCGAAGGCAGACTATCAGTAGGCACGGGAGAGTTCAATGCACGGTCTAGTGATGCAACATCCCCAGTAGTATTAGGATTAAGAAGATGATCAGGGAGTAATAAAATTTCCGACCGAAGTCTGGCGCCGGCATTAGGATGCATAGATGAAAAAGGAAAAACATCTTCATCAAAGGTAACATCTCTGGAGATGTAGACTCGCCCCTCAGAAGGATCAAGACATTTGTAACCCTTGTGGATATTGCTATAGCCTAGGAACACACACCTTTTTGAACGAAATTGGAGTTTCCTAGTGTTATAAGGCCGCAAATTTGGCCAGCAAGCGCACCCAAAAACGCGAAGCGAAGAGTAATCTGGATCTTGGGCTAGCAGACGATGATAAGGGCTATCATTGTCAATGACCTTGGACGGTAACCGATTGATCAAATGAACAGCAGTAAGGAACGCCTCATCCCAAAATTTGAGGGGCATAGACGTATGAGAAAGAAGAGAAAGACCAACTTCGACTATGTGTCTATGCTTTCTCTCGGCTGACCCGTTTTGCTGGTGAGCATGGGGGCAAGAGACGTGATGGGATATCCCAATGCGTTGGAAGAAGGAGTTGAGGGAACGATACTCCCCTCCCCAATCTGTCTGGACAGCTAGAATTTGGCGTGAGAATTGGCGTTCAACTAATTTCTGAAAGTTATGGAAACATTGGAAAACTTCAGACTTGTGACGCAACAAGTAAATCCAAACGAATTTGCTGTGATCATCAATAAAGCTAACATAGTAGCTATGGCGTCCAACTGATGTTGGCGCAGGTCCCCACACATCCGAAAAAATCAAATCTAGAGGTCTATCAGAAACACTTGTAGACCTAGGGTAAGGTAGCTGATGCGCCTTCCCTTGTTGACACGCATTACAAACATGTCCTTTATTGGAATCTAACACAAAAGGGAAACTATGGCGACTAAGAATCTGCTTGACCACCGAGGTAGAGGCATGTCCTAGCCGATGGTGCCATAGGGAGAAACTCGGCTTGACAGCGCCGAGAGCTTGCTTATTTGGGGACAAATTATTTGATGATGATCGCAGCGGGTACAGGCCTCCTTTACACCTACCTGTGAGAAGAGTTTTCTTCGTCTGCTCCTGTTTGATGGCATAATGGTTTGGATGAAATTCAACGAAAATATTGTTATCATTTGTGAGCCGATGAACGAAAAGGAGATTTTTATGTGCGGTAGGAATATGCAAGATGCGATTAAGATGAAGATTACTATCTGGGGTGCGCAATGTACTTTGACCGACATGAATAATCTCCATACCTGATCCATTCGCGGCGTGCACTTGGTCACCTCCGTGGTACTTCTCACGGAAGCTCAGCCTCTCCAGATCACCAGTAATGTGATCGGTAGCACTGGTATCCATGTACCAGTTGCTGTCGATGCCGTAGGATGAGGTTTGTGCAGACGAAGCAGATTTCTGCGGCGGGCCGGTGTAGTTGGTGTCAAACCTTTTGAAGCAGCGAATGACGGCGTGGCCCTCCTTGCCACACAACTGACAGAAGACACCAGCTTGGAAGCCGCCGCCATTGCCTTGTGGACGTCCACCGCCACGTCCTCCACGTGGCTGTCCGCGTCCCTGGCCACCGCGACCAAAACCGCCGCGGCCGCCACGATTGTTGTTGTTGTTCTGGCTGCCACCGCGACCACCTTTGGCTGCCATATTTGCCGAAGACTGGAAGGAGCCGCCATTGCTCCCCCCCTTGATCTCCAGGCGCTGCTCGAGGCTCGTAAGCTGGGTGAAGAGGTCGCCCACCGTGATGGGCTCAACACGAGCAGTAATAGCAGAAACAACAGGATTGAATTCAAGATCCAATCCGGTGAGAATATAGGAAACTAATTCATCATCTTCAAGTTTCCTACCAGCAGATGCCATCTCATCTGCTAAACCTTTCATTTTGGTGAGATACTCACTGACGGTGGAGTTGCCCTTGGTCGCTGTAGCCAGCGCCATCCTCGTGCTGATGATTCTTGCACGAGATTGAGAAGCAAACATGCCCTCAATGGCTGCCCACGCCTTGGCAGCCGTGGTCTCGGAGTTGATCACCCCAAGGATCTCCTTGGACATGTTGCTCTGCAGGTAGTTGAGCACTTGGCCATCCTTGGCCACCCAGGTCTCGTAGTCGGGGTTGACGATCGGCGTCTTGTCTTCAGCACCCTCCTTCGGAGGAAGATGCGTGGCCGGCGGCGCTGCCGCCGGGTCTAGGAAGCCGAGGAGACGTGTGCCCTTCAGAGCGGACACGACTTGAGCTTTCCACGAGGGATAGTTGGCTCGGGTTAGCTTCTCGTTCGTCGGCAGGAAAGTGACGAGCGATTGCAGTGCAGAGGCAGCGGAGGAGGTTGGATCGGTTGACATGGCGATAGGAATTTTCCGTGAGGAGAAGGGCTCTGATACCATGAAAGAATGGTTGAACGAGGTTACCCAGATCAGGGGCCTCGGCTTCATGTTTATAGGGACGGGAAAAACCCCCGCCGTGGTGTTTACAATAGATTGACTTGTACATGAAGAAGATCTATCTATCTTGGAATACAAGACACTTGCTACACAAGACAATATACCGAGCCTATCTAACAACCGTGATACACAAGTACATACGTGACAAGTATACAACTTGTTTTACAAGTTCTGAAGTTGCAGAGCATCGGTTTATGGTGATCAAGTTCTGTAGGCATGAAGAAATTGAAAAGAATGGTTCCAGGTGGGTGAACATCTCTGCTACTAATGGCCCTTGAATGGTGTTTGTTGCCACTGTTCCTGTGTTCGTTGTAAAGCCAAGCAAGAGTACTAGGAATATGCAGAACAGGTAGAGAGCAGAATTTGTCGGGCCAAGGTGCTGGTCGCTGATTCATAGGCACTGGAAAATCAACTGTTTGCCTCATTTTGTTTCCTTTTCTGTACTCCGATTTACAGCTGATGTCATGCTTCAGTTGTCGGTACATCTATCAAAGATTCTGTTGTCCAAGCTCTTTCTGCAAATATCTCCTTAAGGTTTGCCGGAGTGTTTTTTTTTTTCGACACGAGGACCCTTTCCCCATTTCCATTAATCAAAACGGAAATACATTGTTTAGAGTTTTGATGGAAGCAAGCACAAGAGCAGATCAGAGTAAACTTGGGCCACGCCCCAACTACCAAGTTTGAGCGTGCGCTACTAAACTGCTAGACGCTGCGTTTAACAGGAGTTTTAATACAAAACGAGCATGCACTTTTTATGAGTGACATGCTATCTTCCTCCATCAGCAGGACAAATGAAGATGGTCTCCCGAACTCTTTCTTTCATCTGTGCTTTGTTGTCGACTTGTACCTTCAGCATCTGCTTCTCTTCAGAGGGACTTGTCCGGCTGCTCACTATCAGCTGCATCACCCTTCTTCATCTGATCTTCAGACTTCTGTTTCTTCAGCGCCGAGAGCTTCGTGGCAATCTTCAGCAACGCATCCAAGCCTTGTGTTAGTGCTTCTCTGTCGGTCTCCAGAAAGAGTCCTGCCCAATAACCCATGAGCGCTCCAGCATAACATATAATATGAACAGGATCAGATACTAGTTTTCCTTCAAAGCAAATTGAGTTACGAGTTTTCCAAATGGCCCAGTATATAGCAGCTATCACCAGAGTATGAAACTGAGGACCTGCAGGGAGCCAATGCTCACACCATTTCCAGCACTGCTGCAAATTTTGAGGGATGTTCTCAGCTCCAATGGCATGGGCTACAATGGCCCAAACAGTACGAGCAGTACTACATTCAAAAAACAGATGGTTTACACTTTCATCAGCATCACAAAAGCAACAACTAGGAGACCCAGTCCAGTTCCTCCTAATCATGTTATCTTTAGTTAGCACAGCATTGTTTATCATAAGCCACATAAAGATCTTGATTTTGGCTGGAACTTTCCCTTTCCAAATCTTTTTATGGAAAGGTCCAGCATCACTTGCAGTTAGAGCATTGTAAACAGATTTAACAGAAAATTGCCATTGGCATTCAATTTCCAATTTACCAAGTCTTTTTCATCTAGCAAAAGTATTTTATTGAGATCCCAAGCTTCTTTCAAGTCATCAATCAACCATCTAGTAAAAGTTACATCATTACTATTGTTTTTAGCTTGGAACACAGATATATCAGGTTGTTCACAAATCTTGAACAGGTTAGGATATATATTGCTTAGAGGTTTTTCAAACAACCAAGGATCCTTCCATAATAATGTATCTTTCCCATTTCTCACTTTAACTTTCCTCCCCGGAGGTAAATGTTTTTAATTTTTATCAAATCCCTCCATATAGCGTAATCTGTCTGCTTGTGTTCAACATTACAAACAGACTTACCCTTCAAGTATTTATATTGAATAATAGATTGCCATAGTCCATTTTCAGATTCCAGTTTCCACCACCACTTGCACAACAAACTAATGTTCATTTTTCTTATATCTTTGACACCCAAACCACCTTTCTTTTTATGTCTGCAGATTTTAACCCATTTAACCAGATGGTATTTCCTTTTATACCCCCCGGCAAAAAACTTTCTTCTCAACTGATCCAATTTATCATTTATTGTCTTAGGCAGAAGGAAAATAGACATATGATACACCGGGGTGTTGTTTAAGCTGGAGTTAATCAACATAGTTCTGCCAGCAATAGACATACATCCACCTTTCTACACATCCAATTTTTTTCACTTTTTTCCAGAAGAGGTACCCAATCACTTACATGAAGCCTACTAGGGCTCACTGGTACCCCCAAATACTTAATGGGAAAGGTCCCAATTTGGCAATTGAAAATATCAGCATAGTGCTGCTGGAGTGTTGGAGGACTAACAGCATCATTTTGCCATATCTTCTCAATCCCTAAATCATTTCTTTATGCTTAAGGTGACATACTGACATTGTTATTATAGGGTCTACCAAATACGATGCTTGAGCTGATTGGTTAAGCAATAAAAAAAGGACAAAGACCATCACATTATCTCTGAATATGATGCTCCAACAACCGCGAATCAGCAGTGGTTTTAATGCCACCGTTGCTTTCTGGAAAAGGACATTGGATTTTTTTGTGACATAAGCATCTGTTGTAGTGTCCTTTTAAAACAGGGAGCTAGCAGAGCAATCAGGCTTGTGTTTTGGCTAAGCCTTATGTTACATCATGCATGCCCATGACCATCAGTGGTCCTAAGATTGTTAGTATTATATTAGAGAAAAGTGACTGCCCAACTACCTAGTTCTTTTTGAAAGCAACTCATTCCAACTTTCATCTTTTATATTATTGGTTTCGGCAAATGAAACCGGGGGTATTACTGGTTCAACACCCAAGTAGTTCCAAGATTGAGCGAAACAACATCCAAACTTGCATTTTTGTATATAGTCTCAGGGATTTGATGACAAAGGCATCAGATAAGTGTTGCAGCTTAGGCATGATTATTACTACCCTCTCTTTCATGTCATTTTCACAACAGCCTGGAATGCAGGTCTTGTACAGTGATTAGGGCATGTGTGGTTGGCCATGTGAAAAGATGATAAAAAGGTGAAAAGGATAAACTGCTGATTCGTGTACAAATCTGGATCACCTGAAAACAGAATCATAATAGTGAGTACAGAAGGGGAAGATTTTTTCATACAGTGACACATTTTGGAATAGTGCTGGCAGTTTTTTTAAAAAAAATCTTACTTTTATGATATTTGTGAACAGGATTTATAAAAAGATGCATGGTCCTTGAGGTCAATGGACCCCAATAAACTATCTGGGATTTGGGAAGAAAAAGTGCACCAATGTGTTCAAATAACTGTAGCCACTGCAAAGTACAAACAAGCTAGGTCTGCTCAAATATTTTAAGGCCGACTAGAATCATTTGTGTAATCCAACATCAGGAAAACATTTTTTACACTATCATCCTTAAATATATATCGACATTAGTTATCTTTGACAAAGTGCAACAATACAAAACCCTAAGGGCCATTCATGGACCCTTGGGAGTAGCAGGGACAAGCATCCTCGGGGTATACTTTTAAGGACAAAGGAAAAGCAGAGCCCTTTCACTAGATTTTTGGATGGAAATGGATACTTCCAATGCACAAAAGCACAAAGTTAGTGCCTCAATGGTACAAGATAAGTCTGATTAACATATCTATCATTGCACTAATCAGTGGTCCAGCAGCCAAACATGAAACACTTTGCCCCAATATGAGGCGGTCCTGTCCCAAACCCAACAGCTAGCTCCATGTACCTACTCTACTAGCAGGGTATAACATGATTGCTGGCGGTGTATCAGATTTCAGTGTAGTGGAGTCAATCAGCTGATGCCTGATGGGGTATCAGATCTGATCTGCTGAACGCCTGGACCTAATCCTCACGGGTTTCAGTGGAGGCGGCATTGATTATTAGTGTATATATAGAAACATTTGTCATCCACATGTATATTATAAGACTGGTCCATTTTTTTTGTTTTGATGTGAAGGCTTCATCTGTTCATCACTTAGTGATGTCCTTCTCTACATATCTAATCACTGATTCAACAGAAAAAATAAGTTATGAACCACCTTATTTCGTTTGTTGATTTAACAGAAGGCAAAACATTTTTGCTTTGTTATCTTTTTTGTGCGAAGCAGATGCAGACGCCTACATATACCTACCCATACAACTGTATAAGCACTTCTGAAAAAAAATAGGCTCACAGATTATATCACTTATTATTGAAAGAATAACAGTGTTAAATCTTGTAATAAATGCATACAAACATGAGCACGTGTGGAATAAATATAGGAAAATACGAGCATTTGCATCAAGTTGAATACTTGAACCTAGTTGGACAGATTCCACGATAAGAAGCCAAAACAGATTCTACCAATTCTACTCTCCTACATATATCTACCAAAGGTTGAAGAGGGTCTTAAATTTGTAACCAAAGTTAGCAGACGTTAATCTCCAATATCATGATTTTAAAGACCATTTTACCAGTTAAGGAATATGATTACAGACTTTGAAGTAACATGCATGAAAACAATTGTGAAAACCCACCGTTTAACATCAATGAGTACACTCTTGCACCGAATCTGACCACTCTTATCTGTCAACTTAAAATTAGGGACCTCTGTAGGACTGTTACTGTCAAATTAAAGAAGACATTTGCTACATCACAAACTCAATAATATTATTGGAAGGAAACCGTAGTATTATTGGAACGAAACCGTACATACTGCTGACATTTGTTTAAGTCAGGACTTCTAAAATAGACTTAATATATTTTCTGCAAGAAGTTATTTTGAAGAAACAATAATTACAACAGATAAACCGCATCATGTACCATGTGGTATTTCATTAGAAGTTAAGCAACCAAAAGGCATTTATTTTTTTACCAATCAAGTCTAGCTATCCACGTGGAATTATTGCGGGACCCCCAAATTTGGCAAGTTCCCATCACTATGATCCAAAAACTGCTGTGTTGTTGGGCCTACCAAGTGCAGTGTCTCAGTACTGAATAGGGACCATGTCATTTTCCTGCATTCATGTTTCATGCAGAAAGAATACTATTACAAAAAGATCCTCTCAAGTTCTAGAGTGAGACTGGGACTCTGGGAAGGGGATAAGCATTTGGATTGTGGAGAGTGCTGTCATCAGATCACATGGAAACAGCCTCTGCAAGGTGGGGCCTACCCCAACTTGTCCTGGCAGCTAGGGAACACTGCTGAGATGGTTCTGGTAATATTCTCTGGTGCTTTTGCTAGGACATCTTTCCTGTCTGTATTTATATACAACTAGTCCTGAGATGTCCAGGTTTATTTAATGGAAATAGTGAGTAAGGGTACATACTGAGTAAGGATCAAGGCAACACATGGAGAGATCAAAGTAGAAATTTGCTGAAAGGAGAGATCAAATTAAAAATTTGCTGAAAAGAAACAAGAATCATAATACTAGTATTTCCTTTTTTGGGGAAGAGGCTCAACACACCTAATAATGTCACTATAACTGTACCTTCATAAATCAGAACTAGCTAGCCAAAAGATTCACATCTTATCAACTTATTTGGTTTAAAACATTGCCAAATTTGAAAAGCATTTTATGGATATAAATTCAGGGATGCGAACTCAAATTTCAAATTGTCTACTGCCATGAACTGCAATCACTAACAGAGAATCTGCCTACATGCCTTTGTGTGTGTGTTTTAATTTGTTGAGACAGTGTTTCCACTGCAGTCAGAGAGCAAAGGGGACCAATGACACTGGCCATCAGGCCAAATCAGTGGTCAAAAGTTTCACACACTTGTATCAGGAAAAAAAAAGGGACCAGATTTCAGACACATTACAGACCACTCTTTCGAATAGGAGTAAGATTCTGGCCATGCCATGGTGTCGCACGCCATGATTGGCAACCAAAAAATTATTGAAGCTTTTTCTTGCTCTGCTCCTGGTGATAGATGCTGCCCAGCATCTCGCAGATAGACGCCCACTAGAGTGACCTTGTTGCTTTTCCTTCACCGTTTTGGCATTCAGAAAAGGAGAGCCTGCTGCCCTTATCTAAATCACACTACTACAAGTTCAGTTGAGGAGAGGAGTAGTAGTAGGAACAGAACAGGGGAGAAAAGCTATGAGTTTTCAGGGTACAAGTAGTTTGGTGGACATCTTGAGCTTTTCATGATAACTCATCAGGACAAGGAGGAAAGACATGGCAGGGGTGAGCAAGCAAGCAAGGAGCAGCAGGTTGGTAATAAAGCTGTAAAGCTTTGCACTTTGGATTACATGGGCAGGGCAGGGCAGCCACGATTTTGCACTCAATCATCAGATTCAGACTTTCAGAGTTGGGAGATCCATCTCCAACGTGCCGGCTGATGCACTCATCAGATTCAGAACTCAGGTAGGTGGTGGTAAAGATGAGTGAAAAAGGATGAGGGCAGTGTCAGATGATGATATGGTAACACTGCTCTCGTCAAGATCTGTCCTGTTGAACTGAACATGAGCTGCATCCCTACCTCCTGAGCTGACCCATCTGCAGTGACATTTTGCTCCATGTCCTTCGCCTAGTAGTACTGTAGTACTACACTTGAAACTGTGCTGCAAATAGTTTCCACTCCTGATGCTAACAAACAGCAAGGCTGCCAAAAATGAACATGACCATTGATTGATTTCTGTCAATCAAGAACATAAGCATACTACCATCATAATCATAATCATAGAAGCAACATCCACATGGCAGCAGCTCTCTATTGTCACTAAATTACCATACACTAATCACTGACAGAAGCATTTGCAGCTAAGAGCTAACAAGGAGAGACAAAGAAGACGAACAAGAAGGAGCCCAAGAAGGGAAAAAAAAAGACTAATAAGCCTAGTGGCAATGGCAACAACAGCTATGCTCGGATTGCCATGCCATGCCAAGAACCAAGAAAGGTAAGCTAACTAAGCGGGGCGGACGCGCTTGTGTCCGGCGGCGGCGTTGGCGCCGCGGTGGCCGGCGTCGGGGGAGCGGATGCCGGAGGAGTCGGCGTCGGAGGAGTTGGCGTGGTCGATGGAGCGCGCGAAGGAGGCGGAGAGGTCGGCGTAGAGCCCCACGACGCGGCGGATGTTGTTGTTGAGCTCCCGGATGAGGCCGACGTTGCGGGTGAGGCTGTGGGGCGCCCGGGACTCGTGGTTCTGGTTGATCTCGCTGATGAGCGCCCGGTTCTGGTCCAGCAGGCTCTGCACCTGCACGAAGCTCCGGTGGAACGTCTGGATCAACTTCCCGTCCACCGCCTGCTGCCCTCCACCGCCACCGACGCCGCCGTTCGCCATGCCGGAGAAGCTGTCCCCCTCCATGCCTCTGCTTCCTCCTCTGCTTCTTGCTTGCTCTGCTCTCTAGCTCCTCACCAACTGCCACTCTGCTAGCAGCAAGAAACCAGGCTACGGTCCTGAAATGAAACTAGAGAAAACAAGCCGAATCAGAACCATTGATGTAGCTGGGGCCAGAAAGATTTGAAGTTGGGAGATTAAGATTTGAAGTTGGGGGTTTTGATGGCGGGATTGGTTAGTTTAATCTTCTGTACTAGAAGGAGCAAATAAAGGCTCATCAAGGTAGATTGAGGATTCAGCTGGTACAGACAGTACAAATGTACAATGATATCCCAACAGCAGAGAGAGTGAAAAAAACAAGAAGCAGCAAATCCACGGCAGGAAACGCCATGATGATGGCGGTAAAATCCAGAAGGATGGACTAGGTGAAACAAACAAACAGACAGAGAGTAGAAGACATGGGTTTTGAGGAGGTTCACCTAGTAGGAATATCTCAGTAGCCAATCTTTGTTCCTTCCTCTGAAGAAAATCCAAGCAAGAATCAGGGCCGGCCAAGAGGGTGTGGTGTGGTTGGATTTGGAGCTCAGCTGGGAAGATGCTGACAAGCAATTTGATTGAGGAGGTTAAATAGGAGGTGAGGTGGGGAGGGGGAAAGGGAAAGCAACATGAAAAGGAGGGCAGGCAGGCAGGATTCTATAGGGAGGAGGGGAGGCCACAAATGTTATCCCTGCAGAAACAAACCTTTGGAATTAACAAGGGCAAAGTTGTGGGGATGCCGAGGATGATAGAGAGGGGATGGAATCTATCGGGAAGTGTTCTCCGGGGCAGAGTCTAGCTCTAGCACAGGATGGGATGAGATGAGGGACTAGCAGCCTGACCTGTGTGATGCTAAGGTGAAATCAGGGCACGTGGCCCACACTTCTGATTCTCTCTAGTGGCAGTAGCACAAACACACGCTTCTAGTGTTTGGTTCCTTAAAAAAAATATGTTTCTGGTTATTTGGTCCTGTTCAGCTGGTTGAAAAACCAACAGATTTCGGCAGATTCAATAGTGGTTTGTGCAGTGAAATGCGCCGAAATCTGCCGGTTTCTTGCCAGCTAAATAGGACCATTATTGTAGGCAAATATTAAGAAACCAACAGATTATTTATCCTATTACTAATATCTAAGTTTTCTAGGTAATTACTTACCTCTCCCTCAAACATAGGAGATGCCAAGGTTTCGCCTATCAGCGGTTGGTTGAGGATGTTCCAATCACCAGGAAGAGAGGGCACAAATGAGGAGTATATGAACATCAAGGTTCTTACCAGCCACCGACGAAGAGAGGAGGCGAAATCTCGTCGGAGTACTGGCTGCTGCAGAAAGAGGAGACACAATCTAATTGGAGGAGAAGTCGTCGACGGAAGAAAGGTGGAGGCAAGATCCAATATAAGGAGGAAGGGCGGCTACTTAGTATGTATTTGGTGAGGTTGCATGAACGGATGGAAAAAAAAATAGGTAATATTTGGTTGCCTGTTGCATGAAGTGAGGGTTCGCCACTCTCATCCTGCTTCCGCGGAACCAAGGCCAGGTTCAAGCTCAACTAAAGCGTGATCCTGTCTGCTTATACGGCCCAAGCAATTACAGTCACTCATGCAAGCACCACAGCACATCCAACCAACCAAATTTACAATGGTTGGAGAGGCATCAAGAGGCATTTGATGTGTCTATGACTTGCGAGCCCATAAGTCGTGAGGCATCAATGCCTAGGCATCAAGAGGCATTTGATGTGTCTATGATTTGTGGGCCCATAAGTCGTGAGGCATCGTGATGCCTCCGGGTTTGGGGGAAAATTAGGACTCTAATAAAAAAGTCACAATTGCTTTTTTGTAGTTTATTTTTTTAACCAAGGGTACAAAAGTACTTTTATAATTTTAATAATGATGTTTGACTAGTATTTGCTTTATTAAAAAAGATGAACAATTTTACATATAATTAGGGTTTAGATGCTTTGCGAAAAGACCATACCGCCCTTCATTAAATTAATTAACAAAAATAGTAATTCGATGAGGCATTGAGAGGCATTAAAAGGCATCTAGATGCTTTTCCAACCATTGTAAAAGGGCTCTTGCTTTATATGACTTCACTGATGTAGAGACTGAAGTAGGACAACTAAGTGGATCCTAACGTAGTCCCTCTTCCTGAATAATTGTATATGTCACTTTTTAATGAATTGCATTTTTAATTTAATGAAATATATATAAAAATAATATAATATTTTTAAAATGCAATTAACCATATATTAAAATAGTTATATAATGGTATAAAATATGAATATTGTTTTTATAAATTTTCTTACAATTCAAGAAATAGCTCCTCAAGAAATATCTAAGTATGTGCACAATACATATTACTAATATCTATTTAACCATATATTAAAATAATTATATAACCAACAGATTATTTATCCTATTACTAATATCTAAGTTTTCTAGGTAATTACTTACCTCTCCCTCAAATATAGGAGATGCCAAGGTTTCGCCTATCGGCGGTTGGTTGTGATGAGAGGATGTTCCAATCACCAGGAAGAGAGGGCACAAATGAGGAGTATATGAGCATCAAGGTTCTTACCGGCCACCGACAAAGAGAGGAGGCGAAATCTCGTCGGAGTACTGGCCGCTGCGGAAAGAGGAGACACAATCTAATTGGAGGAGAAGTCGTCGACGGAAGAAAGGTGGAGGCAAGATCCAATATAAGGAGGAAGGGCGGCGGCTTTCCACGGCAGAACTGTATTTCAGAAATTTATGTATTTATTAGTGTGGTTGCATGAACGGATGGAAAAAATAGGTAATATTTGGTTGCTTATATGACCCATGCAATTACATTCGCTCATGCAAGCACCACAGCACATGCAACCAACCAAATACATTGCTCAGATTGCTTTATATGACTTCACTCATGTAGAGGCAGAGATTGGACAACTAAGTGGACCCTAACGTAGTCCCTCTTCCTGAATAACTATATGTGTCACTTTTTAATGAATTGCATTTTAAATTTAATGAAATATGTAAAAAAATGTAATTTATTTATAATATACAATAAATAAGCATAGATTAAAATAATTATATAATGGTATAAAATAAGGATATTATTTTTTATAAAATTTCTTACAATTCGAAGAAATAGCTCCTCAAGAAATGATATGTACAGTTATTCCTACAAAGTGAGTGAAGTAGTGGTGGTCACGTACACATTGAGAGAAACAGCAAAGATGCGAGGAAGAGGAGCGGTTGATGAAGAGGACATGCCGGCGTTTTGTAATGGGCGAAAAGCTACCCCCAATTTTTCTACAAAAGAGATGGGGCCTCCCCTCCCAATGTTGCTTTGTGATGCCCACATTTGCATGCCGCAAATCTAGATGTTAACTAACTAATGACCCCATAATCCGGCCCTGGCATGGTCCCTTCTGTTCTGTGTCGTGCCAGAAGATGCCAAGAACCGGAGCTGCCCCCATAAAGAATTGGCGGTTTGTCTCTGCCTCTGCCACGGCACCAAAAGAGTAGTGGTTTCGTTCCTCGGTCGGACAATTATAATACAGCACATAGGTTCGGCTTTGTTCGCTGCACAATGTGCCAACTGCCAAATACTACGTGGTTTTGCCGGTAGGACACTAGGAGAGGCACCAAAGGCCGAAGTGTGCAAGTAGGAGTACCGAGTAGTAGTTGTCTTTTACAACTCTGTTTTTTTTTTTTTTTTTGAAAATGAACCACAAGAAATTTGACAATTACTATCCCTTCTAATTCTGAATGTTTGTAAAATATGACGAATGTTCTACCATTTTCATATCAGGTGGTTTTTGTGCGAGGACACTAGGGTCACAATTGTCTTTTCCTCCTACAATGTTGTGTGGATAAAACCACGAAAATTGTCGTAGATATGCATTCCTTAGGGTCGTTTATCAGATGACCAAGATTTAAAATGGCTCTTTCGTTACACTTAGCAGATCCTTGAAATTATCAATCATTAATCAAAACGGCACAAAGGCATTGGGCGTTGGATTTGACAAACGATGACCGCTCCCTTCATTTCTAGCTATGGAACACAAGAAATTGTTGATGGCGATAGCTTTGTGGTACACTTGGTCGGAAAGGAACAGAATTAGGGAGGAAGGGAAGAGGCGAACGCCAGAGCTCCTGGCCAATTGCGTGGAACTGTATGCAAAGGAAAATGCTATGCCAACAGTCCATGCATATGGGGTGCAAGATCCGGCAACAAGGACGTTCGAAGAAACCATCGGAGATTCATCTAAAATTGGACGCCGGAAGAAACCATCGGAGAGTCATCTAAAATTGAACTGTGATGCTTCCTTCCATCAAGAAGTTGGGGCGCGGCAGTCAGGGTGCTATAAACCAAGACTCTGATAGGACGTGGTGAACTCTGGACGGGGGAGGATGAATCACCTTCTCAACACTTTCTAGGCCGAGCTCATTGCCTGTCTCTAGGGGACCCAAATGGCGGTGAACTTGCGAATATGCCGGATCATTGTCGAAACCGTCGCGAAGGACGTTGCACTGACTATCAATTCTAGATCATATGATGATTCAGTTTGTTGACAACTCATTGATGAGGTTAAATCACTAGTGAATTCAAATTTTCTTGATTTCGAGTGTCTTTCGTCTCTAGATAATGTAATATGACTGCTCATGAGCTAGCCGGTTTAGGGTATCTTTGTACCAAGGACGATGAAGTCTTGTTGGAATCTCTGCCCAACTGTGTATCAGATACGGTGGCTATCGATTTGTTAGCATATGAGTAATGAAATCCCCAAGTTTTTTTTTTAAAAAAAAAAGATAGAAAAGAATGGAAAGTCACAGCAGGGGGTGACCAGTCGCTGGATGGATGTCATGTGCAGCTAGCTGGTAGACAAGCGTGCACAGTGCCAACAGTCATGCGCATGTATTATACTATAAATCATATATTATTACTGTTGTGATATACAATAGTAATCAGCAACCATGAGAGGATCAGCATCTGCCGCCGTGTCGTATTGTCCCATCTGCGTCGACACCGGCCACGCTACTGTACATATGCACATGGGCACCTGGCCTGCAGGTTCAGCGCGTGCGTGCCTTGAGCAAACCTGGACGAGGAAGACGGGATGGGCACTCAATATTTGTTTGTTTGGACCATGAGATGATTTTTTCCATTCTTTTTTATTGTTTTCTTTTCAAACAGGAATTTCCCCAATCTTTGTTACAACATTGTTTTTTCTCTTATAGTGTTTCCCCTTTTTCCAGAAAGTTCTTTTGTCAGAACTTGTTTTATTTTCTCTTTGATGAAACCTTGTCTGATTATTTATGTGTAAAACAATTTTTCTTGCAAGCTATAACATCTAGAATTTTTCTCTTCTTTTTTTGAACCGAATGGACAATTTTTCCTCATCCAAAAAATTTTCTTTCTGGGCCAACATGGGCTGAATTGGGGCGTTCTGGCAGTCATTAGAGCCCAATTGGGAACCTCTACTTGCATATATACATGGGCTTTCCTCCATTCCCCTCACATGGGCTCCGTTCCATGGAGCCATGAAAGCCAGAAGAATTCAGCGAGGCCCAAAGAGCCCATCTGCCTCTCTCTCTCACTCTGTATCATGTTTTCAAACTTTGCAGAATTTTCAAATTTGAGCAAACTAGTTTCCAAACTTCACACGTTACAAACTGGACACGAAAACCTCACGAGCATACACCGACAACGCACCTACAAACAAACAGAGTGATCGACACGTCAATCAACCATTGTAGTAGCCACGGTAGTTGAGCGCGGTGCCGAGCGTGGCCATGCAGCGCGTCAGGTCGTGCACCAGCCTGCAGCAGCAGCTCCTCGCCACATTCTCGCCCCGCCCGCCGTCGCCGTCACCTTCTCCACCACGGCACTGGTCCGCCGCCGGCACCAGGCACCGCGGGTGCAGCTCCGCGGCGCACGTCACGCACCGGTACCGCCACGCGCCTAGTGGCCACCCGCACGCCTCGCACCCCACCACCGCAGCCGTCGTCGCCGCATCCTGCTTCTGCTCGCCTTCAGCGTCCGGCTCCGGCAGCGACGGCGACGCGACGCGGACGAGCCACGCCTCGTGCCCGCCGCCCTGGTGCGCAGGTCCACGCGCCAACGCCGGCATCCGCGCGCACAGCGGGTGCACGGCGACCCCGCACTCCACGCACGCGTAGCACGCGCCCTTCACGCCCTCGCCGCACACCTCGCAGCACTGTTCACCAGCGCTTTGTTGGGTTTCGCCACCGTCGGACCCTGCGGCTGCGGCTGCGGCGCCGGTGGCGGCCTCGCGCTGCCGCCTCAGCCGGTGGCGCGGGTGCACGGCGGACCTGAGTGTCCGCGGGAAGCGGCGCGCGCACGCCTCGTGGACCGTGAAGCCGCACCCCGGGTAAGCGCACCGGTACTGCGGGGCGGCGCCGGCGACCAGGCACCCGTCGCAGGTGAACTCGTCGTTGCCATCGCCGGTGGAGGTGGGGAGCAGCCGACCGTGCGCCGGGTCGTGGGCGAAGTAGGCGACGGATTTCTTGGTCCCGCACATCCTTGCAGTCGCTTCGCTACTGCAGGTATCTGTTTTGGCTACCGCAGAATCTCCATGCTCTGTCAGCCTCTATATATAAAGCAAAATCGTCGTAAAAAACAAAATTCTGCTCGAATGAACAAGTAAACAACACAAGTTTCTTGGATGATGGACACTGAATTTTCTGGAAAAAAAAATGTTGTGAGTTGGTAGATGCTGATTGGCTCAATCTATTTGTCGTGAAGCAGGAGTTGGAGTTTGACCCGTATGTTCGGATTTATATGGATATTCCCCTAAAATCCATATGAAGAAATTCTAATAAATCTCAAAGGCTCAATATATGTGTTCACTAATGGGCTTTAATGTTTAAGCCTCATGAGTAAAGTGTGTCTGTGACAATATCAATTAAGACCATATGCAGTTGATGCGAGATGTAGAGTGCCTTCCTCCGCATATATACGTACCGATCCTCCTGGGAATAGACACAACAAAGACTACAATTGGGAATTTCAATTAGAAAATCCTAACGTAGTAAAATAGTGTTTTCCTCTTCTCGCTACTGTGTTGCCGTCGTAGTCTCTCCATCCCGATCATCAGCGTGCACTGGCGACTGGGAGAGCAGGTCTCCGGAACCCTCGTCTTTGCAATCCTGCACCGGGAGAAGGCGAATAAGGTTTTTGGGAAGCGCTCTACGCGCGACTGCTCCCAAATCTTCAAGACGGGTCGACGTCCATCGGTCGAGCGGCGCTACGTCCAGCGTATACGTCGTCAACTCCAGCGAAGTCTTCCACCGCGCTCATCGAAGATAAAGCGATCTCGACAACGCCTTCGACGACTACGATCTCGAGCTCGCCTTCGACGACCTCAACCTTGGGCAGACTTCGTCTCGCATCTTCACCACCAAGTATTTCTACAGAGAGAAGGTATAATCTTGTTGATCTGATCTTGTTGTTCGCAATGATTAATCTATCTAGTGTACAAGTCGAGTTTACACTAGTTGTCATGTTCATGTTTTGCGATATCATGATCTGCTCTTCTAGTATGTATGATCTGTTAATCTGCCATGCTAGTAATCTTGCCATGCTCAATCTAGTTGATCACCTTGTCATGCTATTTATTATGAGTTTAATCTGGAAAGTAATCTGGAATATGCCTAATTATTTAACAATCCAAAGACCTTACTATAGGCTTTTTCCTGATTTAAGTATGGCTGTTTTCACTGACGTGTTGAAACTAGAAAAGTGTTCTAGTGCACATTTTAAGAGGTGGTGAGTTAAGGCCATGCTCTTGCTAGAGGCTAAAGTGTTCTGGATTAGTGTTGGCTCATGTGAGGGAAATATCTCTAGAGAAAATCAGAGAAGATTCCAGGAAGACCACACTCTTCTTAGAGGAAGAATAATTCTCGAATAATAAACCTTCCAATGCCAAAATAGTAATTACCTGTGAGAAGAAGCAAACTAAAGTAGAGTTGCCTTGCTTCACTTTTGGAGAGCTTGGTCACTTTTCCAGTGGGAAAAAGAAGAATGTCAACCTCGTGACTATTAGCGCGCTGATGAGGAGTGTGGTAATGTTCCTACCGTACTTTCGGTGTTTGGTCCCCAAGTTGGTGGGTTGATACGGGTACTAATATTCACGTGTGTGCCGACATATCTTTATTTTCTTCTTATCATGGGCTTCAAGGTTCCTCTGTTTTGATGGGGAATGGGTCACATGCTTCGTTTATGGTGTTGGCACGGTAAATCTGAAGTTTACTTCAGAAAAAATTATGCAACTAAAGAACGTGCAAAGCATGTTCCTACTATTCGCAAAAACCTTGTTAGTGCCTCCCTTCTTTTGAGAGATGGGTTTAAGGTGGTACTAGAATCCAATAAAGTTGTAATATCTAAGCATGGACAATTTATTGGTAAAGGCTATGATTGTGGAGGTTTGTTTCGTTTATCTTTAGCAGATTTTTGTAACAAGTCAGTGAATCACATTTGTGGCACCGTTAATAATAATTCTAGTGTTTGGCATTCTCGTTTATGTCATGTAAACTTTGGTTTAATGTCACGATTGTCTAGCTTGAGCCTGATTCCAGATTTCACTATTGCCAAAGGTTCTAAGTGCCATAGTTGTGTGCAATCTAAGCAACTTCGAAAGCCTCACAAGGCAGTGGAGGAGAGACACTTGGCACCTCTAGAACTCATACATTCTGATCTTTGTGAGATGAATGGTGTGTTGACAAAAGGTGGAAAGAGGTATTTCATGACTTTGATTGATGATGCAAATAGATTTTACTATGTTTACTTGTTGAAAACTAAAGATGAAGCGTTTGACTACTTTAAAATCTATAAGGCTGAAATTGAGAATCAACTAGAGAGAAAAATTAAACGTCTAAGGTCGATCATGGTGGTGAATATTTTCCTACATTATTTGATGATTTTTGTGCGGAACATGGTATTATTCGTGAGAGGACACCTCCCTATTCGCCCGAATCAAACGGGGTTGCCGAGAGGAAAAATCGCACACTAATCGACCGACTTGGTGAATGCCATGTTAGACACGCGGTTTATCTAAGGCATGGTGGGGGGGGAGCTTTATTGATGCGAGTCATGTCCCGAATAGAATTCCAAGCGTAAATAGAGAGACAACTCCATATGAGCAATGGGTTGAAAGGAAACCATCACTCTCATACTTGCGCACGTGAGGATGTTTGGCGAAAGTCAATGTTCCAATTTCTAAGAAGCGTAAGCTTGGACCAAAAATGTGGATTGTGTCTTTCTAGGATATGCTCATCGGAGCATTGCCTATAGATTTTTAGTAGTAAAATCGGAAGTTTCGATATGTATGTTGATACAATCTTTGAATCACGTGATGCTATATTTTTTGAGAATATATTTCCTATGAAAGATATGTGTAGCAATGCTAAATTTTCTACCGAGTTAGCTCCCGATTTTACTACACCTATCGAGCATCCCGTTGAGCGATTTGAACTACCACTTGAAGAAGTCCTTGAGGAGGATGACAATGAAGTTCCTGTGAGGAACAAGAGATGAAGGATTACAAAATCTTTTGGTAATGATTTCATTGTATACCTTGTGGACGATACTCCCACCTCTATTACAGAGACATATGCATCTTCGATGCGATGATTGGAAAGAAGCTGTTCGGAGTGAGATAGACTCGATTCTTTCTAATGGAACATGGGAGTTATCGATTTACCATTTGGGTGTAAACCTATTGGTTGCAAATGGGTGTTCAAGAAGAAACTTAGGCCGATGGTACTATTGATAAGTACAAGGCTCGGCTTGTGGCTAAGGGTTATACACAGAAGGAAGGTGAAGATTTCTTTGATACCTATTCACCTGTTGCTAGAATGACCACTATTCGAGTACTACTTTCTTTGGTTGCCTCATATGGTCTTATCATTCATCAAATGGATGTGAAGACAGCTTTTCTTAATGGAGAGTTGGATGAGGAGATTTACATGGATCAAATTTGATGGATTTGTAGTAAAAGGTGAAGAGCAGAAGGTGTGCAAATTATTGAATTTTTTGTATGGCTTGAAACAAGCACCCAAACAATGGCATGAGAAGTTCGACATCACTTTAACTAGCGCGGGCTTTGCTGTTAATGTGGTTGATAGGTGTGTGTATTATCGACATGGTGGGGGCCATTCTGTTATTTTGTGCTTGTATGTTGATGATATTCTGATTTTCGAAACAAACATTGATGTGATCAATGAAGTCAAATCTTTCTTGTCTAAGAGTTTTGACATGAAAGATCTAGGAAAGGCTGATGTAATTCTAAACATCAAGTTGATTAAGGAAGAGAGTGGGATTACTTTGTTGCAATCTCACTATGTTGAGAAGCTCTTGAGCCGTTTTGGCTTTATGGATAGCAAGCCTTCTCCAACACCTTATGATCCTAGTGTGACATTGAGAAAGAACAAGAGAATTACTAGAGATCAATTGAGATACTCTCGAGATAATTGGTTCGCTCATGTATCTAGCTAGCGCAACTAGACCAGACATCTCTTTTGCTGTGAGCAAGTTGAGTAGGTACATGTCCAACCCGGGTGATGATCATTGGCATGCACTTGAAAGGGTCTTGCGTTATCTTAAGGGTACATTGAGTTTTGAGATTCACTATTCTGGGCACCCAGCTGTGCTTGAGGGATATAGTGATGCGAACTGGATTTCTGATATTGATCAAATCTACGCTACTAGTGGGTATGTATTTACTCTTGGAGGTGGTGCAGTGTCATGGAGGTCTTGTAAACAGACTATATTGACTGAATCAACCATGGAAGCAGAACTTACTGCTTTGGATACAGCATCTGCAGAGGCAGAGTGGCTGCGTGAGCTCTTGTCTGACTTGTGGTGGTTGAAAAACCAATACCGGCTATCCTTATGAACTGTGATAATGAAACAGTGATCACTAAAGTGAATAGTGCTAAGGATAATGCGAAGTCAACAAGACACGTTAAAAGACGTTTGAAAACTATCAGGAAGCTGAGAAACTCCGGAGTAATAAGTATGGCTTATGTCCAAACAGACAAAAAACTGGCAGATCCCTTTACAAAAGGGCTATCACGGAATGTGATAGAAATCGCATCAAGGGAGATGGATATGAGACCCATGTGAGTTTATAGTAGTAGCAACCCAACCTTTTTGATCGGAGATCCCGTGACTAAGGATCTAGGAAGAACAAGCTATTGGTAAACTGAGGAGAGTATAATTATTACCCTCTCTAAGTGAAGATGCAATACTCTCAAAAGCATTGAGGCACTGTATGGTAGGTTGGTGAATGCCTTAATATGTTCTATGGGCTTTAACAAGCGAAGATGCTATCCTACAGAGCATTCTTGAAACAACATACCTATATGAGTTTAGACTGTTAAACGTCGCAGTCTATGAGACTTGGGTGGTCTCTAGTAAACTCATGAAGAGACCAAGGAGTATGACGTATACGTTCCACCCACGGGGAAGGCTACTGGCGGCCGTGTACTAGTTTGACTTTGAGTAAAACTCATTCGCACAAAACTTGCAATTCAAGGCGTAATCCATTGTTCAAGTTGTGAATTGGTCTAACTTGAAGCTCTAGGCGATGTTCAACTTAACAGTCTCGCTGAAATACTAGTATATAAACAAGTAGTGAGAGAGAAGGAAAATGTCTATAATGGGCAATTGAGATCGGTGGGGATTGTTCGAATTTATATGGATATTCCCCTAAAATCCATATGAAGAAATTCTAATAAATCTCAAAGGCCCAATACATGTGTTCACTAATGGGCTTTAATGTTTAAGCCCATGAGTAAAGGTGTGAGGTACAATAGCAATTAGTACCATATTGCTAGTTGATGCAGATGTAGGGGGTCTTCCTCTGCATATATACGTACCGATCCTCCTGGGAATAGACACAACAAAGACTACAATTGGGAATTTCAATTAGAAAATCCTAACGTAGTAAAATAGTGTTTTTCTCTTCTCGCTACTGTGTTGCCGTCGTAGTCTCTCCATCCCGATCGTCAGCGTGCACTGGCGACTGGGAGAGCAGGTCTCCGGAACCCTCGTCTTTGCGATCCTGCACCGGGAGAAGGCGAATAAGGTTTTTGGGAAGCGCTCTACGCGCGACTGCTCCCAAATCTTCAAGACGGGTCGACGTCCATTGAAGTCAGGCGGCGCTACGTCCAGGCGTATACGTCGTCAACTCCAGCGAAGTCTTCCACCGCCGCTCATCGAAGACAGCGATCTCGACAACGCCTTCGACGACTACGATCTCGAGCTCGCCTTCGACGACCTCAACCTTGGGCAGACTTCGTCTGCATCTTCACCACCAAGTACTTCTACAGAGAGAAGGTATAATCTTGTTGATCTGATCTTGTTGTTCACAATAATTAATCTATCTAGTGTACAAGTCGAGTTTACACTAGTTGTCATGTTCATATTTTGCGATATCATGATCTGCTCTTCTAGTATGTATGATCCGTTAATCTGCCATGCTAGTAATCTTGCCATGCTCAATCTAGTTGATTACCTTGTCATGCTATTTATTATGAGTTTAATCTGAAAAGTAATCTGGAATATGCCTAATTATTTAACACCGTAGACCGTTGACTGGAGCAGTAAGAAAATGGCAGCCCGACAGTGATCCAGTCACAAGTTATATAACCATTCAATTCAAGATTGTCTCAATCCAGTCACAAATTGTATTTAGAAGAAAATTTGTTGGAATGAACAATTAAAAATACTATTTATTTAAAATTTTCTGACTGGACAGCTGGACGCTTGCAATTATTGTGATCTGACCATCTGACCATGAATGGACTTCGTTGAAACTGGAGTCACAGAGATCGTAACTGTTGACTGTAGTACTAATTTTATATTGACGGAAAACTATGTTTTCCACTAGGACAAAAATCAGCATACATACAATGAAGAAGATCGAAAATGACCGATGAGACGACGAAGATGAAGATTCATCCAAACATACATCGGAGCACAACGTGAAACCAATTTTTATATTTGGTGTATCAAAAGGTGAACATAGTATATAGTAGCCAAGCGAAGAGCATCCACGTTCCAAATAAATTCTAGACCGACCGGTGGCCGGACAAGGACCTTTTTCATTTGAAATCCAAATATTATAAAAAATTTTCAAAAGCAATAAAATCACAAAAAAATCTAATTCATTTCTTTCGTCGACGCGCGCCGCCACCGCCGCTTGCGGCCCCCGTTTCCTCGCCTCCGTCCTCGTAGCCGGTCGTGACGCGGAGCGAGGTCCATCTCGTTTACAGTTTTTCGTTCGTCATAGGGTCTTAGTCGAGTTCTAGGTCTATGATTTGCTCGCCGTCGATGTTCAGTGGCGGAGTTAGGTTTTGTCGGAGGAGCGTGGCTCCTTTGCGGCTTGGTTTTCCTGGCGACGCCGACGATGCGGAAGCGACGGTGGCGCAGCGGAATAATTTCTTCCAGTCTCTTCCGTTCTCCGATGGCGATCTACTCCGACATCAACGGAGAGGCTGGGGGAGACCTCTTTTGGAGTCGAGGTCCGGCGCATTGTTGTCTTCTTCAGGTGATGATGCTGGTGACCTTGTTAATCTCGAGAAATATGTTCTTTGGTGAAAACCTGGGCTCTGCTCTGGTTGCCAGCGATGGAATCAAAGGATGCGTCGTGGGTACGAAAGGTTGGCCGATGTGCCGGGAGGCAACGTTGGTGATTTGCCCAAAAGTAAGTCCTCCCTTCGCGGCCTCCACCCCGTGGAGTTTGGCTCGGTGCTCGACGACGATTGGTATGCGGCTTCGATGGCGGTGACGGATGGATCTCTGAAGGCTTCGTGAAAGATGAACATGAGTTGTGAACTTCTATGTAATTTTTCTTTTTCTTTGAAGTCCTCCGTATGTAAAATGGCCGGTGAAAGACTAAGATGAATACATGTTCCTTCAAAAAAATCTATTCACGAAACAAAGGGGATGAACTATTTGTACACTAATTAACAAGGCCTTTGACTCAAAATGCACTTTCAAAGTTGATGATCAAATTGACACAGAGGAATCAATTGATCGACTAATGGATCATTTTACTCTTCTAAATTCACATATGTCAAAATTTTCGACCTTGTCCTTGATATACTTCTGATGATGCTACAAGGCAAGTTTAAGGATGACAACTGCAGATTTTTAATTTCCATACATACAAATACGCAAGCAAATAAATATAACAGGCATACGTGGAAATTATGATTTTTTTCTTCATCTTGCAGACATCCGTGCAGACCTGTGAGCCCATTGGATCGAAGCAACGCCACGTGGAGTAGAGCTAGGACAGAAGTCACGTACAGATCGAAGCAACTTGTCTACAATGCTTGGGGCCCAGTATCGGTTTCCGAACGAGGCCTCTAATTTCAAGCCCGGCCCAACAACCACGTGGACAGCTCTGGTTTCGTTCCTGCGCAGCCCGTGGATAGGGTGTCTTGCAGCTCCAGATGGCCACGTCGGCCAGCTGACGGCCACTCGCTTCGCCTGGCTGCTGCGCTTCCTCCCACCATTGCAGACAAAAAACGCGAGCTCCACGACGAGCTCAGAATTCATTGAAGACCAGAGGAGGAAGAAGCGTGCCGCAAGCCGTCCGGTCTCATGGCGCCCTTCTCCGTCCTCCGCTCTTCTCCGGTGGCGGCGGCGGCGACGCCGTCATTCAGCAGCATGTCCAGCCACGGTATGTGCCAGCAGCTCCATCTCCATTCCAGTTATCGTTTCTTGATTCTTGAGCTTTCCAGATTAGAAAGTGTGTTTTTTGAAATCTTACATCAAGGCTAACATTATGAGCGATGAGCATGGGCATGGACGCCTACTGAATGTTTGGCTGCCCCGTGTATTTACTTGTGAGTTCTGAGGAGCATTCTGTCGAAATGCAGCATCTGCGGTGCGCATCATCAGCTCCAGCAAGAACAGGGCCTCGTGCAGGGCCGCCAGCAGGTCGCTGTCCATCAGGTGCGAGCAGAGCGCGAAGCAGGGCGGCGGCGGACCGGACGTATGGCTGGGGCGCGCGGCCATGATCGGCTTCGCCTCCGCCATCGCCGTCGAGGTGTCCAGCGGCAAAGGCTTCCTCCAGGTACGATTCGAAACGACTAACATCGACACTTCTGACAGCAGCCGTCCGCGCGTGGTCATTGCAATGTGCTAACGTGAAATCTGCCGCTCGGTGGATGGATCGCCTTTGGTGCGTGGGTGCAGAACTTCGGCGTGGCGACTCCGGCGCCGACGCTGGCGCTCGTCGTGTCCGGGCTCGTCGTCGGCCTCGTCGTCTTCTTCCTGCTCCAGTCCGGAGCAGGCTCGCGAGACTGACGGAGCAGAGCAGAGCACTGATGGACACGCATCGAACAGTAACAGGGTTCAGTGCCTGCCATCGTCGTGACATTTCCCCCCGCCCCCTGTATGTGGAATGTAGTAACTGACACTCGTCTGTAAAGTACACGTCGTGTTACGCTCGAACTGTATCCATCTTCTTCAAACCAGAATGAAGTTTTTCGGCCTGCTCAATCCTAGCCACGTACTTACTACTGAATTGAATTGTGCATTTGTAGTTCGACTAGTTATCTGATGATTCCCCCCTTAGTTTCTTCCTTGATTTAAATTATGGAACATGAGTACATGGCCTCGCGTTCTGCAAGAACGAACACAGGGGACAGGGCAATCTTTGCGTGAAAATCGGATCTGGTTACAAAATTTCACAAAAAAATACATCGAGATGCTCTGTGTTGGATGTGTGGTGTGATCCTGAAAAGCAGGATATCTGTATGTATCGCAATGTGTCGTCATGCAAAAGACGAAAACTCTGATCTGTTGGCCGCAGGCAACCACAACCTGATTTGTTGTCTGGTGTGCAAACTACATTTGTACGAGAGCATTTGTTGTACTACACCGATATCTGCAGCTCCATCGCTTGTAGTAGTACGACCTGTACTGTATCTGCCGAGTGACGACAGCGTTAGGTGCAACCATATCTGCAGTGATTCATCATCACATTCTTTATCAGATGGAAAGGATAACATGACAGGACGCACACGTCTCCAGGGTCCAAACAAGAGGAATGCTAGTGGAAAGGCGGTCGAGATTAGGAGCAGATCCGTCCAACCCGGCCGTTTCCCTGTGTTCGCTTCACTGAACACGCCACGAAACGCCTCCATCGCCTGATTCTGGTAGTAGCTGACACCACCAGTGCAAGCAAACGCACAAGAAAGCCATGACGATGCTCAGTTGCTCGCTTATCTTGCGCGCACACTCAACCAGCACACACAAGGAAACGATGGTGTCGGTTTTCTGTTGAGGAGCTATATATATGGTGCAGGAGCACCGCACACTCAACAACTTGCTGACACAGGGTTTTCAGTTTCAGCTGAAAAATCGGTGCTTGAGGTAGTAGTATAGCTTTATGAGCTGTCAATTGTCATCCTGTAATCATGGTTCAGGTATGTATTTATGTAAAGATAAGAGAGCGATGATGTCAAGCGCAACAAATCATTGCTTGTCCACTTCACCAACTGCCTGTATAAATAGGGAGCTCAAGAGGTACTAGCAGCACAGGCACAAGTGCCACTCTGACTGAGGAGCTCTCTCCTGCACTGCACTTCTCTCAGGTAGGTTCTTCCTCTGATTCTTCTGTTCAAGCTGTTCATCTGCTAGCATGTAATGCTCTCATACATTGGAACATCCTCTGCATCTACCTCTTTGATTCACACTACTTGATTCAGACTAGTACTCCATAGTATTGTATCTTTTTTTAAGAAAAAAGAGAGGGCGAGATGCGAGATCTTTACATGTGGTCCACTGTCCTCTGCTGAAATACGCGCTTAACCGTGTGCTCTTAAAAAAAAAAACCTACAGTCCTCTGCTGTACGGCATCATGTCCTCGAAGTCTCTTCCGTTTGTGAAAAACATAAAAAGACATATGTTAGTGCTGTTTTTTTGGACGATTTCAAAACTTCTTGATTTTCGAGAAGATGAATCCGAGACAATTTGTTCCAAAAAAAGTACAAAACAAATCCGAGACAGATAAGGTGACAAACGCACTGTTCCTACTCGGTATAAAAAATACAACCTTTTTTCAGCTCTGCTGTAAAATACCAAAGTCAAACGGTCCCGAGCAAGAAACCGTGTCGCGGATTCTTTCAGGCGGGCGCGGCAGCGACAAATCAAGAACCCGTTCAGTTCGTCCGCCTTTGCGGCCGTTTGACCTTGTGGTGATCGATTCCGCAGGCGACGAGGGGAGGAGATGGACGGGGAGCAGGCGGCGCGGTGGGCGGCGGCGCAGGAGGGGGTCCCCGTCGGGGCGGACCTCGTCGCCGCGGCGCTGCGGCAGCTGCAGTTCCTCGCGGCGGTGGACCGCCGCCGGTGGCTCTACGACGAGGGCCCGCTGCTCGACCGGGCCATACGCAGGTACATATATTTGTTTTCCTTTTCCCTTGGCTTTTTGGCTCTTGGAGAAAGCAAGGGACGGTTTTAGTGCTTGTTTCAGGATTCAGTTTGTGAATCTTTATGAAACTCGTGAGATTGAAAATGCTGGTACATTATTCTTGATTGCAAGTACCTCTCTATATTTCTGTAATGTAAAGTGATCATAGATGGAAAAGATTGTGCAAATCTTGATTGCAAGTTCCTCTTGATTCCTGTAATAAAGCAACCATGTTCTTGGTGGAAATCAATCTAAGAAATCCCTAGTTGGATAGTAAGGCCTGCAGGGGGGCAGGTGCCTGAACTTCAGCTTTGGGGGCAGAATACAGCGTAGTCTACTGCACTGCTTACCAGTACAGAAAAATTGTGGTGTGATTCGTGTCCTGAAAACAATTGTTGCTACATTCTAGGTACAGAGCATGCTGGCTTCCCCTTCTTGACAAGCACACTAAGGCTGCAGTTGTAGAGGGACCATTGGTTGTTCCTCTTGATTGTGAGTGGATATGGCACTGCCATCGGCTTAACCGGTACACATCCTCACCATGATGATCCTCTGTAATTCACCATGATCTGAACACTGCATGAGGCAGCTAACTGCATTATTTTTACTGATATACTATATTATGACTCTATTTGCAAATGTTTTCTGAAAGCATCTTTTATGCCTGTACTCTTGTTGACGATGCTATTCACAGAACTGAGGGAACTAATTATTCGAGCACACATCTTTCAGGTTCAGTACATAAGGGACTGCAAGAAAGTATATGGTAGAATACTGAACAATAACAACGTTGTGTCGTCCACTCAAACAAAATCAACACTTCAGTCAGAAAAGATTTGGAAAGAGTTGTATCCAGAGGAGCCCTTCGAATTGGCGTTCACAACAAGCTCTGACGTTCCGATGGATTTGAACCCTGGTGTTGCAGAGGACATTACCTATGATCTGGTCTCTGCTGTTAAGAGACAATCCTCTTTCTATTATCAGGTACTGGCACAATCTTCGCCCCAGTATATGCTACGTACCTATGCCTTACAAAATTACCCATTGACTTATAAATAGTACATTTTATACTATTTTAAGATATACTTCATGTCATTATTCACTGAAAAGGCAAACATTTTCTTAACAACACACTGCAGATGTTCACCTAGATTAATTGACCTAGTTAGTGCAGGTGACAGCTATTGATTTTTTCCCATTAGGATTCCTTACAATAGATAAAATGATATGTACAGAAAATAAGAAAGTTTCACTTCTTTCTGACAGGTTGGAACACCAACAATGCATGATCCACGGTTTCTCCAAGAAGCTCTAGCTCGATACAAGGCGTTTCTGTACCTGATCAAGATGAATCAAGAAAAAGGATTGCAGCGCTTCCGTGTACCCACCTACGATGTGGATCTCTTGTGGCACACTCACCAGCTGCATCCTGTTACCTACCGCAACGACATGGTGAAGCTTCTTGGAAAAGTTCTTGAGCATGATGACACTGATGCTGATCGATCTGAAGGAAAGAAACTCGATGTTGGATTCACCGAAACTACTGAACAGTTTGGGAGTACCTTTGGTGTAAGATACTGGAAGGCTGGATGTATGTACCGTGGTAACATGCCATCGCCTGTGACATCCACTCCTCAGATATTCAGTACTGAGCTTGGCACGGGATCTGACATCTGCAAAGCTCAGAAGGATCTTAATGCTCTTGATATAACAGCTGTAGAGGTATGATTCTCTCTTCTTTATGTAACAGTTATTACAAAAAAGTACATATGTAGCTTGAATGATCTGACCTGATAGTTCAAAATCATGCATGTCATACTACTAATGAGAGATGACTATTATAATATTTTTTCTGGATACATAACTGATATGATAAGTACGTAAATTCTGAAGCAAGCAATTTTTCTGCCAAAGTCTATGTACTAATTTAAGACTTGAACATCTCCATCCTTTGCAGTTATATTTACAAATTGTGGACATCAAGAATTTGCCATCTGCCCTTCAAAAAGAAAATGTGTATGTATGGTTCACCAAGGATCAATCAGATACGTTTATCAGTGATGGTGGTAGGTTAGATATTTCAACAGTTACAGGGAAGAACACCGGAGTTTGTTTACAGTGTGAACCTACTGGAGAACTCATTCTTGCAGTAATGGTTCATCATGTATCAAAGAAACCAGAACTAATAGGGAAGGTTGCTTTCCCACTGCACGATTTGACAGGGCCTGATTCTAAGCTCTCCTTTGAGAAGTGGTTTGAACTGAAAGCTCATGGTGGGCATGCCACTTCCCCTCCTGTTAGTCTTCGTGTTGCAGCTTCTGCTACTGTCGCAAGCAGCTTTCAGAAGGTGTTCAGCATGGTCAGGATGGAGCCTTTCTCTCTCAAGTCATGTCTTTTGCCTCATTCTATCAAGGATCAGAACATGAGCAGCTGGACTCGTTTCGTATATGATTGTGGTACCGAGCTTATTCGTCTTCAGATAAGGTAATTTTCTTCATTTATTATGAAATGAATGGATACTTTATCTGCAACTGAACAGATAGGTAGAACTGTAAGTTAAATAATATAATAGGTTTGATGCTCTACTGCTGCTATGTCTTTGCCGTCTATTGTTACATCTTCCAAATGAGGTTAAATATGAAAAATTATAAATTAGTAGTTGCAGTATGAGCTGATGTTCCTTTTATGAAGCAATCTATAACTATTCATTCAGTCCATTTGACTAGTGGAAGGACTTTAGTTACTGGTAATAGAGAATAGTATGTCTTTATTTCCCAGGTTAGGCAGGTTGATAAAATTTTTTGTTCTTGTAAAAAAAAGAACATTTTTGTCAATTACTACTAATCTGAATCATGCTAGCAAAAATGAGACTAATGACTCCACTGTATCTCAGAGAGCACAAGGCAAAGAATGGCATGGTTTCTGTTCGAGAATTGGTTGGAGTATCGAAGTCACCGAAAAAGCAATTTCAGCTTGCAGAATTCAAGGAAAATAAGTGGACCCTAAAAGACTCCAATTTGTCAATTAGTCATGGAGCTGATGGCAGTCTACTCGACCTCAAAGGTGACAACCAACTGGTAAGCATAACACAAGCCCAGTTCATTGTAATAAGTAATAACCACTAGGTTGTATTCATGTAACAAGCTCAAATATTTTGTACGTGTTTGAACAAACCAGATCAAGCTCTATCAGGGAAGGAAACTGGAATATGAACGCAAATGCTGCAGCGCTCATTCTGAGGATGTTTCAGCTGTTACTGCTGTAAAGTTCTGTGCTGAACACCCATATGGCAAAGCTGTTGCCTTGCTAGACACTGAATCTCAGCTTATCATGGTACACTTGTATTTGTCTTATCATTTGCAGTCTGGATTTTCTTTTACTTCGTTTTCTGCACTAACATAATCACACAATCACACTCGTTGTTCTTATAGGTGAATGAGGATTGGTTCCTACTTCTATGGATCACGATATCAGTGCTGCTCAAGGACGCCTATGACAAGGACAGTGTGGAACTTATCAGTAGTGCCTTGGTTCAGAAGGGTGCAGTGTTTGGATCCGACACTAGCATGGCGTTAGAGACACAGACAGTCGGAGCAGGGAGCGTGGCAACAGCTCCTGCAGTCGTGGCTGGCTTCAAGGCTGAACATGCTAGCTCTGGTGCTGCTGCCAAAGTCATTGCAAGCGGTGAGAATGGCCACACTGAGTCTGCTGCTGGCTGTGGAGGCAGCTGTGGACCCATGGTGACTGAGGACTCCAAGGCCAACAATGCCAAGTCCGGAGGCTGTGGTTCTGGGTGTGGTGGTGGTTGCGGCGGCGGTGGAGGCTGTGGGACCATGCTGAAGGCCAGCACCATGGCCAGTGAGGGCCAGTCCAAGTCCGGAGGCTGCGGTGGTGGCTGTGGTTCCGGTTGTGGTGGTGGCTGTGGCAGCGGCATGGTCGTTATTCAAGGCTCCAAGACCAACACCGCCATGTCTGGCGGCTGTGGTTCTGGGTGTGGTGGTGGCTGCGGTGGCGGGGGAGGCTGTGGGACCATTTTGAAGGCCAGCACTATGGCCAGTGAGGGCCAGTCCAGGTCTGGTGGCTGCGGTGGTGGCTGTGGTTCTGGCTGTGGTGGCGGCTGTGGCAGTGGCATGGTCATCGAAGGCTCCAAGACCAACACCACCAAGTCCGCTGGCTGTGGCGCCCGCTGTGGCTCCGGCTGTGGAGGTGGTTGTGGCACCCTGTTCAATGCTAGCACTGCTGCCGGCCAGGGACTGCCCAATAAGTCTGCTGGCTGTGGTTCTGGGTGCGGCGGCGGCTGTGGCGGTGGAGGCTGTGGCAGTGGCAGCATGGTCGCCGAAGGCTCCAACAGCAGGCAGGCCAAGTCCGGCGGAAGCTGTGGCTCTGGCTGCGGTGGCGGTTGCGGTGGTGGGGGTGGCTGTGGCACCATATTCAACGCGAGCACCAAGGCCGGAGCTGGCGAGGGACAAAACTCCATGTCCGGCGGCTGCGGCTCTGGGTGCGGTGGTGGAGGATGTGGTGGCGGTTGTGGCACCGTGTTCAACGCATGATCCTGGGCGCTGGCTGGCCAATTGAGCCACGGTGCAGGTGTCCTCTCCTAGGCCTGTACTGCTACGGCATACTGTATATTGGTGTGCCTTGGGAAATTGACGTTGTGGCTTGAGCATCCCTCTACCCCCTCTATATTCAGATATGTAAATAATCAAGTAAATAAATGAATGGACAATGGATCGAGAAAGAAAAACCTGGATGGTTTTCCTTCTGCTACTGCGTGCATCCTATCTAGTACACTGTTTTTAGTTTTTGTTCTCTTGCTCCTCCACTATAAGAGATTTAAGTTTATTCCAAGTCAAACTAATGTTCCATCAAATTTATTAAAAAATGTACATTTATGAAACTAAATTAGTGTTATTAATATATTATGAAGTATATTTTTTATTTTAGGTAATGGAAATAGATCCAGCTTCGTTTCTATAATATTGTCCAGCAAATGGCTGCACATCCTATCAGCAACAAGGATTGATTTCAAAAACTCCCACTTATTTACACCACTTGTTGAAAAGATGATGGACCCTTTTTTGGGTTTCAAACCTAGTCCAAAGAGCAACAAGGATTGATTCGAAAATTCTTCTTTTTGCTCCACCTGTTTAAAAAAGGATAGCAATGCAAAATATTTGGGGTTTCAAACCCAGTACGAAGAGCAACAAGGATCGATTTGAAAATCCTCGTTGTCTGCACCACCTGTAAAAAAATCATTAACATCATTTAGGTTTTTAACTCTAGTACAAAGTGCACCACTCTCTTGAGAAATTTAGCATACTGGCAAACAAAGAAGAGACGTTCAATCGTTTCTCTTGATTGTAATTTGACGTCTTTGATCCGGTGACCGTTAATTTTTTTATTTTTTAGTATAACATTATTTGACTAAGAAACTCGGATCTCGTGTCTGTTTTAGGACAGAACTATGCATTAAGAGCATCTCCAACAACTTGGTAAAATTTTCACTTGCCAAATCTTGAGTTTTAGCAAGTTGCTAATTTATTTGGCAAGTGAAAAAAAGACCTCTCTCCAACAATTTGCTATTCCAACTTGGTAAAATAAAAAACAAGCAGGCCCACCTAGGACCGATTCCATCTCCCGTGCATCTCTCTCATTCAGAATAGATACATATCTATCGTCAGGCTGCAAGTACCAAACTGTCCCGTCAGCGTATTTTGCCGGCCGCGACCCAAATTGAACGTCTGGCGAGCATGATTTGCCATGAACACAGCAGCGTCTGGCGAGCAGCTGCAAGTACCAAATCTCCAATGTTTCATCCCTCGGCATAGTAAAAAAGCAAGCACGAACTGTAGTCAGTGTGTTCGCTGAGCTGAGCTAACTGTGTAACGTAGCACAAGCACATTGTCTTCTCTTCTAGGGCCATTTCATTTGATTGGCCCACGAAGACTTTAATAGCGTTGTGCCCCAGCGTGCTGCCGCGCTGCTGGCCGTGGGCCTGTACAACAATCGACGATCACGATCCAAAACCCAAGCGACGAAACAAATATGATTTCCTGGCAGTAGCAGCCCAAAGGTACTGGCGGCGCACAGCGGCAACGCTGGTCCGGTACTGTCACGCACGGCGCACCCGTACGTCGGTTGCGTGGCACTTGGCATGGAGGACACCGATCGACGCGCGGCATGGTCCGTATGGATGCTGTCCTGTTTAAATTGCACGGCCACGGCGGCATGCATGTGAGGCTAGCTGGGGCATGGGAAGATTCTGCGTTCTCCCATGATCAGTCAACTCATCAGTCCCGTCGATCCTTTGCGTCGACTACTACGCGCACGTACAGGTACAGGTACTGGTACTACAGATAACAGTGGCACCAGGGATGGGCAGTCGATTGGACAGGGCATGCAGCTTCAAGTCGCGGAATTGCCAGCACCAGCCGGCCGCGCGGCGACCCGTGAGGCCCTGACAAGTCGACCTCACCGTCGTCCACCGTCTCCCGGTATGCATGGGGCGGTCGGGCGGGCGGATGCAGTCACACGTGTTCTTATATCTGTTGTCTGTCCTCGGGCGTCGTCGGAGCCAGCCACCCCCAACCTCTGTTTCCTTCCGTTCCAATTTTTTTTTTTCCTTTTTGATTTGATTTCATTCACGAACATGTGCTGATGTGCACCGCGCGCGTGAGCGGAGTTATTTTGGCGTTGCAAAAAAACCGCGGTGAGGCTATAGCAAAACCACGAAGCACGCCGTCGGCGCAGGTCTAAAACACGTGTCACCCCGGGACCCGCGACGACCGCATGCATTCGCTGCCATGCCTCCCACATCCGCGGCACGCCGCTCGTCGGTCCCGACCGCTCGTGCACGGCACACACACGCCGCTTCCCGGCCGGCTGCCGCTGTGCGTCCATCGTATTCCGCGGCTGGACGCATGCAAGGCAGCATGGGCTGCACACGCCGACACCGCTCAGGCAGGCAACGCCAGAGCGAGACGAAACAAACTGGGACCCCCGGCCGTGCCGACGGGCCGTCCCCGTCGCAGCCGCGCACCAGAGTACTCCCTCCAGGCATAAGTGCACTTTTTTTTTGACTTTTAACATTCTTGTTTTGACAATTCGTCTTATTCAAAAAGTTTTAATAAATATAACTTATTTTGTTATCACTTAATTTATCATTAGAGATACTTTTGCAATGATTTCTTTATTTCTTTATTTACGTAAGAAATTTAAATAAGCATTTGAATTCGGCCAAACACAAATAAGATCAGTCGAAGAAGTGACTTATTTCGGACGGAAGGAGTATAGCTCCAAACCCCTCCCCGGCCTTTGCCCATCTGTTCTTTAGAGTAGAGTCCTACTAGGATCGAGGACTTGTATACACGTGCGCGCACGGACGGCCAACCGCTATAGCAGCTGATCGGCACTAGTAGTCGCATTGAACGCGTGATTGTTTGATTGATGGCACACTATGGCAGGCAGGCAATGGACCAGACTGTACCTAGCTCGGCTACAAGTACACAGCCAACCACAATGCAAGTATTACAGCCCCGTCCAAACGCTCAAAATCAGACACTTCAATTTAAAAGAGAGCCCATAGCGCTAGATAGCTTTGCGTGGATGGAGCGTAAACAAACAGCCTCGTAGTGCACAATTAGCCTCGTATACGAAATAATCGTTGAATCCGGTTGATTTTCTTGCTTACTGGTATGTTTCTTCGGTATCTGTTCAGCCGCCCCGACGGAGCAAGGACGGCAGCACTGATCCCGGGTGAGGACTCAGAACGTCAGCAGCCTTGCATCGGTCCCGTCCAGTGACGCCGCACCAACCCCAACGCGGGAACGGGAATCCCCCAAACGTTGCCGCCTCGTTCGGGACCTCGCATGCCACGGACAGGTGGCTTGCTTCGACAGTGACAAATCCAAACACCTTCTGCATCTTCTAATTTCAGGGCTCATCTACAAGGCATCAGTTTGCGGTGAGCATGACTACGCTACCCACAATTTTCTCTGGAGAAACTTCGCACCACCTCGAGTCAAATTCTTTGGATGGCTGCTAACAAAGGAAAGGATCCACTGCTGGACCGCCCTTGTCCGGAAGAACATCCTCGATGTCGCCACTTGTGAAATATGCCACCAAGCAGATGAGACGGTGAATCATATATTCTCTGAATGTTCGTTCAAGCAAAGCTTCTGGATAAGCATCTGCTGGCTCCCGAGCAATGTAGCGAAAGTGGTGGAGCTCTGAATAGATTTTACCTATTTTATGTACACAAAGAAACAAGCGGAAACCGAAAAAGAAAGTAAAAAAAGATAAATAGCAAAAGTCGTAAAACATTTTCTACTCTTGCGCTAAAAGGCAAGTACTTGGCAGTTCAGTTTCTCTTTGCCTTATATTTTCATCAAGACCAAAGGAGGAATTATATTAAAACTCAACATCCTCAAAATTACATACAAGAAAATATTTTAAAATAAAAAAGAACCAATATTCTATTCATGCCCAGTCCGAGTCACTGAGGGGCATGCGCCCCCATGACCGTGGTCGAGGAGCTCATCCAAGAGGAGGCCTAGCGACGCACCAGCTCTTTCTCCACCCCGCCTGCTACGGAAGGAGAGCCGTCCTCCATTTTGCCGAGAACCCTAGATCCGGGGTGAACGAAGACGAGGACGCGAGATCCAGTTTAGGGGGCTGGTTGGGGGGGTGATGGTTGGGGAAGCGAATTCGGTGGTGTGCGGTCCTATAGCGGTGGAGGTGAGCTAGAAGGCTAGGCGGCCAGCCTGAGGAAAGGCGTGTTGACGACTCACGCAAAATTCATCAAAAGTTGCACTGCTCATGTCTAGTGAAAGGCGTGTTGACGATTCAGGCAGCTGCCAACATCAATTTGGCGCTTAGATCGTCCTTCCCAAACATATTCTAGAATTAACACTACGAGCAGTGTGCCGCTACTACTCCGCCCACGTAATGACCATGCTGGATTCAGCTTGTGAACAACTTTCCACGGTAAAAGCTGATCACCCTTGGTTCCTCTTCTAGTAAGCTTTTTTTTTTTAAAAAAAAATACCGTATGTACCTTTTTCTTCTGGATCTATGTTTGTCTTTTTTTTTCGCATCGAAACATTGTTAAATTCATCAGAAGAATGCACTGCTCTTGGCTACCGAAGTCATTGCAGCCTTGAGTAATCATAGACACCCATTAGCGCCTAGAACATTTTTTTTGTTGATTTCATTTCATATTTGGCTATGTATTTTTCCCCTTTTTTAATCCATCCCGAGATGTAATTTCCAATTATACCTAGTTTTTATATTTAGATCTTGTCTATAGTAACTGTGCTTGCTTTATCATGACTCTTTATTTGGGTATGTTGCTTCCCAACTCACGTGAAAACAAAGTGGGATCACTATCTTTTAAGTTTATTACTTTTTTTTTTTTTTTGACAAGCTTTAAGTTTATTACTTGAATTTGCTATTGTTGTATTACTAGATGTGCTATTTGCTTTAATAACCAACAGTGGTACAACATCACAAAATATACTAACTAGTACTAGGTCATTTTTCCAATTAAAAAACTTTGCAAGTTGTAATTAATTTCTAGATTCTCCAGCGAGCATGAAATTATTGAACACGTATTAATATGTATACTAGTAAAATATAAATAATGGATACGAGTAGATATGGACAGGTAGGCCGGCCCCCGCTCGCCGACGAGCGGCTGCCGGCTGCCGCTGTGCGTCGTCCATCGCAGCACCACCGACGACAAAACAGAGGAAAACGGAGCAGGCAGCAGCGTCCACAGCCCCGCCCCGGACCAACTCCAACACCTCCTCCTCTGCTCCTCGTTGCCCATCTGTACTTATACCTGTCCACGTGCGCTAGCTGCTCTGGAAGCTCTCTGCTCCATCTTAGCCGAGCTGAGCACGGAGACAAATCCACCACGTCCGTCCAACCAGACCAGACACGAGACGGAAAGCGAGAACATGAGGTAGCCGGCCGCCATCCGTCGCCGCCCCGGAAAGCCGACCGAGCGCGAGCGCACGAAAAAGCAGGGCCCGAAGTAACCAACCAACCGAACATCTCGCTCGCAGCTGAGATCACCGGCGTCAACCGCCTCCGCCTCCAACACCCGTACGTGCACGAACCTCCTCCTCCTCTGTCCCTCCGCTTTACGCTTCTCTCATGATTCTGCGGTTCCGCTAAACGCCTATACCATGATAAAGCAATGATTCCTTCTTTCTATCGCATCTGATCAGACCACTCCCCTGCTGCAGCTCCCACAGGCCGGCCGGCCACCGCCGGCGCTCTCCTTGTTGGGCTCCCTCGCTCGCTCGCCGGAGCAGCGTCGCCGATCGATCGGGCCTCGGCACGACGACCGGTCAATCACCAGGCGCCGTCCCCGAGGCAGAGCAAGAAGAAAAGTCAACTCCCTCCACCTCCTCACCTCGATCGGCGCCCGGCCGCGCGCGCGTTCGCCGGGCCCAGGTCAACGCCGGGGGTCGCGGCGACTGATCCCACCCATCGCTCCCCGTCGCGTCGTCTCGGCGACTGAACCGACCGGAGCCTCCGTCCGCCATGGGGTCGTTCAAGGGCCACGTGCTGCCGGGCACCCTCTTCCTCCTCGTCGGCCTGTGGCGCGTGTGGTCGTCCACCTCCCGGCACGCCGCGTCCCCCTCGACCTTCCGCGTCCGCGCATGGAACCCCGTCTCCTCCTCCGCTCCTGGACTCCGGCTGCTGGAGCTGTACGTGATCGCGGGCGGCGCGTTCGCGGACATGTGCGTGGAGGTGCTCTACTCGACGCACCTCAAGATCTTCGTCGACGGCGGGGAGGTCAACCCGGCGCACCTGAATGACCTGGAGCACGGCGGGATGCTCCTCATGTTCGCGCTCTTCGGGGCGCTCGCGCTCGCGTCCCAGCTCTGGCCCAGGTACGGTCAGTCGTCGTCCTCTGGCCTTTAATCTCCTCTTTCTTGTTTCGTTCGTTTCACATGCTGCTGTGCTCCTCTGCACGGAATCACGGATCGACGTCGTCAACCGCCGGCGTTGATCAAGATCCGATTTTTCAGCTAGAAAACCGGTGTTTTTTAGTTTTCCGCCCTTTTTTCCCCAGCATGCACGGGGATGAACGAAATTAACCAAATTATAGTAATTTTTTTGGATTGTTCTAAAGCAAGAGTGCTACTTGTTGGATTCACGATGAACACGAGGAGCAACAGGAACTAGTTAGTAGTACTAATAACTGCCACCACGGGGGCGTCGTACAGTGCATGGGGGATTCATCAATCAGTGGAACAAGAAAAAGAGGTGGCATCATCATGCCATTGTTATGACCACCGCCATCAATCAGTTGGTTGGGTGGCGGGGGCGTACGAATCTTCGTTCGTCGCGGCGGCGTCCGGTTTTTGACTATTGCGGCGTCCGCATCTGGAATCGATTCTCGATGCCGGGCCCCACCCACACCTCATCAGCCATGTGGTCCGCCCAGCTCACAAGAGCTGCAGTGATGCTGGTCCGGTCCAACTTGCCGGATGCGGTGATGCCTACTGCAATTCTACAAATCTCACCAAATCCATCCACGACCTGCTTGCTTGTTTGTCTCGTGCTACAGCAGCTAGTAGCATTGTTTTGGTGAAGGAAATTCCATGTTGGTGACGAAAGGAATTCTTCGTGGCGCCATGCCTTTTTGAATGCACAATGTAGTGCCGTTCTCCGTAGGCAATAGCCACAAAGACTTTTGCAGTCCAAAAAAAAGGAGAATGTTTAAGTTTAATGTTAGTAGTACTCATAACTTAAACTTATGCAACAGTGAGTAGACTCTCCATCCTTCACTACTTTTAGGTCCCCTCAACATCAGACCAGAATCTAACTGGTCCTATGAATGAATGTAAAGCTTTTTGGCATCTGACGTTACATGGTTGATGAGCTGGAATGAAAGGTTTTCATTCCACCTTTAGTACTACAAGTGCGAGGTGGGGGGCCACTGGCCAGTGTGTTACTGCCGCTGTGCTAAGTACAGTGGCAAGTGCATTCTGACTCTGTTTTGCATTTCAGTGCTGTTGGGGACACCGGGGGCCCCAGATTGATCCCAACCGAACTAGTGCAGCCCTTCCCCTGCTTTTGCCTGCAATCATGTCTTCAACCCTGCTCTGCTGTTGTTTATCCTGCAATCATACCGCCCTTTTGTTTCATCTCGCCATCTTCGAATCTTTGTCCCTGCAACGCTGCAATCATGCTTTCGTACCCCGTTACTCAGCAATCATGAGTTCATCAATAGTTTTGACTGCAAGGAACAATTTTTAATTAAGATCCTAATGCAAGGAGCATTTTTTTTACTGCAGGTACTTCCCGCTGACGGACGGCGTGCTCTGCCTCATCGCGGCAACAGCCTTCACAGCGGAGTTCGTGCTCTTCTACTTCCACTCGACCACCCACATGGGCCTCGAGGGCTACTACCACTACCTCCTGGTCGTCCTCGTCGGCCTCTGCATCGTCGCCACCGTGCTCGGCGCGCTCCTCCCGGAGAGCTTCCCGGTCGACCTCGCCTCCGGCGTGCTCATCGCGCTGCAGGGGCTCTGGTTCTACCAGACGGCGTTCACGCTCTACGGGCCCATGCTCCCCGCCGGGTGCGCGCGCGACGTGGAGGGGCATATTGACTGCCACTTGCGTGCCGCGCAGGAGCGCGCCGAGCAGCTCGCCAACTTTCAGTTCTTTGGGCTTGTGTTTCTTGCGTTCTGTTATGTGCTTGGGTGCTATGCTGTTGCTGCGGCGAAGTATGGCAGCCCGGAGCTGGCCGCGATGCATGAGAAGCATGTCGCGGCCATGGAGGGCTATGGCGATGCCGGCGCCGGAGACCGCCAGGAGGAGTGCGCCATCTAGGGGACTCTGCTTCTTGGATTTGATATAGCTGTATAGCAAATTCAGAGTACATGCATGATCAGAGATTCAGAGGTAGTAGCTTGGCTATTCAGAGTTTTCAGTCTTTCGGTATCAGGGTAGGGAGTGTACATTTTGGGATTAATTCAGGCAGAATTACAAAAGGTGTACTTATCAAATTTATACATTGTTTCACGAGTTGCTTAACTTATGCTGTAACTGTTACTGATTTTAGATGAGAGAGGTATAGAATCAGAGGAATACTTGTTACTGCAATGGTGTTCTTGCAAATTGTGTTGGAGATGAGCCAATAATGTTTGTTTCATACATACTCCAAAACGTGCTTCTCCTTTCTTGCCTCAATCGAAATGTAGAGGTCTTACAGAAACCAAAACTAAAAAAACTGATTACAGGAACCAAGATTATGGTATCAGTAATGCTTTACACAGAGTGAAGGAGTCATGTGAGCTTTTCTCTTGTCGGCATTCGCAATGGGAATTGTCCGGACAACCAGACCTGCAAAGCTGCAACACACTACCTGGATACGACCAGTCAGACGTGCAGTGTTTGTTTTTATAAGGAAATTCTTTATTGATTTTTGTAAGATCAAAATGCCGAGTTGAAACAATCGTAATCTTGAAATACCTCTGACCTATGCAAATCTAGATTCACACATGGCAACAAAAATTTAATAAAAATTATAGACACACGTAGGTTTCTCCAAGGATGACGAAGAGAAGGAATGTAGTTGGCGGCTTCAGCTTTTGGCTCCAAAACAACTTTTGTTTCATTGTTCATGGTTTTATTTAGAAGTCGTTCGTGTGCTCGTTTGGTAGGGTTTTTAATTGGGCCTGTGGCAGCAGCGTGTTGCGTGTTGTGGCATGGAGACCCATGGGGGGCAAGAGATTCCAAGACCCCAAATCCACTTTGGTGAACGTTTATGGAGGAGATTCGCCGCAGTACCCACCTGAGGTAAGTGTCTAATTTTCTATCAACCATCTCATTGTTGCTTAATAACTTTCTATGAACCACCTACTATACTTTGGCCTTGTTTGAACGCACGTAGATTTACTTCAATCCATATGTGTTGGAGTATATTAGAGTGCTAATTAACTCAATTCTACTCTAATTCACTTCAATGTATGTGTAATGTGTGTGTCTATCAACCATCTCACCATTGCTTAATCACTTTCTAACCACATACAACGCTTACATGCTTAAATTTCCACTATAGTATTTTTCTTCAATTTTAGGTGTATCTGGTTGGGAACAACACTAACTGAAGCTAGAAGAAAAACTGATCTTCTAATTCTCTTTGTTTTTTCACTCAACATCGGACACATGGTTCTTAAGTAACAATACTATATATAAACTTGTCACCACCCATATTAGGAGAAAAATATTTGACTGCACTAATTGTCAATATGTATTTACTAAAAAACAGACAAGAATACATGTTTTATTTTTCACAAAAAATTTATCTAGAACCTTCTTTTTCTTCTAAATAAAAGGTGCATAATTTGGTATGAAGTTGTTCTGACCATCTCTTTTGCAAAGACTTTTGTTTTTGAAAGCGTCATATGAAAGTTTTTCATAAATAAATTCTAAGTATACTTGGACCTTTTAGGGGAACAAAATAGTTCATGAAAATTCATTGTAATTTTCACAAAAAATATAATTCTAGAATGATTAAATATTTTGTCTTCTAAATTTTTGTTGAGTTAATATTTGACAAACATATTTCAGTATGAGAATTGAAGAAAATAAATAGTAGTAAAAAATAAAAACATAATAATATATCAATATTTCATAAAATACAAACATTGGTAACAATACGAATATTCGTGTTTGCGAATCTACCTAGTCAATGCTATATATTTGTTCGTAAATATTTTTTTTTTTTTGAAGGAACTGCTAAATAAAGAGATGAAGGGGATGACGCACAAGGCGACAAGGACTGGATTCGCCTCTGGCCCGGGCACGGCCTTTTGTTGGCATGCGGCGGCCCACCCTGGTTTCTATCACCACAGCTCGATAGGCCCAGTGTTCTGTAGGCCAAATCGAATTTCCCAGCCCAGTCTGAGTTACCACAATAATGAACTTTAATTGGGTATATTTGAGGATTTTTTAGAACACAGATTATAAGAAATCATGACTAGATTACAATCTATCCTTGTATAAGCAGTTTCAAACAGGACCACAATCTAACGCTAATATTTTTGGCTCCACCGGTCCGCTGTAACCAAACTATTGCCAGAGCAAGCGGGCTAAATGATTATGTCTATGAAGAATTCACAAAATAAATGATTATTTAATATACACAATTTTTGACGAAACGATTATTTAATAAATTATTTTGATAAGATAAAATTACGGTGTTTTTTTTATAAATTTAATCATTAAAATTAAAGATAACTTAGAAAAAAAAATTATTCCAAATATCATACTTTTAATTAAAAAAGCGGTATACTTTTAATTAATTATATTATATACTCCCTCCATTCTTATTTATAAGACGTTTGATTTTTTCAACACTAATTTTGACCATTCGTCTTATTCAAAAAATTGTTCCAAATATCATACTTTTTTACATGACTTACTTTATTAATAAAAGTTCTTTAATAATGACTTGAATTTGACTATTTGTGCACAAAATTTTTGAAAAAGTCAAACGTCTTATAAATTGGAATGGATTAAGTATCATGTTAAGTAAGTATTTATTTATTTTTTAAATCAGAAAGTCAGATCATAAGGGCTTTCCGTTTCCGCATCGTCTTCCTGTTCCAAGTCAACGGCGGCGCTGCAGCCCCAGCTCCAACGGCCGGCGGAATTTACCAGTCCCTCGGCGGTGGCGGGCCGGCGACCGGATTGGGTGACGAGAGGCGGCGCGATTCGAGGGCTGGTGAGTCCTCCTTTGCCCGGTCTCCTTCTTCCGTGTCGGTCCAGAGTAAGCACCACAGTTCAATTGAACACTCCACTCACTGCCCACAACAACAGATCCAAAGGACTTGGCATTTGGGTTTGCATTTGAATAAAATGCAAAAAAGATCAAAAACAAGTCTCCAATGGTTTTGCAAACCCGGTTTGCATTTTGGCAAAGTTGGCATTTGAGGGAGGAGACTTGGCAAAAATGCCAAGCCGTCCACAACTTGGCAAAGCCTGATCGCGCAATTCCCGTGCGTTGGAGATCTATTTTTAGGCAAAGCCTGACCCGCGCGAAGAAAGAGCGCCAAGAATAACCCCTGCGCGGGCGAAGGAGGTTGGGCGACGGAAAATTTTTCGCTGCCGGGTCCACTTTGACAAATGTCAAGTTTAATTTGCCAAATCCCTTGGAGGAGCCCTATTTTTAGGCTTTGCATTTTTACTTGGGACTTTGCAAACAACAACAAATGCCAACTTTATTTGCAAAGTCCCTTGGAGATGCTCTAAGTTGGGCAGTCTGCTCGTCGGCGAGTACAAGCTGCGCAAGCGGGGTTGAAGGGGGAGATCATGTTCCTACAAACCGAGCTCGAGAGCATGAAAGTTTCCCTGGAGAAGCTCTCGGCAGATCAGCTCGATAAGCAGGACAGGATTTGGGCCAGGGATGTATGTACGAGAGCTGTCCAACGAGATTGAGGATTTGTGGTGTGGGGAAGGGGAATGAGCAGGCCATGGGCTTCAGGAATTCCATGCGCCGTAAGATTGCGACCGAGATAAGAGCCATCAAGACGCGTGTCGTCGAGGTGTGCGATCGATCGTCGTGAGAGGTACAAGAATGGTGGTGTGGTTGCTCTGCCTGTGAAGATAAATGTTGATCCTCGCTTATTGGCTCAGTGCACAAATGCAGCAGAGCTTGTTGGCATTGATGAGGTAAGAGATGAGGAGATCAAGATCCTGGTGGAAAGGAAAGAAGTATACAGGCAGCAGGACAAAATAGTTTCCATAGTTGGATTTGGAGGCCTGCGAAAGACAACTCATGCTAATCCGGTTTACAAAAAGCTTCGGGCACAATTTGATTGCTCTACTTTTGTTTCGGTGACTCAGAATCCTGAAATGACAAATTATTCCAGGACTTATTCTATCAACTTGCCAAGAGAAATCATTCAAGGATCAATGTTATTGATGAGATCAGCGAGTTCCTTCAGAGCAAGAGGTTGTGTATCTCAAGTTTTCTTTCGAGCAGCTGGCCGATGTTTCTAATAAAATACTAAGGAAATGTGCTGGTGTGCCCTTAGCTATCATCACAGTAGCTAGTTTGTTGTCTAGTAAAGGACGAAACAAAATAGAGTGGTTTAAAGTGTACAACTCTATTGGCACTAGACTGGAAAATAGTCTAGATGTGAAGAATATGAGAAGGATTTTGTCACTTAGCTATTATGATCTGCCACCATTTAACTGTGCTTCCAAAGGATTATGAAATTAGCAAAGATTATTGTTTGATATGGATGTGGATTGCTGAAGGATTTATACAATGTGGAAACCAAGTGCAGAGTTTGTTTGATCTTGGGTAAAGTTTTCCACATGGGCCGGCCCAGGCACGGCCCAAGCACGGCTCGGCACGGCGGCCTGCGTGCCCGTGCCTGGCACGGCCCGCCACCGTGCCCGTGCCTGGGCCGCGAATTCGGCCCATGGGCCAGCACGGGCACGTCACGGAATTTGGCCTGGCTCGTCATCGGCATGGTATTTTCAGCCATCCGATGAAATCTTGATGATCCTTAGCCGTCGGATCTCCAAACTCTAACTTTCACTTCACACTCATTTCCTTTCCTTCACACGCAGCCGCCGCTCCAACTCACATTTACGTTCTGCAGTGCAAAAGCAAAAGCTAGCAAGCAAATTGCAATGGCCTCCTGTTCCCGTCCGTCGCCGCCTCTACTCTCTTCTTCCCCAGTCAACCTCCATTCTCTGTCTCCAGCTGGCCAGTGCTCCTGCGCTCGGCGACCTCGCGGCAGCAACGCTCGTCTGGGGCGCCTCCGCGGCGCGCGGCCTGGGGCGCGACCCTGCGGCGGCGCGGCGAGCAACTCTGCCCCGGAGCTCACACACGACGACGACGCGACGTGGGCAGCGACGGCGCTCGTCCGGGGGTGCCTCGGTGTGGTGCGTTGCTGGGGACGCGACCGGCGCCCCGACGACCGACGGCAGCGCGCCCAGTGGCACGGGGTGGCCCGGCGGCTGCCGTGCCCACCGGCACGACACGGCACGGCTGACAGGCCATAGGGCCGTGCCTGGGCTGCGACCTTGGCACGGCGGTACTATAGGCACGGCACGGCCGGGCCGCCGCCGTGCCTGGCCGTGCCCGTGCCAGTGCCGTGCCGTGCCGCCCGTTTGGAAAACTTTAATCTTGGGGTGAGTTACTTCAGTGAGCTCATTAACAGAAGTATAATCCAACCCTCATATCAAGGGTACAGTGCAATGAAAGAACATTGCCGTGTACATTATATGGTGCATTATCTAATCTGTTCCTTGGCAAATGACGAAAACTTCGTCACAAATACTGAATGACGTGTATCAATCATCAGCATCTGCAATGGTTCGAAGGTTATCTCTACAAAATAGCAAGATTGATCAAGATATGCTGTGGACTACTATGAGATTCAACAAGTGAGGTCTGTTGTTGCCTTTCAACCTGCTGTTAATCTAATGCCAATCAATCGGGCTTTAGAGGTCTGCGTGCATTAGAGTTTCAAAATTGTCAGATTTTACAACCTTGCAGTCTTAGGCATATTCCAAATCTATTTCACCTGAGGTACCAAGGATTAAGAAAGACATGGATTGCGCCCAGCTTCCTGAAGAAATAGGAAACCTGCAACTTCTACAAACACTGGATGTAAGTGAAAATGGACTTTCTACCTTATCATCTACTATTGTTCGGTTAAGGCATTTGATGTGCCTACCCATTGACATTTGTACAAGAGCACCAAAAGGGATTAGGAACCTAACATCTCTTGAAGAGCTGTCAATGTTATGCACTGATAACTCGACATACATCATAGAAGAGTTGGGTTGCCACACAGGATAGAATAACAGCTTGGAGAAATGTTTGGTGGAGTTCTTATAGAAATTGCGAAAAGTCCAGGCTCTATGTATCATGGTCTCCGGCGAATGCAACATGAATGCCTGGGTTGCTTCTCAATGTCTTCGAAGCTTGGAACTACCACATTGCTGGTTTTCTGTGTTGCCAACTTGGATGAATCCCTCGCTTCTTCTGAAACTCTCCTTCCTATCCATTGCTGTGAGGAAGCTACTGCAAGAGGATCTTGAAATCCTTAGGAGGTTGTCAGCACTTCGCTTTCTAAAACAGGTTGTGGTCCACAGAAATCTCGGAATCCTTGGGAAATTCTTCTTTGGTGCTGGTTCATTTCCATGACTAATAGAGTGTGATCTGAAGGGGTTTATAGGACTTGTGGCGTTTGAGCTAGGAGCTATGTTAAGACTAGAAAGTGTTTGCTTCCCAATTGCTGTGCAAGAGATAATAGAAGTAGCTGATCGATGGCAGTGGTCGTTTCAACTTTCAACTTGGGCCTTCAAAACCTGCCATCACTACAGCATATTACCATTTATTTCCATCGCGGTGGCGCTAACAAGGGGGATGTGGAGAAAGTGCAGCCTGCGCTAAGGAATGCAACCAAAATGTCCTCCAATCAGCTCGAGATATGCTTATGAATATTAATGTACTCTTGTTCAAGTCAGTTCTTTTTTCCTCCCACCTTTTTGTTCTACTTTCAGATAAATGGCAGACAATTAGAAATCTATAACCCAAAAAAGGATTTGGGTTAGGGTGGATAGGTAGTTAGCCACATAGAGGGAAGCATCGACACATTTATGGTGTGGTGCATGGGAAATGAGCAGGCCAACACACCCAAGTGCTCAAAAAGTACATTGATAGGAGACTCGATTTGTCGGTTTCGATTTCACCATAAAATTGCTACTGAGATAGGACTATAGGAGACATAAGGGTCATCTCAAGCACGGTGAGAGGTACAAAGTCGATGGTGCTATTTGTAAACTTATCAATATCGTTGATCAAGATTCTGGGTAGGGCTTCAAAGATTACGTAGATAGGAGCCTCAATTTGTCGGTTTCAATTTCGCCATAAGTTTGCTACTGAGATAGGACTATAGGAGACGTCAAGAGTCGTGTCAAACATGGTGTGAGGTACAAAGTCGATGGTGCTATTTGTAAACTTATCAATAGTGCTGATCAAGATTCTGGGTAGTGCTTCAAAAAGTACATTGATAGGAGCCTCGATTTGTCGGTTTCGATTTCGCCATGAGATTGCTACTGAGATCGGACTATAGGAGACGTCAAGAGTCATGTCAAGCACGGTGAGAAGTACAAAGTCAATGGTGTTATTTGTAAACTTATCAATATTATTGAACAAGATTCTGGGTAGTGTTTGAAAAAGTACATTGATAGGAGCCTCGATTTGTTGGTTTCAGTTTCGCCATAAGATTGCTATTGAGATAGGACTATAGGAGACATCAAGAGTCATGTCAAGCACGGTGAGAGGTACAAAGTCGATGGTGTATGTGTAAACTTATTAATATTGTTGATCAAGATTTTGGGTAGTGCTTCAAAAATTACATTGATAGGAGCCTCGATTTGTCGGTTTCGGTTATGCCATAAGGTTGCTACTGAGATAGGACTATAGGACACATCAAGAGTCGTATCAAGCACGGTGAGAGGTACAAAGTCGATGGTGCTATTCGTAAACTTATCAATACTGTAGATCAAGATTCTGTGTAGTGCTTCAAAAAGTACATTGATAGGAGCCTCGATTTTTTGGTTTCGATTTTTCCACAAGATTGCTACTGAGATAGGACTATAGGAGACATCAAGAGTCGTGTCAAGCACGGTGAGAGGTACAAAGTCGAGGGTGCTATTTGAAAACTTATTTATACTGTTGATCAAGATTCTGGGTAGTGCTTCAAAAAGTACATTGATAGGAGCCTCAATTTGTCGGTTGCTACTGAGATAGGACTGTAGCAGACATCAAGAGTCGTGTCAAGCACGGTGAGAGGTACAAAGTGGATGGTGCTATTTGTAAACTTATCAATACTGTTGATTAAGATTCTGGGTCAAAAGGAAAGAACAACAGATAAGTATTCAGTCAACAGGACAACATAGTGGGTCGATTTGGACGCCTGGGAACAGAACTCTTAATGACGTGGTGTACAAAAGCTTAGAGGACAATTTGACTGCAACGCTTTTGTTGTGGTGTCCCAGAATTCTGACATGGACAATTTTTTCTGTATTGAGCGAAATGGAGAAAATCAGGACATGTTCTATCAACTTGCCATGAGAATTATTGCAAAATTGATAGCAAGGTCTTTTCTCCTCGAATTTATAAATGCTTTTGCCAGTTGGCTAACATATGCTGTAATAGATTCTTATTTTTATACTGTATGCTTTTTACAAGGGGGATATAGTGAAAGAGAGCAATAGTTCTCGTTGAACGCAATGAATTCTTACAAATTTTGTTGTACATGAGCCCCATGTTTGTCTGATTCATATAGTGATTACCAAAATCAAGTTTCGTTCTCCTTTTCGACCTCAAAGGACAGGCAGTGATCTTGTCAATTTGCTTAAAACACTTAATAAACCAAAACTAAGAGCAACTCCAACAGTTTGCTAAAAGGACTTGGCATCTTAGAAATTTTGCCAAAACTATAAAAAACAGCCTCCAACAAGTTGACAAAAGTACTTGGCATTTTTGGGAGCTTGGCAAATTTCCTCCTTCCCGGCGCAAATATGCGCGTGTTGGCATCGCTTGGCATCGTGTTTTCGCTCCACATGGCGACTTCTCCTGCATGCGCGATTATAGTAAGGCGCAGTATGCATGGTCCTGTACCAAAGATAGCCTGATCAACTCGACGTGCATGGCCTGATCGTCGTTTGGCCTGATATGCAGACCTGTTGTTGCTGCTAGCTAGTTCGACGGAGATGGGCGGCACGCATGGAAGGAAGACGGGCGGCGGAGGACCGACGCGCGGCGCGCAGCCTCTGTCGCGGAGATGATGGGGCGTCCACAATTTTCACCGACCTAGGCAAAAATTTGAGACATGTGGGCCACCAATTTTTAATTTGCCAAGCCTAAATAACAAACTGTTGGAGAAGTCCTCTTTTTTCATTTGGCATTTGGTTTTAAGACTTAGCAAAACTATAGATTTGCCAAGTGATATTTAGCAAACTGTTGGAGTTGCTCTAAGATAAACTGACTGCACAAGTGAAAGGCAGGGGGGTGTGTGCAGCAGACTACTTGCATCTGTGTGCGTGTGTTCATAACGCATTTGAGTATACTTGCATAGTATGTCACTACTTGCATCATGGCGCTGCAGGGGCTCTGGTTCTACCAGACTACGTTCACGCTCTACGTAGTATACGCATTCTCCCGGCGGCGGCAGGGAGCGCGCATGACGCTGACTAACACATCGAGTGCCGCACGACAAGCATATCGCTAACTTCCAGTTCTTTGGGCTTGTGTTCCTCGCGTTCTGTTATGTGCTTGGGTGCTATGCCGTTGCTGCGGCCAGGTATGGGCACCCGGAGCTGGCAGCGATGCACGATAAGCACGTCGCGGCGATGGAGTGCCACGGCGACGCCACCGGTGGTGACGGCCAGGAGGAGTGTGCGATCTAGCTGCTAATGGTACATACATGGTCAGAAATGGCTTGGCCATTCAGAAGCTTCACTTTCCATATCAGTGTAGTGAGTGTACATTTTGGGATCAATTAAGGTAGAATTACCAAAGCTTTATAATGGTTTCACGAATTGATTAACTCATGCTGTAACTGTTACTGAATTTAGATAAGGGAGATGTAAATTGAGAGAATACTTGTTAGCCCAACAGTGTTTTTGCAAATTGTGTTGCAAGATGAGCCAATAATGTCTGTTTCATTCTTTTTTTTTTAAAAAAAAGAACTGACTTGTTAACTGCCGTTCTTATGTATTGATAGAGAAGTTGTTTGTTTCATTCATTCATAGAGCGATTACATAAACCCAATTGTGCTTTTCCTTTCTTATCTCAATAGAAAGGCAGAGGTCTTACAGAAACCAAAACTAAGAAAACTGATTACAGAAACCAAAATTATGATATCAGTAATGCTTTACATAGAGTGAAGGAGACTTGAGAGCTGTTCTGTTGTCGGCATTCGCAATGGGAATTATCCGGTGCATCAGACCTATAAAGCTGCAAAACACTGGGCAGGCTACGTCCAACTGGAAATAGTGTTTTTCCTTGATAAAGGAAGTCTATATTGATTCTAAGATCAAATTACCCAGATGAAAATACTTCTCGCCTATGCATATCTAGATTCACACAAGGTAACAAGAAGAAACTTAATAAAATTTTGACAAACTTAGGATTCTTCAAAAATTATAGATAGTATTAGGCTGCAGCTACATGGGCTGGCTGGCCGCTGCGTGCCACCGATAACGTATGGGGTCAGCTGTCGCCCTGTGGGTGCTCAGTTTATAAAGTGAGTAATTACGTACTCACTTTATACCGTGCTAAGCTTCATCCATATGTACATTTTTTAGATAAAGTATAAACAATATCCGGCCTCTACATCCAGGACGTACACAGTTAATTATTACAACATTTCAAATGATGAAAAGAGAGAAAGCCAAAATCTTATACATAGGCTAGGACTCTAAAGCAAATGATATAATTGCTTCTACGTACCCTCTATTTGAAATTCATCGAGAGCGCGTCCTTGGCTTGCTCGTCACGCTGCAGCTGAGCCCAGAAGCGTAACCAATAAGCTCCCCTGGTGCTACGGTGCAACTTTGTGGTGGCCATCTCCTTTCCATCAACCCTCCGCAGCTAGAGCCTCCGTTGTAGGGAAGGTAGGTGGCACAACCAAGGGTGCGGACAACACCGAAGCTTCCTCGGCCGCCCCTACCCCCTCGAAGACAGGCGGCTGTTCCTTCCCCACCTGATGCGTGGGCGATCCAGCCCTCTCAAGAGAGGCAAGTAGGTCGGCAGGGGTGCTAATGTTGATGTAGAGCCCCCCTCACCGTGTTCAGCCGAGGGAGTGGGCAGCAGCGTGGCTGCCTCGGTTGCCTTTGCCCCCTCGAAGACAGGCAACTGATCTTTCCCCACTTGATGTGTGGGTGATCCAACCATGTCGATGGGATAGCCTCCAGCACCGCGCGTCCAGGGGCGCCATCGCGGCGGCATCATCCATATGTACATAGTACAACAAAGTCCGTTGATAAAGGCTTTGATACACATGAGCATGTCATGCCTTTACATACTCGTCATGTTTATAAAGTGAAACATTTATGAGGTGGCTAAGGTTGTAGCATGTGTAAAGGTGAAGTTATCATGCATGTCTTCATTCCTCATGTACGTACCAAAAGAATTCCAATAGAAAACCACACTTTTTCCTTATACGTATTGGAAACCATCTTTCCTACACAAACCATATAATCCAATGAAATTGATCACTAAATGTCAAAATTGACAAGGTGCCATATCATCTATGGGTTATATGCTTTCTAGCAAATGCCAAAATCTGACCAGATAAACATGAGCCTTCACTTGTATAAATAACCCCCAAACCAGTAGCTAATCCATCGCCCATAACATTGAGAGCAATTAGAAACGTACCAAGCGAAACAAACTAGATAGCAACGTGCTCGCAACAATGGCTGCAAAGATATTTGCCCTCTTTACGCTCCTTGCTCTTTCAGTGAGCGCTACAACTGCGGCCCTTATTCCGCAGTGCTCACTTGCTCCTAATGCTATTATTCCACAGTTGCTCTCACCAATTTCCCAATTGCAACAACAATCCTCGGCCCATCTAAGCGTACAGACAATCACAGCGCAACAGCAACAACAGTTCCTACCAGCACTCAGTCAACTAGCCATGGCAAACCCTGCCGCCTACTTGCAACAACAACTGCTTGCATCCAATCCGCTTGTTGGAACACAGTTCCAGCAGGTTTAATATTAACTCGTAATCACAATTACAAAGCTAGAGTGTGAAGAAGAGAGACTCTTCCACTCCAGGAGTCCTCATCTACAACAGGGGCTGGGGGGCTCCTTATATAGCCAGCTCAGCTCCCAGGAACAAAAAGACATTACAGCCCCAAAGGGGAAACAAGGAAACCCTAATCCTACGACCCTTCCAGGTGGGGCTGGCAGGGGCAAGGTCGTCCACGGGAGTATTCAGCGGTCCATGGGCTCCTTCTAGGCCTCCCAAGTGCTCTACGTCTTCCTTGCTCCCGGGCCGTTGGTGGGCCGTCTTCCATGGGCCAGATGCCTCCGTGCAGGCCCGCGGCCTCCACCATCGTCCCGGTGCCTCCGCTTGGAGGTCTTCGACTCGATGCCTCCGACGGAGGCCGGGGTCTTCGTCTCCGGCCCGGTGTCTCCGACAGAGGCCGGAGGTCTTAGTCCCCGGGCCGACGCCTCCGCTTGGGGGCTAAGGTCTTCATCGCCGTCCCGATGTCTCCGCCCTCCGATCGGAGGTGCTGCGACGCATCGGTCGGCATGGTCTCCGATTACTCCCGCACTTGAGGTTAAAGCATGTGTAACAAAATAAGATAAATGTGGGGTCAATCGCCCGTGAACACGTGCCATGTCTCCGCTGCTGAGATGCCTTTTCCCAACATTCCCCCTTTGAGGGTTAGGTCCAGCGGAGGCGGGCCCTGGCCATCAATTCTTGGCTTGACCAGCGGAGACCATGCCCCCCCCTGGCACGTCTTTGGTGGACCCCGGTTTTTCTTTGGCTTATTGAGGGTCTTTTGTCGTCCGTTGGATCTGAGGCCGTTGATTTCTGACCGTGCGATATGTGACCGTTGTGGTGGAGGGGCGATTCCTTCTCGGACCCGTTGCCCGGCCACTATAAAAGGGGAGGGGGTAGGTGAGAGGTTTTTTACCCCGCGCCGTAATTCTCGCGCTGTAGTTTTCTCCACCGTCTCTCACGCCACCTCTGCGCTTGCTTGTTGCCTCAGCTCTCGACCGTGGCACCTCCGCTGCGACGCGCCTGCCTCCGCCACCACTACACCGGTCCTTATTCCCGGTTTCAGAAAGTGAAGGTCGGAGATTGGCTGGATCTCTTTGAGAAGTGCATGCTTGTTGCGGCGAAGGCTAGGGACCTGGAAGAGTCTCTTTCCGATGTTGAAGCCTCCGTCGAAGACCTCATTCCTTCACACAGCCCCGGAGGTATGGCCGCCATTACCTACGATTTTGGTCCTAGCAAGATGACCAAGGCGATGATCGAAGACCTTGAGAAACAAGGCGTTATCCCGGTTGGCCGTGCCAAGCTCCCGGGGTCAGAGACTGAGCCAACCCTCGCCCGGGGGTATGCGGTCGTTTTCAGAGACTTCTTTACTTGCGGCCTTCGGCTGCCAGCCCATCCTTTTCTGAGGAAAGTTCTTGGGGAGTTCAATGCTCAAATTCACTACCTTACGCCTCATGCCTTCTTGAACCTTAGCAAGTTTGTCTGGGCGGTGGAGTCGTATGGCGGAGAGACTGATGTCAATGCCTTTGTGAGGCACTATGAGCTGCAGAAGCAACCAAGGTCGTTTGGCGAGGACAAAGTGAAGGCTCAGTTTGGGGCCTGTACTTTTATGGCGAAGAGGTTTCAGGAAGAGCGATTGGAGATCTCTTGGTGTCAGAAGGGCAAGTGGGAGCCGGCCAATTGGATGGATTATTGGTTCTACGTGCAGACCATTGGTGTCACCGGGAAAGATGACGACGGCAATAAGATTGTGAGGTACCCCCTGGCCTCCGCTATGATGGAGATGAAGCCGCACACCAATTTGAAACCTCTTCCTGCATCTTCTGCTGCAGCTGCCGCTCGCGAGAAGTCCTGTCAAAAAAGAGGAAACGTTCAGGCGTCGGCCACGGGCCTTCCAAGAAGGAGAAGACCTCCGAGCCGGAGGCTGTTGAGGCTTCCGTATCTGCATCTCCAAATGCATCTGAGGCTGGTTACCAGGGCGACGACGGGGAAGAAGAGGTCGCCAAGGAGGTGGGAGCGTCCGCTAAGCCCTCGCCCACGGCGGAGACAGAGCTAGCTCCACAACCTTCTGCTTCTGCGCGGGCTCCGTCGCCGGAGGTGTCTGTCCACCCCTTCCCTAGTGCTTTTGCCGAGCTATCTAGCTCTGAAGACGGTGAGGCTGGTGAAGAGGAGGAAGAAGCGGGGGAGGACGAGGAGGCCGGGGATGCTGAGGCATCACTCTCGCCGACTCACCAGGTTCGTGATATTCCCGACGAAATCTCCGATGATGATTTTGTTGGGAGTCCTGGCCGTAAGCTGTCGAGAAGCACATCTGATGCTGAGTTTGTTGCTGACAAGGCCGCTGCCGGGCAGCCTTCGGCGAAGGGCGGGCCTCCGCTCCGGTGACAAGGGTCGGTGGGCGGGCTTTCCCTTCGTAAGTTCATTTCTGCCTTGGTTGTTTTTTCTTGGACATCTGTTGTAACATTGAGTCTGAAAAGACCCTTAACCTTTTTACTTTGTAGCTGAGCTGGCCGGGATTGCTGGGAGGATGATGCCTCCGCCCGGCATTGATTTGGCGTGCGTGTTTCCAGCGCGTGGTGCTCGTACTCAGCCTCCGGGCGAAGGTTCCACTTCTGCCACTCATGCTTCCGGAGGTAAGCCTTCTACTCGCGCCTTATTTTGGTTGACGCGGTGGTTGTACGACTTGCTAACAAAAATACGTTTATATGTCTTTGTTTTCTCAGATGCCTCCGCGACGTTCGGTGCGTGGGGCTTAAATGTGCATGATATTTTCGAACATTATGGAGGTTTTTTGCCAAAAGATTCACTGTCGTCTCCGTATGTTTTCACTTATTCTGGGTTTGCACTCATTTTATTCTGTTTTTTGGTCTCTCTTTTGTTTTGGTCTCAGCCCAAGTGGATAACTATCTTGATGGGCTGCCCTTCGAATGCCTTCTGTGTCCTCAACTGGAGCACCACTGCATGGTGAGTATGCTTTGGCCTTTTGTCTTCTTATCTTTTGGTTGTTGTTGTTTCTCACCACTCTATTATTGGTTATAGACTCACCACATGGCCTTCGCCATTGAGCACCGGGGAGCTGTGGAACTTGCTCAGCGGACTCAAGCTATTGAGGTCCTGAAGGGAGAAGTGGAGACCCTTGGCCGCGAGAAGACTGATCTTGCGGCCAAGGTTTCTAACTTGGAGGCCGCGCAGCAACAGTCGGAGGCCCTGATGAAAAAGGTCGAGGACTTGGAGCTGAAACTTAAAACCGCCGACAAAGCCAGGGACGTTGCTGTTGAACGTGCCAACAAAGCAACGGAGGTGTCTGAGAACCTCCGCACCCAGCTGACTTCAATGGAAGAGAACGCGGAGACCTTCAAAAAGGAGGCGGAGAGATTGACCGCGGAGATCGAGGCGATCCGGGTTGCTGGTGCTGAAATTGCGGAGGCATACTTGTCCACCCTTGAAGAATTTGGCGGCGTTGCCTCTCCTCTTCCCGCTGACTACACCGCCACGGGCTTGATGTCTTGGATCAAGTCTAATCTAACGAAGCTGTCCCTGTTTGTCGGGGGTGTATCTGATTTTGCGGCGAGGGCATCCGCTACTGGTTTGGTGAAGACTTTGATCCGTGGAGGCTTTGACATTGGTACCATAGATTTTCCCAAGATCTCCGATCCGTCGGAGCTTGGGGAAACTTCACGCTCAATTCGCAAGACCGTGCAGAGCTTCCTGAGATCTTTCTGGGCGCCTTTTGGCAGGGCGGAGGCTATTGCCGCTGCTACCGCGATGCGGAAGGTAAACTCCTTGTTTATTTTTCCATCCTGTTTTCTTTTGTATTTATTGTTTTCTTGAGTTTGTTTTCGCGTTTACAAAGGCTGCTGCCGGAGGTCGGACACCAGTTAGACTTGTGATGACGAGCGTTCCCGTCCTTGCCCAAGCTGCCAAGCCAGGCTGTAGCGAAGGCGCTCGAGTTCCTCAGGTGACTGTGTCTCCGGCGGGGATACGGGCCGAGACGGAGGCCCAGACGAAAACTCAGGCGCTCTCCGAAGGTCGTGCCAGTTCACCCGCGGAGACGTTACAAGAGGGGCAGGAGAAGGATGCTGAGAAGGCCGCTGAGGTTCGCGATGTCCGCGGAGAGGAGGTAGACTAGGGTCCTGTCTTTCTCGTAATGTAAAAACACTTGTTGATTTTGCCATGGCGCTTGTCGTGCGCGTATTGTAACTAAACTTTCTTTTGTGCATGCTATGAAACTTATGGGTGAATCCTCCTGCGCAGGTCTCCGATTTAGGGCCTGTGCAAAAGGTGGAACCTGCAACCCTTATGCGTGATGGCGTTTACGTTAGCGGTTTTCTGTGGGATTGCTGGCGATCAGTGTTTCCTCATCGTAGTGTTGATGATATGTTTGAATTTGTTCGCTGTTTTGGACGATAGACGCGACACCTTCGTTGGGTCGCTAGCATGGAGGGGTCCTTGTTGAATTTGGCGCTTGCCGGTTTTTTCGTAAGATGTTTCTTTTTTCTTGCTGCCTTTTTTGGAGGCTATGTATGTGTTTACTTATGGCCTTTTACTTAAGATTTGTCTGGCATGCTGTAATGGAACTCAGATGTATTTATTTCATACGCGGAGGTTATAGAAGAAGTCTCAGATTATTGTATATATATTTTTTGCGTGTCCTATGTCAGTTTTACCTGATTCCGAGCTAAGGCATTAAAACGGAGGTATTGTCTTTGCTTGCGCGTAGTTTTGTAAACTTATCTTCGCGCGTTGCGACGCTAGTCTATACTAAGTCTGAATTGCACGCGGAGGTTACTGGTCAGATTCTGGAGACTTTTGGTCGGGTGCCTTTTTATTGATCTTTTGAAAGGTCAGCTATTGGTTTACAAGATTCCATGCTAAGGCATGTGGATTAGGGACTTAGCGCTGCCTTTTCTCCTACTATAGCTAATTGGACCTGGTCCCTTGCTAATGGGGACTCTCAACTTGTCACTAGGTACCACCAATCCTGGGGCTCACCTCCTTGTGATATTCCACACCTTAGTTTAGCAATTTCAACCGGGAATGGGGGGACGTTATGAATTCTTACACGGTGTCCCCCCTAGTCCGGCTTCTTTCCTGAGGAAAGACTCGTTGGTGCATGCTCTGAAGAAAAGGGTGGTGTGCATTTTGGTCTATGTGGCCCTCTGCTTACGAATTCTTACGCTGTCTCTCTATTACTACTTTGAATTTCTTGCAGATATACATCAACCTCCATCCCCCTACTCTTGATTTGTGGCTTGTGTGATGCTGGGGGTGGATGCTGAAAACGCTTTCCTTTTATAGGCCTTGGTATGGCTAGTTGACTTAATTGTCTCTGACCTCTTTGGTACACTTCTTAGTAAATGTTGTGGATCTTGTGTTTAGTTTCTCGTGATATGCTCTCATGATTGCTCGAGGACCAAAACAGTCGCTGCTGATGGTACTCTGTGATTGAATGTGCTTGATTGCTACTACGGGTTATGGTACAGATCTTGATCTTTTAATGCACTAGATTGCAGATCAAGGCATTTACTTGCCTTTCTTCTCCCTTGGGCTATATAAAGCTTAAGGTTTCTGGTGATGCTTGGTCATTTGGTGTAGTGTTCGCCAGGATTTTGGTTTTGTGAGAGCATGGTTTTGCTGTTAGATGCACTTGAGGCTGATACTGAGTAAGAATTCATAATGGCTACATCACAATGGTGTGTCGCTCTTCTGCTGAGAGGTCTGGAGTGGTATCCGGCTACGAATACTACAATGCTTGCTGCCTGGCCTATCCTTCTGAGAGATCGTCCTGCAGCGCTTGGCTTTGTAGTGGGACGGGCTAGTGCGAAGTGTGTCGGTTGGCAGTTTGTGTTTTGGGTACCAGCAGCCGAAGTCCGTCAGGTCTGAGGCTCCTTCCCTTCTCGGCGATGGAGAATTGCAGCGCTCTTTGCTCTTTTGCGTGCTCGTTTGCGATTGTAATAGTAAAAAGTAGCACACCTTCTCTAGAGTCTACATTGGTTAGAGCTAGGGCATTGGTGATTCTTGTAGCCTTAATTTCATACTTATATGCAAATTAATGGACTGGAGTGGCTTGCTCAGCAGTCGTGTTACCTTCTCTTTGCTTTTGGTGGCCTTTTTTGCTTATGTCGATTGGATTGCTTTGATTGCTTCAGTTTTCGTTTAACGTGTTTGGCATGCCTCCGCTAGTCTTGCGGAGGCCTGATAGGCCACTGGCTGATTAAGCGATCTTTGCTTTGATATCGGTGCCCTAGCCGCCTTCGGGTCTTTTTCGATTTTGGTGATGCCTTTTTTGGCTTTTTGTATCCCTTAGTGCCTGACTGATCAGGTCTTTTTCCAAGGAGTTTCAACCTTTTTGGAGGTCGCTTACAAATCTTTTTGAGGCCCGCCGGTCAAGGCGAAGTTTGAAGTGACCTCTTCCGATGCTTAGAGCTCCGTCGAATATTGCGGCCGCGTTGCCAACCGCTTTCGACTTTGCTGCGTTCTTTGTTTCTCGGGGTCCTCTTTATATATTGCAGAGGTTGATTACAACGGAGTTGTCTCGTTAAAAACCTCACCTCCGATACGGAGTCCCCGCGTGAGGAAAAGAGTGCAATCCGGTTCAAAGAGAAAGAAAAGAAACATGAAAATGAACTACCGGATGCCTCCGCTTATAGCTTTACGGAGGTTCCTTACATTTTAGATGTAGTATTTCCGAGGTTGTCCACATTCCAGTGTGGGGCCGATACTTTCCCATTTTCATCTTGTAAGAGGAACGATCCTTTCCTTCCCGCTTGGTGAGCCGGGTAAGGTCCTTCCCACTTTGGCGCAGGCTTCCCCGCATTTGGTGCGTTTGGTTTTCGGCGGAGGACCCAATCTCCTTCTTTGATGTCTTTGATTACCACCTTGGCATCCCTCCACTTTTTCGTTTGGTTTTGGTACTTGACTATGTTGTCTACAGCCTCTAATCTCTCTGCCTCTATCATCTCTTTGTTGTACTCTTCATTTTCTGCTAGTGCTTGTTTTGTGACTCGGAGACTTTGGTTCCTTAGCTCCTCTGGCATCATAGCCTCTTTTCCATATAGCAACTTAAAGGGTGTGAAGCCGGTGGCTCGTGAGATGTTAGTGTTGTGAGACCACACGACCTTAGGCAACTCCTCGACCCACTTTCCTTTCTTTAGGCCGTGTAGTGTTTTTGAGATTGCTGAGAATATGATTCGTTGGACCTCTCAACGGCCCCGTTACTCGGGTGGTACACCGAGGCAAAGGCCACTGAGTGCCAATGCTTTTGCGTAACTCTTTGAACTTGTCGGAGTCGAACTGCTTTCCATTGTCTACCGTCAGGGTTCTTGGGACACCAAATTTGCACACTATGTTCTGCCAGAAAAAACTTTTCACTGTTTCTGAGGTGATGGTCGATAGTGGCTTGGCCTCAATCCACCTTGTAAAATATTCTACTGCCACGACCGTGTACTTGCTGCCTCCTTGAGCTGGTGGGAGTGGCCCAACAAGGTCCATACCCCATCTTTGCATAGGCCATGTTGGTGGGATGAGCCGTGTCTTCCCCCGGTTTGCTCGGTTTGTTGAGAAATTTTGGCAGTTGCATGTCTTCACTATGCGCGTGGCGTCTTTTATGTGAGTCGGCCGGTAAAAACCTTGGCGAATAGCTTTTGCAGATAGTGCCCTTGGGACTATGTGTGATCGGCAAATCCCTGCGTGAATGTTGCGTAGGAGTTCCTGGCCTTCTTTATTGCTTAGGCATTTGAGTAGCGGTTGCACTATGCCTTTTTTGAATAGCTGTCCCTCTATTTTGGTGTAGCTTCTTGCTCGAGCGCCATCCTCACGCGCCGGCTTCATCGAGGTCACATGATTGCCATTGATTTGATCTATGATTGCTTGCCTCCGTCTTCGATTGAATTAGCGTACTTCCGCAAACGCTCCGTTTAACCCGGGCCGTGGCCGGTTGCCGTACCTCTTGGTAGAAAGTGCCCGCCGGCATGTCCGGTTTGTTTGCTGCTGCCTTCGCTTAACTCATCAGCCTCTGTATTTTCTCCCCTCGGGATGTGCCTGAGGGTGAAACCCTTGAATCTTTTCTCAAGGTCTCTCATGACCTCTAGGTATCTTGCGAGTTCGGGTTCCCTCGCAGTGTACTCTTTTTCCACTTGTCCTGCTACCAATTGCGAATCTGTGTTTACAAAGACATGAGTAGCTCCGAGTGCCTTTGCTTTTGTCAACCCCGAATGACACCTTCATATTCTGCCGTATTGTTTGTTGTTTTGAAGCATAATCTAGCTACATATTTTGTTCTGATTCCTGATGGTGAAAACAATATCGCGGAGGCCCCAGCTCCCTGGATTCCCCAGGCACCATCCGTGAAAAGTGTCCAGTAGGATACCTCCGGTTTTGATTCGGAGGTATTTGTTGGCACCCATTCTAAGAGAAAATCCGCTAGTGCCTGTGACTTGATTGCTGTTCTGGCGACAAACTTGATCTCGAACTGAGACAACTCTGTAGCCCATTTGCCTATTCTTCCTGAGGCTTCTTTATTGTTTAGGATCTTGGCCAGTGGCTGCGCTGTTGGTATCAGAATAGTGTGGTCCCGAAAGTAGTGCTTTAACTTCCTTGATGCCGTGATTACCGCGTATGCTATTTTCTCAATCTCTCGTGTAGTTCGGCTTTGCTCCTTGTAATGCCTCGACACATAGTATACCGGCCGCCGCACCGCTTGCCGTTTATCCGTCTCTCTTGCACAAGTACCGCACTTATGCGCCCCGTTGAAGCGATACGTACGAGCCAGGAGTGGCTCGTCGCTATCCGGGGCTGCCACCATTAGGTCCTCGGCCATGTATTTCTTGAGCTGTCTCGAAAGCTTCGATTGCTCGGGTCCCCATTCAAAGTTTTCGTTGGCTTTGAGTGCCTTGAAGAAGGGAGGCTGTCGTTCGGTGATTTGGAGATAAACCTGTTCAAGGCCGCGATTCTTCCTATGAGTCATTTGGACCTCTTTTTGTTTGATGGTTCGGCATGGCGAGGACGGCTTTTGTTTTGTCCGGGTTGGCCCGAGGCCTTGGTCCGACGACATACCCCAACATTTTTCCCCGCCGACTCCAAAGACACATTTTTCTCGGGTTTAGCTTTAATCCGGCCTCCCTAAGGTTTGCAAAGGTTTCTTTGAGGTCTTCTAGATGGTTCTCCGGCTCTTTGCTTACGATGGCAATGTCATCTACGTAGGCTATGATGCTTCTCTCGAGAACCGAGACCGTAGTACGGCTTGGACCATTCTTGCGAAGGTTGACCCTGCATTCTTGAGCCCCTCAGGCATTCGCACAAAGCAGTAGGTTCCAGTTGGTATAGTGAAACTTGTCTTTTCCTCATCTTCTTTCCTAAGCCAGACCTGATGATATCCCGAAAAACAGTCCAGGAGAGAGAATCTCTTGCACCCGGCGGCCTTATCAACTGAGGCATCTATTCTTGGTAGCGGGAACGGGTCTTTTTTGCATGCTTTATTTAGGTCAGTGAAGTCAATGCACATGCGCATCTTACCATTCTTCTTTGGGACAAGTACTACATTTGCTAACCATTCTGAGTTTTTGACCTCCCGTATGACATTGGCATCCAATAATCTCTGTACCTCCGCCTTAGCGGCCAAAGTTCGTTCTTCTGACATTTTCCTTTGCCTTTGCTTCCTTGGCTTCATGTTTTCATTCAGATCTAGAGCGTGCTCGATTATGTCTCTCCCAATTCCCTTGAGGTCTTCTGCTGACCACGCAAAGACATCTCTGTTCTTGGACAAAAGGCTAAGCAATTCTCTTCGCTCTTCTTCTGATAGATTTGCTCCGATTGTGACCTTCCTGTTTGGCACTGCCTCATCAAGTGGCACTGTTATCGTGTCTTCCTGATCTTTCATGTCCGTCTTCCCCCCTGGCATATCTAGTGGTTCATCTGATGCCACTGTGTTTATGTTCCTATGAGCCTTGTATATTGCTCTCTCTATGTTTCTGGCTTCCTTCTGGCTTCCACGAACCATAATGATTCCATGCAGTGCTGGCATCTTCATGCAAAGGTAACCCATGTGGATTGCTACATTGAACCTGTTTGCGAACCCTCTTCCTAGGATCGCATTGTATGGATAGTATATGTCTACTACATCAAAGGTAATGTATTCTGTTCTCGCCTGAAAGGACACGGGTAGGGAAATTTTCCCGAGCGCATGAATCTTCCTACCTCCGAATCCTATCAGAGGTGTATCAGGTGGTTGTAGCTAAGACCTGCTGAGCTTCATTTGATCAAACACGCTTGCAAAGATGATATCTCGCCGAACTCCCGAGTCAACTAGTATTCTCGTTTATTTCCCATCCCGCAACGTTTGCTTTTATGACCATCGCATCGGTGTGAGGGTAACTCTCCAATCGGAGGTCCTCTTCGAAAAACTGATTTGGGCCTTAGACCACTCGTTGTTCGGTGTGCTCCCCGCAGCCACATTATTCACCAATTGGAGGTGATCTTTTTTCTGTTTCTTTGTTTCGAACTCCATCGCTGAGCCGCCGGCTATCGGTAGTATCATTCCTATTGTGGGCAGAGCAGAATGAGGGTTCATCTGGTTCTCAACCGGAGGTTCAGCCTTTGGCATGTTATTCGGGCAGTGAGTGACCGCGGAGGTGCCGGTAGGGCCTCGAATTGCCTTTGTTGCGGGGTGGAGGTAATGCTACGCACGCTTCGTTGCTGATGATGTGAAGACTGAGGTGTCTCTATCATAGATATCTGTGGGGGTCGACTGTTGACGTAAGTGACCGCACCCTCTGCTTTGACGGGTGCTTGGTTGCCGTACTGAGACATTTGGTACTGCATAGGCCGCCATGCTGGTAGGGACAGTGGGTAATACTGCTGTGTGACATTCTGCTGAGGGTAAACACTATTAGCGTACCCTGGGTAGCTTGGGTTGTACTGCTGATGGTATTGCGGAGTGAAGGTGTGATTCACTTGTCTGGCTGGTTCCTGAGCGGGCGGAGGTGGCTGTTGCTTGCTTTTCATCCGATCCATTGTTTCTTTCGTTTCGGGGCATTCCTTGGTGCTATGCCCCTTTTCTTCCCCATGGAAGATACAATAATGCCTTCTCGGTTTCTGGTTCTTATTCCAGTTCTTTGACCTGCTCTTGTTGAAATTCTGGTTATTCTGAGCCTTTGTATCTTGACCGTTTCCTGGCTCCTTATCTGTCGAACGCTGAGGCTGGCTGTTTTGCACATTGAAGACTTGCCTTTGCTGAGAATTCTGTCTGTCATAGGACCTGTTGTCCCTGTTGTTGTTCCTGCCGGAATACCTTTTGCCCTGGCCTTCGCCTTCATCCAGTCTTTTTCGGAGGTCGTTGTCTGATCTGCAGTATTTTTTGAACTCTTCATGCAATTTTTCCATGGTGGCTGGCTTTTCCCTTGCTAAGTGGCTTGCGAAGGGTCCAATGCAGAGACCTTTGATTGCTGCCTCTATTGCGACGCTGTCCGGCACATCTGGCGCTTTCGCCTTGAGGTGTAAGAATCTCTGGAAGTAATCCCTTAACGGCTCCCCCTTGTCATGTTTGTTGCTGAACAAGTCCGCCGACGACAATGACTCACTTGAGAAACCTTTGAAATTGGCAATTATCTTATCCCTCAGGTTCTCCCATGAGTAAATTGTGCTGGGCTGCAGCATGGAGTACCATGTCAGAGCATCGCCCTCTGCGGCGATGACGAAGGATTTGGCTAGGACACTGTCGTTTCCTCCTGCGGAGGCTACTGCTGCCTCAAAACTCATCAGGAATTGCCGTGGATCTGTTTTCCCATTGTACCTAGGCAGGACCATGGGCTTGTAGCCCGGAGATCAATGGTGCTTTCTGAAGACCTTCTGACAGTGGGGATTTCGGGTCGAACGTCCTCTGGTAAACCATGATCTGAGGTATTTCTGTTGCCGGGACTCCAGTGGGTGTAGCGGCCATGTATTGGCTGAGTTGCGGGGTCATCATAGTGTTGTTTTGATGCATCGCTATGGGCTGCATGCTCTGAATCTCCGCTTGCAGTATTGCCATTTGCTGCCTTATCTCCTCTGCTTGTTGGGAGGTGTGCATTGCCCTGTGTGTAGCTGCTTGCTCTGTTCTCAGCCTATCTCGTTCTGCTTCCATGCGTTCCATTTCGGCCCTCAGCCGACTTACCTCATTTTCCTGGTGTTGGTTGCCGTCCAGGTTTGCCGGCGGTGGTTCATCTTCGGCGTGATCATCGTCGTTCTCTCCACCTTCGGTTGCCTGCTCGGAGGCGTATGTACTTCGGGCGGACCTCCACGGCCCCGCCCCTTCGCGGTGGTTCAAGTACCTCCGCAGTGCCTCCGCCGGCGGCGGCACGCTTTCGTCAGCGGCGGCGGCCGCTATTTGTTTTCTTGTTGGCATCTATGAGTGATATCCTCGGCCAGACACACGGGTGGGCGCCAACTGTTGGAACACAGTTCCAGCAGGTTTAATATTAACTCGTAATCACAGTTACAAAGCTAGAGTGTGAAGAAGTGAGACTCTTCCACTCCAGGAGTCCTCATCTACAACAGGGGCTGGGGGGCTCCTTATATAGCCAGCCCAGCTCCCAGGTGAAAAAAGACATTACAGCCCCAAAGGGGAAACAGGGAAACCCTAATCCTACGACCCTTCCAGGTGGGGCTGGCAGGGGCAAGGTCGTCCACGGGAGTATTCAGCGGTCCATGGGCTCTTTCTGGGCCTCCCAAGCGCTCTACGTCTTCCTTGCTCCCGAGCCGTTGGTGGGCCGTCTTCCATGGGCCAGATGCCTCTGTGCAGGCCCGCGGCCTCCACCATCGTCCCGATGCCTCCGCTTGGAGGTCTTCGACTCGATGCCTCCGACGGAGGCCGGGGTCTTCGTCCCCGGGCCGATGCCTCCGCTTGGGGGGCTAAGGTCTTCATCGCCGTCCCGATGTCTCCGCCCTCCGATCGGAGGTGCTGCGACGCATCGGTCGGCGTGGTCTCCGATTACTCCTGCACAACAGGTTAAAGCATGTGTAACAAAATAAGATAAATGTGGGGTCAATCGCCCGTGAACACGTGCCATGTCTCCACTGCTGAGATGCCTTTTCCCAACACCGCTCGCTCTGGAGAACGCTGCTGCATACCAGCAACAACAACAACAACTGGTTCTGCCAGCACTTAGTCAACTAGCCGCGGTGAACCCTGCCGCCTACATGCAACAACAACAGTTGCTTGCGTCCAACCCACTGGCCATGGCCAGCGTCGCTGCATACCTGGAACAACAACAGCTGCAACAGATCCTACCGCGCTTAGTCAAATAGCCATTGCGAACCCTGCCGCCTACTTGCAACAACGACAATTGCTTCCATTCAACCAACTTCTAGTTAACCCACTGACACTTGGTAACCCATTGGCTGCCTCCTTCCTACAGCAACCGCAGTTGTTACCGTTCAACCAAATCTCTTTGATGAACCCTGCCTTGTCATGGCAGCAACCCATCTTCTAGATTACATATGAGTTGTACTTGAGAACAAAGCTCTCATACCGGCGTGTGTGCAACTTCCGTGAAATAATCAAGATATTGATTGAGATTTATCCGAGTCTTTCTTTATTGTGTTCTTCGTATATATAGTTGGAAACATCAAATCATAATTATTGACGCATGCTTGGTTAATACGTAGACAATACCACGTTACTTCATCAATAGATGTGCCAACCGAAACTCTTGAATGTTTCGTGTGTGCTTGAGATACATGCCATACATTGTACACGCTTGAAGTTGAGTACTTTCATCCGTGATATGTTCCTTCGGAGAGTGATGGGCACATATGCTTTGACTATGGCCATTCAAATATGGTGAACGTATACCCGAGCAAAACATAATATAAGTTCATGAGTAAACCTATAGGTGCGACCAAAGTTGTTCGTGCAAAGTCTTGCCTCTTAATTATTATTTTTAGTAAATATTCGGCGCATATGTTTTCAACTAGAACCGAAATTGTGCACGCCCCATAACACTGTAGACATATAAGGATTTTTTTTGGAGCCTATGAAGTTAACAACACCAAGGTCATTAAATTAGCTAGACCCTATCCATAAAAATTTCGAACAACAAAGTAACAAACTGCTTGGCCAAAAAAATCCACAGTTCAAATTATTATCCCTTATGTAAATCAACAATTTTTTTCTGTCGAGGGACACCAAGCTTGCTTGCAATTAGCTGCTCAACACACTCGCTCACATTTTTGTAGGTCGCATTACTAAAGATGGGATCCTTGCTGATGGAGGCCAACCCCACTACAATAATATTTTTATTTGAGCTGTCTAAATCCAAAAGTAAAGCCCAAGATTGGAGTACCAGCCGGCCACTTCCAACCAATAATTTTGTAGAGAGAACTGACCTATAGTGCCATTCTGACTACTCGCTTAGTCCAATGGTTTGCAATTTCCTTCGATGTATACCATGCGACAATGAGTCATGCTCTGAATTCTTGAATCAAAAAAAAAAAAAAAAAAAAAAAACAGAAGTTTCATTGCTAACATTACACTTTAGCCGGCGTAGCTCAAATTACTAGAACCAACGTATCCTACGTTACATCCCTCCTCCATCAGAGTAGCTCAATCCTTGGGGCACATCCCTCCTCCATCAGGGCTAGGATCCACTAGGGCTTGACGCTCCTCCATTGGGGATGGGCGTGAGAGGGACCGTGGGGTAGTGCGGGGCACGATGGCTGACGATAGCGAGTAGCAGGGTGGCACATCGCAAGCCCTTGGCATCGAGGCGCAGCCGTGGAGGCATGGGGTGGCGGCATGTTGGGCGACACAGGGCAGCTACGATGGGTTGGGTCCACCACAGGAATCCGCGGGTTTGCCGACAGCTTAAAGCTGTCGGCAAAGACCCATATACAGTCGGCAAAGGGTTTGCCGACAGGATTTCCCTATTCCTGTCGGCAAACCGCTGTCGGCAAAAATCCTGTCGGCAAACCAGACTTTGCCGACAGGAATAAGGGCGCGGTCGGCGTACTTTCGCCGACAGCCACCCGGTCTGTCGGCGAAGGAACAGCGCCGTCAACCCGGCTGCCGTTCGCTTCGCCGACAGGCAGGTCAACAAGGCTGTCGGCAAAGCGTCAAACTCCTGTCGGCAAAGTCACCTATTTGCCGACAGCCAGGTCAACAAGGCTGCCGGCAAAGTCACCTGTTTGCCGACAGCCAGGTTCAAGAAGGCTGTCGGCAAAGTCACCTGTTTGCCGACAGCTTTGGCCGGCTGTCGGCAAAGCCTCCTGCCAAGGCTGTCGGCAAACAGCTGCTGTCGGCAAAAATTGCCCAGCTTTGCCGATAGCTATGGCCAAAGCTGTCGGCAAAGCTGGGAATTTTTTTTGTTTTTGCTGTTTCATTGCATTCGAACCACATTTATAGCATATATATATACCACAGATCACAGTTATAACAACAATATAGCATATAAACCGCATTTCATCATCGGATTCGGTCTCAACATGAATCCACACATGAACATCATCAAATTCATCGATACATGTCCAAAATACACATAACGTCGCGAAACAAGTGCATACATGTCCAACATACATATGGATGTCCAACATACATGTCCAACAAGTCCTACAAGTCCAACATAAGGGCGAAAGGGTCTAACATGCATCCTAGTCGAGAAGATGGAGACAAAGGTACCTAGCTCGTCACCGAGTACCCCCACAGTCCTCCTCCTACAAAAAGAGATAAAAAGATTAGTATCCACTCAAAAATTGGCAAAGCACCTCCCCGCACGGGAGGTTCCAAGACCTGCAAAAAACATGGCACGAAGGCCAACAACGACCACGCCACAAAGGCCGATAACCACCACGGCACGAAGGCCGATAAACACAGCGGCACGAAGGCCGACAACCATAGCGACACGAAGGCCAACAAGTAGTTAACGGAGGCAAACGTACCTAGCTCGTGGCGTCGTCCCCAGGGGTCCCATCGCCCCCACCTTGCTCCCACGAACCCCACCCTAGCTGTGGTGGTGCCTGAGTCCACCCTGACGGCGCGGCGTCGTAGTGCCATAGTCCTGCGCGAGGCCCCTGCTGCGTCTGCGCCCCCGGCCACGAGGAGTAGCCCTGCGACTGTGGAGGAGGAGGCCCCCACGTGAACGGCTGCGTGGGGTAGGTTGGGTAGGTCGGGTACCCTAGCCAGCCTTGCTGTGGAGGGCTGGCACCCAGTGGAGGGCTGGCACTAGGAGTCGGGTTCGAACCCGCGACGGAGCCTGCACAAAGGACAAGTGAGGTAATTAGTAAAGTACCTGCAGGATGGCTACACAAGCTAAAGCAAGTGAGGCAATTAGTATTATACTCACCGGACGCTGAACAGGAGCAGGCACTGGGACTGGTGCTGAAGCAAAGAGCGAGGGAGGAAGCTCCTGCTGGTGCTGGGTCCGGAGGAAGCCCGCCAGGTCCGCCATCTGACGCTGGTGGTGCTACGTCAGTGCCGCCAGGTGCGCCTGGTGGGCCGCCTCCACCGCCGCCAGCTGCAGCTTGTGGGCCTCGTCCTGGGCCGCCTGGTGGGCATCCATCTGGGCGAACCTAGCCTGCAATATTACACCCGCACATGGTTGATGGTATGTGAAGCGAAGGTGGATCGTGTGTGAACGACAAATGGAACCGCACTTACCTCCATCTGCGTGTACATCTGGGTGGTGCTCGGCCGTCGTGGCGCTATGGGGATGCCGGAGGAGCTGCTGGAGTTGGCTTGATGCCATCACTGCCTTCTACCTCCACATACCTAGAGATTTTGCACTTTGAACAGTGTGTTGTGTCCTCGTGCTCGTCCCTAAACAAGACACACCCATTCTTACAAGCATGAATCGGCTCGTACGGCATCTTGAGTGCTCGAAGCATCCTCTGTGACTCGTACGTGCTCTTCGGCAACACGTGAGGCTTCGGAAGCAAGTTGCCAACCATCGCCAACACGAGATCAAAACCTTCTCGACTGATGCCCAGTGATGACTTCAACGCTATTAGTTGTGAAATGCCATCCAAGTGCGAAACAAGTGTCTTCTCGTGAAGGGGCTTCTGTGCCGCCTCCAGCATGGCGTAGAACGCCTTTGCGGTTTCCTCCGGATCCTCCTCCGCCTCTATTCCTTCAGGGAACCCCCCTTCCTGGTAGTCTTCCATCAGATCTGCCATCCCGGCATCTGCATCAAGGTCAGCGAGGAGCTGTCTCACCGGACCTCCCTAATAAGATCGCATTCACCATGGTGGACCCAGCGCATATAGTTTGGAACGTATCCATACTTGAAAAGATCTTCCATAACCGTACGCCTGTCTCTCCATTTCTTGTTCTTACATTTGCTGCACGGACACCGCATCCGAATCGACCCTCTAGCAGCTCGGTCAAATGCCTGCTCTAGGAAAGCACTGGTCCCCCCAACCCATTCAGTGGTCTATTTCTCCCTTGTCCAGCCAGTGTACATCCACTCACGGTCAGCCATCCTCTGACATGCGCCAATGTAAGCGAGCAATAAAACCAGCATCTGCATCTACAAGGCGTTCCTACCATCTAATAGGTGAAGGATAGGTCCTAATCCCACCCAAGGATGCATAGATGAGGTTAGATTCCATGCTCCGCGCCCGTCCGAGACGGAATTTCGGCAGCACCTCCCCGCTGTTCTCCCGATACACGTCCCGACTGGGAGAGTGTGCATCCGGAGAACAACGGGGAGGGGCTGCCGAAACTCCGACTCGAACGGGGGCGGAACATGGAAGCTAACCCATCTACGCATCCTCGGGCTGTCCAAAAAACGTGGACAATCCGAAAGAGACACCGTCACAGATATGCACTGATCCGCATACCAACGACCGCGAATCTCTTTCGGACGGGAGACGCCTAACTCGGTTACGCAAAGTAATTACAACAACTATAAGACACAGAGGTGATTTATACCTAGGGTGGTGGCGCAGAGGCGGGTAGGTGCACGAACATGGCCAAGGTCCCCTCCGACAAGTCCTGCTCTGCAAAACAATAAAGACAGCACTATTAGTTGAAAATTTTGGCAGAACCTCCCCTGTACGGGGAGGTTCCCAAAACCTACAAGAAAAAACATCGGCTCGAAGGCCGACGTCCACATTTGGGGCACGATGGCCCACACATCCACTTAATCGGCACGAAGGCCCACACAATAACAACACCAACACGAAGGCCGGGTGCGACAAAACCGGCACAAAGGCCGACAACACTAGGGCTTTACCTTCTCCACCAGTGATGCGCGGGGACGTGCGTGGACGAATGCCGTGGACGAACGGCGTCGACGACGTGGATGAACGAAGCGGCCCTTCTCCTCCTCCCTTCTCTTCCTCCTCCCTTCTCTTCTTCTTCTCCTCCCTCTCCTCCCTTTTCTTCTTCTTCTTCCTGCTGCCCTTCTCTTCTTCTTCTTCCTGCTGCCCTTCTCTTCTTCCTCCTTCCTCCTACCTCGAGAAGCAGGGGGGCAGGGGCCGAGCAGGGCCGGCGAGCAGCAGGGGGGCACCAGGGGCCGAGCAGGAGGGCAGGGTGGCGCCAGGGGCCGAGCACCAGGGGCCGAGCGGGGTGGCCGAGCGAAGGAGGGCGCGAGGGGCACCAGGGCCGAGCGGGGGCGGGCGGCGCGCTCGAGCGGCGGCGAGCCCCGGCAAGCGGCGCCCTCGAGCGGCGGCGGAGCCAGGCGGCGGTGCACCTTGGCGCCGGCGGTGGATCTTGGCGGCGGCGCGGAGCGGCGGGGCGGTGTGGAGCTCGCGACGGGGACGCGGGCGGGGGGCTGGCGGCGGCGCGCGTGCGCGTGGCGGCGGCGCGGGGGCTGGTGCGGGGCGGCGGGCGGGCGATGTGGCGGGCAGGCTGGCGGCGGCGGGGCGCGAGCCGGCGTGGCGGCGGGCGATGTGGCGGCATGCGGGCGTGCGGGGGCGGCGGGGTGCGGGCGGGGTTGGGAATGGGGATGGGGCCGGGTTAGGGTTAGCCTTTTTATTATTTTTTTTAATTTGGGCCGGTTCGCCGACAGCCCGCCCCGGGCGGCCGTCGGCAAAAAAAATTCCTTATTTTTTAAAAATCCTCTTCGCCGACGGCCCGTGCTCCAAGGTCATCGGCGAACTTTCTTTGCCGACCGCATCCAAGTGCGATCGGCAAAGAAAGTTTTAAACTTTTTGTTTTTTTATCCATTTTTTTCGGGTCCTTCCTTCCATAATTACATCTCAAATTCAAAACTTGGAGAGGTTTTGAGTTATTTAGCTATATTTCATTAATTTTTTTCCTCACTTGAATTTTCCCGCATTATTCAAGTTTAAACCGCAGTGTATGAAATAATAAAACTTTGGCCTTCAAAACATGATATTTATGGTGGGGAGTGTGTTTTGAGGCCGTGTACCAACTCTCACCCAAAAGTTCCAAGTCCTTGTCCACGTAACAAGACCATCCAGGAGTGGTAAAAGTGTTTTTTAATTATATAAAATCCAAACGAAGTTGAAAAATCACGAAACTTGACGGGGTGTCGTGTTATCGCATGTGGAGGCTATGGAAAAAATTTGAAAAAGTTTGGAGTAAGTTGCGGCGTCACATGCTCAAAACCCAGACAACTCCACATGTGATCACAAGTGAGATGTGTGGAGATGTCTGGGTTTTGAGCATGTTACGCCGCAACTTGCTTCAAACTTTTTCAAATTTTTTCCATAGCCTCCACATGCAATAACACGACACCCCGTCAAGTTTCGTGATTTGTCAACTTCGTTTGGATTTTATATAATTAAAAACACTTTTACCACTTCTAGATGGTCTTGTTACGTGGACAAGGACTTGAAACTTTTGGGTGAGCTTCGGTACACGGCCTTAAAACACACTCCCCACCATGAATATCATGTTTCGAAGGCCAAAGTTTCATTATTTTATGTACTGCAGTTCAAATTTGAAAAATGCGGGAAAATTCAAGTGACGTAAAAAAATTAGTGAAATATAGCTAAATGTTGCCAAAAGGGCCCAAATTGAAACATGTGATTGTAAACAATGTATCTAGACAACAAAAAAATTTTGAAGTCAAAATTCAAAAAAAAATTATCTTTGCCGACAGCATAGAGTTGCTGTCGACAAAGAGCATAGTTTGCCGACAGCATACAAAGGCTGTCGGCAAACCCTGATCTTCGCCGACAGCTTGGGGAGGCTGTCGGCAAACTTTGCCGACAGCCCAAACGGCGTGGCTGTCGGCGAAGCAAACGGCGACGGCACCGTTTGGTCGAGCCAGCGCTTCGCCGACAGTCTTAGTTTGCCGACAGCCTGGCTATCGGGAAAAAACATCTTCGCCGACAGCCTCTCTTCGCCGACAGCCCGTGGATCTGGGGCTGTCGACGAAGTAAGCTTTGCCGACAGCGGACTGCGGCTGTCGGCAAACAGCTGGTTCGCTGACAGCCCAGATCCTAACTGTCGGCAAACCTCTGGGCTGTCGGCGAACAGCCGGATTCCTGTAGTGGTCTCTGCTCGTCGGGTGCTTCAAGATGGTGATTCAGTGGCTGACAGTTGGGCCCCAATGCTAATAGCAGCTAACTTGCTCAATCTGGCACGGCAAATAGACAATTGGAATGACTCTACCTCTCATCCCAAACATGAGATTGATCCATTCCTTCCCTTAAAACTGTGATAGTTTATTTTATCCCATTCTACATGGTCGTGAGACCAAACACCACGCTTAGTCATTAAACTGAGTGCATGTTTTCTTTGTTGTGTCCTTTCAAGCCGAATGAATCTAAAGCTCACTCAGTTGATGAAGCGTAGGAACAACATGCACTCGGTCAACAAGTTGAATGACATCTTCCAGGATGGTTTTGTCAGATAGCTCGAGTTGGCCTATATTGGGTTTGAATAGTACGCAGCAAAACTCAGCAAGTCAGCATAAATGTGCTGTGTTCCTTATCTGATTTCATCAACTCACCCAAGAGATGGACTAGAAGTTGTATCCTATGCTCCCAGGTTGAAAGGATCAAGGTGGCGGTGTATTACTGTTTATGGTCCAGCTCACCATGACATTTCTGGGGTGTTCCTTGAGAAGCTAAGTATGGCTTGTGAAAGTTCTATTTTGCCAATTATCACTGGGGGTGATTTCAATCTTATAAGAGAAGCTTCTGATAAAAATTCAGATAATATTGATCAGGGTTTGATGGATGCATTCAACCAATTCATAGGGGAGCATCAATTAAGGGAGCTTAAAAGATCTGGGCAGAAATACTCCTGGACTAACAAACAGGATAAGCCAGTGTTGGTTAACTTGGACAGGGTTTTATTTTCGACAAGCTGGGAAGACCAGTTTCCTTTATCAAACACATGGGGTTAACCAGGATTGGGTCTGATCACATGCCAAATATTGTGGATGATGGAGGGAGGTTTCCTGTAAGGCCTATATATTTTTTCTATGAGCAGCAATGGGGCAAGTTGCCTGTATTTAGGGATTTGGTTAACAGAAAATTATAGGAAGCTGAGGATAGATGTCCTGAGTCTTGTTACTCATTAGACAGATGGCATGGGTCATTAGCTATGTTGAGATCCTTTCTGAAAGGGTGGAACATTCAAAGAATAGGGGATCAGAAGAAAGACAAGCTAGAGCTTATAGAGAAAATCAAGAATATTGATACACAAGCAGAAAATAGAGAGTTGTCCTCTCAAGAATGGGAGATGAGATATGCTCTGGAAAGGGATCTGGAGCGTATATATCAATTGAAAAAAGAGTATTGGAGACAAAGGGCAGGGAAGCACTGGCTGTTGGCAGGGGATGCAAATTCAAAAAATTTTCACCAATTTGCTAATGGCAGAAGGAGGAAAAGCCTGATCATGTCCTTGCAGATAGAACAAGGGGAGATCACTAGGCAGGAGGATATCATGAGTCATGTAGTAGGGTTTTACAAACAATCTTTTGGGGCTGTGGAAACAAGAAATATCAAATTGAGCAGCAATTTCTGGCCTGGGGGCAGGAAACTTTGTGAGTTGGACAGGGAAGAGCTGTTTAAGCCTTTTTCAAGGGAAGAAATTAAAGATGCTATTTTTGGGATGAAAGTGGATTCAGCTCCAGGGCCAAATGGGTATAGTGTGGGTTTCTTCAAGCAGTTCTGGGAGAAGATAAAAGATAACTATTTTCACATGTTTACTGATTTTTACAATGAGCAGTTGGACATCAGGAGGTTGAACTATGGAGTCATCACTATAATTCCTAAGGTTAAGGAAGCAGCAACTATTAAACAGTACAGGCCGATTTGCCTACTAAATGTTGATTATAAGGGTTTTACAAAAGTTCGACTCAGAGACTAGCCCCTGTGGCCAAAGAAGTAATTGGGGTTAATCAAACTGGTTTCATTGGGGGGAGAAATATTCTGGAAGGGGTGGTGATCCTCCATGAAGTATTGCATGAGCTAAGCACCAGCAAGAAAGAAGGGCTTATTCTAAAAATTGACTTTGAAAAAGCTTATGACGAGTAAGGTGGGATTTACTGCAGGAAATATTAGAAGGGAAAGAATTCCCAGACAAATGGATAAATTGGGTGATGCAAACTGTCAGAGGGGGACAAGTATGTGTTAACATCAATGGAACTAGAGGGCCATACTTTAGGACACTGAGGGGTTTGAGACAAGGCGATCCCCTTTCACCACTATTATTCAATCTGGTGGCAGATGCCTTGAGTGTGATGCTGGACAAAGCAGTCAGCAAAGGATTGATTCAAGGGGTAGTGGAACATTTGATACCTGGAGGGGTTTCACACATTCAATATGCTGACGACACGGTTATTATGATTGATGGATCTGACCATTCAATAACAAATTTGAAGATCTTGCTATATTGCTTTGAATGGCTCTCGGGTTTGAAGATTAATTATCACAAGAGTGAAGTCATCATGTTTGGTTTCAGCCAGGAAGAGAAGGAAAGGAAAGCAAAGATGCTGAATTGCAAATTGGGTGGTTTACCTATGAAATATCTTGGGATACCGGTGTCTGATAAGGCACTAGGTCTGGGAGCTTTTCAGGGGGTGCTGAATAAAATGATTAAGAGACTGGACCCATGGAAAGGGAAGTGGATGACCTCTGGGGGGAAATTGATCCTAACCAACACCTGCTTAAGTAGCTTGCCTATGTATGTTATGGGTTTTTATCTACTACCAAAGGTGTTTCATAAAAAAATGAATACCATAAGATCCAAGTTTTTTCGGAGAGGGGCCGATGATGTCTTTAAATATCACATGGCCAAGTGGATCTCTATGTGTGCTCCAAAATCCCAAGAGGTTCTTGGGATTATTAACACTGAGATTATGAACCACTGTTTGCTGACAAAGTGGATTTGGAAAATTGAGCAAGTATCTGAGGATACCTGGTGTAGGTTGGTATGGGCAAAATATATACAGAATGGGAATTTCTTCTGCTCTAAAACTAAAGGCACATCCCAGTTCTGGAGGGGTTTACACAAAGTGAAACATTTCTTTCAATGGGGGGCAGAATCCACTGCTCACAAAGGGGATAGGGTTAGGTTTTGGCATGACACTGGGATAGGGAGCCTTCCACTTAAAACCCAATTTCCATCTCTTTACAATGTTAGTGAAAATCAGTGGGACTTGGTTTCTGAAATTTGGGATGGGGAGGAATGGAAACTTTCCTTTAGGAGGAATTTAAATGGGGTTTGGCTTGATGAGTGGACATCCTTAAATCAGCTTTTACAGGGGTTCTGTGTCAATGATGATAGGAATGACTCGGTTAAGTGGGTGTTAGATAAATCTCATTCTTATACCACTAGATCTCTGTATCAAATGATCTCCCAGGGAGGGGTCAAGGATGGGGTGGGGGACAAGATCTGGAGAAGCAAGTTGCCCCTGAAAGTTAAAATCTTCATGTGGTGAATGTTCCATAACAAATTACAAGTGGCCACTGAGCTGAAGAAAAAAGGGTGGAAAGGGAGTCCCCTTTGGTGTGTTTGCGGTCTCCCGAGACAGTAGATCATATTTTCTTTGAATGCCAGTTTACACAATTTCTTTGGTGCTGCGTCAGAGACGCTTGTGGGTTGAGTAATTTTCCTATTTCCTGCATTAACTTTCTGAAGGGTTGGCTAACCAAGGGGATGGGTTTACCACAGAATTTGGTGTTGTTTTTCTTTGCTTGTTTTACTTGGGAGATCTGGAAAAACAGGAATAAAATGGCGATAGAGAAGCGATTTCCTTCTCGACCTGACCTGATCATACATGCAACTATCCATACTTTGCAGATGTGGGGGGAGCTTCTTAATGATGCGGACAAGATCAAGATGAGGGAGGTGGCAGCTCGACTGGGAGCGTGGCTACGCGGCAAAGCTCATTGTCATACAAATTGCTCCGACATAGGCTTTATATAGTTTTGCTTTCTGCCAGTCTTTCATGACTTTGGCATTATCTCTGTGCTTCAAGTGTAAAACTGGTTTCACCCCAGTCTGTAAAACCTTATTGCTTTCTTAAAAGCAGAGTTAATCTCCTTTCAAAAAAAAAAGTTGAAAGGATCAAAGTTTCAAACTTCAGCAAATTTTTGCCGATGCGTATGTTTACATATGTGAAATTCTCTCAACATGTATATCAATAAATTCATAAAAAAACATGTATATCAATAGAAGCGCATGCATGCCGCAGGTAGTTTCTTGATAACACACAGAAATATGTTGGGATGAGCGAGGTTTTTATTTTTCTTCTTTCAGTATCTCGCATAAAAACTTAAATAGTCCGGAGAAGCCTTATCACCAGCATAATTCGCGGTGTCTCAATCCGGCTGTCCATTTGCACGACATAAACGTGGGTGTGTATGCCTTCCCCACAGACTAACCTCCTGACGAATCCTTTGTGACGCCATTCTTTGCTGGTCGATTGCATCAGTATATAGACATTGCTTATATATACAAATCGTGTCCACAAGCTGATCAACAGGTCCAAGGGCACCTAGCTACGCCATCCATGGTGGACTAAATTTTGTTTCGATTTTTTGAGACCTCCTCTGAGCACCCAGTACCGGGAGATAAAGCAGCACGCCATGGCTAGCACGAGTACGTACATGCATAGTCACAAAAAAAAAAAAAGAGTACGTACATGCATGTTTGGCACGTCAGTCACGAGTGTACTCATGTGTACATATTTCCTCTGGACTTTGTGCGTACACGGAGGCTATGGCCCTTGTGTACATATATACAGACATACAGGCTGTTTTTGATGGATGACCTCTGATAGGTACGTTCACATGTAGACACATATATATGTATTGGGGAACTTCTAACAAAATTCCGTTTGAAGTAGCGAGTTCATTCGGTCCACAGGAGCCTTATCACCGGTTCACTGCCATCCAAACAAAAGTATCTCTTTTCCTCAAAGAATTATGGGGACCATCTACTCTCTTCTTCCCAAAATAATTGACGTTTTGGACTTTTAGACATCTCATTTGACTATTTGTTTTAAAAATTATAAATATTATCTATTATGTTATGAATTGTTTTATCATTAGAAATACTTATTAATAGTTTTCTTTATAAGTTAAAAAAGACAAATGTACAGGGCACACGGTGGCCCCGGCACTGACGACGCCGGGGACGACCCAGACGCACAGGGCACGCTGGTGCTGCTCGACCTCTGGGTGGGGGGATGCTTGCGGACGGGCCACCCGGTTTCGGTCCACTGTACGGGGTCGACCACGCCGTTAGCATGGTCGTCGAGGAGATGACGGTGGACGACATGCAGGAAGAGGAGGCCCGGCCATGCCGGTCCACGGCCGCGGGCACGCTAGCCCTCCTCGGCCACTGGGCCGAGTGGGGGAACTTGGGCGACGCCGGCGGCAAGTGGCGGAGGCGCTCGCTAAGTACCTTCCACGGCTCCACGACCACATCGACTCTGGGGACACTCCGGCGGGAGCCGTTGAGGACCTCGGGTTCGTCGAGGACCTTGGCTTCGTCGACTCGGAGGATGAGCAGCCCGGGGAGATGCAGATGATAACCGGCATGGTGACCGTCGGGCCCGACTCAACGGGGAGCTTTGAGTCACCCGTGGCATACTGTGAGGCTTTGGGCCATGCGAGCACCGCGCCACCAGCCCTGGGCATGGCTTACCTCTGCAGGGCTTTAGGAGACCCACCCATGCCGACGGCCGAGGCCGTGGGAGCGGCGCCGTGCACGCTGGCAAGCGTGCCGGCACCCAACTACCCCGACGACGACGACGCGCCCCCGGGCTTCAGCACCCTAATCTTTCGAGGGGCCGCCGTCACGCTGAATGTAGAGAAATCCTCAAGCGAGGATGGGTCCCTCACGGGGCGGCTCAAGAACTTCGCCAAGCGCGTCTTCCACAAGGCGACAACACCTCTACTGCCACGACTGACTCGGGTGGACGACTCCAGTTCGGTCAAGATGTCGCTACGAAGCAGGCGCATCGCAGCCAACCCCCTCTCCAAGTACCCGGTTGCAAAGAGAGCAGAGATCCTTGCCATGCAGAAGATGGGGTTTATCGAGGCGCAGCCGACGGAGGAGGGACAACAGAAGTTGGACAAGATGTTCGAGTGAAGACCCGGTGATGCCACGGCCATGCATGAGCTGTTGTTCCCAGACGTGGAGCGACAGCAGAGACCGCGGAGGTGTCGCGGGGCCGGGGGCCGTGCATGAGTGCTGGAGGCCGGTGCACGGGTACTAGAATGTTTAGTGCGTGAGTAATCCATTATGAACGCGCTCCTGGGATGGCGGGCAGTGTTGAATATTATGTACCCACCCCAGAAAAATATTGTAAAACTCTTTTCTACTCAATGCAATGATGCGCAAATCTTTTACGTATGACAGTACTCTTTGGTAGGTCAAACCCTCATGATGAATTCGTATTCTTATGACGCTATTCTACGGTACCAGTCTAGAGTCTAAACACTGCCACACCTATATAATGGTACCCATGCACAACTGAACAGACTTGTGGGCAGATATGCCGTCCATGACAAACTAAATCTTGTTTCATCCTCAATTTTTTTGAGGAAACTTGTTTCATCCTTTTATAAGACCTTCCTTGTCTAGTGTTCATACTCCACTTGATAGCAGCACGCCATGGCGGCGAGCACTATCCCTACAGTCCTTCTGGCCTCCGCCATCCTCATCGCCGCAGCGATCTACTTCCGCCCACATGATACGCGCAGCAACAGCGTCGTCACCACCGCCGGAACGCACCTCCATTTCTTCATGCACGACCAGTACAGCGGCGAGAATCCGACGGCGGCGCTCATCGTGCCCGGAAGGCCACCGCTGTCCACATCCAACGCCACCACCGCCGGCAGCGACGAGGACCTACGCCGGTTCGGCGACATCGCCGTGATGAACAACGCGCTCACGGAGGGCCCCGAGCGCGGCAGCCCGCGCGTGGGCACGGCGCAGGGGTTCACCGTGCGCGTGGCGGAGCGTGGCTCCGTGAACGCGCTGAGCATGCACCTGGTGATGGAGGCCGGCGAGCACGCCGGCAGCTCGCTGGTGGTCAGCGGCAGGGTCGACACCGACCTGGCCGTGCGCGAGTCGGTGATCGTCGGCGGCACCGGCCGGTTCCGCGCCGCGCGGGGATACGCGCTGAGCAGGAGCTACGACTACGACTTGGCCAAGGGAGGCGTCGTGGAGGTCGATGTGTACCTGTACTAGGCTCTAGGTATGCGTGGCAACGAGCTGAAAATTTGATGCATGGTGATGTATGAGGCTACGAGCTGAATATTTGGTTCAGGAATAATAGAATTTGGAGATTCGGAGTTCGTATTGTAAATCTTGTTTCACGGCCGTTTAATGTATGTTTTCTCTATTGTTTTGGGGTCAATTTTCGTTATAAAAGCACAGTGAAAGATTCGTTTGTGAACACGAAGTAAACTGTGCGTTCCTATTCGAACCCAAGTTCACTTTTTTCTCATTTTTATTTAGGGTCGTCACCCAAAGAGGAGTCTCTCATCTGAATAGGAGAATGACCAGGGATCAGATTAATCCGGGTTGACTGGCACTACAAGTGTGGTTCCCATTTTTGTTTATGGAAGTACATGCCGGCGACCTACACCACGTTGTACGAGTTAAAAGGTGGGGCATCCCATTCCATGTACCATATTCTTCTGCACGTTCATGGACAAGACCTCAGGCCGAACTATCTCCACAGGGCATGGTAAATCAAACTTCTAATAACGACGGAGAACCCCCACGCCAGAGCTCCAAGCCACCTCCCTCTTTTTCTCGCGAATACGAACGATCGTGCGTATCTTTGTATTAGAAGAAATAAGTTTGAGTTACAAGAAGCCGAGACTGGCAGATCAAAGAAAAAACAAAATTGAGTACTACATGATGAAAAAATGAGCATCCTAAGCTTAAGAGACGAGCAAAGCTCTAATACACTTGAGCCAAGCTACACAACCTGCGACCAACAACCTGGATCCAGGGGACTGCCTCTAGTTTGATCAATTTCAACGTGTCTGCAACCGGTGACGCCGCATTCTTGAAACACCATGCATTTCTTTCCTTTCAAAGTTGCCACGAAACTAGAGAGAAGAGCGTGTCGAGCCCTTTCCTGTGGTCAGTTGTGGCTATCGCTGAACGGATGTGTCGCCACATTGAATGGTGTTGGTCGCGGCCGGCGACACCTGAAGCATGAAGAACAAGACCTTTCTGGAGTATGAGCACGAAGAACTAGACCTCTATGGAGCATGAGCAGGCTGTAATGATATGATCAACCAATTCCGGTTCTTGGTCGCATAGGTGGCGGTCATGCGCCTATATGCGGTCCATGTCATCGGGATAAGCTTATGGCTGGGGAAGGGGGTTGAGCCCGAGTACAGGATATGATAAGCCACCTCCCTCTCAATCGCCTCTTGATCGCCCTCCCAATAAACGCTCTAGTTCATCTATACTGTATAGCCATCACAGACAAAGATGAGCGTAATCCAACACCTAGGGTGATTTCCCCATGTCTCTAGAAAGCCACAACAATAGACCCCATTTAAACTAGAGCTCCAATGCGCCTAATATCATTCCTGGTGTACCCCCACCCCCCACGGATAGTCCGTGAAAATGGACCACTTTTTTTTTGAAAACTTACGGGGATTAACAGATCCCCACCTACTTTTCATTGCACAGATGTACGAGGGGAGCCCCGTTGGTGGAAGGGCATGACGCCAATCCAAATAATCAATCCCATAGAAGTACAATGGGAAAGAGAGAGATTACAACAACACAGCGAAAACAACAACATACTAGCTAGCAGCAGAAAGGAGGAAAAACTTTAACCCTAAGGTAAATCTAGATGCCAGTCATCAGCCGCTAAACTGATCGCCGATTTGCACCACCACCGAGAAACATACTCATCGTTCTCACAGGAGCCTTTGTGCCCCGCACCACTCGTTGTTGCTATGCCACTCCACTGCTGCCCTCCGCTTGAGACGCGAAATGTGGAATGGGAATGAACAATGGAATGGCGACTAAGAGTGATGACGGACACGCAAGCCCAAGATCACCAAACATGGCGTCCTCCTTTTTGTTAATGATAAGACATATAGCACATCCAGGCCCTGACCCGGCAAAAAATTTTCTAAGCACCATCATGGAGAGCGTGAATAGAGCAGAGGTGCCAGAGGAGGACGCTCGTCGAAGCGACGACAACGACTAGCAACCTAGCCAAGTCTTACCTAGGAGGGGAACAAGGATCAAAAAGGCACAAAGGGAGGGGGAACAAGGAGCAAGGAGGCAAAAGGTGGCTATGGCGGAGTACAAGCGTAAGGGCTTTCGCCCCAAGAACGGCAGGTGGCGATGTGGCATATGGCCACGATCCAGAGATGTCGCCTGTCGAGCAGGTAGTGGTGATAGAATCTTCAAACAATGCCTGCTGGGAGGGCATGACGCTAGGAGGGCCATCGTCGCCAAACCGAGCCACTTTGTTTCTGGAAGTTTTACTGGATCATCAATAGAGCAAAAATCAGCACCCTCGTGTGTGCATTCATGATACAAGCAGCAGCAGCATCGCCGCCGCCGCTGTAGACCCAACTAAATCGCGTTTATTCCGTATTTCAGAATTAATTGAATTTTGTGATAGTTCTCATCGATTCAGGAAATAGGAAAATAGTTCTATACACATGAAAAACGTGGACAGCAACAGCATGTCTAGTTGTCTGCACGGGATTGTGACTATGCTACCCTTATAGCCAGCTTCCGTGTGATGACGAATTTAACATACCTCAACATCAGTTGTACTGTGTGAACACTAATTCGTGGCACGTCTTTACCACCTTTTGCAGATGATGGCGGCCGTCCTGCTGTTTCCTTTTGTATACATACGTTCTCTGCGGTCCTGCCACATATTTTTGCGGTCACAACGTGTAACTACATCCACTTTGGATAACAGAAGTACTGAAGAACAAACCACCACACACGTAGCTAGACATGGCAATTTTTGTTGCACCCAGGACAGCGATTGTAGTTAACATAAATATATTTTTGGTAGCACGGAGAACTGAAAATTAATTGCAGTCTCTCTCCAAGTCATAATCACATGTTTTTCATGTGTTCAAGTGAAACACAGTAGCAAAACACATCGATCTAGTTGATGTGGTGGGGGTACGGTCCATGTCCATAGTACATGTTTTTTCTATTCTTTTGGGACCGTACCATGGATGTCAAAACTAAACGAGAAGTCACAAGATATATAGTGGATTGATCTCGACTTTACTCGGCACTATATATCTACACAGGCGGACTTATAATTATCCAACACCTCGAACTAACTCCCATGTCAAAGTGTAGTGATCCCTGGAACCCTCTCCCAGCATACATTCCTATGGCTTTCATCGTCCTCCTTGCTGCAGCAGCAGCAATAATAGCCTTTCTCCTCTTCGTCACTAAAAACCACAGGTCTCGCTCAACCTACAACCTCCCTCCCGGCAACCTCGGCATCCCGGTCATTGGCCAGACCTTCTCCCTCCTCCATGCTCTACGCACCAACACAGACGACCAGTGGTTCAGGACACGGATAAAGAAATACGGTCCGGTGTCCAAGATGTCCGTGCTGGGCTCGCCAACGGTGCTGCTCGCTGGGACGGCAGCCAACCACTTCATATTCACCAACGAGGGCCTCATCCTCACGCAGACGCGTGCGCTTCGCTCCCTCCTCCGGCGCTCCATTCTGACGCTCACCGGCGACGAGCTGAAGCAGGTGCGTAGTGCACTGCAGGGTTACTTGAGGCCCGAGATGGTCAGAAGGTACGTGGGGAAGATGGACGACGAGGTCAGAAGGCAACTGAAGCTCAACTGGGCTGGTTGCAGCACTGTTAACGTAAGGACGAAATGATTTTGACACTTACATATTGTTTCATTTGTATAGTAATTTCTGTTTATAGTGCAAGATATATACTCCGCACGGTCCCGCCAATTATAAATTGATATATGTGTTTATATTTAGTTTTGTTTTTTGTCAATCATTGTTAGCTTTGACCAACAATAATTAAAGCTCTAAATAGATATACTCCTTCCGTCCCATTAAAATTGTCGTTTTAAACCATTCATCTTATTAAAAAATTTTATATAAATAATGTTTTTTCATTATGACTTATTTTATCATTAGAGATACTTTACTAATAATTCATTTATTTTATAACTTACTAAAGATGTTTGACTAAAAAAATTATCAAACACGGTATCCGAAAGTTTAAAAAACGTCACATTTAGTGGGACGGAGGGAGTACAACTTTAGGTTGATGCTACTATATTCATCATGGAAAGTGATTAGTTTTCATAGTACATAAATATTTCTATTTCAGTTCTATATTTCCATGGACATTGTAAGCCAAAGATTAATCTTGCAGATAGTATTCGTACCATATATGACCCACTCACAACAACTAAACTGAGCACCAATGAAAAAATCACGGGCTATAGAATTTAACGGCAGGTTTTCTGGGCGCTACTCCCACAATAAAGATTGTAAACACTAAAGAGTTATCGTATTCCTATAATATCATGATAATCATAACTTCATAAGTCATAATTCCCATAATAATCATAAGTTCATAAGCAAACAAACACACTTGAGTACTTGACAAACTTGCGATTTAGGGTTAACTGCTAAATAGCGGAGCTACGACGCTATTTTGGTTTAGCGGCGCTATAGAGCGCAATAGCGGCCGGCAATAGTGCACAAATGAGCAATACGATCGCACCAAATCTTTTGGGAAAAATAACGCGCTATTTTGTTTTCCATGCTCAACACTTATAAGGGTTATTACAAAAACAACTGTAAGGTTAATACCTAAAAATGTGTGTTTTATCGCCGACCTTGTAGGTCTTGCTGTTGGCTAGGAGTCTTACACTTGGGGTCATCTGCTCCGTTGTCTTTGGCGAGGAAGCATCCGCCATAGTAGATGCCCTTGCTACCAACTTCCAGTTGCTAGGTGATGCAATCTTGTCATTTCCAGTGAACATACCCTTCACCAGGTTTGGCAAGGGAATGAGGTCTAGTGCAAAGATTAGGGAAGCCATCACAAAGTTTGCCAAGAAGAGGGAGGAGTGTTTGTTGGAGGAACAGTGCACTATTTCTACCACTGATTTTGTCACCTACATGCTCGTTCTGCGCTCCAAGGGTGCGCATTCCCTCACTCTAGAGGACATTGTTGACAACGTGATGGGAATTATCATCGGCGCACACGGTACCACCTCAGCTCTAATCACATTCATGATGCGCCACCTCGCAAACGAGCCAGACGTCCTTGCTAGAATCACTGAAGGTATGTTTTAGTGTCCACTAGTGCCTAAACTTTTGATTCTACATGGGCTCTCTTTTTCTATCAATATGATAATAATAACATCATATACACGTACTAGCAGAACAAGATGAGATAGCAAATAGAAAAGGAAGAGATGGTACTCTAACATGGGAAGATGTTTCAAGCATGAAGTACACATGGAGGGTGGCATTGGAGACACTGCGGACAGTGCCTCCAGTGTTTGGGAGCTTCAGAACTACTACAAAAGACATCGAATACCAGGGCTATCGTATCCCCAAAGGCTGGAAAGTAGGCATCTTTGTGTGCACATGATATCACCGACTCAATATCTTATTTTTCATTCAGAATAATTACTCAAGAAGCTTTTGTTTCACGACATGGCAGGTCTTTGCAGCCCAAAGCATTACGCATATGGATGCCAGGTTTTTCACTGAACCCACCAAGTTCGATCCATCTCGCTTTGAGAAGCGCTCATCAATTCCAGCATACAGCTTCTTGCCCTTCGGGGGAGGGCCAAGAATGTGCCCTGGAAGTGAGTTCTCTAGGGTAGAAACAATGGTGGCGATGCACTATCTTGTGACACAGTTCAGGTGGAAGCTGTGCTTCAAAGATGAAGCTTACAAGAAGGATCCGAAGCCAACACCTGTTTTTGGATGTCCAGTGGAATTGGAGTTAAGGGACCCCCCTACAATGACTTATGATGCCTGAAATGATGCTTTGTCCTCCCATTCATGGTTCTATGTAAAGCCATGTTAGGCTGTGGTCAAAGCATTGTCCACCAAAACTAGGCCTAATAATAGTACTAGGATGATATGTTTTGTGGGTGCTTAGTTTACATCTACTGATGTATATAAACCGAAGGAGTATATATAGGTGTCACGTGTAAATAGTTTAGGTTTCTATGTTGTGATTGTGTAATTTCGCTAGCAAAATTTTAGGTATATCAGAACTTATTTCCAGCTTTATTGCAGTAAATCATACTTATTACCTCCCATTGTATATTTTGTTCCTTTCCTGTAACAAATTAGCTGACAGATTGTCTTTCAGCTTCGCGAGTTTTGACTGACAAATGCCTCCAGACCACACTAATGGAAGGGCCGAAAAACTAAACACATTTGGTTTTGTGGCGATGTTCAAGAGAGAAAGGGTCAAGAAACTAAGGGACACTTTTTTATGGCAAAGGAAATAATTTTGCCATTAATATTCTTAGAGAAAAGCTGAAAAATTGTAGGGAAACAATTTCGCTATTTTGTAAGGAAAGCCCCTTAGGGAGAAATTCGATGGGAAAGGCAGGGTTTTCTTGTAATTTTGGTGAGAACCATAGGGTAAGCTCCCTAACTTCTCTCAAATAGTTGAAAGACTGTTTGCTTGAGCAGTCGTGGTATTTAGGAAAGTTACTAGCAGCTTCTTCTCTCACTTACAAGCGGACCCCACCGATTAGCATCACGACATCTATCCAGTTCCTCTTCATGAGATTGTACTAGACACTTGGGGGCTTACAGGCCAGGGCGCTGTGGCCTGGGGGCTCGGCAGCTGGGGCATGGTGGCCTAGGGCTTGCTGGCCTAGGGCTCAACGCAGCCTGTGGAGATGAGGCCACTCCTAAACGAGTAGGAGCCAAGGATGGGAACATAGCGTGCTTGCCGAAGCTGGGGACCAAGAGCCCGTGGTCGCATTGGAGATCCAAGGAGGTGCGCTAGACATGGAGGACAAGGAGAGGTGTGCATCCAATCTCGCACGAAGCCAGGGATGGACCCTGCCCGCGTGGGAGCCCTCGTTCGTCCATCCACGTTGGGGTGTAGGACCTCGACCCTGATTTGGCGCTTGGGCTAGGCCTTTCCTATGTCGGTGGTTTGACCCAAATTGTCAAATAGGTGGGCTCCTCTCCTTGTCTCTCTTTTACGCCTTGTTGGAAGGCGTATTTCGGTACTCTCCTTGTCTCTCTTTTACGCTTGGTTGGAAGGCGTATTTTGATATTCAACTCCCCTGTATTTGATGTATTTCCTGCAATATGATGATTCTTCGAGTACAAGTGGAATTGGGTTAGTAGCAAAGGTATATGTGTATAGAAATATATAATCCTTCCCATTTTAGTATCAAGTTGGCGACATAAAATTATCGTTAAAGACACCCAATAGTATCAACCCGTGCGACTCGCGCCTCCTCTCTCCACCCGCGCCTACCATATTTGGGTAATTGCCTAGTCAAAAATGCAGAACGGTTGGAGATGACCTCTTTTTTCCTTTGCATTTTGTTTTCGGAGTTGGCAAATGACAGCAAATGCAAAAACAAATATGCACAACGGTTGGAGATGCTCTAAGTTTGCATTCAAATTACCCATAGATGGTATTATGAAAGATAATGTAAAGTAATGTAATTTGTACATAAGTTACCCACCTAAACCATTATACAAAATTAATAAAAATCTCTTAATCTACATGTCAAGATCCATAATTTAAAACATACATTAGGCGATACACAGGGGCAAAGTGAAGATGCGTGTGTCAATGGCAAAGTGAACACACGGGCGGTGGTGCTGCGGCCCGATGAGGCGATACAGCAGCAATCCTATACTCAGAGAAGATGCGTGTAGCACTCGGCGATGGGGTGATGAAGTCGATGCTGATGCCGGAATAGTTTGTGCAAGGATGATTGGCGTGGACGACTCAATCCTAATTAGTAATTGAGCAAACTAAAAAGATAAAGTGAGAGATTATGGTCGCAGCGGTGCGACTCGATCGGGCCGCGCAAGGCGCTTGGCGGGTTGCGGATGCGTGGAGTCGAAGGCGCCGACTCTTGTCGACGTGGTGGGGATGGGCAGATCCGCCCGACAGCAATGACATGCCAGACCTTACTGCCTCCATGGTGGGGTAGGGTCGGTGTGTGCGGCCGGGCTTGGCCGCCACGACAGCAGCAAGGGACGGGGCAAGATCCTGCAGCCTCCATGGCAGTGTAGGGTTAGGGCATATGGCCGGACTTGGCCGCCACCACAGCGGCAAGGGATGAGGCAAGATGCAGCATCCTCCATGCGAAAAAGATCAGGAAGGCGTTGATGGCAACATCCCAGCGATGAGCCTGGGGACGGCGCAGCAACAGCCTGACAATGTAGGGGAGATCCGATCTGGTGCACGATGACGACGACGGCAACCAGATGAACAGATTTTGCACCTAAAGAAGGACGCTGCCCCTGGCGGAGATCGATTTCTCCCCGAGGGCACGCGGTGGGGAAGGGAAAAAAGGTTGAATAGCCTATGCACTGATTATCACGAAGGAGAACAAAATTGGTGAAATTCTGGATAGGTGCGTGATTAATCGAAGAGTCCATAGGATCATATAGGCTGTGTTTGGTTGGGGGTTATTCGGATCCAGACTTCCTAGGGGCCAGGTTTCAAGTTTTTGGTGGCTTGCATAGGACTGGGAGCCTGGCTAGCTAGAGTTATCTGTACTAATCTCGCCTGACTTGAGGAGAACGACCAAATCGGTCTTTCAAACTCATCTTGTGGCGTCACTACTACACAACAGGGATATTGTATCACTTTGTTGTAACATATTCATCAATGTGTTACAGTAAAGTTTCATAGTAACACAAAATAATGTGTTACGAGACTTCGGTTGTAACACAAAATAGTTTGTCTATAAAAATGTGTTACTAAAACTAATTATAGTAACACAAAATTAATGTTACAGGAAAAGTGTTACAAAAGTGTATTATGTTGTAACACATAAATGGAACATATAAAATGTGTTACAAATATATGGCCAATAGTAACATAAAATAATGTTACGGTCAAAGTGTTACAAAGATTTGTAGAGCAATCCTCCCCAAGACTCTTCATTTTGCTCACTCGCACTCGCTTTCTAGCGGTTGTGCGCAAGCGTCACCGTGCGGATAAAACACACCATCGCATCAAGCTCCCGCTCTCGCTTTTCCCAAGCGAGAAAATTGCATATTTCGGACAGCAATCGTCATGCTTTGCGGTTTTGGGACTCCAGTCTTTGAGGAAGTGTCGGGCGGTTACAAGCCAAAAGTGCGCACTTTCTTAGGAAAAAAATAGGTAAGAGATACGCCCTTCTTATTCTTAGGATTAGGGGAAAAGGTTAACAAATGTGTGCGTCTTAGAAAAATGTGCGCTTCTCTTGTTGAGGAGTGTACTAGTAAAATCCATACATCTTGGAGATACAAATTACCAAAAAATTCTGCCCTATTTCTATACATTTTGCGATCGTGTGGTTTGGCAAGTTCTATAATAATAATAAGTTTTATTTATATAAATAATCAAAATTACATCAACAATCATGGAATGGGCAGACCTCGACCATACATTAAAAAAAGTAAACTGAAAGAAACTTGACGTTGTGAAATAAAAAAAGGAAGTCAAGAAAATTATTATTTTTATAAAAGGAAAAATCGTCTCCCATGACCCAAATATAGCGAGAGATCCAACTTCCTACTACCAGCACGCGTTCTTTACGGCCGACGCCGCCGCACGTCCCCGTCTTCTCGCACCGCGAGAACTGCTGCGTCGTCCGCCCTCGTCTCTCGGCGCCTAGGTCAAAGGTAACCCCCACCAGCCTTGCCGATCCCATCTCCCGGCCACCGTGGCCCCATCCCCGACGACGTTGCCGCTGATCCACCGCATGCGGCCGTTCGGCCCTCGAACAGGGTCATGCGTGTCCTCAGCGCTCTCCTGTGTCCCACGAGTTCATTAAGGTAAGATGAATCGGCTATCAATCAACAGAGCACCCCTTCTCGGATTACTTTTGATGTAGTGTGCGTGCAGGCCACTGGATTCAACTGGACCGCGATTACTTTTGATGTAGTGTATGCAGTGTGCGTTCTCCGATCTCGGTAACTGCACATCGAATTTCTTGCGTACTGATGGTGTAGTAGGGCAGCTAATAAGAGTTTCTTCTACTTAGGTCACACCATTTTCCTGTGTTTTGATTTGATGGATCGTACGTAGTTGTGTGACAGCAATGAACTAGAACAGAGCGGGCACATAGTGGCATTAGAAGTGACAAATTAAAAACCCAAGGTGAAATTAGACTTTTAGATTTATCCAATTTGATATTTTCAAATGAATTGGTTCCCAATATACAATTTAGGAGATGATTTTATCTAGTATTGTTATCTGTGTTACATCCAACTTAATTAAAATGATCTACAGTTTTGTAGTACCTTGCTGAAATTTTCTATAAATTCTTTTTTGCAAATTCGTGAGAAAAAACCAATAGAATAATTTTGTACTATAAAGAATAATTAATTTTTAATCAAATATGAATCATATAGAATATTTCCACTCTGATTGTTTGACTCCAACATAAATGAATGATAGATATAGAGTTAATATGTCATCCTCTTGACCTTCAAATTGTTATTATGCTCTGAACAGTAGTGTTATAAACATATAAAGTTAATATGTCATCCTCTTGAGCTTTCTATCTGAACCGTAGCACTTTACCGGTTCTGAAGCTCCAAGTTCAAATAACATTACAGATATGCAGTTAAGTCTAATTGTTACTACTCTGTTATCTTTATTCTTTTTTTCCTATTAGTGTGATATTTTATTTAGATTGTGCAACCATGACAGTGGATAATTGTACCATAAAATTTGAATGTGATGGGGTTGCTGGAGAGAAACATGTGCAAATGAAAAGGAATCGAGATGAGATATGCTACTACAAGAAGCTGAAGCAGAGGCAATCTTTCAACGACGCCATGATAACGATTCTAGATCGACAGAGGTAAGTGACGCCCATGCCAAAGGAGTCTCAATTTCTAGGCCTTTGATTTTTGTATGTTCAAACTACCTAATTTGTAATGTTACAATTTACATTTCCTTTGCAGGTTGAAGTGACTAATGATTGAATTCCCACATCCATGTGCACAAAGAATGGAAGAAGGAATGCACTTCGTGAATCATAGCTAGTTCTTAGATTTTTTTCTTTCTAGTATGGACTATTTATGTTTGCTCTCTAGAGCCATATAGTCATGTACGTATACTATGATTTGATCTGAAAACAAGCACAATATATGAGATCATCCTATGATATGTGGATCTTGCTAAGATTATTACAATATATGTGGTTTTGTTATTTTGCAAAGTGTCATGTTTGTGTGATTCTACAATAATCTGTGTGCCACAAGTATTGGCGAAATAAATATTTGTTTCATAATTACGAATATGTTACTGTAGATATAAACGAGTGTTACTAGATTATTGTCGAGTGTTCCATACTATGCTCTAACCGAAGTGTTACTAGAACTAAAAAAGGCGTTACAACAGACAAATATTGTAACACTTACAAGTGTTCCGATAGATAAATAAATATGTTACAAACTATTTGTTCTACTATAGTGTAATGTGTAACTAGAGCCAAAAAAAAGTGTTACAGAAATATCATTGTAACACTAAACAAATGTTCCTATAGACAAGTAAATGTGTTACAATAAACCAGTTTATAGTAACATGGCCTATTGGAACACAAACAAAAATGCGTTACTAACAAAGCTAGTAACACTTTTACCAATCTATAGTAACACAAGTTGGTGTTACGATATCCCTGTTGTGTAGTAGTGCGTGGTGCTAATTCGGTCAGCCTCCGTGACGCCCGAGCTAATCGGTCTCAGGCCGCGCCGGCGCTAACAAATGGAGTACCCGTTTCCTCTGATTGCTTGCTTGCTTGGTGCCCATCGTGTGTTTTCCATCGATTGGTGACGAAGATGGCACGGTAGCAGGGCGGTGGCATGCCCTTCTCCGTGACGCCGTTGTTGCTTCCGTTGCTTGCCTTCGTACTACCTGCTGCTATGTGTCGTGACGCCGGCATGCCGCTGTGACCTACTGTTGTATGCCCTAATTGATGCCCGTCACTTGTTCGATGAAATGCTTCTAAGAAGGTAACTCTACCAACTCGATGAAAGAGGTGACTATAACAAAACAGACCAATTTACCAAACACATTGTAAGGCTAGCCAGGTAAGGCTAGCCAGGTTAGATTGTACAGACAACCAAACAAATAGGTCTATTCTAGCTTAGTTTTGCTAGCCATATAAGAAGCAAACCAAACACAATAGTTGTGCTGATGTATTACTAGTGGTGCCCAATCTCCGTGCCTACAAGTAAGGCAAGGATCCTGTGCATTAAGACCAAATTGCTTACACACTAAACCGAAAAAAAAAAGCAAAGGCAATTGTTTTTCGTGGTTCCTCGGAATGTAAGAGCTTTAGCTCGTTTTCTGATGATTGTCAGCTTGTATGGCATTTCATTAGAACTCTTGTCTTTTCAAAGGACATATAGTTAAGATAAGGCAACAACTGAACAGGCAGGATCTTTTTTTCTTCTTTTTCGTGCAAATTAATTTTGCCGGAAGCTAAATTACAAGGACTGAACTCAAGCGAAATTTGTTAGGATAAATAATTCCATGAGAATTTTTATGGTGCTTGGGTGGAACCACTAGTTCCTCCCGTCAATCAACTCTTGACCCGGTTCCTCCCCCTAATTATAGTTAAGGGTAGTACTTTTGCTAATGAATATCCCAATCCACAAATGACTTCTCCTATCGAAATCCAAGAACTCCTTCGCCCTACAATTCCGCCGCCGAGGCACCAGGTGAGCTGCGCTGCCGATCCTCCTCCTACCCTTCTCCGCTCGCCTCGCTCTGCCTCCCTACACAGCTGCGCCCCAGGCGGCCTTCTGCTATTAGTATCACCATTAGCTTCCTGCGATTTCGTCTTTCTTTGTGTGCCTACGCCGGCGGTGTATCGTCCGACGAGTACTCCACTCCGCCACGACGAGTGCGAGGAACAGCAGCTCGCCGCCGGTGATCATGCGTAAGCTTGACATCGGCGCTGCTAAACCTCTTCAACTGACAGACATGCGTACGTAACTGTGCAGGGAGAGTTTTCAGAATGATGGGGGCAGGGATGAACCGGTGTTAATTAATCGACATTTTTTTTTGTTTGGCCGCTCGTTTTGTTTTCTGAATCGGAGAAGAAGCAGAACGTATACGCCAAAGTATTATGATACCCTTTACACATTAGTTCCGGGTCCACATATCTTCCGGTTCTGGACCACAACTTTAGTTCCATCAATCTAGTTCCTCCTAGTTTTGGACCGTCAAATCAAAGGAAACAAACGGTTCACATCATTTCTAAGTATGGTAAAATATCTCTAATTCCATATGCAGTGGAATCACTTGCTGGCTGGCCTTTGAGCTAGTGTGTGTATTTCCCAGTAGCTTCGATCACTACGAGTAGAGGGAACGGAGAGGGTACAAGCAGCACTGCAGAGTGCAGCTACGTACTCTCAGATCGAGACCGGGGTCAAGTGAAACTGTCAGCAGAGACGACAAATGGAGTTCGGCACTTGTTGTTTTGGATGGAATCTTTGCAAAATTTTAGTCTCTCACCCACTACGTGTTGTACGGAAATCCAGCAAACAAAACAAAAATTTACTGTTTCCCAGCAACAAGTCGCAGCACGCGACTCCTTTTCCAAAAATTTTAGTCGCGTGCACGTTTGGCCCAACGAGTTCGACCCGTAAGAAGCTAGCGTCCCGGCCGGCACAGGCAACGGTATCCGAGGAGCGCAACGTGCATACAGCCATGACCAGCATTTTCTTGTTGCCCGTCCCAAAAAGGTTGTCCACACACGCGCGCTAACCAAGCTGCCCACAAGCTACTCAGGCGCTCACCTCTAGTGCTCACACAGTTTCCACACACTGAGAGACAGAGCAAGTTTTGCATTGCTCCTAGCTAGCTTGCCCACGTGCACCCAGAGGCCAGAGGGACATCCATTGTAACACACTGAAATTTACACACCTCAGAATGTCACTAAACAACACCAACAACAACCACACTTAACCAACTAATGATTTTGGCGGCATCTCCTTTGTATATAAGAACAACGGAAGCAAAATAAAAATATTATTCAAAGGAAAACTACACAGTACTTCAAATAGAAAGTGCAACAAACTCTCTTTAAACATCTAATTTCAAGTCTCACGAATATAACTAAATTATTTTATATTAAAACTTCAACTCTCTAAAATAAGAGTGTGTGTGATGTGCAGCTAATCCCGTTCCCTTCCAAGCAAACATCAAACACCTGGATTGAGTAAAGCAAGGGTGAGGTGAAACATCTCAGCAAGCGAACTTGTTTTGACAAGTTATTTAAACCACAAATTGAATTAAACATCAGTTTAACATGAGGATATAATATCAATATCAATGAATGACTTCTGATTTTGAACATAGCCAGATTATAAAGTTTCATAATAGCAAAGGCATAACACCTTTAATGTACTTTATAATAATATAGACATAAGACCTTCAACAAATACTTCCAAAATCCCTTCAATAATATACTTCTTGTGAATACATATGAATGCAATGCAAATGTCTCCTGCCTGCACACCCAACAAGGTGTGGAGCTGCATCCCATGATGCGTACCGGTACAGTCATGACCATAGGTCAAGACATTACTTCCAATGCCAATGAATGATGCAATGCACTTGGCACGCTTCAATAAACTTAATATACACCACCATGATACTTCAACTTCAACTTCAGAGTTGTGGACTAGCCACAAATACCAATATGTGATAATAACATCACCATAAATACTTAAATAATATCACAATTGATAAAGACTGAATAAATCAAGTTCATGTTTTGTATATTAGTGATAAGACATTCTTTTAAATAATAAGATATAGGTGATAAAAATAACAAGCCAAAATGGTAGTAAACCACCGCTACATTCACTTGCCTCAATACCGAAGAAGATCAAAGCACTAGCAACGTTCGAAGTGCTACCACCCGATGACAAGCAATATTCAGTACATGCACCAACATACAAGCAAGTATAACAACAAAAACCACTAGAGCGCCTCAAACCCGACATTCAAGCCTCTACCGTTTGTGCTACCGAACAAGACAGCAGCACCGACTCTTCTCTTTTTTGTAGAGTTCAAAATACAATTCCAAAAATTCTTAAAATTTACCAAATTATGTAAAACTCCATCATATATAATGTTCGTATTATAAAGTTTTTCATCGAGGTATCTAAGATTGCCTAATTAACCACGCAACATAACCGAATAAATCGGCGTCTAAAACTGAACATCAATTCTCAAAAATTCATAACTGAAGATATACTAATTCATTGAATACGAAATTTACCAATCTGGAAAGGTGAAGAAAAACCCTAAAATTTCTTTTAGATGACAAAATCAAATTAATTCATCTATATAGACCAAAACGGCATAGATCTAAAACTGTCCAGATTCTCATCACTGAAAAACTGACTGATTCAATAGGTTATATCTCCTAAACTATAAAGGCTATGAGGGTGATTCTAGTGTCCAAAGAAACATATCGAAGTTCTCAATAACTTTGTCTACAGGCGCAATATTTATTGAGGCCTCTAAGATGCCCTAAAGCAGCGACGAATACAAACTGTAGAATCTGTTGGGTCTCAAAATGCGGGCAAGATTGATTTCGGGAATTACTCCAACTAAACCCCTCCTAAAGACGTGATTCGATCCATGGAACTTGATCCAATGAAGAGATTAGGATATGAAACCTCACCTAGATCAATCAGTACGAGTATGACGACGACCCTTGGGCTATACTTGTCGCTACGATGGCCTCGTCCTTCCGATGGAAGAAGAATGGCACGACGACGGCGACGCAAACCCTAGTCTCTCCTTCTCTTCTTTTCTTTCTCTTTTCTTCCTTTGTGAATGGCAGAGGAAGGGGCGGCGGCTGTGGGCAGTAATGCCGTAGCTAGGGTCGAGGGAGAGAAAAAAACACGGTGGAGAGGCCCAGTACGACTCGGTCTAGGGAAAAAGGGTGGTTGTCCGGTACTTTAGCGCTGCTAAAGTACTTCATTTTTATTTTTTTATTTTGTTTTCTTTTTTTCTTAGGCATCACGGTCTCACCCCCTTAAAAGAATTCGTCTTCGAATTCCGCTGCATCTATGATAGAAACCTACAAAAACATATAAAAATACATGGCCAGGAGGTGGAGACCGGTTCCAATTGGAAAATGGAGGCCACGCGGTACTATAGCGCCGCTACAGTACCCCTTCGTTTTTTTTTTTTCTTAATTTCATTTACTTTGGACTGGGTGTTACGAGTCTCTCCCCCTAAAAAAGAATTTGTCCTCGAATTCCGCCATATCTATGACAGAAATGTATAGGAATGTAAATCGCATTAAACTTTATAGGACTCACCGGTCTCAAGGAATTCAGGATACTCCTTACGCATCTCCTCCTCCAGCTCCCAAGTTGCTTCACGTTTACGATGATTTGTCCGTAGAACTCTCCCATATTTGATAATCCTCATCCTTAGTAAACGATCTTATGATTCTAAGATACGCACTGGGTGACACTTCACAGTCAAGTCCTGCTCCACCTGAATCGACCCTAAGTTGATCTTATGCTTGGGATCCCACAAATACTTCCTCAACATAGAAGCATGGAATACATTATGAACTCCCTTCGTAGACTCAAGAAACTGCAAGCGATAAACCAAAAGCTACCAACCTAGGCTATGATATCAAAATGTCCAATGTACCTCGGACTAAACTTCCTAGTAGTACCAAGCCGAACAACACCCTTAGTAGGTCATACTTTGAGAAGAACTTGATCACCCACTTCCAACTCAAGATCTCGCCTTCTTATCATTAGCATAGCTTTTTTGGCGGCTCTGAGTGGCCAAAATATTTTGGTGTATCTCTTGCACCTTTTCAATTGTCAGTTTAATCCACTTGGACCAATCAAAGACCTCTCCCCAATGGATCCCAATGTAGTGGTGCGATACATCTCCTACCATTCGAAACCTCATGTATAGTTCCTTGTTTATCCTAGTTTAATGAAAGCTAGATGATTCCCCTAACTGCCTATCCATGAAAGGACAAAATCATATAAAATGTCCTCCAAAGCCTAGTTAGTACACTTAGACAGAACATCGTCCTAAGAGTGGAAAGCAACACTCATGGAAAGTCGCATTCCCATAGGGCTTTGCAAACTCATTAAAACAATTTGGAGTCTTGATCTAAAATGATAATTTTGACATAGCAAGCAACCTCACAACCACCAATAAGCACAAGGGAACCAAGTCTATGATGAAACTAATGGTCTTCATTGGAATGAACTGCATTGACTTTGTGAGTCGTTCAATATCCACTTATATAACATCCCTACCCCTAGAATAACAAGGTAAACTAGCCACAAAATCCATAGTAATATGCTCCATCTTCCATTCTAGAAGCTGCAAGTAACCATCACCTGCTAGCACCCATCACAAGCTGCAACTTACTAAGGATTATCAACTTTAGTCCACTTCCACCCAAAACTCTGCTTTAAACCTCAAATACGTCTTAGTCTCACTTGGAGCCCTTAAAATTACATCTTCACCTCAGCTTTCTATGGGACACATAGGTGACCTCTAAAATTAATGGTTCTATTGACCTCCATTCTAAACTGCATGATTTACCTACTTCAGTGCGATCAACAACCGCCTGACACAAGTGATCTTGCAACTGAGCCACTCACACATTCTCACACATTGATGATTAAATCCATAATTGGATATCCTCACATGCAACACTAACATAACAAACCCACGTGAACAAGGTCACCAATCAATGTCACTGATGCTTTAGGAAAACAATGTTTCTACTAATAGCATCTACAACCTTTCTAGGATGATATTAAATACTCAAATCATAACTTTCTACTAATAGCATCTACAACCTTTGTAGGATGGTACTAAATACTCAAATCATAACCCTCAATCAACTCTAGCCACCTCCAAACTTGAGACTCGGGTGGTCTATAAAGATGTCACAAGACTTAGCAAAGATAATGTCTCCTAATCTCCTACTAACTCCAAATCATGTGCAGGATAATTCACCTCATGCTTCGACCATCTAGAAGCATAGGAGACCAATACACGAGGCATCCATAAGCTTGCCAGTCTTGGCTACAACAAAAATAAAATGGGAGCATTCACCAATTTCTCCTTGAAAGTTCAAAAGCATTGCCTCACACACTACAATCCAAACAAAGGTGCATGCTTCATCGATAACTTCATCATGGGCTTTGCAACAGTAGGAAAGTCTTGAACCAACCAAAGTAGCAACCAACAAGTCCAACAAAAACTCTAAACCTCCATGGCAGTAGTTGGTCTCTACCACTCCACCACAAAATCAACGTTCTTAGGATTGATAGTAATAGTATCCTAGTTAGAATACTTCCCTAAGGAAAGAAACCTCAGAAAATTCTTCTTAATGGCACAAAAATATATCCTCTCTTACTATACAATCTTATTGTATAAGAATGGATCATCATCAAACTTCCAAAGGGTAAAACTTAACTATGTGAGAGAATAGCATAACAACAACACATGCTTGCCAGCACTAGCATTCTAACTTCTAGAACAAAGTGGAAAAAATGGTAAATCTCCTCCAAAACCATCAAAATAGAAACTACTAAAGAAACACCGCATATGCATTCACTAGGGTACCACAACTATTCGGTATTATACTTTATTCACTTGTAGATTCTAACCACAAGAGCTCACATCACCATGGAGTCAAACTGTTATGGCATCACATCATGCCAACAATACTTCACTACAAAGTGTAGCCAATCGCATAGCAAACATCAATCCAAACAACCTACTTTAGAATCCTTGGCTTGACCTTCTCATCGAGAATCTAAGAAAAAAACTATTCATACCTCCATTACAACCTAAAACTTCAAGATAAGAAGTAGCTTCACTTTTAAGCTCCACTTAGTCCATGAGAGCAAGTAGTAGGAACAAGAAAAATACTTAAATCTCAACAAGAATGACCAAGTGATGCTAGAACAAGAACTCTAACATCCAAGCCAACAGAATGCCTTCCCTTGATAGGAGCATTATTCAACAACAACCACCATGAAACAACCACCAAAACTAACTTGTCCTTATAGGCACTAGCCTTGAAAATATATAAGCCATGAATCCTCCCAAATAGATCGCTAGCACCAAATTAAAAAATGTGACATTCAACTTGTGCGATTAGAATACGCGCCCACTATTTAATCATCTAAACCACTCTACTTCGCCATTGAGATTCACAACAAAGCCTTCAAGCTTGTTCGAACACATAGGCTAACCGAACATGACTACAAAACCTCTATGGCTCCAAGTTACATTCTATGCAACCATACTAACAATAAACACAACACTAGGCTTAAATGCTAGAAACCTCACAAAAATCCACTATTCAAATATACGCTCAAAACTAATACATAAAGTAAAGGCAAATAAATAAAATCATCATCCCATCAAGCACAACAAAGATACGGCTTCAAAATAGCAATTCAACCCAAACATTACTAATCATAGATAACTATCATGTTCTCTACAATAAAAAAACACATGATTGCATCTAACCTTCAGAACTACTTGTGTCCAATATGATCTACACAAGGTTACACCAACACCATAGGGAAAAATCTTACACTATTCTAGGGTCAAGCTTAAGCATCACAACATTTATACATAGGACAAGACACACAATGATCCACCAATCCGATATGTCGAGTGAAAATAGTTAGAGTGTACGGCATGGGGGCCAATCCACCCGTCACTCCACCATTTTCTTTGAATATGGATAGTTGGGTCACAACTATCTCTCAGGCAATCCTCACTTAGTAGTGCAGAAAAAGCATTGTGGGGGCCCTCCACTCCACCCCTCTGCACTACTAGACTACTCTATGGGTTTATAAAACCTTCTGCTATCAATAAAAATAAATATAACGATTCACATTTTTCACTACTCAAGCATTGAAAATTACAAAGCATTAAATGTGTAGTTACGAACAAACTTCATGATGACAAAACTACACAAGTATAAATTTGTAAGAGCAATAAATATGGATACACAATAATTTAAACATGTAAAAGATATGACATGGTCAATTCAAGACTATGTAACAAAGCAAAACAATTTGGACATGACTTATATTTAATAACAATAATGACACCCAACATAAACATCTAGGATACTTAAGCAAAAACAAACACCTCAATTTCAAAAAGCACACAGGATACAAACCCATACCCACCCAACATGTGCAAGTGTGTCATTTTAAATCATACTTTTTTCTTCACCGAGAATCTAAAACCGGAGCTGATACCAACTGTAACACCCCGAAATTTACACACCTCGGGATGTCACTAAACAACATCAACAACAACCACACTTAACCAATTAATGATTTTGGCGGCATCTCCTTTGTATATAAGAACAACGCCGAAGCAAAACAAAAATATTATTCAAAGGAAAACTATACAGTACTCCAAATAGAAAGTGCAACAAACTCTCTTTAAACATCTAATTTCAAGTCTCATGAATATAACTAAATTATTTTATATTAAAACTTCAACTCTCTAAAATAAGAGTGTGTGTGATGTGCAGCTAATCCCCTTCCCTTCCAAGCAAGCATCAAACACCTGGATTGAGTAAAGCAAGGATGAGATGAAACATCTCAGCAAGCGAACTTGTTTTGACAAGTTATTTAAACCACAAATTGAATTAAACATCAGTTTAACATGAGGATATAATATCAATATCAATGAATGACTTCTGATTTTGAACATAGCCAGATTATAAAGTTTCATAATAGCAAAGGCATAACACCTTTAATGTACTTTATAATAATATAGGCATAAAACCTTCAACAAATACTTCCAAAATCCCTTCAATAATATACTTCTTGTGAATACATATGAATGCAATGCAAATGTCTCCTGCCTACACACCCAACAAGGTGTGGAGCTGCATCCCATGATGCGTACCGGTACAGTCATGACCATAGGTCAAGACATTACTTCCAATGCCAATGAATGATGCAATGCACTTGGCACGCTTCAATAAACTTAATATACACCACCATGATACTTCAACTTCAACTTCAGAGTTGTGGACTAGCCACAAATACCAATATGTGATAATAACATCACCATGAATACTTAAATAATACCACAATTGATAAAGACTGAATAAATCAAGTTCATGTTTTGTATATTAGTGATAAGACATTCTTTTAAATAATAAGATGTAGGTGATAAAAATAATAAGCCAAAATGGTAGCAAACCACCGCTACATTCACTTGCCTCAATACCGAAGAAGATCAAAGCACTAGCAACGTTCCGAAGTGCTACCACCTGATCACAAGCAATATTCAGTATATGCACCAACATACAAGCAAGTATAACAACAAAAACGCACTAGAGCACCTCAAACCCGACATTCAAGCCTCTACCGTTTGTGCTACCGAACAAGACAGTAGCACCGACTCTTCTCTTTTTGTAGAGTTCAAACTACAATTCCAAAAATTCTTAAAATTTACCAAATTATGTAAAACTCCATCATATATAATGTTCGTATTATAAAGTTTTTCATCGAGGTATCTAAGATTGCCTAATTAACCACGCAACATAAATGAGAATAAATGCGGCGTCTAAAACTGAACATCAATACTCAAAAATTCATAGCGAAGATATACTAATTCAATGAATATGAAATTTACCTTTGGAAAGGTGAAGAAAAACCCTAAAACTTTCTTTTAGATGACAAAATCAAATTAATTCATCTATATAGTCTAAAACGGCATAGATCTAAAACTGTCCAAATTCTCGTCACGGAAAAACTGACTGATTCAACAGGTCATATCTACTAAACTATAAAGGCTATGAGGGTGATTCTAGTGTCCAAACAAACATATCGAAGTTTTCAATAACTTTGTCTACAGGCGCAATATTTATTGAGACTTCTAAGATGCCCTAAAACAGCGACGAATACAAACTGCAGAATCTATTGGGTCTCAAAATGCGGGCAAGATTGATTTCGTGAATTACTCCAATTAAACCCCTCCTAAAGACGTGATTCGATTCATGGAACTTGATCCAATGAAGAGATTAGGATACGAAACCTCACCTAGATCAATCAGTACGAGTATGACGACGACCCTTGGGCTATCCTTGTCGCTACGATGGCCTCGTCCTTCCGATGGAAGAAGAATGGCACGACGACGGCAACGCAAACCCTAGTCTCTCCTTCTCTTCTTTTCTTTCTCTTTTCTTCCTTCGTGAATGGCAGAGGAAGGGGCGGCGGCTGTAGGCAGTAACGCCGTAGCTAGGGTTGAGGGAGAGAAAAAAAAAACACGGTGGAGAGGCCCAGTACGACTCGGTCTAGGGAAAAAGGGTGGTTGTCCGGTACTTTAGTGCTGCTACAGTACTTCGTTTTTTATTTTTTTATTTTGTTTTCTTTTTTTTTTCTTGGGCATCACATCATTTCTAAGCATGGTAAAATATCTCTAATTCCATATGCAGTGGAATCACTTGCTGGCTGGCCTTTGAGCTAGTGTGTGTATTTCCCAGTAGCTTCGATCACTACGAGTAGAGGGAACGGAGAGGGTACAAGCAGCACTGCAGAGTGCAGCTACGTACTCTCAGATCGAGACCGGGGTCAAGTGAAACTGTCAGCAGAGACGACAAATGGAGCTCGGCACTTGTTGTTTTGGATGGAATCTTTGCAAAATTTTAGTCTCTCACCCACTACGTGTTGTACGGAAATCCAGCAAACAAAACAAAAATTTACTGTTTCCCAGCAACAAGTCGCAGCACGCGACTCCTTTTCCAAAAATTTTAGTCGCGTGCACGTTTGGCCCAACGAGTTCGACCCGTAAGAAGCTAGCGTCCCGGCCGGCACAGGCAACGGTATCCGAGGAGCGCAACGTGCATACAGCCATGACCAGCATTTTCTTGTTGCCCGTCCCAAAAAGGTTGTCCACACACGCGCGCTAACCAAGCTGCCCACAAGCTACTCAGGCGCTCACCTCTAGTGCTCACACAGTTTCCACACACTGAGAGACAGAGCAAGTTTTGCATTGCTCCTAGCTAGCTTGCCCTCGTGCACCCAGAGGCCAGAGGGAGATCCATGGACGCACTACCAAGAGTCATCACCAAGCTTGGCGAGCTGCTTGTTGGCGAGTACAAGCTGCAGAAGGGGGTGAAGGGGGAGATCAGGTTCCTCCAAGCTGAGCATGAGAGCATGAAGGGTGCCCTCGAGAAGGTCTCCAGCAAGCCGGTGGACCAACTTGACATTCAGGACAAGATCTGGGCTAAAGATTTGAGGGAGCTCTCCTATGATATAGAGGATAGTATTGATATGTTCATGGTGCGTGGCAAGGGAGACTCGTCCAAGCTGTATGGCATACCGAAGTTCATTGATAGAAGTGTGGGTTTGTTCAGGAAGGCTAAGTTTCGCCATGGCATTGCAAATGAGATAAAAGACATCAAGAGTCGTGTTGTGGAGGTGCACGAGAGGCGTCGCAGGTATGATGTTAACCTTGGTGTTGGCAATCCTGTCATAGCTACTGTGGTGGACCCACGTTTATTTTTCCAGTACATAGAGGCGAAAGAGCTTGTTGGTATGGATGAAACAAGAGATGAGTTAATCAAGATTTTGATGGAAGAGAGTGGAGTGCCCTTGCAGAAAGGAAAGACAGTTTCCATTGTTGGATTTGGAGGTCTTGGAAAGACAACTCTCGCCAAAGTAGCGTATGAGAAGATTAAAGGAACCTTTGATTGTTATGCTTTTGTTTCAGTGTATCAGAACCCAGACCTCAAGAAATTACTCAAGGGATTGCTCCATGAACTTTGCAAGCACATCAACGGAGAAACATTAGATGAGATGCAGGTCATCAATGTTGTTAGAGAATTCCTACAAACGAAAAGGTACGGAATCATTTATGCCATCAATTTATACATATGAACTTTATTTTACACCCTCCATTTGATAAAAATGTGTATGCACACTATGAGTGAGAAATGTTCAATTGTTCATGCATGTCCTTGTGAGAAAACAATATGCTTAAAGCTTTTTACATGTTTGGTGAGTGGAAATGAAATAGCAGTAATAACAATAATCTTTTGCAACGTGCAATTATTTTTTATTTGCAAAAGTATATTCTTAAAGGACAATTTTGTGTACATACTTGCTAACCGAATTGAACCTAACTATCTCAGCTTCAGTTGTTTGTAGCTTAATCCAATTGATTATAATTGTATTTCCCACTAGGCTATAGCTTTCACTAATAATTTACATTAATGTACAGGTACCTCGTAGTTATCGATGACATATGGGATATCTCAGCTTGGAAAGTGATTAAATGTGCTTTGCCTGATAATGGTCTTGGAAACATAGTTATTACAACTACACGTATTGCTAGTGTTGCAGAAGAAGTTGGTGGTGCTTACAAGTTGAAAGCCCTTTCTGATAATAACTCGAGCAAACTACTATACAGAAGAGTATTTGGTAATGAAAACTATGACAATACTGAAGACTTAGAAAAGTGCCCTGATGAGGAGCTGGCTGAAGTATCCAATAGAATACTAAAGAAATGTGCCGGTGTACCCTTGGCTATTATTGCAATAGACTTAGTCTGTTAGCTTGTAAAGCAAGAAATAAAATCGATTGGTATGACGTGTACCATTCTATTGGTTCAGGTCTTGAGCATAACCTAGATGTGGAGAACATGAGAAACATTCTGTCATTTAGCGATTATAATATGCCATCCCAGATGAGGACTTGCTTATTATACTTGGGTATGTTTCCGGAAGATTACGAAGTTAAAAAAGATCGTTTGATATGGATGTGGATAGCCGAAGGCTTTATCCAATGTAAAGAACAAGGGAAGAGCCTATTTGAACTTGGTGAGAGCTACTTTAATGAACTCATAAATAGAAGTTTGATCCAGCCCATATATGATGATTATGACATGGTATATGGATGTCGCGTACATGACATGGTGCTTGATCTTATCTGCTCCATATCAAGTGAAGCAAACTTTGTTACTATATTAAATGTTAAGGAACAAATGTCACCATCAAGTAAGCTTCGGAGGCTATCCTTTCAAAAGGGCAAGGAAGATGATTCTCTGACTCTAGCACAAAGGAGCTTGAAGCATGTAAGGTCAGTTATTATCCTGCAGTCGACCACTAGTCAAGTTCCAGCCATTAGCAGTTTCCATGTTTTACGTGTGTTGGATTTGCAAGATTGTGATCTTTCAAAAGGTTACAACCTGAATAAGTGCATTGGGGATCTATTTCACTTGAGGTACCTAGGACTATGTCACACAGGCATTGTGGAGCTCCCTGAAGAAATAGGAAACTTGCAATATCTTCAAATACTAAGTATCTGGGCAAATAGAATTTCTTGCTTGCCATCAAATATTGTTCAACTCAAACATTTAATGTGTCTGGACATGGACATTTCAACGAGGGTGCCAACAGGTATTGGAAGCCTAAGAAGCCTGGAAGAGTTGTCAGGTTTAAGTGTTGATAAATCCAACATAGACATTGTAGAAGAGCTGTGTCAGCTAACAGAATTGAGGGTACTCCAAATTCATTTATTGCACGACTTGAACAACAAGCTGGTCGAGTGCCTACCCAAGCTGCAAAAGATCCAAGATCTTAATATATGGGGCCGTGATAATAGGAGGATAGGTGGATTGGATGCTTGGGTCGCCCCTGGATGTCTCCGGCATTTGTTTACAAAAGGGAGCTACTGGTTCCAAATGTGGATGAATCCGTCGCATCTGCCGATCCTTTCCACGCTATCCATCTCCGTAAGGGAGGTACAGCAGGCCGATCTTGACATGCTCGGGAAGTTACCTGCTCTACACTCTCTATATCTGCTTGTGGACCATGAGGACCTCGGAATCCTTGAGGGGTTTGTCATTGGTGCTGCTTCGTTTGCATGCCTGAAGCACTGCGAGTTCGGTGGATTTGTTGGGCCTGTGATGTATCTGCAAGGAGCTATGCCGAGGCTTAGACACCTTAAGTTCCGGTTGTCCGTACGTGGGGCGAAAGAAATTGCCAGCAGCCATGGTGTTGGTCTCGACTTAGGCCTAGGGAACCTTACTTCGCTCGAGACGGCCAATGTTTTGGTTTCTGTTCAAGCGGCTAGCGATGAGGACGTGAAGCAATTGAAGGCAGCACTATAAACGGGAAAACTGTTGAAGGCAGTCACAGGTGTGCTACTCGACTCTATGTACCAGCATATAGTTCTGAAATCCATTCATCCTTTGGTAGTTTCCCCTTGTTTCTAAATTTCTTTTCTTCTGCTTGGATTCTACTGCCTTGGTTTCAGATGGCAAATGATGGTTTGGCAAAAGGATTTCGAATTGTGCAGCAGCAATACATTTGAGTCAGCCAATGGGCCACACATAAAAAGGTGAAAGTGCGCAGGCGCCTACAAGTGTCTTTATTGCCTTTTCGCCATATTCCTCTTTTTCAAAACGACTTGAGTTTTCCAGTTTCATTCTGTTATTGAGGCTCAGTTCATTTTCCTCTTTTGCAAAACGACTTAAGTCCTTCCTGGCCTGCTGATGAAGCTTTAAGACAATGTTACCTAGTTTCGAGCACCAAGACAATGTGGTCATCCGTGCAGAGAAAATATGACGGCCTGGCCAGAGTGGCGATCCAGCAAACCTAGAACAAAGCGTAAGGCTATTCCAGTGATAGTGTGGTGCTTAGATTCCACAAACAATTCCCTAAAAAAAAAAAAAGATTCCACAAACCAAAGTACCTGAAATTACAGTGAAGGGAGTGTACCAGTCGAGTGCAATAAATTGTTAAAGCTGCTTCGTAAAGCATTTTGTTTTCTTGTGAATGTACATATGAAACAAAAGTTATTTGTAAGAATCTACGGGCATGTAGAATGTTTGACAAAAAGAAAATGATGTTGTTTTTAAACCATTTTGCTGCTTCTGTGCGATCTAGAGTAGTTTGAGTTGGTGAGACGTCACAGCATAAATGCCAGTACGCATGGCTGCTGGTTTCTGTTTTAAGACAGCTGATGATATAGCCGGTACACTCTATTTCTGTACGTGTGCTCTGTTATATGGTACTTCACCGCAAACCTTGGTTAGGCTTCGGTGATCTGTTCTATGCATATGGTACATCCTGCAGGACAGCCACCTCTGCTCCCGTGGTGACCTGGTGATAACGAATTTCTGTTGTCCACTTATTAAAATAAGAGGTTTGATCCGGTGCTTGGAAGGAACCACCGGTTCCTCTATGTGAAACTTTTATCAGCCATTTGATTAGAAAGAATAAATTAAACATAACTGGGGAAAGTAAAGTTGGCCCTCAGAGGACACATGCCCTCACAACATAACTGAAGTTAATTAAGGGCACGTTAGTCATTTTAGTGGATCCCTCTGCGCTCAAACTGAATGCAGCATGGATCTGCAGGAAGCCGGGAAGATACTTGCAGCTCGCCTGCAAGCAGGCATGGGCGCACGGCCACGGATGAGCAACAGGAGAAGAGAAAATTACACTGGATATTTGACAACCTGTTGATCATAGATGCCGTTAAGTACACAGCACAAGAGAGTCCTTTTTTTTGCAACAAGATTACGGATAAGGGCAGTAGGGTTATTGTGCAAACAGTGACCTCACGCTCTGTTTCTTTGATCTGATGCTCTGTTTGCTCTGAGCAGGCCGGTTGCTCTGCAAACAGGTTCAGCTGCTGTTTGCTAGGTTTCAGTGACCTGATGCTCTGTTTCCTCGACGAACAGCAGCTGAAGCTTCTCGTACTCTGTTCCTCCACGCTTTCAGGGGAGAATCATTCCGAAACCACCTTGACAAATGCAGCATTTCCTTGCGCAGCCGTAGCATTCACAATGGCGCAGTTTGTAGCGGTAGCACTGACAATGGCATAGTATTTTAAGTTTTTAACCAGCAATAGAGATCAAATTATGCACTGGAAATTGAAGATTTCTGGAAAAGCAAAACATTAAACCTTTTTGAAAGAAAATAATGAGAAACCAAAACATAGTTTGGTCTGCCGTGAATTTTGCATCTTCCGTTAGTAATCTTTACCACCATCATCAATTTGATCAAGTGGAGCTATAAACGTGGATATTGAAATTTACAATTTGGGAGGGGCGACCAAGATGTGATTGCACAAATTTTTCAGTGGAAACGTATGGAGATGGTGTACCACTAACAGCTCTCATTTGTCCGTCTTTGAATTGTAAACTTTATACTCCGAGAAAAAAATAAAACTGCACCTGCTACCCGGACGACACGGCAAAGGCTTACATCAACACTACATAAGAATGTTTTTTATAAGGTGGCTAGCCTTGTACCGGAGCTGGTCCGAAACTGAACGTGCTGACGAGACAAGAGCCCACTTATACAGATCGAAGATAGATTTTTCTGAAAGTGCGGCAGCTTGCAACAAATGCATAGCCAAACTCATAAGTTAACACAATGGGCCACTGAATGCTTAGTTGGATTGATGTGACCGCTTTAGAAACTAAATCAAAGGCGGTCATCTTTTTTAACTTCCAACTTGCCTGGCAGTCTGATTTTAACTACAAATTAGGAAACCGTGTACCCAAAACCTTCCAACTATTGAACCTGAAGAAATTTAGTTATACAGATTGCTTTAAATGTGGTTTTCTGTTTTCTAGAATTAATTACATGACTAGCATAATTTTTGACGTCCTTATTGTTTCAATACGAGTAGTAAAACAACAGGTACGGAAATAAATAAGTTTCAAAAATGGGATTGACCAGCACAGTTGGTGAGCGTGGGACGAAGTATATATGATAGGACGACAAGCGAAAAGACGAATAAACTAGCTAGTGGATGCCGCCTAGCTCTATTTTAACTTAGCAGAAGCACGATTTCGCTCTCCAAGCTAACACGGATCAACACAAAACGACACCTTGCTGCCGGCCACGTACACCAACTCCATCCAGGCCTTGCTTCCTAGCAACTTCGACCTACCATTTTCGTTTCTATACTAGTACTAAGCTTGACTTTATTAATTCAGCATCCTAATAATTAATCAATAACTCAGCCCTTAATCTCACCAGCTGGGCTGTAATATCCAGGAAAAAAATAATTTAATGCCTTTTGGACTTAATGTGCTTATAGAAGAGGAAAGAAAGGCCTAATTGGAGTCCAGTCTAGAGAAGGGGAGGGAGAGGTGGAAACGCACGTAACCCACATCATTACTGTTGCCGGCGCTAATAGCGGATCGCTCGATTTCAGATGCGTTCTCGTCTCCTCGAGGAGCATCGCTTGCAATTGGCGCCATCGAGAGGTTGGTCTACTGGTCGCTGCTATCCGGCGTGGACTCCCTTCTCTTTGATGCCCACTGCCCTCATCTAGTTCTGCTATTCTAGTCCTGCAGATCGTTGCTGCAGAACTGAACGGCATCAATTAGTTACCGGTGGGAGACAGTTAGGTCACGAAGGGGGCTGGAGTAGCAGCAAGCAAGGTACGAGTAGTGATCTCCATTAGGTGATTTACTATATACAATTGTTTTGCCTGAAGTCTCTTGGTGTTGGTCGCTTTGCTGTCTTACGTAAAATTGAGGATCAGTTCTGTCAGGAACCTACAGTTTGCATAGGTTTTTAGTCCCGTCAGTGTTAATCGGATTCAGTATATTTTTCTTTGTGCTTCACTTGAATACTGAATCAGGGATTCAATAGTCAAGATTATCCTTAGTTGTAGTTTATATGCCAACTGTATCAGAAGAGCAGTCAAGGATAAATACGCCAGGCGTTAAGGAATTTCGAAATGGTCACGTTGCAGACTGATTCAGAATTGGATGGTTTCTTTGTGGCTTGAATTAAAAATAGTATAGGACCAAATTAAATTTCGTGGTGAATACAAAAGTCGTAGAGAATTTTATGCAGATGTTTTTATTGTGCTTAGTCATGGTTTTCTCTATTGTATAAAAATAGTTAAGAAAATAACAAATGGTCTCACTGCAGTGTGTTCGGTTGTATTGTTCATATTTGTTTTTATCTTCTACTACAGAAAAGCTAGTCCATAATCCTGAAGATAAAGCTGAAGTATCATTGGTGGTGTATGTTAATACTATTGCAACATGCCAAGTGCATTGCATCATTCATTGACATTAGAAGTTATGACTTGACCTAGGTCACGACCGTACGGTACAACATCATGTGATGCAGCTCCTTGGATGTGCAAACAGGAGACATTTGCATTGCATTCATAAGAAGTATATTATCGAAATGATTTTTCTATGTTATTATGAAGCTCTCTATCATTTGACTATATTCCAAATTGGAAGTCTATCATTTTATTTTGATATCATGTCAATTGGAAATTCCATATTAAATTAATGTTTAATTTAACTTGTGGTCTAAATAGCTAGTTAAAACAAATTTACTTGCTGAGATGTTTCATCTCACTATTGCTTTACTCGCTCCAGGTAATTGATTCTTGCTTGGAAGGGAAGGAGATTAGTTGCACGTCACACACACTCTTCTTTTAGAGTCCTCAAGTTAATACAAAATAATTGGTTATTTTCATGACTTGGAAGTAAATATTTAAAGAGTGGTTGTTAAACTTTCTCGTTAGAGTACCATATATTTATGTTAGGATATTTGTTAATGCTAGTTTTTCTTATGGATGATATATTTGTTTTGCTTCCGCGTTATTCTATATACAAAGGAAATGCTGCCAAAATCATCATTGGCTATGTGCAGCTGTTGTCGGTGTTTTTAATGGCATCTCGGGGGTCTGTAAGTTCCGGGGTATTACATGGGCACTCACCTCTCAGCACACTTCACATTGCAGACTTGCAGCGAGTGTGCCATTTAGCGACTGGCAAGCAGGCGACTGGTCTGGGCGATTCAGCCAAGAGCACCGGCTGAAATCGAAAAACTGGCAGCATCTTGATACGCATCCTGCAGCGATCGGTGCGTCCTACTAGCTCACTTTCTGTCTGTCTTTACCGTTCATCACCTACAAAAATGCTCGTGTGCATTCTAAGTCGTTTGTTCATCGCCCTTACCTTGTTGATTGATGTCATGCAATCCTCTTACTCCTCATGTTTGTCCTTATAGATCGATCCATGGAGATCGTAACTGGGGCACTGCCGAGCGTCATCACCAAGCTCGGTGATCTCCTCGTCGGGGAGTACAATCTGCAAAAGAGGGTGAAGGGAGAGATCAGGTTTCTCAAAGATGAGCTTGAGAGCATGAAAGGTGCCCTAGAGAAGCTCTCCAATGTACCCGCAGACCAGCTTGACGTTCAGGAGAAGATTTGGGCCAGAGATTTGAGGGATCTGTCCTATGATATAGAGGATGGCATTGACACATTCATGGTGCATGGCAACGGCGATGAGTCAATCAAGTTGCATGGCATTAGGAAGTTCATTGACAGAAGTGTCGGTTTATTGACAAAGGGCAAGATTCATCATAGGATTGCTACTGAAATAAGAAATATCAAAAGTCGTCTCATAGAGGTGCATGAGCGGCATCACAGGTATAAGGTCAACCTTGATACTAGAAAGCCTATCACTGCTAGTGTGGATCCTCGTATATTCAATCAGTACACAAACGTGAAAGAGCTTGTTGGTATTGATGAGAAAAGAGATGAGGTAATCAAGCTTATGATGGAGGAGAATGGAGTGTCTATGCAACATGGCAAGATAGTTTCAATTGTTGGATTTGGTGGCCTTGGAAAGACAACTATTGCTGATGCAGTGTATCAGAAGATTAGAGGACAATTTGATTGTTGTGCTTTTGTAGCAGTGTCGCAAAGTCCCAACCTGAAGACAATTTTCATGGGCTTACTCAAAGACCTCAAAGACCTCAATAATGTTATCAATGAAGAAACATTGGATGAAACACGCCTCATCAATGAACTTAGAGAATTCCTTAAAGGAAAAAGGTACGAAAGCACTCCTGCAATCAATTTATAAATGCGAAGTTTTTTTTATGACCACCAACAATTTATGTCGTCCGGTCCATTACTAATGGTAAGTGTACTCTGTACACACTGCTAGTGTGAAATTTGCATATTGTACTTGTTGGGGGCACGAGTGGAATTGGCCACCCCGTCCCCTCGGATAATGTGCGCCTCTTGTGTTTGATGTACGCAGGCACGGCCGAGAGCGCGGGCAGGCGCGCATTCGGCATCGACGCCAGGCACCAAGACGGAAACCCCGATAGCGCGGGAAGGCGCGCATTCGGCGTCGACGCCGGGCTCCGGGACGGAAATCCCGATAGCGCTGTAAGGCGCGCATTCGGCATCAACGCAGGGCGCCAGGACGGAAACCCCGATAGCGCGGGAAGGCGCGCGTTCGGCATCGGCGTCGAGCGCCGGGCGGAAGCCCCGATAAGCGCGGGCAGCGCGCGTCGGCATCAACGCGGGCGCCCGGGACGGAAACCCCGATAGCGCGGGAAGGCGCGCGCGTTCGGCATCGGCGTCGGGCGCCGGCGGAAACCCCGATCGCGCGGGCAGGCGCGATTCGGTACGAGCTGGACGCATTCGGCGGCCCGGCAGAAGAAGAACCCGGATGTGCGCTGGTCGGTGGTTAGCCGGCAAAAGTGGGCCCTCGGGCCATTTACTTGTACGCCTGTGTCGGTTATTCCCTGTACATTGAAATTAGGGTTGCCGGGGCATTCTTGTACTAAACGCAACACAACCTCCTATAAATACACCCTTCGGGGACGTTGAAGGGGACACACCGGACTCCGTGCGTTTTAGCCGGAGGACTTGGTATACAAGGTTTGCGTTGTTTATTTCGTATTGTAATTCCGTGTTTTCTAGTTCTTTCCAGTTTCGGTCCTTCAGGGGGTGCAACCCCAAAGGGCAGAAACAACATTGGCGCCCACCGTGGTTGGCGCACGGACTTGTCATGCCACCAAAGGGAAAAGCTAGAGGTTCGGTTGTCGGAAAGCCAATGCCATCCGTGGAAGAGATTGTTCCTTCAAGCGCAAACGGCTCGGATCCGCCACACGAGCTCACCGCATCGGGATCGGCGGTTCCTCCGCCGATCCCGGCTCTTCGGCAAAAGCGGATCTAGCTATCGAGGACAACGTAATCGGGTCGGGTCGCCGGAGTGCGGGATCAACCGGCGAGGGGGTTGTCGTCGGCTGAAGTGGGCTGCGACGCGAGGTCGAACCGGAGCCCGAAGCCCGAATGCGATGGACGAGTTGATGCTACGAGAATTCCAAGCTCCTAAAGATCTTTGGATGAGCACACTTCAAGAATTGAAGAACTAAAAGCGTATCGGGATCGGCTACGGGGAGACATTGAAGCAAGAAACAGAATATCGGCAACTCAAGTGGCGGTCGACCAAGCGGCCGGGGAGGCGTAAAGGTTACGGCGGGAGATTCGGGCACTCGGCGCAAGGGCCAAAACTAAAAGTGAAGTCGGGTACACAGGATCAGCCGGGCAAGGGATATCGGACTCGGTTGACATGGCATCCCCGTTGTCCCGAAGTGCGAAATACCCATGGCCACCCGGATACAAGCCTAAGATCCCGCCTTTCAACGGCAAATCTAATCCAAGAAGGTTCATATCAAGCTATGAGGCGCAATATATTCGGCGGTGGCAACGAAGCCTTGTTGGCCAAAACTTTGATTACGGCCATGCAAGATGTGGCGCACGACCGGTTCATGTCGTTGCGTCCCTTATCCATCCGGTCATGGAAACGGGCGAAAGAGGAGTTTGTTGGCAGCGTTTCGGGGCCTTCGGGCCGACAAGAAAACCATTATGGACTTGCTCACTTTGCATCAACCGGACGACGAGCCAATGGCTAAGTACCTGGAACGCATCATCCAAACGCGGGCACAAGTACCGAATGTGTCCGACGAAACGGTCATTGCATCGGCCATCAGAGGCCTCAAGATTGGGCCGTGCGCGAAGTGTTAACCGGAGGTACCCAAAGCGTGAAACGAGTTGTTTGACGAAATGCGAAAGTTCGCCATATCAGAAGAAGACTTGCAGAAGCGCAAGGTCTCTAGGAACAGCCTCAAGCAAAACACCCCGAAGCAGAACCAGCAGAATCAGCAGAGGTGGGGGCACAATCAAAGCTACGTCAACAATCTCCAGGAAGAGTCGCCCAACCAGGCACCCCCGAAGCAGCACGACAGCCAACCTCATGAAAACCGAGGTGGAGGTCAGCAGAATCGGGGAGGTCGGGGAAACAGAGGCGGACGTGGACGAGGGCGCAACGGTGGCGCCCCGAAGACGCCGTATTGTTGTGTGTGCGGCGAAAACAAAGGCCATTTCACCAGAGACTGCAAATACACGCAGCAGGCCAAAGAGCAGAAGTAAAGAGATGACGCTGTAGGGAAATCCGAACTCGCAAAGCACGTATTTCACACGTCACCGTCACAACACTACGCTTTCCCCCATCAAATGGCTGCTTTCCAGTTTGGGCACCCGGGGAATCCGTACCTCGCCCCACATGTTCATACACATTGTGGGGGGTCGCCAAGCATGCAGTACCAGCAATACCAGCAGCCGATGATTGCGCATCCGATGCCAGTATCGGCTGTGGCTTCCTCCTCAGCGCCTACCGAGAATAGACAGCAGCAGCAACAGGCAGCAAAGCAAGAAACCTCCAAGGAGTTGCAGATCGTACACACTGTAGCACCCGCGAATGCGATGCCATCCAACGGGCACATATACGCCATCATTGGATGTTCCAATATAGAGCACGACAGCAAGAGAACGCGAAGAGAATATCAGCGGCGCGTGTTGGCAGTATCATCAGCCGCCCCGACGAATCGGGCCGCGTGGAAGCTTCAGCCCATTACCTTCACTGAAGAAGATAATCAGGTCCGGGATTACCCGCACTATGACGCTTTCGTTGCGACCGCTTTCGTTGCCGGGTACACCTTGCACAACATTCTGATTGACAACGGGAGTTCGGCGGACATCTTGTTCACCAAAGCGTTCGACGAAGATGAAACTCGACAGCGATCGCTTGATCGGGCGGGCAATGCCCTATTCGGTTTTGGTGGAAAGAAAATAGATGCACTTGGGAAGAAGACACTCACGGTAGCGTTTAGCGAAGGAGAGAAAGTGCGGGCGGAAGAGATATCGTTCGATGTGGTACAAATGGAATACCCATATACGGCAATCTTCGGAAGAGGAATCATAAACAAGTTTGACATCATAATCAAGCAGAGCTACCTGTGCATGAAGCTGCCCTCCCCTTTCGGGGTAATCACGGTGCATGGTGATCAAATCGCAGCCAGAAAGATAGATGGCAAACCCATACCGGGATACGGCATGGTGCATGAAGTAAAAAAGCACGCAAGAAAAGAGGACGCTAATGAGGCCGCGGAGCGGGAAGGAGCGGAGAGCGAGCCCGAGACGAGGGCACGAGAAGAGTGCCTTTATCGGCCGAACCGCCGGATCGGTGTGTACATATCGGGGCAAGTACGCCGAACGGGACGCTTCGTAGCCGCTAGCATTTACGGGCGAGAACAAGGACGTATTCGCGTGGACCACCAAAGACCTCAAGGGGGTGGATAGGGAATTGGCACAGCACAATCTCAACGTTAGCAAAACAGCAAAGCCAAGGAAGCAAAAGTTGAGGAAGATGTCATCCGAAAGAGCAGACGCGGCAGCCGCAGAAGTGCAAAGGCTCTTGGACGCAGACGTGATCAGGCCTGTGCAGTATCCGGAATGGCTAGCCAATGTGGTAATGGTCAAGAAGAAAAGCGGCAAATGGCGCTGTGCGTGGATTTCATAGATCTAAACAAACACTGCCCTAACGACCCATACCCGTTGCCGCGGATCGACAAGCTGGTCGATATCGCATCGGGTTGCGAGCTGTTAAGTTTCTCTTGGATTGTTTCTCGGGGTACCATCGATATGGCTGAATGAAGAGGATCAAGAGAAAACAAGTTTTATCACTCCGGGGGGGGACCTTTTGCTAGAAGCGCATGCCGAGGGGGCTGCGCAATGCTGGCCCTACTTTCTCCCGAATGACAGACGAGGTCTTTAGGGAGCAGAAAAAGAGGAAAAACCTAGTCGCATACGTGGACGATATAGTGGTAAAGAGCGATAAAAAAAGCACACACATCGAGGATCTAAAGGAAACTTTTGTGAACCTTCGAGCAAGCGGCTGAAGCTAAACCCGGAAAAATGCATATTCGGGGTTAGCAAGGGCAAGATGTTGGGATGTCGGTATCGGCGAGGCATAGAAGCTAACCGGACAAGATCGCCGCTATTGTAAACATGAGACCGCCCGAGACAAAGCGAGGTGCGAAGCTCACCGCGGGATCGCCGCTTTAGGGAGGTTCATATCCGAGAAACGCGGAGCGGGACTTCCGTTTTTCCGTATCCTAAAGAATTGAAGGTTTCGGATGGGGCCACGAGCAGCGGCAAGCATTCGATGACCTAAAAGCTTACTCCGTCAAAGGCCACAACATTATCAAGCCCATCGCCGATGCGACCCCGTTACTATATGTAGCAGCGTCCCACGCCGCGGTGAGCGCGGTTCTGGTGGAAGAAAAAGAGAACGAGGGGAAGTTACAGCAATTCCCAATCTACTTCGTATCAGAAGCGTTGACACCAGCGAAGGCAAACTATTCGGGAACTTATGAGCCCGGAGACAGGAAGCAACAGCAAAGGATGGAGTCCAGAACCAAGCAATACTCCATAATTGGAGAGAATCTGTACAAGGAGGGAGTTGTAGCGCCACTGCTGAAGTGCATTAGCCGGAACGAGGGGGTCCAGCTTTTGCACGATATACACTCGGGAACATGCGGAGCGCACAGAGGTCCGCATGAAATCGCTCACAGAGCAATGAGACAAGGCTTTTATTGGCCGACCGCCATCGAGGATGCCAAGCAATTGGTGAAATCGTGCCAGGGTTGCCAAAAGTTTGCAAAAAATCAGCGGGCCCCGGCGCACCCAACCTCCCCGATATGTCCAACTTGGCCGCTATGAGAGATGGGGCATCGACATAGTGGGGCCGCTTCCAAAGCACACGGAAATCTGAAATTCACTGCGGTGGCACTTGAATACTTCACCAAATGGGTCGAAGCAAAGGCGGCGCGACAATATCATCGGCACTCTAGTCAACTTTGTGTGGCGAGAGAATCATCTCGCATTCGGGGTCCCATCCTACATAACAGTGGACAACGAAAAGCGGTTCGATAGTACCAAGTTCAGGACTTTTCGTGAAGACACAGGGATCAAACCGACATTCGCCTCGTAAACCACCCGAGAATCGAATGGCGCGGTGGAACGGGTCAACGGCGACATTTTCACCGCCATATCAAAGACCCTCGAAAGCACCGAGAAGAAAGGCAGATGGGCTCAGGAGCTAACAGCTACGGTTTGGGGGCACAATATATCCAAGTCGCGCGCAACCGGATTCACGCCTTTCGAGACTCCTTTTCGGGGAAGAGGCCATTACCCGGAAGAGGTGCGGCGGGATCTTTCCGAACCGAAATCATGGCCACTACGCCGAACGGCGATACTCTCGGCAAGCGGTTGACTCCCTAAGGCAACGAGCGGCGGAAAATCTTGACAAGTACCATCGGGAAACAAAGGCTTGGAGAGATAAAAAAGTGCTCGAGCAAGTCATCAACCCCGGAGATATGGTGCTCATTCGGCAGCCCGACAAGTAAGGCAAGCTGGGTCGCCGTGGTACGGACCGTACATTGTCGCGAGAATGGTAAAAGCGGTGTCTACACGTTGGTGAAAGAGGATGGCGAGTCCGGCCACACCCGGAACGCCGACAATCTACGCCGCTTTTACCCGTGAAATTGCCCCACGGGGGTTGTAATTTTCCTTTTTAATTCTTAAGCATACTTTTTACAATTCGGGGGGCGCGCTCTTTTTCCTCACCGGGGAAGCCTTTTCGGAGGCGTGAGGTTTTTTAACGAGGCGTCCCTATGTACCTTTTTCAATGCTTTTTAAGCCGCGTTTTCCCCAAAAGTGAGAATGCGTACTACTCGTTATAAGCCGAAAAAGACAATGGCAATTATGCCATTGTCCCTATTCGGATCAGTTTTTGTCAGGTTGCAAGCAACCAAAAGCCAAAAACGGCTAGTGAACGCAGCAAAACACTGGAGTATCACGAACACACATCTAAATTGCGCGAAAAGAAAACGCTGCAGACAAACTCAGCAAAAACGCTGAAGTGTCGCGATAACGGCAAAAAGCCGAATGCGCGCAATCAACGTTTCAGGTGAAGCGAGCTTCGGGGATAAAAAACCCGAATGTAACAATGCCGACAAGCCATCAACAAGCAATTTTCATCCGCAAGCTCAAACTTCTTATTCATCATATTCTGATGCTATAATTACACCGGAAGTGCTTGTGGTGCTTAATCTCACAATCAAGAGCAACATACCCTCTATATCGAGCAATGCCTCGAGAACGTGCGCGATTAGAGCTCCTCGGACTCTCGAAAGGAGCGCTGTACTGCACCATGATCGGGCGTACATCACCCGAATGCGTCGTACATAACAAGCAAAAGGGCCGAAAGCCTACGCCCGATATGGTTAGTGAGGGCTGGGTAGTGAATGCAGCATTTGGTCTGATGATACCGCAAATCCCAAAACCTCCCATTCCAGCACGACATAAGCAGGGTATGCGGTTGGTAAAACAAAAATCAAGGTCTTTGCAGCCATGATAAAAACCAAGAGCTTGGACCAGATTATATAATCTAGCCACTCAGCCTCTAAGACGGGTTAAATTTATGACTCACCTAACAAATGTACGACGGCATTATGGCATAAAAAGGTGTTTCACGGCACTATGACCCAAGCAGTATTATATATGCATAACATCCCCCATAATGCAAAGCCATGTCGGTCAAAACAAACTCATCCCGCTCCAAAACTAAGGTTAGTAGGAATGAGAGGAGTCAGGAAAGGAGCCAGCACTCGTCCTCCCGTTTCAGTTGTGAGCGCTGAGCAAATAGGCACAGGCAGGTTCAACTCGGGAGGAGTCAGGAGGGGAGTCAGTACTAGTCCTCCCGTTTCAGTTGTGAGCGTGGAGCAGTTAGGCGCAGCCGGGGTCAAATTGACTGCCTAAGCAAAAGCAGCAAGCGCGCAATAGCAGAGATGCGCAGAATCGCGCGCCTCCCTATTCCCAAGAATGACTGGAAGCTCCAGCTCCTGCACGGCGACTAGTCCATATTCGGGAATCCAGCCCACAGCAAGTGTGGGGCAAACATAAGGCATGGGATCTAGTCAACGGATGAGGTTTAGTGCTTTACCCGCCCACAGACGAGAAAGGGCACAGGCGCGCCCATTCGGGTGTTGGAAGTCGAGTCTTACCACTTCGAGATAGGACTCATCCAGTTTCAGCCAATAGGGCCATACGAGTTCCATTCGTGGGCTGTGCGGGCGCATATGCACTTTGTAACAACCATGACAAACTCTATGTGAAAACAAACGCTGGAGGGCTCAACTCAAAAATTCACGAATGCGCCCTCCACCGCTCAAATTCGGGGGGGCTGCGCTCTAAGACTCCATGCAACAATGGAGGGCTTAACCCAAAAATTCACGAATGCGCCCTCCACCGCTCAAATTCGGGGGGGGGGGGCGCTCTAAGACTCCATGCAACGCTGGAGGGCTCAACTCAAAAATTCACGAATGCGCCCTCCACCGCTCAAATTCGGGGGGGCGGCGCTCTAAGACTCCATGCAACGCTGGAGGGCTCAACTCAAAAATTTACGAATGCGCCCTCCACCGCTCAAATTCGAGGGGGCGGCGCTCTAAGACTCCATGCAACGCTGGAGGGCTCAACTCAAAAATTCACGAATGCGCCCTCCACCGCTCAAATTCGGGGGGGCGGCGCTCTAAGACTCCATGCAACGCTGGAGGGCTTAACTCAAAAAATTCACGAATGCGCCCTTCACCGCTCAAATTCGGGGGGGCGACGCTCTAAGTCTCCACACAACACTGGAGGGCTTAGCGAGAAATTTTCCCGAATGCGCCCACCATCGCTTAAACTAAGGGGGGACGCGGCGTTTCACACAATGGTGGTGCGCTCAACAAAAAATTATTATTCTAGGCCGTATTCGCGGATCCGGCGTTCTGAGTCTCCGAAACTAGGCGAGCCACCGAATGCGCCGCTGGAACGAAAGTGGTAACATAATCGCGCAGGAAAACGACCAGATAGTCAAATTACAACCGCATTCGGTGCTGGTGCCACAAAATATGTTCAAACAGTTCTAGGGTTCCCCGAACCCCGGCCACGCAGGGCCACAAACACGGCCACGCAGGGCCAAATACGACAAAGCTAAGTTTTTACAAAGACGGATAGATCAAGAGTTGGCCGCAGTTTCGTCTGCAGGAGATTGAGGACGGGGCGCGCCAGCTTCGGTGGACGCCGCCGCGGAGGGGTTGACGGCACCCGAATGATCGCCCTGTGCGGCACCTTCGGGCGCAAGAGCCATCTCCGGGGACCGCAGCGTGTTTGAAGACGGCGTGCTGCCCGCCGCGGCCGCCTCGCGCTCGTCCCTATCCCGAATGTAGGCCATAACCCGGTCGCGGATAATGGCCTCTTCCGCCTCATCTCCCTAAAAGAAAGAAACACGAAAGTGATCAAGTTGGCTAAAAGATTCCTAAGCAGACCCATCATAAACGACAAGCGCCATTCGGCAGCCTTTACCTCCGCCACGCTCAGTGCTGCTCGCAGCAAGCTGAGATTGCGACCGCCACAGCTCCAGAAGCCGCTGAAGAACTTCACGGCGGCCTCGTGTGCGTCCCTATCCGGGACCCAGAAGCGGTCCACGTCATCGGGAGCCGGAAGCGCCGCCGCGTGCGGACAGCCCGCGTCCTTCAGCGCCTTGCACAGCGCACGGGTGGTTTCAAGGGCAGCCCAGCGGCGTCCGAGCTCCATTTGGCCCTCCAAGGCGGCGAGCCCGGTCCGGAGGAACCTGGCGAAGTCGAACACCGTGGTATCCTCCCCGATAGCAGGCACCACCACCTCGTCGCCAACTCCAGCCACCAGGCGCGCAAAGATAGTAGCGGCCTGGTTGAGTTCGTCGAGCTGTTGGCGACGGGCGGACCGCTGCAGCTGGTTCTGGGTGTTCCTTTCGGTCCTGGCGGTGCGGGCGTCCGCTTCGGCCTCCTCGCGCGCAGTTTTCTCCCTATTAAGCTCGGTGCGCGCTTGCGCCAGCTCTTCCTTCAGCCTGCGCACCTCGGCCTCACTTTCGGTGAGCTTAGACTCAACGAAAGCGACCGCGGCGCAATCCTGCTTGGCGAGCGCAGCACTTATAACAGATTGCTGCGCGAGAAAAAGGAGTGAGAATGTAAACAACCCGAATACGAAAAGACTTTGATCATTCGGGGTCGACAACTTACAGAAATCGCGTGGAAGTTGATGGCCGAGAGGAGCTCCAGGCGATCCACCTTGGCCAAATCCCTTTCGGTGGTGGTGGCCCTAAAAGAGGTGCTGCACTGGTCCGCGAAAGCGACACCCGCCGCGCCCGGCAGCACGCCGCTTGCGCGGCAGTCCACCCCCGCGATTAAGCGAGCGTCCGAAGCCGCCCCTAGAGCACGAGCAAGTTGGTAAGTCCTTTCACGGTCTGGGCTCGTGTCTTCGGGAGATGAGCACCCCGAATACACGCGCATGTGGTCGCACTCGTCTGGGGCTCGCTCTAAGGAGAGCCTGCCATGTCCAAACAGCGCGCACGCCGCGGTTTCGGGGGTCATGCGACTGAGCTCGCGGTGGAATCGGGACTTACCGGGTTTCTGGCCGGATTCGGGTTACGGTCCGAAACGGTGCGGGAAACTGCGGAAGCGGCGGCGGCATAAAAGCAGGCGCCGCAGCGGCTGCAGGTGCACCCGCGGCCCTAGGTTTTTTCGTCATCGCGAAAGCACCCCCAGAGGCGTCTGCCGGCCTTTTTAAGCTGACGCCCAGGGAGCTCAGCGTTGGGTGCGCTTTCAGAGGTAAGCGGCACGGGTCAGAAATTTTCTTGCGTGTCCCGGCCATCGAGCTAGAACCGCCGGTATCGTCCTGCAAAGCATAAGCCGAAACCGTCAGATTAGTTTACGTCGCCCGAAGTATGAATACAACAGCTATGCCCTAATGCGCAAAGCATCTCTCCCTCTACCATTTCGGCATGCAGCGGTTCCGGGACCCCCAGGAAATCCAATGAGAACTTAGCGCTGCGTTTTAGCGGCTTAGTCCACAATCATCCAGCCATTTCACGGCATACCTGAACGTCGCGGGCCTCTGGTTCCGGGCGCTCTCGGTTTTGCTGCGCGCGCTTTCTTTTCTCGGCCGCAGCCGTTGTAGTGGCTCGAATCGGCGCGGAAGGAGGAGCGCGCCGAATAGGGGCCGGCCTGGGGGCACCCGAAACTGAGCCGCTCGGCGCACTGGCCTCCGGCTCGTCCACGCTATCACCGCCCTTGGCCTTGGACGCTTTAGGAGCCGGTGCAGGTCTCTCCGAATAGGGGATACCCATGCAATCCAAGGCACGGTTTTTCCTAGGGGAGTTGCCAAGTCGGAGCATCTTTTTCTTGTGCTCCCTTTCTCCGTATGGCCCGCACAATCGGGTAGTCTTTTCTCCAAGCGGCCAAGTACGCAGCATCAGAATCAAAATGAGCAGGGCGCTCCAGAAGGAAGTCGGGACCACGATAGCCATCAAGGTCCCGAATAGGCTCGAACTTCACCAAATCACATAAGGGCCACCCGTCCATAGCAATCATCTCTTCGCCGGGTCTCGGGCGTCGATCCGCCCGGCTGGCGGTCAAAGCATACGCTTCCGCGGCGGCGTGATCAGCTGGACCGAAATCGTCGTGAGGTGGATGTTTCTCTCCAATCATCACGGTCATCAAAGACACCAAGGGGTTTGCCCGGCGGCGCCTAACTTTCTGAGCAGCTTCCACCTCTTCGTTCGAGGCAACGCGAATGTAGAACCAGTACTTGTTCCAGTCCTCCCATTTTTCTTTGAAGGTGGGCACCAGACAGTTCCGCTCTTGCCCTGGAGCCGGCACGAAGTTGTAAGACCCATATTCGGTGCGAATATTGGGCCGTCCATCGACCTTCCCCACCTTCGAGTGGAAGTGGGTGCAGTGGTACTTCACGAAATGGGCAACACTTGGCTCATGGCCCATCATCTTCATGGCCATGGCATATATGCCGAGCCGAGCGATCGCATTCGGGGTGAGATGGTGAATCTGCGAGACGGAATTTTCGCGGGAATGGCCCCAAAACGGAACCAAAGGAAATCTCAATCCGGCTATAAAGAAGTCGCGGAACACGACCGCCTCGTACGGTTTCGGATCCGGATCACTTCATCCCCCGCGCCGCTCCTTTCGCGCTCGAATGCGCCGAGAAGCCCGTTGCGCTCGGTATGAGTTCGCCGCTCCTCGTCAATCTTGGATCGGCAAATAATGCCGGTGTGCCCCTCAATCCCGACCCGGCGGCTTCTCCGGGCGGGCCGGATTCGACTCCTTCGCCCCCATCCGGGCAAGTGGCCGCGCGCTCCCTTCGGCCCCATCATAGTCCGCAGATTTGGCATTTTCTTCATATGCCACTCCAGGCGCTCCCCACGACCGCGCCCGGTTTCTCCAAGAAGTTAAATCAACCACGGGCGCCGCTATTGCGGCGCTATAGCGCGAATAGGTTTCACAAGTTCAGTTCTCCCAAGCCGTCCCCCCTGAGTCATGCGACATATTTTCGGCCCCGGATTGGGCGAGTTGGGCCGCAAGTTCTGCGCAAAAAGAAGAAAGCCCGGATGCGGTGTCGTGGGCCGCTCCAGCCGAATCCCCAGATGAGGAGCTTTCGGACATAGGCGGTCGCTCCGAATGGGTGCCCAGGCTTCCGAGCTATGAAGAAAAACGAGAATGCGTTCAATAGAGCCGAAAGTGACCCGCTCACCTTTCCTAAAACTCCCAAACCTAAACCCGAAACCTAACCAACGAAAAAGAAACGAACCGCACATTTACGCCTTACCGAACGGAGGAAGGTTCCGGATGCGGAGACCGAAAGCGTTCCTCGAATGCGTCGGCGGCGGAGCGCGGGGGCAAAGTGCCCGCCCCCTCCGCGTCTTTGCCTTTTATAGGCGGGGCGGCCGTGGGAGGAGCCGACGCGTCGTTTCACGCGAATCGAGGCAAAAAAAAAAAACGTCTCCTCATCCGGGGGCGCGGCACATTCGGCACGGTCATATTCGGCGTGTCAGCGTCTTTTCGGCGGCGCTGCACTTTCGGCACAAACACATTCGGCGTGTCAGCGTTTTGGCGGCCTTGCCCGGAAGGGGCCGCCCTTTCCGGGCAAGACCGGGGGGCTACTGTTGGGGGCAGGAGTGGAATTGGCCACCCTGTCCCCTCGGATAATGTGCGCCTCTTGTGTTTGATGTACGCAGGCACGGCCGAGAGCGCGGGCAGGCGCGCATTCGGCATCGACGCCAGGCACCAAGACGGAAACCCCGATAGCGCGGGAAGGCGCGCATTCGGCATCGACGTCAGGCGCCGGGCGGAAACCCCGATAGCGCGGGCAGGCGCGCATTCGGCATCAACGCAGGGCGCCAGGACGGAAACCCCGATAGCGCGGGAAGGCGCGCGTTCGGCATCGACGTCAGGCGCCGGGCGGAAACCCCGATAGCGCGGGCAGTCGCGCATTCGGCATCAACGCAGGGCGCCAGGACGGAAACCCCGATAGCGCGGGAAGGCGCGCGTTCGGCATCGGCGTCAGGCGCCGGGCGGAAACCCCGATAGCGGGCGGCGCGCATTCGGTCATGTGCCCGGACGCATTCGGCGGCCGGCGGGAAGAAGAACCCGGATGTGCGCTGGTCGGTGGTTAGCCGGCAAAAGTGGGCCCTCGGGCCATTTACTTGTCTGCCCTGTGTCGGTTATTCCTGTACATTGAAATTAGGGTTGCCGGGGGCATTCTTGTACTAAACGCAACACAACCTCCTATAAATACACCCTTCAGGGGACGTTGAAGGGGACTTCTGGACTCCGTGCGTTTTAGCCGGAGGACTTGGTATACAAGGTTTGCGTTGTTTATTTCGTATTGTAATTCCGTGTTTTCTAGTTCTTTCCAGTTTCGGTCCTTCAGGGGGTGCAACCCCAAAGGGCAGAAACAACAGTACTGGTTAATTCAAACAAAGTCAAACTTTTCAGATCATTATTCAGGGGAGATGAAATAGAAATGAAAACAAACTTTCCTACCTCTCAGGTTCAGTTAGCAATGATTCTAATGGGATTCTACGGATTTATAACTGTATCTGAACTTAACTATCATAGTTTAATTAAACCCCATTCCAATGTTCTAGGTAGCTTAATTTGCACAAAATGGTATACGAGCAATAATTATAACATCGCATCCTAATTTCATTATTTGTCGCTAATGACGTGCCTCATGTTTAGGTACTTCGTTGTTATTGATGACATATGGGATATCTCAGTTTGGAAAATGATTAAATGTGCATTGCCTGATAATGATGTTCCATACGTAATTATTACGACAACACGTCATTATGATGTTGCCAAAAAAGTTGGTGGTGCTTACAAGTTAAAACCTCTTTCCCAGAACAACTCTAGAAAATTACTGTATAGCAGGATATTTGGTAATGAAAACAATGACAACAATGAAGACACAAAAAAGTGTCCAGATAACGAGCTAGCTGAAATATCTGACAGAATACTTAGGAAATGTGCTGGTGTACCGTTAGCTATCGTTACGATGGCTAGTCTACTAGCATGTAAACCAAGAAATAAGATGGATTGGTATGAGGTATATAATTCTATTGGGAATGGTCTAGAGGACAGTCCAGATGTGGAGAATATGAGAAAGATTTTGTCGTTCAGCTATTATAATATGCCAGCCCAACTGAAGACTTGCCTTCTATATCTAAGTGTATTCCCAGAAGATTATGCAATTGAAAAACATCGTTTAATATGGATGTGGATTGCTGAAGGCTTCATCCAATGTGAGAATCGAGGGAAGAGTCTATTTGATCTCGGAGAGGTTTACTTCAATGAGCTCATAAATAGAAGTATGATCCAGCCCATCTATAATAACCAATACATGATATATGGATGTCGTGTACATGATATGGTGCTTGATCTTATCTGCTCCTTGTCATGTGAAGAAAACTTTGTTACTGTATTAAATGGTATGGAACGCAAATCTCCATCTAATATGATTAGGAGGCTGTCCCTCCAAAAGGTTAACGATGATCATGTTATGACTCTAGCAACTAGGAGCATGCAACAAGTAAGGTCAGTTGTGTTCTTTACATCAGCCATTAGTCTAATACCTGTCCTTAGGAGCTTCCAAGTTGTACTTGTGCTGGATTTACAAGGCTGTCGCCTTTCAGAAAGTGGTGGCCTTAAGTATGTTATGGATCTATATCACTTAAGATACCTAGGAGGAATTGCACACATTCCTAAAGAAATAGAAAACTTGCAATTCCTACAATTATTGGACGCACGGAGCAGTGGTAGCTTGCCATCAGCTATTACTCATCTCAAAAATTTGATGTGCCTGTATACAAATTGCAATACAAGAGTGCCAAATGGGATTGGGAGACTAACAAATCTCGAAGAGCTATCAGTTTTATACATTGATGGCACCAACGAGGACATTATAGAAGAGTTGGGACAGCTGATGGAACTGAGGGTGCTGCAGATCTCTCTCTTCAACGGGTGGAATGATAAGCTGCTGAAGGGCCTACAAAAGCTGCAAAAAATTCAGGAACTATGTATTATGACAGGTGGCCAACGCCTGAACATCGGCGGTTTGGATGAATGGGTAGCCCCTAGACATCTTCATACTTTGAAAACAGGGTCGAGCAGCTGGTTCTCAGTTTTCCCGTCATGGATGCGTCCGTCATATGTGCCGGACCTCTCCTCTCTATCCATCGCCGTAAGAGAACTACGACAGGCCGATATGGACATCCTTGGGAAGTTGCCGGTTTTACGTTCTCTAGAACTCAAGGTGGACCACAAAAGCCTTGGAATCCTTGATGGATTCGTCGTTGCTGCTGGTTCGTTCCAATGGCTGGTCTCCTGCGAGCTATGGGGATTTGTAGCACCTGTAGCGTTTCAGCAAGGAGCTATGCCAAGGCTCACAAGCCTTACCTTTAGGTTCATTGTAAAAGTGGCAAGAGCAATCTCCAGCAGATGTGGTGGTCGTCCCGACTTAGGCCTACGGAACCTTGCTTGCCTCCAGATGGTTAATGTTTTTTTGGATTCTGAAGCCTCCAGTGACGATGAGGTGAAGGAATTGAAGGCCGCGCTCGGAAGTGCCACTAAAAACCATCCCAATAATCCACTCCATTATATTTCGGATTAGTTCGGTTGAGTTTTGAAGGCACAAATAGCGATGAGGAAGGTGATGGAATTGAAGGACGTTGGGGCTTGCCAGTTGCCACTAAAAATTAATCCAATAACCCATTCCTTATGATGGACTGGATTCTGGTTAAAGATGGAGGTAGTTCTAAAATCCATTGGTAGATTGTTCATCCTCATCTTTTCCCCTTTCTACTAACATTATTTTCTTTTGCTCCAATTCACTCATAGTTTTTTTTTTTTTTGGCGACATAATTCACTCACAGTTGGTGATGACGAATGACGGACTGGAAAAAGTATTTCTAATTATGCAGCTGCAAACCACCCGAATTGACCACCATTGAGGTAGGTGATTCTGCGCTGGCTCCAACTGTTGCCTTTTGCCTCCCCCGATCGTTCATTTTCTGCTAACCTTACATTCTCATGTTTGCTTACACAAAAAAAAAAATTCTGTTTCAGTCTAGATTCAGATTCACTTTCTTCTAACCTTGCTTGCAAAATTTAAGCTAAGGTTGCAACCACTGTGTAAGGGATTGGCCCCTCGATGACCCAAGAGAGCTATGGCAGGCTCAGAAGTGTCAGAACCTTTTGCTCTCCATCGTTTGTGCAGGGGGGGCATTGAAATTGGCAGCCATGGCTCCAGGAGATCGAAGTTTTTTTTTACGGTAAAAGTAGATCGAAGTTTCGTTGTTATATGAAAGCGCTATGCTGGGGCATGCGAGAAAATCCATCCCAGCCTTTGAATAGCTGGACGCTCTGAGGACCAAGGTGCTGCTTGCTCACATTCTTCCATATTGCTTCTGGTCCTTTTCTCTTTCCTCTGAGATTATTAATTTTATTCTTTTCTTGCATCAGTTTCAGATTAAAGAATAATGTCCCAGGAAAAGATATCTGGTTGTAGGGATGTCCACATGCAAATGCAACCGCACCACGTCCTAATTCGCCCATCACATTAAGGTATGCTACATGAGCAGGTGAAAAATTCGCTGGCTGCAATTCTGATTCTCCCTTGCCTCTCTGTCCTTCTTTCCCCATTTCACCCCTTGTTTCCCTAACAAAGAATTCCCTGTGTTCACTGACAGAGTTGGGACTCACAAACTCAACAAACGTGACCTGGAGACCTCGCTAAAATAGATTTGTTGGGAACCTAGCTTGTTGGCGGCAATTCGTAGCAACTGTCCACAAGATCCCTAAACATTTGCGGGGTGTGTTTGCGTTCCTGTTGAGTGCAATTTGTGTGCATACTTTTTTTAATCATAATTGGTATGGATACGTGAGACTCTCAGAATAGTCTCACACTTGGATGTTCCGGCCTCTATCGTGTTTGTCGGACAGGAAGATACGTGAGGCTCTCAGAATAGTCGTTTTGTGTTAATTTCCATCCTGTGGCTATGGTCGTCTTAAAGGATGCTGTTGTGCATGGTGGTTAGTCTGGCCAGTCTTTTTTTTTTTTTATTATTCCAAAAAGATTACAGCATTCGCTGTTTACTTGGCACTAGTGGCGACATGCTCTGTTTCATGCTCTGCTTCTTGTCCTCTGTTTCGTGCTCTGTTTCATGTTCTCCATTTCACGCTCTATTTCTTGTCCTCTGTTTCATGCTCTGTTTCATGCTCTGTTTCATGTGCTCTGTTCTGTGCATGGAATTGATAATTTGACATCCTGATGCATTCACCGTGTCAGGCATCTGGCAGGCCCGAGGGGCCATGACAGTTTACAGGCACGGGCGAGCCATAGTGCAGCCCATTAGTGTGAGCATTTTAGGAGAGCTTTCAACACATTAAATAAGTTGACATGAGAGATGACAGAAGTGTATTAAAAGTTTTGTGGGCTCAAACTTGTCTATACTGTTTCTATCACCTGATGGTTTTAAACACATGGACACGAAATCTCTACTGAGGCTTGACACATCATGTGTCTGTCTTGACACAAGTCAAATTAATTATTTTCTACTCCACTCAGCTGACCCGCAAAAAATCAATTTAGTATTTGGCTAAATACTAAATTCCCGTTGACTGCCTTTAGTCTCTATATTCCGGTTTCAAAACCGAGACTAAACGGGTATCCCAACAAGAACTGTAGAACTCTATGTGAGTTCTACACTACTAGCATGCCTTAACCTTTGCAGCTTCAGCCCCTAAGTTTATTATCCTAATCAATCAAGTGGAGCGACACATATTGAGATTTACAATTTGTAAGTGACAACCAAGATACGATTGCACAAATTGATCACTGGATATATTTGAATATGGTTAACCACCACCAACCCATTAATTTGTCAGTCTTTGAGTGGCAAAAAGGTCGACACCCTGCTGCCTGAGCAATATGACAAGCAGGGGGATGGAGCCACGATTTGAGGATAGGGGGGCAATAAACAAAACCAAGCAGAACTCATAGACATGTCATATGGTTTTAGTCATATGTAATAATAGTATGTTTTACATGTCTTAACCAAAACAAACTGTATTTCTATCAACTTTAAATTTAGCTCTACGACTAGCAGCAAGATCATAGGCTTCAATAATTTCATCAGTACTAATTGATGCAGCCAATTCCTTCTCAATATAAATTACCAAACAATCTTGCAAAACGTGAAATTTAGATAAGGAATATTAGTTAGAAAAAGATGAGAAGGGAGTGGTAAATGACCTCTTGTGCGAATTCGATTGTCAGATATTTTCAAATTGTTACAATAACACGAATTTCTGATGTTGCTGCACAAGCAGTTAATACTTACAAGTTGAAACCCCTTTCTTTGAACACCTGCCGCACATTTCTATATAGAACAATATTTGGTCATGTGAACAAAGACAACAACAAAGATATAGAAAAATGGCGAGACGAGGATATAAGGGAAGTATCAGAACAAATACGAAAGAAAAGTGCTGGTGAGCCCTTAGCTATTATTACAATGGCTAGTATGCTAGCTAGCAAAGCAAGAAATAAAATGGAGTGGTATGGTATGAGGTGTCCAACTCTATCGGTGCCGGTCTTGAAAACAGTCTAGCTGTGGAGAATATGACAAAGATTTTGTCCTTTAGCTATTATGATATATCTTCCCATTTGAGGACTTGCTTACTATATTTATGCATGTTCCCGGAAGATTACAAAATTTAAAAAGAGATATGGATGTGGATAGCCGAAGGTTTTATCCAATGTGACAAACAATGAAGGAGCTTATTGGAATTTGGAGTGGGTTACTTCGATGACCTTATACAAAGAAGTATGATCGAACCCACATATAATGTGTATGATGATATGATATATGAATGTTGGGTACGTGATATGGTGCTCGATCTTATTTGTCACTTGTCCAGTGAAGAATGGCGGCATGTGCACCATGCCACCATGCACGAAGTAACCATATATATTTGTGTTGCTGTGTGCGTGTGCCTGGAACAAGAGTTTTTTTTTTTTCCTAAACATGCCTGGAACAAGAGTTAGCACATGGACAAGTCCAAACCTAGCTTCTTTTGTTGACTACTCCTGCCTTGGACTTTTTCTCTGCTGCATGCGGAGGATTTTTGGCGGCACCTGAACTGAATGACCATGTGCTGCTGAGGTGGACTTTTCTGTACACAACGATCGTGTGAGGCCAGCATGCTAACATAACCGACACATATATAGACTCTGAGAAAAAGTCTCAGCTCGCGATTATTTAATGGCTGGTCCAATCTGAAGAATTTTGAGACTGGCCACGTTGTACGTGATTCACATAACAGAGCGCCGTTAAATACACTGATCCATCAACCCGTGCTCCCGCACGGCTAACTTGGAGATACTTAAGCAAGAGAAAACCCTGTTCATTTAAATCTAGATTTATTAGATCGTTGTGTGGCATAGGTGATCATGTAACATTAATTGTATTTTGAAGCGTGTGCATAATTTGATTCAACTTCATACAATTAACCTATTTATGTATTTGTTGTGTGTTTTGTTTTTCTTTCTTTATTTTGTGTCCTAGTATGGCTGTCTTTGTCTATTATATTGACATGTTGGATGTCCCTCTTTATGAAAATTAGAAGGTTCACCTACAAATATAAGTTAGTCCTCCAACCCATGCTCTCGCACATGAAAGAACATAGGAGACATAAGGATTAGTTATTGTTGAATATCTCAAAGTAATAAAAATTACTTATATTAAATTCTACATTTTACAGTTTCTTCATTTTCTAACACAATAGACACAGTAGATATTTTGTACTCTCTATCTAGTTGTGATCCATATCCATTGTTTTTTTCCCTTTTCATAGCATCTTTTATTTTTAACATGCATTTATTTGAAATGTTGGATTAAACTATAGTGATTGTTGTTGCAGCTTATATCTCCAGAGATGGAATCAGGGGGCTAGTAGGTGCCGTGGCGCCCCCCAAGCATAGTAGTTTCCTTTAATACCTATATAAATATATGAATTTATAGCTAAAAAATATCAATTTTCACCCTTTTTATTCAAATATTATGAATTTGGTTATAAATTAGTGTAAAAATATTTAAAAAGTTGCTGAATCATATAATTATGTATATTTTAGCATACTAAAAATATGATTATATTTGTTTGCCCCTTAATCAAAATCGCCGGTTCGGTCTCTATATATCTCTGAAGTTAAATGAAAATTCTTGTGCTTATTGTATATTTAATTAACTCTCGTTTGTAATTTTAAAATAAGGATACATTAGGCCAACATAAATTACACTGTTAAAGAATACGATGTCATGAATAACACTTAAAGTCAGCACTACATCAATTAGGCCAGTCTCAGTGGGGGTTTCACCGTAGTGTCATGCACATTAAATACAGTGACACATCAGCAATTTGATTGAAACGAGGAGGAGAGAGAGAGCCATATGGTTTCACCATGGTGGCGGGGTGGCGTCGTTTCCAGTGCATTGAAACCCGAATGAAACCAGCACTTGAGCCGTTCCATCTCGTCGTCCCATACGGGATTAAAGTGTATGATCCCATACACATACGGCAATTAAGTCTTTTCTAAGCGTGAAACAGTGTATTGAAACCGTTGCATTGTGGAGGATGTTTCAATGTTTGTTTCATGGAGTCTTTGTTAGCAATTTTGTTTGGAAAACAGTGCAATGACACCATGCACTGAGACTGGCCTTAAGATCCATGGTAGAGCTTGATCTGATATCAGGGATGGCTACAGGTGCTCTTGGAGAGGACATTAATACCAAAGCGTTATAATGATTGTTCACTTTAAAGGAATCACAAATACCATTAAGATAAATAATAAAGGAAGTGAACAAATCATTATAACACTGGTATTAATACCAAAGCGTTATAATGATTGTTCACTACAGTAGCTACGTTGTGTGCATTAACCTACCCACTTCTCAAGGTTTTTAATTATTTCAACAAATTATGTAAGCAATAATGGTTATATGCGCAGGTCGCCCCTCCACATCTCTGTAGTGTGGATACAATAGTGGGCTGCTGGTTCTCAACACTTCCAGCATGGATGAGTCCATCGCTCGTGCCATACCTTTCCAAGCTATGCATCGCCGTAAGGCAGCTACAGCAGGCAGATCTCGACATCCTCGGGAGGTTGCCTGCTCTCTGTAGTCTTAAATTGTTGGTCGACCATGAGAACCTCGGAATCCTTAGAGGATTCATCATTGGTGCAGGTTCGTTCCCATGCCTGATGTGCTGGTGGTTCTGGGAATTTGTAAGGCCTGTGGTGTTTAAGCAAGGAGCTATGCCAAGGCTCAGAATCCTTGTGTCTCACTTCTCTGCGCGGGAGACCAATGAAACGGCCTGCTGCGATGGTGTTGGTCTGGACTTTGGGAAATGGCCTGCTGCGATGGTGTTGGTCTGGACTTTGGCCTGAGTCTCTTGCCATCGCTCCAGGAGATCGAATATTACTTGGATTCTAGAGGCGTTAGCAAAGAGGAGGTAAAGGAATTGAAGGCTGTGTTGTGCCATGCCACTAAAATCCATCCCAATCATCCAAGCCTTCAGATAAATAATAAAGCTATAATCCAATCTGAATCATCCGAATCGGCAAGCGGCATTAAAAGGTGAAAGTTCACTGGATACATTTGTTCTCTCTTGCCACTCTATCTTTTCCAGCTATTTTTCCATGTCTCCTTACACAAAAAACAATCATTGGCTTCTGTCTTAAATTCAGGTTCACATGTATGCAACCTGCTATTTTTTTGTTATGTAAGTTGTAACCTCTAAACTGAATTCCTTAAATTTTGATGCCAATTGATCTCAAATGACACTTAGGACCACAGTTTTCAACTTAACTATTACAAACATGGAAATGTGTATGATCATTTGAGTTTCCTGTAATGTGAAGCTCAGTCTGACTTTTATTACTTTAATCCCTAAAAAGCAAAACCCCACCACTCCTCAAAACTATAGGCCAATTAGTCTTTGCAATGTGGTTTACAAGATTGTCTCCAAATCTTTGGCTAATAGGCTTAAAAATCACCTTCCTAATTATGTTAGTCAAGCTCAGTCTGTTTTCATTGCTCATAGACATATTTCTTCTAACATTATTGTTACGCAAGAAATCATCCATTACTTTAATCTGAAAAGTTGGCATCACAAGGCTTTCCTCCTTAAGATCGATTTAGCTAAAGCTTTTGACAGACTGGAGTGGCTTTTATTTTGGCAGCCCTTCGTCGCCTAGGGCTTAGGGAGAGTTTCATTGCTTTGATTCATGCTTGTATTTTTGCCCCTACTCTTTCAGTCTTAGTGAATGATGAACCTTCTGGGCATTTCAACTCTCAAAGAGGTCTTCGCCAAGGTTGCCCTTTGTCTCCTTATCTTTTTGTTATTGCCATTAATGAACTTTCTATTAGACTACAGGACACCCTCCATAACAACAATCTTACTGGAGTGAGCTTGGGTCCAGATTGCCTAGCCATTCACTCACTTCTTTTTGCTGATGACCTTATCTTTGTGGACAAGCCTCTATAGAAGAAGCACAGGCTATGAAAAACATCCTCTATGACTTCTGTACAAGGTCAGGACAATGTCCTAATTTACATAAATCCTCCATCTACTTCAGAAAAATATGGCTCACCATACTAGATACCAAATTAAAGGTATTTTCCCTGTCCCGGATCTACAGCCCAACACTATGCATCTAGGCCATCCCATGGTTTTTAGTCACCGAGATAAAAATAGGGCTTACGCTTTCATCTACAACAAGTTCTTTGCTAAGTTTGGAACTCTAAAGTCCAATAAGCTTAACCATGCAGGTCGTCTTCAATGTATTAAATCTGTCTTATCTTCAATTCCTGTTTATTACATGTCTACCGTTCTCTTCTCTAAAACCTTCATTGAAAAAATTAACACCATTATTAAGAGGTTTTGGTGGGCAGGTGTGCAAGAGGATCAGGATACTAGCCCGATTGCTTATCGCTCTTGGGATGACATCTGCAAACCCAAAGAACAAGGGGGTTTAGGTATAAGGAACATGGAAACAGTTAACAAAAGCTTAGTTATCCATTCTGCCTGGAATATTGCCAATAATAAAAAATCCTTTCCTCTCAGCTATTTTAAAAGCCAAATATTTTCCTAATGACTCCTTTTGGATAGCTAATAGCAAATGCCCAAAATCTATTTTTTGGTCTTTTGTTATGCAGGTGAGGCACCATCTAATCTCCAAAACTACACTTACCAAATTCACGGTGGTAACTCATCCATTTGGTCCTCCCCCTGGACCCCGGTGTGGAACCACGTCCATGAACACTGCTCTCGCCAGTGGTCAATATACCTCTCCCAGCCAAAGTTTCAGATCTATGGGTCCAAGGTACGCACAGCTGGGATCACCAGCTTCTTACCACTACCTTCTCAGAACTTGCTGTCCAGAGTATTGAAGCCACTCCGGTGGTCAATTCGGACCAAAATGATATTTTGAGGTGGACTCCGGCTTAGAATGGACAATGTACCACCAAATCGATATATAGATATTTGACTGACCAGCAGGTACATCAGTTGCCTACCCAAGGTACCAGAAGCATTACCCATGACGCCGACAACATTTTGCAAAAGGTATGGAAGAGTAAACTTATTCCTCCTCTTCTTAAAACCTTTGCTTGGAGTAGGAAAGTTGTAGCTACTGGTGAGCGTGCAGGTAGATACTCCATACACATTGATCAGCATTGCACATACTGTGAGGCCATTGAAAATGATCAGCATCTATTCTTTCAGTGCAACTTAGCCACACAAGTTTGGTCTAGTTCAAATCCACCTATAAGCACTAATAATCTTCCTGTAGAGAAAGATGGGGTTCAAATGTCTATTCCTATGCTTCTTTCAACTAACCCTAATGATGCTACTCTCTGCAAATTTCTTTTTATTCTCTTGTACATTTGGAAAGCATGTAATGATAACAGGTTTCAGAGGAAAACCTGGACATCTTTTCAGGTGCGTCAAGTAGCTAATTCCCATATGCAGACACACTTGGCTGCTGTCCAACAACTGGATGAACAGCAAGCTATGCTGCCTAAACAACCTGATCCAACTTTGCATCCTTCCACAGCACACGGTAATCAAAACCAAGTTCCAGGGCTATGCAGGTCTATATTCTCATCCACAAGCTGGGCAAGGCGACCAAGCACCTGATCTTCAGAGCATCAACTCTCATGCCATCACAAGCAGAAACCAAGAAGTTCAGTCAACATTGCCAAGATCGGTGCTAAATCTTCCAGGTATTGCATCTTCCTCTGCAGGTGCCACATGCATACGACAGTGGGATCAGGACCTTCAGGAGACCGAGGTCACCACCCAGGCCGATCCAACAGAGCTGCCTACTTCCAACAACACTAGAGAAGAAAGCCAAGGTATGCACATTTTGACTGCAGGTTCCATCCAACTTCAGCAGAGGACCAACCAGGAGATCTGGCCAGGCCTGATCCAAGGAAGCAAATGCTTCGTCGATGCTTCTACCTCTCCAGATTCACCTGCTAATCACCCTCGACATGCTGGGATTGGCATTCTTTTAGTCAATGTGCAGGTTCAGCCGGCCAACTATATCTACATCAATGCAATTGTCCAGAATGCCACATCTGTCATCATGGCAGAATCGGTGGCCCTTGCTCTTGCTGCCAAAATGGCAAGTTACCTCCACTTCACCGACATCTCATTCTTCTCTGACAATAGCCAACTGGTTCAATTCCTTGAATCGGAGGATCGAGACCATCCACCTGATTGGAGAATGAAAAGTTTTACTCAAGATTTTCATACCTACAGAGCAAGTAATTCCATCAGCCTGTACAAGATCAATAGATCTTATAACTTCATAGCTGATGTTTTAGCCAAACAGGCCTTCTCTGTACATTTAGATGCTCACCATGAACCTCTGGCTGCTTGCACTTTCAGTGCACATAGTACACAGTGTCCTTTGTTAGCGGCACTGAATCATGTAAACCTTCCTAATGTAAGGCTTCTAACAGCCCTGTGCTATTAATCAATATATTCAAGGTTCCTTGTCAAAAAACAAAAAACTTGCATTGTGCCAATCATATTTGAATGACTAAGCTCTGCCAAGGTGTGTGTTTTGTGCACGCATGCTGCTAACTTGGAGGCTACTAATTACTTCTTCTCAACACTTTCAGTTCTGTCAATTATACTTTTTGTTGCCCTAAACAAAAAAAAAGAAAGAATCCTCTGTTTCCATCTCACACCTTGCAAACTGCAACTTGTTAGTTAATTTGCAACATCGAAGCTGAATCTGGGCAATGTTATTATAGATGATGTGTGTTTTGTGTACGCATGCTGCTAACTTGGAAGTCTTCATAATCGGCTCAGTTTATTTTCTCATTATTTTGATCACTTTCTGACATCAGTTTCGCTTACCATTATTTTGATCTGTTTGGTTTCAGGCCTGGTAGTGCTTTGGCCACTGTTAGCGCAATAAATAATGCACGGCCTGACGAAGCTGCAATCTGCAACGAGTCACATGGACGCCTGAAACAACGAAGCAGAAGGTTATTCCAGCATCATGCTTCTATGTAGTAGATGAGTCCTAAAGACAAAGATTGATTATGCCTGATCATTTCTCAGTAGTCACATTTACGTAGCTGTCCATGGGCCTGTTGCAAGGCTTGGAAGCGTGCTCTGTTTTGCTAGGCCGACAATAGTGGCCACATGCTCTGTTTCAGTGTGCTCTGTTCTGTTGGTCCCCTGCATTACGTTTCATCATCGCTATGGAACAGTACTATTTTTTTGGAGTTCAAATAGAAATCCTCTGTTGCGTCCACCAATAGTTGTAAGCTGCAACCTTTTTTCACGCCCATGAGACAATGTGAATAGAGACTTACAGGTGGCGATGATGTGTTCTGTGTGCATGATGGCCTCACATCGCATGTATATATTCATAATAGGCAAAACACAAGCCCGTGTACAAAAGTTCGATTAAGATGTAGTTTGTGCCTTCCTGGCATGCTGCACATATTGCTCTATGGTTCTGGCTCTAGGTATGCCCATGCCCACTGCGGCAGAGTACAGCAAAACCAGTGTTGACTCTAGGACTCTGGCGTCACACTGCGTTTCTACTATGCCTGAAATTGGCAATTTTAAAAAAGAGAATATATTAATATCTGTCTGAAAGGTTAGTTTTTTATAAAAATGATGGGATTGAAAATCAAATGTCTTTTCAAAAAAGATTAAAAATAAAAAATTATATTCAACCAAGTGGAACTATAAAGCATAAACAAGTAGTAATACAATAGGATTGGCCAGCATGATTGGTGAGCGCGGATGGATCGAGCCAAAGGGAACCACCGGCCAAAGGGAGGGAGCTATACAATGCCGACCTTGAAATTCTTGGTAGGTTCCCAGCTCTCCGACATCTACACATGCTGGTGGACCATCAGGACCTTGGAATCCTTCGGGGATTTGTCATTGGTTCTGGTTCATTCCCATGCTTAGTATACTTCGGGTTCGAAGGATCTGTGAGGCCTGTTGTCTTTCAGCAAGGAGCTATGCCGAGGCTCAGAACCTTTCGCGCCTAGTTCTCTATGCTAGAGGCAAGAAAAATCATGAGCAGCAATGGTTACAGAGATGAAAATTTTGCTGGCTACTGTTAGAAATAATCCACGAGCACTATTTTGGGTCATATGTGCCTACTGGAGGTTGATTCAAAGTTGGAGTAGTGGTGTACGGTCGAGACTGAGTCTAGAGTTGGAGCAGTGGTCACAGGAATGATCTTAGGAGTCTATCCTGTTTGGCGAACAAGAATAAAATAATTCGTATGCGTGGTAGCTAGTATGTCATTCTTCTTCTTCTTTAAAAAACAAATAAGGCAGTGAGTTTAACCGCTATTACTGACCGCATGCTCTGTTTCTTTCATTTGCTCTGTTCAATGAAAAAGCAGAGCCATCCTCTCCCATCCCTTTCTTCTTCAGTTCTCCTCGGCTCGCTTTTTTCTGCTCCACCTACACCGACACGCGGAAGTGGAGAAAAAAGATGCTGTGGCCAGCGAAAGGAAAAGCATGCAGTCCCAGTGGCGCATCAAAGATCCCTGTAACACTGGGCCAACGCATCAACGGAGCAGTGAAATGGCTCAAGACTTGTTGAGAGCACCAAGCCGCTGGCTCCAATACTCTGCAGCTTCAGTTCACACACCGTGGCTGCGTGCTGAAGAAGCACGACGACTAATCACTGACTGGACTCCACGCGTTCTCACGTAACTTGGCCACTCTCATGCCCTGCATCTGCCCTCCCGATGCCATGCCCTGCATCTGCCCTCCCGGTGCCGTATGCCGAGGCGGCAACTAGCGGATTCAGACCTCTAAGTTCTGGTGGTGAACACCGAGGTCCACGTGCCGACGGCGAGCCCCGTCTGCCGAGCAATGAGCATGATTGGTTCAAGTCGATCGACAGGCGGACTGGGGGCTTGCGGACCACCACTGTTGACTGGGGAAAAAATACAGTGGGCGACGGGCGCATTCGGCCCAGAGTGCGCGCCCAGGCCGGATGGACGACGCGTGTACGCGCTTCCCATCAGACGGCAGGTGGAAGTGGAATCGAGCGCGTGAGCCATCGCGGCTCAGCATCGAAGGATATATCGGCTCGGCTTTACTTCATGTCGGCTTAATCCTCGTCAAAGTCATCTGGAATACGAGACGATACCCCAACAGATCGATGCGTCAACCAAAGAACAGTTGCACGCCGCCGCCGCTGGTTCCATGGATGGACCAGCAGCCTCCATGGAAGACGTTGGAAGCCAAGAAGACAGAATGGCAGCCGTTGACCTGATGGCATGTTCTTCTCTCGTGGAGGATTCACGTGCAGTAGAATTTGATGTTGTTGGCGATTTTGATGATGTTGGTGATGGTCATCGAGAAGACCAACAACAGATAGCAAAATCATGAATTAATAATTTTGCTCTTTTGCTGTTAGGAACAGTGCCGGCCCTAGAATTTTGAGAGCCCTCTGGCTAACACTTCACGATGGCCCCTCTAGACCATAAAAAACTTATAATATGTATAGACGCTAATTTATCATGTTTGGTAACTATTGAGGGACAATCTACACTAAGATAGAACTAATATGGTTACCTTAATTAAGAATAACTCTATAATATCCATTGCTTCTCATAAAAAGATAGTTCTTCATGCATTTCTTGATGCAAAATTATCAAGGACAATATTGCGATCAATAGTGTTCAAGATATCATTCTAAAATTCTAACACACAAATTAGATGAAAAACATAACTATATAAGTACAAAGTATTATAAATCTAGAACACTATACAAATAATTAATTTGGATTAAAATTTGAAGAAGGAGAGCATGGACAATTTGGACGCAAACTGATTCTCAGAACCAAGATTCGCAAGAAGGCAAGAATGGCCGTCGTGAACTCGCGATCTCCGTCTCGCCATCAGCAAGTCGAGGTCTCGTGGCGTGCGTCACTAGGGCATGGTTCCTCGCCTCCTAATCCTGGGGCCACGATTAACCTCCTTGCCTCCTTGGGCTGGCCGCTGGAGGGCCGCTGGCCTCCTGGGACGGGGAAAGAAAGTGTCACTAGCTTGTGTTGATGGGCAGCCAGCGGAATACCCTGCATACCCCCTAGGTCCGCCCTGTATAGTATAGTATAAGATATATGGGTGTGTGTATACCTGGTCATGGGCCCTCTTCAGGCCTGGGCCCTCGGCCGTCGCACCTCCTGCCCTCCCCATAGGGCCGGCATTGGTTAGGAAGACCCTTCTGCTCTGAATAGGAGCCTTACAGACTTTGCTTGAATAGGAGCATGTTCAGGCAATTTACAATATTCTTGTGAATATCGGAATCCATACTTCTTGAATCATTTGAAAAAATGTCAAGCTGCAGCACGTACATCCTATTCTTGCAAATCCTTCATTGTCTGATTATCCAAGCCGCTTGCAATTTTACAGTTAGTACAGGAATAGCATGGTTGCCGGCAGAAACAAGTCAGTACAGAATCAGGATGCCTCCATGCCGGATGAAACGTACATGATCCCTTCCGGCACAGACAAGATTGGTGGCAGATGGTCGCGGTGGACAGCCAGAGGCTCAGCTTGTCGGCGACAGCAGCACAGACCTACAGCGACGGCAGCGGCGACCATCTACCAACAGATTGGCTCAAGTAGAATAGGGGGCTAGGGGAAAAGGCTCTGGCGACGACAACGGCGACGTGCGCAGGTAGAGGCCCCTCCGTCCGTGCTCGGGCATAGGTGGCGATGGAGTTAGAAGCAGCGGGTACTGCAGCTACTGGCGGCGGCGGACTCGACGCATCCGAGAAGATGACTTTGACGAGGGATTATTAGCCAACAGGATGAAGCCGAGCCAGGATATCGTGAGCCGACGACAACTGAAGGGAAGCGCTCGATTCTAGGTGTCTGATGCGAAGCGCGTACACGCGTCGTCCATCCGGCCTTGGCGCGCACGCTGGGCGAATGCGCCCGTCGCCCACTGTATTTTCTTCCGATTGGCTTTAATGATTCACGACTCTCGGTGCCAGCTGGCTCAGTGCTAAATAAAATACGACGACGCGGAGGAGCAATAATTTGGCCTTTTCCTGTAGCGGCATCTAATCATGCCCCCTTGTGCATCTTATCTTCCATTGACTTCATTTCCTTTCGCTTCGTCTCTTATCGTCTCCAAGGCAGCAGCGAAAGCAAGAGCTGAGCACCATAGCTGGGCGCTGCTGGGAGAAGCAACTTCGAATTGGGCGACAAGGGGAGCGTGATTCGTGACTAGCGGTGGCTGGTGACTCGGTAAGTCCTAGCTCGCGCTCCTGCATCCTTTCTGCACATATCCGAATAGCTCCTAGAGTTCAGTTCTACTCTTAGGCAGTTTTATCACGCACATGTGCGGCAAATTTGTCTCCACACGTTCCTGAGTATTCTTGAGCTGGTCCAGGACAACATCCATGGAGATAGTAACGGGGGCATTGCCAAGCGTCATCGCCAAGCTCGGTGATCTCCTCGTTGGGGAGTACAACCTGCAAAAGGGCGTGAAGGGAGAGATTAAGTTTCTCCAATCTGAGCTCGAGAGCATGAAAGCTGCCCTTGAGACGATCTCTGGCACGCTGCCAGACAAGCTTGACATGCAAGACAAGATCTGGGCTAGAGATTTGAGGGAGCTTGCTTATGATATAGAGGACAAGATTGACACATTCATAGTGCGGGTCAAAGACCATGAGTCAGCCGAGCTGCATGGCATCAGGAAGTTCATAGATACAAGTGTTGGTTTGTTCAGAAAGGTGAGGATTCGCCATGAGATTGCAACGGATATAAGAGACATCAAGAACCGTGTCCTAGAGGTGCACGAGAGGCGTCGCAGATATGATGTTGACCTATGTGTTGGTAGGCCTACCACAGCTACTATGGTGGACCCTCGTTTATTTGCTGAGTACACTGACACAAAAGAGCTTGTCGGAATTGATGAGCCAAGAGATGGGCTAATCAAGGAACTAATGGATGGCAATGGAGTACCCTTGCGTCAAGGCAACATAGTTTCCATTATCGGATTTGGGGGCCTCGGAAAGACAACTCTCGCCAAAGTAGTGTATGAGAAGATTAAAGGATCCTTTGATTGTTGTGCTTTTGTTTCAGTGTCTCAGACCCCAGACCTCAAGAAATTATTCAAGGGATTGCTCTATGAACTTTGCAAGCACATCAATGAAGACACATTGGATGAGAGGCAAGTCATCAATGTTGTTAGAGAATTCCTCAAAACAAAAAGGTACGAAAGCATTTATGCCATCAATTTGTACATATGAAGTTTATTTTACACCATCCATTTGATAAAAGTGTGTATGCACACTATGAGTGACAAATGTTCAATTGTTCATGCCTGTCTTGTTGAGAAAACAATATGCTTAAGCTTTTCACATCATTGGTGAGTGGAAATGAAATAGCGGTGACAACAATCTTCTTTTTGCAAGGTGCAATTATTTTTTATTTGCCAAAGTATATTCTTAAAGGACAATTTTGTTTACACACTTGTTAACCGAATTGAACCTAACTATCTCAGCTTATTAAAGTGTTTGTAGCTTTATCCAATAGATTCTAATTGTATTTCCCACTAGGTTATAGTTTTCACTGATAATTTACAATAATGTATAGGTACCTCATAGTTATCGACGACATATGGGATATCTCAGCTTGGAAAGTGATTAAATGTGCTTTGCCTGATAATGATCTTGGACACATAGTTATTACAACTACACGTATTGTTAGTGTTGCTGAAGAAGTTGGTGGTGCTTACAAGTTGAAAGTCCTTTCTGAGAATAACTCGAGGAAACTACTATATAGAAGAGTATTTGGCAAAGGAAATTATGACAATGTTGAAGACATAGAAAAGAGCCCTAATGAGGAGCTGGCTGAAGTATCCAATAGAATACTAAAGAAATGTGCTGGTGTACCCTTGGCTATTATTACAATGGCTAGTTTGCTAGCTTGTAAAGCAAGAAATAAGATGGACTGGTATGACGTGTACCATTCTATTGGTACTGGACTTGAGCACAACCTAGATGTGGAGAATATGAGAAAGATTCTGTCATTTAGCTATTATAATATGTCATCCCATATGAGGACTTGCTTGTTGGTATGTTTCCAGAAGATTACGAAGTTAGAAAAAATCGTTTGATATGGATGTGGATAGCCGAAGGCTTTATCCAATGTGAAGAACAAGGGAAGAGCCTATTTGAACTTGGTGAGAGATACTTTAATGAGCTCATAAACAGAAGTATGCTCCAGCCCATATATGACCGGTATGACATGGTATATGGATGTCGTGTACATGACATGGTGCTTGATCTTATCTGCTCCATATCAAGTGAAGCAAACTTTGTTACTATATTAAACTGTAAGGAACAAATATCTCCATCAAGTAATATTCGGAGGCTATCCTTTCAAAAAGGCGAGGAAGATGATTCTCTGACTCTAGCATATGGGAGCTTGCAACAAGTAAGATCAGTCATTGTCCTGCAATCGACCACTAGTCAAATTCCAGCCATTAGCAGTTTCCATGTTTTACGTGTGTTGGATTTGCAAGATTGTGATCTTTCAAAAGGTTACAATCTTAATAAGTGCATTGGGGATTTATTTCACTTGAGGTACCTAGGACTATGTAACACACAGATTGTGGAGCTCCCTGAAGAAATTGGAAACTTGCAATATCTTCAAATACTGGATATTTGGGGAAATGGAATTTCATGCTTGCCATCAAATATTGTTCAGCTCAAAAATTTGATGTGTCTGGACATGGACTTTTCAACGAGGGTGCCAACATGTATTGGGAGCCTAACAAGCCTGGAAAAGCTGTCAGGTTTAAGAGTAGATGAATCCAACATAGATAATATAGAAGAGCTGGGTCAGCTAACGGAACTGAGGGTACTCCATATTTATTTATTGCACGAATGGAACGACAAGCTGGTCGAGTGCCTACGCAAGCTGCAAAAGATCCAAGATCTTAGGATCGGGGGCCCCTGTGGTCAAAGGAACGTCGGTGGATTGGATGCCTGGGTCGTCCCTCGATGTCTCTGTATTTTGTATACACAACAGTGCTGCTGGTTCTCAAGGCTGTTACATTGGATGAATCCGTCACTTGTGCCGGGCCTCTCTAAGCTATCCATCGCCGTAAGGGAGGTACAGCAGGCCGATCTCGACATCCTCGGGAGATTGCCTGCTCTCCACTATCAAAAAAAAACTCGGCCGGTGGGGGAAGACCGCCCCCACGGTATTGTACTTAAGAGAGAAGATCTCAGTACCCTGACCGAGAAAACCCCCGAACCCCCGCCCCATCCGTACACAAGGAGACGTTACCCAGGGTGTGGGCCGATCTCTTTACTTGTGCTTTGGCGCAGGGCGAGCGAGGGGATTTTTTAACCACAGCTGAAATTCGCTCCCACGGGGAATCGAACTCAGGACCTGTGGAGTGCCGCTCGAGTGTCTTAGCCACTAGACCAAGCACCCTTTGGCGCTCTCCACTATCTAAATCTGCTTGTGGACCATAAGGATTTCGGAATCGTTGCGGGGTTTGTCGTTGGTGCTGGTTCGTTTGCATGCCTGAGACACTGCAAGTTCAGTAGATTTGTTGGGCCTGTGGTGTATCTGCAAGGAGCTATGCCGAGGCTTAGAGACCTTGAGTTCGGGTTGTCCGTACGTGGGGCGAAAGAAATTGCCAGTAGCCATGGTGTTGGTCTCGACTTAGGCCTAGGGAACCTTGCTTGGCTCCAGGAGGTTTTTGTCGATTTGGTTTTTGATGAAGCGGCTAGCGATGAGGAGGTGAAGGAATTGGAGGCAGCGCTGAAGCATGCGGCTGAAATCCATCCCAATCATCCACGCCTTTATATATAAACGGGAAAACTGTTAGAAGGCAGGCACAGGTGTGCTACCCTACTCTACTCTACGTACCAGCATAGTTCTGAAATCCATTCATCCTTTGGCAGTTTCCCCTTTCTTCTAAATTTCGATTCTTCTGCTTGGATTCTTGTATCTTGGTTACAGATGGCGAATGATGGATTGCGAAAAGGATTTCGATTTGTGCAGCTGCAACTGCAATACATCCGAGTCGGCCAATGTTTTGGGCTGGGCCACATAAAAAGGTCAAAGTGCCTAGGCGCCTACAACTGCCTTCATTGCCTTAATTTTCTCCTTTTCCCCTTCTGCGAAACTCAAGTTCACCTGTTTCGTTCTCTGATTCAGTTAATGTTGCTAGAACTAAGTTCACCTTAATGTTTTAGGAAGCTGCAGCCATCCGAGTCAGCTAATGAAGCTTTACATTCTTGTTTCGAGCACTAATACAATGCTGTCAACCGTGCACTAATACAGCCTGACCAGAGTGGCGTTCCAGCAAACCAAAGTACCTGACATTACTATGAAGGGAGTGTACCAGTCGAGTGCAATAATGATTTCGATTAAGGCTGCTTCGTAAAACAACATTTTTCTCCTTGTGAACGTACATATAAAACAAAGAACGTGATGTTGTCTTTGCACCAATTTAATATGATGCTTTGTGCGGCCTTGAGCAGTTTGTCAGTCTGTGATAAGTCCCAACATAGATGCCGGTATGCATTGTGCTGGTTTCTGGTTTAAGACAGCTGATATAGTAGGTTTTTTTTTTTTTTTTTTTTTTTTTTTTTTTTTTTTGCAATTACGAAATGAACTGTTTAGGCGAGCATGTGATTATATATGTTGCACAGTACGTAGGCCATACCTCTTTGCTTCGGTTTGCTCTGTTCTCTGCATAGTGCTGCCGTTGGTTCGGCTTCGGTGCTCGGTTCTGTGCATGTGGTTCATCCTGCAGGACCGTCGCTGCTGCCTCTGAAGTGAGCTGGTGAGCCACTAATTTCTGTTGTCCACTTAAAATTAAATAAAGCGTTTTTATTCCATGTTAAAATAAACGTATGTGCAGACTCGGTTTAATTACTCCAGGTGTCATCATTAATTCGATTATCCGCTTGGATCTTTCTCAGAAGAAAATACAACTCGTTGTTTGGTGTAAATTAAATAAACTTGTTTAATTTTGACTAAGCTTACATAAAATATTATATAAAGTATTGAAGACTCCAAATATATGTGCTAATTATAAGGTAATACGTGATAATTTTTATCTTGATTTATGGTCCATAGTTACTTGAGACTACCACAGCCAAAGCTGTAAGGTGAAAGTGCAGTAGCTACAATTGTTCTCCCCAGCCACGCACTCACTTTTTCCCCTGTTTTTTCCATGCCTCCCTAAATATAAATTCCTCTGCTTATGTCTTAGACTCAGATTCACATCGTTGCTTCCTGCAACTTGCTAGCTAAGTTGCAACCTCTACCGTGAATTCTTTAAATATTGAAATCATTGGATCTCATATGCCACTTCAAGATATCAAGGCAGAATCATTTCAACTTAAATCTTTCTAGCATGGAAATGACAGAATCAGATGTGTGAATGTCAAAGTAAATGCGAATGATCAGTTGCAGATTCATGTGATGTGAAGCTCAGTCTTTTAAAATGACTAACTTGAATTGTGCCAACTATTTTTGAACGATTAAACTTTGCTATGGTGTATGTTTTGTGCACGCATGCTGCTATCTTGTGCTGCCATAAAAAAAAAAAAAAAAAAAAAAAAAAAAAAAAACTGCTTCCATCTCACATTCAGATTCACCTCCCTGCAACCTGCAACTTGTTAGATAATTTACAACATCTAAACTGGACCTGAGCACAGTTATGATGTTGTGTGGTTTGTGTACACGAGCTGCTAACATGGCAGTCTTCATAAGCATCTCAGTTTGTCTTCCCATTGTTTTGATCGACTGCTGACATCAGTTTCGCTTCCCATTACTTTGATCTGTTTGGTTTCAGGCTCTGGTAGTGCTTTGATGACTGGTAGTGCAATAAATAATGAGCAGCCTGACGAAGCTGCAGTCTGCAATGAGCCGAAAATCCCTGTTGGGTCGACCAACACTTGTGAGCAGCGACTTTTTTTCTGCACGCGAATGGGACAATGAGGATAGAGGTGTCGATTATGCGTGCATGATGGCTTCACATCGCATGTTTATATTCATAACTAGCCATGCCCCCCCACGCGAAGTGGAAAGGACCGGGAAAGAAAATAAATAAAAAAATATGGAAAACTGTTCACATCAGGTGTGTGCAGTTCCTTAACGGTTTTGCACTGTTCCTTAACGGACCTGTACTATTCAGTACTGGATGTATACTGTTTCGTAACGGGTTTACACTAGTACTGTGGATAAATAGTAATATGAGAGAGTGAGATGGTTGGATGAATAGTGTTTATAAACAGTATACCCGGTTCACCATGTTTATATGTCTTTATAGATGTTCAAACCCGTTACTGTTTGTAGTCGGACCGGTTGCCCGTTACTGTCCACAGTTGGACTCGTTACTGTTCATAGCCGGACCCGTTATTGTGCCTTAACGGGTGGTACCGTGGATAAACAGTAATATGAGAGAGAAAGATGGTGGGATGAATAGTGCTTATAAACAGTATACCCGGTTCAGCATGTTTATATCTCTACAACTAAAACACGATAAAAACAATCGTCCACAGGTGAAGCGAAACTTACCCGCAGTAACGCTACGCCCGGCTTCCCCTCGCCTTTCACCTGTGCGATCGTGGCGCTCGGCGTAGGTTAAATCCTATATACAACTAAAAAGACCCATGGTAAATCGTCAAACCAAGCGTGCGAAACTACCGCTGGCTCTTTGCTCGCCTGGTCAAAATACATCGCATCCCGCGTCCCCCGTCTCCCTGGCCACGCCCCGCACTCCCGCATCCCCCGTCCCGCCGGCAGTTCAGCTCCCAGCTCGCTATCACAGAACGCCGCGGCCTCCCTCCCAACCCCGACCACAGGGCACCTGGCCGCCGCCGCCGCGACAACGCTGACCCCACCATCCGGCAGCAGGAGGACCCCGACATCTGGCAGCAGGAGGACCCCTCCACCCGACGCACCGACGAGCTCCATCTCCGTCGTGAACGCCGGAAGCAGGAGGACCCGACATGCCATCTCTGGCGCGGCCGCGACGTTCTTCGGCGAGGAGAACCCCCAGGTTTGCCAATCCCTTGTCTTCCCGTCCAGCTGTTTGTATTCGGAATTGATCTAATTACATGTTTGTATTTGGTTGGTGAAGAGTCTGCCGTACTGCTTCGTGCCGCCTGCCCCGTGCCGCCGTCGTTGTGCCTGCTCGATCTGATTTCATCCTGGAACAATAAGGCATGGCGTGCGGACGTTGAAGCCCATCTGGGCCTCGCACCGCTGCCCTTAGCGGTGCGCCGTCCCTCGGTCGCCATTGCTCTGCTTCAGGGCGCCGCCTCCACCTCTCTGCACCAGGGTGTCGCAGCCGTATCGTTGATTCAGCTTCCCACCGTCAGTCAGAGTCTGTGCGGTGCAGGTATGGCCTGCCGACTATTGTCTATTTCTCGCGACAATCAATCAGTTACCTTTGAATTCGATTTCATTCAGAGGTTGTTTTTCTGACTTGTGCATGGCTGAGATATACATCTGTTGGCAAATGAAGCCATACTGCAGTTATGTCTATAATACCCTTGAATTGCTCAGTCAAATTAAGCCACATGAGTGCACGCAAAATGTGATGTTTTCCTCATCACAGATTCACTATATATGATGCTTTGACGAGCAGGGAATATAAATTATAATTTTGTATCAGCGTATTGTTCCATCTTGTTTCCCTGTAGGCTAATATTTCACAAACTGAGGGAGTGCACAATATTTTTCAGGTAAATATCACTACAACAGAGGATACTGAGTTCAGGACCTCAGTTTGCACCAGTATTTTTCAGGTAATCATTACAACATCAAGAGGCTTTTGGTTTTGTAAGATAGCTGATAGTCATGCCGGTGTAAATGATCTTTGTTATCGAAAACATTTACTGCTCTACAATATTGCCTGACAACTGAACATGCCTCCGTCATGGTTTGAATGCCGTAATCCAAAGCCCTGCCATGCGATTTGCAGGTTTGGGCCAACTGTAGCCCAGTTGTGTCCATGGCACTTGCCTACTCCAATGAACTTAATGTTAGAGCTGCTACTGACATGTTCTGAAAGTTTTCAAATAAAGAAAATTTGCTTGCCACCAATCGGGGTTGCATCATGTGAACAGGTAAGTAGCTAATCAACTAGTCTGTGTCTTCTTTGTTCAGTTGCAGCAGATTGTGTTTTGTTTAGGCCAGTCATCTTGGTTTTTTCAGCTAATCAATTCAATTTTTTGTGTAATACAAAAAACTATATGAAACCTGAAAATATGTGCAGATGACAATTTTGATAAATAAATAAAATATTGAAACTGATATTTACTTTGTTCTACATAAATATGGACATATCATTCAGTTTTTAATTCAGTTGCAATTTCTTATGTTGATTTGTAGTGTGGCATTAGTTGATGGGATTGTACTGCTAGCTTAGTTCTGTTAGGCTGAAGAGGGGATATTAACTGTTCTTCCACATCCAGTCAGAAATTCTGAAATCCAAAAAGAGGGTGCACGTGCTGACTAATACACCGAGGGGAATTTAAACCTGCATGTAATTTTGTTTTGCATGTTTGCATGTAATATACGGAGTGTTGTGCTGTGTCCATTAATAAGCATGCTTATTTGAGTTTCCTTTGCTTAAAAAGAAGTATCCAGTGGTTGGCTGAAGTCTAATTGATGGATGTTCTTGGATTCAGAAGCAGGCAAGCACATGCTGCTGTTCTCTATGAGTTCCTGCCGAACAAAAGCTTGGATGACCACCCGTTCTACCTCTATGAAGGAGTACTAGCCTGTTTTTCGCAAAAAAAAAAAAAAAAAAAGGAGTACTAGCCTGTTTAGCTGAAATCACTTTTTTCTTAATTACTATATCAGCATGAGTTTCTGCAACTTCTGTCCTTTGAATATTTACAAACCCGCAAAGCAATGCTGCTGTCTCTCTGGGAATAAGTGACAACAAAGCACTGGTCACACCGAACAATGACAACAATGACAATGTTGCTGCAAGCAATGGCGAAGCGTAAGTGTTGAAATCATTTGTCCATTTCCAGTGCTATTCAGGCAGGGAGCTCATGAACTGTGACACTGTGGTATCTTCTCCAGCACTAGTGCAGCAGAGATAGGAGTGCCCCAGGCGCCGTGACAGTGTATAGACATTATTGTCAGATTCAAATATTTCGGATTCTTTGCCTATAGCTAGACAAGACACCCCCGATAGAAAGATTTGCTAACGAGGATACTGATTCTCATCAAGTATACATTCATTCTTGTTTGACAGTAAAATCCGAGCAGCATGGTTAGTATTCTGCAGTTCAACCTTTCATTTGTTTTGTATAATTCATGGTTACCAAATAGGCATATTTGTTGGCTACTGAAATCTTTTATGAATTGCATGCCATTCAGCAGAACAGTGTTTTGTGATTCAAAAAAGACCAGCTTGCATTTCCCAGCTTTTATTAATTGCACTCAGGAAGCAGTTTTCAACTAAATAAAAACCAGACCACAATAGCTATCAGGAACATTCAAATTCAGATTTTTTGTGGGTGAAAATTCAGTTGATTCCTTTTTTATCTACACCAAAAAAGGGAAGAAGGTCCTTAACTGTTCCAATTTGCTTAAAGGGAAAAGGTTCCTTAGAGCAACTCAACGGTTTTGCATTTGAGTTTGGCGTTCTTGTTTTTTGGAAAAAAAAACTCAAAAATGTCTCTCCAACGGTTTGGCAATTAGGTTTGGCATATTTTGCAAGTTGGCAAATAGAGGGTCACCCTTGTCATTTATGCCAGCTTGATCCAGACTTGGCATCCGTGTTTTCGCGCGACGGAGGGACTCCTCCCGCGCACGTACTGCTTCTCCCGCGCGCACTACTTCTCCCGCGCGCCGCCGTCATAGTTCCCGCACATATGCTCCGTTGCCGCACGTGATCGAGAACATCCAACAAAATAAACAGGATCTGCCACAAGCTATTCATCTACGATACACAAACCTTGGTGATCTGCAGTGCACGCTGGCTTGGTGGAGGTCTCCAGTGACATCGAATCCATCGGTGGCTTCGTAGGCAGGAAGGTCCGAGACGGGGACAGGACTCGGAGGCCGCCTGGTGACAGTGCGAAGCAAGTGCCGCAACGGTGGGAAATGGCGGCGCGCGTCCTGGAAGCCGCGACACGGAACTGGCCGCCCTCGCACCCGCCAGCCGCCCTCCTCGTGCGAGGCTGGCCTTCGCCCTCACACTCCCGCTCTCTGTGCGCGCTGCTGCTAGGGAATAGCTGACCACAAAAATTAAGGAATCAAACTTTGCACAAAATAAGGAATCACAGCTAGAGAAAATTCACTGAAAAATCAGCAGATAATTCGTTCATCCATCAGCACAAGATACGGTGCTTGGCTATCTGTCCGGCAAACAAACACGGAAATAGCCGACCATAAAAATCAAGGAAAAAATCCAAGAAAAATAGTGAAGAAGAACAGGGAACTCAAGATCCAAAATCAAGACACGATGATTGAACACAAGAGGCAAAAGAGATCTCGAGCGATCTGCTGTATACACCTACCGATCGTATGAGATCTCGAAAACCACAAAAACAACTCAACAAAAATCAAGGAAAAATTCCAAAAAATAGTGAAGAAGAACGAAACTCAAGATCCAAAATCAAGACACCGAATTGAACACAAAAGGCAAAGAGAGCTCGAAATCCCACTGTATACACCGACTGGCCGTACGAGATCTCGAAAACCACAAAAACAACTCAAGAATCACGAGACACATGATTAAACCGGAGGAAACAAGTGAGACTAGGCGCTCGGCTTGCCACACACACGGTTCGAGTACAAGTCAAAGACTTGCAGACCTCTCTCTCACACAGCATCTAGAGGAAGGGAAATCCTAAAAGAAGAAATGGAAATGAAAGAGGTGAGGGAGAAGGGAGACCCTCATCCTTTATTTATAGGGGCAAGCCTATTTTACATTCCTTCTTTGCCCTTGGATACATGAAGAGCTAAACCACTCAGCCAGAGGCATAAGGGTCCAACTCAGGCTTCTCTTGATCCGACGGCCACCGGGCCTCCTCACCGGTAGCCTTGCTTCCAAGCAATCTCCCCGATGCCGCCACGTGCCGTTCATCCGCGCTGGACCACCCCGGTTTTGAGGCGCAAACCAGAAAAACCCGCCATCGATGGTTTTGAGGCAAAACCACCAAACCCTCTGCGAGTAGCACAGCCCGTACGCGTCCCCCGCCGTGTACACTTGCGCTCTTCGATGTCCCAGCTGTCAGCCACCACGGCTGGCCGCCCTGTCCTCAGGTCCCTCGATCCAAGCCTCGCGTCCGCCCTTCACCGCACCCGGTCCATCGGCACGGCACGCCCTACTTGATCTTCACCAACCGTCGACCACCGTCTCCGAGCTCGACACCTGCAAACAACACAAGCCAAGAGACACCATTGTTTGACACGAAACCGCGTGCCATCGGTTAGCAGATACACACACGCCTTATGTCGGCATGTTGACAATCACTCATCACAAAAGGTCCACACGATGGTTATGGTAAAAACTATGTGTCCTGACTTTCAAAAAAAAAAAAAAAAAAAAAAAAAAAAAAAAAAAAAAAAAAAAAAAAAAACTATGTGTCCTCAATAGGTTTGCTACGAAAAGAGTCCAGTGTTTATGTGCAATGCTGAATAAAGAAATCTGAACTTTCCAATCAAAACCATGAATATATTCAATGACATTGTCAACAACGGTGACTGATGGAATGATCAGATCATGTGATCTATTTAGTGTTTTTTTTAATCTGCAATTCTGAGTTGAGATTTCAAGAGTTGCATTCTGTCTGTAGTATTTTTAATCTGGTCTGTCTTTCCATAGTTTTTTTTTTTTTTTTTTTTTTTTTTTTTTTTTTTTGAATAAGGCCTTTGAAGTTTCTGTTTAATCATGAACTATGCTCTTTTTCTTTCCCTGTGTGCAGTTTAGCTTCGGAGTGCTAGCGTCCACTAGAGTTGATTTGCTTGCGTCAATTATTGGATATGGGGCAGCCTTGTTTACTGAGCGACCTGGCCGCACGACACATTGGAAGAAGAGGCTCGTCTTCTTCGCTGTTGGGTCAAGGACTCACCTCTCTGGCCCCTATGCATTCTCTTGTGGAGCTTCATTTTGTGGGAGCCTGATTGATTTGTGGTCGGTTGGAGGAATCTTCTAAAGAAAACCAGTGAAATTCTATGATGAATGGTGATGCTGCTGCAATGAAACAAACTACCTCTGTCATCAGGCTACTAACTGTCATATTCTTCACATTCAGTTTAGCAAAATTTACTTGACTGATTTTGTAGCTTAACATTCTACTCAGGGAGCCATATATGTGATTTTGGTATTTGTTCCTCATAATTAGCATTTTAATATATTACAGGTTTGAGGAGGTGGTTTCATTATTGTCTGTTGTGCTGAATTTTGCATCACATTCTACTGAACACTTGGGGCTGATAGGGGAGTTGTTTGCTTACCTTGTAGGGGAGTTGCGTTGCACCAAATGAATAGAATATTATGCAAAAGGCAAGATAGGAATGAATCTGAGCCCACAGATAGGATGTGCCATTACACTGAAAGCCAGAGAGCAGAATTCCACACTAGGCTGTGAATGAATCTGAAAGGTCCTTTTTTCCTGAATTATTTCCTAAGATTTTTGTGCTATTTGAAAGCGGAAATCCAAGCTCATGTACCTTTATGTTATTATATGGAAATGTTATATTTCTGTTAATTAGTAACTTAATTATAAATGAAATTAAGGTTTGAATGTTTCCCTTTTATATGTGCAATGTTGAAGATTGGGAACAACAAGGACTTCAAAGACAGTCGGGGCAGAGCTGCATGTGTGTTTCCAATGTACAGCATATTAGTCAAAATATAGTGATTAGTACAATAGTTTTATCGGTGTTGAACCTTCTGATAAGCTCCATGGATATTTTCTCTCACGTTATTGGTTACTGTAACTCTTGAAAAAACAGGCAATGAACCATATTCATATTTTTTAGACGGTAGGTTGTGTACCTTGATGATATCCCTATTCCCATGGGTTGCTTGCATGAAGCATTTATCTGCAGCACATGCTGTCTTGCTCATTTTTTCGTGGTACACAGCATCCATTTTAGGGTCGAGCATTACCAGGATTGAAGGAACTCATGTTCCGGAGATAGCATTCCTCCGCCCAATTATAATGATGTTACCCGGTTTGAACCAAAGGTAGCACTAAAAATTTTCAATTTCCAATTCATTATAAGTTTGTAGGAAATATAACAATCGATGGCCTCTAATTGTAGCATATTGTTTTCTTTTTTTATTTCTCACACAGCTATCCGGTTGAGCCTATCAAAGAATTTGAAAGCATGCTTGACAAGCTAGGAACTCCAGAATGTTGCAAACTCATGAAATATATTGAAGGAAAGTCTCAAATGGAGAGTATAACACCTGTTTGCAACGTAAGGGCATTTACTTAGTGTCTTTATAGATACTAGAAATGGTCGCGGCGTTGCCGCTTATGGCTAGTATGTGGGCTGCTTGCAGCGTAGATGGTTTTAGGGTTAGGGTTAATGGACGACTATGGAGGTTAGCTATGCGTTGGTGTAACTGTCACTATGTATATCTATGCGTGTTTATGTATTTTTGTATCTAGTATTGGCAATATTATGTAGTATATTCTTAGTATGATGGAAAAGGGGAGAACGTTTGTGGTTTCGAAGCACCGGTACTCAGAAAATGATGGTTAGTAAACAGGAACTTTTCACTGGAAGAGACATTTATTAGCAATTAGTGAAGAGCAGACAATTTGAAGCACTCTTGGAAATAAGCAAACTGTAGCTGATTAAAGTTTATACGGATTGTACATTAGAGTAATGTATTGTTTCTGTTTATTTAGATTGGCGGTACAAGATAAGATAATTTACCTCATCATGCGGTACATAAACAGTTCAACTGGACACTGGTACGTTGTCAAACCACACTGTTGAAAAGTGTGTTAACAGTAACTGTATCAATGGATTCACATCCGAGTATTGTCACAATTGCAGATAGTGAGAATCCTTGAATGTAGACCTTACTACATGAACCGAAGCCTGGTATGTAGGACAAATCATTAGAGAGCATTTATAGTTGGAATTACAATTATAGAAATTACCTGAAGTATTACGATACTTGATTGAATTTAAAAGTAACAAACATAGATTATATCTGGAATAATGAACCATAAGAACTGAATAAGTAGCTCTTCAAACCAAGCAAGTAGGATGGGCAGAACTCAGCAGCATATTTAAGATAATTTGCATCATGAGTTATCTATATTTAACTGCAACCATATAAAAGGTACTTAAATTACCAGCCCAGAAATTAAAAGAAGTGCAAATATTTGAACTGGTTTAGTCGACTGCAGTGTGCACACATTCTAATTGGCAGCTAAATATATGCCCACATTTTAGCTTTTAGTAAATAGCAAGACTCACCCCAACTATTAAATATGTCTGGAGATTAGTCCCCAAAGTGTAATTTGACTAACCATATAATATATCAGCACAGTATGGAAAATATGTTGCACATATGTGATGTGGTGACAAAAGGATGGTTAATTATCTATAAAGAATCAAGATAAATAAATAAACAGAACATTACTGATACTATAGATGGACCATAAGTTCATCTGCAGAGTATTGAAAGAAGAACTTCCGAAGCAAACTCATCTGTCATGCAAAATAAAAGGCTTTAGAATCCAAGCTATTAATATTAGACAGGTAGGCCAAATGATTGAATTGAAATAAACAAAAGGCCACAGTAGCAACAGAATTGTGCAAAAGGTCAATTTCCATATGGTTATAGTAGCAATTTCCATATGGTTATAGTAGCAACACAGTAGTAGAAAAGGCCAATTTTCACATGGTTACAGTTGCAACACAGCAGTGTTTCTGAAATTTTCAATTTATCACTCGATCGAATGAATTAGCAAGGTTGCAGAGAAACAATAAAGTGTTCCACAGAACTTTTAAGTGAAGTACACCAAGCAGGTTCAGAAAACTTTTTAACCATGCAGCAGCTCGGCTGAATGAATTAGCAAACTCGATCGAGTCAATTTCAGAAGTAGCAAATCAAGCTGAATGAACTTATCCACATCTATAGCAGAACTGAAGTAGACCAATGAGTTTCAGAAAACACTTTTCATTTGTGTTATAGTATCTAAAATTGTGCATTTGACACCAGCAGCAAATCGGCCAACTTTGAGGTTGACACATCCACATAATACAAACACTGAAGGTTATATAGACTGTGCACAGATCACAAATTGTACCAATTTTCGGAGTTCAGTAATAATGAGTGTAGTGGTTTCTTACTGTCGTAGAAGCTGCCCCTTCGTTGTTCCCCTCCACAGACAATGCAAGTGGCCACCTCTGCGCTGCTGCTTCGTCGACCTCGGCCCTGGAAAAAGAGCTTTAACTGCAGTGTTTTTAGGACAGTCTATTGCTTCATTTTGTCATAGAAAAATAAAATGAGCACCATATTTTGCTGTGAAGACACCTGCATAGATGATAAGAGGAGCTCACCGGTTAACAGAACGAATGCTAACATTGAAGGGCTGTAGATTCATAGGGATAATAATTTGGTAATCGTTAATTCAATAAACATCAAATAGCAAAGACAATTTGTAATTAGTTTTGTCTAACTTTAATCAACAATAAATAGTAGTCATTATAATGAATATTAATGATTTTCCTTATGAAAGTATTAAGCTCTAATATTGTTCTGGTAATGGAAGAACAAAAATGGAATTGCACGAACTTTAAAATAGAGAGCCTTTTTCTTCTACTGACTCAAATGAAATGGAAAATGTAGCATGCGTTCACTATCTTGACATATCATCAAACAGTTGAGGAGCATCAGTATCGAAGGAAATGGAGAAGTCAGGTCACCTGTTTAGTCGTTTCATCAAAGCAAGTGGAGAAGGGTGTTGGATGCGTGCAGGAGGTTGAAGTAGTGGTGGGCAGCGAGTTCCTGAGCGTGGTGCCTGCAACGCCTGCCATCACTGGCGAGAACAGGAAGATGTTGAGTTCTGTGATTGGAGAAGGTAGAGCTATGGCTGCTTCACTTGGATTTAGCGTGCAGTGTGTGGATCCAGGATCCTGACCCTGAAACAGTGCTGGCGCTGCTGCGTCCGTGCAGATAGCCGGCTGAATCGAGCGGAGATTGAGGCTGCAGGACTGCCGCGCGGGGAGGGGAGCGGCCGCGCGTCTGTAACGGGGCTTGTCCCCGTGCCTGCGCAGCAGGAACGCGGCGGCCGGCGCCCCGCCAGAGGTGTGCATGGGCCGCTTGCGCCGGTGTGCCGTGCCTCCGCCGCGGTGCAGCACGGGAGGCAGGCATCCATGCCGGCGCAGATGCAGAGTAGCCGATGGGGAGGGTAGGCGCGACAGCGTGATAAGCACGGGCAGACCGGGCGACGTCTTGGACAGGGGCGGAAAGCGAGGTGCGGGAGGCCATCCGTCCTGGGGTTGCCGCGCTAGCGGCCGTCGCTGCTGGGGGCCCCATGCCGGGCCAGCGCGCCGGGAGCCTTCCTCGCCGTGCTGAGGACGCGACGCCGGGGCCGCCGCGCGCTCGCACTGCGCCACCGCGTCACCTCCGCGTGGGGCCCGCCCTAGGCTGAGGCCGGCACGCCGGGGCCGCTGCGCCGCCGCGGTGCGCTGTCCACCAGCACCGCCGGAGCGCTGCGAGGCAGGCGAGGGAGGGATCAAGAGGAGGAGGGGGAGGAGGATGTGCGCCGCCGCCGTCGCCGTCGCCTTGCCTGCGTCGGAGAGAGGGGGCAAAGAGGAGAGGGAGGGCAAGGGCGAGGGGATGAGAGGAGGCCTGGACTGCGGGTTGATTTCGCTGAAGTTGAAGGGGTTTTTTGCAAAATAGCCAGATTCACCAGATCTAGGCCGTCCGCGTGCCCGATCGGATGGCCGAGAAAAGTGGACGACGTGGCCACGCTGTTTGGCCCTCTTTTGTTGCGTAAATCGTTTGGGGAGATAGGCAAAACACAAGCTGGTGTAGAGAACGCTTAAGATGCAGTTCCTGCCATCCTGGCAGGCTGCACATCCGGCCTAAAAGCCCACCGCAGCATAGAACAGCAACCCAGTGTTGACTGGACATATCTTCGGCCGGCTATAGGGGTGGGGCCGCGTGGAGGCCCATGAGCCTTTTTTTTTTTGCGAAATAGGCCCATGAGTCGTAACAATACTCCCCTCAATAAAAAAAAAAATCAAATCAATCCGTTGCCGGTGTAACCTGCTATTGCCCATCAAGCGATCGACGTTTGCTCTTTCCCGGTTTCACGCACAATTGGCCGATGCTGCTCCGATCCGCAACCACGCCACCCGCCGGCACACGAGGGAGGGACGACGGGCCACGGGTGCACGAGAAGTCGGACGGAGTCATCTCGGACATGCAGCAACAAGAGTAAGGGCATCCTGGCATCACGGACGGGTGTGACTGCAATTGGTTTCAATACTTGGCTTTTTAGAGTAAAAGGGTCGGCACGACCCCAGCCATTTATCATTAAAGATAAAGGACAAGGTTTACAGCGTTTAAGTTCAGGTTCAACTTCCATACACGACCTCGGCCGAGCCAAACAACTTCAATACTTGAGGCTCTCAAAAGGCAAATTAATTATGGGAAATATCATATAATAAATTTAATTAGAGACATAAATTAATAGTTTTCTATAAACTTGATCAATTAAGTTTAGAAAAGTTTGACTTTTTCGAGACTTAGAATTATACTCTTTTTAAGACGGGGGAGTGAACTCAAAGTGTGACATTCCATGGTCCGCCATTCCATTGTGGCTGTGACCATAAAATGCTTGCACCCTGGCAAGTATTTGTACCATGGATGTGCTCTGCTCTACTGTGGTCCCTCGACGACGACCCTGAGTATGGCTTCGCCCACTTCGACGCGCCGCTCGACCAAGCCGTCAGTCTTGAACGCCGGGCACTTGCAGCCGCCGTCGCGCTCCACGCGGATGCTATCGGTGCAGCAGGTGGGGGGCTGTTGGCATGGGTCGTGGTTGTGGGGCCAGTGCAGACAACTATTCGACGGTTTGCCCAGCTGGTGACCGCTGCTTCGCCGACGTCGTCGTCGGCGGCACGCTTTGAGAGGAGGAAAAGCTCCGCGGGGGCACCTGTACCAACGCCCGCCCAGACCCACCGAAGGAAGGAGAACGTGGATGTGAAGCTGCTGGGCCCTGGAAAGTACTGCGCCACCAGCGGCAAGTTGTTCCTACCGGCGACAATACAACACCGTGGCCCTCCTGTTGCTAGCTATGTGCTGCGTCCAGAACTGAAGCTGGACACGCAGGTGGGCCTGAAGCATGCTCAACTAGTGTTTGAAGAAATGCCAAGCACATACATCACCATCGTTCACTCTGTAAGTTCTCTGTTATTCATTGGCACTATCAACATTTGTGAGGGTCATAAGCTATTGGTGGAAATGATCGGTCCCAATCCAGTGGTGCTAGAACTACTACTTGCTGCAGCCAATCAAAACCAACCATGGCCACCACCTGACCAACTGAGGTTGACAAGTTGTGATTCTGGGTTACAGCCTACACCATGGCCGTCGTTCATCATGGTTGGGTGGTTCTCTGTCAGGAGTTACTGTGGTCGCCTTTGTAAGCCCCCATGGCCTATACAAATTTGCCAACAGATCAAGTTCGTGCTCACTGACCTTGCAGTGTTCTGGAAATATATGATGATACCAGTGCGATGATACCAGCAGTGGCGAACCCAGGATTTCGCCATGACTAGGGCAAGATCTTAGGCCAAAAAACTCAAAGCTACATCACAGTCTAAAGTCTATACATGTGTACTATGTCACCTAAAACAATTATTCTCAATCAAAGTTTGCATATCGAGAGAACTCAGCAAAGTTCTTTAACTTTATAATAATAGTCTGAGATACAGTAGCTAAGAAGTATCATGGAACATTGAAAATTAAATACCACTATACCAGTGTCTAGTGTTTCGCTTCGGCAGCCCATGTTGCTCACAAACTAAGATAAATACAAAACTAAAGTCCTATTCCTCTTCATGTGGGCTGGCTGCTACGTCGGATTGCTAGATGAGCCAAAAAGACTGAAGACCTGCTCCTATGTAACATGGGCCGCGACTAGGGCAGCTGCCTGGGCTGCCCTAGCGCTGGGTCCGCCCCTGGATACCAGTGCTTGGTGCTATGGCGATGTGTGTTGGTGTTGACCTTCGACCAATACCATGGCCATCCTTTGTATTTCATGAATTTACTGCTCAGCGGTGCTGTGTGTTTTGACTGTGGCAAGTGCCTTCGGCTTGGTGGAATTTTAGTCAGAAAGTTCTTTGATGCTCAGAAGCCTATTGCCTCAGTTTGTCATGGACAGTTGATTTTAGCTGCAGCAAGAGTAATTGAGAACCGTACATGCACAGACAGCATATCCGATTGTTACACCAGTTTGGGTTGCTGCTGATGCTCAGTGGGAAGAACCTGATACAATGGCAAAATGCACTGTGAACACTCTTATCACTGCAGTGACTTCTGATTCTCATCCTGAATTCAGCAGCGTATTTGTCATAACATTTGGAGACTCAGTGGCAGGCTCAAACAGGGAAATGTTGTTCTTATGTGGGGACTACAAGGAGGATTATGAAGTTATGATCCCATTCTTTTCTCTTCAAGCTCTTGGCTGCCATGTTGATGCTTACGGTGATCAAACTTACAGTGAGAAGCCAAGACATGATTTTACTCTGACAACATCATTTGAAGGTGTGGATGCTTCAAGCTCTGTTGTGCTTGTGATTTCGGGTGGTTTGCATCTCCTACTATCAGTGAGTAGGGATGGCTGTGTGCTGATTCAAGAGCAAGTACAGTGGAAGTGTGGTCGTAATTGCTGGAGTTTCTTGCTTGACATGACAAAACACAAATTTCAATTTGCAAGGTCATGTACCATGTCTAAGGCAATCTGCTAGGAATTGATGCTGCTAGATGTGGGCTTCTTGACTACCAACAACAACGTGCAGTGCAAGGTTGATTGCTTCAACTCAATATATTCAGAAGAGTTTCTGCATTTTCCTTGGGATCCTGGTGGTTCCGACCTTCTCCCTCGGCTTGGGGGCAAGCCAAAGCTTAAGAAGGGGGGAACGTCAGGATCGGATCATGGTTGGGCCATCGTATGGGCCTCGGGCCTTGGCCTGGTCGAGCATTGCCTGGACCACTGGATGTCTACTACAAGAGCGCTGGGAGCAGCAGCGAGGAGGGAATCGAATATTCAGAGAACAGAACACCTATCCTCTCACTATTCATCTTCTTTCTCAAGTCTTCTTCTCTATGCACCTAGCTCCCCTTTCTCCACTGCTTTGACCTTCCTTTCCCGGTGATCCTGTACTCTGCTACCTGAATCGAGTTATCTGATATTCAATTTAGTTGGGTTGCTAACAGAAAATCACTGAAGAAACATTGGATGAAAGCCAGCTCATCGATGTAGCAAGAGAATTACTCAAAACAAAAAGGTACGGAATCATTCCTACCATCAACTCGTACATATCAAAGTTTAATTTTACGCCAGTCATTTCATAAAAGTATGTGTGGACACGGCTGATGAGAAATGTTCAGCGTTTCCTGGGCCTGTTTAGTTCGCCCAAGTTGGCGCCTACCGAATTACTGTTTGACATTGTAGCGTCTTTGAAGATTTTTGTTTTTATTTGGTAATAATTGTTCAAACATTGATTAATTAGGCTCAAAACGTTCGTCTCGCAAAGTACAACCAAACTGTGCAATTAGTTTTTTATTTCATTTACATTTAGTACTCCATACATGTACCGGTATTTTGATGTGATGTGAAATCTTCTTTTTGCACAGTGGAATTTGGTGCCAAATTTGGGAACTAAACAAGGCCCTGGTAAAATAAAATAAAAATGCAACTACAAGCTTTTTCACGTCATCTTTTTTGCGAGAAGCTTTTTCACGTCATCATTGAGTGGAAATGAAATACCAATGACAGAAATCTTCTTTCTCATAAAAGTGGAATTGTTTTTTATTTGGCAAATATTCATGAAGGACAATTTTGTTTACATCATGCTAGCTAATCCGTCGACCTAAGTTGCATAGTTTAAGGTTTTTGCATCTTAATACGATTGAGTCTAATCGTATTTCCTTCCCAGGTTAGTTTTTACTGATAATTTACTATATGTATAGGTATCTCATAGTTACCGATGACATATGAGATCTCTCGGTCTGGAAAGTGATTAAGTATGCTTTGCCTGATAATGATGTTGGACATATAGTAATTACAACTACATGTCATGCTGATGTTGCTGGAAAAATTGGTGGCGCTTACAATATGAAACCCCTTTCTGAGAATAACTCGAAGAAACTGTTGTATACAAGAGTATTTGGCAGTGAAAACAGCGACAACATTGAAGACACAGAAAAATGCTCTAACGTAGAGCTGGCCGAAGTATCTAACCGAATACTCAACAAATGTGCCGGTGTACCTTTGGCCATTATTACAATGGCTAGTCTGCTAGCTTGTAAAGCAAGAAATAAGATGGATTGGTATGAGGTGTACCATTTTATTGGGAGTGTACTTGAGCACAACCTAGATGTGGAGAATATGAGAAAGATTTTGTCATTAAGCTATTATAATATGCCATCCTATCTGAGGACTTGCTTATTATACTTGAGTATATTTCCGGAAGATTATAAAGTTGAAAAAGATCGTTTGATATGGATATGGATAGTCGAAGGCTTTATCCAATGTGAGAAACAAGGGAAGAGCCTATTTGAACTTGGAGAGAGCTACTTCAATGAGCTCATAAACAGAAATATGATTCAACCCATATATGGATCATGTGATAATTTACATAGATGCTGTGTACATGGCATGGTTCTTTATCTTATTTGCTCCTTATCAAGTGAAGCAAACTTTGTTACTATATTAAATGGTATGGACCTAATGTCTACAAGTAAGATTCGGAGGTTATCCATTCAAAATGGCAAGGAAAGACAATTCTATAACTCTAGGACATAGGAGCTTGCAACAATTAAGGTCAATTATTGTCCGACCACTGACCTCTATCTAGTCTAATACCAGTCCCTGGGAGCTTCCATGTTTTATGTGTGATGGATTTACAAAATTGTGATCTTTCAGATGGTAACCTTAATAAGTGCCTTGGGAATCTACTTCAGTTGAGGTACCTACGCGACTACATAACACGCACATTGGGCGGCTCCATGAAGAAATAGGAAACCTGCAATTTTTACAAATGCTGGACATTGAAAATCAAATTTCTTTGCCATCAAATGTTGTTCAGCTCAAATTTTTTTTTTTTGAAAGATCCAGGAACAGACTGTTCCGGCATATATTAATAAGAAGAAGGTTGACCCAGTTTATAAGGAAAACCAGGCCCGAAAACCTTACAGCTCACGCACACAACAGAGAGAAACGACAACCCAACGATACAACACTAGGCTTTTCGTCTCCGAGCCGGGCTGAAGTCCACAGCGACGCCTTCAAGAAGGTTACGACGCGATCGCCGCCGTCACTCGTCCGAGAGTGGACCGGGTTTTCAGCCGTGGAAAGACTAGGGGGGCGACGCCCTCAAGAGGGGAAAACGGCGCCCGCAGGCGTCGCCGTTGCGAGGCTTTCGCCCAATCACCCCAACTTCAGGCCGCAGCTCAGAAAAACCAGGTCCCACGAAGCGCCACCGTCGTCGTTGCCAGTCGTCTTGTAGAGGCCGTGCCAGAGAAGCAGCGACGCGCCGGCTGCACGCTGCAGCCGCAGAGCTGCGCCGGTCACCCCCACCAGCAAGACGCCGTATCGGAAGACTAGCCATCGCTCCGCCGCCCACGCGTCCACCTGCCGCACGCTGGCCCCACCGTCCTCGTCCAAACCGCGGCCATGGCCAGCACCACGCACAACTGGGGCCAGCCGGGGAGGGGCGGCAGAAGAGGAAACCGCCCCCCAACGCCTGCACAAGCCCCGGCCACGCATGTGTCGCCGGCCACTGTCATATCACTGCTGGTCTCCACCAGCCACTGCATCACTGCTAGTCTCCACCAGCCACCCTGCCGCCACCATGGATGAGGAAGCTCAGCGCCGGCGCCGCCCCGACCCGGAGGGCCCGGGTCCACCGCGAGGACGGAGGACCCGAACCCCGGCTGGTGCGATCAGCCCCCCCTTTCCCTCCCCCGCCGCCCCGGGCACGGGCCACCGGATCCGGCCGCGGGCGCGCCCGGCCGCCGCTCGGGCACCGGTCCCGGCCGCCTGGGCAGCGGATCTGGCCGCCAGGGCAGCGAATCCGGCCGCCTGGGCCAGGTCCGGCGAGCCAAGGCGCCTTGAGGAAGGAGAGATGAAGGAAGGGACGGAGGAGAGGGCGCCGCGCCGGAGAGCACGCCGCCAGTCGCCTCGTTGCACCGGCCAAGGCCCTGGCCGGCACGGACGCAAAACCGAGCAGGCGGCCCCGCCAAGCCCCACGCGGCTCAGGCAGGGCGGCGCCCGCCGGTCCGCGGCCACCAACGCCGCCACCCATGCCGCCGAGGAGAGACAAGGCCCCGCCGCCGCTGTCCCGGCCGGCCGCGCGGCCTTGCCGGCGGCCCGCTCCAGCGGCGGCGCGGCGGGAGAGGAAGGGCGGGGGTTGGGCGCGCGGCGGCGGCTAGGGTTCACCCGAGCCGCCCACGTGGTGGGCGACGCGGGTGTCTGTGTTACCCGTCGTCCCTCAGCTCGCCTGAACATCAACTGGTCAACGAGAGTGCCAAATGGTATTGGGAAGCTAACAAGCCTGGAAGAGATATCTTATTTAGGCGTTGATGACTCCAATATGAACATTATAGAAGAGCTGGATGAGCTAACGGAACTGAGGGTACTCCATATTGCCCCTCGACATCTCCGTGCTTTGTCCGCACCATGGGCCTACTGGTTCTCAAAGTTGCCACCATAGATGAATCCGTCGCATCTGTCGTACCTCTCCAAGCTATGCATCGCTGTAAAGGAGGTACAGTAGGGTGATCTTGACATCCTTGGGAGCTTACATGCTCTCCGCGCCCTAGTTCTTTGGGTTGGCCATGGAGATCTTGGCATCCCTGACGGATTCATTTTACGTGCTGGTTCGTTCCCATGCCTGATATACTGCCAATTCTTTGGATTTGTGTTGTGTTTTAGCAAGGAGCTATGCCAAGGCCTTTTTTTTTAGGTAACTTCGGCAGGGGGATCAAAGCGGATCTCCACCTGCATTTTATTCCACAGGTACCCGAGGGGAGCCCTGGCTGGTGGAAGACTAAGCTTCGCACGGGTACAAATGTTTGATTACAAAGCCAGAGGGGGTGAGGTCTAGTTCTATGCCAAGGCTTGGAACCCTTCTGTCTCAGTTCTCTGTACGGGGTGGCATTGAAATCTGCAGCAGCGACAGTGTTGGTTTCGACTTTGGCCTGGGTCTCTTGCCATTGCTCTAGGCCATCAGTGTTTGGTTGGATGATCAAGGCTCTAACAAGGAGGAGGCAGATGAATTGGAGTCTGCGGTGAGGCATGCCATTAAAATCCATCTCAGCCATCCATGCCTTGCAATAAACGGCTACCTAAACGGGTCTATATTCCCGATCGCGAAAAAAAATAAACGGCTACTCTAGCGAAGGTGCTGCTTTCACAAATTCTTCCATATCAGTTCTTTTTTTTTCCGGTCCTTTTCTCTTTCTTCTGAGATTAATTTATTCTTTTTCTTCCTCAGTTTCAGATAACGAATGATGTCCCAGACAAAAGATATCTAGTCATACAGATCTCAAAAAGCAACCGCAACCCATCCTAATTCGCCAAGCATATTGTGGTATGCTACAGGAACATGTGAAAAATTCGCTAGCTGCTACTCTTTTCTCTTGCCCTGCTTCCCCCCTGTTTCTCTAATAAAGAATCCCCTGTTTCGCTGGCAGAGTTGGGCTACCTCACAAACCTACAAACGGGTGACCTCGCTAACCTTGTTTGTTGCGACCGGAACTTGGCGGCGGCAATTTGCAGTAACTGTCATCGAGAAACAAGATATGTAAACGTTTTCAGGGTGTGTTAACGTTCCTGTTGAGTGCAATTGGTTTCTGATACTTGAGGCTCCCAAAAGGCAAATTCATTTGCTTAGTTTTTAGTACATTGAATTGGTTCCACATTTTGTATGGTCACATGGATGTTCAGCAGGCTATCCTGTTTCATTAAGCTCATTCAAGGTGTTCTAGTATGTTTTGTGCACGCATGCTGATAATTTGGAGGTCTTCGTAGCCTGCTAATTACTTCTTCTCAAGCACTTGTTAGTGCTATGAATTATACACTTTGTTGCCCTAAACAAAAACAAAAAAAAAAATCTGTTTTCTTTTTTTCGCGATCAGGTCTTTTACCAAATAAAAAAAAACTTTCTGTTTTCGTCTCACATTCAGATTCACCTCCCGAGTTAAATCTTATTATTACTAATTGGAGGCTCCAACGGAGGCTCCATATTAATCCTCACCAGACGCAGTAGAAAAAAAGATAAATCCTTAAAATTCCCACAATAATCAGAAAGATCCAACCATCGAATTGATATGCCTTATTAACAATAACCATGATCTGTTTTGTTTTCTATACATATTTACCCACCAATGCCATTATTATTTATTTAATTAATTAAAACAAAAAATACGTCCACAAAGTAAAAGTAGTAACCTAAACCGTGGCCGCGGCGCCGACTTTGCAGGCTTCGTCGAGGCCGTGCAGATGAAGATGGTGGTACCCATCGAGCGACTGGCAGACGGCATGATGCCGGAGCGGAAGCCAGACGCCCTCCTGGCCGGAGCTGCTCGGGGGATACCGGTATGTTTGCTGTTGACGCAGCCGACCACGTTCTTCTTGGCGCCCTGGCACCTCGACGACAGATGGCCGCCGCCCGCCGGCGGATGATCATCAAGGGAAGAAGGTATTGGTAACTTCCCCTTCGTTTTTTGCATACGGCTGAATGATGGATTAAGACTTGAGCGAGGCAAGTTTGATTGTCCAAAACTCTGGTGCAGAACGTGCTCTTCCATGGTCTTTCCTGTTGGCAGGTTATCGTAACAAATCTAACCACGTCTATCGATATGTATTCAATGGCAACTTATGGTTCATCCTGTGCCCGTGCCCCAACACAGGTACATGCTCTTCCATTGTTCTTCCTGCCACTGGGTTATCCAACAGAGGTAACTAGGACTATTCGATAGTTCATCCTGCTTATGTGAATTGAGATTTAACATTCTTATTGTAGTGTGTTTTTGCTTTTTCTGAAACCGACATAAATCATATGTTAAAATGGTTTCCGATTGTCCACGCAATCCATCATGTCATTCATTATAGATAAAAAAAACATGAAAATAGTCAACCAGAAAGTGCTAGATAGAAATGAGCAACCAGGAAAAAAATATAGTACTAAATGGAAAAGTCAAGGTAATTTTGATACAGTAGTTCCATTATCATTACCTGGAATATTTACATTGATTATTTACTTGCATAATTCCTTGATTTTAGTGGAAAAAAGATAGTCAAGAATTCCCCAAAAAATATAGTGAAGAGAATATTAGGTAAAATATCAAAACAACAAATCATCTTCTACTTACATGACGAATCAATTGAAACCTATTTCCTTAGAAGCAACACGTTATATGTACAGATTATTAATTAGCTTGATTGAAAAGGAAGCAGATTATTGATAAAAAGAAAACGAAAAAATGCATTTAAAGGTTGATTGGAATGATGTCCATGTCAAACGAAATATTCTACAATGCCGCAACAAATGGTGCTTCCTTTCAAAACATTCTGCAATGCAACAACAAAATATTTTGTAATACAACAATGGAAGACAAGATAATAGATACCTACAGGTAAAGCAAAAAATTGGAAAACAAATTGCCATCCAAGCCTGAATAATGGATAAGCTTTAATTTGATTGTCTTAATGTTAAATATTTTTAGCCTTCAAAATAAGGCCTCATATACTCATTTGATACTAGCAAATATGTAAGAATCTTACAATGGGATAAAAATGCCAAGCATGCCAAATTTGACTATAAATATCTAAAAAGTAATATTACCTTATTAAATGCATAATTTAAACAATAATTGAAATTAATTGGGCTCCAAATAAAATTTCTTAGCATCTGGCCACGAATTTAGATCGTTGTTCTTTAGTAATTATTATTACCGTTTCAATTAGTTTAGGTTGTTAGAAGATCATAAAATTAAAAATCTGTTGGACATGAGATAGAGATATAAAACTGTGCCTCATGCTTTGAACTACACACAACACCCTCATCCTAAGAATATATAAAACGTCCTGAACTTCTACGACAACACCAGATCAAAGCTAACCAAACGAACCAGTAAGAAAATCTAATCAAAATCAATGAAATATATAAAAAAGCACCCTAGAACTTGAGTGGCTTATGGCTATAACAAAGTGATAAACAATAATCTTCCTTACTCTAACAACCTTTCTCCCTTATTTAAATTATTAGTAAGGCAATCTAGCCAAAAAGGGTTAGCATTGAAACCAGCCAAAAAATCACTGGTGCAAGACAATCAAGGTCAACAAGGTAATATACCATTTATTCACTTTTCTTCTAAATGCAATTTTTCCATTGAATACTATATTGATTATTATATCCACTTATTGTCAAATTTGTTGTTCCTATGTAGCAAAACAAGCTACATCAGAAAGCATCATGGTAACCTAAGCAGTCATCTACCTCAACAAGTTGATAGTGAAGAAGCGGCATAACATCTGACCTGGATACAAATATCATAATGTTACCTCCTTTTCAAGGGCACAAAAAGTTATCCATTATTTCCAAATAAGTAATGGCGATATGTCAAAGGACCTCAGAACAACATCATAGTTGCTCTGATGGACAAAGCAAAAGATGGAAACAAACAAACGACAAGCCACACATCAGTAGTATGGACACCAGATGGACTTAAAAAAATTCATCAGAGAAGGAAGACTAACTTATGAAAACATTTGGAGGTACACATCTCAATATCCAATACCCAACCATGTTGTCAATTTTTTTTATTTTCAGCTGAAGTAACCTCTTAATATTGTCATCGACATAGTTTGATTCCCGAAGAGGGATATCCAACATGCCCATATACTTTGCTAAAAATAACATGCCCATATACTGCACAATGTCAGCCATACTTGGATAAAAAAAAGGAAAAGAAAAGACCCAACCAGAGAATCACATTTGCTATGATACAATAATCTCTCTCCATCATGCTCATGTGTGCCACTCTGCATTCAAACAAAACTTTACTTGGAAACAAACTTAAAAAAAAAAAACTAGCACGGGTTTGGGGTCGACGCCCCGTCCGGATCTCATTAAGAAGAAGTCTAGCTTCCCCCCCCGTGCTAGAAAATCCCCGAACCCTGACCCCATTCAGACACTGTGAGGACACCGTGGGGAACCGTTGACCGGGCTGCATCCGGCGAGCCACTCTCGAGGGCCTCATGCACCTCGGGGGCCCTGAAATCCGCCAGTCTCAGGAATCGAACCCAGGACCTCAGGGGTGCCGCCGGAGTGTCAAATTGGTTGGGGTAACCAACTCAACCCGACAACCTTTGGCACTTGGAAACAAATTTTAATTAACTAAGTATATATTAAGCATATAATTCTATTTTTACCCCGTGCGGGAGCACGGGTTGATAGACTAGTTTAAACAAATAAACTGAATATGAGCACTGTTATGTTGTGTGTTTTGTGCACGTTTGCTGCTAACTTGGATGTCATCATAAGAATCTCAATTTTGCTTCTCATTACTTAGATCGTTTGCTAACATTAGTCATGTGTTGCAGGGACAGTGGGAGTCCAGGACAACTTGCCTTTGCCGAATGGTAGTGCAATAACACACGGCCTGACAAACCTGCAAGCTGCAACCAGCGACTTCTGGACGCCGGTAAAAAACAAAACAGAAGGTTGTTCCGGCAACACGCCTGATTCGGTGTAGAAGTAGTAGATAAGTCCTACACATACAGATTATATATGTACATTTCTCAGTAGTATATGTATGCTTATGAAGAAGTAAAACTTAGCAACAACCGTGCACAAAACACACCTCATAACAGTGCTCAGCTTGTACATGTATATATTTTTTTTTTGGTTGTCTCATCCTTTTGGGACTCGTTGTTTCTCTGTTGTCAAACTTGATTCTTTTCATTTCTAATAAAACCAGCAGCTCTCCCGCTTGATTCTTTTCAAAAAAAATATATGCTGCTTACTCTGCTGTCCATGGGCATGTTGCAAAACTTGGAAGCCAGTAAATACAGGGCACCAAAGATATATGGCTCTGCGATTGCAACTCTAGTCTTGGGAATCTTTTTTTTTTTTTCAGATTTCAGATTCTGTCACCAAAATGTTGTGATAATTTCCCTAGTTTCTACTGCATTGCATTTATTGCACAGTTTGGTCACAGTCGTCTACCCTTCTTGACGAAAAAGATGATATTTGCGTTGATCTTCCAGCTTGTGGCATGGGTCATATTGTTGCAGCTACGAAGCATGCATGCTCTGTTTCTATGTGCTCTGTTCTTTGCTCATGATACATGGGCCTGTTTGGAATCCTGGCTGTGGGCCTGGGCCAGTCCGTTGGGCTGCAACTTCCGCACGACGGAGAGGACGCGACGCGCAGAGGGACGCCGCCGGCGGCCGGCGAGGAGGGCTCACCGCTCACGCCTGGGCCCGGCGGGGATAACGCGGCGGCCGGAGGAGCGCTCTCGGGCGCGGGCGCCATGCACGGCCGGCCGTCGGCGGGGTGGCGGCGCAGGAGATCAGCGCGGGGGACCGTAGCCTTAGCCGTCGGTGGAGGCGCTGTTCCGCGTCCACAGCTCGTCGCGTGTGCTGGCGCGGTTTGAGGAGAGGGGACGGCGGCGGCCCGCGCGCGCACACGGTGCCGCGGCAGGGTGTTCCGTGTTCAGTGCCGGCGTCGCCACCTGCCACGCCTCGGCGCGTCCAACTCCGCCGCACGCACGTTCGTCTGCAGCAGAGCCGCACAGGCCAGCGGCGGCGCCACCACCGGGCGAAGTGTGATGCGCGCTGGTGTGCCGATTCATCGCCCGCCACGTCTGCCCTACCTCTGATTCTGTGGACATGGGCAACGGCGAGCTGATGGTGGTTGACGCCGATGAGGTGCTCGATGGAATGCCAGTAAGGAAAAACGTGGGATGGCAACACCACAACAGACTGGGGTGCCATATACTGTGGACGAGGTAATTCGTGAATAGCTATGCACAAAAATCGTATGGTAGTACAACAATGCCAGCTTTCTTTCTGGTGACAGTGCCATCACTCACTGAGGACAGTTGGTCGACTCTGCAGCTCACCACATCTGGACTCCTGGAGAGGTTGCTTCACGCAGCAGATATTCTTAGCCATCACTCACTGAGGACAGTTGGTCGACTCTGCAGCTCACCACATCTGGACTCCTGGAGAGGTTGCTTCACGCAGCAGATATTCTTAAGCAAGCATAGTAGCAGGGGAGTTGGTCGACTCTGCCAAACCCATCCGTAGAAAAATGTGGGAGAGGGTGCCGATCAAGAAGAAAATCATATTTGTGGTAGACAACAAGTACTGCCATAGGATTGGGAGCAATCGCGCGAGGAAATGGTGGCCTTGACTTGGGCTTAGGGAACCTGCTATCACTCCAGCATGTTAACGTTCATTTTGATTCTGAAGGCGCTAGCTTCTTTCAGTGGGAGTAGTATAAGTCACATCGATACTGCCATTGGCAATTGAACAAGTTCGTTTGATCTTTTCCCTCTGACACAATCAATTCATCCGATACATAAATTGGACTTGGCACGGTGGTGCTTATAGTTTTCTTGATTTATTTTCGTATAAATAGACAGCACCATTTATCATCTTGGAGAAGCTAGGCCGGGATCAGGTTTGGATCAGCATGTTAACGATGTGACTTATACTACTCTGACTGAAAGAAGCAAGGAGGTGGAGGAACTGGAGGCTGCACTGAGACATGCCATTGAAATCCATTCTAATCATCCCCATCTGTACATGCAGATTTGTCGTTGAAAAATGAAGATGTGCGTGAGGTGCTCTATCTTTGTTCTTACCGCTTTTTTTTTTGCGTGCCGTTACCTTTTTCTCATCATCACGTCAGTTTGAGTGGAGAAATGGAGAGGAAAGATTTTAGTTCTGTTGCTTGTTGTATGGTGACTCAAATCCTATTTGGATTACAAATCGAGACAGGTGTGGTTTGAGGATTTACAATTCTATTACAACTTGAGTATACAATCCTGTTATTAGTAATATGACTTCTACTTGCATGTATGAGACCCTTTCATGTGACTATATAAACAAGGAGTGGATGCCATAGATATCAACCGAGTCAATATAAGGGTCTAATCTAAGATTTGTTATGAGCAGTTAGGAGCCTTCAAGAGAAGTAAGCTAGACGTTTCTATAGCACTAGATTCTTATAGTATTTATGGCTGGCTTCTCCAAATCCTAATATCTTGTTCTGGTTGCTTCAACGCTGTCAAAAGTTTGCTACATGATTCATGTCATTGTTCTTGATACGATACAAGATTATGTCATACTCAGCAGTATCTTTCAAAGATCCAAGTGCTATTGTGTGCATAACTATGGGTAGGATACATATGGATATCAGTGATCATGTATGTATTTCATTTTTTTCCCCAGATCTCATCTCTCTGCAACCTAGATTGTTACTTAGAACTGGAACCTTTAACGAATTTATTAAATTTATTAGATCCTTGTAACACAAAGAGCCTCAGATAGTACAGAATCAGATCTGTGATTGTTGAAGTAAAAGCGTGTACTCTGGTGGCTGCAGTATCATATGAATCCTATCCTGTAAACTCATAACTTTGGTTGATTAAGCGCTATAGTACTATGATGTGTGTCCAGCACAAATTTTGCAGGTTGGTCTCAATGATGCGACATGCTCTGCTTTGGTGGGAGGACAGTGGTGACCGCGTCCTCTGTTTTTGTTGTGCTCTGTTCTGTACATCTGTGCGACGTGCCCAGTCACAATTCTTCCGTTGGTTTGTTTATGGCTTCAAATGTCCATGGGACATTAAAAATGTTGAATTTACACAATGGCACGTAGCATACTCTAACACTGGTCGAATTTATGTCAAGCACATGTACCATACTCCGTAGCTTTTAAGCGCAAAATGAATGTGTTCGTTTTCTTTAACTTTGACTAATTATATAGAAAATAATATTAATATTTATAACATATAATGAATATATCATTAGATAGATTGTTGAATGTATATTTATGATAAACTTATTTAGAAATTAAATATTACAGATGTATTTTCTATAAACTTTGTTAAAGTTGAGAATGTTTAATTTGCATGTGTTCTTAATTTTTTTCAACTGTAGGACCGAGGGAGTAATGTTATTGGAAAATACCGATATAAATGATGTTCTACGTAAATTTACCGACACGAAAACAGGGAATGATGATTTGTCCACTATGGGAGTGGCCTAGAAAACGCTGTCACGAGTAGGTGATCCGGCGCAAGATTACAAGAAGAAAATGCTGCGGCATGTGAGCATGTAGAAGTGGGCATCGATATCATGGTGGAATATAAAATTAATGTAGTGGAGCAATATTTTTTTGCCGCCTGACGTAGCATCACGTTAAAAACATACTAGATATTTTCCCTCCCATCTGTTTCCAACTGCTGAAGCAGTTTGAAACAAAAAAAGAGTGGGCGGCCTCGGCTCCTAGGCCTGATCCGTTGACCTCGGCCGGAAACCGGATCCGGCAACAAGAGGAGCGGGATTCCAACGACGAGTGGTGGCCAGTGGCTTGGTGAGTTCTATCTTGTGCTCTTCCGGCCTTTCTGCCCATCTAAATAGCTCCTAGCTATACACACAGCAGCCTCACTCCTTGCGTTCGTCCGGAACAGATCCATCGAGGTCGCAACGGGTGCCCTGTCGCGTGTCATCACCAAGCTTGGTTTTTTCCTTACTGAGGAGTACAAACGGCGAAAAAGGTTGTCGGGGGAGATCATGTTTCTTCAAATTAATCTCGAGAGCATGGAGGGTGCCCTCAAGAACGTCTTGAATACACCGGCAGACCAACTTGACATTCAGCACAAGATTTGGGCCAGAGATTTGAGCGAGCTGTCTTATGACATAGAGGACTTTATTGACATAGACGATATTATTGACACATTCCGCAATTGGGCAGCAAAGCTGGAAAGGGTTTATCATGGGTGGTCAACAAAAAAGCTGCAAGGGATTTCACCTAGCCATCTTTTGGCCAATGCTGAAAATTTTATCGTAATGCAGCGCTTTCACTTGAAGATGATTGCTGGGTTCCCATACATCAAGAGCCGTGTCTTAGAGGTGCACAAGAGGTGTCCCAGGTACGGTGTTAACCTTGGTGTTGATAAGCCTACCACACGTACTGTGGACCCTCGCCTATTTTCTCAGTACATAACGATTAAAGAACTCGTTGGCATTGATGAAATTAGAGATGAGTTAATCAAGATTGCAATGGAAGAGAACAGAGTGCCCTCACAGCAAGGCAAGATAGTCTCCATTGTTGGATTTGGTGGGCTGGGAAAGACTACTCTTGCTAATGTAGTGTATGAGAAGATTACTGCGCAATTCGATTTCTCTGCTTTTGTATCAGTGTCTCAAACTCCTGACTTCAATAGACTATTTGAAGGACCGGAAACGGCGACCAGAGGGGGGGTGAATGGGAGCCTCAAATTTCTCACGAAATATTTGGCCACTGTCCCAAATTCAAACCCCAAGAAACAATTCAAACAAGGTGGTGTCCACGACCCAAATGAGTGGGTGGATGTTCCTAGGAACACAGCGGACACCACGAAACCAACGCAAAGACGGAATGTAAATCGGAGTCCAAACGACCAAATTGCACACAAAACAGAAAATCGGGCCGGAGAAAATTCATTAGAAAAACACCAAGAAAAACGGACAGAGTAACGGCTTAAAAATGGAGCACTCTATTTTACCAAAGAACCTGGATCCCCGCAAAACAAATCACTGAACTGGATTTTGCACGGCACTCGAAGGTGCACGGCCTACCAGTGATGGCGCACGGCACACCTGCAGAAAAAGAGAGCACACACGTCTCTGGAACTCAAGATCGATAATCTCACTGATCTGTGCTATACTGCTCTGCACAGCGAACAGACTGCTGCACTTGCTTGTTCAGGAATTGCACTGGACCGAGCTGCAAGCACAACATACAGAAACAAGGAACTTGAGGTGGACTGACGTGTTGCTGCTCTCTACTGAACCTGCACTCACTGAAGATGCAACTGAAAGCCAGGATACGAACCCAAGAACCACACAGATGAAAAGTTCAGCTTTCAGATAGAAGCATGACAAAAGGAACTGAATTGTTTCTCCCAACCGAGAATACTACTCAAATCAAAGAAGTAATTTTAACACTTTAATTAATAGCCAAAGATTGCTTTGTTTTTCACGGTTGCAAGAAGACAAGCTTTTGGCCAATCAGGAATTCAAAGCTTGAGGCAAACACGTACTGAACTGAAAGAACTACTTCCCTGTTGCTTTGCTTCGAGCAGAAACTCGATGAAGAAGCCCTCGGTGCTGAAGACACAGGAAACTGACGAACTCGAACGGAACAGAGAGAACTGACTGCAGGTCTCCACACCACCGAGAACCAAGAGGAAAGAAAACAGCTGAATACACCGGCAGGGAAGCTATTTCCAGGATGAAGGGCAAACACCAGAAGGTGCTGGGCACTCGACGTCCACAGAGAGAAAATACGAGCAGCTTCACCCGCACCACGGCTTGTCGAACGACGAACTCCCAGATCCAAAAATTCACGGAACTCTCAGGAAACGAAAACACAGCCTCTCAAAATTTGTACAGCGGTTCACAGAGGAGATGAAAGACTGCTCCTAGAAAATCATCGCTCAGAACAACCTGTAACTCCGTAAATCGAAGAAATCTCAGCAAGAATGAAAAGAGAGCAGAACACAGCACAGGAGAAAACGAGTTTCACAGAATCGACCCCAAAAGACCAGAGGTCACGGTGAGGTTAAGGCCTCACTTCCCATACCAAAAATCTTCAAAGAACAAGGGCGAAAATCTCAGGTTTTTGCTCTCTCTCACATGAGCACCAAGCTGAAAACCTACAGCTAAAAGAAAAAACGAAAATGAGGGGAGAGGAAGAGAGGGGGGAATTGGGGCTGCCTCATCTTTATTTAATAGGCTATTTTTACATCCCAATTTTGCCCCTAGGTATTTTTAGAGTGAACCACCTAGCCAACGGCACTATGGTCCAACTCGAAGTTTCTTGATCCGACGGCCACCGCGCTTTTCACCGGTAGCTTCGCTTCGACGCGAACTCCCCGATGCCGCCACGTGTCGTCCGTCCGCATCGGGACCTCCGCCCGGTTTTGAGGCGCAAACTGTGGAAACCGCCGCCGATGGTTTTGAGGCAAAACCACCAAACCCTCCGCGAGTAGCGTAGCCCATACGCATCCCCCGCCGTGTACACTTGCGCTCGTCGATGTCCCACCTGTCGCCCACCACGGCCGCCACCCGGTCCTCAGTCCTCGATCCAAGCCTCACGTCCGCCTTTCACCGCACCCGGTTCGTCAGCACGGCACGCCCTACTTGATCTTCACCGACCGTCGACCACCGTCTCCGAGCTCGACACCTGCAGACAACATGAGCCAAGAGACACCATTGTTTGACACGAAACCGCGTGCCATCGGTTAGTAAGAACACACACACGCCTTGTGTTGGCATGTTGACAATCACTCATCACACAAAGGTCCACACAATGGTTATGGAAAAACCATGTGTCCTCAATCTCCCCCTTGATGAGTGCATTGTCAACACCAACACAAACCAGAGACAACTCATCCAAATGACCAAGAGCCAAAGAAAAGCAGAAAATAGGTCATTTGCAATGAGCAAAGCGAGATCACAACTTGGTCCCCAAAGACATGGGCAACGGCTCGACGCGACCAAGGAAACCAAAGCTAGCCCTCAAGAAGAGGCAAAAAGGCTCAACACCACTAGCACAAAGATAGAACAACCGAGAACAACTAGATCCTCAAGAAGAGGCAACGGCTCAACACATCTAGCAAAAACAGCTCAAACTCATAACTCGGAGTGCAACTCCCTTGACAAATGCATCCTCACCAATGAACTCTCGGATTTGTGGATGTTTCTCCCCTTGTTGGCACATGCACTTATCAAGATTAGATCAAAAGAGACCGCACCTCCCCTCAAATCATGCCATGAAAGAAATGCAAAAGGTAGAGCTTCACAAGTATAGCAATTTGAGTACATAGATGATCTAGCAAGTATGGCAAGTGTATAGCAAAAGGCACAAGACAAAACCAATGCTCAAGCCGATCAAGTGGTACGAATATGAAACATAAGCATTTGATCGGTGTTGGGCATTTTATAAAAGGTGTTCACCAAAAAGAATAGCACCTTGCACATATAAGCGGAGATCAAAACAAGTGCTAACACATGTATACAAGAGTGAACTACCCCATATAACGGTCACACATCATGTCTCAAAGATACACTTAACAACACTTGTTACTACAACATTAATCGATTTAAAGCAAAGTAGTTAACAAGGTTTCATTTAGACATGTGTGCATGAGAGGATCAAACCGTCCGCCAAAAAGATTGTTTTTATCATGTTTTTCAACCACGCCGAGTTCATCCCTTAGTGCAAGTGGGAAGCTGTCTCGTCACGAGTGGTTGTGGACTAGCACTACAATGCCCAAGTTCATCTCACTCGAGTGAATGAGAAGCAATCTCGTGACATTGCCGTGGGACGAAAAGATCCAACTCAAAACTTTTCATCATTTCTTAGCTTAGACATCAAGTTTTAGCACAAGATTATCAAGAGATCCGAGCTAAGTGAATGACTCAAGAAACATGAGACATAGCAACTCAAGCATACACATGAAAGCAACGAGGTTCTCACAAAACCTACACATGCTAGTTGCCATCTCAAAGGTGAACAATTTTCGAGTTGCATCAAGATTTAAGCGAGTTCACATTTAGAAAACAGCTTAGCTCATAACATGTAACAAGTGATCGAAGAAGCCTAAGCCGCAAGCTCCAAGTGACATATACAAGTCATACTAGCAAGATCATGAATGTAATCAAAAACGCTATAGTCATGAAGCTCAACAAAGGTAATATGATACATGATGATATGCAATATGATACACATGAAAACCAAAGAAACGAAGCAAAGAAGAAAGCCAAAGATCATACTATACATCAAGATACAACTACCCTACTCTAAAAAGGGTAGCAAATGCCCAACTCCGCTCTCAAGTGGGCAACCGGGTTTGATCGAGGGGCTTTGTGAAGATATCGCAAGCTGTTCATGGGTTCTCACAGGCTGAAGGTCTATGTCTCCTTTCTCTTGGTGATCTCTCAAGAAGTGATATCGGATCTCAATGTGCTTGGTTTTTGAGTGGAGTACTGGGTTCTTAGCAACGCTAATAGCACTAGTGCTGTCACTGAAAAGAGGCACTTTCCTAAAGTTCAACCCATAGTCTCTCAAGGTAGCAACCACCCAAAGCAACTGAGAACAACACGCAGAAGAAAGCCGACATACTCGGCCTCACAAGTGGATTGGGAAATAGAAGACTGTTTGCGAGAAGACCAAGAGATCAACGATGAACCCAAAACTCACAAGTTCCCGAAGTGGACTTTCTCTTAATTCGATCACCCGCATAATCGCATCGGAATAACCCGAAAGAGAAAGAGATGAAGAGGTCGAGTACCATAGACCAAGCTCGGGAGTGAAGCGAAGGTACCGTAAGATGCGTTTGACGGCCTCGCCGATGCGAAGTGCGCGGTGAAGACCGGAAGCGTGCGCAAAGACAGACGGCGAACCGGATGTCGGGCCTTGTCGCCGTCAAGTACAAAGAACGACCCGATCATGCCGCGGTACTCTTCCGGTCCACGACTTCTCCTTCTAGATCGGCATCCAAGGCGTCGTGGTTGACATGGGAGTTTGAAGTGGCTTGGCATCACCCATGTCGAAGCGCTTCGAAGATCCTTCGTGTACTTGCCTTGATGTACAAATGTCCCTTCTCGAGTTTGTTTGATTTGCAAACCGAGAAAGAACGTCGGCTCACCCATCATGCTCATCTCGAACTCCCCGCTCATCATATCTCGAAAACTTTGCAACAAGAGCATGTGACGAACCACCAAAAATGATGTCATCGACATAAATCCGCACCAAGAGAGTGTCACCGCCATGCTTGAGGAGAAACAATGTTTTGTCAACCGACCCCATGGTAAAACCCTTGCCCACAAAAAGGACATCAATCGCTCATACCATGCTCTTGGGGCTTGTTTGAGACCATATAGGGCTTTGTGGAGTTTAAAAACATGGTCGGGATGCTTGGGATTTTCAAAGCCGGGGGTTGCCTCACATACACTTCCTCATCTATGTACCCATTCGAAAAGCACTCTTTACATCCATTTGATACAGCTTGAACCCTTTCGAAGCCGCATAGGCTAGGAAGATCCTAATGGCTTCTAAACGGGCAACAGGTGCAAAAGTTTCCTCATAATCTATCCCCTCTTTCGACAAGTACTCCCCGAGCAACCAACCTAGCCTTGTTTCTCACCACAACCCCATCCTCACTCGCTTGTTCTTGAACACCCATTTGGTTCCTATGGGATGACACCGAGGTGGAGGTGGCACTAAAACCCACACTTGGTTTCTCTCAAAGTTCTCAAGCTCCTCATGCATGGCATTTACCCAACTGGATCAGTTAATGCCTCAACCACTTCTTTGGGTTCAAAATTTGCAACAAAAGCGGGTAATGTGCAAAGTGCGAAATCTCATAAGATCCGTTGCGAGTGACCCGCTCATTTATGTTACCGATCATGGTTGAAGGAGGATGGCGATCCGAATGTGTCGCGGTGCTTCTCTTGATGAAGACGCTCTCCCCTCAACAGCTGGAGCTCCCTCTCAGGTGTTGAAACAAGCCGAGGAGACCGGTCGTACGGTCCCCATGTGGTGGAGGATGTAGCAAAGTGGGGCCGTCAACCGAAGTAGTCGTCGCAGGTCAACGGGGGCAGCCGGTCACCCCAATCGGCATCGTCCCGCTCCTCCTCCACAAAAATGCTCTTGTTCATCTCCTCATCACCTCGCACTTTCAAAGACGGGGAGAGGAACAAGGTGCGGTCTCGTCGAAGGTGACTTCACAAGTCTCCATGACTCGGTTAGTTTCAAGGTTAAGTACTCGATAAGCATGCGAATGAGATGCATAACCAAGAAAAATCCCGTCGAAGATCTCGATTCAAATTTGTCTAAGTTTCCTTCTTCAAGATAAAGCACTTGCAACCAAACACCCGAAAATGACTCACTTTGGGCAAGCGGTCAAACCGCAACTCATAAGAAGTCTTCTTTGTAAAAGCTCGAAGGAAGATGCGATTTGAAACATAACAAGCCGTGTTGATCGCTTCGGCCCAATAGCGCCTAGGAGTCCTATGCTCATCAAGCATCGTCCTGGCCATCTCAACAAGGGTCCGATTCTTGCGTTCAACAATTCCATTTTGCTGTGGGACATACGGCGAGGAAAACTGATGTTCAAGACCTATGGAAGAGCAAAAGGTCTCAAAATGAGTATTCTTGAATTCAGTGCCATTGTCACTGCGAATAGCTCGCATGGCATGCTTTGGTAACTCATTTTGCAACCTTAAGATCAAGTCATGAACATGAGTAAATACCTCATCTTTGCTCTCCATGAAAAAGACCCACGAATAGCGAGAAAAGTCATCAACCACCACCAACACGTACCACTTTCCACCATCCGACTGACCCGAGCTGGACCTACGGTGTCCATATGTAAAAGCTCGCCGGGCCCCTTGGTCATCACTTGGTTCACGGGAGAATGAGAAGCGTAATCATCTTCCCGTGACGGCACGGATGACAAACAAGATCCTTCTCAAACTTGAGCTTGGGCAAACCCCGAATTAGATCAAGTGAGCTCAATCTTGCAAGCAAGTCGAAACTCAAGTGACCAAGTCGCGGTGCCACTTCCAAAGCTCGAGGAGGAGTTTGCCATCAAACAACGGGAAAGACCAAATGAGCGAGAAAAATCAGCACGAAACACTTTCCCCGAAAGGCACAATCTTGCAAACGAGGTTCTCCCGAGCATCAAGAACACGACAAAGTCTTGGCTTAAACCGAACCTCAAAACCGTCATCAAGAAGCCGAGAAACAAAAGCGATTGAAGTGCAAATTTGAAACCAAGGCCACATCCTTAAGCACAAAGTTCTCATTCGACGGATGGACCCACGTGAAAGCACTTTACCCTTGCCGTTATCCCCAAATGTAATGTATTCACTACACTTCATTTGGGTGAGGCTGGAGAACCATTTTGATTTCCCGGTCTTGTGTCGATAGCGAGACATGGGATGAGCAAATGATCCAACACTGGGGTTAGTAAACTGAGGAGAAAACCAGTGTTGGCTCATTCGCCCACGAGAGGTGTTAGCAAAAGCATCATGCATGCCATGTCCCATATGAGTAGAGCGATCACCGCGATGAGAAAAACGTGGTCCGCTCATCCGTAAGACCGAAAGCCACGGTCACGAGATCCAAGGTCATAAGCAAAACCCGAACCCCGCACGGCACGACCACCTCGTGGTCTCACACCTTGAGGCCTAGGTCCTTGAGGTGTTGCACCTCTTGGCCTAGCACCGTGCCTCCGGAAACGTGGAGCAAACACGCCATGAGTAGAGTTATGGAAAAGCTCATACTCATGCCGCTCATCTCTCTTCCTCCGAAAGCAAAACTCAAACAAGTGACCATCATGGTGACAATAATCACAAGTGATACACCTCTCTTGGGTGGTGGTTGACTCACTCTCTCATGGGTATGGATCACTCTTTGGGTTTGCTTGTTCTTTGGAGGGGGTTTAATAGAGATGTCAGGAAGTGTGTCAAGTGGGTTCCTTAGGTGGTTTGGTTTTGGAGTCCACACATGCTTTGGAGGTGAAGTTTTGGGAGGTTCCTCAAACACACCATCTTTCACATTGGGCTTGTTAGGGCCGAGGTGGAGTGATTTTGATCAACTTGGGAGTAGTGGAAGGCTTGGTGGATTTCTCGATGCACTTATACCACCGTGTTCACCAACCTTACCAAAGACATTTTCACCCTTCCCACCCGTAGCAAAGCCTAATCCCGTTGTGTCGTTCCCCTCTTGAACCGACTCATCATCATGCCAAGCCGTGGTTCACCGCAAGACAACCAACTGAGCATGGACCGAAGATTTGTGATTTCTTCTTCGGCCCTTTTCTTGTCATGCCTACAAGAGTCTAGTTCTAGTTCCAAAGCTTCACAACAAGCACATCTAGAAACTTGACTAGTTTTCTCTAGCATGGCAATCCTAGTCATTTTCTCACCTAGCTCAGACTTCAGCTCATCACAAGATTTGCAAGGACTCACAGAGACAGACCTAGCCTTAACCTCATCAAGCTCATCTACCAAAGCCACATACTTGGACCGCACATCAGCTAGGTTCGCCATATGAATGGCACAAGCATCACACTCGACTCATCGAGATGTGCACGAGACTCCCTAACGAGACTCTAGCTCTTTGACAACAAGCTCCCACTTAGCCTTGAAATATTTTCTCTCACGAGCAAAGACGCTTAAGCAAAGCATCTTGACTAAGCAAAGTGGTAGTCAAGTTATCAACCTCAGCAGCAAGGGACTCGAGATTTTGTTCTACCTCAGGCTCGGTGTCGTCGTTCTTCTCAATGCTTGGGGTAGACTCGTCGAGTGCCATGGTGCAGTAGCCTCCAAGCTTGGAGTCAGCGAAGAAGCACAGCCTGTTGAACTTGTTCTCGACCTTTTGCTCGGCCTCATCATCACTTGGGGGTGAGCCGTTGTCGGAGTCGTCGTCGAGATCGCTGAGGGATGCGAGGAAGGCTCGCTGCTTCGCCTCTTGCTTCTCCAGGAACTTCTTCTTGACCGCCTCCTTATCGAATCTTCCCTTGTACTTGTACTTGTACTTGGGTGTGGAAGACTCGTGCTTGTCCTTGCGCTTGCCGTAGTCGTTCTTGTTCTTGTAGTGGTTCTTGTCGGCCTTGGGACAGTTGGCGACGTAGTGGTCGGGATCTCCACACCCGAAGCATCCTTGCTTGGTGATGCCACGCCGGCGATTCAAACGATTGTTGTGAAACCGTGAGAACCGGCTAATCACCAAGGCGAGCTCGTCGTCCCCAAGAGCCTCCATCCGCTCCTCCGTAGCCGAGACCGAGAAGACAAGGCAAAAGACAACCGTGAAGGGTTAATCAAAGAACTTGAACCTCCTGTACCTGAGACCAAAGCCATGGTAGGGGCAGACGGATTTCCGATCCTCGCCGCGTCTCGGTGGTCAATCTCGGTGGACTTGAGCTTACCGAACAGCTCATCCACGGTGAGTCTCATAGCCGGGCGATTCAATGATCGCCGAGACCTTTACTTCCCAAACCCTCCGATCTAGAGCATATAGAAGCTTAAGCGCTCTCGATGATCGTCATAGGGCATCTCGAGGGTTGTTTGCCCTCATCTTGTTCACGATGGTTTGAAAGCGAGTGAACAAAGAATCAATAGATTCACCATCGGTTTGAACAAAGTTCTCATACTCTCTCTTGTGTGTCTCATAGAGTCCGGTCTTGACATGGGCAAGTACCCTCATGGTATTTCTGCAGCCTAGACCAGATCTCTCGAGCAAAGTGGTACAATCAGAAACACGCTCAAATTCCTCCATAGAAAGAGCAGAAAACAAGACAGTTCTGGCAGTGTTGTTCGCCTTGTGTTGGTCGATCTGTGCTTGGTCAACACGGGCAGCAAGTACCACGTAGTCCGCATTCTCACAGATCTCCCAAACACGCGAATCAATCCCTTGGAGATGCGCCGACATGCGGATCTTCCAATAGGGATAGTTCTTGCCATCGAAGTGCGGTGGCTTTCCAAGCCCACGGTTCTCCATGATGTCGCCTTTGGGGATCACGGACCGATTAAGGTGAAGTGATCCTTAACCGGCTTTGATACCAATTGAAGGACCGGAAACGGCGACCAGAGGGGGGGTGAATGGGAGCCTCAAATTTCTCACGAAATATTTGGCCACTGTCCCAAATTCAAACCCCAAGAAACAATTCAAATAAGGTGGTGTCCACGACCCAAATGAGTGGGTGGATGTTCCCTAGGAACACAGCGGGACACCACGAAACCAACGCAACAGACGGAATGTAAATCGGAGTCCAAACGACCAAATTGCACACAAAACAGAAAATCAGGGCCAGAGAAAATTCATTAGAAAATCACCAAGAAAAACGGACAGAGTAACGGCTTAAAAATGGAGCACTCTATTTTACCAGCGAGAACTGGATCCCTGCAAAACAAATCACTGAACTGGATTTTGCACGGCACTCGAAGGTGCACGGCCTACCAGTGATGGCGCACGGCACACCTGCAGAAAAAGAGAGCACACACGTCTCTGGAACTCAAGATCGATAATCTCACTGATCTGTGCTATACTGCTCTGCACAGCGAACAGACTGCTGCACTTGCTTGTTCAGGAATTGCACTGGACCGAGCTGCAAGCACAACATACAGAAACAAGGAACTTGAGGTGGACTGACGTGTTGCTGCTCTCTACTGAACCTGCACTCACTGAAGATGCAACTGAAAGCCAGGATACGAACCCAAGAACCACACAGATGAAAAGTTCAGCTTTCAGATAGAAGCATGACAAAAGGAACTGAATTGTTTCTCCCAACCGAGAATACTACTCAAATCAAAGAAGTAATTTTAACACTTTAATTAATAGCCAAAGATTGCTTTGTTTTTCACGGTTGCAAGAAGACAAGCTTTTGGCCAATCAGGAATTCAAAGCTTGAGGCAAACACGTACTGAACTGAAAGAACTACTTCCCTGTTGCTTTGCTTCGAGCAGAAACTCGATGAAGAAGCCCTCGGTGCTGAAGACACAGGAAACTGACGAACTCGAACGGAACAGAGAGAACTGACTGCAGGTCTCCACACCACCGAGAACCAAGAGGAAAGAAAACAGCTGAATACACCGGCAGGGAAGCTATTTCCAGGATGAAGGGCAAACACCAGAAGGTGCTGGGCACTCGACGTCCACAGAGAGAAAATACGAGCAGCTTCACCCGCACCACGGCTTGTCGAACGACGAACTCCCAGATCCAAAAATTCACGGAACTCTCAGGAAACGAAAACACAGCCTCTCAAAATTTGTACAGCGGTTCACAGAGGAGATGAAAGACTGCTCCTAGAAAATCATCGCTCAGAACAACCTGTAACTCCGTAAATCGAAGAAATCTCAGCAAGAATGAAAAGAGAGCAGAACACAGCACAGGAGAAAACGAGTTTCACAGAATCGACCCCAAAAGACCAGAGGTCACGGTGAGGTTAAGGCCTCACTTCCCATACCAAAAATCTTCAAAGAACAAGGGCGAAAATCTCAGGTTTTGCTCTCTCTCACATGAGCACCAAGCTGAAAACCTACAGCTAAAAGGAAAAACGAAAATGAGGGAGAGGAAGAGAGGGGGAATTAGGGCTGCCTCATCTTTATTTAATAGGCTATTTTTACATCCCAATTTTGCCCCTAGGTATTTTTAGAGTGAACCACCTAGCCAACGGCACTATGGTCCAACTCGAAGTTTCTTGATCCGACGGCCACCGCGCCTTTTCACCGGTAGCTTCGCTTCGACGCGAACTCCCCGATGCCGCCACGTGTCGTCCGTCCGCATCGGGACCTCCGCCCCGGTTTTGAGGCGCAAACCAGGGAAACCCGCCGCCGATGGTTTTGAGGCAAAACCACCAAACCCTCCGCGAGTAGCGTAGCCCATACGCATCCCCCGCCGTGTACACTTGCGCTCGTCGATGTCCCAGCTATCGGCGCCCACCACGGCCTGGCCACCCGGTCCTCGAGGTCCCTCGATCCAAGCCTCACGTCCGCCTTTCACCGCACCCGGTTCGTCAAGCACGGCACGCCCTACTTGATCTTCACCGACCGTCGACCACCGTCTCCGAGCTCGACACCCAGACAACATGAGCCAAGAGACACCATTGTTTGACACGAAACCGCGTGCCATCGGTTAGTAAGAACACACACACGCCTTGTGTTGGCATGTTGACAATCACTCATCACACAAAGGTCCACACAATGGTTATGGAAAAACCATGTGTCCTCACTATTCAAGGCCATGCTCTATCAATTTGATAGGAACAAATATGATGACGGCATTAATGAAACTTTCCTTGACGAGCAGCAACTCATTCTTGAACTCATTGAAGTCCTTCAACATAAAAGGTATGAAAGCACAAAGCATTATTCCTGCCACTAGTATGTGCATATGATTTTTTTTTTTTTTTTGCTGTTCAGTTTTGGCCTTTAATCATAATACTAGGTTCTAGGTCTCAATAATGTTACTTAGAAATGTGCATGCATGTCCTAGTTAAGTAAAACAGCCACTTATGTTCTTAACATCATTGTTAAGTGATAATAATACGAGCAATGAATTTTTCCCCAAGTGTCTATTTTTTGTAATTTTGGCTAAGATTCTGAGTCGATTTCTTTTGTCTATGGACATGCTAAACTGGCTTAACAACTCATCAGTTCATTTGAAATGTTGTTGTTAGATAATATAAACAATTTGGTATATAGTAATAGAACTTCCCCATCATAATTTTATTAGTTTTTTTTAATAACTTGCTCTGTTTGTAGGTATTTTCTTGTTATTGATGACATATGGGACATCTCAGTTTGGCAAATGATTAGATGTATTTTGCCAGATAATGATACTGGATACGTAATTATCACAACAATGCGTAATTTTGGTATTGCGGCAGCAGTCTGTGGCGCCTACAAGTTGAAACCCCTTTCCATGAGTTACTCCCAAAAGTTGTTGTACAGAAGAATATTTGGTAAAGAAAACAAGGACAACATTGAAGACATAGAAAAATGTCCTAATAAGGAGCTGGCGAATGTATCTGAGAGAATACTAGAGAAATGTGGTGGTGTTCCCTTGGCTATTGTTACAATGGCTAGTCTTCTAGCATCTAAACCAAGAAATGAGATTGATTGGTATGATGTGTACAACTCTATTGGCACAGGTCTTAGAGATTGTACTGATGTGGTTAACATAAGAAAGATATTATCGCTTAGCTATTATGAAATGCCCTTCCATTTAAGAAATTGCTTATTATTTTTAAGCATGTTTCCAGAATATTATAAAATTGAAAAGGATGGTTTGATATGGATGTGGATAGCCGAAGGCTTTATTCATTGTGAAAACCAAGGTAAGAGTCTGTTTGCAATTGGAGAGAGTTACTTCAATGAACTTATAAACAGAAGTATGATCCAACCAATATATGAGAGATGCACTGGCTTGGTATATGCTTGTCATGTACATGCTATGGTGCACGATCTTATTTGTTTCTTGGCAAGTGAAGAAAATTTAGTTACTATATTAAATAGTGTGCGCTACACATCTCCATCAAAGTTGTTTGGGAGATTGTCTCTGCAATATGGTAAAGAAGATAACACTATGCCTCTACATATTGCAAGCTTGGAACATGTAAGGTCAGCTATTGTCTTTCCATCTGCATTTTGTGTAATACCAGTCCTTCAGAGATTCCGAGTTTTACCTGTGCTGAATTTACAAGATTGTGATCTTTCACGAGGTTACAGCCTTGAGTACCTAAAGGATTTACTTCACTTGAGGTACCTAGGACTTTGTGCCACACACATTGTTGAACTTCCTGAACAAATAGGAAAATTAAGATTTCTACAGACTATGGATGTGAGGGGAAACAATATGTTTAGCTTGCCATCAAGTGTTGTTGACCTCAAAAACTTGATGTGCCTGTACATTGATGAGTTTACAAGAGTGCCAAATGGGATTGGGTGCCTAAAAAACCTTGAAGTGCTGTCAACTTTAGATATCAGAGTCTCCAATGACATTATAAAACAGTTGTGCAAGGTAATGAAACTGAGAGTGCTTCATATTTTGCTCTTGGTTGGCTGGAGTGGCAAGCTGATGGAGAACCTATGTAAGCTGCAAAATATCCAATGTCTATACATCAAGACCTTTGGAGATAATCAATGGGACTTTGGTGGATTAGATGCCTGGGTTGCCCCTCGACATCTCTATAGACTGGATATAGAATGGCCATGCTGGTTCTCAACACTGCCAGCATGGATGAATGAGTCTTATCTACTGGACCTTGTATACCTATCCATTGCTGTGAGGGATTTTGGGCAGGTCAACCTTGAAACCCTTGGGAGGTTGCCAGCTCTCCGTCTGCTAAAACTATCGATGGATCCAAAAAATCATGGAACCCTTGGGGGATTCATCATTGGTGCTGGATTATTCCAATGCCTTGTATCGTTCCACTTCGGTGGATCTATTGGGCCTATAGTGTTTCAGCAGGGAGCGATGCCAAGGCTGGGATTCCTTAACTTTGAGTTCTATGTACAGGCCGCTAGACAAATCACCTGCAATGGTGATGGCCCTGAGTTGGGTCTGGGGAACCTGTCATCACTCCAGGATGTCAAAATTTATTTGCGTTCTAGAAGCGCTAGCAGAGAAGAGGCATGAAGTTGAGATCCATCCCAATCTTCCCAAGCATCAGATATGCGGATGAAAGTCCAGGTATGCCATTTCTCTGGCTGTTTGTTATTCCTCTCTTTGATCCTGTTCACCTTTCATCTGACCTAAACTTCTATATTTGTTTCAGATGAATGACGGACTGGACTTGAATACAGATGTCTATATTTGCGGATCACCAAAATATGTCTGAAATCCATGAATACTTGTCATCTTTAATCTTTTTATATGTCCGCAAGAAGATATGCTGGGTACAACTTTTGTATCGTCTTGCTTCTGCTTTCGTTCAACCATCTCTCCTATGTTTCTGCGATCATTAACATTGACTGTGGAGCTGATGACCCTATGAGTAGATGAATCCTGCTTAGCGTCAAGGTCGATGGACCTTTTTGGCTCCATTGTTGTCCTTTTGTTTTTTCCTATTGACTTTTCCTGTTAAGCTAAGTGCATGGAGTCGGTAAGGATTTGTATAATGATTTGGACTGACACCTCTTCTTTGGTATGTCTCTGCAACAGATTGTTCGTTAGAATTGCAACCTCTAACCTGAATTTGTTAAATATGTTATATCCTTGGAACACAAGGATCCTCATAATTAAGGATTCTGTCATAATAAAAAAATTTAGGTTAGTATCATTAGCTAAAATGTTAATAACCTGGACATGACAGAATCAGCTGTGTGACTGTTACGCGCTGGGACAGAAAGGAGGGTGGAGTTTGTGACTCCTTCAGAGGACAGAGCAGCAATGAACTTCTTTGTGGCATGCTCCTGCTTCTGGAATGTTTACCAAGCTAGCTAGCGAGTCTTCGTCTAACGGAGGAATGGTTGGCCTGATGGCTCACCGGCGGTAGCCGCCATCGGCCGTCCCCCGGCCGTCCCTGCAAGTAAGCGCTTCCTTCTCGGGGCCATGGCGGTGCCTTCGCTCCCAGGCCTCTCCTTCTCCACCGGTTTGGCGGTTCAGGCCAAGGTTTGGGACCTCTTTCGCCTTCCGATCTCAAACCCTGCTCTTGGTAGTGATTCGTTCTTCCTGGTCGTGTCTTTCGGCCGTTGTAAGTTTCAGCTCTCCCTTGCCTCTGTGGCCCTTCTGCTGCAAGCCACCATCGGTGGGCTTGCCTCGGACTTTCGTGTCCTTCAGCTCAGTGACCGTGTTTTTCGCTTCGTTGTCTCCTCCAAGCGTGTTGGCCTCTTCATCCGGGATTTGTTATCCTTTGAGTGTGATCTCTTCAAGCTTTCTTTTCACTTATGGGGGAAAGGCGGTCCAAATTGGCGCCGGGAATATAATTTGTTCTTGCTAGAAGAGCAGAACTCTTGGAGCCATGTCCATTCAGGGAAAAAGCTGAACAACTCCTACGTTCAAGCCACCCAAATGCCTCCGCTCTCTGGGGCCAACGCTATTCCCTTGGGACGTCGCCCTGTTTCTTCTCGGGTTCAAGCTCCTCCCATGGTGGAGTCCGGCAACGCTGTGCTCAACAATAGGACGGCGGTGCCGGCCAATCACCGCCCAGTCAATGCGGGTCAAGCAGTCAATGGGGGCCACAACGTCTCAAAACATCTTTCATATTTGAATTCTTGCTCCAGATGCTTTTCTCCTAGCCACCTTCGTGCTGCCTGTAAACAGCCTATCCGTTGCCGTGCCTGCATGAGATGGGGACATGTTGAGGCGTCGTGCATGGGGCGGCCCAATCAGCAGAGGAGACAGCAAAGCTCTTCGATAGATTTTGGCCGCCTTCTGCGGGATCACGTTGACAATTTTGGCAAGGGCCTCGTCCAAGTGGATGCCTCGGACTGGTTTAAATCGCCAATTGGGCCAGGATCTAATGGGCCAGGCCCATCTCGACCGCCGGTCCTCACCTTTGTCAGGGAAGTTATTGTGCCTTGGGAGTTGCCCAGCCAGCCCGCGGTGGTGGAATCGCAAGAGACGCTTGTAGACCCTGACCCAGCTCTTTGGTCATTGGCCGCTCTTGCCGCCCCGCCTCGTCCCATTCCTTCTCCTTGCATCCCCTTCCCCTCGGTCACTGGTTGCGCTGCTGAGCAAGAAAACCCCACTTCCACTTCCCTCGAAAACCCTGTTGCTCCTCCGCCGAACTCACCGCCGGACGCCGATCCACCGGCTGACCGGTAAGTGAGGACCACACCCCTCCTCAGCTCTCCGCCGGCCGCCAAGGCCCCGACGCCGGCCACCGGTGTGGTGTCCTCGTCGTCTTCCATGGCTTTCCAGAGGATCGACCCAAGGCCCTTCGTGCCGAGGAACATGGTATGGCAAGAGATCAACAACAGGCCTCCCATGGTCCGTGCAGTGGCGTCGAGGAAGTCAACCTTCAACAATGAAGCGCTCAATGCCTACGATGACCTTGCCATCGTCACTCTTGAACCGCTTCCGGGTAATATGCTTGACTTTGATGTAGTAGATGAGGTTCTGCGTGAGTTCTTTCATGAGAGAAGGATTGGGATAAGAGACATTCAGCCTTGCTGCCTGGGTCAGGCCTATGTGAGATTTGTTAGGGCCCTTGACAGGGACATCTTGATTAATCAGGGGCCGATAGCTTTTGACAACATATTTGTTTCTTTCGTTAAGCACGATGAAGGTAGAAATGCTAGAACTGTTCTTTTCAATGTTGAGTGCTGGATCATGATGTTAGGCTTCCCTCCCAAGTATCAGGAAGAACAGTTTTATCAAGATGCTGTTGGGTCTTTCGGAAAACATCTCTTTTGGCAGGCTGAAAACAGAAGTCTAACTAGAGTTATCATCAGAGCACGTGCGATTGATCTGTTGTCCATCCCTCATTTCATTTTATTCTCAGAAGCACCGGGTTTCCAAGGCAAATCCTGGTCAGTGCAATGCGAAGTTCTTCAGTATAATTTGTTAGGGGGAGCACTGCCCGATGAAGAACCAGTCCCTGCTCAACCAATTGCCAATGCACCCTTTGATTTCTTTGGGCTTGGACAGCCAGGTGCAGGGCCGTTGCAAATCCAGAATGACTTGGATCAGGAGGAAGATCAAGAGCAGCAGGGGGAAAATCAGGACCAGCAAGCTCAGGAGCAGGAACAGCCTGATGAAAATGAGAACTGGGCCCTCTGGCCACAACAGCAGCAACAACAGTATAATGGGGCCCCAATGCTGAATTTGAATGAGCAGCCAGCCCAAGAAGTTGAGTTCCCAATTGACTTGAACCAGGCTGGACAGGAAGATGAGGATGACCCAATGGAGGTCATTGTGAACCCTCCTCAACCCTTACAAAATGAAGCTTTGCTGGAAGTGAACGACCTTTTTGGGCCAATTGAAGAAGAGGAATTGATCCAGGCTCAAGGGCAGCAGAATGTGGAGGTTAACAACCAGGGGCTGCAAGTTGACTTAAATCTTCTAGCACAGGAAGAGGCTTTGATGAATCTGGCCGACCAGGAAATGGAACAGATTGATGTCATTCATGTGGATGTGTGGCCACATGAAATTGGAATGGAAGAGCTCATGAATGATGAGGAGTTGTTACAGGAAAATGAAGCCAATAATGTCAATTTTGTTGAACCAGTTTTACCTGAACAGCAGGTGTTTCTTCTAGCCAACCAAGCTGAGCAGCAGGCTGGGCAAGAAATTGGGCATAATGAATTGGGCCTCCAGATAGGTGTGGCGCCTGGAAATCAGATAGGCCACCATTTTGTGGGTGAGGATGAACCAGTCTTACAAGAGCAACAGGCCCAAGAGAACCAGATGAACCAGATTGGGCTCAATGGAGAAGGGCCATTGTTGGACCCTATCCCTGAAGTCGCCGGACTTGCTGATGGACTCAATGATGGCTTGATCAATGCTATGCCTGATAATGGTCAAGCCAATCCACAGGGACAAGATTTACAGAATTTCCAACTGCAGCTGAATATGGCTTTGATCAGGCAACCTGAAGCTGATCCAGTTTGGCTGGAGAGAAGCAGAAACGCTGAAGCAACAAGGCTTTGGGCTGCATTCTTCCAGTCAGGTAATGAGCAGTCTGTCCTTGCTTCAATTCCTTCTCAATGGGCAAATTTTTTCACTGTCATGTTAATGTCACCTGGGTTATTTGACTGGGCCAAGTTATTCTTAAGTTCAAAAGCAATCTCATGTTTGGATCAACATAGTGGTATAATTGACTTTCAGCTACCAGTTAGTTGTCCTAAAGAACTTTCTTGCCTCTCGCCTTCTCACGGTATCTTTGGTGTCGATCCAAAAGGGAAAGGAGTGCTAGAGGAGGGACTGGAGCAAATGGTGACTCCAAAGAAATCTGCTCCAAAGAGAGCATGCCCAATTGTGGACTCTGAGCTCAGAAGGAGCAACAGGCTCAAGCAGGTAAGTGGGGGATACAGAAATGTTGCTTGTTCTGATAAAAGGTGTATCAAATGCACACCTAACCCACCAATCCTGTCAAATCAGGACATCAGGAAGCTGGGCACTGAATTTTGCAACCTGGAGGAAGAGGACCTGGAGGAGGATATGCTAATGGCAAGGAAAGAGCAGAAGAAGATTGGGCCAAGCCCCAAGAAGAAGAAGAATGGAGGTGGATCATCCAAGAATAACAAGAACAATGACAAATAAGCTCTGTATTGTGATGTTCCAGAGTCCTGATGACTGGTTATTAGGATTTAATCGGTTAATGTCCTTTTGCTGTGTCATGTACCCTATCAGCTTTGCTTGTAAGACGTTCAGTCCTTTTAGCTTGTCAGTGGAACAATGGTTATGGTCACTTTGGCTTGTCGCCTTCAAAACAGTTATGGTTACCTCTATGAAAAGATGCTGCTTTTGTCATGGTTATCATGTTGTGGTTTTAGTTTTCTCAATGATTGGCTCAGTTTGGCTAAAGAATGTCTCTTGCTCAGTACTCCGAGCCCTGGTTTGGCATCTGGTTCAGAAGAAATCACACAGCCAGTTCACTGGTTGTGTTTATATTCATCAAGTAGGTTTCCTTAATGAATACAAACAGGAATAGAAGCTGGAGAATCTTGAGCTGGAATGTTCGAGGCATTAATGCCAAGGAAAAATGGAGCTCAGTTAGAGAAAAGATAGTTGATTCAGGGTGTGACATTATCTGTATGCAGGAGACAAAACGTTCAACCTTTGATTCAGTTTTCATCAGAAATTTTTGCCCACCCGAGTTTGACAAATTTGAGTTCTTGCCCTCGGTTGGGGCATCTGGTGGGGTTCTAACTGCTTGGAAGAGCAGACAGTTCACTGGGGAGTTAATTTTCCAGAACCAGTTTGGACATTCTCAGAGTTCTCTTCTACAATCACCGATGACTCTTGGGTCTGTCAAACCTTTATGGTCCTTGCACTCCTGAAGGAAAAAGAGCCTTTACTGATTGGTTAAAGGAAATTGTCATGCCAACCGACATTGAATGGTCGTTGCCGGGAGATTTTAATCTAATGAGAAAACCGGAGGACGAAACAAAGAAGGTGGAGATCTAAATGAAATGTTTATGTTCAACAAGTGCCATCGTGCTTTAGGAATAAATGAAATTGTGTTACGGGAAGAAGATACACTGGTCTAATATGCAACCCAGCCCCCTCCTGGAAAAAATAGACTGGGTTTTCTCATCAAATGCTTGGCTACTGAAATACCCTGACACCTCTGTCAAAGGCCTGGAGAAGACCCCGTCTGATCATTGCCCATGCCTAGTCAACATCTCCAGCCAAGTTCCTAAGGCAAAGGCCTTTCGGTTTGAAAATTTCTGGCTAAAATTACCAGATTTCAACCAAATTCTGTTACAATCTTGGCAAGCAGACTCAGATCTTGCAGACCCAGCAAAGAGAGTAACTGCAAAATTCAAAAGATTGAGACAAGCCCTCAGAGCAAAGCAAGCTGCAATGTCCAGTCTGAAAGTTTCCATTGACAACATCAAAGCCACAGTTCAGTTTCTAGATATCCTAGAAGAACACAGAGACTTAAGTTTGTCTAAATGGAACTTCAGGATCATCATCGAAATAAACTCTTAACACCGCTTGATTTTCGTAAAACTTATTGGAGACAGAGAGGCAAGATAAAATGGGTTCAGCTGGGAGATGCAACAACAAAGTTCTTTCACACCAATGCAACAATAAGAATGAGAGCCAATAGGATCAGCCAGTTAGAAAAGGATGATGGGACTGTCATCACAAATCACAGAGAAAAAGAGCAGTTGCTATGGGAGGATTTCAAAGAAAGATTAGGGGTGTCAGAGTTTACAAGGTTTGGAATTAATCCATCCCAAGTCCTGCAGAGAAATTTTGAGTTAGAAACCCTGGAAGAACCTTTCTCAACACAAGAAATTGAAGAGATAGTCAAATGTTTGCCAAATGACAAGTCTCCTGGACCTGATGGCTTCAGCAATGAATTCATGAAAGCTGCTTGGTCTGTTATCAAAGAGGATATGCTCTCCCTGTGCCACTCCTTCTATAACTCAGAAATTTGCCTCAAAAGTATCAACACCTCCTTTATTACCCTCATCCCAAAGATTGATAATGCAAGATCAGTGAATGACTACAGGCCCATCTCCCTTCTCAATTCATCAATGAAACTTCTTACTAAAATCCTAGCAAACAGGCTGCAAACCTTGATCACAAAGTTGGTGCACACAAACCAGTATGGTTTTATCAAGAACAGGACAATCCAGACGCTTGGCTTGGTCTTATGAATACTTGCATATGTGCCACCACTCAAGGAAGGAAATAATCATCCTGAAGTTGGACTTTGAGAAGGCTTTTGATAAAATGGAACATCAAGCTATCCTAACAATCATGAAAGAAAAAGGTTTTGGGAACAGATGGATCGGATGGATGGAACAAATCTTCTCCTCCGGCACTTCCTCGGTGCTTCCGAGTGGCGCCCGGGAAAACAGTTCATTGCAAGAGAGGGGTTAGGCAAGGGGACCCTCTTTCCCCACTCCTGTTTGTCCTAGCTGCAGATTTTCTTCAGTCCTTGATTAACAAAGGAAAAGACATGGGTTTGCTAAACTTGCCAATACCTATGCAGTCCAGTAGAGATTTCCCTGTCATCCAATATGCAGATGACACCCTCATTGTCCTGGAAGGTGACACTAGACAGCTGCTCTTCCTGAAATCAGTTATCAACACCTTTTCTGAAGCAACTGGTTTGAAAGTTCAGAAAATCAATGATGCTTCCTATCAACATGTCTGAAGAAAGACTAGATCACTTAGCAAGGACTTTTGGTTGCTCTAAGGGTGCCTTCCCAATCACTTATCTAGGGCTTCCATTGTCCATCTCAAAGCCTACTGCTGTTGATTATCAGCCCCTGATTAACAAATGTGAGAAAAGATTGGGAAGTGTCTCAGCCATGCTTACTCAGGCTGGAAGGTTGGAGATAACTAATGCAGTTCTGACTGCCTTACCTACCTTTTACCTGTGCACTTTGCAACTGCCTAAAGAGGTAATAAAAAAGATTGACACTTTTAGAAGAAACTGCCTTTGGAGAGGCAATGAGGCAAATGCAAATAAACAGCCAAAGGCAGCTTGGGAAATGGTAACCAAGTCAAAGGCTGAAGGAGGGCTAGGCATCACCAACTTGGAGAAGCAAAATGAGGCACTCCTTCTTAAAAACTTGGATAAATTCTTCAACAAGAAAGATTTACCATGGGTGCAGATGATCTGGGAAAAGTATTATGGGAATGGTAAATTGCCTGGTAACACAAGAAAAGGTTCCTTTTGGTGGAAAAGCAATCTTAAACTGTTACAAAGTTTTAAGAACATAGCATCTGCAAATTTGGAGAATGGAGAAACAATTGCTTTCTGGTCTGATAAGTGGAATGGACAGAACCTACAATTCCAATTTCCGCAATTGTTTTCTTTTGCCAAGAATCAGAAAATAACTGCAAAAAAGGTGCTACACACGGCTGATCTGATACACTTGTTTCAGGTTCCAATTTCAGAAGTGGCCTACAATCAGCTGCTACAGCTGACACAACTAGTGTTGGGCCTGCCACAATCAGATGAAAAAGATGTCTGGAATTACCCTTGGGGAGGAAAGTTTAGTTCTGCCAAAGCTTACAAGAAACTTATGGGACATCAAGAGATACATAGTGCTTACAGATGGCTATGGAATAACTCTTGCCAGCCAAAACATAGGGTCTTCTTTTGGCTTCTAATCAGTGACAGACTGAGTACCAGGAACATCTTGAGGAGAAAGCAAATGCAACTAGACTCTTACAACTGTGTCTTTGCTTGGCAAACCATGAAGAAACAACCAAACACCTCTTCCTGGATTGCCCTTTTGCACGCCTTTGCCGGGAGACTATCCAGTTGACATCCCACTAAACTCTGAGTTCCCTGAAATCATTGAACAGATCAAAGATCAGATTCGGTCCAGATTCTTTATGATAGCAGTAATCTTGATTTGCTGGGCAATTTGGACTTCAAGGAACAGATTGATCTTTGATGGTGTGCAGCCCTCGATTGAAATTGCTAAGCAAATCTTCCAGAAAGAACTGCTCTTGCTTAAGCATAGAGTAAAAGAGAGTCTAGCCCAACAGTTTGATCAATGGATGCAAAATCTTTTGTAGTTGCTTTGCTTTTTTTTGTTTCTTTTAAGGTTCCCTAGCTTTGTGGGAAGAGCAGCTCCTCTTCTTCGTCAGGGATCTTCTCCCCTCCCTTCTGTTTTTCTGTTTTCTTTCCTTTTGGATTTGTAAACTGTTGGTTTTTTTTAATAAAATTCTCTGTAGGGGCTCCTTGCCCCTCCAGTTCTGTCAAAAAAAAAAAAAGTAAAATAAAATCATGTACTCTGGTGGCTGCAGTCTCATACGGGTCCAATCTTGTAAAATGATAACTTGTGCGGATTACATGTGTTTGATTATGCACTGCAGCACTATGATGTGTGTCCAGCGCAAGCTTGCTGCTAACTTGGAGGTCGTTCCAGGCAGGTACCACTCTTTTATCCAAGCACAAAATTCGCATGATGGTCTCAATGACGCGGTACCGGGGAAATCTGGGATCGTCCTATGGGGAGTGGCAGGCCAATGTGCCGGCCTGATGAACCTGCAAACACAGAAATGAAGGGGGGAAACACGGTGGTATTTTAGCGACATGCTCTGCTTTGCTTTGCCCGTCCTCTGTTTTCCGTGTGCTCTGTTTTTTTTTTTAATTACACAGTTTCAACGCAGACGCTTACAATACGCACGCACACTCACCCCTATGAACACACGTACGTAAAATCCTACCCTTATCCCTATAAACACCTTCAAAGGACTGAGCACCCGGCAAATCTGGAGATTCTCGAGGTCACCACAGGCGTCTCATCGTCGGCAGGAACGTCGCTTACCACTTAATGCATAACGCTGGTAAATTCTTGGAAAAATCTCAGAAAAAGGTGCGAGCACCAGGATTTGAACCCTGGTGGGTAGCGTCCCACTGGACCGTCCTAGTTTTGGACTACAAGCCAATTCGCCCGTGTGCTCTGCTTTGCTGTGAGGGATTTAGGACAGTGGTGACCCCGTCCTCTGTTTTCCGTGTGCTCTGTTCTGTGCATCAGTACATCGTGCCCAGTCACAACTCTTCTGTGGGCTTGTTTATCGCTTCAAATTTCTATGGAAAGTAAAAAAAGTTGAATTTGCACAATGGCACATAGCATCCTCTACTATTGGTCAAATTTGTGTAAAGCTCGTGTGTTATAGGGGTGTGATTGGTTTGAATCGCTCGACCCTAGATGAGGTGGTCCATCATAAATCTATTTCTCAAATTTAATGGAATGACATCATTCCTCGTACTAGTACTGATTAGTAGCGTGTGAGAAATAAAGTGTCAATGCATCAAACTACTTCCACAAACTACACAAAAAAGTGAGGAATGAGTAAATTATGGACTAACTAGTTCTTCAAATCAAACACACCCTAACTTTTTATGGGAGCAGATGTATTATAGCTCGGCGCAAATTTCTATCATTTTTTACACGCAAAATGAACAGGGAGGGTACTAAATGTCTTATAATTCCTTCAGCTAAAGATGATGGGCCTTGCACTTGTCACTAATACAGTAATTAGTATGGCTACACGTGGGCCTCACATCTTATTTTATTATTACTAATTGGAGGCTCCATGTTAACTTTCACCAGACGCGGTAGAAGAAAAAGATAAATATGAGAAATTCTCATATTAATCGAGACATCTTACTAATTGGAGGCTCTAAAGGAGGCTTCACATTAACTTTCACCATACGCGCTAGAAAGAAGATAAACACAAAAAATTCTCACATTAATCGAGAGACATCTAACCATCAAATTTATAGACTTCAGCAATTGGTAACCATTAGGTCTACATTATTTACTAGAAAATTACCCACCTTTGCCATTATTATTATTGAGAAAAAGATAGAAAAAAATAAATCTATTATTTTCCCTTCCATAATTTCCAACGGATGAGAGAACGCCACCTCACCGTGCCTCAAAAAAAATCTATTATTTTCCATACCATGATTTCCGTACGCAATTAGAAAGCCAATATCGCACAGGCACGTACATCGATCTACACCTGCGCACACGCTCCATCGACGTTGAGGCACTTTCGGTAATCAGTAATGCTTGTCATCAGACGTTCGATATGTCGAACGCTTTCTCGTGGGCCGGGGTAGGCACGGCCCAGCGGACATGTGTCCGCGACCGCACGCGCGCGTGGGAGGGGTGACCGCCGTGTGTATCGATCCACCAGCATCGATTCCCGATTTCCACTCCATCCGACTCCTCACTCCCCACTCGTCCGCCGCCCGCGCCTCTCCCCTTCTTGCACCCGTGCTTCATCGGCGCCGGCGAGCCGCCCTCCCTCCCTCTGTCGCCCCCTCCCCTGCGTGCGAGAGCCCTCCGCGTGGGACACCGACCTTGGCTTCACTGGAGCCGCCGCCAGCACCATCAACGGAGTAGGACGGGAGGTGGGGGTGCCACCACCACGCCCGCCGGACGGCAGGGTGGCCGGATCCGTCCATAAGGATAGCAGATCAGGCCCCAGAGGCGCTGGATCCGATCGGCCACAACCGACCCTCGCCGGATCCGTTAGGGTTCCGGCGAGGGGGAGCTCCTGCTCCCTTCTCTCCGCGCGCCTAGCCCTCTGCGCGCACGCTCCTCCCCCTGTGCTCCTGCGGTCGTCGGATTTGGGGTTGACCTGCTCCTCCTCTATCTCCTCGTATCCTCTTAGATCCGGCGGAGGAGCGGGCGGGCGCCGCTGGATGTGCCACAGGTGTGTTTCTTTGTTGCTTTTGCTCTGCGCTAAATGTTTCTAAGGGTTTCTTTGGTCTGTTTCAATGGTTTTGTAGCAACAAATCATTGTAGCAACATGTTAGCAGCAATGGTTTCATTTTTTTTCATTTGTTTCATTTTGCTGCTTTTGATTGTTTCATCATTTACATGTTTTATGTTGGGTGGATCTGGTCTTCTTCTTTCTGCGTGTTTCTTTTTCTGTTTTTGTTTCATTTATTTATTTCATGTTGTTTCATCCATTTGTTTTCTCTGTTCTAGTTATTGCTTTTCATTGTTTCGTATTAATTTGTGTTTTTAGTTCTCATTTTCTAGTGAGGCCTTTTTCTTTTTATGTTTCAGAATAAAGTTAAAAGTTGTTTCAGCAACCCGGGTGATCTTGTTTCAGCAGGGCTTTTCTTCTTCTGTGTTTCAGAATTAAAAACCCCAGTTGGTTGACTTTTGTTTCCTCAAAGGTGTGTTCTTCTCTATGTTTCAACAGCTTCAACAGCTTTTTTTTCATTGTTTCATTTTTTTTGTGTTTTCGTGTGTGTTTTAGGAGGAACGGGCAGTGGTGTTCTGTTGTTTCTCTCAGTTCTTTTTTGTTTCAATTCCTATTTTGGGTTTGTTTCTTTTATGTCAAATCATTTGTTTCTTTTTTTTCTTTTTTTGTTTCTGAATTTTGATTTTGTTTCAGATGTTTTTTTCTCTCTTTTTTGTTTCCGTTCATCTTTTGTTCTCTGTTTTTAGTTTTTTTGGTTTGTTTCATAGGGCACGATGGCCATGTGGGGGCGGTGGCGGCGGATCCGCGCGCGGCAGCGACTGCGGCGCATCACGGAGTAGCAGAGCAGCGCGGTGGGGGTGTCGCAACAGGGAGGCAGGCCGTTTGTATCCGTGTGCGTGTGTCCGTGTATCCGTGCGGTGGAGAGGGAGAACAACGAACGGTGCGTGTACGTTGCTGGCCGTACTGGGCCGCTCGAACGACCGTTCTATAATAGAACGTTCGAGCGGCAGCAACACTCCTTGATGTTGGTAGCGATCACGCAACGTAACATGAGTAAGGCGACTTGTCCGTTTCCTTTCCTTCCACTTCTACGCGACTGACTGTTGGACTTCCTTTCAGGTAGGCACTACGCGGCACCGCGACAGCAATCAGGTTCCTCCGTATTTTCTTCTATCTCTGTCCTGTGACCCATAATCCTGCACTGACGTACAGCCGGCGCACGATGCTACCCTATTTTATGAATTTGCAGTTAATAATTGTTAATCTAAAATATTAACAGGAACATGTCATCAACAAAATATGCTTCTGGCAATGACAAAAGAATGGAGAAAAAAAGAATAGATAATTTGGTAGAATCTTAGAGAGGGGCTCTCTTCAAAAATTTCTTAACAATAACTTGGTAGATGAGAGTATACGAACACCATCATCGATGACTTCGCATGGAGGAATGTTAAACAAATTTTTTAGGGTAATTTAATATCCATATAAATTATTTTATACGAATATTGCTTTTGGGTTCAATTAACTATATTTGGTACATGTGTGTATATATACTAGCAATCGGCACTATATATCATGTTTATATAAAAATGCCCAAAATTTTAGCTCCATTCTAGATCCATCCCAGATTCATTGTTGAACTGACGGTGAGGCCTTCGTGGCGTCACCATATTAGTCATGTCACGCTTCGTTGTGCATTCATGTTGATTGCTTCCTAGCGTCCTGGCTACGATGCACGGGCACGATCCAACAATTTTCTGCATATCAAATGTCTCTGCTTTCACGAAATTGCTTGCTTGCTTGCATAATGAAATCTTTGCTGCAGATAGGTTCGGAGTATATATAGTATAGTGCATGTAAGGTCCAAGTGATGATCACCGCGAATGAATTGTTCACATAATTAGTCTAGCCATACACGGCTACACGCTTTTGCTATTTATTTTGATTACTTTTGTCTCCTATAACATACATGATATGATATTTATTAACCCATTAGGTATAATTCTCATTTTAAGTTCAATATTCTTGAATTACTACGCATAATAAGTTTTGGTATAATCCTTATTCAGCATCAGATATATTTTTTATTAACTTAATAATAATATTTTTTCAACCATTGGCAGGGAGGTCACCTACATTTTTTGTCTCAAGAGATATTAACCCCGGATGCATGAGGAAATTAGTGCCACATCTGACGCTGACGCAAAAAAAGGCTCCTCGATCTTTGATTGCCATGGATGCACACAAGCCGGTTGCATGGGAATGCCAGGCCTTGGCTCCGTCAATGGCATACATAGGTTGTTGGTTAGCTGTGGAAAATTGGAGCGGACAAACTGTGGAAGATTGGAGTGGACGAATTTATCAACAACACCAACTACAACTTCGGTAGGTTGTGTGCGAGCCGGACGACCATGAACGATGTTCAATAGGTTCTTCATTATCAACACCTCCATTTATCGTTGTCTGAAGCTCCCATGGATCATTACATGGTTTGCACTATCTACGGGAGATTGAATTGGCACGTTCAAAAAGTTACTAGGGTGATGGTGTGACGTCTCCATAAGTGAGAAACTAATATGATGTTTTACATATGCTTGCTCAACTCAAAGTATGCTGGCTAGTATTGTTTGGATGAACGAAATTTGCAAGGACGTCATCGAGAATAACCCCACACCGACACCACTGCACAAGGTGACATCAACATGAGTACAAAGGCTATCTGCAATGGCACCTACCAAAATGATGCCACTGCACAGATGGTGATACTACACTGTCGGCCAACACCAAAGAGGCATGCCATGCTATACCGACTATCTACCCGTGAACACCGATGGGGAAGGTGACGCTACGTACCGACTACTTACGAGCATACACCGATGGGGAGGCGACGCTACACCGAGCTATCAAACGAACTGACTATTTCTATGTAGCAATGTATACGTATGGAGGAAGCTAGTGTCTAGCCATGCCGACAACTAACATTTGATCCAGCAGCAAGTGGATGGAGGGGATTATTGCATCATGGCGACGATGAGGATGTCTATTTCAATGAAAGGGAAGGCAGGAACATGCAGGACCAATGCCACAGCGTCCAAACGTCTGCAGACTAAAGAAATCTCCTTTTTTGCTTGGTCAAATAGTTGCAATTTAATTTATCTACTGTTGACCGTAACATGCATCATATGACACTTATTGATCATTAGGTATAATTTTTATTTTAATGTACATAGCTTACTTCACACAAATATGTTTTGATATAGTCCTTATTGAGTATCAGGAATAAATTTTAATAACTTAATAATAATAATGCTTTTTCATGATTGGCTAGGTGTCCCCAACCAATTTTTTAAAATCTAGCCTAAAATTTTGCTCTCATGCGATTCGAACTTAGGGTGCTACCGAGGTTCTCTAACTACTATGCTAGAGGCCCGTTCGCAACTTAATAATAATGTAACTAAATTACCTCAAATTACATGCTACTGTTGTTAAAAAATCAGGAGGCCACAGTCCATTATTATTTTTTTGACTGACCACAATCCACTATTAGTGAAGAGAAAAAGTCATTTTTTAGTTATATGATAAGATTTTAGCCCGTGCTCGCATGGGTTGATGAACTTTATAAGAATTAAAAACTCATGTTCGAAGCAAAAGTTTTAGCAAAAACTCATCTACGTATGGATCCCACGTAAAAACCTGACCCTGAACTGCAAACATTTGTCCACACAACAAAGTTTCTAATTTGTCCAAAATTAATAATCATAGTGTCTAAGAGCTAATGGCTATGGTTAAAAAGTGTGTTCTAGCAAAATCAATATTACGTAATATTTATCGGCAGATATCGATATTAAATGATGTTCTGCAGTAAATTTGCCGACACGAAAACAGAGAAAAGAAGATGATATGGCCACTGTAACTATGGGAGGTGCCCTGGAAACGCTGTTATGAGTAGGTGACCCGGCGCAAGGAGAAGATGCTGCGGCATGTGGAAGGCATCGATATCATGGGTGGAATAGATAATTCATGCAGTAGATCAATATTTTTTGCCTTCCGATGTAGCATCACGATAACATGTGGAAGGCAGCAGTTTGCGAGCAAGAACAGCAGCTTGAAACAAAGAAAACAGGGGAGGCCGCGGCTCCGTTGACCCCGGCGGGAAGCTGCCGAATCCGGCGAGAAGGGGAGCGGGACTCGCGACCAGCAGTGGCCGTGACTTGGTGAGTTCGATCGCGCGCTCTTCCTTCCTTTATTCGCATCCAAATACCTCGTAGCTATACACACAGCAGCCTCACTCCTTGCGTTCGTCCAGGACAGATCCATGGAGATCTCAACGGTGGCACTGTCGAGAGTCATCACAAAGCTTGGTGTTCTCCTCACCGATGAGTACAATCTGCACAAAGGGGAGAAGCAGGATATCATGTTTCTTCAATCTGAGCTAAAAAGCATGGAGGGTGCCCTGAAGGTGGTCTCCAGTACACCTGCCGACCAGCTTGACATTAAGGACAGTATTTGGGCCAGAGATTTGAGCGAGCTGTCTGATGACATAGAGGATACTATTGACAACCAATTCAGCAAAGTCATCAACAAGCCGAATAAGTCAGCAATGTTGAAACCACCTCCAAGAAGGGGAGCAATAATTAATAAAATTATTAGGGATGTGCACGAGAGATGTCCCAGGTACGAGGTAAACCTTGGTGTTGATAATCCTACCAAACCTACTGTGGACCCACGCTTATTTTCTCTGTACACAATGTTTAAAGAGCTTGTCGGCATTGATGAAACTAGAGATGAGTTAATCAAGATTTCGATGGGAGAGAAGGGAGTGCCCTCAGAGCAAGGCAAGGTATTCGCCATTGTTGGATTTGGTGGCCTGGGAATGGCTATTGAGATACTAGACATCAAGAGCCGTCTCTCAGAAGTGCACGAGAGATGTCCCAGGTACGAGGTAAACCTTGGTGTTGATAATCCTACCAAACCTACTGTGGACCCACGCTTATTTTCTCAGTACACAATGATTAAAGAGCTTGTCGGCATTGATGAAACTAGAGATGAGTTAATCAAGATTTTGATGGGAGAGAAGGGAGTGCCCTCAGAGCAAGGCAAGGTAGTCTCCATTGTTGGTTCTGGTGGGCTGGGAAAGACAGCTCTTGCTACTGCAGTGTATGAGAAGATAAGTGCACAATTTGATTGCTATGCTTTTGTATCAGTGTCTCCAACTCCTGACTTGAACAAATTATTCAAGGACATCCTCTATCAACTTGATAGGAATAAATATGATGACAGCATCAATGAAACTTTTCTTGACGAGCAGCAGCTCATCAATGAACTCCAAGAATTCCTTCAACATAAAAGGTAAGCACTAGGTCCTAGGTCTCAATACGGTTAATGAGAAATGTGCATCCATGTCTAAGTTGAATAAAATATTACAGTCACTTATGTTGTTAACATCATTATTAAGTGTTAATAATGTGAGCAATTACAGTAATTTTTCTCTGGGTGTCTTTTTTTTCTCGCTAAGATTGTGAGTCGACTTGTTTTGTCCATGGACATACTAATCTAGTCCAACTCATGAGTTCATTTGCAATGTTCCAGTTAGCTTAATTTGCACAATTTGGTTCATGAACAATAGAATAACTTCCCATTGTAATTTCATTAGTTTTTGCTGATAATTTTCCCTGTGTGTAGGTATTTTCTTGTTATTGATGACATATGGGATGTCTCAGTCTGGCAAATGATTAGATGTGCTTTGCCTGATAATGATATTGGATACAGAATTATCACAACAACACGTAATTTCGGTGTTGCGGAAGAAGTTGGTGGTGCTTACAAGCTGAAGCCCCTTTCCCTGATTAACTCCCAAAAGTTATTCTACAGAAAAATATTTGATAGCGAAAACAAGGACAACATCGAAGACACAAAAAATGTGAGCTGGCTGAAGTATCCGAGAGAATATTACAGAAATGTGGTGGTACTCCCTTGGCTATTGTTACAATGGCTAGTCTTCTAGCATCTAAAGCAAGAAATGAGAGTGAATGGTGTGATTTGTGCAACTCTATTGGCACTGGTCTTAGCGATAGTACTTATGTGGTTAACATGAGAAAGATATTATCACTTAGCTATTATGAAATGCCCTCCCATCTGAGAACTTGCTTATTATATTTAAGCATGTTTCCTCAAGATTATAAAATTGAAAAAGATTGGCTAATATGGATGTGGATAGCTGAAGGCTTTATCCAATGTGAAAAACAAGGTAAGAGTCTATTTGCAATTGGAGAGAGTTACTTCAATGAGCTCATGAACAGAAATATGATTGAACCTATATATGAGAGGTACACTGGCTTGATATATGCTTGTCATATACATGATATGGTGCATGATCTTATTTGCTTTTTGTCATGTCAAGAAAAGTTTGTTACTATATTAAATGCCATATACTACACATCTTCATCAAAGATGTTTGAGAGGCTGTCTCTTCAATATGGTAAAGAAGATAATACTATGACTGTACATAATACAAGCTTGAAACATGTAAGGTCAGCTATTGTCTTTCCATCTGCATTTTGTGTAATGCCGGCACTTAAGAGATTCCCAGTGTTACGTGTCCTGAATTTACAAGATTGTGATCTTTCACGAGGTTACAGCCTTGAGTACCTTGGGGAATTATTTAACTTGAGGTACCAAGGACTATGTGCCACACACATTGCTGAACTTCCTGCAGAAATAGGAGACCTAAAACTGCTACAAACTTTGGATGTGAGGGGAAACAATATGTTTAGCTTGCCATCAACTGTTATTAAGCTCAAAAAACTGATGTGCCTGTACATTGATGAGTTTACAAGACTGCCAAATGGGATTAGGAATCTAACAAACCTTCAAGTGCTATCAACTTTAGATATTACTGTATCCATTGACATTATAGAAGAGTTGGGCCAGCTAATGGGACTGAGGGTGCTTCATATTTTGCTGTTCATTGGCTGGAGTGGAGAGCTGGTGGAGTGCCTATCCAAGCTGCAAAATATCGAACATCTACACATCAAGATTTTTGGAGATAATCAATGGGACTTTGGTGGATTTGATGCCTGGGTTGCCCCTCGACATCTCCATAGACTGGATATAGAATGGCCATGCTGGTTCTCAACTCTGCCTTCATGGATGAATCAGTCTTACCTACTGAACCTTGTATACCTATCCATCGTTGTGAGGGATTTTGGGCAGGTCAATCTTGAAACCCTTGGGAAGTTGCCGGCTCTCCGTCTGCTAAAACTGTCGGTGGATCCAACAAATCTTGGAACCCTTGTGGGATTCATCGTTGGTGCTGGATTATTCCCATGCCCTGTATCATTCCACTTCGGTGGATCTATTGGGCCTATAGTGTTTCAGCAGGGAGCTATGCCAAGGCTGGAATTCCTTAACTTTGAGTTCTATGTACAGGCCGCTAGACAAATCACCTGCAATGGTGATGCCCCTGAGTTGGGTCTGGGGAACCTGTCAGCACTCCAGGATGTCAAAATTTATTTGCGTTCTAGAGGCGCTAGCAGGAAAGAGGTGAAGGAATTGGAGGCTGCGCTGAGGCGTGCAGTTGAAATCCATCCCAATCTTCCCAAGCATCAGAGAAGCGGATGAAAAAAAATCCTGGTCTGCTATATATTTGACTGTGTTTTTTATTTCTTGCTTGTCTCCAGTTCCCCTTTCATCAGATCTTAATTTCGTCATCGTCTTATGAATTTCAGATGAATGTGGACTAGACAACAAGAATACAGATGTCTATATTTGCCGATTGCCATACAGGACTGGTGTTTAAGAAAAACGACTGAAGCATAGGGTATGTACTTGGGCCCCTGCTGTAGTGATCTTGTTATCATGGTCAATCATATTTATTAATGGCGTCTCATGTAGGGACCTGCTAGAGTTGCTCTAACAAATTTATTAAATCTGTTATATCTTGGAACATAAGAGCCTCAAATAGTACATTAGTCAAGGTTTGTATCACGGTATAGAAAAAATTAGAGCTTTTTTACAATGCTTGGAGAGCTATTGGGAATTATTCAGAAAATAATTAATGTGTCAATGATTAGTGGGTCCAATAGAAGGGGAGCCGTTGAGAGCCATTAAGGCGGAGCCGTTGGGAGCCGTTGAGATGTGTCTATGTTAGGTGGGCCAACGGCTCCCAATAGCTCCAAAATTCGAGTTGAATTAGAGCCCAAATATTGTAGTGGTAATTGCATTTTTGTAGTTCTTTTTTTAACAAAGGGTAATACGGTATATTAACAATTTGCAATAATGAAGTTTTGTTTTTTTCCTATTATAGGTTGTACCGATTAATAAGTTTTTTATGTACGATCAAATATTCCGTTGGTTCGCTTCGTTCATACGATCAATTTTTTATGTACGATCAAATAGGTTGTACGCGTGTGCCGTACAAGGGTCCGGTTAGGGTTCGTCATTCTAGAGTTTATATGTCGCCGTCCATGTGCCGTCGACCTCCGCCGCCGTTGATCCCTCGGCAGGGTACGCCCATGTGCTGTGCCGTTCCTGCATCGTCTCCGGCGAGATCCGAGCGCAACCCGTCTCGTGGCGGCGGCATTCCCTGTTGCGGTCATCATGGAGGAGAGCTCGATCGGACCCTTGCCGCCGCCGCCAAGGTCGCCATGTTGAGGCGGCGCTCCACACGCGCTGCCCCTGGGAGGTGGGCGCGGTGCGTGCGGCCATGGAGAACGGCGCCACCGCGATCCCGACCCGTCGCCGCCGTCCACATGTCCTGGCGTGCGACGTCATGGACGGCGTCGGTGTCCTCGTGTCGCTGCTCGATGCCCCGTCACGCGTCCAGGAGGAGGCCATGGAGGCGGTCTCGGTGATCGCCGGCTCCGACGCGCACAAGGCGAACCTGGTTGGCGGTGGCGGCGCCATAGGTCCCATGGTCCGTGTCCTGGACGCGGGAGGCGGGCAGGCGGCCAAGGAGACCGCGGCGCGGGTGCTCTGCAGGCTCGTCGAGAACTCGGACAACGCATGGGCCGTCGCCGCGCACACGGCGACGTCACGACGCTGCTCGACCTGTGCACGGAGTCACGGACCACGGCGGCAAGCTCGTGTGCGCGGCGTGCCGGGTGCTGGGGCCGTCCTAGTGCTCGTGTCTCGCTCGCAGAGAGCCACGGACGACGCGGCGCAAATCCAAGCCATGGAGCTCAGCCATCGGCTTCGGGGATAGCTCAGCCATGGAGGTCGTGGTCCAGGAAGGCGCCTTCGAGTCCCTCGTCCGACATCGTTTCCCTGCTATGCACGTCTCATGCGCTTGGCACGCTAATGGCATAGACAAGAACGACTCTACCGGGTCGCGTCGTGACCAGGCACGGCACCAATCATGCCCAACCCCTACGCCTAACTGTTACAGGACTCTTCACGAAGAATTACACGATGCACTGCATCAATTTACTGGCTACAGTACATATATCTACCGTAGTCGTCGATCTGCTAGCTACATGTGTGTGCATGCAATTTGTACTGCTGCAAATGATGAGCTTGATCCATTTGTACATCTTAGTGTCTATTTGATGTTGGTTTCATACTACTATTACTGGTGCTTATATATTTGTCTAAATTTAAATAATTATGTGCCCATCATATATTAGCTCAATTAAGGGAGATTCATATACGACAGTATACTGAACAAAATCACAGAATATGAGCACTAGTCACTTAGCTAGCTACGATTAGCACTAGGATTGAAATAGGCCAACACCCTTGAAGGTTATACATGAATTTCTGAATAAAGATCAGAATAATTCACCACGATTTTTCTTTTTCTAATAATTGTTGAAGTACATGCATACGTACGAGATTTGCAGTCTGTAGTAAGATTATAAGGAGCCTCCAAGTCTGAAACAAGGGAGCGGCCGGAGCCTGCTAACTCAACTGTGAAGCCAGTTGGGGCACTAGCCAGTTGCCGAATTTTCATCGGAGCAACAGTTATCGGATTTTCGTCAGAGCAACAGTTGCCGGATTTTCGTCAGAGCAAAATCAACTACGGTCCAGTAGTATGTTCAACACCATAGTCTGTATGCTGATTTGTGTCTACTAGCTAGTAGGCATGTACCTAGCTAGCACTTTTTAGAGAAAGCAAAGGGGTGACAAGGTTCAACTCATATCACACCAAAAGATGCCCCTGATGAAACAAACGTACAAATTCAACAAATTCAGATGGTAATGACAAACTACTTCTTATCAAGTAATGCGATAACCTATTTATTTAGCCTAAGGACAAACTAAAACTAAACTACTTATTTAGCCAAGTCATCGAACTTGTTCTTAAGATCCTCGACCCTCCCAGACATAGTGATCATAAGCTTGTCAAGTCCATTGATCGCCTTTTCTATGGCTTCGACCTTGATAGTGGCTTCGACTTTGTCATACTCAAACTTATTCATGTCGAACACCTCCTAGAGTTTCTGAAGCTTCAAATTTACGTCATTCGCTTTGTGTTGGAGCTCGTATATCTCCTCTGTCTGAATTAATAATGGGCGCGACTGTAGAAGATAAAGTTCATTAGTCGTTAGATAAAGTATGATAAACATTATATGAAGCTACGTATACCAAAAACGACCGGCTACTATATGTGTTCGGCCTACTCTTCATCGACAGCCTGCTCGGCACAGGCTTCAGCACGGCGCTGTGTGCAGCCGACATCCCACCATCCGGGACCGGTCCGTGGTCGCCGCACACTTACTCGCCGCACACTGTTATTTCTCCCCATCTGATCCCTCTCTCTTTTCTTTTTGCAGTTGTTCATTCAGTACAAATATATTTGAATAGCAACTTGCAGCTCCTGCTCCTTCGACATTTGAATTCCTCTTTGGCCATGGGTACTACTGTATACTATCAAGATAAGTGTTGTAGTGAGTCTGTAACTCTGCAACAAGTTTTTTTCATTGCAAAAAATTAAATGGCTGCTGGTTCACTCATCAACAACACATATATGTATTGCATAAAAAAACACATATATGTACACTTGTCTAATCTCCTCTTCCAAACTAATCTCGATGGTATGGTATGGCCATTTGTTGGATAGAAGCAAGTGATGTAATTAGTCTGTAACTCTTCAAACGTGTTTTCCCCCTTTTTACAAAATTATTAGATGACTATTGGTTCTCTCCAGCAACAACACATTTCTGTACTGTACTGTGGTGCAAGGCTAATCTAGCTTTGTAGGCAGCAAATGGCCATGCACAAAATGATAGGCAGAATGCATGGAACTACCATCAAATCGATCCACACCAGCAGCTTTATTTGGATAGACCCGAATATTTGACGCAAGAATGTTAATCTAATCTAATGTGTTATCCTAAGTATTGGTAGGACCACGACCATGAGCCTGTGTCACTGGCGGTTCTCCGGCCGAGAATGAGAAACACAGGAGTAGAGTAGAACGGAATGGGCGAGGCTGTGTACCTCGGGCACGATGAACTCGTGGACGACCCCGCGGCTGGCGATCGTGGGTGGCGACCCTGTGCGTCCGGGCGGTAGCGGAGGCCGGTCGGGGCGCTACCCGCAGCTCCGAGGATCTTGGTTCGTCGATGGCGTGGGCGAGCCATCCCGCCGTCGAATTGAGGACGAGGGGGCGGCGGGGGGGGGGCCGCCGGCGGTGACGGCGGCTGGGGAGGGCGGCGGCGGCGGGGGCTGCTGGGGGCGAGGCCGAGGGAGAGCCCTATCGCGCGGCTGGGGCGGCTGTGTGGCTGCGAGGGGGTTGGGTGAGATGAGAGGGGGCTGTAAAAAGACCAACGTACCCTTAACCGTATTAAATCAAAAGAAATTAATAACTAGTGGAGCTATTGGGAGCTAGTGGAAATTATTGGGAATTATTTTCAAGCATTGTAAAATGGCTCAAAAAATTAAGGTTTGTATCATTAGCTAAAATGTTAATAACAGGGACATGACATAATCAGCTCGGTGATCATTAAAGTAAAATCATGTACTCTGGTGGTTGCAGTCTCATATTGGTCCTATCATTTAAATCTGCTTATCCTTTAAAATGATAACTTGTACAGATTACATTTGGTTGATTAATCGCTACAGTACCATGATGTGGTCGCTTGCTGCTAACTTGGAGGTCGTTCTAGGCAGATGTCACTCTTTTATCCAAGCATAAATTTCGCTTGTTGATCTGAATGATGCGGTGCCGGGGAAATCAGAGATCTCCTGTGGGGAGTGACAGGCCAATGTGCCGGCCTGATGAACCTGAAGACGCAGAAACGAAATGAAGGGTAAAACAACAGTAGGGGTATTTTAGCAACATGCTGTGCTTTGGTGGGAAGACAGTGGTCACTGCATCCTCTGTTTTAGTGTGTGCTCTGTTCTATGCATCAGTGGTTTCAGTACAACGTGCCTCAGCGACAATTCTTGTTTGGTTTGTTTACTGATTCAAATGTCCATGGGAAATTAAAAATGTTGCCACCCCCCACCCGCCCCAAGAAAGGTACTGGTCGAGTTTGTGTCAAGCACATGCACAATCTGCAAATTTCCACAATGGCACAGTAGAATTGTAGTACCTTGTCCAAAAATTACTTTGTACTGTATGCTCACAAAAAAAAAAAAACTTTTGTACAGTAAATTTACTGACACGAGACGAGATGATGATATGACGTGTGATGGGCCAAGAAAACGCTGTCACGAGTCCCGGAACCGGCGAAGGAGAAGATGGTGCAGCATGTGGACGAGGGCATCGATATCAACTGTGCAAGAGAGAATTAATTTGGCGGACCAATAATTTCTGCCTTTTGCTGTAGCACCACAATAATTTGGTGGACCAATAAGTTTCCCACCCTCCCGTCTGTTCAAGCTAAGCAGCCAGCGAGCACCGAGTAGCAGCAACTCGGGGGGAAAAAAGCAGGGGGCGCCTGCGGCTCCTGGGCTTGATCCGTTGACCCTGGGGAGACGTCGCCGGCTCCGGTGAGAAGTGGAGCTGGATTCACGACCAGCGGTGGCCGGTGGCTTGGTGAGATCTATCTCGCGCTGTTCCATCCTTTGTTCCCCATCCAAATAGCTCGGAGATGTACACGCAGCAGCCTCACTCCTTGCGTTCGTCCAGGACAGATCCATGGAGACCGCAACGGTGGCACTGTCGCGAGTCATCACAAAACTTGGTTTTCTCCTCACCGATGAGTACAATCTGCACAAAGGGGAGAAGCAGGATATCATGTTTCTTCAATCTGAGCTCAAGAGCATGGAGGGTGCCCTGAAGAAGGTCTCCTATACACCTGCCAACCAGCTTGACATTCAGGACAATATTTGGGCCAGAGATTTGAGCGAGCTGTCTTATGACATAGAGGATATTATTGACAGACAACTCCGCAAATTCAGCAACAAGAGCAACATGTTAGCAAAGTTGAAATCTGATGACGGAGAGGATACTATTGGCAACCCATTCAACAAAGTCATCAACAAGCCCAATAAGTCAGCAATGTTGAAACCACCTCTGAGGTTGATACCACCTCCGAGAAGGGGAGCAATTAAAAAAATTATTAGGGATTTAGTGGGATTGTCTGCTGAGATGCGAGACATCAAGAGCCGTCTCTCAGAAGTGCACGAGAGATGTCCCAGGTACGAGGTAAACCTTGGTGTTGATAATCCTACCAAACCTACTGTGGACCCACGCTTATTTTCTCAGTACACAATGATTAAAGAGCTTGTCGGCATTGATGAAACTAGAGATGAGTTAATCAAGATTTTGATGGGAGAGAAGGGAGTGCCCTCAGAGCAAGGCAAGGTAGTCTCCATTGTTGGATCTGGTGGGCTGGGAAAGACAGCTCTTGCTACGGCAGTGTATGAGAAGATTAGTGCACAATTTGATTGCTATGCTTTTGTATCAGTGTCTCCAACTCCTGACTTGAACAAATTATTCAAGGACATCCTCTATCAACTTGATAGGAATAAATATGATGACAGCATCAATGAAACTTTTCTTGACGAGCAGCAGCTCATCAATGAACTCCAACAATTCCTTCAACATAAAAGGTAAGCACCAAGCATTCCTGCCATTAGTATGTAGGTATGATTTATTCAAATTCTGCTAAATTTTGTCCTCCAATCATAATACTAGGTCCGAGGTCTCAATACGGTTAATGAGAAATGTGCATCCATGTCCAAGTTAAATAAATAATTATAGTCACTTATGTTGTTAACATCATTATTAAGTGGTAATAATGTGAGCAATTACAGTAATTTTTCTCTGGGTGTCTTTTTTTTTTCTGGCTAAGATTGTGAGTCGACTTGTTTTGTCCATGGACATACTAATCTAGTCCAACTCATGAGTTCATTTGCAATGTTCCAGTTAGCTTAATTTGCACAATTTGGTTCATGAACAATAGAATAACTTCCCATTGTAATTTCATTAGTTTTTGCTGATAATTTTCCTTGTGTGTAGGTATTTTCTTGTTATTGATGACATATGGGATGTCTCAGTCTGGCAAATGATTAGATGTGCTTTGCCTAATAATGATATTGGATACAGGATTATCACAACAACACGTAATTTTGGTGTTGCAGAAGAAGTTGGTGGTGCTTACAAGCTGAAGCCCCTTTCCCTGATTAACTCCCAAAAGTTATTCTACAGAAAAATATTTGATAGTGAAAACAAGGACAACATCGAAGACACAGAAAAATGTCTGAAGGAGCTGGCTGAAGTATCCGAGAGAATATTACAGAAATGTGGTGGTATTCCCTTGGCTATTGTTACAATGGCTAGTCTTCTAGCATCCAAAGCAAGAAATGAGAGTGAATGGTGTGATTTGTGCAACTCTATTGGCACTGGTCTTAGCGATAGTACTTATGTGGTTAACATGAGAAAGATATTGTCACTTAGCTATTATGAAATGCCCTCCCATCTGAGAACTTGCTTATTATATTTAAGCATGTTTCCTCAAGATTACAAAATTGAAAAAGATTGGCTAATATGGATGTGGATAGCTGAAGGCTTTATCCAATGTGAAAAACAAGGTAAGAGTCTATTTGCAATTGGAGAGAGTTACTTCAATGAGCTCATGAACAGAAATATGATTGAACCTATATATGAGGGAGAATTAGATAGAAGGCCCTAGAAAAAATGTTGCTTTAGTTATCGGGCCTTTTATTTTTCGAATTTGGGTGGAAGGCCTCGAAGTAAATTTTTCTTAGGTTTTAGGCCTTCCGTCCGTTTTTGAGCTGTTGACGGTGTTAAGTAGGGGGTAAAAAGACGATTTTGCCCCTGAGTAAAAAAATGAAAAACAAAATTTCTATTGTTTATAATATTTTGAGTATACATTTATATTATTCAATATATAATCACATAAATATTTTCGGCACATCCACACATATATGTCTCACATAACAGCATGGATGCAATTCTGCAATATTTTCACACATGTTCGCACGCGCACACACACATATGGAATAGTAGTCCCTTCTCGGTACGTTTTCTTAAAATATTCAGCATAAATAAAATTTGCACAGAAGTTGTAGATGGGACCAATCTCTGGAAATAAAAAAATCTACAAAATTATTCGCTGCAGCTGCAGATCCCGAACAAAAGGAAAATCTATCAATCTAGTAGTACGTCCAGCATTGCACACATAGGAGAGAAAAAAAAGATTAACACACACGGAAGACAAGTGCTACACGATTTGAACGCACGGAAAATCCAGTTCTCGCTGGAGGAAGAAGGCATCACCGCTGTAGGCCACCTATGCCAGCATGTGCAGCCGCAGATGGAGGGGGAGACGGCACTGCCTCATGAGACCACCCGCACCCACTGCCTCATCGCATGTTGATCCACTGCCGCTGCTTCACTGCCACCAAATACGGATCGAGAGCCCGAGTACAAGGGGCTCGTCACAGACCGACACACGGGACGGCCGCTAGGAGTCGCTTCGTACGAACAGTCGCGAGTGGGAGTCGGGTCGGGGCTGGGCGACCGCCTGTGGAGTCTGAATGAGAGGGAGGGGTATAATGGTCTTTTTTCATGAACTACAGTACTCAAACTAACAGACTTCACTAACAGATTGAACGGAAGGCCCAGAATCTAAGAAAATTTTGCTTCGAGGCCTTCTACCCAAATTCGAAAAATAAAAGGCCCGATACCTAAACCACCATTTTTTCAGGGCCTTATACCTAATTCTCCCATATATATGAGAGGTACACTGGCTTGATATATGCTTGTCATATACATGATATGGTGCATGATCTTATTTGCTTTTTGTCAAGTCAAGAAAAGTTTGTTACTATATTAAATGCCATATACTACACATCTTCATCAAAGATGTTTGAGAGGATGTCTCTTCAATATGGTAAAGAAGATAATACTATGACTGTACATAATACAAGCTTGAAACATGTAAGGTCAGCTATTGTCTTTCCATCTGCATTTTGTGTAATGCCGGCACTTAAGAGATTCCCAGTGTTGCGTGTCCTGAATTTACAAGATTGTGATCTTTCACGAGGTTACAGCCTTGAGTACCTTGGGGAATTATTTAACTTGAGGTACCTAGGACTATGTGCCACACACATTTCTGAACTTCCTGCAGAAATAGGAGACCTAAAATTGCTACAAACTTTGGATGTGAGGGGCAACAATATGTTTAACTTGCCGTCAACTGTTATTAACCTCAAAAAACTGATGTGCCTGTACATTGATGAGTTTACAAGAGTGCCAAATGGGATTGGGAGCCTAACAAACCTTGAAGTGCTGTCAACTTTAGACATTACTGTCTCCATTGACATTATAGAAGAGTTGGGCCAGCTAATGAAACTGAGGGTGCTTCATATTTTGCTGTTCATTGGCTGGAGTGGGAAGCTGGCGGAGTGCCTATCCAAGCTGCAAAATATCCAATATTTATACATCAAGATTATTGGAGATACTCAATGGGACTTTGGTGGATTGGATGCCTGGGTTGCCCCTCCACAGCTATGTAGATTGGATATAGAATGGCCATGCTGGTTCTCAACACTGCCAGCATGGATGAATCAGTCTTATCTACTGAACCTTGTATACCTATCCATCTCTGTGAGGGATTTTGGGCAGGTCAATCTTGAAACTCTTGGGAAGTTGCCAGCTCTCCGTCTGCTAAAACTGTCAATGGATCCAAAAAATCTTGGAACCCTTGGGGGATTCATCATTGGTGCTGGATTATTCCCATGCCTTGTATTGCTCCACTTCGGAGGATCTATAGGACCTATAATGTTTCAGCAAGGAGCTATGCCGAAGCTGGAAATGCTTAACTTTGAGTTCTATGTACGTGCGGCTAGACAAATCACCTGCAATGGTGATGGTCCTGAGTTGGGCCTGGGAAACCTGTCGTCACTCCAGGATGTCAAAATTTATTTGCGTTCTAGAGGCGCTAGCAAGAAAGAGGTAATGGAATTGGAGACTGCACTAAGGCATGCAGTTGAAATCCATCCCAATCTTCCCAAGCATCAGATATGCGGATGAAAGTCCAGGTCTGCTATATGTCTTTTTTCTGCTATATCTCTGGCTGTTTGTGTTACTTCTTTCTTCTTCCAATCCCATTACCTTTCATCTGATCCTTAACTTCTTAGTTTCAGATGAATGATGTACTGGACTAGATATCTGTATTCTAGACTAGAATACAGATATTTATATTTGCCGATCACCAAACATGTCTGAAAATCCATGGAAACTGGTCAACTTTTTTTTGACAAGTTCTGGTCAACTTTTGATATGTCCGTAAGAAAAGATGAAGATATGCTGGGTACGACTTCTGCATCTCTGCTTTCGTTCAACCTTCTGTCTCCTATATTTGGGCAATCATCATCATTCACTGCAGAATAGATTTTTGGTTGTCCAATCATCACCAGGATGACTCCGAATGATCCTATGAATAAATCCTGCTTAGCGTCAAGGTCGATTTTCAGCTCCATTAATTGTTAGCCTTTTTTTTCTATTAAATTTTACTGTTAAGCTTCGTGCATGGAGTCTGTAAGCATTTGTATAATGATTTGGACTGATGCCTTTTCTTTGAAATGGCCTGAAGTCAGATTGTCGATGTATAAACAAAATGAGCGCAACAATTATGTGTACAAAATCATTCTACCATTTAATTTATCAGTGCCGATGATATTTACTGATGTGCCCATGTAACTTCTCTCAAGAACAACGGGTCCAGAAAACTACGGCTTTGTGATGTGACACTAGGAGATAGGGTCTACCTTTAATTTGCAGAATATAGGTTTCAAAAAAATGGTGAAATTTCACTCGTGTCAGGCACCTGCTATTGGTACTATTACAAAATCAATTATCAGTCAGTTGACATCCTGATAGCACTGCCAGTTTTTTGTTTAGAGAGAATTTTCATTCTATTAAGCAACAATGTCGGCTAAATCGCCTAACACCAAGGCATAATAAAAGCTGGCACTCCAGCCAGACTTGGAACGGCACAGCAAAAAATTATCCACTAACAGGTCCTTGAGATCATGGACTAAACCTCCTACTACAGCAAGTCTGGGATCGTCACATTGAATCACCCACACTGCTTGATGTGAATCAATCTCCAAAGCTATATGATTGATACTGAAATTTATGGCCGCTTTCACCCCTTCTATGCAAGCGGTAATTAAGCTCCATATGTAGCGGGTTACTCGAAAAAAAACTTCCTGTCCCTAACTGAACCACCTCTCTTGCATCACATATTAAGGACCTCATTATTGCATAGAGAGTAGCAAGTGTTCATCCACCTTCCTCATTGGACTTGTTTAGGTCAAGTGAGAATATGCGCTTGTTACTTTTGGTGATCGGCATCACCTAGATGTCTTGGTCATGATTGAGAGCTTGGTGATCTCTCGGTGGTGATTGTGAGAGGCTTAACCCATGGTTTAAATTGTTGTGGGTAATCCAACATGCCAGAGTGACAAAGAATCAAACCTACAAAGAGCACTTGATCCTTGCATGGGTGCTCCGATGAGAACTAGTAGGGAGTGTTAACTCTCCGATATCTCAGGAAACATGTTCCTAGCCCTTCAACTTTGCATTTGAGAAATTTACTTTCATATCTTTACAGTCTTAGTTTTGCCATGCTAGTATAGGGTTAGAAATCGGTTGCAAAACTTTGTATGTAGATAGAAACACTACTAGACGCAGAAGCCACGAAATAGTCTAAGTGGTTGGATTTAGTTTTGCAAGAGTTTTAGATTAACCCAATTCACCCTACCCCCTCTTGGGCATCTTGGTCCTTTCAGACATCTAGGGTATTCAATGCTCCTCTTTGATCATCCTTGTAGGTGTTTATTGGTTGATCTTTGCCTTAGCCCAGCTAAAGTCAATCGATTGCATCCAAAAGACTAAGTATCACTGTTAGTCCTAATGGTTATGTTATCACTGAACCACCACAATCAACAACCTTTGCTATGGCCCATGTTCCTTACATAGGTGTCATGATAGGTTTACATACCTTTTTTCCTTCAAATTTTCCATGTTGGCAATATTAAGATTACATACATCTTTCTTGTGTTTCCAATAAAATAGATTTTTCATATTTGTCATACGTTTCAAGATATGAACATTTATAAATAAATATAATAATTATATCCATTTATGACTTCTCTAAGGATCCTGTGAGTAAATCACATATTTTTAGCCATATCCTCTACTAATATCTAAGTGACGAGTCCACAGTAATTTAATTATAGAAGAGCAAATGCCATTCAACGAGCTTAGGGACATTTGGATCACTTTGGAAGTTTGGATTATTGTATTCTAAATTGTGAATTGGCATGGTAATCTGAAACTATGGATTGTAGTAATCCACTGGCCAGATTATTATATTATGTCCCACAATCTAGCTAGGCTTTTTGAATCTTATAGAGTTATTGTTGTCAAATTAAGGTGATCCGTATAGGCCCTTAATTATTAGTAGTGGCGCCATATGCATTGGTTGCAACATTGCTGCATGGTGGTCCAAATTCCACGAGAGTGAGATTGATGTTGTGTTTCTGAAAAAGTGTTCTTCGTTGCCGCCATTCTGCTCAACTGAGCATCCAGTCCGGTCTCCTATTCAGCTCAAACCTCATGTGACCCAGTTCAAAATATGTCCTCCAAGCAAGGTTTACCTGAGAGTCACAGAGATAAATTACGAAGTGATATACTCGCTGCTATCAAGAAACAACTTTTACAGAGGTTGTCGGTTTTATGCGAGCATATATGAACTTACCTGATCAGATATATAAATCTTCTTTATCCAGTTTGTTGAGTTCACGTATTATATCCCATACAAAAGGTCTTTTGTTCGGGTCTTTGTGCAAGCAGCTTTGAGCCAATTCAAGGCATTTTGTCACTTGATGAACCGATGGCATACATTTTTCTGATTCGTTCCACCTTTGTTCCCATCTACAAATTACCTGCCATTTATCTTAGTTGACTAAGAATAGTACCTGGATATTTAGTACAAATTACAATGAATGCACACCGTTTGGAGTTCTATTAGGATATGTATATATCAGGACCAATTAGAGACTTATTAGCATTTGATTAGAGATTGATTAGATAGGCTAACTGCCTAATATAGCCTAGGATTGTTTCCTTGTTCAGGGAATAGCTTCCCATGTATGTAACTTCCTTGTATGCCATTGGCTATATATATGAAAGGCTCCCCACCCACATTGGGTGTGAGGTGATTCCCCCCATTCTCTACTCTTCTACATGGTATCAAGCTCATAGATCCTTCTTTTCTTCCCCCCACCCACGCCACCCCACCTGTTGCGCCTCCCTCTCCCCTGCTGCAGCCATGTCCACCGAGTCTGCTACCAGCTCCACCTCCTCCTCCAGCTCCTCGCAGGTCATGGGCTCCAACCCTGCCCCTGCCATCTTCGTCGCTCCCTACGCGACGATCAATGTCAAGAATCACATCCCGGTCACCCTCGAACTGGCAAAGCCCAACTTCAGCCAGTGGGAACCCTTCTTCTCCTCCCTCTGCGGCAAGTTTGGTCTCCTCTCGCACATCAATGGCACGGCGGAGCCCAACCCCGCCGACCCTGCCTGGGAGATCGCGGACTCCTGCGTCCGCAGCTGGCTCCTCGGGTCCGCTGGATCGGATGTCATCGGCCTCGCTGCGGCGCCGGACCAGACCGCGCGTGAGCTCTGGCTCGCCATCAGGCGCCTCTTCGAGGCCAACAAAGCCCCGCGCGCCATCTTCCTCGGCCACGAGTTCCACTCCATGACCCAGGGTGACTCCTCCATCAACGACTACGCCAAAAGGATGAAGGCCACCGCAGACGCGCTCCGCGATGTCGGTCGCACCATCACCGAATCGGAGCTCGTCCTCAACTTCCTCCGCGGCCTCAACCCCCACTTCGCCAGCACTGCCGACAACATCGCCGACTCCCACCCCCTGCCGGACTTCGCCACCACGCGCGAGAAGCTCGTGCTGAAGGAGCTCCGCCTCGCCAACGACGGCACGGTCGCTGCCCAGACTGCCTTCCACGCCTCCTATGGCAATCCCTGCCGTCCCGTGGGCGGCCAGGGCAGTGGCTTCAACCCCGGCGGTGGCGGCCAGGGCAGCAACGGCGGCCGCCAGAGCGGCTACGGCGGCCAAGGCGGAGGCGGCGGCGGCCAGGGCAGCGGCCGCTGGAAGAAGAAGGGGCGCGGCGGCCCTGGGGGCGGCCAGAGGTCCCCTGCCCCTCCAGCCGGCCCCTGGTACTGCTACCCCCCATGGGCGGGTGGGGCACAACAGCAGGCCTGGCGCCCGCCGGCGGCCACCCCGGCCTGGCGCGGCCCTGGCCTCCTCGGCGCCCACCCTCAGGCCCAGGCGCACACTGCCTTCGCCCCCGTGCAGTTCTCCGACGTCGCTGCTCCCCCACCGCAGCAGCAAGGCTGGGATCAGGCCGGCCTCGTCGCCGCCCTGAACCAGATGTCACTCCAGGGGGATTCCCCCTGGGTCCTCGACACCGGTGCTACTGCCCACATGTCCTCCTCTGATGGTATACTCCTGCCCACATGTCCTTGTATGCCATTGGCTATATATATGAAAGGCTCCCCACCCACATTGGGTGTGAGGTGATTCCCCCCATTCTCTACTCTTCTACAAGTTCATCAAACTATTTGGGTAACACCAGAATTTTATCGTTTGATGCCAAACTCAAGTATCCTAAAATTATGGCACCAAAATATTTCTGAACCATATATTATAGTGATAATTTCTTCTAAGCTCTACATTGCCAGGAAAACAAATCAAGCAGCCCTTGACGGATACTAGAAGAAACAAAAATTAAAGTATAAATTTTGTCATACTCATTATGAAATTGTCATTTTACCTAGCAACATGAAAAAATTATATTTTTTCAGAGCTAGGAAAAGTGGAAAAGTGCGGCTCTTTGTCGTGCACAATAAAACTCTTATAATTTCATAACAAAAAAGTGCAGTTTTCTTTCTTCAGCTGTCCCTTTATCAAATGTGCATTTGATAAGGGAGAATTAGTAGACAACATTTCCTGGCCCAGCAAAATTAAAGCTTTGAATAGCACCAGCCAAAATTTTGGTTGAAGACTTTGTTACCCTTCACAAAAGATTGCAGTTTTTTGTGCAATTTTCTAATAAGTTTTTAGTATAAATAAGTTTTTTGTGCAATTTTCTAATAAGTTTTTAGTATAAATAAGACTTCCTTAGCCTTAGCCTTCGCCAATGCAATAGACGATTAATGTAATCTGGATGTATAGTTAAAATGCATAAATATGTATAAAAAATAATGTTGGCATGGTTTATGAAAAAGGGTTCAAATGAAACGAGACAAATCACACGTACATTAGTAATACTAGGCTTCGTCTTACTTCCAGTCACCAACTCTGTGATTACAATGCCCAGACTATAAATGTCTGCCTTACGTGATGTCACGCCGTCAGACATCCTCTCTGGTGCCAAGTATCCACTGCATGATAAAAATGAAAGTTCATGACATAAAGAAAAGGTAAGGTATGAAAATACATAGAAAGAATAAATGCACCATTCCAAACATGGAAACCAATCATATGCCTCAAAATGGAATGAGTTTTTCAACGAACTCCATGGTAAGCTTGCATTATATTATATACAATAACAAAGAATGTTTCGTAAGTCAGGAGGGACAATTAGCATGAACCATACAAAGCATTTGTTGTCCACTCACACTAGCACACCATGCAGTGGGGGGAAAAGAACAATTACTACCTATGCATCTTCGCAATTTCCAGTTGCTGACCGGCAAATTAGAGTGATAAATCTATACAAACTTATGAATTTGCCTACTCTAGTGTCTAACTTACAGCTGCCGCAGACGTTCATCGCTCGTACATATGAGTTTTGATATACCAAAATATGCAATCTTTGGAACCATGTCATCATCTAGTAGGATACTTGCAGGTTTGAGATCCATGTGAATGATATCCTTTTCCTTGTGAAGATAACACAAACCGTCACAGATTCCCTTAATTATCTGATAACGTATATGCCATTCAAGTCCACTTAGTTCATCTGCGAAATAAAATATCAATATGAATGTACTCTATGCATCTACCAAATGGGCATTTTGTGTTTTCTAAGTTTGATGTGTAACAAATCAATAGTGAAATAAAGTGAAGAACTAGCAAAAATGAAGGTTATAAAACAAAAGAAGTAAAATGGCTATACTAATTTAATACTTATGTAAATGCAGCTACATTTATATTATCATACCAGAGAGATGTTTGCTAAGATTTCCTTTGCTTAAATACTCGAAACAGAGCGATCTTTCGCGTTTCTCAGCAATGACAACGTCACCACCTATATCTACCTTCTTTTCTACTGCATAAGAACAGTATCCTAGAAACCGCAATACATTTTGGTGCCGAGCCATCATCATATTTCCAATCTGCTGATGAAACACCCCATCGTTAATATTCAGGCTCCCTGGAAGCCTTGTCACAACAACAATCTGCACGATACCCTGTTTAATAACCTTGTATGTGTTAGCATGGCCATGATTATATATTCTGTATGGAAACGTGTTGGAAAAGTCCAAAAAAAAGATTAATTTTTACCTTGAAATATTCTCCGAGTTCATTATGACCAATTTTTCGCTTATCAGAGAAGTTTTCAGTGATGAATTGTAAAAGTCGATATGACAGATTACTTGGCTTCTCAGTTCCTTCAACTATATGCTCCAACACATTTAGATCCTCATATATATCAGCAAATCTATGTAAACGACGTGGTCAAAGTAAGGCACGATGGAAAATCAGCTAGCTTCCTAAATAGAGCAAACTAGCCAGTACAGCTTCGCAAATTCCTTAAAATGCCGAAAAAATCACTTTGGTTCCATATATAACTCAACATCATTCATTGGCACCATGTAAGTAGTATACTATTCAAAACCAATCCCCTTAAGTCAAACTAGTGTTTTAGTTATTCAGCTGGTTAGATGGCAATGGGAAACATAAATGCAATTGGTGCTCTATACATCCAAGTACTCGATCCTTTGCACATTATTAGCCCAAGAAGCAATAGAAATTCAATTTAGGTCGATTCAGCTAGCTACTAACCATCATTTGTATGTGAGTATATGACTGTCAAGATCAGATCATTATAAGGTACCATATACTAGTCAATGCAATTGCATCTCATAAATTGGATAAGAACTAGCTTGACCTTATATATTACCTGGTTCTTCTGAGAAAACAGAAGAAAAAGGAAACCAGGCTTGTGCAAATTAAGAAAATATAAGGGTATACAATAATATTGGTGAACCTATAAGTTCCTATGTCAAAGTGGCATAGCACTTAGTAAAAAAATAGCATGAGTATACCTAGTATATTCATGAAGAGTTTGTACAGACAGTGCCTTGAATCTTTTAACAACCTGTAGTTCAAAGAAAAAATAGATGTATATCCAGCATGAAAAGAAGATAATCATTGACAGTTGCTTTGAACCATCGTACCTGATGTAATGAAGAGCTTGGATCATTTCTCGGCTCATTAACAACTTGAGGAACCTTTTGAGTTGTGGTTTCTGTCTCATTAAGCTTATCGATTATGATAGCAATGGTGGGTCTCTCATAAGGGTCATATTCGACACATTTTTTTGCTAATTTGATGCATGTCTTCATTTGTTGGCAGTCTGTATTTAATGCTTCATGCCACTGCAAAATTCAAACATATAGTAAGGGTAACTATGATAGAATGTATAATAGTAAAACACAAAGTAACACAAAATACATGTCACTAAGATGCTAATAGGCCTTTCATGATTAAAAATACACATTTAGTATAGTAAACAACTTTTGTATGAAACATACCTTTGATTATAAACACCTTAAAAAATTAAACTGACAAATCCAAATGCACGTTCACCTACAACTTAATGCGAGCATCTATGCCAACATTCACCTACAACTGAATGAGAGCATCTACGCCAATTCTAGGACTTAAACCTCGTTGGAAACTTTCACCACAAAGGACATAGACAACTGATCGGTGCCTTCAAAACTTGAGACGTAACTTTGGGATTCGACATGTACCTTCAAGACCTAGCATGTACCTTCAGGACCTGTCGGGTGGTTCTTGTAGTCAATACCATATCATACCCCTTTGGGGCTAAGAGATGGAGGTACCGAAGATTCAGAGCCTAACAGAATCTGTACTAGGTTAGGGTCCTTCTGGGGGTCTAAATGTTGTATACTGGCCCTTAATATGATAGGCAGATAGGTGAGAGCTATCTTCAGTGCCCTTGGCTCCTTGCTTTTATCGTCTGGACCTTAGGACTGTTTAGTATGGTTTTGTGTGACCTTGGCTCCTTGCTACAGTGCATAGAGGAGTATGTCCCGGAGAAGAAAATTTGATTTCATCGGCTCCTAATTTACTTTAAAAGAGGGAGATAAAAATGGCTCCTCACGAGTTGCAACAGTGTGCTTACAATGCACAGAAAGCCGAGGCTAGAGAAACAGGGTCTTAGACATTCAAAGAGGTTCAGCAGTTACATAACGTTGCAAGCACAGAAATGCTTTCCTTGACTTCCAGCTAATTCTGTTTCCAACGATGAAAACTGGCTGTAACTTTCCATGTGGGTAATATTCAGGCCGTCAAAGCTTGACTTGCACATACGAAATTAGCAATCTGATATTCTATTTCGAAAATGTAACTAGAAAGGTTAGATAAATTATTCTTACGTTTTCAGTAATACTCCCATTATTCCCTGTCAATAATCTGGCCATGATAATGCCCATACTGAATATGTCTGACTTGGATGATATCTTGTTACTATCTATAAACTCTCGAGGCATATATCCCCTGCAGGAAATAATATGGTCTGAAGCATCATGGCAGAATTCACAGTTTCATTTCAACAAAAGAAATGAGCTCAGGATGAGCTTACGGTGTTCCAACAACATTGACTGTATATATTGTAGACTGATTTTCATCAATGCACCTTGACAAACCAAAATCCGTAATTTTTGGCTCCATGTTAATACCCAACAGCACATTTCCAGGTGTGAGATCCAAATGATAAATACGTTCTTGATGAAGATAATGCAAACCCGCACAAATTCCCTTAAGTATTTGATAGCGAGTATTCCAATCGAATCCATAAGTTTTCTCTGTAGAAGTGAAGCCAGGGGCAAAACATGGTTAATGTTTTCACTGTTTATTGTGAAATCTGATTATAGAATCTCAGTGTTAATGAAGCCCCACGTTCATTATTTTTGGCTATAAATAGTTCAGTTAGTTTCTATTTTATGTAGCATTCGTGACGTTTCTAAGATAATCCACACTGTACATATTCTGTGCATATCGCATCACGAAAGTTATTCCACATTCATATCATCTCCTGTATATTAAATGATTTCCGCAAATGCTTAGTTACACAGAAACTATTCAAAGGGCTCAAACTAATTCATTGTGGTAGCTGGACATATTTTAGTGATTATAAACTTTGAAAGTTAGCCATTTCTAACACGGACATGTGAAGGAATAGCTAATTTCGTGGGGTTCATTAGTGCAAATGAGGAACAATACAGTCCATTAACCTTCATACCTTGAAGATAATTGTGAAGACTTCCATTTGGTACATATTCAAAACAGAGTAACCTTTGTGGTACATCAGCAATCATAAGTTTTCCATCTACTTCCATCACTTCTCCATGCCATTCTGCACAATACCCCAGAAACCTAACAATATTTGGGTGCTTTACTCTCATTAGACATTTAACCTCCTCCAAAAATTTTTTATCAGAAAGATCCTTCATGGACTGGGAAAGCTTCTTCACAGCAACCATCCCATTTTTAAGAGCTCCCTGTTAAACACAGCCACAGAGCATGTAACGTGTAAGCACTGATCTGAACATTTTACTCTGTACAGGCTATTATGGCAATCAAGACAAATAGCATACCAGGTAAACAACACCAAATCCACCACTACCAATCACTTGAGCGAAATTTTTTGTGATGGACTTAATTACTCCATATGATATCTGGATGGGGTCCTTGCTCACATCAGCAAATATGCGCTCTAGGTCTTCAACTTCACTTGCTTGTTGGTCACTCATTTATGTAAGTTACAATATATTGCTGAAGGGGACGACTGCAATTTTTCTTCCTGGCAAACATAAATTGAACTCTCTGCTGAAGAATGTAGGACTCAAAAGATCAGAAAGAAGCCCCTTAATAAGCAACTTGAACCATGACTGTAACAGGTTAACCGAATGCCTCTTCCATTTCACCAGAAACAAATGTAATGTACATATTGGTTAGTGGAACTAAGAAATTTGAATCAAATAAGAAAGTATCGAAAAATAATTCCAAACACAGAGGGAGCAGTGGTTTTTTGAATGTCAGAGGGAGCAGTGGTGGCTGCCCATTATTGGAGCTTAGAGTGAACAGTTTTGTTGCAAATAAGTGGATCCTGACGCATTTGACACTCAGAGGGCAAAACTAAACTGGAATGACTCCAATTTCTAGAACAAAGTGTGTTCCAGTAACCAAATTCGATTTTAGATTAGTTTAAGAAAAAGGACTTGCTATAAATTGAACGCAGAACCCCTTCTTCGGATACTAGTATGCAACCGCAGATGAGGGGCACATGTTTAATCGAAGATTTAAACTGCAATCTCGAAATAGGCTGTAGATCTGACGCGCTAGGAATGGATAATCGCAGAAACCGGTGCTAACGAGGGATTCAGTAGATTAAAGAGACATGAGTATTAAGCATTCCGAAATGGTTCAACAAAGAGGTGGATCTTCAAGAAGCACTAACCTTCTGGAGCGGAAACCAGAAGCTGCTCGCAGGGCGACACAAGAAGACCAGAAGAAGAGGGAATAGTAGGAGACTTGCTCCGCGCACTTGGTCAACGGACAGTGATTATTGGTCGGCCGTGAAGGCATCGAGTGATTGTGGTGTTTTTTTTTAAGGGGATCGAGTGAGTGTGATTGGTACATCTTGCCAAAATTCATTGCTATTTTTATTTTTTTTGGCAAAACTAGAAAAATCAAGGTCTAATAGTTTGGCATATGGTTTGACAAATTTTTCCAACTTACCATTCACTGGTCCTTCACGCGCATATTTGCGCGCGGTAGCGTTTTGCCATCGCGTTGCCATCATCTTGGGTGAGCATGCAACCACTTGTTTATTGCCATGCAACCACTTGTTTGGTGCCATGCAACCACTAGCTAGTTGATCGGTTGCAAGTGGGCTTACTATTTTGATTTTTGCCAAGTCTAAATGACAAACTATTGGAGATGCTATAATATTTCACGATTTGGCAAGTGAGTTTTAGCAAACTCTTAGAGATGCTCTTAAAGCATCTCCAAGCAGGCAACGAATCCTATGCAAACTAGACATCCCGTGCAAACTTGTAAACTAACGATCTGGACCGTAGGATGTTGATCTAAGGGGGCGCATGAGAGAGGTGGAAGGAGGGATTTGTAAAAGTGTGATTAAGAGCGGGCGGTTAAGTGCAAAATTACCCAATCTCTTCGCGTCCCTTGGATCAACATATGCATTTGGACTTGGCACTTAGTAATTTGCATAAAACTCCTAAAAAATTCTCTCCAATGGTTATGCATTTAGTCTATGCATTTTCATTAACTTGGCATTTGGAGGGGGAGACTTGGCATATATGTCAAGCCCCTCGCGCTTGGCATTTGTTGCATGCGCTGCCTCCGACGTCCCTGCGCGCGACTCTCGCACCACATCCCTCCACCCACGCTGCCTATTTTGGGTAATTGCCAAGTCAAAATTGCAAAACGGTTGGAGATGTCCTCTTTTATTCCTTTTCATTTTGTTTTGAGAGTTGGCAAATGACTACAAATGCCAAAGAAAAATACAAAACCCTTGGAGATGCTCTTATGTGCCATCCAGCTGCCCTGCATAGGATTACACCTTGTTGTCTAAAATAATTGAACATCTTATATGTAGTAAGTACTTAATTTAAAAATTTCGTTAACTTTTACTCCGTCCGTTCCAAATTGTAGTTTAATTTAATTTTTTTGGTGCATATATTTTTCTATGTACGTAGATAAATAATATATCACATAGCAAAATGCATACATCAAAAAAATCAAAGTAAATTACAATTTAGAATAGAGGAGTAAAAGATAAGATCAAAGTATTTGTATGTTTATTGTGAAATAAACAGTATGATTCGTCTAATAATATATATTTAGTATCATACACATTTGTATAATTTATCTATATTTTATTATACTTAAAACTAATTGACTTCTCGAAATATAATTTTTAAGTATGAGGGAGTAGTTAGTAATTAAGGCCACGGATATTTCTCTAATAAAATATTCCATCTAACCTCAAATCATTTAATTTTTAGTGAAAGAGTCTCTACCCTAGTAATTAGAGCACTTAGTCTGTTTTGTCCACAAGCAACAAATACATTATAGGATCTAAGGCTTCACATGCTTAGCCTTTTGATCAACCCAAACTGAACAAGTTGAAGTCATGTTTTTTTCCGAAATTATTACTACTGTCGCTTGCTGATCTCAATGATGTGGTAAATTACAATTTAGAATGGAGGGAGTAAAAGATAAGATCAAAGTATTTGTATGTTTATTGTGAAATAATAGTGTGATTCGTCTAATAATATGTATTTAGTATCATACATATTTGTATAATTTATCTATATTTTATTGTACTTAAAACTAATTGACTTCTCAAAATATAATTTTTAAGTATGAGGGAGTAGTTAGTAATTAAGGTCACGGATATTTCTCTAATAAAATATTCCATCAAACCTCAAATCTTTTAATTTTTAGTAAAAGGGCCTCTAGCCTAGTAGTTAGAGCACCTAAGTAGCACCTAGCAGATTTAGATTCATCTCTCTGTGGGAGCAAATTTAAACAGGTCTATATTACTTAATTTTTTTAAAAAAATGCAATGATTTCCATTGCTGACTTCAGTTAAAAAGAAATAATTTAATTTTTATAATATTTTAAATCAAACCTTTTAAAGTTCAATCAAATTTATAGAGAGCCCTTAGTCTGTTTTGTCCACAAGGATCTAAGCCTTCACATGCTTAGCCTTTTGATCAACGCAAACTGAACAAGTTGAAGTCATGTGTTTTTCCGAAATTATTACTACTGTCGCTTGCTGATCTCAATGATGTGGTACCCGTGCAATCCGGGATCTTCCCCTGGGGAGTGGTTAGCCAATGTACCAGCCTGATGGAACTGCAAACATGGAAGCATGCTCTGTTTCGGTGAACCTATGTGCTGTGTTTGGGGGTGCTCTGTTCGACTGCTCTGCGCATCAGTACAACGCGTGCCCGGTCGTAGTTCTTCAGATTGTTTGTCCTATGAATTATCATTGCTGAATGCAGAATGCTGGTTACGTGTACAGATTACTTCATGCATGGTTATGTACTACTCCAGTTTGTAGTACAATCTGGACCAGTGCAAAGTACACATACAGATCCTGGGTGTTGGATTGCTTGGACCATCAATGAATCTCGAGCTGAGACTCTTGTCGAAGAATATTATGAGGATATGTTTCGGCGCGTGTCAGTTCGTTTGCCCTGCTCTGTATAGATCAAGTGCCTCTACAACTACAAGCAGGAGCCGTGCACCAGCTCGTCGAAGCTGGTTCACGACCACGCTGTCCACGGCCACGTCGAACTCCCGTTTCTCCTCCATCTTCCTCCTAGCCATGGCCGTCATCGACGGCGCGAAATGCGGTGGTAGCTGTCCACGCGACACCCTGCAGTCGAACGCCGGCAGGACAGGGATGCGGACGAGCCCGTCCGCTGACGAAACCGGCTCGTGTGGCCTGTAGTGCTTGTAGAGGTACTCAGACGTAGAGCAGCGCGAGTGCGCTGGCTGAACCCGTGGAAGATGTAGCACGGCACGCCGAGCTTGCCAGGGCGAGCGTCCACGTGTGGCATATCCTAGCTACGACGCAACTCGGCCGGCGGCGCAGCATGGCCTTGCTGCCGCGTCAGTGGCGTGCCACCGCCTCGAAGTTATGTGTGCACGTCGGCAGGGAACCGGAGCAGTCCAGCCTCTGGCTGCCCTTCAGTAGGCTTAGTTTTACTTGCTGCCGCGGCAGTGGCGTGCCACCGCCTGCGTGACATTCCAAGGCCCGCCTTGCCATTGTCGCTGTGACCATAAAAAGCTTGGCACCATGGCAAGTATTTCTATCATGGATGTGCTCTGCTCTGCTGTGGTCGTGGCCAAAAAGAGAGAAAGAAGAACAGAGTCAAAGCAGTGGTCTGAACAGAGGATCGGGGCCTGCTGATTAAGTGGAATGATTTGCTGAAGAGAACAGGCTATGAACGAAATCAACATCAGCTAATCTTGAATAACACAAGGAACACACTAAGACATCTCGTACATTTCATCCAGCATTGGCTGCGCAGCAGCTGTCACGACTGGCGAGCAGAGCAGGGGATGGAACAAGAAAGTGCGCCCACAACTATGGTAGCACAGAACCACAGGAGTGGGCCCTGTTTCCCTGCCATAATACGGCAATACCACCATGGTTTGTTAGGCCAAGACCAAAATAATGAATTTTCATAGTTTTATGAGCTCAATACATGCACCACTCCATACCACCATCCTCACCTCTTAATAGAAAAGGTGCTACAACATATGATTGCGGAAAAAAAAAAACCCACACCTCCATCATTGTTGATGGCAACTGATGTTCTTGTTGGCAACATTTCACACATCATGTCCAGAGAAAATTGAAAAAAGTTTCCATGTCTACATAAGATGATAAGACACAATTTATAGGGTATATAGCTTATTTATGGGTGGCCCGCTTGCAGTTCTGTCGCTGAGGTTACACGTACTGATCAGAATCTGGTGACGTCGCCTCCCTAAGAACAACACTGACATACAACGAGAAATTGGCTATTATAGGACTCCAATCGTGGTGGCTTCTCCCTAATAGGACTCCAATCGTTTCATCCTCCTAAATAGGACTCCAATCATTTTCCATCCTCTCAAATAGGATTCTAATACATTTAACTCATTTTCTTATATTCCAAATACATGTATTTTGTAGTAATGCCTAAAGTACCCTTTGTACCCTTACGTACTGCTACTGCTACACGGACTTGAAAACTATTCATCGCGAGATCTCGTTCATCGCGACGTTTCTGCTCCTGCCGCCGCCGCACGCTGAGACCCACGCCGAGACGCACGCCTCACTCTTTCATTTCAGCTCCCAAGCAATTCTTCGTGTATGATGGAAATATGCAGAATACTTTACATGCTGGAGTTTTTTTTTTTTTTTTTTTTTTTTTTTTTTTTTTTTTTTTTTTTTTTTTTTTTTTTTTTTGAGGAAACTGAACATGGTCAGCCATGGTCAGGCGGCGGCCGGGCCAGCCAGCCATGTCACGAACGACCAAGCTGTTAACTGCTATAGCCATGAACGAGTGTACAGGCTGGAAGCCATGGTTCACGTACACGTTTTTTAAAGGGTTCAGTCAACGTTAATACACCAGGGAAGCCATGCTCGAGATCTCGCCATGCTCACGTACAGAAACCAGGCCCGGGAGCGGCCAGGCAGCGACCAGCAGTACACGCTAATAAAGCCCAGGGGCAAAAGAGTCAATGCCATGACTAAATACATGTATTTAGGATAAGAAAATGGGTTAAATGTATTAGAATCCTATTATAGCTTATAAAAAATGATTGGAGTCCTATTTTGGAGGACGAAATGATTGGAGTCCTATTAGGGAGAAGCCACCACGATTGGAGTCCTTTAATAGCCAATTTCTCGACATACAACACTGACATCCACGGTATCAATCACTCTACCTGGCTCGTCATCAAAGATGTCTCCACCAGCTTCTAGTATATCCGTAGCCACAAGACTCCCATCTACCCTGGTGCTTTGGACGCAGAACTTGTTCCTGAACTGATGACGCGGGAGTGCCTTGCCCAGTGCCTGCATCGATATTGTAACACTGCACTTGGACCCTGGTGGAACAATATCTCTATTCGGCTCTATGCAATACGGTAGTATACTGGAGGTCGAAATTCTGAAGGCAAAGTGATCATCTGTATCATTGGTCAGCTCAACGGAGCATGATATCTGCTTGTTAACCTCGTAGGATAGATGGATTTCGAGTGGCTCAACTCCTAGCATGTCCTCCAACTCTAGGCTTTGAGTGCCATCACTTGTTTCCGCGTCGCTACTGTCCGTTTCGTTGAGACAACTGATTATATCCCATATATGAGGCCTATCTGTTGGGTCTATCAGCTTGCATCTTTTCGCCAAATGGAGGCATGTAGCCACTTGTTTGTACCCCAATTGTGCATCCTTTGCTGTTTTATTCCACCTATGCTTCCATCTTCTTTGGACCTGCCATTGTTCATTCACAGATAAATGTGATTTTAAACTGTGTGTCAACCTATGAGGTACTCAGTCCATTTGAAATTAGTAGGAGTATTGTTTCATCGTTACGGTAAAGCTTTTATTAATTTTATACGATTACTTTATTAACACGTCTTTTACGTGATACAGAATCATAAGCACAATTAATTTTGTTTTCAGAGTTGAATAGAAAAACATTAATTTTGCATTATGATAATCTGGTTTTAATTAAGAAACTGTTGGTCAAGTAACAAAATAATACGCATAGGCCCCATTTTAATCCTTGGAATTGAATTCATAATAATACATTATAATTTAGGAACATATTAATTAAGAAAATATTATTGTACATGGAACATATTTTTATACTATTGTTAGCCATGCAAAATAGATGCTATATGTTGCATTTGTACAATATGGAAGCCAGTTGAAGAGCGTGTTGTAAGCTGCAAGGTAGAAACGTAGTATGGCGATCTATAGAATTAATTTCCATCTTCCACCCGTTTGAAGCGTAATATCAATGTATCAATGGATACCTAGGCAACTTACTTTAGTAATGTTTGGCTCCTGCTTACTTCCAGTCACAAGCTCTAGAATTATAATACCCAAACCATATATGTCTGATTTAGCTGACATTTCTCCATGACACATGTACTCCGGAGCAGTGTATGCTCTACATGAAAGCGAAACGTTCAATACATGATATCTGTAAAACTTTAAGAGCGCAAACATCAGAATAGAAAAAAATGTTTTCTCAAAAACAATTTAGCATACAGAGATATAAAACTATCTGAGCCCATAGTTTCTGATATGTTGTCCAGTCTTGAGCAATGGAAATTAGTTATCTTTGGCACCATGTTACTGTCCAACAGTATACTGGCAGGTTTGAGATTCATGTGAATGATATGTTTTTCACTGTGAAGATGATGCAAACCATCACAGATTCCTTTAATTATTCTATACCGAATTTCCCATTCAAGTCCCCTTAATTCATCTGCAGAAGCAAAACAATAAGTAAGAGCTTGATGGAAGCATGTAATCCTCTAGTGTTTGATTTGTTATGATAAACTGCATATATACGTAATGATGAGACATTTATTTAGTTCAGTGTGTTCCATACAATTAATTAATCTGCAACAAAAAGGGAGGACAGCGAAATAAGTGAAATACATGCATCATAAAATTTACTCTAATAAAATGTGCCTTATCATACCGGTAAGGTAGCTCCCAAGGCTTCCATTGATTAAATATTCGTAACAGAACAATCTTTTCCGAACCTCGGCCACAATAAGTTCTCCTTTCATTTCAAGTGCTTGTTCCTCTGTATGGGAACAGTAGCCTAGAAATCGTATCACATTTTTATGGTTAACCACCATCATGGTTTTAAGCTCACGATGAAACATCTTGTCTTCTATTATATATCTGTCGAAAAGCTTTTCCACAGCTATACTCTGGTTTGGCAGGATACCCTGCTTAAACTTCCTTGTGAGAATGATACTGAAAATCAGATCAATTTACCTCTGCTTTGTGCAACAAGAAAATAATTTACCTTATAAACCTCTCCAAAGCAACTAGTACTGATTTTTAGCTCATCAGAGAAATTTTTTGTGATGAACTGCAAAAATGGTAATTTTAGATTTCTTGGGTTCTCTTGTCCGCCAATTATAGACTCCAACAAATTGAGTTCCATGTCCATATTTTCCATTCTAAGTAAGAAAAAAAGGACATTATTTCGAATCATGAAAGATTCATACATGTAAGCCAACAGAATGACACTTAAACCAAGTTTGATTATTTCTTTTCTCTTCTAGGACTAAGTGTAAAATTGCCTCCTTGCTTTGCTAACTTGATCACATGATCAGATTGGACTAAGGTGTGGGCCCAATAGACAGTTGTATCCTTTTTAAATGTGCAGGAGGCCATGTGTCATTACATTTTAGGGGAAAAAAGGAATCTTACATCGCTAAAAACATTAGCGAATGCTACATGAAAAGAAAATCCATAACTGCAAAAGAATCAGAGTACCAAACTATTCTTCACCCATGCAACCGTCACACCCTATATACTAGTATACTATATGTTTCATACTTTTCCAAAAATTTCAATGTAACTTTAGTTAACCTCCAACGAGGATCAACTATAATTATTTGGAAAATAATTTAAATATGTGAATCATTTATATGTGAATATATGACTGGCGATATCAGATCATTATAAGGTGTCATATACTATTTAATGCAATTGCGTCTCATCAGTTGGACGAGCACTAACTTGACCTTGTATATTACCATGTTCTTCTGACAAAACTGAAGAAAAAAGGAAACCATGGTTGTGCAAATATATGGTGAATCTATAAGTTCTTATGTCAATGTGACATAGCAACTTAGTAAAAAAAAATCATGAGTATACCTAGAATATTCATGAAGAGTTTGTATGGGCAGCGCCTTGAATCTTTCAATAACCTGTGTAGTTAAACATCTCCAACTTCCACCATTAGTTAAATAAAATATATTTTAATTAATCACAGTAAAATAGTATAAATGATTTCCTATGAAAACTATTTTTACACTATAGTAATGATCTAGAATACTATCATCAGTATCTTATCTTATCTTCTACTATAATTGAATTCTTCTAATCATGTTAGAAGCCTGATACTCACCCCCGACCACACAACCAGTCTCTCACCCTCCTCCTCACCCCTAACGGCAACCGCCTCAAATCAAGGAACAAATCATCACACAACAAAAATCACGGAACAAATATTTGAGTCCATCACGGTCGTACATATTTCAAATTCAAACTCACGTCACAAAGCCTGCGTGCCCAGGAGCGTTCGTCGTCTGCGCCGCCGAGCGTCCGCCGTCCGCTTCACCGTGCCGGCGTCGTCTGCTCCTCGGGGAGACAGTGATCAGCCGTGCCGTCCGCCGTCTGCTCCGCCGCCGTCATCCGCGGCCTCCCCGTCCACACTCATGCTGCAACATCCTCGGCGAGCCGCGGCACGGCCGTCCTCCCTCATGATCTCCTCGGCAACTCACCCGCGGATAGCGGCGCGCCAGCGAGGTGACGCTCAACGTGATCGGCGGCGTAGACGTGCAGATGCGGCCGGCCAGGCCCTAGCCGCGGGAGCCAATGGGAAGGGAGCGAGCGCGACGGCGGTGCCCCTGGATGTGTTCACGAGCCTGGGGACGCGGTGGAGGGAGGGGACAGAGCAGGTGCAGGTCCGTTCTGGATCTCCGTCCCCGTTCTCTGAATCCTGCTGTTCTTAGATTCGTTTTTGTTCCTTTCAGAAGTGTGAAATGGTCTTGGGTAAGATTTGGTTGGTGGAAAGTTATTGAATTTCTATTTACATTCTTTTCCCAGTCTCCTCTTTTCGCAGACAAAGAACTTTCTGGTTCACTGGAATTGTACTGACGTAGAGTCTGGAATAAACCATGTAAGGTTGTGACACAGAACTAGGCCATGTATATATGTGGGATCGGTGTTGCCTCTTAATAGGACGCACAATAGTAGTCAATTGCTTCGTGAACAATTAGTACCTTGCTGTTTCTGATGGATTGATCTGGTAAGGGAGCAGATCACCTAGGCTTTCTGGTAAGGGAGCAGATCACCTAGGCTTTGTTTGGTAAAATGCCAATGTGGAAAATTTAGCTTTAACTAATTGAGTAATCGACACAAAATGTCAATCGGTTGGAAATGATTTCCTGATCTAGAGTTATGGGAGTATATGTATTATTCTAGAAGCAAGGGATAATATGCATCCTGTACAACTGTGCAGTGTACCTCGGGGAGAGCTTCACCAAGGTGAAGAAATACGGGACCCCCATGCTGCACAAGCAGGAAGAGAGCAGGGTACTAAATCTAAAGTTCATCTCAGAATCCTTGGTATGTAGTTTGCATGAATTTGATGATTATACCAACTCCTACAGAGAGTGCAAAAAGAATTGAAGTAGTGGATAGGTGATTTTTGGTTTTCCTAAAAGTTAAATGATTTCCCTTTTTTCATGTACCTGATCCTACTACTTTTTTTTCATGTACCACCAGAGCTGGCATTAGGAATATGTCATTTTGGTTTGATATATCAATTCTTTAGCAATGTTAAATGCCATTTTGGAAGGGACAGAAGGAATATGTCATTTTGATTTGATAGTCATGGGGTTGACATCTCTCTCTGCTGGAATGCCATCTGGCACCAGCTGCTGCTCGAGGAGCCTGACGGGCAGCTCATAGACATCAGGCCGCTCAAGGATGCCCCAGAGGCCATCGCACCTGATCTCAAGGAGGTCAAGAAGGCAGTGGCTGTCGGGCTGTACAACCAGGAGGACAAGAACACAGATTCTTAAGCTTTCAAGGACCCCGAGAACACCACGCTGATCATGCTTGACAAGTGAGAACCTCATATCCTGATTAATAACTGCAGTGTGCTTGGTCGTTTTGTGTAGACTGTAGTGTTTAGGGAAATGTGGGAATTACTAGGCCATTTGAAGATGGAACTGCAATGTTTAGAAAAAATGTGGGCATTTGAAGATGCAGTTGCACCATTGGCGTTTATATTTATCACATCAAAACATGAATTGTATTCTAATTGTTTGGTCATTTATTCATTCACTGTCCCTCCTAGACCAAGTAACATGTTCATGTTTCCGCGACACTATGGCCAAAAGGCTTGTTTTCTACTTGACATTAAAACAATAATTTGTATTAAATTCAACGTTGTGTTTTCTACTAAGGCCAAAAGGCTTCCCGTTTTATGCTCTTTATTAATTTTGATATCAAAATGGAGATAAGACAACATGCTGGTTACTTGCTATACTGATTTTGCCGAGTTGGATAACTTTCTTCCATGTTGCTTCTTCTATTGTTAAAGACAACTTGAACGTGTATGGGAAAAACTCACTCGCTCCAAGGAGGAAGGAGGGATGGGATTCAGGGATTTTACCTTGTTTAACCAAGCTATGCTGAGAAAGCAAGGTTGGAGGTTGATGTCTAGGCCGGATTCGCTGTGTGCCAAGGTGCTCAAAGGGAAATATTTCCCAAATTGTGATTTCCTATCAGCAACCAAGAAGAAGCGGAGCTCGGCCACGTGGAGATCAATCTTGCATGGGAGAGATGTGCTGCAAAAAGGGTTGATCAGGAGAGTTGGCCCCGGGAATTTTAATGCATGGGAAGAAAACTGGATTCCAGGACTCGGCTCACGACGACCCTTATTGCGGTTGGCCACTGCTGAGGCGGAACAGGTTCGTGACCTCTTTATCCCTGGTACACGTGTATGGGATGAGAGGAAAGTGCGCCGATCCTTTATGGCCTTTGAGGCAGATGAAGTGCTCAAGATTAAGCCGAGTGGCCGGCTGGAGGAGGATGTGATGGCATGGGCCCTTGAAAACCATGGTGTTTACTCCGTTCGTTCGGCATACAGACTGCTCAAGTCACAACAAGAAGCTGAGGCCGAGCGGCTCGGAATGAACCCAGTGCATCGACAAATGAGGTGCACTGGAAGAAGGTTTGGAAACTACCGGTTCCACCGAAGGTATGAGTGTTTTGGTGGCGTGTTTTACATAACGCCTTGCCCTCTAAATCGGAGCTGAAGCGCAAGCATGTTGCTCCAGAAAGCTTTTGTGAAGTTTGTGGAGATAAGGATGAATCCTTGTTCCACATGTTCTTTGTCTGCCCGATGGCGAGGAGACTCTGGTCAGAGATCAAGAAATTGACTCGAGTCACGAAGCCTATTCTTCACCCGACCTCATGGTGTACTGATGTGTTAAATGAGGCGGTGTGTAGGTCAAAGGAGGCGGCACTGGTGGTCTGTGCAGCGTGGACCTTATGGATGGGACACAACTCACGTCATCATGGAAGAAAGGTGTGGGAGCCGGGAGCATCCGCGAGGTTCATTTCATCTATGCTTGAGGACCTGGTGTCGCTCAAAGCTTCATCGCGACCAGCCAAAACGGTGCGCAGGGAGAGTTGGAAGCCACTGGATACGGGCTGGCACAAGGTGAACACGGATGCGGCATATGATCAGCATGAATGCAATGGGAGGGCGGGAGTTGTTATCCGCAACAACAGGGGTGCGGTCCATGCAGTAGCAGCACGATGGCTTGAAGACATCCCAGATGCCCTAACAACGGAAGCCCTAGCGACGAAAGAAGGTCTGGAGCTTTGCGGCTGAATATGGGTGTGCTCATGTTGTCCTGGAGGTAGACTGCCGAGTCTTGAAGACTTTGCTAAATGAGGATGCTGGTCACCGGTCATCGATTGGTGGTATTTGCTTCGACATTGCAGAGCTTAGTAGGAGTTTTGTTAGTTTCCGAGTGGCTTGGGTGAGTCGGGAAGCCAATTCAGCGGCACATCATTGTGCTAAGATGGCCTCGGCTACTCAACGCTCTCTTTTTTATTTTGATGATTTCCCTGATTGGCTTATGGGAGTAGTGACCCATGATTGTAATCCTGCTATGAATGAATGAATGAATGAAAGCCCTGCTTTGCTAAAAAAAGTCAACTTGAACGTCATTTATCTTATCACAAGGAGGATATGTCTTGTTGTTTTATGTACATCTCTGAGATGAATCTGTAGCGTTACACGGGCACTATACTAGTTACTACTCCCTCCGTCCCGGAATATAGAGCATTCTAGCTATTTTTAGACAAAATAAGAGACAAGACAATTGACGCATGTACCCCTCACTTAACTTCCTAATCTATAAAAATTTGATCTATTTCCCATGATTAAAGGATGCAATCTTAATTTCGTTATACAAAGTATGGAAAGCACTCTATTCGCAGCAATCACGAATTCTTACTCAAGGAAATAATATATTTTTTGTTCCCCGGATGTATTATATTTGAGGACATGTCTCAAAGGACGAGAATGCTTTTTATTCCGGGACGGAGGGAGTAATAGAGATTCCAAAGGAGCCTCCATGTTGATCCTCACAGAATGCGATAGGAAAAAAGATAAATCCTATAGGTTCCATAATAATTAGAAATATCTGGACTTTTTTTTTGTCAAATTTAGTCATCATCGCCAATAACAGCCATTGATCTATTTTGTTTTTAATAAAGAATTAGGCCCTATTTGATCCATTAGCTGACAGTATTTAATTAGCTAATAGCACATAGCTACTATTAACTGCCTAACAATTGGCTAGCTATCGAGCATCTCCAACAGTTTGCCAATTCCACTTGCTATCCTAGTTTTTTTTGGCAAAATAGGAAAAATGATGTTCCAACAGTTTGTTAAACACGGCAAATTTTGGCAACTTGCCAAAAACCGGCTCTTCACGCGCATATATGCGCACGGAGCGCCTCCGCGTATATGGCCGCGCATCGGCCTCCTACTACCGGTGAAAGGGCTAAACATAATTTTAATTACTTCTCAGGGTTCCTGATGTAAGTTTGATTTGGATTTGGCAAGTGAATTATGCCAAACTATTGAAGAGAGACTCTTTTTTACTTGCCATAAATTTAGAGAGTTGCCAAATCATAAGATTTGTCAAGTGAATTATGTCAAACTGTTGGAGATGCTCGCCGGAAGGTGGTTGGATACACATGTAATTGTTGCTAATTATTAATGAATGCATGTGCCCACCCTACCGAGACAGAGAACTCCTGGAGGCCCCGTGCCGTGACAAAGTAGAAGTCGCCGGCATACATGCCGCTGTCCTCAACATTTAACATCCGTCGCTGAGGTACGCCATCGCGTACTACAGCGCGTACTACAGCTGCCTCAACTGCACCGAGCGGCACGCGCTGATTCTGGGCCCCATAGAGGATCTAGCCAGAACTCGGATCCATATATCTCACACTCACTTACTATTAATGGGTTGACAAAAGATGATTTATAGTGAGAAGAAAAAGATGACTTTTTTGAATGTTATATTATAATCCGTATGCAGGGACGGAGCTTGTAAAAATTTAGGGGGGTGGCCTCAACAAAAAGTGCTAAACCACTTTAAATCTAATATATACCCCACATACAAGATCCGAAATGTAGTAGTTTGCACTTGTTTAATATTGAAACATCGATGAAAAATTAGAAGACATCATTAGAAAAACAAAGGATGCAATTTTTCCTTACCCAATGACCAAAGTCCCAAACTAATAGATGAGTGTGACGATGACGGAAAACAAATTCACACTTGTCATCAATTGCAAGCCTGCAGCAGTGCAGCTGCAATCGGTCAGCAGCTGGCATGCTGCATGCGGCCTGACCAGAGCCGCCATGCGACAGCCTCGCGCCCACAACCAGACCCAGCCTGCCAGCCCGAGTGTGTTGAGTGGGCTGTGTTGTATGTAGTGCCTATCGATTATGGCTAACCGGCAGTCTACCACGGGATGCCTCACGGTAGTAGATTTTCGATAAGGGCACGTTAAGATCCACGAACCAGACGTGAGAAGCAAGATAAACGATCAAGACAAGGGTTTATCCAGGTTCAGGCCGCTCGGAAGCGTCATTTGGGCCTTATTGCTACCTAGGAAGTCTGAGAAGACGTAGAGTCATAACAGAGAGTTTCTTCTACCTCGCGACTGGAGTTCAACTTCAGAGCCCCTCCTAAGTTTTAGGGGACCTCCAATGAGGCGGTAGGGGCGGGGGGGGCCTCTAGCCCGCCCTGTTCCACCGCTAGCTTTGTCGCTGTCCGTATGGTGATCAGTGACCGTGGCTGCATAGAACTCCAACTCTCCAAGTTGCCACCAGAATATTTGTGGCTTGACAAGTGATTCTTGTGTAGAATGTGCTCTACGGAGTGCTGCCAAACAGCCTCGAAAAAGACCCTCAAGCTGGAATAACCAATATCTTACCCCCAAATTTTTAAAACTAGATAAAATACCTCCATGGACCATTACAGAATCAAGTGGTCTCTTTCTTTTATATAAAAGATATTGTTTTTATGGGTTGACTAAAATAAATGGTGAACATAATTTCAAACTGTTTCCATACTCCATGACAATAAAGTTTGTAAGTTGTTGCAAATTTATCGTGGTTTGGTGGCCCTCGGGAAGCGAGTAACAACCCCTACATCCAGTAGTTCTACTTGTTTGTATATTGATCTCGGCAAGTTGCCGTATTGTAGATTACAATAGGTTATAGGGTGATGAGAGTTGGCATTAAAGTTACTGAGGATGGTGCTAGCTATTTATATCGGAGACCTACTTGTCCTCTAAGATACATTACTCGTACCCCACGTTTCCCTAAATGGTTTTAAACGGCCGTCTAAACACGTTTAGACGGTAAACGACAAGGTGCCGTGGAGTTTAGGGCCTGGGCAGGCAGTTAAACGGGTTTCCCGTCTAGACGGTCAAAAACAGGAATAAACGTTGAAGACGGTCTAAACGGGACGGCAGGGAAACGGATGTGGACGCTAAAAACGGGAATAAACGTCGCGTTTAGGTGATGGCCGCGGCCCAAAATCGACGGGGCGGGAGCAGCGTGGCCCAAATCGACGAATGGAGTTGGCGGGCAATTGAGAGAAATTTGGGGCGGGTATAAGTACCGGAGGCTAGGGTTGAGAGGAGATTTCTCCCGTTCCGCTCAGCTCGACGCACGCCGCCGCCAGCTCTCGCGCGCTCCGTCCTGCTCTCGTGCGCGTCGCGGCTCCCGGCGACGAGGCCCACCTCCAGCTGCGCGCGCCGCCGCCAGCTCTCGCGCGCGTCGCGGCTCCCGGCGACGAGGCCCACCTCCAGCTGCGCGCGCGTCGCGGCTCCGTCCTGCGCGCGCGTCCCTGCTCCATCCTACGCGCGCGTCGCGGCTCCGTCCTGCGCGCGTCCCAAGTCCAGCCGTGACGCCGCCTCCGAGAGTCCGAGCAGCAGCAGCTCCGACCGAACTGCCTCCCAATCCCAGGTACTGCTCTGTCCGTTCTTCCATTTACTTGTTGTACGCCCTGCACTTCGAATTAGCTCGATTAAGTTTAGATTCAGGCTTTAGCCCAACCAAGTACTTCAATCTAGCTCTGTTATGCTCTGATTCAAAGGTCGATGACATGCCATTTGCAGGATGTCATCTGCCGGATCGACTCGTCCATCCGTGGACCAGCTAGAGCCAGCTCGTGCCCCTACCCTTAAGAGAAATTCGGATGATGTGGGGTGGGAGTATGGAGTTTTGATTGATCCAAATGATCTGAATGTAATCAAGTGCAAGTTGTGCCCAAAGGTTGTGAAGGCAGGAATCTATAGGCTCAAATTGCATATTGCCGGCAAGAAAGGAGAAGTTCGTGCATGCCCCAATGCAACCGAAGAGGACAAAGCAAAGTGCAAGAAAGCTATTGAAGAGTCTGGGAGAGTTAAAAGGGCTAGAAGGGAGAAAGAACAAGAGGTTAGAGATGTTGTTACGATTGATGTTGAGTCAGATGTGGAACTGGAAGAAAATACTGGGCTTGATGAGATTGGAGGCTCAGGATCGCGTGTGATGGGTCCTATGGACAACTTCACAAAGCCTATGGACTCTAATTCGTTGGCCAAGGGGAAGAAGCTCCATCAGCAAAAAATCAGTGAGCATGTCATGAAAGAAAGACTTCATAGGTTCAAGAGATATGTGGCAAGATGGTTGTACGTTCGCAGTAAGTTTGTTTCAGCATTTGCAGCAAGTATTTGATTTTTGTTGCCTAACTTCCAAGTTTATAACCATGAATTTCATTATTTTTTAGGAGTATCTTTCAATGCAATCAATAATATAGAGTTTGATCAAATGATTGAAGCTGCTCGTTGCTTTGGGCCGGGTGCAAAGAAGCCTTATCAGCATGAGTTGAGAGAGAAGCTGCTGCAAGAGGAAGTTCAAGATCACGATCTTTGATAACCTTCTGGTAGTTAGCACCTCCACAGTCGGTATGTCCCAGCTGACTCAATACTGTTCTTTAAATAGTACTACTAAACCTAATTCATCAATATATAAAATTAGCATCTTGAGTTCCACGTACATCCTAAAAGAACTTTTTTATTCCATTTTTTCTCGAATACGTAGGAGAATTGCATATCATTGTATTAATAGTAGAGAAAGGAGTCATATAGAGACCCAAACACACACAAACACATACACCCGCTTATTAAGTGAAACAAATCACCTATGACTGAGAAGAAAGATTTGACCAAAGACCCGCTAACCATCATCTCAAGCTGTGTGCAGGGGACAGTCGCTTAGCATTAGCTATATAAAAGGGCTTCCTCCCGAGCAAGGTTCAAAGTCGTAGACAGTCTAGGGGTAGATCCATTGAAGACACAGCCATTTTGATGCTTCCAGATGGTTTAGGAGCCTAGGATGATGAGGGAATTCAATCCCTTTCGTGCATCTCCGCTTAGTGTCGAGATCACCTTATCCCACCAGGCATCAAAGGGGGAATCGACTGGCTGTGAGGCAGGTGCTGCAAGACCGATGCTATGTAGGATGTCATACCAAAATTGTCATGCAAGCACATGTCGAATTAGGAGGTTTTGGATGTTCTCTTCCTTAGAAATCGGTAGAAAGACCTCGCCAAGCCAAATTGTCTGCTGTCCAAAATTGATTCTGAGCAACAAGCCACATAAAGAAGCAACACTTAGGGCCTTAGGGTGTACCCAAGATTTCCAGATCCACTGGTATGGGGCAAAACTAAGGGCTCTCTCAAAAAGTGCATCATGGGCGGATTTAGATGTATATTCACCTAAGGCTGAAAGCCTTAAAATATGCCTATCATGGATCCACTCCTATAGTACCATACCTTCTAATATATCCAATAATTCAAGATATTCCATTAATGTTGGCAAGGGTATTTCCCCTTGAATATCTTATAGCCATTTCTGCATGCCCTTCTTTTTGGTACAAGAGCATACAGATTGGGTGCAAGATCCTCAATGCACTTACCAGTCAACCATTTGTCCTCTTCCAAAAAAAAGGGCATTGGCTCCATCACCAGTTTCAATAATAATGGCCAGGGAGAGAAGGCATTCAACATCCTTGCTTACTTGAAGTGGCAGACTTGCCCAGGGTTTATTAGGCTCAAATTTCTTGAGCCATGGCCATCTTACTCTTAGTGCCATACCTAGAGATTTTAGATTAGAGATTCCTAGACCTCCAAGCTCCTTCGCCTAACAAACCTTGGGCCAAGCAAATACAGTCCCTCTTCTTATTTTATCAATGGCCTTAATCGCACAAGGTGGTAAGTCAATTGCCATGGCTACGTAGATCAACATGGCTGTTAAGACATATTGCAGTTGCACTACCCTACCAGCTCGTGTCATCATGTCTACATTCCAACCTGGTAATTGATAAATGATTATGTCAATTATTAGCTAGAATTGTTCCTTTGTTAGTTTCGTGAGAGATGGGCAAACCCAAATGCTTGCATGGAAAATTCATGATTTCACAAGGCAGAGCCCTATTTGTTAGAGTACGCGCCTATGGGCTGGCTGCTAGACTATATTGAGAGTGCGACCTACCTAGTCATAGTGCATAGGATGCCTTCCATTACTTGTAAGCATCAAGACTCGGCACCATTGGCCAGGAGTGCTTCGGCACACCTATATGTATCTTCACATTCTGATTAATCACTACACAGTTTTCCATGTTCCACATTCCCTTACATGGTATCAACCGCCTAAGATCCTCGTTTTCCACTGCCTTCCTCGAGTGCCGACCCTCTTCTCACCATGCAGCGCCCTCGCTTGTTGTGTGATGCCAGGCTTCTCTGCCTACCCCCAAGTCTGGGGACGACATTGCCTCTACCACCGCTGCTGCTCTCACTGCAGCCCAGGGCGAGGACCTCACCCAGTGCCTCGCCAAGGAGAAGGCCAATGTATCAACGGCCACCGCCCACTGCAAGGCAGTGCACGATGATGCTGTGGCGTGCGTCCTCAAAGCTAAAGAAGAGGTCACCGCTGGAACAAAAGGACCGCGGTGCCATGGCCCAGCGTGCCAACGAGGCCCTCGTGCGTGCCGCCAAGGAGCGTGCGGCCGCCACCGCCGCCTCTGCCGATGGGGGGTCCTTCAGCACCGCTCCAACTCCTAGCGACCTCCATTCCACCATGCTGCTTCATGAGGCCATGGCGCTCCTGAACCTGCACGCCCATGCACGCGGTACTATAAACAACATTCAGACTCATGTCACCATCATCCTCAACGTCGACTCCATTAACATCAACCATTGACACGATCAGTTCCTGTTCACTCATGGCAAGTTCTCCCTCTAGGATCATGTTCGCCTCAACCCTCCGGTCCCTCCAAGCCACCCCCAACAATCACCGCAGCAAGCGCGTGACAATGGCAAGGGTGGAGTGGCGGCAGCAATGCTGTGGGGGCAGGGCCAGCACCCCCTGTAAGCGTGCAGTAGCAATAGTAGACCGGTGCCAGGAACTTTCCCACCGTCTATAACCCTTGGATGGGATCCATCTAGATGTGGCCGAGTGGGCATCGTCCTTACTTGGCTCCACTCCCACTGCATCCACAACAACAAGCGCTTTGCGCTGGGCAACTACAGCCTTGTCGCTGGCCTCTCTTCCTAGGATCCCTCAAGGCCTCAACCATCGCCTCCGCCTTCAGCATGACATGGCTAACTCCTCACCCGCAAACGAGTCGTATTTCAACTCAGGTGCTACAATCCAAATGTCCTCTCAATCCACCTCCCTTACACATGTTCTTTTCCCACGGTATCCTACTGCTTCATCTATTATGGTCCAACGTCTTAATAAAGTTCTTATCACCACAACTTATTAAGAATATCATGTTTGTTCACTAATTTACTATCAAAGATAATTTCTCTATTGTGTTTGACCTCACTGGTTATTCTGTGAAGGCTCTTCCGTCTCAAACCAAGACAGTCAGGTGCCAAAGCTTTGAATCGCTCTACCTTGTGTGCCTTCCTCCAACACACTCCCTTGTCACCCAAGCTGCATCTCCACTATGGTATCGGCGTCTCGGTCATCCTGGTCATGAGGCGTTGTCGAAGCTTATGTCTAGTGTTTCTTGTCAGATAGAAGATTGCTCATATTAATGTCATGCTTGTCAGTTAGGATGTCATGTTCGTCAGCCCTTTCATGTGTTCACCTTTCGTGCGTCTAGCAAATTTATCTTACTCATTATGATTTGTAGACATCTCAAGTTGTCAGCATTTTTAGTTACAAATAATATTTGGTCATACTTGATGATTGCACTCACTATTTGTGGACTTCTCCTCTGTGCCTTAAATCTGACACTTTCAGCACGCTCACTCACTTCATCACATATGCCTCCACTCAGCTTGGTTCCCACATCAACGTTGTTCAGTGCAATAACGGGAAAGAGTTTGACAACTCTAATGCTCGTAACTTCTTCCTCACCCAAGGCATTCACCTTCGCATGTCTTGCCCCTACACTTGGCCTCAAAATGGTAAAGTCGGACGCATTATTCGCTCCATCAATAATATCATTCGCTCCCCGTCATTTTAGGCATCTATGCCTCTCTCCTACTGGGTTGAGGCGATTTCCTCTATGACATCCCTCCTTAATATTCTGCCCAGCAAGTCACTACAACTCTCCATGTCACACCCCACCTTGTTCACCACAATTGCGTGACTTTAGGTGCAAATGTTACCCCACCCAATCCGCCACCGCTCCTGATAAGTTCACTTCTAGGTCCATCCTGTGTGTCTTCCTAAGCTATTCTGCTCATCACAAAGGATATCGCTGCCTTAACCTCTCATCCAATAGTGGCATCAGAATAAATAATGCGAGTGCATTTATAAAGCGTGTGAGGCTGACTAATATAGTGGCATTCCTAGCAATGGAGCAAAAGGACATTAAAGAAGATGAGTGGCAATCAAAGCAATGGGTTCCTCATCTGCAAGTGGGTGAAGAGGAACAACCATGCTGTCTGTTCGGATACAAAGTGTTGCCGGATGGGAGAGAGGAACAAACCATGGTGGCTGTTCGAATACGTGCTGCTGGGTGGGAGTGTGACTTGTTTAGTGAGCTGCAAGACACGTCTGATAATGTAGCTTCATAAAATCGTAGAGAAATATGTTAGTGGAGTTTATCTTTATAGGAGTTATATATAATTTTTTGTTGTGCACCTAGATACCTAAAAAAGTCAAAACGGCCTATAATTTGGAATAGGGGGAGTAGCATGATCTTATTGTGAGTTTACATTGGCTTTGAACACCAAATGTATTGCCTCAGAAAAATTGGTGGAATATGGACCGAACGAATTAAGATGTATATCCAACCACAAAAGAAGATAACCATTGATCGTTGCCTTGAACCATCATACCTGATAGAATGAAGAGCTTGGGTCATTTATTGGCTCATTGACAACTTGAGGAACCTTTGGAATTGTGGTTTCTGTCTCATTAAGCTTATCGATTATGTTAGCAATGGTGGGTCTCTCATAAGGCTCATATTCGACACAATTTTTTGCTACTTCGATGCATCTCTTCATTTGGGGGCAGTCAGTATTCAGTGATTCATGCCACTGCAAAATTCAAAAAATAAAGTAAGGGTAACTATATACAATGTATAATAGTAAAACTCAAAGTAACACAAAATACATGTCACTAAGATGCTAATATGCCTCTCAAGACAAAAAAATACACATTTAGTATAGTGAACAACCTTTTGTGAAACATATCTTCCATTATAAGAACCTCAAAGAAACTAAGTTGACAAATCCACAAGCGCATCACTGTTAAAATGCACGTTCACCTACAACTGAATGCAAGAAGCTATGCCAAGTCTAGGACCTGAACCTCATTGAAAAGTTCCACCACAAAACTTGAGACGTATCTTTGGGATTCGACGTGAACCTTCAAGAATTAGCATGTACCTTCGGGGCCTGACACGTGGTTCTTGCAGTTTTTTTTTTTTTTTTTTTTTTTTTTTTTTTTTTTTTTTTTTTTTTTTTTTTTTTGAGGGGACGTGGTTCTTGCAGTTGCTAACATACCTCCTAGATGTCCATCTCCATGTAACCCTCGGGGCTACAAGATTAAGCTACCGAAGATTTAGAAACTAACAGAATATGTACTAACTTCCTAGGTTAGGGTTTAGGGTTTAGAGTTTATAGTTTAGGGTTAGTTATTAAGATTGTATTCTTGGTAGAACATCAACACGGATTAGGGTGGTCATAAGTCCAAGGATACCATTGGTAAATCTTCATGCCAAGTCTGCACCTTTAGGATCATCTCTTTACATACGGGACCTATATTTCTACTATGTTTTCATGCAATTAAGCGACATAATTTTCCTAGAACTATTAGAGAAAAGGTTTTCTCTGGTGGTAATTTTTGCATATTTATAGCCGATTTCGCGAACAGATGAATAACCCATAGGAATGCACATTATAGATGAATAATGGATCCAATTATCAAATGACTAACTTAATATTTCAAAGACATGTGCTAAATGTTCTAGTGATAAGATAATGGGGTTAGCAGGATATCTCATGACCAGAAGCAGTATGGATTGGGCCTGATGCCTATAGTTAATCTACAAATATACACATAAGATAATCTTTTGTATGCGTATGTGTACAATTTATGGAAAATGGAGATGAACATTTCCATGATATTTTGCAAGAGAGTTTACCTTATGTTAGATTGGCTTGTGTAAAATTTCTTAAGGACAAGTAGGGTAAGGATTTGAAGTTCATGAAAGTTCAAGAGAATTGTTTCTTAATTAATATGGCTTCTTTATAGATATTGTATCTTCCATGATGAAAAATTAGCTGGTGATAACTTCAATTTTAATGTAGAACATTTGTGACAAAACAATGTCTTAGGATGTAAGAACTGTTTGGACAACACAAGACAGAACTTGTGTCGGCTTTCAAGCGGTTTTTTACCTTATTTTTAAGTGATCTAATTCAACCCCTCTTTTACGTCACTAGTCCTTAATATGATAGACAGATAGGGTGAGAACCCTTATACTCTTCAAAATATCATTGCCGCAAGGCACTATCTTCAATGCCCATGGCTCCATGCTTTTATCATCTAGGCCAAGATATAGCAGCGAGGTCTTAGGGCCTTTTAGTATGGTCGTGTGACCTCAGCTCCTTGCTACAGTGCACAAAGGAGTATGTCCTGGTGAATAAAAATTGGTTTCATTTTCTCCTAATGACTTTAAAAAGACAGATGAAAATGGCTCATCGCAACAGCATGGTTACAATGCACAGAGAAGCCGAAGCCGGGGAAACTGGGTCTTAAACATTCAACATGATTCAGTTACATGACCTTGGAAGCACATAACTGCTTGCCTTGACTTCCAACCAATTCTTTTTGTAACGATGAAAACTGGCTGTAACTTTTCCGTGTGGGTAATATTCAGGTCTTCTCAAAGCTTGACTTGCACATAATTTTTATATAACGAAAGTAAAAATCTGAATATTCTATTTCAAAAATGTAACAGCAAAGGTTAGATAAATAATTCTTACGTTTTCAGTAATACTCCCGCTACTCCCTATCAATAATCTGGCCATGATAATGCCTAAACTGAATATGTCTGACTTGAATGATATTTTTTGTTTATCAATTAGTTCTGGTGCAATATATCCCTGCAAGAGATAATATGGGTTGAAGCATCATGGCAAAATCCACAGTTTCAATTCAATAAAAGAAATGAGATCCATGAGGATGGGCTTACGGTGTTCGAAAAGATTGACTGTACATATCGTAGATTGATTTTCATCAATGCACCTTGACAAACCAAAATCTGTAATTTTTGGCTCCATGTGGGTACCCAGCAGCACATTTCCAGGTTTGAGATCCAAATGATAGATACGTTCTTGATGAAGATAATGCAAACCCTCACAGATTCCCTTAAGTATTTGATAGCGAATATTCCATTCAAATCCATAAGTTTTCTCTGTAGAAGTGAAGCAGGGGCACAAAATGCAATGGTTAATGTTTTCAGTGTCTATTGTGAAATCTAAATATAGAATCTCAGTGTTAATGAAGCTCCACATTCATTATTTTTGGACGACAAATACTTATATTTTTTTGCGGGGATACTCCAGATAAATTGTTCAGTTATTATTTCTACTTTATGTAGTATTCGTGACATTTCTAAGATAATCCACGCTGTACATATGCTATGCACATCGCATCACGAAAGTTAAATTCCACATTATATAACCCCTGTATATTCAATGATTTCCGCAAATGCTTAAATATGCAGAAACTATTCAAAGGGCTCAAACTAATTCATTGCAGTAGCTGAACATATTTTAATGATTATGATGGCCAGGTGAACGAATAGCTGATCTCGTGGGTTCATTAGTGCAAATGAGGAGTAACCTTTATACCTTGAAGATAATCGTGAAGGCTTCCATTTGGTACATACTCAAAGCAGAGTAACCTTTGTTGTACGTCAGCAATCCTATGTTTTCTATCTATTTTTATCACTTCCCCATGCCATTCTAAACAATACCCCAGAAACCTTACAATATTTGGGTGCTTTACCCTCATTAGACAGTTAACCTCATCCAAAAATTGTTTTTCAGAAAGATCATTCGTGGACTGGGAAAGCTTCTTTACAGCAACCATCCCATTTTTAAGAGCTCCCTGTTTAACAGACACAGAGCATGTAACGTGTAAGCACTGATCTGAACATTTTACTCTGCACAGGCTATTATATGACAGAATGGCACTGGCAAGGCAAGCAAGACCAATAGCATACCAGGTAAACAACACCAAATCCACCAGTACCAATCACTTGAGCAAAACTTTTTGTGATGGACTTCATAAGATATCCGGATGGGGTCCTTGCTCGCATCAGCATATATGCGCTCCAGGTCTTCAACTTCACTTGCTTGTTGATCACTCATTTATATAAGTTACAAAATATTTCTGAAGAGGCCAACTGCAACTTTTCTTCCTGAAAAACATAAATTGAACTCTGCTGAAGAATATAGGACTTAAAAGATCAGAAAAAAGCCCCAAATAAGTAACTTTTGGCATGAACTGTAACAGGTTAACCAAATGCCTCTTCCATTTCACCAGAAACAAATGTACATGTACATATTGGTGGGTAGAACTAAGAAATTTAATCAATCAAGTAATAAAACATCCATCAGTAATTCCAAATACAGAGAGAGCAATGATTGTCTAATTGCTGCCCCGTTACTGAAGCTTCGAGTGAACAGTTTTGTTGCACATAAGTGGATCTTGATGCATTTGACAGTCAGTGGGCAAAACTGGCACCAATTTCTAGAAGTGTATTCCAGTAAACAAAAATTCGATTTTAGATTAGTTGAAAAGAAAAGATTTGCCTAGTCACCTTTTCGAGAAACAATTCCCTTGGAAACATAGAACTATTTCCAGACTTCCTATAAATTAAACCTATACCCGCTTCTTCGGATACTGTATATGCAACCGCAAATCAGGGGCACATGATTAATCGAAACAAGCTGCGTGTTTGCGTTTTCCGCTGGACACAAGATCTGTATTTCATCTATGCTGTAGATTTGATGCGCTAGGACTGGATAATCGCAGAAATCGGTGCTAACTAGGGATTCAGAATGACATGCGCAAAGTGCAAAAACAGGAGTATTAAGCATTCCGAAATGGTTCAACAAAGAGGTGGATCTTCAAGAAGCTCTAACCTGCTGGACGGGAAACCAGGAGCTGCTCGCAGCGCGACAGACAAGAAGATCCAAGGAAGGGAAAGCGTAAAGGACTGAAGGAAGCGGAGAGTAGAAGAGTGGAGAGTGGACTGGAGACTTGCTTCATGCGCTTGGTCAACGGGCAGATTATTGGTCGGTCGTCGATTGATAGTGGGTGGTACTCCTGTGTGCCATCCAGCTGTCCTCCCGTTGGATTACACCTTGTCTAAAATAATTACACATCTCATGTTTTAGCTAACAGTTAATTATAAATTTAATTAAATTTTAAAAGGTAATATCAGAGTATTTGTATGTTTTAGTTCGTGAGAGTAGGTAGTAATTAAGGCCACAGGGATTTCTCTAATAAAATATTCCATCTATCCTCGAATAAATTAAGTTTTAGAGTTGTTTCAAATTGGACTCTGTAAATTTTAATCAAAGTTATAGAAAGATTATTAAGATTTGTGAAACCGTATTAGCATCATCTATTTGAACTATAGTATATTATTGTCTATTTGTACCATAAATAATTTTTAAAATTAAGTTAAAATAACTTTACTCATAGAGCGAGTAAAATACTCCTTTAGGTTATCCGGTCACAGTGCCATTGGAAGAAGCATCCGAGGCGCGTGTAGCTCTAGGGCCTAGTTTACCATTTTTACTTCCGCTTCGATTCACATTGTTGTAAAACATAAGGACTCTATCCTAGAAGGAAAGGAGAAGAAAGAATCATAATCCTAGTCTGTTTGTATGTGGGCTCTTACCAAAACTTTAGCCCTTGGCAGGACTATATATACGTGGGAGAGCTCTATGTTGTAATCACCAATATTGAGAGAAATAAAGAATAGTCTCCCTACATCTTGTGTCTACTTGTTCTACTTTCATCTACCATGTTGATCGTAAGAGACGGAGAGGGAAGGTCCTAACCGCGGCAACATGTTTTATAACACGTTATCAGCCACGACAAGCTCTTCGTCGACATCGCCGTTGAAGCCGCCGTCGACCTCGACACCGACGTCCTGCTGCGACTACTCCGACGACGTCGACATCCCCGGCGTTGTTAGCGGAACGGATGCTTCCTCTACTTGCAACTAATCTGCACCGCATCGACATGTACCATCGTCGTCAGCAGGCGGTCTACGACAAACGCCAAACGCTTGCACGCGGTATGTATCTACCAACCACTGCCCCACGCGGCATGTGACGTAGATCAATTGGCATCCCCTACGAGGTATGAAGTATAATCTTGCAGATTACTTGTGCTCATCATCTGTTTTATATATTCTATATGCATGCTGAGTCGTACATGTAGTACGTAAAATTAGTATGTGCGGTACATACGAGAAAAGAACATCTAGCGCGTTGTGTCTTGAATGCGACAGAACTTGAAGAATCATATATGCGCTCCTGCATGAGCGTGTGCACCCCTGATGCCTAATTAAATCTACAGGGTTAATGGTTGAGCCTTGTAGGCTGCCACCGAGCAACATACCGACGTTACTTTCCTGTAGGAAGTACATCGGATCGAAAAGCTACATGCATGAAACATGTTAGTTTTGTTGAAAGATTAACAATTTCTCGATGAACCCACGAATGTCCTGAAGACGTCGCTGCAAAGATCGTGGATCAATTTGTCATCAATCCACTTGTCCTCAGCATGCACAGAGCACGCAGATCTTAGTACTTGAAGTACACCTGCACATATAGGAACGAACATATACATATGTACAGTACCTACAGTTTTGTATTTATATATGTGTTAAATCTAGCGTTTTTAAAGGGTAGAAAGTACAACGGCATCGTGGTGTGTCAAGCTCATGCACGAGTTTTTCAATGTGCGGCCTGCATGCCGCTGCCACGCAACGACCGTATGTCATCCACACCGCGTATCAACCAGAAGATTGACCAACCTTGTCCTTTTAATCCGAACTATTATCGCAGTATAATTAAGAAACCGCACCATGCAAAATCATCATATATGTACCATCACCGAATCGATGTTTGTTATCGCGCCGTACGCAACTCACATATAGGTTGTCTCAGTCACGTATGACTGTGACCTTGGCTCGAAGCCACTTAATCACGCCTCGTGACCCTGTATTGTAGTACACAAGTGTGTAAACTATTGTGCTAAATTTCGATTCGTGTATGTCGTGGCCAGCATGCCGCTACCTCGCAACATCGATATACACGCACCTAAAGTGAACCTATGCCTCGATCGCATGCCCATATGGTTTTTGTCTTCGGACTATGGGCCTGCATGCTCATAGCTTCAGTGGCGTATATGCATGGACTCAAAATTGAAATAGGCTTGCCTGAAGTCAATATGCATGGACTCAAAATTGAAATAGGCTTGCCTGAAGTCAACCTACTGTGATTACTAGTTTGGATAAATTGGGCCGGCTAGATTAAATATGTATATATGAACTGTATATGTTCTTATGTCCTTTGTGTATTATGAATTGTGTGCCATGTGACTATGATCTTGAACAATTGCACTAGAAACATGGTATATGATATATGAGCTCTACGAAATCCTACAGACCTTAGATGTATTACCTTTGAGGCTCATATTTATTTTTCTAGCATAATGAATTTTTGGGATTAATAAATGCATGGTATTAATTCTGAAATTTTGAGCATACCATAATCCTGAAAAATGCCAGGATACTTCTAAGAATATTTTTGCATAACCATCCACTACCTTTTTGCACCTTACTACTTGTTTACACGCAGTAAACCTATATACACATGATTTTATTATAACAATATATGCATATTTTCATGAAGAAAGAATATCCTGGACTTGTCTTGAATGGCATAATTATTTGTTACGGTCATTATTAAATCCATGAAGGATATTTGACTACCATTGAAGTGTAGTGATAATTACTCTCTAGAACGGGTATGTGACCGAGAGAAGTAACAAATGAATTGTTGGGGACTCACCGAATGAGTAAATCCTAAATTATGATTACAGAATATCATATTGCATTGAAAGCAAATTTTTATGCTTCTATACCTATAATGTTTGCTCTATAAATAATAGCTCGAAGCTTTGTACTAAATGTCTAGAAGACAAGATGGTAAATAAGATTTTTTATCAATGCATATTCTCAAAGAATTGTCTCTTGTGTATAGAATATCACAGAGCAATATAATACATGAAGTATTTAAATTTACCATTACTCAACATAGAAATTGAGTTGAATTTCTAGACAGCTTTATAAACCAGGATATTATCAATTGTAATAACTTTGAATATGTGACTTGCATATATCATACTCCTAGAAGGAGATCGAGCAAGCATGAAGCTACTAAATGTCAAGCGCTTGAAGCTAAGACATGAGAACTTTTAAAGACTTAAATCATGTGCTTATAGATTTGTTGTATCTTAAGTTCATATCCTGAAGTATTAATAGTAGTGGCAGTGGTGCATTAAGTTTTAATTCCCGTTGGATTAAGTGATTGATGGTTAATTTATTAGCTTGACGACTAATATGAAATATTTGATATTCTTAGTTGCAATTGTTACATGAAGTAACAAGTGATAATTTCTCATGGAATAAATTAGTTTTATATGTTTCACATATAAACAATTACACGTATTGCCTATCTAAATAAGTTTTGCATTATTTTATCCACAAAGCCTCAATTAACCATGAAGGTTAGTTTTTGTGCACTACTACCATTTAGGTAGAATGGAAAGCGAACTTCCTAGAAGCACATGAACAATTGGACTATCTGGCGTATGAATTGCTCCTAGAAGGACAAATTTAGCCAAGAAATAGTATAATCCTAAAACTAAGTATTTAATATTTTTTTTGCCTAAGAACTAGAAGTTTTATTCTACCCTATATATGTGAATTTCATGCCATAACCAATGAATACTAGAAGTATGATTGGATTCTATGGATCATTAGAAGTGATCATTCATAGATGATGCAAGAAGTATATAACTACTTGAAGTAATTATGGCATAAGGGGGAGAAATTTTAGGTAAAGGCATCGAGAAAATGTGGGTAATATATATTTAATAGGCATAGCCTTCCCAAATCTATCTTTAAGTGTATGTATCAAGACTTGAAATTTTGCCCATGTCCCTTCCGGCCGAGTTAACTTTCTCTACTGCACTAATTACAAGTAAGCTTGTAGCTTTACATTTTTATTGTTATCTACTACGTTGGACCGAATACCAACATTTCACATTATACACATGCAAGTGTATTACTATTTTATTCTCTCATTGGGCTAAACTATCTACACTCTTTGCATGAATATTAGCATAGAAGCTATAGTTGTAGCTAGTAGCTACATTTACACCCCCTATAATTAAATTGACTAGCTAGCACGCTATGTCCAATGGTTCTTGTTGAACTAAGAAATATGTTGCTTTCAATGCATTGCATGCATAAGCAAAAGATTGGTCTATGGCCATGTAGCCTAAGATCGGGGGAGTAAGTTAATATGTTTGCTCAATAAAGACTAACTCAATTGATTGAATGAATAATTGTGGATGATGATGGATAACATATTTATGATGATTTGGGATTTATGAAGAAAAGGCATCAAGGGAATTTTGCATTAATGGCAATTAGAAAATTCTAGAAGAAATTCCATGTGAATTGGATGTTGTGTATTTTATATATTTGAAATATATAGTCTATTTATTTTTAATGTATGAGTACTTGGATCAATTATTTTGGCTAAATAATAAAGAAGCTAGACAATGAAATAGTTTGTTCTAAACTATACTATGTGCACATCGGGGGAGACCAAGCCTATTTTAAATGCCAAATATTATTTCCCTTGAAGGAAAATGATCTAGAGAAAATATTCCTTGAAGCTTGAAGCAGGAATATTATCACACACTAAGTCAACTATTAGTTTGACTAATGCTCTTGTGAAGCATGAAGCGGAGCATATGCCAGATATTGAAATGAGAGGAGTAACTTGAAGTTATAAACCAGAAGTTTTGTTTATTAGTAGTAAACTAATTATTGTATACTATCAAGCTACAATCTATGGGGACGCCTATGGATTATAGTTTTAATGTATACTTATTGAATAGAAATAAAATAAAACTCCTCCATTCTCATGAAGAGAACACCTCATGAATAAGGTTGAGCACCTCATGAAGAGGATCATTGTGAAGATAGAATCCAACACACTAAGTGCGCACATCATTAGTGTTGGATATGCGAACAATAAAGTACCTCTTGTTTTTGGGAAATAACAAAGAGAGAATAATCTCATATTATGAGAATATTGGGAGAAAATAATAGTTGTCGACAACGCTACCTCTATAATTGCAAATGTTTCTCTTATGAGAACCCGGATCCGGAAACAAAGTCCATGGCAAAGTCGCTTGTAGCGATTATATCGAAGTCGCGAAGAAATGCAATTGAGGTTGAATCTCCTACTAAGAAGAAATAAATGTTACGCTATATCTCCGGCAAATAAAATGAATGAATATGAAATATGCGGTTAATAAGTGGATTATGAAGATCCATATACATAGTTCTGAAGAATACAAATCGCAACATATGAATATAAATCTCATACAATTATTATGAAGTCTAAGGTAGAATATATTCACTAATGAATATTGAAGTCTCTAGAAAAGCATATCCTAGAAGAAATAGTCATCGAATGACTTCATAGTGAATAACACTATCTCATTGTGTATATCACTTAATAATCTCTCTTGTAGTAGAGTGAGAACATCCTTGAAGGAACTAATCCATGAAGAATTTACCAGTCAATTCTTGAAGAAACATCATTTATCCCGAAGTGAATATAGACCCGAGAGAAAGAAAATGAGGAATTCTAAACACCATGAAGGTGTCATACAAACATTCGAAAGTGTAAAGCTAAGCAATAAAAATATTGATATCCTCTAAATACCATAGAAGGTATGAGAATAATGGTGATTTGGCATTTGAATTATCCCCTAAATGACAAATGCAAGAAATTTGGATTTATTACTTAGTGGTACAATCAAAATCCTGAAGATTTATAAGTTTAAAAATCCACTATGAGAGAATTATTAGTATTGAAACTCTTGTAAGAGTTTGGCACTATTTAGAAGATATTGAATATTGTAATTTATTTATCTCTATCATCCTCCGAAAGGATCTATTACCTTAAAGCGTAAATTTTTATTTGTTTTGCACAACTAATAAGTGGCTATTTATGCATGAAGCATATTGCTCTTTGTTATACCCATATAATTCATAGAAGAATTATGAGCCAACTTTTTGATTCAAAGGATGGCTTTATTAAGGGGAGCAATTTTATTCAATTTATCTTGAAGATAATTGAAACCACTAGAATTATAAAGATCAAGTAGATCCTATTTGCTAAAACATTGGAGTTTATGCATAGATCATGAAGATCAATATCTATTCATGAAGAATACAATATCCCGAAGAATATATTACCAAGAAGGTTAAATGTTGTACTCTTTTTTCCTATGTGAGTTTTTACTTGAAGGTTTCTCACATAAGGTTTTTAATGAGACAACATGTGCAATACAATTAACGAATGCAATGTACTCTTTTCTCCAAGAACTGTTTTTTCCCATTGGGTTTTCGGATGGAGTTTTTAACGAGGCATGTGCATATCGTGGTAATCGCCCAAGGGGGAGTGTTGTAAAACATAAGGACTCTATCCTAGAAGGAAAGGAGAAGGAAGAATCCTAATCCTAGTCCGTTTGTATGTGGGCTCTTACCAAAACTCTGGCCCTTGGCAGGACTATATATACGTGGGAGCTCTATGTTGTAATCACCAATATTCAGAGAAATAAAGAATAGTCTCCCTACATCTTGTGTCTACTTGTTCTACTTTCATCTACCATGTTGATCGTGAGAGACGGAGAGGGGAAGGTCCTAACCGCTGGCAACATGTTTTATAACACACATGAATTTATTCAAACTCTCGTAGGAGAACATACTCCCTCCGTCCCAGATTAGTTGACGTTTTAAAGTTTAAATTTTGTCCTAGAAAAAAGGTCGTTCTCTGCTCTCAAGGTAACACTGTACGAGTCTCAGTCCATGATCCATTGTTTAATAATAGACGTTGCATGCAAGTGCGCCCTAGCCGTTCATTTGCTACATGCACGGTGGCATCAGCTGTTAATGTATCCACTCAATGATCACATATATAGGGGTAGCAGCGTCATTGGTTCATCTCCTTGGTAGTCACGTCCATTCCTAAAACGTCTACTATTCTAGAACAGAGGGAGTATATAAAATAAAAATTATGCCATATAAATAAAATTAGTAAAATAAGCCCGTAGAGCGTAGATAGTCCCTTTTATTTTCAATCCAACTCAATCTGGATAAGGTGGATTCCGATGCAACCAAACAGGCCTGAAAGGTTAGATAGTCTTTTTTAGAGTAGATAGTCCCTATTTGACTTAGTTTTAGGACCTTTTTGCTTGCTTCAGTTCTTAGTTGAAAGTTGGCTTTCTAGATTTTAGCTTCTGGCCATTGGTTTCTTAATAAATTCTTAGCTTACCAGTGTAAAAAAAAACAGAAAACCTCTGCCACCCCCACCATAGCCTCTAACGCCCGTTCATTTGATCTATTAGCGATTATCAGCCAGCGATTAAGCAGTATTTTTCTCCCACAACAAATCAGCGCGCGAGAATCAATCAGCCAAAACGACCAAACGAACAGGGCGTTACGGTTTTTCATTTTTTTAAAAAAAAAAGCTAGCTAAACAACTAAAGCCAGCTCAACAACTAATAAGTTGTTCATTTTAGCTTTTGCCTTATGTTTGGTAGAAACCCAAAAAAGGAAACAAATAGGCCCTAGTCTATTTTGTCCATCAGCAATATTCTGTCACATGCTTAGCCTTTTGATCAACCCAAACTGAACAAGTGGAAGTCATGTTTATTTCCGAATTTATTACTACTGTCGCATGATGGTCACAACGATGCGGTGCTCATCATGATGGATATGGATGAAGGTGCAATGCAATGCGGACTCTTGAAATTCAAGGCAAAGGTATAATTATAGGAGCTATTTTTATTTTACACTCAAGACACCATATAGGGTGTGAGTGATTTAGAATTGATAACCCTACTATAAAGAGGAGAAATCTTTAATTGCAATGGTTATCTAGTGCCACTAAGTGTGAGTCTCATTTGCATATATATTTAGCGCTTAGTTACGTGGAGAGATTAACCCTGAAAAATTATTTGAGAAAAGCTAACTTAAGTGCCTAATTTATTTTGAAATATATTGGTGAAGTTAGCACTTAGAAGGATTGGAAAGAAAAAGAATGAGAGGAGTCTCTACTGCTGTGCAAGAATTTCTCATTCACCAAGCACATTTGCTGACAGAGGGTGCTCTGTCTCGGTGGCGCAATCCAACTCCATCCATGAGAATTTCTCACACATTCTACTCAAAAGCCGACAAAGGGTGCTCGTCTCATGGCTAATATATCTCAGCTATTCACTCCTGTGAACGAGAAATTCTCGCATGAGCTTGTGGTGGCTAATTATAGACAGTTTACATGCTTGCATGCAAATGTGAACACGCTCAAGAAAAAGGAGGCAGCCACTGGCCTTTGCTATTTATGGCGTCATGAAAATGGAAGCATGCATGGGGTCAAGTGCTGAGCGGCAAAGCAAGATGGCTTCGTGGAAATTTCAAATGCATGCTCTCACTCTTGCTTCGTGTGAAAGGGAGAAGGAGAGGACGCCGTCTGCTGCTGTTCCACTGCTGTGGCCGCACGACCATTTATTTGGAGACTGTCTCGGCTGCTCCATCTTTGACTTGGAGGGCCAGTTGCATGTGCAGAAGGATAGCCGCCCGTTACAGCGTGTAGTTAGGAGTGCTCGTCCATTAATTCCTGGTGCCCACATGTCAGTTTCACAAGGCAGTGCTGTTGGTTTGCCATCCACCCGTTGGACTGCGTCGTTGGCCTTCTGCCCGTTGGAAGGCTGGTTGAGCTGAACCAGTTTGGAGATAAATAGCAGCGTCTCACCCCTTCGTGCCTCTCTCTATGTTTTCCCCATTCTTGAAGAACCCTAGAACAGAGAAAAGCTCTCCTATCCTCCTCTCACTCCCTCAAGCATTTGTGCTCCATTCAAGTGAGAAATCGAGCTCTAGTGATTGATCTGAGAGCTTCAAAAGCATCTTCTCCCTCTCCTCTTCCTGCGCAAGCGTTGTGCTTATTCTTGAGAGGATTTGAGGGAAATATTAACCCTAGTGTGTGCATCTCGTGATTTACATTTGGTGGCACTAGGTGATTATTGTGATTGCAGGTTTCTTATTACTCTTGGTGATTGCCGTCACCTAGACGGTTGGTGTTGGATTGATTGGTGAGGGGATTTGGTGATTGTGTCCACCCCCAATCAAGGTGAATTTGTGAGGGGTTGTTGTGCTTCCCCAGCGGAGGGCCAAATTGCAACTCTAGTGGATTGCTCGTGTCATTGCAACTTCTCACCATTTTGGTAGGTTCATGTGGCGCCTTTGAGAGGCTCAGTGTGTCATACCGATTAGCCACCGAACCACATGGTGTTGAGGGACACAACGGGGACTAGCGTGCTGGCAAGCACGTGAACCTCGGGTGAAAAATTGGATTGTCTCATATTGCGATTGATATTGATATTCACCCAGTGATTGGTATTCATCGTTATTCATCATCTTGATTGGTTCTCTCTTCCCGTCAACATTGGTATAACAAGCTCATCCTCCTTCTAGCATTTCTTACTTTACTCATCTTTTTAGTTTGTTTAGCCTAAGAAAGACTTCTTGTGCGGCTATCTTGTTGGCGGTTGTGTGATTTTGTAGAATTGTGAATTGAATAGGTGGCTGGCTTTCACCCCTTGTAGGCTAAGCAACCCGCATTATGCCATTTGTTATATTGATCAAATTGTCTTAGTGGCTTTTGATGGAAATTTTATTAGGCTATTCACCCCCCGCTAGCCATCAAGACCTTTCAATCCCGACAATAAAGTTTCTTAAAATATGCTTTCACCCCTACTATTTTTGCTCCTTCTCACCCCAAAGATCTATGTGAGCAAGTTTTTAGGGGTTTCATCGGTGGAGCCGTTTTATTTTACGCTGTTCGGCAAAAAATGACTTTTGAAGCCGCTGGAGAAACCCTGCCAAATAAGACAGGTGAATCTGGAGCTAGTGGACCCTTGCTAAAAGGGGGCCTTAATACTTACGTCTGCCACATGTTTTAGTCATATAGAGATAATAATTTGAAGCCTTATTCAAATTATTTTCAGATTATTACAAAAATATTGATTATGAAAGAGATTGTAATAATTCATATCATATATTTGTGTATTTCAATAATCTTGATTATATAGTTGCTCGGATTTTTTCCATTCTTCTATTTATTTTTCAAGAAAAATAATTTTTATTATGGACTCTCCATGAGTTTCACATAGAATCTCCTAGTAATAGGTTTGAGATGGGGATTATAGGATTCCAGTAATCTATTGGTTGAATTATTATAATCAGACATAATTTAAAGCGTTAGGAACACCTTGAGACTATTTTATATACAGTTATTTATAAATCAGAGGCTGATACAACCACACCCCTAATCAAATCATGGTCCCACACCCTACCTCCGTGGATCTTTCAGTCAACACTTTTTTTTTTTTTTATCATCAGTATCACTTTCAGCCCTATGGCTGATGGTTCAGTGAAAGGAATCTTTGGCCCTTTATGTCTCTCTCGTCTATTCACATCTTGCCATTCATCCTATTCCCATTGGGGCGTCGGCCCATCTCAATAAGAAAAAGAAAATCAACAGTAGCACGGAACAGTGGCTTCCATCGATCCAAGCCACAGACCGTCGCTCAGATCCGGCGAAGAGGTGCCGTGCCGTACGCATCGCCGGGACACCGGTGAGTTCTCCAAGCTCGGTCTTTCGCTTGCTGCCGTTCTCTGTCTGAAGATCAAGGTCGTCGTCGCCCACATTCTTTGTTTCTAGAGCATCTGCACACGCACACGAGCGCACAAATATATTACACACAACAATCTTACTTGCGCTAGCTCTAACAGGGCCGGATTCATGGAGGTCGTGACGGGGGTACTGACGGCGCTTGTCTTCAAGCTTGGTAAGCTGCTGGTCGGCGAGTACGATCTGCACAAGGGGGTGAAGGGGGAGATCATGTTCCTCCAGCCCGAGCTACAGAGCATGCAGAGCGCCCTCAAGGAGATAAGCAGAGTTCCACCAGACCAGCTTAGCGAACAGGACAAGACCTGGGCCAGCCAAGTTCGTGAACTTTCGTATGACATAGAGGACAGCATCGACACGTTCATGGTGCGCTGCGAGGGCGGTCAGCCCGTTGCAGCGCCGGACGGCATGAGAGGGTTCATCAATCGGAGCATCGATCTGCTGACAAGGTTCCGTGTTCGCCGTCAGGTTGCATTGGAATTCAGACATTACAAGAGGCGTGTCATAGAGGTACGCGGGGGGCGTGAGGCATACAAGATTGACGGTGTTGTAGCTAGGCCTGATGTTGTGGATCCTCGGCTGTTGGCTCACTACACAAAGGTGACAGAGCTCGTTGGCGTCGACGAGGCAAGAGACGAGCTAATCAAGACATTGTTGGAAGGGGACGAAGCGACAAAGCAGCATAGCAGGGTAGTTTCCATTGTTGGATGTGGGGGCCTGGGAAAGACAACTCTTGCTAATGCTGTGTACCAAAAGATTAGAGCGCAATTCGATTGCTGGGCTTTTGTTTCAGTGTCTCAAACTCCTGACATGAGGAGATTATTCAGGGCTATGCTCTCTGAACTTGGCAAGGACTTCAACGATGAAACACTGGATGTGAGGCACTTCATTGATGCAGTCAGGAAATTCCTTCAGAAAAAGAGGTATGAGTGAATAACACAATAAATCAATAAGGCTAGCCGTCAATTTTTATATGTATATGAATGTTGTTTTCCATTGTTAATTTACACCATATGTTTCACTGTATTTTACCATATAGCAGTAATTATTGCACGCACAAAGTTTAAGCTGTACTTCGTCCAGATAAACCAAATCTGAATTTGCTTATGAACACATTTGTTATGTGTACAGGTACTGCATTGTTATCGATGACATATGGGATATCTCAGTTTGGAATACGGTTAAATGTGCTTTGCCTGATGACATGGGTGGACATGTAATTATCACGACTACCCGTAATTTCAAGGTAGCTGAAGAAATTGGTGGTTCTTACAGCATGAAAGCCCTTTGTCATGACAGCTCCAGAAAATTATTTTATAGAAGAATATTTGGCAATGAAGAAAACCACAAATGTCCTGATGAGCAGCTAACAGAAGTATCTGATAGAATATTGAAGAAATGTGCCGGTATGCCTTTAGCTATCATTACGATAGCTAGTTTGTTGGCTAATAAAGCAAGAGACAAAATGGAGTGGCTTGAGGTGTACAACTCAATTGGTACTGGACTGGAGGATAGTACAGATGTACAGAATATGAGAAAAATTTTGGCATATAGCTACCATAATCTGAAATGTCATCTGCGGATTTGCTTACTATATTTAAGTATGTTTCCAGAAGATTACCCCATTACAAAAAATCATTTGATATGGATGTGGATAGCTGAAGGTTTTGTACAATGTGAACAAGGGAAGAGCTTATTTGAACTTGGAGAGTGTTACTTCAATGAGCTCATAAACACAAGTATGATCCAGCCTGTGTATGACAGGCATGAGGCCATGATAGAAGAATGTCGTGTACATGATATGGTTCTTGAAGTTATACGTTCCTTGTCGAGTGAAGAAAACTTTGTTACCATATTGAACAATGAGCACAACACATCTCAATGGGAAAGGTTTCGAAGGTTGTCGCTACAGAACAGCGTTGTACACCTGGCTAGTTCATTCCCTAGTTCGAGAATGGTACAAGTGAGGTCAGTTATTACCTTTTCACCTTCTTTTGATCCAATACCGGCCCTTGCCAGCTTCAGGGTTTTGCGTGTACTAAATTTAAAAGGTAGTTATCTCCCACAAGGTTGTGATCTTAAGCATCTTGGAAATTTATTTCACTTGAGGTATTTGGGACTTGGAAGGACATATACTAATGAGCTCCCAGAAGAAATAGGAAACCTGTGTTATCTACAAACACTGGACGTAGTGGGAAGTAACATTGGTAGCCTCCCATCAACTATTGTTCAGCTAAGACATTTGATGTGTCTATGTGTTGACCAAAATACAAGAATGCCAAAGGGGATTGGGAGCCTGACAACACTTGAAGAGCTCTCAAGTTTATATATCTGCGACGAATCCATGGATATCACAGAAGAACTGTGCCATCTGACAGAACTGAGGGAGCTAGAACTTTTCTTCTGGAACAGCACCTTGGAGAAATCTTTGGTGGCGTGCCTATGCAAGTTGCGAAAAATCCAGAGTCTAGTTATCTGGGCCTCTGGTGGTGAATACAACCGATGTGTGGATCACCCCTCGACATGTCCGTAGATTGCAGCTACAATCCTGTTGGTTCTCAAGGCTCCCAGATTGGATGACTCCTTCCCTTCTGTGCCTCTCCTCCCTGTGGATCAACGTGAGGGAGCTGCATCAGGAGGACCTAGAAATTCTTGGGAGGTTGCCAGCTCTCCGTCATCTGTATCTGATGTTGAACCATGAGAAACTCAAAATTCCTCGGAGATTCACCGTTGGTGCTCGTTCATTCCCATGTCTGGTGGAATGCAGGCTGTTGGGATTTATGGGAGCTGTCTTCTTCCATCAAGGAGCCATGATGAGGCTCAAAAACCTTGCCTTCACGTTGTATGCAAGGGATGTGAGAGAAATTGCCAGCGGTGATGGTAGTTGTTTCGACTTGGGCTTAGGCAACCTGCTGACACTGAAGGATGTCATCATTTACTTCCGATCCGGAGGCGCCAGCGAGATGGAAGTGGAGGAGGCCAAGGCTGCACTGACCCATGTGCTTGAGATTCATCCCAACCATCTCATCTATGACATATGGGGTTGAAGGTTAACATGCCACTGAGATGCATCCCAATCATCCCACACAAAAACTGGGCAGCTCTTGCAACTAACGACAGCAGAAGAGTCTCAGTTTCCCTTTCTCTGTATTCTAATCTTTTTCCCATGTTTTTAGGTGTGATATTGGAGTAGGGTACCCTCCACATTTGTGATTTTCGCCCAGTTTTCAATTCAAAAACTGGGCGGAGCACTTGTCTTCTTTTTCTTTATTCATCTAATAGAAATCACGGCAAAGCATTTGCCGTCCTTTCGAGAAAAAAAAAAATCATCCCACACAAACCGGGCAGCTCTTGCAACTAACGACAGCAGAAGAGCCTCAGTTTCTCTCCTTTCTCTGTATTCTAATCTTTTTCCCATGTTTTTCTCCAGAAAAGAACCTCGGTATCTCTAGCAGGTTCGCAACAGTTGTAACAATGATTTTACTGTTTACTCAGCCCATGGAAATGTCACAAATCAGGATATATGAGGAGAGAAAAATGTACAGCTGTGATTGTAATTTTGGGATTTTTTTTTCAGATTGTAGCATTAAAAAGAGAATTGGTGATATCTCTACCACCTAGTTTTGGCAAGCCCTCTTCTTCAAGAGGTGGTTATGAATTATCACATACCTTCAATCATTGGTGATTAGCACATACAACTTTTTTTATTCAAAAGTAAGGCAAAATAAAATTATTTGGTTGTAGCAAATACAATTATTTTGTTAATCAAACTATAAGAGTGCACGTTGACTGGAAATGATTTATATTTTTATTAGGCATTATTAATGGAGCTCCTATTACGGACATTATTAAATATTTTATATATTTTAACCAATAATATTGGTACATTTTTATACCAGAGAATATTTCTAACATTGTTTATATGTTTAAGCATGTCACCAGTTGAAACTCGCTGCCTCTTACATTAAACTATCTATTTGTCAACCTTCTCGTGCGCATAGGCTTTCAACCAAACAGACTATCTTCATATTTTCTTAAAATTTATAGACCTTTGCTTGGCCTGGTAGATCCCTTCAAATTTATAAGCAACACATTTTGTCACGCAAGGGGTACAACTTAACAAATCCTAAAAGCGTACTGTATAAGTTGCAGCTGAGAAAGGCTACGTTAATGTGAGGACCATGTAATTCCCTAGAAACCTCTAGCGTGCTTACGTGTGTTAACTTTGCATGCTTACTGGACCAAAGTGATCAGTATGCCTTTTCCCAGCTGCTTCCTTCAGTTAGGACCTTCTTTCGGAACTTGTTTTTTAGAATGGGCCCTGGTGGGCTTTCTACCAGAGTACAAAAGGTGAACAACACAATTTGTATCGTGGACCTAACCATCTGATTACATTCTCTGAAAGACAAAATGCACTATTCATTGTCGAAGAAAATTCAGACTAATCTCCAAAACGTCAGAACAGTTACAGAGTACAAACTCGAATATACAACCTTATGTACATTGGCAATTCAAACAGCACCTCCAAATCAATTGCTTAGGTCCTCTTCCTTCATGTTATTGGGCACTAAGCATATTAACACATATTGTAGGTGATCTGAATTCTAAACCATAGCAGGGAGTCCTTTCGAAGGGGACAAAATAACAGAGCAGGGAGTAAACATGCTCACTCAAGGACAACGATCAAATCCACCTTATCAACCACTTTACCAGGCTTTTCGTCGAACATGTCTTCAGTTATATCCTCGGCTGTGAGGCTCTCATCCACTCTGGTACTCTCTATGTAGAACTGGGATGCGCCGTAGTTGCACTGCTCTGGTGCCATCTCCAGTGCGTGCCGTGTTATAGTGACACTACACTTGGATCGTGGCGGAACAATATTTTTGTTTGGTTGTGTGCAGTACGGAAGTGAGCTAGAGGTTGTAACTCTGAAGGCAAAGCAATCGTCTGTATCATTAGTCAGCTCAACGGAGCGTGTTATCGCCTTGTTATGCTCAAACAGGAAATGCAGCTCCAGTGGCTCAATCTCAAGCATGTCCTTCAACAACGGATGTTCCTGGGAGAAAATTTAGATATGGATTAACATGACCATGTACTGAATTATCTGTGGAGGGCGATGTAGCAAACGCATAAGGTACCTGATACAAAATAGACGCATTGGTATTATTATCCAATTCGTTGAGCTCATGGATTATGGTGCATATGGGAGGTCTTCTATTTCGTTCTCTGTGCAAGCACCTCAGTGCCAATTCGAGGCATTTATGCACTTGATGGTACCACAATGGTGTATGCTTCCCTGATTTATTCCACCTATGTTTCCATTTTCTAAGTACCTGTAATTCAGAAACAAGGTTAGAATAATTCCTGGGGAAAAGTTCATGCAGATTTTGTATGTGTCCTCTAGCTTCAAATATAGAAATAAACTCCCTCAGTCCTGAAATATAATGAATTTTCAGTTGGCCTAAGAGAGAAGAATATTAATATCCATCAAATCGAAGAGATAATTACAAAAAATATATTTTGTGATGATGTATCTGTGTGTGTGTGCGCGCGCGCGCGGGTTCGAGTAGTGAATTGATCAAACTTATGATGGTTTGGCATACCATAACTGAAAATCAGGATCGAGTATACAGTATGACCTGGAATATGAAATCAATGCTAATAACTCCTTGAAATGAAGGCAGAATCTCTCAGTTACCAGAATGAGCTGTGCTAGTTAAAAAGTTACACTTACCCCAAAAATATTAGGCTTCTCCTTACTTCCAGTTACTAGCTCTCTGATTATGACACCCAAACTATATATGTCACTATAGATGTCTCTATTATGTGGCGGTGGCACCTCAGTGCATTCTGGAGCTGAATATCCTCTGTATAAGACAGAACCCATTATTACATGATAAAGAAACTAAAAAATAATTTAGAGCAAAATAACCCACCCCCTCCCCACCACACACGCACACACACACAAAACACAGTATTGTAACAGTTATTTATTGGCATTTCTGGTGACAAGTGGTCTAGCTATATAGCTGATGAGCTTTGTAATAAAAATCAAGAGAAAAGACTAAAAAATATATAGGTGGAAAAAGAACAACCTTTAAATTGCCTAGAGTGCTGGCATCTGATGGATCTCACCTTCTACACTCTGAACCTTCTCATCGTTGGCTCTACATCTGAGTTTTAGGATGTCAAGAATTTAGGAAAGATAGAAATTTTGGCTGATTAGTGACTCAGAAACCTAGAGACACCCCCGCAATTCAAGTTCAACCTGGTCTGTCCTGACAAAATTCATTGAGAGTCCCTAACTGTCTTACTGAAAACATTCCTTTCTACCCACCTTTGTGCGCATGTGCATGCTAACTTAACCTTTGGAATGCCAAAGTGAAATGTTCATGAAACACTTGCGAAAGGAATATAGTGATGTTTTAAGGCTGTAATTGTAACTTACAGCCATTGAAGACTTCTATCACTCATAGTTATGAGTTCTGATATACCAAAACCTGTAATCTTTGGAACCATGTGATCATCTAGTAGTATATTGGATGGTTTGAGATCCATGTGACTAATATGCTTTTCCTTGTGAAGATAACATAAACCCTGACACATTCCCTTAATTATCTGAAAACGTGTATCCCAATCAAGTCCCCTTAATTCATCTGCAAAAGTAATATAAAAAGAGTATGACGAAATGTCTGTTCTTCCAATATTTGCTTTATGCTTGCTGAACTGCATGTATACCAAATGATGGGATATTTCTATTGCTTTCATTTCACTAAGAAGTGAATTGAAATAAAATGAAACAAAACATAAGTACAAAAATAAAAAATACATATGCGTAGTTTTTCATAGTACCGGAAATATGCTTCTTTAGGCTGCCATTGCTTAGATACTCAAAACAGAGCAACCTTTCTCTTATCTCCGCATTGGTAGTTTTCCCATGTATTGATGCCTCTTCTTTTGCAGCATAAGAACAGTTGCCTAGAAATCGGACTATATTTTGGTGCTGAGAGATCATTGTGAGTTTAACATCCCCATGAAATATCCTATCATTAATTTTGAGGCTCCCAGAAAGCCTTACTACAGCAACAACCTGCAGGATACCCTGTTTAACTTGACTTATTAGCATGACCATGAGCCTTAGCCCTTAGAATAAAGTTCAACTTTTTTGTGAGGAAACGTGAAAGAAAGAATGCAATGGAAGTTAATGTTACCTTGAAAAATTCTCCAAAATCATTATTACCCATCTTTCGCTCACCAGAAAAATTTTTAGTCATGAACTGTAGAAGTGAATATGATAGATTGTTGGGCTTCTGCCTTCCCTCAAGTATATGCTCCAGGGCATTAAGATCTTCATATATACCAACCAATCTAAGTAAACAACATACTTTGAAATTAGAGGAACTTGTCTTTTCAATTTAGGATTGAACTCAAGTGTAAGAACTAGATTGTTCAGAAACAATCCATAATTCATGTAGCACTGAAGTTATACTATTTATATGTATTGGTTTTTTTGGAAGTGACCTTGCTTTGATGTTATGTTGTGTCCACTGGGGCACACAATTAGCATTGGTATGAAAATTTTAAATTCAACCTTGATTCAGCTTCCAAACATCAATTGTATCAGACTATCTGGTCATTTATATTGTCAAACCAATTTGTAGCATGACATGTCTCAAAGAAATTATTTGAAATGCAGTAACTAGGCCTATAATATTGCCAGATTCTCAAGATAAACTGCAAAAAGAAAAAGGTAAATGATATTATTTGTGGGGTTGGATACTATGTATACTTAGGTTCTCCAGGAAATTAGGAGGGAGGCAGGGGAGGAAACTTGGTAAATGATTATGTCCCCCAACACACAGACACCTCATTTTTCCATGACGGTATCATAATTTGGAGACAAAAAAACTAAGGCTATTCCTGTGGGTAGTTTACTTATAATTTACTACCTGGAATGTTCATTGGCAGTTCGTTCAGGCAACGCACGGAATCTTTGCACCACCTATGATTCAGAATATAATGAAAAACTTCAGTATAAAATTAGGATACAAGAAATATACTATCGAAATAAATATACTTGGTAACCTCTGAAGAGCACGCACACATGTTGTTAGGTCTAACATCAAACTGGCAGTTATCCTTATCCTATTACTTCTGGTTCTGTCAATGAACCATCAGTGATATCAGCACTACCACTGTTGTTGGCCCTTTGTCAGACCCAATTCTGGTAGTGCTGCTGGTTTTAGAGTAGTGTCATACAATAACCACACACAAGACGTATCATATTACTTCTCAACAAACATGTGTTTGGATCTATTTGATATGCGTTCTTGTTGCTACAACCCCCTAGCATATGCGAGGTTCAGGTGTATTCCCAGATCATTGAAACTTAGGTATTTAAGTTTTCAGTTTACTCTATGATGTTTTAGGTGGATACACAGATACACCAGTTGAGCAATGCACATGATAGATCAACATGTAAATTTTGACATAAAAGGATAACGTCAGTGCATATTTTACTTGAATGAACATACCTGGTACAACGAAGACATTGGGTCATTCCTTGGCTCAGTAATAATAGATGGAGGAATCATTTGAATCATAGTTTCTGTCTTATCTAGCATAAGTACTATGTTAAGTATAGTAGGTCTGTTATGTGGATCTTGGTCACAACAACTCCATGCTATTTCAATGCATTTCTTTAGAAGTTTGCAGTCTCCGTCTAATGATTCATGCCACTGCAAAATTCAAACATATAGTAAGGATGATAGCATCTGTATGTTGTAAAGATACCGTATACTCAATATGTGCCACTACATATATTCGATAGGACCTTCAAGAATCTCCACAGCTGGATTAGTAAATAAATGTTCAAAAGGTAATATTTACCATTTAAAGGTGACCATATGATGTGCAGCGAAACTGTACTAACTCAGATCTGACCAAATAATGCTACAGTATATATAGAAATGTATGTGTAAATTTGTGATAAGACATTTCGATTATTTGACTTCGATTGACACATCCCTTGACATCTATTGCCTATATGAACGAATAGCTGCCTGCTGTTCATTTTTTTAGAGCCTAATCCGCTTGTACCAGATTATGCATGCTGCACTTCAGGTGAAAACAATAGGCATCGCCATTCAGATTTGTCAACTCACTAACGCTAAAGTAAACATGAACTACAACTTAACGATCTTTGTCAATCTAATATGGCGGCTTGTTACCTTCTCTGACACTCCCATGTTGAGCCATATTCTCCATTGTACAGTTCTGCTGTCCCCAACCTACCTAGCATCACCCTTCGCCTTCTCGAACTCCCTGCTGCTATGTGCTGTCCTGGACAGCTAAATTAAACTCTCGTTGCATAAAACCGGGCACACCATCCAGCTGACTGCTCGACTGCTCGTGCCATGGTGGAGGGTATGGTTCTATGTCAATGCATCCCCCCCCCCCACACACCCCCCCATGAGCCAAAAACTCAGGCAACAAGTCTTCTTATTTTTCTATTAGCAGTACATAATCTACTCTTACTCTTATTCCTATATACCATTTACTGCTTTCCTATGTAGCCACGTCATCTGTTTTTACTTACCCTTTGATATGTCATCAACGCCCAGCAGATCACCAGCTCCACCCAACCTTCCAGCAGGTTCCAGCCCACCACGTAGCTACAGAAGAGGACCGATCTCCCAAACCTTCTTCTCTTGCTCCTTCCCCATCCTCAGCCGCTCGCCCGCTCGGACCCCGCCCAAGCGCACCCGCCATCAGAGCCACAGCTACGCCGCCCAGCGGTTGCCAATGGCCACCACCTGCGTCGTACTGCCACTGCTATTGCTGATGTTAGGATCTCTACCGAGCGCTTCAACGCTTGCATTACCTTCCTTTCCTTGGCGTCCATGAGTCTTTGCTTTTTTTTTTCTCACCTCCCTTTCTGTCTTCCTCACGTAGCTTCGAGGACAATCTCGCCGTAACACAGCTGCCCTGCCCCAGATGGTAAGCTCGGGATGTCTCCTGGTCTATTCCTTCGTATTCAATTTTCTGGATAATTTGGTTTGACGTAAACAGGCAACTTCTTCCCTATTGCTTGCAGCAAAGGATGCCTCAATTTTCCCTACGAACATTCTACTATTTATACCAGCCAATGCCAATTTGATACTGAACAAACGTGAGAAAGAGGCATTGGCAGAATAATACAGCATATGTTATATCTTGCTCAGCATTGACAGAATAATGCAGCATATGTTATATCTTGCTACATATCACCGATCTCAGCCTGCTGTTGCACTGCAACAATAATCTTGCTATGCTCGGCTTTGATCACATCGCTATCTCTACAGAGTAAAGTCTTTGAAATTTGACATAATATAAATTTATGGTACATTAGTTATTTACAAATGATTGATGCGGCAGTGATCTTCAGTCATTATTTCTTAGCTGGTTTATAAGGAAACCTTGAACTTCACTTCAATATGCATGCTACGAAATTACATGACAAAATACTAACTTCAGGATCAAGAATTTAAATGATTTCCTTCAAAAATTTGTAACCATTTTAAGGACACATATCTTAACCTAATACTCAAATATAACATTTGATCAATTTCCAAGGTACTAATTATATCCACGCTTGCAATAACCATCAATTTAATAATATGTTGCTACCAACAAATCTATTACAGCCCAATCTCCCGCGCAACGCGGGGTTATTGGCTAGTTAATGCAATTTTATGTTTTTGCCTATTATTCGTACATAATTAGTACAATTTCTATATTCTTTGTCTATTATCCGCCCCCCCCGGTTCCGTTTCTGGATCGCTTATGTACACGCTTTGCTGCGAGCACCATAGACCATAGACCCTGGAATCCAACTATGGTTGTTTTACTCTAGCTTTTCGTTTTTCCTTTTTCTGCTGTGAACGAGTTGTTGCAAACTTGAGATACATTTAGCTGAAACAAATTTTGAGAAACATTACCATTTATCAGCCGAAATATTTATGTGAGTTGAAACTTCAGAGTTTTATCTTGTTTAGGAAACATAGAACTGAACGGAACGTCAAACTCCTGTTTGGCTTAACTTATAACCAAATACTTTTAAATAGTAAAGATTGACTGCAACCCGCAACCATTCCTCTGGCAAGTGGCAACAGTAAACACACAATAAAAACTATAAGAAACTTTTCACTGCTCCTTGTATAGGATATTCTTTGTAGTGATATATAGTAATGAATTCCCAAGTTTGGTGTAAAAATTGTGCTAGGAAGGTTATAGCAATGTAAATATCATTACATTTTCAGTAGGAGTTTCATCACTCTGAGTAAGTATTTTTATCATGATAATGCCCAAACTGAATATATCGGTCTTGCAAGATATCTGTTGATTATCTATTAGTTCTGGTGCCATATAACCCCTGCAGCAAGAATATTATAGCATAAAACAGTTTCACAAATTAGGTACCAAGGAAAAGATCGTGAATGCCCAGAGGACGAGCTTACAGTGTTCCACCAACATTTGTAGTGAATATTGTGGACTGTTTTCCATCAATGCACCTTGACAGACCAAAATCAGTAATTTTTGGCTCCATCTTAGCACCCAGAAGCACATTTGCAGGTTTGAGATCCAAATGATAAATCTTTTCTCGGTGAAGATAACCCAAACCCTGACAGATCCCCTTAATTATTTGATAACGCATATTCCATTCATGTCCATAAGTTTTATCTGTAGAAGTGAAGAACAGTACAAAGTAATGAACTGAATATTGACAAAATAGAATGTTTCACTGTGATGAACCTTTCAAATCCATAAAATTCAAAAAATAATCACTATGAGTAAATTTAGTTAGTTTGTAGGCACCTTTTCTTGTATTAGTAAAACAAATTGAGATCCAAATTGAAATCCCATGTAGGTTAGATGGTGCATACTAAAACATAACAAGATTTGACTTAGTTCAACTCAAGAATTGCATTCGCTTTGGGACGGAGGGAGTACATGGAGAAGAACAGAGTAGCAAACTTATACCTTCTAGGTAATGCTGAAGATTCCCATTTGGTGCATACTCAAAGCAGAGGAACTTTTTATGTGCCTCATCAACAATCATGGCTTGTCCTTGTATTTCTATCACTTCTCCTTGTGTATATGCACAATAGCCCAAAAGCCTTACAATATTGTTGTGCTTTAACTTCTTTAAACAATAAAATTCGTCCAAAAATAGCTTGTTGGAAAAATCGTTCCGTGTGGAAAGCTTTTTCACAGCAACCATCCCATTTTGAAGACTTCCCTGTTTAACATTCCCCGGCCTCCAAGCATTACATATTTGCTCTGTTCAGGCAATTATATGCAACATTAATGTTGGGGAGTCAAATGGGAAGTAACAGCATACCAGGTAAACCACTCCGAATGCACCAGTACCAATCTCTTGAGAAAAATTTTTTGTAATCAGTTCTATGAGTGAATATGATATTTTGACGGGTCTTGCGCTTGCATCACTAAGTATGCGCTCCAGGTCTTCAACTTTGTTTGCTTGGTCACCAATTTCTGTAAGACACAAAATATATTTGAGGACTGGCCACAAAATAAATCGGGTTGATGAAGAAAATTTGATAATAATTTAGTAAACAGAATTGTGCTAGTATGGTGTTACCGTAAGTTTTTCTTATTGTGTGGGATATGATTTAAAAGAAAAAATATATATATATGGCCTTGTACTTGTTTCCATTCCAAAAAACAAACAATCTGAATGACCTGGCTTGTTTCTTGCTTATCTTTCATATGAATATGTATGCTCTAGATTATTGTGACTTGTCATTCTCATTTATAGTAGTATATGTTGTATGTTCTTTGCATTCTAACTAGTTGATCAGGGTCCATTGCTTTGGCAGAGAGATTATGTGATCATACCTTTAAAGTTTGATTGAGATGTCGCCTCATCTGTCCTTTGCTTTGGCACAAACAATGTTGTAATGCGCTTAAGCATTCGTCCTGTCATAATGCAATGGACAGTTGTCCCTGGCACTCTGAAACAAAAGATAATATGGTGATATGGATCTCCTCTGCTTTTCTATGGGGTTCTTATTTTGATAGGGATAGTCAATGGAAGCACATCCTCTACAAAATTGTGTTAAAAAAAGGGCATCCTCCAAATTTAAATAGAGTTCACTTGATGTGGCCAATCTAAATAGGTCAGTAGATGTCAGTGAACAAACTTATGGAAGTTTATTAATCAGTCAAATATTTAAAACAAAAGTATTTCCAAATTGTGAGTACATAATGGAAAGGGGGTAATGTGGCACATAGATATATATAGATATAGATATATGTTACTGCTTGTTAAAATGTCTAGATCGAATGACTGTATCAACTGAAAAGTAATTTTAAAGTTCCCTCACGGAAAAGAGGCGCTTGTGCATGCAGTAGCCTTTTTGAAGTTTGGAACAAAAGATTCTTTACGAAACCTTGGAGGATTTCATAAGTTCCGGTAAAAGCTCGTACTCGCTGGAAGGGGGCTTGTTACCTTTTGGATGTTGCTAGACGTTAACAGAAGATTTGAAGCTCACTCTCGAACGATCCCCTTGTGAGCATTTCCGTTAATTGATTCACAGATCGAGTATTTCATCTATACTGTAGATCTGTAAATCTGTGAAGAACGGATAATCGCGAAAACAGAGTTAACAAGGCATTCAGATGGTGTTGAAGAAAGGGTAAAAGGCGGCGGAGGATTTATCGTTCCCAAAGGATTCGGCAACAAGTTGGAGCTTCCAAAATCACTAACCTGCGCGGAGCTTGAAGATCCAGAGGGACACGAAGAGCTGGAGTTGGTGCCTGGAGGCCTGGAGCAATGGAAGAGGAGATATTGATGACCGTTGACTGTTTGCTAGTCTCGAGTTCTCAACTGATGGAATTGGATGGACATTTGTCCTTGGAATTAATTTGTATTAGATTTTATTAATATAACGTTATTTCATCTGTAGATCTGTTAAATAGTATGTTAATATTAATAAAAATATCAATACTTTGTTTGACAGAAATATCAATACTTTGTAGCAGCTAAAAAATAGCTTTAGTTCTTTTTTAAAGACTAATAGATAGACGATTTTTAGTCTTTATCTTTAGGGGCTGACCTCCCCCACGACCCCCATGTCATCTCCCGAGTGAGGCGACTCCAGGGCGACACCCGACGTCGCCACACAAGCCCTCGTTGTGTCGTCTCCTCCGGCAGCCGCCGTTGCCGGCCTCGTCGCGACGGTGGCGGCCTGCACTGGGCGTCGAAAAAGGGGCATGGCTGCACCTTTCACTCCTCCACCCTCCTATCCCCTTCTCTCCCTCCTCCGAGTATCGACTTGTGGCAACAGTGGGCGGTCTCCGGAGAGCTGGGACACCGGATCCTAGGCCCTGGGTTTCGATCCGCTCCCTCGCCAACCGGATCTGGCAGGTGGCTACACGACTGGCCTCAACGCAGGCTTCCGTGACCTAACAGCGTCCTTGGGCATCGATGACGCTAGAGAGTGGGCATAGATCCGCTCCCCCCTCGGCCTCTCCGGTGGGTGGCTACAAGCCGACCTTACGCGGGTGGGCGGCGACGGTGCTGGGGCCTTGGCAGCGGTGTGGCGGTCATGCTGGTGCGCCGGGGCACGATCCGGCGACGTTGGCGACCTTGCGCGTCAGCGGCCGGCTGGCGGCGCGGCATAGGGTGGGACGCTCCCCTGGGGCTCCTTCTTCGGTGGCGCTCAGTTTGGGAGCGTCTGCACCTGTAGCAGACCGATCTCCATTTGTTGCGCCAGCCCCCCCACACACGTTGCGGCAGCACTGTCCGAGCGTGGTCTCTATACCACCTTCCAGTGGCCTCCTCGCCTGGGTGGGGTGGTTGTTGGTGTTTCTTAGCGTAAGCAAAAAAGTCCGCAAGCGCACGAAAATACGTTGTAGCACTTCACCCGAAAGTATTCAGGGTATCGTATTTTCAAGAGGGAATGGAGTGTAAGAGCTAGTTCGTCCAGAGAGGTGAGATGAAAAGTAGCTTAGGTGGTGAGGTTTTCTAATGGTAGAGATCTCAAGTGAAGGTAACATCGCTGCTATACTCTTACTTCGGGCACCGTCTTAGGCTTGGTCTGCCAAGCCCCTCCGGCTTACGGCTCTAGGCCGAACACGGACGTGAGGGATTACGGAGGACGGACAGGGCTATCACCTCCTGCCGCCTACCCCTCAACCGTACGTGAATGGGGCAAACGAAGGTAGCCTCAAGCCTAGACACCACGTCTAAGCTGTCAACTAATACTCTAGCGTGAATTCAAGGGTTGCCTAACTAGGAGGGCCCTTCCACTAGAGCAATCGCCAAAAGGACGAACAACGACCCCGCAAGAATATAACAACCAAAGATAACTTACTCAAGGACTTAATACCAAAATGTAAACACCAACACTTACTCCAAGTAGTAAGATGTCGCCGAGGTACAAGCGAGGAGGGAGCCGACAAGTCCGGCACTCCACCCCGAGGAAGGCTAGGCTTCTCGGAACACTCGAGAAAAGTTTTCGCTCTTTCCTCACTCACTCTCTAGGCTTGCTCTACTCTCACCTCTCTAGTGTATGCTGAATAATAAATTTATGTTGAAGGAGGAGGAGGCCTCCTTTTATAGGTGGAGAGGAGGGGGCTCTTTAGAAAAGTGTCATCCTCACATGGTAGGTCCAAAACCGACCTCCATAGGGCGGTTCGCACCTGCCATGTACAAATCCCCACCGTCATTGGCTTTAGGCTATCACCATGGGCCACCAGGAGCAAGATGGGCCCGAGCGCAGCCCTGGCAGGCGCGCCCGCACCTTGGGCGCGCGCGCCCAGGAGCGCGCCCTTGGCCCCATCTTTTGCCACCATCTTGTGGGCTTTTCAGTTAGCTTCGAAACGGTGGGTATTTTGTCCAAATCGGAGTTTGGATGCATCCGAGGCGCCGTTATGGTCGGATGTGTCCGTGCAGTCCAAAACGAATTCGACCCAAATTTTGGTGTTTGGGCTAGGCCACTCCATGTCGGTGTTTTGGCTCAGATTTATGTGTATTTCATGCTTTCCCTGCAAAACAAGTACTTCACCAAAATTATGAAAATGGTTGGCTCAAAAACCCCTATTGGTGTTGTTTTGGTGATTCGTGTACTAACGTTGGCGGTATAAAAACTGAGTTAAGGACCGCCAACAGTGGTCCATGGAGACGGGATCCCTACTCCGGTTGGCCTTCAGAAACTGGGTGAAAACTCTGCCTGGTTTTTCCAGGCCAACGGCGATGGCGTGTTTGCGTTATTTGCCTTCTTGGAGGCACTATCGAAGTTCAGGTTCATCGGAGCAGGCTGGGGATCGAATGACATATGCTTGTCCGCGGATGTCAAAGTCCTTCTTGCAGGCAGTGCTGGAGCACTATGGCAGTCGTCTTCCGCTGGTGCTATGCCTTCCTATGCTTCATCTTCTCTTCGCTTTGGCCTGTCTAGCTCGAGTGTTGTTGTCACCTCCTCTCCATAGTGGCTACCTGGTCACTGAGGGTTTCACTTCACAATGACTACCTGGTTGTTGGCGGCTTTGACATCCCCCCTTTGCCTTCGTAGTGGCTACCTAGTCATTGGTTGTCCTTCCTCACGACTACCTGGTTGCTAGAGGTTGTAACAAGTACAATGTCTACCTGGTGTTTTTTTCCTCGTGGCTACTTGGTCATTTGAGGTTCTGGTGGATGCATGCTTGGGCACCGCGGCTAAACCCCCTTGGTTGGCGACCATTGCGGATGTATCTCTTGTTGCATGCACAGTTTAGTTAGCTAGTTAGTTAGTGTTCAAAGGTCGAGGCCTCCCTCCTCTCTCTTGTTTGTTGCTATTGGTTTATGTTTTGGGGATTTCCTCGCTAATCTTGGGATTACTTGCGAGTCTTTTGTATCGACTATGTGTAGGTCTATTGACTATTCCTCTCTGACTAACAAAAAACAGGTTATATTACTGATTGAAAAAAGTCTTTATCTTTAACTAGTTAGTTCATTAGCTAAGTACAAACTGTTAAGGACATATTTTTTGCCTTTCATCCAACGATATATGTGGTTTGATTGGTCCACAACCAAGACTTGCCATGCCAAAATTAGATTAAAAAATTTCATAGATTTGAATAGCCAATGCGATAGATTGACAAGTGTTGATTATCAAACCAACATATACAAAATTATGTTTCTTCAAATCCTTAGCTTACATATTTAGAAGCCAACCAATTAGCCCAGTAGTCTAGTAGTGAGATGGCTAAGCTTTAGGCGACCATAATAAAGAGATAAGATCAATTAAATTCAAAAAAAATATTTACAGCGTCAAATAATCATATCTGTTTATAATACTTGTCCTAAGTATTGATATTTTTTTTGTAAATGTTCAGTTGGTTCAGAAGGCGGCTAATTTCTACGGATTCAGTAATATTATCTGTGAATAAATAAACCGAAATAAGCTAAAATAAGTCGTGCTAGAGAAAGGTAACAGGGCCAAACTATATTTCAAGCCCAAAATTAATTTCACCATTTGCTGATGCTGATTGGTCGGACGGTGTATTGGCACCACCTCATTGGTTGAGCATTGCTGGCAGCACTCATCAAGCGCGTGGATTCGTCGGGCAGTGCTGCCCCTGTGGCCCAGGCCCCCCGGGTCCCGACCCGACTGACCTTTTTTCAGAAAAAGTTATTCGAGTGCATGCAGTGACCTTCTTTTCTATGTCGTATCTAATTCGCGATAAAAGCGGTACAGATATTTACCGACCGTATTTGAAACCGAATTCGTTTATAGATATTTTAATCCGTCCGTATATGAGTTCGGATATTCAACATCCGATATCGTATCCGTATCCGAATATTTAAATCGCATATTTATGACGTCGATAATCAATCTTAGGACTTGTTTAGTTCCCCTAAATTGGGGAACTGCAAGATTTAGATCAGAAGACACTATAAGATTTCGTTTGTATTTGCAAAATATTGTCCAAATATTGACTAATTAGTCTTAAAAGATTTATCTCGCAAAGTAGTTTTTAATTTCATCTAAATTTAAGACACCATGACGTGTCTTGACGTTTTTGATGTGATGAGGAATCTTTGATCTTGTCTAAATTGACAACCACCAATTTGGGGGAACTAAACAAGGCCTTATCCTATTCGCCATGATTGATACTATCTGTATTCGAATTCGAATCCAGACAGAAATATGAAAACAAATATGGTATGAGTGATATCCGTCCGTATCCGATCCGTTTCATCGCGATATCTAATACATATTCCATTTTATCATAGAAGTACAAGCAGTTTGGAAAAATAGAAAGTAGATTTACCAAGTTGTTAGAGATGATTTTTTGTGATTTTGCTAATTTTATAAAGATAACAAGTTAAAATACCAACTTGTTGGAGATGCTTCTAACGTTGGGACTGTCCTGAGTGATTGATTGAAGAGATCAATTATTGGAGATCAATTATTGGTACCGGTGCTTCATTTGCTAAGAGCCCCTATAGCTCATCTGCTTTTTCAGTTGAGTAGTGTGAATTATCACCTAGGTTTGTGAGTCACGCCGCCGCATGCCGGCGTCGCGCTGCTGCACCTCTCGGCGCCGGATCCACGCGCCCAAGGAGGCCGTCGAGCAGATCGACACCAACGCGGCAGCGCCGACCGCCTCCCCACGTCCCCACGTCGCCCTGCCCCGCGGAGACAGACCTCCGGCGAGACCCCTCGAGTTGCCGCCACCAGCAAGTGGATGCGCGGGCCCCGGGTAAGCGGCACGGGGAGTGGGTGGCGAAGTGACGAACACCGCCATCAACGTTCTGACCGAGTAGGGGAGTAATCGGTGCTGAATTTGGGATAGAAGTCAGAAGTGGAGTTTTTGTTGGAGTCGAAATTGGTGCTGAAATTGGGTTCGCTTCGACCTGCTCCAATTCAGCAGCGGCCGGCAAGGGCGGCGGCGGCGGCGGCAACTTTGAATCAAGCGTGCGGCAGAACTTGGCACTTCCCTTCGCAGCAGCAGCAGGCGAAATTGGGACGAGTGGCCGCGGCTCTGTTCAGCAACCAGCGGCGACTGGTGGTGAGTCACAGCTCCCATACTCTATTCTTTATCCGACTACTTTTCACAGACAGCAATCTTACTCTTCCGCTCGTCCAGTGACAGATCCATGGAGGTCGTGACAGGGGCCCTGCCGAGCGTCATCGCCAAGCTCGATGCTCTGCTGGTTGCCAACTATAAACTGCAAAAGGACACGAAGGACGAGATCATGTTCATCAAAACTAATCTCGAGAGCATGAAGGATGCCCTCGAGAAGCTCTCCAATAAACCGGCAGACCAGCTTGACAATCACGCTAAGGTCTGGGCTAGAGATTTGAGAAACCTCTCTTATAATATAGAGGACAGTATCGACAACTTCATGATGCGTGTCAACCACAACGAATCAGCAAAGCTGCATGGCTTCAAGAAGTTCATTGACCGAAGTATGGGTTTGTTAATGAATCCTAAGATTCGTCGTGGGTTTGCTACTCAGATAAAAAACTTCAAGTACCGTGTTGTAGATGTGCTTGATAGGTATCACAGGTATGATGTCAACCTGCTTGCTGTTGATAAGCCTACCACAGCTAGTGTGGTGGACCCTAGTTTATTGGTTCAACACACAAAGACAAAAGAGTTTGTCGGAATTGATGAGACAAGAGATGAGCTAATCAAGATACTGATGGATGGGAATGATGTGCCCTTGCAGCAAGGCAAGATAGTTTCCATTGTTGGATTTCCAGGTCTTGGAAAGACAACTCTCGCCAAAGCAGTGTGTAAGAAGATTAGAGGACTATTTGATTTTTCTGCTTTTGTTTCGGTGTCTCGGGACTGTGACTTGAAAAAAATATTGAAGGGATTGCTGTATGATATTACCAAGAACATCAATGTACAAACATTCAATGAGAATCGGCTTATTGATGACCTTCTTAGAGAATTTCTTCAACCGAAAAGGTATGGAAGCATTCCTAACACAAATTTGTACATATGAAGTTTTAATTTATGCCCTCCATTTCATTAAAGTATGTACGCACATAGCCATTTAGTATTTTTGACAACATTATTGAGAAGAAATGAAATAGAAGTGACAACAATCTTCTTTTCGCAAGTGGCATTATTTTGTCTTCAGCAAAGATTCTTAGGCGACTAATTTGATCATGTACATGCTAATCTAGTTGGTCCTAATTATCTCAGTTTAAGGTGTTTTATCTTAAATTGCACAACATGGTGGCATATATGAGCAATATTAGCTCCCTAACCAATTGAGGGAAGGTTCTAATTGTATCTCCCTCTTGGGTTGGTTTCTACTGATAATTTACTCTATGTGTAGGTATTTCATAGTGATTGATGACATATGGGATACCTTAATTTGGGAAGGGATTAAACGTGCTTTGCCAGATAATGATGTTGGGTATGTAATTATTACAACAACACATAATGCTGATGTTGCTGAAAAAGTTGGTGGTGCTTACAAGTTGAAACCCCTTTCTGAGAATAACTCACAGAAACTACTATACACAAGAGTATTTGGTAAAAATAACGGCAATATTGATGACATGAAAAAATGGTTTGACAAGGAGCTGGTTGAAGTATCTGACAAAATACTACGCAAATGCGCTGGTGTACCCTTGGCTATTATTACGATTGCTAGTCTGCTAGCTTGTAAAGCAAGAAGTAAGATGGATTGGTATGACGTATACAATTCTATTGGTACTGGCCTTGCAAACAATCTAGATGTGGAGAATATGAGAAATATTTTGTCATACAGCTATTATAATATGCCATTTCATCTGAGGACTTGCTTACTGTATTTAAGTGTGTTTCCAGAAAATTATGAAATTGTAAAAGATCGTTTGATATGGATGTGGATTGCTGAAGGCTTTATCAAATGTGAGAAGCAAGGGAAGAGCCAATTTGAACTTGGTGAGAGTTACTTCAATGAGTTGACAAACAGAAGTTTGATTGAACCCATATATGCAACAGGTGACATGGTATATGGATGTTGTGTACATGATATGGTGTTTGATCTTATTTGCTCTTTGTCAAGTGAAGAAAACTTTGTTACTATATCAAATGGTATGAATTCCATATTTTCACAAACGAGTCCGAGGTATTCCCTTCAAATGTTACCCCCTTTGGATTTTCCAACTAGTATCCTGCAACCAGCAAGGTCTATTGTTGTATTTCCATCTTGTGGTTTACGAGATCATAGTCAAATACTGAACCTTCTGAGGTTCCAAGTTTTACGTGTATTGGAATTACAAGGTTGTGATCTTTCACACGGTTATAGCCTTAAGTACTTTGGAAATCTATTTCACCTAAGATACTTGGGACTACGATGCACACGCATTTCACAGCTTCCTGATGAAATAGGAAACCTGCAATTTCTACAAGTATTAGACATATGGGACAATAAAATTTCTAGCTTGCCATCAACTGTTGTTCAGCTTAAACAATTGATGTGCCTGTACACAGACGTGTCTACAAGAGTACCGAAGAGGATTGGGTGCCTAACAAGCCTTCAAGAGCTTTCAACCTTACGCATTGACAACTATACTATGGATGTTATAGAAGAGCTGGGCCAGCTAATAGAACTGAGGGTGCTCAATATTATTCTATTTAACGGATGGAACAACAAGCTGGTGGAGTGTCTATGCAAATTACAAAAGATACAGGATCTTAGTATCTCGGACAGTGCTGATCAAAGGGACGACAACAGCAGATTGGATGCCTGGGTTGCCCCTCGACATCTCCGTAGTTTGAATACAAGACGAGGCTGCTGGTTCTCAATGCTGTCATCATGGATGAATCCATTCTTTCTTCCAGACCTTTCCTCCCTGTCCATTGCTGTGAGGGAGCTACATCAGGCTGATCTCGAAATTCTTGGGGAGTTGCCAAGTCTACGCTGTCTAGACTTGACTGTGGACCATGAGTGCTTCGGAAGCACTGAGAAATTTGTCATTGGTTCTTCTTTGTTCCCATGCCTAGTGCAGTGCCGATTCATTGGAATTTTGGTACCTGTGATGTTTCAGCAAGGAGCTATGCCAAGACTCACGAGCATTGAGATGGAGTTCGAGGTGCAAAATATAAGAGGAAGCATTGATGGCATAGGACTTGGGAACCTTCCGGCGATCCAGGATGTTACTGTTTTGTTCAAGTGCAAAGGGGCCAGTGAGGGGATTTATTGGAAGCTGAGTCTGCAGTGAGGGATGTGGTAGAACTCCATCCGTGTCGGCCCACCCTTCGGATTATTACTGATGAAAGAGATGTCATCATTGTTCATGAAAGAGGCATCATTTCTAGCTTGCCATCAACTTCATCCCAGTCGAGCCATGTGAAAGAGGCACATAAGAAGCGTGACGAGTACAAGATTGATGCTTTTGTGGCCAAGCCTGTAACAACTACTGTTTTTCAATACATGAAGGCAGCAGATCTCGTTGGCATGGAGGAGGCTGTAAATGAGTTAATGAAGATTCTAACAGAAGGAAATGAAATGTCGACGTCACAAGGCAAGATAGTTTCTATAGTTGGACTTGAAGGTCTTGGAAAGACAACCCTTGCCCATGCGATGTATGGAAAGCTTAGAGCTCAGTTTGATTGTTGGGCTTTTGTTTCAGTGTCTCAAAATCCTGACATGATGAAATTATTCAAGTGCATGCTCCATCAACTTGGCAAGAAAAACAGTGCAAATATCCATGCAGAAATATTGGATGAGAGGCTACTCATCTATGAGCTCACTGAATTTCTTCAGAATAGGAGGTACGTGTGTGTAGCAGCTCAATTTATGCTTATGTAAGTTATTTTCCATCGTTTTGGCACCTACCACTTCACCATATTAGTTCATATATAACCTACATGCTGATAGACCAAGGAATTTGTTATCTATTTCATGCGAGTCTTCGAACACAAAACACTAAGTATAATTTGGACCTCATGTGATATAATTAGCAATTTTAGTGTGCCAAAAATACATTTTGACAGTATGGGGATTGAGATGATAATGTGGGTCAAGATTGAGAACCACTCATGAAATTCAATCTTCATAAAATATTCACCCACATCAGCCTGGTTTATCAGCCATGGTGCAGTGTTTTTTCTCACAACAAATAAGCATCAACTGGCTTATTGGCTGCAGAAACCATCAGCCGAACAACACCTGCATGCGTAGAATGGGCAACTGCACAGGTCCTCATCCGGTTGTTAGCCAGTGCAGTTACTTAGCATAGTGTATACCGTGGGGAACTCCCCCACAGGTTTTGCGTCAAAATTACTTAGCATAGTGAATCACATGCTTAGATATTAGTTTTACATCTATAAAGGTATATATTAAAGATAATTTTATAGCGTGCAGCTCAGTTTTTAATTTTTCTGTTACTAGTTCTCATATCTATTTTATTTGGATTCAATGTTGCCATAACCAATGGTTCGATTGTAGTTAGGAATTAGTTTTCTACCAAATTGAGGTCTAGGCGTTCTTATATCTTTTTCATTAATTTGTCCAACATACCTTTTTATATATGAAGACTAACTACACACAACATTGCTACATTTTCTAATACTTAAGTATCAACTATATTATTTTCTTGGGGAGTTTTGCCATTTCTTGTCAAGTGGAGATAACACAAATACTGTGAAGTGTACAGATTAATCAGACACTGAATGCATTAAATAATCATGGATTTTTTAGAAGATTTTGTTTACCACTAGCTTAATTGCTAACAAAGGGATTTTTGAATTATTGCATATGCAGATACTTCATTGTTATCGATGACATACAGGACATCCTGGTCTGGAAAATGATTGAGTGTGCTTTGCCTGCTGGTAATAGTGGATGCATAATTATTACAACACGTATTTCAGATGTTGCTAAACAAGTCGGTGGTGCTTACAGGATGAGACATCTTTGTCTTGAGGACTCTAGAATATTGTTACATAGAAGAATATTTGGAACTGAAGATAAATGCAAATATGTTGATGATGAGTTGATTGAAATATCTGAGAAGATACTAGAGAGATGTGCTGGAATACCCTTGGCTATCATTATGATATCTGAATTGTTGGCTAGTAAAGGAGGAAATAAAATAGAGTGGGATAAGGTCTACAGGTCTATGAAGTATAGTGGTCCAGATGATAAGAACATGAAGACAATTGTGTCGCTATGCTATGAAGATCTCCCATCACATCTAAAGCCTTGCTTATTGTATTTAAGCGTGTTTCCAGAAGGTTATGATATTGATAAAGATCGTTTGATACGGTTATGGATAAGTGAAGATCTTATCCAATCAGGGAAACAAGATGAGAGCCCATTTGAGCTCGGAGAGAGTTATTTTCAGGAGCTCATAAATAGATGCATGATCCAACCTGTGTATAAAGGTGGTACTATGACATGATAGAGTGCTGTCATGTGCATGATATGGTACTTGATCTTATCTCTGAAGTGACAGGCAAGGAAAAGTTTGTTTCTGTATGGAATCATATGAATCACACGTTTCATTCACAGGAAGTTAAGTGGTTATCCCTTCAAAACAGTATGTTAAATCATGTTGCCGATTGGGCTACCATGAACATGCAAGGAGTGAGGTCAGTTTTTGTATTTCCATCTGCTGTTAAACTTTTGCCAGACCTTGCAAGCTTCAGAGATCTGCTTGTGCTGGATTTACAAAGCTGTTGTCTATCACAAGGCTGCAGTCTGAAGCATCTTGGGAATTTAGTTCAGTTAAGATACCTGGGACTGAGAGATACAGGTATTAGTCACCTCTCTGAAGAAGTGGGGAAGCTCCAATCTTTACAAACGTTGGATGTAGGAAGAAATGAAATTTCTAGCTTGCCAGCAACTGTTGTTGAGCTAAAGCATTTAGTGTGCCTCTGCATGGACAGCTGGACAAGAGCACCAACTGGGATTGGGAGCTTCACATCGCTTGAAGAGCTGACAACGCTATGCATCCAGGACTCCACAGATATTATAGAGGAGCTGGGCAATCTGACAGAGCTGAGGGTGCTGGGTATTGACTGCTGCACTGAATGGAATGTCGACAAGGTGGAGAAAGTACTAGTAGAGTGCCTCCACAAGCTACAAAAAATCAAGACATTATCTATCTCAGTTGTTGGTGAATGCAACTTGGATGCCTGGGTCGCCCCTCGACATCTTCGTAGATTGGAACTAACCGGATGCTGGCCATCCACAGTGCCGCCAGCTTTGCTAAACAATCCATCACTTCTTCTGGAGCTCACTTTCCTGTCCATCGAAGTGAGGAAGCTTCGGCAGGAGGATCTTGAAAGGCTTGGGAGGTTGCCGGCTCTCAGCTATCTTGACATAGAGGTGAGCAATCAGAAGCTTGGAACTGTTCAGACATTCATCATTGGTGCCTATTCCTTCCCGTGCCTTGTACACTGCACGCTACGGGGATACATAGGACCTGTGGCGTTTCAGAAGGGAGCTATGCCAGAGGTGGCAAGACTTCACCTGGCATTCCCCGTGCGTGAGATCAGAGAAGCTGTAGGCACCAATGGTGGTGGTATTGATGACTTGGGTTTTGGGAACCTGCCACGGCTCCAAGATGCATCCTTCTTGCTCCGCCGGGGAAGTGCCAGCAAGGGCGAGGTGGAGGAAGCGGAGGTTGCGTTGAGGCAGGCAATTGAAAGACATCCCAACCATCCCGCACTTGAGATACTCTGATGAAGATGAAGGTGAGCTATCTGCATTGACTCCTTCCTGTATATGCAGGCTTGCTGCTCACACTGAAAAGCATCCTAGCCAGCCACTATATTTGTTACTTTTTTTCAGTAATACTAATTGCCAACATCTGTTGCAGGAGTAACTGGGATCCTGCCGGTTAAACTTTGATGCAAGTTCTATGTACCTTTTTAAAATTAATGAAAATTGGACGCCGTTGTCACCAAAAAAAAAAAAAAAAAAAAAAAAAAAAAAAAAAAAAAAAAAAAAAACGGGATCCTGCCGTTGGGCAGTGACAGCACTAATCCATGGATGACCCTGCAGCATGGCCATATGATCGTTATCATTACTGGAAAGATCTCAATCGGAAGAACAAAACGCAAGGGAGTTGACGTGACAAGCTGCTAATTCTTGTACAAATCTTTATGGTCCATTGGTTCTCAATGCAGACTTGCAGTAACATGTGAAGATATTATGTTATTCGTTTGGAGATACTAGCATATGCCCGATGCGTTGCTACGGATCACAAAATTTTATTATATAATATGCAATATTTAAGCAACCCATATTTACCAATGCCAATTAAAATCTACGTGATGCCTTATGTCATCATAGAGTGTTTCGTACCAAAAGGTTCATATATCAGCGTGATTTTTATTCATAGTGATGCTTAATCATGATTTTGGACAAATTATAATGTGGTCAATACTTATAACTCTCTTACTTGGCATCACCTTGTTAGATTTTTGTAGAAGAGCCAACTTAGATCTATTTTCATGCATCAACAAAAAAAAAAAAAAAATTAGTGCTTTATAATGCTAATTGCATTTTCATGCTACAATCAAACTACTCTAGATACATTTAAGTTGCTGGTTCTTTCTTATTGTCTGAATATACAATAGTCATATTGGCAACTAACTCGAGTTCCACATGCCACATTAGTGCTGACATTTCTCCTGTTCTCTCATGGTATGCTTTTGGAAGGTTCATCATTACCCTATTAGTAAGAATCAATGTCAAAGGTTTCAAAAAAATAAAACAGTGCCAACTGCCGAGAATTAGCTAGGGAGACATAAATCAATCTTAGTTCAAGAGACAATAGAAGTTTTCCTGCACGAACTCACACATTCAAAGGTCCTGCGAACACCCCCAGTGAAAAATGCCAAAGTGCATTACCTTATTAGAGTTACCCTATTGTGGGTCTTCCTTGTCAAGCATGATAACTCCACATGTGAGGTCATCACCACGCTAATCCGCAAGTGCGACTACCCACAGCCAAAGGAAGCTGCGCGGGGCGGGGCGAGCTTAGTGGCAACAGTGTAGCCCGAGGAGGCAAGGGAGCCCTGCTAGGTCGGGGAGTCGGCACGGTGGCAACAACGTGGCCCGAGGAGACAAGGACGGGGATAAGGCAGCCCGCTAGGTCGGGCGTCGGCATGGTGGCTACCGCCGGTAAAGCGAGACAGCAGACGGGTCTGGGCGACGGAGCAGGAGCAGAGGGAGCAAAGTTTTTTTTCTTGCAATCAGACACGGGGTGGCTAGCCCGAGCTAGAGTCGCGCAATAGGGAACAAATGAATAGTCCATGTATAGTTGAGCCGTGACTTTTAGAAAAATTGTTATGAGCTTTAAAGTGTAAAAGCATCTATGGGAAAAGTTGAAGGTCGTTTGCTTTGAACCGTGTAAAAGCATCTATGGGAAAAGTTGAAGGTCATTTGGTTGGAGCAATGTGAAACTGTAGATAATAAAAGATGTAATGCCCCTAAGGCCTTGGACTATTTAAATGAAAAAAATTTGAGGGAAATATTTATGCAGATTACTCATAAGAAACTAATCTATTCATTAATTTGCATGTAAATGACTATTTTTAAAAGGAAAAAGTAATAAAAGCGTATAAGTGTTTTTTTACAACAGTGTATTTCTTCTTTTAAGTGAACGGTAAGTGTTCTGTCCGCTGGCCTAAAGGGAAAAAAATCAGGAGAGAGAGAGGTCGGGTCACAGATGAGAATATGGTTCGTCTACTCAGCTCGTGTCCGCCATGGCTGGTTGCCGAAGCTTGCGGGGAGCTCGGCACTGCCGGGGTAAAAGGAGTAAAGGCTTGGGGAAGATGGAGGATGGCTTCGAGGTGCTCCCAGTCGACCCTATCGAGCTGCGGGGGCAGAGGAAGGAGATCAGCGAGCACGGAGCAGACAACACATCTTCTTCCTCCTCTCGCCACTACGGGGATGGAAGCTAATGTCGGGATGGAGCAGGGACTGCGCGCCTGTGCGGCCGCAGAGGAGAGGGTAGGAGACCAATGCACCGCCGCCGCGGCCTAGACATGAGCCCTCCGCCGTCGTGGCCTGGAGATGTGCCGAAGCCGCGCCCTCTGCAGGCCATCGGGGCCACTCCCGCGCGGGCGGGCGGCGCTCGTGCCCGCATTTGGCTGGAGCCGCCGCCGCCGGAGAGAGCACGCGTGGCGCCATGAAGGAGGAGAGCTCCGGCCCACCGCCGGCCATGGAGATGCGCCGCTGCGGCCTTGTTTGCTTGCTCACGGGGCCTTATTACTGTAGGAGACCATGGAGTGCAGTCAGCATTTTTTTTAATCCATGCATCGTGCGGAGGGGGCATCCCGCAGGCGGCTTCACCGTGCGGCAGTGAACGGGTCCACTTTACCCTTTTTAGGTGTAGAGATGTCAGTGCTTGTATAGTAGGGTGTGTTCCTATTGAGGACAGTAGTTTGATTACATCATGTAATCATGTTGAAGAAGCAACAAAATCGCTTCATCAGCTTCTGTACTGTATTTGTTGCCTGTAGGCTCTGGCTTCTGTACCATATTTGTTGCCTGTAAGCTTCATCAGCTTCTTGTACTAGTCTAGCCTTTGTTCACAGACACCAATCTTCAGTAAGGACCTCATTGCTGTAGTGCAGTTGGGGATCTGTAACTTTGAATCGGAAGGGATTTGCCTTTGGGTAATGCAGCACCTTTTTTTCCCGCCTACGGGATGCATGTTAATGTTCATTTGTACTAAGTTTTTAATGTTTGTTCATACTAGCTAACTGCCCGTGCGTTGCTACGGGTACGCAACGTATAGGGAAAATCGATGTATGGGTCGGATTGCGCGATAGATAGAGGGTGTGGATGCCGATTCATAATTTCGTATATTGGTGTAAGCAGAGAAACCGTAGTATTTGTTTTTTTCCTTTAAACAACAACAACCAACGCGGCTCACTTGTTAACAATTTTTTTTATACGTAAAGCTAAATATTAACCACATGAGAAAAATAGTGGATTCTCCATTGCGATGGACTCGCTGGTTAGTGTATGTTTCTGCATCTCCCTGAAGCGGATTTTAGCCACTTTCATTGCGCTCTATTGCTTGCGTTTTTGTTCCCGTTGCTCAGGTGTCCTGTTTGCATGGCTCTTCCTTAACGACGCACGATGAGCCATGATTTGCTCCTGGGTGCGTTGTGATTGTATATGATGATTCATAACTATGCTGCGAGCGATAATCACCTCACCACCTACATAGTCATGTTTGAGTTAAAATAGTAGCAAAACAACCAGAACACATCAGATATCCGTCAACAATCATCTAATGACTTAACCGTAACTAAATATCTCAATCATCTAATGGTTGACTCAAGAATTTGTTATTTGCCTGACATGTTAATCTTTTTAAGGTCCAAATATCAATTGCTAATTACACTGCACCTTAACTGGTATATGCCCAGGAGAGCAGTGAGCCAATTCTGTAAAAAAAAAGGTTCAGTACAAAAAAGCAGGTAGGTTGACTGAACATATGGTAAGCAAAAGTCTTTTTCTATGGCTATCTCTACAAAGTTGCTTAACAAGTATGTCATTGTGTTCCTTTAGGTTTGTGCCTGTACATTTCCTCCAGAGCTGGATATCTTGAGCTTGCAAATATAGTAAGCAACAGGAAGCTATTTAAGTTAATTAAGCTAGCAAATAGTTTAAGTAGTGCTCAAGATTACTAAACTTGTAGTTTAGTCAGTAACTGGGATATCTATTTTGTTTATGAAATGTTTGATAAGGTACATGAACCGAGATTTCTATCCTTGCAAATATTACAAGTAAATCAAAGTTCAGTAAACTACAGTAAAATAAACAAGGGGATGCTAATGTGAAACAAGAGCATATTGTGTAGGGTATTAGCAATTCATGAATGAAAATCATACTAAAACTACCACCAAACTTGATCAAACAAGGCATTATTCCCTTTACCACCAAAAGCTTGAGTTCAGAACTACGAAACAATGCACAATGAAATTACCTAGTCACCATGACGCCGGTCACCTAATGCCAATGTTGTACAAGTGGTGGGGCATGAAACACAGAAGGGGGAACCTGCACAGAAGAATGCATATCCCTAACTTTATAATGAATTCATAGATAAACACACAAGAATTCTCAGATAATGGCACAGAGGATCACAAGTTCTTTTTGAAATCTCAGATCCCTGAATTTCTGAATATGGTCTATAGGTCTGTAACTTCAGAAAATGGTTGCACAAAACTACAGAGTGCCCAAAATGTAGGCAGAAAGTGCTTCCAAGCCAACTTGTATAAAATCACAACTTTTACTTGAAAACATACTAACTGCCAGCTGAAGAAACAGACTATCACCAATACGATCCTACATAGGTTCCCTTAATCAGGTGTTGTCGATTGATTGTCCTCACATGATTTAAAACAGTTAGTATATAGCATCAAACTGAGGCATCTAGTAACTGGAAGAAAACTTTTATTCTCCTAGAGATTATCCTTGTGGTTTATTTTCAAAGCCCATGATACAGATTGTTATTTCATCATCAGGCACAAAGCAACACCTGAAACACTTTCGAAGCTATCAACCAAAACATATACAGATTCAACGGGTGCATGAAGTGTATAAGGAAAAATGACGCAGATCAGCTAAGGAGAAGAACGTAAACACGAATATGTCTCATCAACAGGAATCAGTGACAGAGAATCATTATAACTTTATAATGGTATTCTCAGATAATCAGGCACATTTGAGTATGTTCAAAGTTGTTATTAGATAGGTAAAGTTCTTGTGTGCCCGGGCCACCTCCGCCTTTGGTGGCAGCAAGATTTGCCATCCCAGTGCCTAGCCTGGAACTACAGCTATATACAAAACATATATTCATAAGTGACAACTATCACCCTGCCTGTTCTAATCTCGAAATGATGCCTGTTCTTCAGTAGATTAGAATTTCATGGGATGAAATAATGTAATTCCAGAAATGAACCCATTAAAACTGGCGGTCACTACAAGAGTAATCTTAGTCCATCGGAAAGCCTTTTAATTTGACCAATTGCTAGACATTATTCAATAAATTACACGTTCTCGGAAGCATACAAGATTGCAAAATAATACATTGTGAAACCAACCTACTTATTAGCAGACAGCAAGGTGTCGTCCAAAAGAGTTGTGGCTTGCAGTATCCTCCTGCTGCTAGCTATTCCAGTTCGAGCTGATAGATTAAACAAATGCATTCCTTGACATTCAAATAAGGAAACTTAAGGTAAAAGGAACGAATAATTGACTGATTTGATTTGAGAAAAAATTCAGACAAGATATATATAATGTCTACAGGCTGCAGTTCGCATGGAAATTCTAACCTGCTCGCATTCTTTTCTTACACTCCAGTATTTATTTGACATGTATGCTATCTTATTTTTCTACCTTCAAATTTCACCGGAGGAGAGGAACTTGATCTCAACTTTGCAGGGGAGAAAAGAGGTATCTCTGAATGCTCAAGCACACCGCAGATGTGCCCCTCCATTTCTAGGACGTAGCTGCGACGGCCAAAGTAGCATAGCAGCAGTTGCCACACACACGCACACACACCAGAGGCAGAGAGCAGTTGAGGTCGTCGTCTCGCCGGTGGTGGATTCTCTCCGCCGCGTAGTGAAATTGATCTGTGGCGTGGGGCGTACCTTGGCGCTGATCTAATTATTGGTGTCGGGTCTGCAGCGAGGCGTCCAAGCGGCTCCAGATCCAAGTGCCTCCGCGTCCCCGGGCGTCCCCATCTCCGTCGTCCATATCTCCTGCTGACTTCTTCCACCTTGAATTCAAGCTGAGGTAAGGGCAGGACGGCGGCGGTCCAATGCCCTCGCAGATGGGGCTGGGGTCAAGGATGGGGCAGGCAACATTTGGACGCCCACGCAGATAGGGCTGGGGTCGAGGCTGTGGCGGGCAGCGGCCGGACGACCTCCGCAGACGTGGCCGGCGACAAGGACGGGGCAAGCGTCGGTGACCGGACGCCGCCTACGCAGACGTGGCCGGGGCCGAGGACTTCGCCGCTGCTCCACGCAGACGCCGGCCAGCGCGTCATCTTTTGACCGGGCGAGATGGGCATGGGAGGAGGCGGACGCCATGGCGGCGGCGGTGCGGCGGCGTGGAGTCCGTGGGGACTGAGGAGCGGAGGACAGGGCGAAGCGAAGTGGGCAACGTGCGCCTGGGCGGCTGGCCCACATGTCGGCGCAAAGGAGTTTACCGTGCTGCGCAGCGGCTTCACCACGGGCGCGGTAGACGGGTCCATTCCACGTTTTTTATAGTACAGATACAGATGAAGCTTCTTCAGAGAGTAGAAATTTTGGAGGTAGCTACTTTTCTTGGTGACAATGAATGACACAGGATGTGTTAGGAAAAAAAAAAGGTTATATAAAAATAAAAATAAAAATAAAAACTTGGTGACAATGAATGACATACACAAGATGTGTTGGGCAAAAAAAAAAGATTATATATAAAAAAAACACGACGCCTGAGAGATTCGAACTCTCGCGGGGAAACCCCATGTACTTAGCAGGCACACGCCTTAACCACTCGGCCAAAGCGTCGTTTGATATCTTCTTTATATTGTAAACTTAAATAAATATACAGTGCCGATGGAGAATTGAAATGGCAAAAGCCTTTCAACAATATTTGGACATGCATGTGTGGTCGTCTGTATGTTGTAAGGCCATTTCCAGTGCTACATTTCATACGCCTATGCATTTAGTTAGTGCACACAGTGCATGTAATGAAATGCTTCCGGTGGCGAGTTTCAAACATTCTCAATGGAGTCTCACTCTGTTTCTAGTACATTGGTAACCTTGCATGCTGAGTTTCATCTCGATGAAGCTCATCTCTTATCCTCTCTCTCTCTCTCTCTCTCTCTCTCTCTCTGTGTGTGTGTGTGTGTGTGTGTGTGTGTGTGTGTGTGTGTGTCTAATTCATGTCACACATCATTAATTTTGTTGGTGTGTCATCTTATGAATAAATGTGTCCTCTACTTGTAATTTTACTAAAGATAGAGTGGCTCATAAAATTTACTCAAAATAAGACCATTTTTAAAGCTAAAATTACATGTATCCATAACTACAACAAACCCATAGCATCCTAATACAAACGCTGCCTCTGACATGAACACACAACAGGACAGATGATCTTTGATCCCTTGATAAATTATGGTCGTAGATGCTCTCCTCCTCTAGAAGAAATGTCCTCGAAAGACCCCTAGTTTTTTCAAGTTGGCATGCGTACACCCAGCTCCTCGTCTCCCTCTTTCATTTCGCCCTTTTTCCTTTACAAATTCGAACCACAACACTAATGTACACGCGGCGCAACCATACCCATGCGTCATCTGTGATCAACGGCCAGGATCTCGTGCATGTCCATCCACTCTACCTGCGCGTGACGTGGCACTCCGATGCAGCGACGACGTGCATGCGCCCGTGATCACGACGCGCCGCCGCTGGCGATCTCCTCGACCATCCACGCGGCCTCGGCGACGCTAGGCCGGCACTCGGACTCAGGGTTGGCGCAGTGCACGCCGACCCGGAGCAGCCTGACGGCGGCGTCTCCTCCGGCCGCCGCGATCGCGGGGTCGATGAGCTCCGCCTCGCCGCCCTCGGCCACGGCGGCCGCAGCCCAGTGCACGACGTCGGTGCCGCCGCGCGCGCTGAGGAGGTACTGCGACGGGAACCGCCCCGTGACGAGCTCCAGGAGCACTACGCCGAGGCAGTAGACGTCGGACCGGGGCGAGACCTGCCCGCGCGTGGCGCCCTCGGGCGACCGGAACGCGAACATGGCCTGCGGCGCCGCCGCCGCGTTCACCAGCGGGAAGAAGCCGTAGTCCACCAGCCGGGGCTCCATCCCGGCGTCCAGCAGGATGTTCCCCGACTTGAGGATCCCGTGCGGCGGCGGCGGCGGCGGCGCGTCGAAGTCCGCCCCGTCCATGCTCACCAGCCGCCCCGCCGGCAGCCCCAGCCTCTCGTGCAGGAACGCCAGCCCTCGTACCACGCCGACGGCGACTCTCAGCCGCCCCTCCCAGTCCAAGATCACCCTGTTCGGACTCTGGTCACCTGTCAGATAGTTATCAAAGTTGATTCATTAGCTACTAATCACGATTGATTGATTAATTACGATTTACGATGCATGCATGCATGGTTAATATGATTACCATGGAGGATGTAGAGGAGGCTGCCACGAGGCATATACTCGGAGACGATGAGCTTCTCCTCCTTGCGGTAATGGTAGCCGACGGGGGGGAGCACGTTGGGGTGGCGGAGCCCGCCGAGCATCTGCACGTGCTGCTCGAACTCCTCGCGCCCGACGCGGTTCATGTCGCGGAGGCGCTTGACGGCCACCGTCACGCCGTTGCGCATGGCGGCCTTGTACGCCGACCCGAGGGTGCCGTTGCCGAGCACCTCGGCGGAGGCCTTCATCAGGTCCGGGAGGCCGAACGCCGGGATCTCCTCGTTCAGGAGCACGAACTCGCCCATCCGCCTGCTGCCGTGGCTGGACCCGCCGGCCACGTCCACGGCCACTGACTCCCCGGCGCGCGGCGCCGCCGTCGTCGACCCCGCCGACGACGCAGACTTGCTGGAGCCGGCAGCAGCGCCGGTGGCCGCGGCGCCGGCGAAGTAGTCCCACGCCGGGGAGGCGCTGTTGCGCTCGTCCTGCCGCAGCATGAGCACCATGGCGCCGGTGACGAGGAGAATGACGAGCAGGATGATGCCGACGACGACGAACACGCTGGTCTCCTCCTCCATGGCCATGTAGTCGGCCGCCGTGGGCGGCGGGATGACCGGCGGGAGCGCCGGCCCGGCCTCCACGCACACGGCGGCGTCGCTCTCCGGGGACCCGCACAGCTCGGGGTTCCCGGCGAACGACGACGCGTCGTAGCGCACGGCGACCTCCTGCGGGATGGTGCCGCTGAGGCGGTTGTGGGACACGTTGAACCGCTTGAGCGACTCCGGCAGCCGCGGCGGGACCGGCCCGTCGATGAGGTTGTGGTCGAGGTGGAGCTCGATGAGCCGCGGCGCGGCCGCGATCGCGTCGGCGGGGAGCGGGCCGGTGATCCTGTTGTTGTCCAGGTAGAGCTTCTTGAGCCACCGCATGTTGGCGAACACGGCGGCCGGGATGGGGCCGGAGAAGTTGTTGGAGGAGAGGTAGAGCGCGCGGAGGCGGCCCACGGTGCCCAGGCTCGCCGGCAGCGGGCCGGACAGCGCGTTGTGCTTGAGGTTCACGGAGTGGAGCCGCGGCAGCGCGGCCAGCGCGCCGAAGTCGAACGCGCCGCCGGTGAGGTTCATGCGGGTGAGCCGGATGCCCACGAGGCTGCCCTTGTAGCACTGCACGCCGGGCCAGGGGCTCGCGGCGTCGCAGGGCGGGAACGGCGACGTCTCCGACCAGGCGTCGAGCCGGCCCATCGGGTCTGTGAACGACTTCTTGAGAGTTACCAGCGCCGCCGTCTCCACCGCGCCGTCTGATGCTGCCTCCGGCGCGTTGCCGCCATTGTCGTCGTCGTCAGCGGCGGGGGCGGCAAGAATGAGGAGGGGGAGGAGGAGGAGAGGTGGGAGCCGGAAGGCGAGGAGGGTGACCATGACCGGGGCGTGGTACGGTGGTGGTCAGAGCCTGTCCTCTAGCTTTCTTCCAGCTCGATCTCTTCTCCGACGACGACGGATGATCCCTGCCCTGCCCTGCCTGCCGTTCGTGGCGCTGGTTCTTGTCTGTCAACGCCTCTTCTGCTGCCTTCTCGGACCCAAAAATAGGGTGCCGCGGCTGAGGCGGCAAGCGACCAACGGAGAAGACGATGCAAAAGGCAGAGGTGTTCCAGCTTCTTGAGAAAACAGAGGTGGTGTGCAACGCAATGGGGTCGCCAAAGCAGGGTAACAACAGCAGAGGATGGCCTAAACGGCTAAACCTTTGGTTTTCTCCCTGGAAGGTAAAAATGATTCCTGGTTTTTGTAGACTGGACTAAATATAGTCAGGGGTGCAAAATAAGCAAGGATTAAATTAGTAAGACTGAAACAGCTTCGTGTTCATTGCTGCATTGCATGAGTACAACATGCTGCAAATCAAAATGCAGATTTAACAGTTCACCTGAGGAAACAAAATTAGGCACAGATAATGTTTTTAGGGATGTTCAATTTTATTTATCATTAGGCAATATATGTTCTTTTTCATAACCACAACCAATTAGCATATTAAGAAAAAAAATATATTCTTAGGAGAACCATATAAGTATGCCTGCAGGAATATTATTTCGCTCTTAGAAATGAATCTTTTTCTCAAGAATTACTTGTATATCTGCCGACAATAAAACAAACACTACAAACACTGCTTGCTACCGATCTATGTACAAGAAAAGGGTAAACCACTCCTTACACTATCACCAACCCTCCAAACTAGCAAAAAACATCAGAGCTACATTTTTCATATGTACACACATCATCCATCAGCGCTCAGCCTGGGCTACCTTTGAGTCCTAGACAATCTACTGAACATACTCCTGCCTTGAAAGTTTGAACAGCTCTGCAATGAGCTCCAGGTTAAGCATCTTCGTCTCTGGTATTCGATAGTAGAACAGAAGAAGTGGGGCGCAGCACACAAGTGCATAGATCCCGCATGCTCCGCCAAGCCCGATGGTGCTCATCATCACCGGGAAGCAGTACGCTGAAAGCAGGCCACCGAACCAGAAGGCAAGCGAACATAAACTTGTACAGGTCGCACGGGCCTTGGTTGGGAATATCTCAGAGCAGAGAATGTTGGGTACTGGTCCCAAACCAACGACATACGAGCAGAAGCAAATGGTTAATGCGAAGTGGAAGAGGATGGCACGATCGAATAATCCCATATTCACCAGGGTGGACATAGACATTACGCTCAATGATAATATCAGGATAGGAGTAGTGGCCAGCACAAGAACCCTACAAAAAATGTTGAGTTGTATTATTAAGTAGTTTCCATAAGGAACAGGAACAAACAAGTAAAAAGGAATTAACTAAAATGAGAGCAGATGGGCCTATAATTAGCTTAAATGGGCTCATAATTGCATGGAACGGCTCAACTATCCTTTTATTTTCTTATATTACTGATGAATATATAGTATATGTAACCTTTAAGCCCGTTTAATCAACAAGTAAACCACTGCAATACATACAAGACTCCATGCTTAGTACCAGATCATCGACCCATATGCTTCAGGTTCGTGTACCAAATATTTGATTCTCGTACCACAGGGGTCTACCCCCTTTGTACCACATTTTTTTCAAGTGTCGACCCACATACCATGACCCCGTCCCTCGACCCGGTCGACCCAAAATTCTTGTGACTATGAGCAGGCAAAGCAAAATGTTGGTAGATAATGTTGGCAATGGATTTTTTAGGATACCTAATACAAATGAACCTAGGAAGCAGAGTGCGGAATCACAATTATACAATGTCCGAGGAGTATTGGATTTCAGAAACGGTATATTCAATGCTGCTGGTAGACCAAATGATGTACTTATGAATAGACCTTTTACTCTTGGTTATGTGGATGCATTTCTACTAATTTTAAATCAGCCATATTTTGAAATTGTAATGTTGATGGTGTCTCAGAGTTTACCTTCTTCCACAGACATCCATCAGCAGCATTGCGGCGGTAATACAAGGGAGTATCAGCAAAGCATGAAGGGTACTTATGAGAATTGATGTTGAATGTGGAGAAAGTCCAATGTCTGAAAACAAGCTAACTCCAACCTGTTCAAGTATTTCAGGAGCACAGCGAAGAAGACCATTGATTCCTGCAGACTGTATTTTGAGAAGAGCAAACAAGAACCAAGCAAAAAAAAAAAAACGTGTCAGAAGGATTGTAAACTGAACTCCATGCTGAATTGAATATAAAATCTACAATAACACAGAATCGTACCTGCTGAAGGGCTTGAATCAACATGCCATAACACAAGGCATGCCTAATTCCTGGTTGAAGAAGCACCCGCCATTTGAACTTCATATCAGCTGTTTCAGATAGCCGGACTATTTGACGTCTGAATGGATGTCGCCCTGTGCTTTCCATATCACGAGGTGCAGCCTGGTGAGGCAGTGTGAATCCATGGATTTCTTCTTCCTCCTCAATGTCTAAATCTTGTACAGACGCCATAAACTCTTGCGCAAGTACTGATGTTCCATGCCTTCTTAAATATGAAGAGCTCCCTTCAGAAGTTAATGAGGTATTTGTATCATTTACTTCAACACTTGTTGCCTGAGAAAGCAGAGAAGCCCGCAAACCATCTCCATTGTTAACTTCTCCAACAGAATAAGCCTCCCTAGTCTGTTGATCACTGTTACCCTCCCTGTGCTCATTCATATGTTCATGTTCTGGAAAAGAAAAACTGTTGAAGACTGGGAAGAAACTATTCCGTCTGCTTCCTCCTTCTGACATATTCTCATGAATGCTTCCGAGAAGATCAACTAGTGGATCCGAAAGCTGCCAATAAAACGTAGAGCTACGGGGCCAAGTGTGGCTAGCACTGGTTCCAGAGAAACTTTGAGCTCGAGCAGTGCCAACAGCAGAGTCCGATATGATGTCCACACCATCCACAATAACAGCTATCTCTCCTGCAGGTCTATGTGATGTCATGATGCATTTATGCTTCTTATTTTCGACAAAAACAGAAATGAACAAGTGATTGGCTCAATTCACCAAAACAAGACAGTCTGTTCATGCATCATGTGTAATTAAACAACCATCAACCCCCAATTATATTGATATATTTTTGTCAGTACTTTATCAACATTGTATCACAGCCTTCAACTGTAAAACAAAACCCTTATCTAATTGTTCAATCCCTACGTTAAGTATGTAATGTCAAATGCTCCTTACGTTTACAATTTTACAGCATAGAGGTTCTAGGACATGCATAAGAGGACTGAATTAGTTTCCATTCAGTTCTTTGATATGAAGTCATGTATTACTAGGTTACTATGTTACTTACATAATTCTATTAGTATCTTCTATGTTAGGAGGCCTTTTGTAATGTAAGAGGTTCAGTTAGCCCCTTCAATGACAAGCTGAAATCAAAAGATCATGTCTCTTCATTTCTCATAATTCTGACTGCATGAATATAAGATACAAAGAGGTGGATGGAATAGCATCATCACCCATCAAATGCCACAAAAATCAGGTTCATGACCCCGTAATTCAACTAATAACAGTAATATTGCCAAAACTGCAAACTTAGTTTGTATGATCATTCTGTCAGACATTTGTTACAACTTTACATTTCTCAAATCCCCACATTAACTACATCTATTTACTCAGTTCCTTACTAATTAAGAGTTTAAGACCAAACCATATTCAGATGAAATAGTAGCTTGTGAATAAATCTGGAAGCACTGTCAAGTGTCAACAATCTCACCTGAAACATCATGTTTCTTCCCTCTAAGCCATTGCAGAGAAACTCTGGCCTCACTAATCTTTCCATCACTTGCAAGCCACCTAGGTGACTCGGCAAGTAGTAAACCAACAAAGCAAAGTAGACAATGGAAGGAGCAAAGATTGCACCAATCATGATTCTCCAGTTAGGTGAAGACGTTAGGGTTAACCAGAATATCAGGCAATATGAAAAGGTAGTTCCTATGAAGAACATGAATTGTGGCATAGTTCCAAGTAATCCCCTCATATTTGGAGGAGATGTTTCGGATATATAAATAGGGACACAGGTGAAAACCAACCCACTTCCTGATCCAACAATTAACCTAGCTAGAAGTACAATGTAGATGTTAGGAGACCACAGCATCAGGACACCTCCCAAAAATAGTACCAGCGATGAGTAAACCAGTATGGCTCGTCTTCCAAGCCAATCTAATAGTGCTCCAGAGAATATTGTTATCACAATAGCCCCAAATGCTGAGGCTGCAAAAGTTATGCCTTCAATAGAAGGTCCATTCAACAATTCAAATTCTTTTTTCATATGACGATTAGCTTCTGTCAAATAATAAAAATCAAGGTTAGTATGATTGTCAAATAGTTGAGATCTCTAATGGAGGTAATTAATGTATAATGACAATCAATAGAGCAAAGAAAAAATTACCAAATAATGCTGCAAAATCCCATCCAAGCATTGTATACCCAATAGAAACAACAACTGCCGAAAACACTGTTGACTTCATCTCATCAAGTACTATAGCCCTTCTGCAAACAGTTATAAAACCTTCAAAATTAAAAACCTGTGAGAAAACTTGCTTAAAAATAGAATTCAATCAAGTTAATTTTTTTATGGCAACCAATTGAACTTCTCATATCAGAGTTAGACAAACAGTTAAACACAAGCCAGTCTACAAACCCATCGGTCACTACACCAGTTATTTTACAACATATGAACCTCCCATTTGTTTTAAATTAGCTGGTTAATGCATTAGCTATGTCATAAAATTGTGCCATAATTGCTTCATTTGCTACGTTTTTTAAAAACAAACTTTAGATACTTCTCCATAGTGTTCAGTTTACGACTCGCAAATGGTTACAACATTTGATTCCATCTATAGTGAAAGCTATTTAATTGATACTGGAAACAGGGATGGAGCTACATGGAGCTACAGGTGGTTCCGGTGGACCATGTACCACCCTGCACTGCTGCTGCACACTGTCCTAAAAGCTCATAGGATTTAGGAATTCTAATTATGTTTCCTAATCCATGTGATGCTTCCGCTTCCACCTTGGCAGACAGGGCTGGTCCTAGATGCCAGTTGCCCACGCCCCTTCCTATTCGTTGCTCCGTGCGACCTATTAGCTCCTCTGTGCAACCATCTGTGCCCCTTTGTATCTGTCCACAGTCCACACCCGACTGGCAATGGCTGCACACGCTGGCAGCGGCAGCGGGCGGTGAAGCACACCTGAGAACTCAGTCCTCAGGTATGCCTCACAGCCAATCAACCTGCTTGCCTATTGCCTATGAATGAACCTTTAATTTGAAAAATGAAGACCTAAAATCTTCACTTGGCGCTATCCTATATAGGTGCAAGAGCACAACCAACCTCACATACTCCTCCTGCAAACCAGAAATACATTTTGCAAACTTCCTGGTGGACGGTTGAAACCTAAAGAAAATGGTGAGAATCTGCCAATGTGTGCCCAACTTGTGTCTGATCCATTCTAAGGCTAATTGTATCTAGTTGTGTATATGTTCACTGACTCTTGTGGCTGTTCTTTACCTATTATAGGTATGTAATCTTTCAATGGTACATTAATTGATCTAGACTCATCAATTTTGTGATGTTCGTATGTCCTCTACTCCTCTAACATAATCGTATTGTGTTTCATAGTTCATCTATTTGTGTACCAACATGTCATATTTATAGCGGCTAAATTTTATTTTAAACAAGGCAATGGACCACCGCAGCTACAAATCCAGGCTACGCTACTGACTGGAAAAAAAAAAACACTCTGAAAGGCACCATAAATGATTAAATGCACCACAAGAAGAATATTGGCACTGTTCAAATTATGTGGAAAAATATCATGCCTTGACAGTTCAGTTATCCAATGGTTATAATTTAGTTAGCATTAGGCCAGTAGACCACATTCAAGATGGAACCAGATACAAATGAATAAACAATAAAAGAGGTATATGACACAAATGTGTCCAGGGAGTATCTGAGTAAAGTTTTTCATTGTATTATAGAGTAATCAAACTCTGAATGACTAGGTCTCCATCAAATAATCCTCCTCTCACATTTGTCAATTGTAAAATCCTTATCCCACCTCAGCTTTCATTATCGTGTGGCCACAACCCAGCACAGCCATCTCCTCTAACTTGCCACCATTACGCCACTGTACAAGTGTACATCTCCTTCAGCTCCGGTGGCACCGCCTATCAAATCCCCAGCCTCCACCGCCACAGCACCACCTAACTTGGACATTCAATCTGCAGTGTATCATGCTCATCAATGCTTGCCAATATCATGCAGCATCATACCATTTCCCACAAACAGGATGGACACCTTTGCCCCTTCTCAATCTATAGTCAGGGCTCTGCCCTGGTGAACCGAAACAAAAACATAGAAGGTTCATATGCAAGTTCACATAACCCAAATACACACACAGACATGAATATACCCTGCATCATCATGGTGATCTCCAACTCTAAAAGCCCCCATCAATTCCAGGACACTACTGTCAAGTGCAATTGCAAACCTTCCATGTTTTCATTAGCTCTTTTGACTTAAGGGTACGTTGATTTTAAATAAGAGATGTATTAAATTGTCAGATATAGACAGCTCACATGCTTGTGTTTTCTCCAGTTATTGTTGCCTAAACAGATTATTTATACAGCTGTTAGCCAATTTCAAACCTAGAAATAAGGCCATCACAAGGATATAGGAGCATGACTGATCCATTACAGCACTTTGTTTTCTGTTTGTTTATCATTTTTGCAATGTTTAGTTCAGAAGAAAGTGCAAAGTCACAACAGCTAAAATGGTCGCAACAATTCATTAAAATGTCACTGACCCAACCAACCCTGCAGAGTTGAAGTAATATGGCATGAACAATAGGTGAAGTACCAATTTTTTGCATGTGAAATAGGAGACTGGTTAAAAATATCTGGAATGGGAACAGCTTTGTCTATTTGTGGAAGTACGCAACCTCTCAAAAGTCAAAACAAAATGAAAATAACACCCAGCGTATTAGTGGAAAGATATAGCCTTCCAATAATAGAGGTCCAATCAAAGACACACTACAATTAAGTAGCATTATTAATTATCACGAGCAACGATAAACCAACCAAATTCAATGTTGCCAGTTGTATTTGAAATATCAACCATCAGCATTGTCAACAAAGAAATGTCCTGAACTATCTCCTGTCTCTCTAAAACAATAGTTGCGCCTGATCTTTACGGAAACCAACTCAATAATAGGACCCCACATTCAAACAGAAATTACCAAAAGAAAAAGTAATATCAAATAGAACAAGTACTGTACAGAAACACTGAGAAACCCAATCCGAGCCATACAACTAATATCAGCTGCTCGGCCCATCTCGCATCATGTACAGCTTCGACCTGAGAAATCGTGAGTGGTTTCACCATTCTCTTCCATTCCATCAATGTCAGCAGAAGCTCATGGCGCAGCATACAGAAATCGACACAAAAGACAGGTAGACAAAGCGTGCACCATGCACTGTGCATTCCGTGTACATGGATACGTGCTGTAATAATTCCCAACCCCAATTTTCCATCCAGGAGCAAGAACGGCCAACTAGTTTTCCTACCAATATGGGGCAGGCAGCCCCCGGAAAAGGCAATCCATATCAGGATACGTGGGGCTTCTTCCATTTCGTTATCAGGATTTTGCCAATCCCATCCAGTATGAGTGTATGATGTACAGCCACATCTAACAAAAGTGAAATCTGGAATGTTTACAGTGAAGACAGTGGCCGCCGGCACAAACTAGCACTAGCATAGCAGGCATGGACGGACTAGACAGCACCCCCTCCCCTCCAACCCCCCACTAGCCCCCGAGACGAAGCACGGATTCCTCAACGCCTCAAGAGCCACGGGAGATCAAGCGGTTCCTCAATCAATCCCCCAATCCAAAATGACGCGCGCGAGACAGGAGAAAAGAACACGGAGAAACCATCACCTGCGAGCGTGCGTGCGAGTCGACCGGAGCGAACCAGCCGGTGCGGGGGGAGCGGAGCGAGGAGAAGCAGTGCGAGGCGGGGCGGGGCGCCGCCGGCGGTGGGGATAGTGATGACGGTGAATCGGTGATGATGATTAGATTAGCAGAGACGGGCGGAGAGAGGAGAAGAAGATGAGATTTGCTGGAGTGCGTCCCCGCCGTCCGATGGTGGATCTACAGCGCTGAGTTGACGTGGCAGCGCCCACCATCACTGCGGTAGCCGGCGGCGCCGGCGCTTACTGGAGAGGCAAATTGGCTATTTGGGCATAAGAGCACCTCCAGTGTTGCAGATAAAACGAACCGTGGGGAGAAAAATCGAACTTTGTACACTGGAGAGACCGAACCATGCATGTCAGAATTGAAATCGGACTCCGGGTATGGTTCGAACCGAGGCTAGTAAACAAATATATAATCGTCCGGCCAACAGCACGGAAGCATCACGGGTGAGCCATCACGTAGAGAGAGAACAGATTCTTTATTGTTTTTTGCTGCAGTAACCGAACCAACCATTGGAGCACGCGAACCATACTCCATGTGATCAAACTTCTATCAGTATGTGTCAGTATGGTTCGAACGCAACACTGGAGGTGCTCTAACGACCCTTTCTAATGTCTAAATTTAGAAAAATAAAAATATATAAATCACAAGTACCCTCTACGTTGTAAATTAGAGGTTGTTTTGATCTGATTTTTTTCTAGAGTAGCAAAATGATAAAAAAAATTGTAACATGACTATAATTTAGGATAGAGATATTAGGGACGGAATATGAGATATGACGTCTTTATACCGTAGGAATATATCCATTTAAACGAACACCATGTCTACGTACATTGCTGTTGTCCTCGAACTCATACATACATACGAAACTTCCTCGATTTTATTCATGTCATATACGCGTATTGTACGAACTGACGATGATGCATATATACGGAGTATTATGCATTCGAATAGCTAGCTAGTGGTAATAATTATTTAAGCGCAGCCCGGCATGGCGAGGTTGCAGGTGGCGAAGAGCCTCGCCGCGTTGGGGCTGCGGATGTAGCTCCCGTAGTTTGGGCTGCGCGCGTACCCGCACAGGCACCCCCGCTGCGCCCGCAGCTGCAAGCAGCACGCCGCCGGCACCGCGCCCCCGAACAGCGCCGGACCCGCGCACGGCGTCAGCAGCGCCGGGTTGCACGCGTTCCTCGTCGCCGCCTCCGTCGTCGTTGTGGTGGCGACCACCAGCAGCAGGAGCAGGGCCATGGCGCGTGCTGCGGCTGCCGACGGCTTCGTCATCTTCGTCTATGCAGACGAGCGAGAGAGAGGGGGAGAGAGCGTGCGTGGTGGTGTTCGAGTGATACGTGCAGCGCGTGGTGCGATGGATGCCCGGCGTGTCGTGTCGTGTCGTGCTGGGCGCGCTGATCGGGTACTATTTGTAGCGGCCGCGGGCGGCGCGGTTGGTGTGGACGTGTGGTAGCTTCTGTGCGTGGTGTGCTAGCAGCTGAGCGAGGCAGGCGGCCAGGATCGGAGCTGCCATGCACCTGGGCCGGGTACGTGTCGTCGGCGATGACGTCGTACGTCTCGGCGAGCTAGCTCGGCGCGCTGTGGAATGGATACACACACCACTGCACCAGACGACGATCGACTGATGCGTCGGGCGGTGCCTGCGTAGCGTGAACGCGTCAACAGCGGCGGCCGGGATCGGGAGCCGATCGATCGCGGCATGCAGCTGGGAGCCTGCTGGGAGTTGCGAAGCCGGCCAGCGCAATGAATTCGGCTCGTCCACTCGACCGGGTTGGAATCTTGGACGCGTGTGTGTAGTGTAGTAATTAACTTGGATGGATGGTTCCCTTTGGATCACATTCGTGCTCGCTTCATCGATCGGCGGTGATCAATATGGATCCAACCATGATCAAACACCAGCCGATAGCGCGTGTACACGTACCCGTACCGTGTGAACATAGTTGTGTGACCATCTATATCTAATCCAGCGTGATCATCATGTACACCGTGTGAGCATCCCATCGGTGTCATCGATTTTGCATATAGCAGCCACATCGTGTGTGTTCGACAAGTTACAACAACATTCTCATCTCTCTTTCTCTGCTCTGCCTCTCTCTCTCTCTCTCATGGTGAAATGGATCTGGTAGTGGAGGTTGACGAGGTGGTAGAGCTAGCGGAATGCTCAGTGACAATCGAATTCGTTCGAACTTATCAGCTGTGGCACAATATTTTTCTCTCACAACAAAACAACACAACACGCTTTTTAGTTATAGAACCATCAACCAAACAACCTAAACTATGGGAGTGGGCTCATCAACATTTTGCGAATCAGGTGATGGATGTAGGAGGAGGCTCAGTGGCATCGGCAGTGATGTTGTCGAGGCAACAATGACCTTCGCCTCTCTCACACACAGGCTCGGTGTGAACCTTTGTGGTGTGCTCGCCAAACCATTTTTTTATTTTTTTGAATTTCATTTGCAGAAGTGGGCATTAAAACTCACAAATGGAAATCTTGATGCCTAAGTTTATTTTGGCACATGGTCTATTTTATTGATGCCTAAGTTTATTTTGAAGGGCATTGATGCCTAAGTCTTCAACGGCTAACCATAGGTAAACCTGGTTGCTATAGGGAACGTGACGAGTAAAATTGAAACCACACTTATTATTATGTAATAAAAAGATAGGTAGAAAAATGAGTCCATAACTTATAGAGTACTCCCTCTATCCTAAAATATTTTGACGTTCTGGGATTGGAACCATTACCAAGGCAGCCCTATAAAGTAATCATCCAGCTGCTCAAACTTTGGAACGATGTGCGCATTCGTTGCTCTGCTTCCTTGCATGGCCACTGCTCCAGCGCTCTTGCATGCTCCATCGTTCAACATGTACGTAGACTTGTTTCTTATTTTTCTATTCAAAAAGTGAAAGGACAACGATGATTGATGTCTGTGGCACAGGAGCAGGAGGCTATAACGTCAACATTTTTAGGACAAGTTTGGAGTCTAGAACGTCAATAATTTTAGGATGGATGGAGTATGTTGCTAGAAAAATATGACACGCCATAGTTATAAGAGTGAACCAAATAACTACCTACAAGTCTGTAACATACGTGTGGCATGACAAGTTTGATATTCATATTCATGTCACCTGCCGTACACCGAGCCCTGGTACTCGCATAATTGGTTGAGTCCGTGAGAAAAACATGATCGCTCTCGTGCAAGCATAATATCAAAAAAGATTTCACAGTGTGTATACGTACCTAAATAATATACTACTCTCCTGCGTTGTTGACCAATATGGACTCTTGTTTTTTCAACTGGTTGGATTGGACTCCAGTGTTCCTTAACTGAAATATTTGGACCTTTGTCGTTTGTGTTATCCTCGGAAGCTGTGGCCTCTGTGGACTCTTGTGCTGTTGTGCAACAGCCTTCTGACTGCAGGCGTGTACGCGCGGATGTGACGAGGACGAGGATTCGAGTCTCTATCACGGGCAGCACGCGTAGCGATGCTCTCTGTCACTTGTGTCTGTCTCGCGCGCAATCGTGCTAATCACAGCCCGTCGAGATTAGGCGTCGCGACGATGGTGATTGCTGAGCGAACAAAAGTGAATAAATAATTGGATAGGATGGTAAAGTAAGATACCGGAAGAGCAATACCTTGCCACGTTTGGATCACATGAAGAAATTTGGGGCCCTGCCATTTGCATAGGATTACCCTCTTCGTCCTAAAAAAATATTGCTACACGAGATTCTTGGTGATTAGACTTTTTAAATTTAGTTAGACTTTGAAAAAGTATTAGCAATATTTCTACATAAGTTTATCATGAAAATATGTTATAAGATTTATCAAATGATGCTAATTACGAACCATAACTATTAATGGTTTGTCTTATATATATATTTGGTGAAAGTTGAAGATGTTTGAATTCTTGAGAAGTGAAAATGACATTTTATATCAGAGTTGAAGATGTTTCGTGGATTATTGTACTATTTGCATCCATTTGAAAATGGCATACAAGTAATAGGTATGTCATGTGTGGGATTACTGTGCTAAACCTTGTCGGTGCTCTTCACTTGCCAAGGACACAGTGCAATGTTGTTCATATGTGGTACTGTACTCCATACTGTGCCTTGAACTGTAGTATTTTGTTATAGAACACAATTTTCTTCATCTCGATTCAAAACCTTTTGCTCTCAACATTTGACATTGTACACCCTCCTGACCTCATAGGTGCTCGACAAGGATAATTGTGGTTGCCATCACCATAGTAGTTTGTTAGAAAGCATGATTATTCTTCGTTGTTGTGACCCTTTTACTCTCCCACCAAACATGTCTCTAATCGTGCAGCCATGCAAACACAAATGAATGTTTTGACAAATACTTCCTCCATTCCAAATTACAAGATTCTTTTGCAAACACAATAGTGTCTAATAAATATATAGCATGACTAATATATCAAGAAAAGACTAATAAATCAACTTGTAATTTGAAATGTACAAATGAAACCCATATTTGATTGTGCACGGTTTTCAACGTGTATTTTTGAAATTCAACATCTAATGCGGTCTAAACCGATAATAAAAACCATAAACCCTATATTCATAAGGAATTCGAACTAAGTTTCATGTTTTAAAACTACAGTTAAGTACAATTTGCTCCGTTGTCATTTAACAGGAGCGGCTGATGTTTGCACGTCTGATATGACACATGCAACAAACCTGAATTCCAGGCCAACCATGGACATATTCTGTGGATGGCGGGAATGATGTTGTTCCTTTTAAACTTTTTATATCAGCAGCCGTACAAAAAGCCCCCGGTGGATCGGATGATTGGATCCCAGTAATTTAACCCAGAGCTTGTATATATTCAGGAATCCCTGAAATGAGCACATGCGTAGTATCATTCTGCCACGTGCTGCTCCCTGCCCCCTCGCAGCACGACACACCTCCCTGCCTGCAGCAGCACCCGGGGAGGCCACACCGACCCTGACACACACCGGATCCTCAGGAGCGTCCGTCCCTATCCACTCCGCAACCCATCTCTCCCTGCCATGTGGGCCCACCCGCCAATCAGTAGCCCCTCCCTCACTCCAGTCACACCACCACGGTTTCCGGAAACGCCCACAGGTCCACGACCGCAAACTTTTCATTCTGACCCTCAAGCTCCTCCGAAACCACAACCAGCACCCAATCCAGAAACCACTCACCCACTGACAGACTGACACTCCGGGCATAGTCAGAAATCACGACAAAATCAGGGGCTTAAGAGAAAAATCCTCGCACCCATGGAAATATCCGGCGTCGGCCGGGCTGACCCCCCCCGCAGCCTGCGCGCTTCGCCTTCTTCTCTTCTCTTCTTCCCCCTCGGCTTCGAGGGGTTATTTTTATTTCCTTTTTTTTTTTTTCGTTTTATTTTCTTTCTTTTTTTTTTCTTTTTCGTTTTTTTCTGAGTTCGTCCCCGCTGGGGTTTTGCGTGCGCCCCGTCCGACGAACCCTAACTAATAATCGCCGACGGGGAGGACCGCCCTCCGGCCGGCCGGCGGCATGCACCCGCAGCAGCAGCAGCGGCTGATGCAGCAGGCGCTGCTCCTGCAGCAGCAGGCGCAGGGGCAGCCGCCGCTGTTCCCCGGGCACCACCCGCACCCCGGCCTCCTCGCCGCGCCACAGGTACGGGGAACTCTATGTGTTTTTTTCGTTCGATCGATGTGACGGGCGCGGCTAGCGTGGGAATCGGGGCTCTGATTTGGGGATTTCCGCGCCTAAGAGAGCCTGCGCGGTTCGGATCGGATTTGTGGATTCCGGGCTCAAGAGCTATTTGGGGGAACTGAGGGGGGTCCGAGGCTGCGTTGTTCCGCTGGAATTTTGGGATTTGGTAGTGTTCTGCGGTCCGGGTATGTCAATCGCGTCGCCATTTGTCGCGATTCTGGGATCCTCGTTGTGGATGGATGCGGTCATTCGTCGCGATTCTGGGACGCGCGGGTCGTTGCGTGTTAGAATCAATTTAGATTCCTCTAGACTAGATTTCTGCTAGGTTTTGGTGGTCAAATGTTTTTGTCCGGTTGAGTTTGTTTTTGGTAAGCGGTAATTTTAAGACAAGATAGGAATAGGATCATCTTATAACATTATGTGCATGGGGCGACTATTGTGATGTACGAACCTTTTTTGGTTTACTTTTTAGTAAAGGAGCCACTTTGAACCTTTGCAAACTTCGACATCCTCATCCTCCGGATACACACTGAATGTGTGATATTAGTAGAGCTGTTGAAATCAGAGGTGTTAGTTAACTCTGTTCTTCATAGAACCTGTTTGCAGAGCTGTCAACTAAGTGATGTAATGAAATCAGAGATGTTGACTCTGTTCTTGATAGACCCTTTTGCTTACACTTGAATATATGTCTTTGCAGATGGAGCCCATAGTTAGTGGAAACCTGCCTCCTGGCTTTGATTCAAGCACATGCTGCAGCGTGTAAGTGTTGATCTTATGACCCAGCGACTGCTATTGTGCTAAGTTCGTTTTTTAAGCACATCTCCATAAAAAAAGGTCTTTGTTTTCCCCTTAGTTTCAGGATGTTCTGTGTTTAATGTAGGTATACATCAAATTGCCCTCTGCATGCTGTAAATCTGCAAAATAGTGTTGACTACCTTTTCTACATTTATCCTTTTTGTGCTGATCGATCACATTCTCAATAGGTATGTTGGCAATATCAATCTTCAAGTGACGGATGCAATACTGCAGGAAGTCTTCCAAAGTATTGGTCCAGTAGAAGGGTGCAAGCTCATCAGAAAAGAAAAGGTGGTTCTTTCTTTCATTTAATTAAAAGAAAAGAAATGAAAAATGGCTAAAGATAGTTCGTAACAGATAAATCCATACCCTCCACCTACCCCCAACACCCACTCGCCTGATAAATTGTGGCTGCCTTTTCGGATTGCTCTCTGCGTCTGATTTTGGCTTTGCTTTACCCGAATGTCTCTAGTTACCTTGGATACACGTGTTACATGCTTTGCATATTTTAATTTCCTTCCTTTTGGCTCTTGTTTTGATGAATTAAATGGCTGCATAAGTTCTAGTTATCTGGTGCTTAATTGTGTATTAGTTGTATTAAAATCAATGAAATACATCAAATATTTATTTTTTCGCTTGAAAATATTACGAGAAGTAGTGCTAGAATGCTTCCTTAAGGTATATTTTTGGGTACTCAACATATTTTGGCTGAGTAAACAAAATTGATTATAAGACAAATTTTAATTATCGGGGAGAAGAGGAGGGGATTGGGTTGGTTATTGATCCTTCTCTTTTAATTGTATATATTATGCTAAGACTTTTTTAGAAACAAAAGTTTAATTTCATCTGGCTGATTACAATCAGCGGTGTGCTAATCTCTATTTACTGAAATGAAAACATATGCACTCTGCAGTGCAGCCTAACCTAACCTATTTATGTAGGTGGGCATAAGAATTACATTACTATTCATGAGAATTAAATGTTTGTGGTTAGAATGATCCATCCATTCTGTAGTTATTGTTTACTGCCTTTTAGAGTGACACCTTTCGACTAGCATCTTATATATGTGAGGGAGTTGGAAAGAGTGCCATAGTTAGAACTTAGATTAGAAGCTATTAGATGCAATGAACATTTTGAATGTGAGACATATTTATTTTATTGGCTAAACATTGAATGGATGAAAATAATTATGATTTTAACTATGTTTTTTCTAGTGCTGCCAATCATTACCACTTTTTGTCTTAGGATTAGGATACCTTAATTCGGGATACTGCATTTCGTATGTTTAATGTGTGTAGGTTTGCTTATCCTCTATAAATTACATTGTTTATGGCTATGTGGCCTTCACACTTTCCATTCTGATGTTGCAGTCATCCTTTGGTTTCGTTGACTACTATGACCGCAGATCTGCTGCACTAGCAATTTTATCTCTGAATGGCAGACAACTGTAAGTTTTTTGGTTTTGTACTTACACCATTTCTAATTGTAAGTCGTTTTTGTTTCTTCAAGATTCATAGTTTTACTATGTATCTAGACAGTGTATATCTAGGTGGATAGCAAAAACTATGTACATAAAATACCAAAATAACTTACAATTTAGATGGAAGGAGTATGTGTTAATTTCTATGCATACTGCCCTGTTTTTGGTTCTACTTTTCTAATTACTACAAAAAATCCAGGTATGGTCAGCCGATAAAAGTTAATTGGGCATATACAAGTACTCAAAGGGAGGATACATCAGGTTTGGAGCTGAAGATGAACTAACATATGTTCTATATTTGTATTTTACTTGTTTCAACTCATGCAGGTATGTGAATTATGGTTTCTGAATTATAAGTTTTAGTGGTGAATCTTCATCTATGCAGGTCATTTTAATATTTTTGTTGGGGATCTTTGCCCAGAAGTCACTGATGCTACTTTGTTTGCATTTTTCTCTGGATACTCTACCTGCTCGTAAGCGTTGCCCGACTCTCATCTCCCCTCCATCATTTACTTGTCATTGCGACATTTTAGCAGAGTAGTTGCTAATTGTCCAGTACATGACATGTCTATTTACGAGTTTAGCTTGGTAACTTTTGCAGAGATGCTAGGGTTATGTGGGACCAGAAAACAGGACGCTCCAGAGGGTTTGGTTTTGTTTCTTTCAGGAACCAGCAGGTAGTGTAACTGTTTTTAAACCTTTTGTACATCGCTGCCATGGACTTTTAGAGCTGCTGTTTCATCTCACTGTGTCATTATTTCCTCAACAGGATGCTCAAAGTGCGATAAATGACTTGAATGGTATGTTCTCTAGTTCCACTTTTCTAGCTTATGTTCCATTTTGGAGTTGTAAGCTTTCACAAGGCGATTACACCTGTTCGCTTTTCTACTGGCAGGGAAGTGGCTTGGCAACCGTCAAATTCGTTGCAATTGGGCAACAAAAGGTGCTAATTCTGGTGAAGAGAAACAGATTGTGGACTCCAAGGTTGACATGACAAATGGCACATCAGGTAAATACATGTGCTCTGGCTTCTTGAGCTTCTTTTTTTCTGAGTGTTTCAAGAAGCACTAGCCGCTAGATGTGCCTAGCAGCCTAGGTGGTGCTTAGGTGTTGCTTGACATTTGTACCTTCTATGGATGGTATGCCATAATAAAGTTTGTTTTGGCATACTCACTCCATTCCAAAGTACAGTTGAATTTAGTTTTGTCCTAAGTCGAAGTTCTCTAACTTGATGTTATATAAACACTACAAGTTCAAATAAATGTACTATCAACGAAGTTTCTTGGAGAATTTAATGAAACTGATTTGATTTTGTAGATGTTAGTGCATTTTCCAACAAACGTCGTCGCAGTTAGAGAAGTCTGACTTAGGACAGAGATAAAGTGAACTACAATCTGAAGTGGATAGAGTACATGGTAATCTTAGGTTTTACTCTCTCTGTCCCAAAAAAAGCTGACATACTAATATTCACAATTTATCCCCAAAAGACTTGTCATTCTACTCCACTAGACATAATGAGTCCATCCACTGTAATTTTAGGGCGCTAATTAGACCCAAGCATGCTAACTAATCTGCATGCCTGCAATCGGTTCCTTAGTTTTGTGTGAGATGTGGAAGGTTATCCATGTGACAGCCCTGTTTCAAGGGAATAGGGTACCATGGCCATTTTCCCTCGATACTAATATATCTGAAAAATCCTAGGATGTCAAGTTTTTTTGGGACTGAGGGAGTACAGTTTTAATTCATAGGTAAGACAGGAATTTGGTAGAAGCCATGTGTCACATATATGGCTTGAAATTGACCTGTGACACCTTTTAATCTTTTATAATGTTTTGCAGAATCTGGAAAAGAGAATCCAAATGAAGATGGTCCTGAAAGTAACCCTCAGTTTACTACTGTCTATGTTGGCAATCTTCCTCACGAGGTAATACTTTTCTAATAGAACAGCTGCTGCCTATGTTTACTATGCATCTTGTGTTTGTCTTTCTATCTGGTATTACCAATTTTTGTTAACTTTTATTATTGTCTTATCAACATTCTTCCATGTTTTATTGATTTCCAGGCTACCAACAATGATGTGCACCTGTTTTTCCATTCACTCGGGGCTGGCTCAATTGAGGAAGTCCGTGTAACTCGTGATAAAGGCTTTGGCTTTGTGAGGTACAGCACCCATGAGGAGGCTGCACTGGCAATTCAGATGGGTAATGGCCAACTTATTGGCGGGAGGCAGATAAAGGTATGTTTTGTTCAGGAATATTAGGATTTAGTAAAATCCTGAAAGTTCGTAGGTCAGTTTTTACAATAGAATAATATTGTTGGTGGATAATGGTGTATTACAAGGCCTGCTTATGGTTATGGGTCAAAACCCACCTCTTTTCCAACCCACCCCACAGGTCACAGCAACAGACTCAACCTTCCCAACCTGTTCCAAGCCACTCCAAACCTCCTACCACCCAACCCATCCAACTGAAAATATCACCCAACCCATCCAACTGAAAAATATCACCCACCCATGTAGATCCAACCCATACCCAACTACATGGACAGAAATTTGCTAGCGAGAAAGCGGCACTGGGGTGTGAGTGGCACCATGGAGAAGAGAGACAGGACCTGGGGCGGGTGGACGTGCAGCTGTAGTTTGCCACGTAGCAGCGGCCGTCAGTGAGGACGGGGCCTGCCATGCCACACCATCCACGGGTTCCATCCATTCCGAGTATCAGCTTATGACTCAAACCTGCCCCACCTTGCCTCACATACTCTTATTCACCCTGCCCCAACCTAGCCTGCTAATTAACTCATTGGAACCCTTCTAAACAACACCAACAACCTACCCCATTTAACAAACACAAACCATCAGCAGGCCTAAGCATTTCATGAATGGTTTGTATTATTGTATAGGTACTATAAATTGTTTATGTACATTATCTCTTGAAAATATAGCCAGAATGTAAACCTTTTACTTGTTTGGGATTTATTAAGGTATGTACAGAACATCTAGGTATGTAGCAGATATCATTTGCATTGATTAAGGTTTTCAGTTGGTATGCACTATATGATCTAGTTGTGAACTTGGATGAAATACATTGATCACAGCAAATTACTGAATAGTCCTTGCCTTAATTTCTTGCAGTGTTCCTGGGGAAGCAAGCCGACTCCACCAGGGACGGCATCCTCGCCTCTGCCTCCTCCAGCACCGGCACCATTCTCCACTGGAGTGTCGCCGACAGACTACCTGGCCTACCAGCGCCTGGCCCTGAGCAAGATGGCCGCGAACCCAGCCCTAATGGGTCAGCATGCCTTCAAGCAGGTCGCGGCACTGGGGATGGGCGGGGGAGCCAGCCAGTCCATCTACGACGGCGGCTTCCAGGGCATCAATACTGCCACCGCCACCACCTCTGCCCAGCAGCAACAGCAGCAGCAGCTCATGTACTACTAGACTACATGATGAGGCACCAGCTACCTATCCCTTCAAGAGGAGGCGAGGATGAATGGATGATGCCCTTTACTATACCCCTATACATATAGTAGATGATGAAGTATTTACCAGGACCTTTTTCTCCCTAATTTTAAGACCATCTAAGTAACATGTCCTCTCTATGCTAGCTATATATATCTACACCCCGTAGAACGAATGTATTTCTGGATACATGAAGACCCAATGTTCTTAGTATAATATAATGTTATGTGCTTGACCATCTTTGTGCTGTATGGATTTTCATTACCAACTACTGTGTATATATAATGTTACTATACTAGATGGCAAGCGCACTTGCCATTACTGAATGTCGATTTGCCGTTGTAGTTTGTATTATCGGGGCTTTGCTTGGCAGGTTTTTGGAGTTAAAATGAGAATTTTTCGTGCAGTTCTATAGACGGAGGTAACCTATAGAGACTCCATTAGTCACCGAGGAGAAATAGGACCTCGTCCGTTCGAGTATACAGAGCCTAGCAAGCGATTTGTAGTGGGCCGAAAGAAAGAAGAGGCCCAAGCCCAGCCCACCAAGAGAGGTAACTGCGCGAAGCATCGGGGTGCTCTGCTTCCCCAACACAAACGCCTCTCCACGCTCTCCTCCGCCTCGCCGCCGCCGCCATGTCGAGCTTCCTCCGCCGCCTGGGCGCGCTCCCGTGGCGTACCATCACCGGCGACGCGCTCTCGCGCGTGTTCCTGGTGGCGCAGGCCTACTGCGCGGTGCACGTGGTGGACCAGCACCTGTGCTCGCTCGCGCTCGTGCGCGGGCCCAGCATGCTCCCCGCCATGAACCTGGCCGGCGACGTGGTGGCGGTGGACAAGGTCAGCGCGCGCCTGGGGCTCGTGGGGACCGGGGACATCGTGCTCATGGTCTCCCCCGAGGACCCGCGCAAGACCGTCGCCAAGCGCGTCGTCGGGATGGGCGGCGACGCCGTCACCTACCAAGAAGATCCCGGCCACAGCGACGCCGCCAAAACCGTCGTGGTGAGTTGGTGGCTGGGATGGGATTTTGGGGTCGGTGATGCTTGCTTAAGTGATGCCTCCGTGATTGGATTCGTGCTCAATTGGTTGATTGATGCTCTTGGATGGAGCTTGTAAAGATCCCAATTTTGTTCTGGGGCGTAATGCACTGACGCTAGAGGAAGGGGGCTTTTTCAAATTCATTCAAGTGCTTGGCATACGATTGTGGACAGTAGCTTTGGATTAGTGGTTATTTATTCTTTGTTGTGCTTCTTGGCATCGAGGTTGCTTGCTTGCTTTGTTTGCGAGCATTGGTGATTTCTAGAAATTTCAACAGTTATTTCTTTGAAGACAGGTTTAGTACTTGCTAGTACATTTTACTTGCTTTGAGTTGAGATGCACAGAAGACGTGTGTTTTTGGTATTTTGGGTAATTGATACCTACTTGATTGATACTCTAGGCACCGACGGTAGTGAGGAGGTTGTTTGAACCATTGGCGGTGTTGGTTCAGTATGAGATATTGTGTTATTAATCCTAGAATTGGTTACTACTGATGTAACTAGATTCTCGGTGAATTAGAACTATGTGCTGGTAATATAAAACCATGCGTTGTCCTACCATCAGTACATTTATTTACCCCACCAGAAGGTGCGATTTCTACAGTTGTGTTTGAACTTAGAGATATCAACGGCACAAAATTTGGATTCTTTAAGCTTGCTTTCCATAGACTGTCAACATGTGGTTTGTGTCTTTAAATTCAAGAATGTGTAATGTTGGGGCCTGATCATTTCTATGCTTTCTTGGGTTTTGTATTCTTTTATTTATATATATCCCTTGTCATTTTTTTTCTTCTCAAAATTGTACTGTCACTCATGCCCTTAACTTGGGCGATTGTATAAGTATAGGTACCACAAGGTCATGTTTGGGTGGAGGGCGATAATCCTTATGCTTCTAGGGATTCAAGGCAATTTGGAGCGGTGCCTTATGGTCTCATTACAGGGAAGATCTATTTGAGGGTAAGCTCACCTATTTGTTTTGCATCTTTGTTCATTTAATTTAGGAGTTCGATGCAATCTCTGGAGCCAATAGTTTGCTTGACACAAGCAACTAGCAATTGTTATATTTGCAGAAAAGGACAAAGTCTACTGCAAGCATTGTTATATTGATGTTAAGTTTTGTATGAAGTATTGAGTTGAAGTGCTTATGAGCCCATGTTTCCATTTCAAAATCCTGGATAGCTATCAATTTTGTCTTGTAACAATAATAATAATTTGGGGCAGTACATTTTTCTGGCATATACTAGATGGTAAATATTATCCCTCTAGGTTCAGCTTGGTCTCTAGAAAACATCTCAAAACCCATCATGGGTCCCCAACGCCAGGATGAAAACATGGTACCATTTGAACAGAAAGAATTATTCATTTGACTGATATTGATACGCCTAAATGCTGCTGTCTTAGGGATAATAGTGTTTGCACTCTGGATATCAACATATAGATTTGAAAATTGAATTAGCTTGATATTGATATTGGATTGAAGACTTACCTACTTCAACTTGGTACATTTTGATGTTTGTGGACTGAAATCTAAGGCTTAAGATTCAGTTAGCATGTTTCTGTAGTCCTTAGCACATCAGCCAAATGACCCATTGCTAGCAAATCATGTCGGCAATCACCTTAGAACATTGTTGCTGCAAATGGGAGTATTGACAGTGATTGTTCGGTCTTAGGTTTGGCCGCTGGAGGGCTTTGGTCCAATTGATTCAAAGCAGTCTTAACAGAGGTAATTTAGCTTTTTGTTGCATCCTGTTTTTTAACTCTCTAATCATCATTTGTGCTAACTTCTTTGTCTTCTGTTTTGTCCAGAGCAGATGGACCCCAGAGATTCAGTAACCAGCTTGAGGGCCCTTGAGCTTGAAAGCTTTTGATCTACTAAAGCACATTTCTACAGCGAAGCAGAGTGTACCTTGATGTCCCATGTTTTGCGTTTTTAGTGTATAACAGTTTTGGTTGTCACACCTGAAAACCCAATCAGCACATGTTCTGATACAATTTCTTGCGCTAATGCTTGGGTTGTAACTTGACTGCCAGTGGATTTTTTAGACAATGGAACCTGAATACCTGATTGATTCGTTTAAATTGAGGTGTATTGGCTGCTGAGCATATATGAATTACAAACTTCTGCGTTCAGAGATTTTGTTTGGTTTGTACACTCTGAACCTTGGTTGTTCAAACCATTTGAACTAGTGGACTTTGGCATGTCTTGATTACTAGGTAAATACTCGTGCGTTGCAACGGGAAAATATAATACCATAATAACATTCGATCATCTCCGGTAAATCGTGCTCCTACACTGCATATATAACAGGCTGCGGAGCCACGGTGGGCGAGCTGCGGAGCCACGGTGGGCTCGCCGCTCTCGCCGCTCTCGGCGTCTTCGAGACCTACTTAGTATAGAACTATATACTTTACATATAAGAATTGCAGATACCACCAGTGGTGGGATTGAGCTGGAGGTCAAGCGAAAGCGCACGAGTACCACCAGCACTGACTACGCATGTCAGTGCACATGGCTCGGTTGGGATCAACCTAAGGTGCCTCAGGAGGGTGAGAATGGGGAGAGCAGATGTGGTTGGGGCGTGGAGGGGGCGGCAGCCAGGAGCGAGATGTGAAGATGGGCCGTGCGACTGGCAGCGCAAGTGGTGTGGGAGGGGGCATACGGAGAGGAAAGGCGGCAACAGTGACATGGAGTGGGATGTGCAGTGTCCGGAAGGACGGACACCTAGGTCTAATCGTTATTCTCCATGGTTGGGAAGATATATTTCATTTGTCTATCTCCTGATGTCTAATTAGGGTGGGATATGACTACTCACCAGTTGTTTTAGATAATTGGGCAAGCTTTCCAATCAGACCAAAGTATTTATTTTCTTTGTCCAACAATGGAAGGAGGCTGAGGGAGGCAAGGTCCCTTGAAACGTGTTACTCTTTGAATAGCTAGCATACCTCAAAAGATTTGAAACACTCAAAACATACATTGGCAATATGTGGGGGTGGGGGAGAGAGGGGTTGGTCGATTCTGGTGATCATGGTGGGATTGAGCTGGAGGGCAAGCAGTGGCGCACGAGTACCACCAACACTGACTACGCATGTCAGTGCACATGGCTTGATTGGGATCAACCTGAGGTGCCTCAGGAGGGTGAGAATGGGGAGAGCAGATGTGGATGGGGCGCGCAGCGGGCGGTAGCCAGGAGCGAGATGTGCAGATGGGCCATGTGGCTGTCAAGAGATAGTGGTGTGGGAGGGGGCGTGCGGAGAGGTAAGGCGGCAGCAGTGACATGGAGTGGGATGTGCAGCGTCCAGACGGACAGACACCTAGGTCTAATCGTTATTCTCCATGCATTGGGAAGAGATATTTCATTTGTCCATCTCCTGATGTCTAATCAGGGTGGGATATGACCACTCACCAGTTACTTTAGATAATTGGGTGAGCTTTCCTATCAGACCAAAGTATTTTCTTTTCTTTGACCAACAATGGTTACTAGCAGATGATTTCTACAGTTTCATGAGAAGGAGGCTGAGGCAAGGTCCCTTGAAGCTTGTTACTCTTTGAATAGCTAGGATGGGCGTCTAGTCTTGTTGAGAACTAAGATGAATTAAATGGTAGAACATAAGGATATTGGGGAGTAGAAGAAACATATATATCATGTTGAGAGACAGTTAGATAATTTATATTTAGAGGAAGAGATATACTGGAGGCAAAGGATGGGGAAGTATTGGTTGACTATTGGTGACTCATCAAATATAAAAATCTTTCACTTGATTTGCAAATGGTAGAAGGAGAAAAGGAACTATTATTCAGATGGAAACGAATCAAGGCGTTGTTGCAAAGCAAAAGGACATTTTGGGCAATGCTTTTTTGAATGGAAAATTTTGGAGCATGCTTCCTAGCGCTTCATTATGGCCCATTCCCCATTATATACAATTCTATAAGAGTCTTTTCGGTCTAGTTGGACCAAGACACATCTTTCTACCTTTTTTTTTGGGAGACTGATAGGGGTCAAGGAAGAGGCCAAAGATTGCCTGATCAAACTATTAAAAAAGCTGTCTATGATATGAAGAAGGGTCCAAGTCATGGTCCTAAACTCCTAATGGGTTTGGGGCTACTTTGTTTCATAGTTTCTAGGAGCTGGTTATCGGAAAATACTTTGCCATGTTCTTGTATTTTCACAAAGGGGAGCTAGATATCACGAGACTAAACTATGGGGTAATAACCTTGGTGTCAATGGTGTAGGAGGTAAATACAGTGGCAGTATGGGCCCATCAATCAACTCAATGTTGATTATGAGGAATTTATTAAGTTTCCATAATAGAGATATTGACCCTTGTGGCTAAGGAAGTCATTGGGGAGAATGAAACTAGCTTTATCAAGGAAAGAAACATTCTAGAAAGGGTAGTTATCATACATGGGGTGATTCATTCTATGAGCAAGGGCAATGTTAAGATAGTTTGTGAGATAAGGCAAATGACAGGCTATGAACAGAGGAATGCAGTCACAAAAAAAAAGAACAGAGGAATGCTAGTGAAGTGCGTGATGGCAGCAACGACTGGCGGCAACTTGCGGGCGGCACGACTGGTAGCCTAACGGAGCGCCATGTTATGACAAAAATAGGGCCATATCAGTGACGAATAGCGTCACTGAAAAAATTCCATTCAGTGACGATGACTATTTCGTCATTGAATGAATTCCATTCAGTGATGAAATAGTCGTTTCGTCACCGTGGTCAATCAATGACGCTCATTCCATGACGAAATGATTTTTGTCACAAGTTCGTCACAAAACACCTTTGGTGACGATTTTGGAGCCTTCCGTGATGAAATGAGAGCGTCATTGATGAGCACTTCCCTAGTAGTGCTGCGCTCACGGTAGCAAGACCGTCCACATGAAGTGTGTATATATCTTCGTCACCGGCCACGCTCGCCTTAGGGAGACCGAGCACAACCAAGCTAGGACTGCGTTCACGTCGGAGCTCCTTCATAATGTGGGCCCTCAGCTCTGCCATGGCTTGGCGGGCACCACGGCGGCCTCATAGCCTCCGAAGATGTAGCTCAACAAGCTCTACCCTTCCCCATAGCTGACACCCCAGCCGGTTCCCATCCTCGGCCTACTCGTCACTCGACTAATGAGCTCTCTGGTAGCAGGTGAGAAGAGGTCAAGGGGAAGCCGCCTGCAGTGCTAGCTTGGGGATCGCTAGAGGCAGATGTCGTCTACATTCGTAGATCGGATGGAGAGAACCGATGTCGGCATTGGTGCGGGGTGGGTAGGAGAAGCCGACGAAGTGGATTGACGCCCTGCCCGTACACGGTAGGGCATGTGGCCGAGGGTCGAGTATGTTCCATATTTAAAGTCGATGGCAGCGACCGTCTGTTCTCTTCTGGATGCAGTGTGCGGTAATAGTTACTTGTTCTGATAGATCAATGGTGGTGCGTTGCAGTGGAGCTCCATGGATTGCACCAATGGCGCATTTAATGGACGTGGGTTGGGGAAGTGGAAGCAGAGAAGAGACAGGGATTGACAGACGTGTTGCCTGGACGTGCGGGGAAGGGAGCTGGGAGGCTATCGTGGGCGGCTGACGTGGCTGTCTGAGAATGCAGGAAAATATTTTAGTGGAGGTCTCCTATTTAGGCATAGAGGATTCCTACGTTCTAATATACAAAACCGAACATCAGCGATATGAATGTCGGTCTAGGCAGTCTTGTTGGCTTCTCGCCACCAGGGATGTACGTACCAGTTTTTGCTCATGAACTTTTCCCTCTTAATAAAATAGGGTGAATCACTACAGGAATCGGCAAAAAAATCATCGGCGAAGTCGTTTTTGCCGAGTGCCCAAGGTGGAAACGAAAAAAACCCAAAAATTAATGGCCCTGACCTCGAAAAGAAATATACAAAATCGAACATTGGGACCTATCATTGATCCATGTAGGAATGCAGTTCACCAAATGACTCAAGCTCGAGTCTTGGTCTCCAATTTTGTAGCTTCCTAATTTAGTAGGCAGTAGGTGCATGGTATATATTAGTGTACATAAAGCGTTGACAATGAACTTGGGACAGCCAAGTTTGTGAGACATCTATTTGTCTCTCCCGTGTTGAAATCTATTTGTCTCTTCCAGGCTGTAGCGATCTAGCATGCCCCTAATGCACTTGACGCATGCCTGGTTGAGCTTGAGACAGCCAAGCTTGTGAGACAGCAGCAGTACAGGCAAGGCCTGGGATGCATAGGCGTTGCTGTACAGCACGTCAGTGCAGATCATCTTCAGCCTCTCGATGTCATACCGATCGGCCGTTCTCAGCAGATCCGTAGCCATGGCCATCCAGACGTTGAAGTTTGCTTCCTCGCCTTCCGCAAGGTCAGGAAGAGAGTCGGTGTAGATGAAGTGGAGCAGTGCCCCGAACACCGACGGGCACAAGTAGTCGACCCGCACGTGACGAGAGCCGCCGGCGCTCTCCTTCCCCGCGAGGACCTCCGCCATGAACGCTGTGGACGACCGGGCGGCGAGCACGCAGCTGTGCGCCGTGAACAGCTCGCCGTCGACCTCAAACGTCACGTCCTTCCCGACCTCGCTGGCCAGCAGGAGGTCGCCGAGATTCCTCCAGTGGGGGTCATGAGATGGTGCGACCGCGGGAGGCTCCTTGATGACGGTGACCTCACACCTGATGCGGCAGCAGTCGTCGTCCTGGATGAGCAGGTAAGACTCCAACGCCTTCGTTTCGATGAACTGGTCGTAGCCCCAATCTGGGCGACACCGCGGGGTCGAGAAGGTCTCTGCGACGTGCCTAAATCCACACGATTGAATCTCCTTTCCGGCACGATCCAGCAGGATGAACTCGCGACTCGCCTTCACGTCGTCATCCTCGCTGGCGCCATGGCGATCGAGCCAGAGGGAGACGGACACCCACTCGGCGCCCTCCTCGTCTACCCGGCGTGGGCAGCACTCGATGTGCCAGGTGTGACCTGCGACGCGGAACCGTTGGGATTTGATGATCTCGCCGACGGCGTGTGCTGCCGTGGTCTTGGTGTACCCATCGATCGTCAGCACGTGCGACCCGATCACGGTCTCGGCGGCGACGGCCATCTCAGCACGCAGCGCAGGGCAGCCGGCGGATGTGCAATCTCTTTTCTTCTTCGATCTCTATCTCTCTGTCTTCTCTATCTTCTCTTCTCTACACCTAATAAAAAGTATATATAGTCCAGAACCGTCTGCGCGAGCGTTTAGACAAAAGCAAGTTATCTTAGGTATAGTACTCCGTATACGAGAAGAAAAAGGACAAGAAATTACCTTAGGCAAGCAAGCAAGTTATCTTATTATATTAGGTATACGACAATAAAAAGGACATGAAAAGAACCTACGTATGTATTGACGAGAAGAAAAAAGGAAAAGAAAATACAGACCAGACGCTAATGTTGTGCTGTAGCTTTTTTAACCAATCATCATCATCATCGTCTTCCCTAGATATTTTCAGATAAGAACTCTGATGATGTCAACTATCAACTGATGAACCGGTTTAACGACTTTATTGGGGATTAACAAAGAGAGCTGAAAAGCTTTGGGCAGAAATACATATATACAATATGGACAAATTAGCAAGAAAATGCTATCACGGTGAACTTAGATAGGGTTTTCTTTTCGTCGAGACTAGTGCCCAGATGCCCTGCGCTTGCTCTACCCCATCCACCCAAATTCGCATGCCGCCTGAACCAGCTCCTCCGTGCCCCGTCCGAGTCCGAACCGCTGAAATTCACTCTGCTGTCCACGCCGCCTAGATGATTCACCCCCGCCTCCTCCACATTGGCACTACGTCCGCCTCTTCCACACAACCCATGCCCACCCTTCCATGGCACTCGGATCACTCACCCTGCCTCTTCCGGCCCGGCGCCACATGGCCTGCGCCTTCTCCCTGGCCCTAGCATCCTCTTACAACAATATTGGCAGTCTACACTTGCAATATGAACCAATTGGTGCAACATACGACTGAAATAGATAAACCATTGGAATATACACTTGCAGCATATGTGTGAAACATATGCAACATCCAGATAAAAAACTTGCACAAAAGTCTGAAAACAGATGAAACATTATTGACAAGCACTTGCAACGTACTGCTAAAACACTTGAAACATATGTTCAACATCTCGATTCATTTTTGTAACATACATATCCTGAAACATCTGAAACACTTGAAATATAACTTTGCAACACCGTCGAGGAGGGAGCCAGCGGCGAGCGACATCGCACGAGTACCACTTGCACCGGCTGTGCTCATGGACGCCCATTGCTAGGCCAGAGAGGTGAGAATTAGAGTAGAGGACAATGGCGCGCACGATGACATTGCTGGGATGCGTAGTGGGTGTGAGTGAGGAGCTAAAGGTGTGGCTTCGGCGAGTGACAGGAGGGAGTGAGGAGTGAGCGTCGTGGGATGGGGCATGCAGCGGGGGTAGACAGCAACAGAGACGCGGAGTAAGGTCTGCGGCGTCCGGACGGATGCCACCCCGGGTCTAATCATACGGATTTCCTTTCCATGGTTTGGGAAGAGAAATTCCCTGTATCCAATTCCTTGTGTCTAACCAGGGTGGGATCTAACTATCCACCAATTATTGTAAATAATCAGGAGAGCCTTCCCATCAGACCTAGGTATTTTTTTTAATGACCAATAATTTCTACTAGCAGATGATTTAAAGAGTTCGGTCACATAAGGGCGTCTTCAATGGTTCTGAAATAGCTAGCTAGGAGCAATACCATTGGCTATCAATAACAATTTGCAAATAGCTAGCATGTTGAGACATAGAAACAAGGAAAAATACTAGAGTTATGTGAGAGAGATATTTCTAGGTGATCATGCTAGACTAGCTATTTAAAAATTGCTAGCTATTTGGGAGTCGCTAGCTATTTATTCTCTCTCGTTGATAGCCAATGAAAGTGTTACTTTTTTATTATTTTTATGCCTCATCTAGTTAGCTATTTGCAAATTTCCATTAAAGATGTCCTAAGAGCCAATAGAATTCATTCTTGGCTAGCTATTTGAGAACCATTGGACAAGCTCTAAGTATGGAAGGATGCTAAGGCAAGGTGCCTTGAAACTTGTTAATCTTTGGATGTCAGACATTGGTGCCTAGTCCTGCTGAAAACTTATGTTGAAAGGATAGAACATAAGGAGATTGGGGGAGCTGAAGAAAGAAAGAAAAACCTCATGTATGAACTTTGACTAATTGACTAATAGGCTGAGAGCCTGAGAATAGAGATCTCACTGAAACTGAATGGGCACAGAGGATGGCTATTGGCTGACTACTAGCGACTGAAATACAAAATTCTTTCACCAATTTGCAAATGGCAGAAGAAGAAAAGGAACTATTATTCAGATGGAAACGTATCAAGGAGTTAGTTATTACAATGTAAGAGGAGGAGATTATGACCATGTTGTTTTTAAAGTAAAATTGTTTGCAAATTGCTCCTATCTCTTATTCAGATGGAAACGTATCAAAGAGTTATTTGCAAATTGCTCCTATCTCTTCAGTTTTGCCCATGCTATACAGCTCCATAAGTCCTTTTGGTCCTGTTGAACCAACACACATCTTCCTATATCAAACTTTTTTTGGGAGATTAATAGGGAAGTCAAAAGAGGCTAAAGAAGACCTAATCAAATTATTTTCAGAAGAGGAGATTAAGCAAGATGTCCTGGTCCTATTGGGGTTGGGGCTACTTCATTTCACCATTTCTTGGAGCCGGTCAGGGTAGATTTTTTAAGCTAGATAAATATCAAGAAGGCATATGATAGGGACTTCACTTTTGGAAGAAGTAATGCTACAAAAAATTCCCCTAAGCAATGGAGGGGTTAAAGATCCCAACATGGCCTAAATCTCTTTACAACTGTTTCACCCATTTTTTTAGATAAAGGATAATCAAATATCCGGCCTCTACACCCGAGGGTATACACAGCCAATTATTACAACATCGAGAAAGAAATCGCTGATCGCGAAAAGAGAGAAAGCCAGAGTCTTATACATAAACCCGAAAACTAAAACAAACGAAATAAGTGCTTCCACCCTCTATTGGAGATAATGAGAGGGCGTCCATGGCTTCCTCGTCACGCTGCAGCCGAAGACGTTGTTGACAGAGCTCCCATGGAATGGATCATTGCCACCGTCCACGATCAGGCACCCGACGATGGTGGCCATGGTGAGGATCATGATCTCCTCGCCCTCGCACTCCCCCAACCGCCTTCATCAAACCATCGTCGATGAAGACGAAGGTTCCGTGCCAACAGGGTGATGGAAGAGGAATGAAGAGGACGCCTCCAGGGGGGAGTGGCATCCGCAGACGTTGCCGCCCGGGCTTTCGCCCTAGCCTCAACCAACACACCTGCTCAGGGACACGACCTCGTCGATCGCGGCGTGCCCCAATGGCCGTGGCAGCCAGCAGCCGGCACGGCCCTGTTCGCGGTAACTGTTTCACCCATGGAGGGGTTAAAGATAGGCTTAACGATTTCTTATGGAAGTTTTTGTTTACTAGTCTTTTCATAACAAACTTCGAATTGCCTTATCTTTTAAAAAAAGTGGTCGGCATAGTAATCCTTTTTGGTGTGTTCGTAATAAAGTCTAAACCGTTAACCATGTTCTGTTTGAGTGTGTCTTTTCCCAGTATATATGGTGTTGTATCATAAAGGCTTTTGGTCTACAGGATTTCCCCTTATCTATCCAAGATGTACACGATCAGTGGCCACCAAGGAGATTGGGTTTACCTAAAAAAACCGTGTTCTGCCGTTTTTTTGGTATGTTTAGCATGAACAATATGAAAGAATAGAAATAAGATTAGATAGCAATTAACACGCTATACCCTATGATTTCAAAAAAAAAACACGCTATACCCTGTGAACCCAGATGTTCTGATTCACACGAGTATCAATTTCGTGCAGATTTGGGCAGATTTGCACAAGGAGAGCAACAGTCATGACACATTCTGAAAATAGATCATGTAGTCCCTCTGTGCCTAAATATCTACCATCATGGTTTGTGTGTGATAAGTTTACTTGATTTGTATAAAATATGAACATCATTTGTATCTCCAACCATCTTACTATTACTAATTGGATGCTCCAACGAAGCCTCCACGTTAACTCTCACCAAACGCTAGGAAAAAAGATAAATGCTAAAAATTCCCACATTAATCAGAAACATCTAGCCATCAAATCATATAATCTAGCAATTAGTAACCATTAGATCTACTTTAATTTTCCAAGAAATTACCCACCTTGCCATTATTATTATTATTATATAGACAAAAAGAAGAAAAAAATAAATCTAACACTTTAGAATCTACGTATGATTTTCCCACGAGTCAGCAGTGCATCTGTTTCCTCCTCCTCTCCGCCACCGCCCCATACACAACCGCTAGCACGATCACAGAGCCGGCATCCAACGCCAGCGCTACGTCCTCCGGTGGATCTCCATCTGCCTTCCTCTGCGCTGGAGACTCTCACAGCAGGGCACAGCCTCCTCCGGTGGATTTGTCTTTAGTCCTGGGCACAACCACCACGATCGAGCCTGAAGGGGTCCATACGATTTATCCATCTGTAAGGGGTTCTTGTAGATTTTCAGATCACAAAAGAAAAGGAGATTTTCAATCACGGAGAAAGAAAGACGCCATCTCAGGACGGCTCCAAGCGGCACCTGCCGCTGGGCAGCTGTCATGTGGACGCCGCCTTGCCGGGCCAACCAATAGGTGGATGCCAACACATCGTAGCCATGTTCATCTACAGTGTTGCCTGCACGCAGACTCCTTCGTCTTAGAGGCATCCGATGTCCGTGTACCGACACCAGGTCCACGCTGCACTCCTATTTTTTTTGTTTCCTTTTTTGACAAGTCTCCTATTTTCTTTGTTAAACTGCTTGCAGCTCTAAGTAACAAGGAGAGCTTCGTGGTGTGACCATGTTAACCAATGCCAGGCGTTGCTATGTTTTCGTGTTGATTGCTTCCTGGCGATCTAGACGTGAGGCATGATCCAACAATATTTTTGTCAGGTGACCCTATTTAAACGTTTTTTTGCATAATGAAATTTGTACTTTGGTGATGAGGGGACTTAAAGTTCACAGTAGCACAACATGAATGAATGTTCGAGGTTGCTTATTGTGGCCTGTAATGTCGCAGTGAAGATCACCATGAATGAATTGTTTGCATAATTAATCTAGAGATACAATCATACACGGTTACATGTTTTTGATATTTATTTTGATCACTTTTAGTTTTACATGATATGATACTTATTAAACATTAGGTATAGTTTTCATTTTAATTTTAACATCCTTGAATTACTATGCATAAATAAATCTGGATATAATCAACATCACATACATTTTGTTATTAACTTAATAATATCCAAATTTATTATTAAATTGAGCATCTCATCTAATGTTGACACCGAAAAGGGCTCCCGGATATGTGAACGGCATCGACGCACACAAACCGACTACATGGGAAACCCTAGGCCTCAACACTCTGTCAACGGTGTGCAGAGTTTGTTGGTCAGCCGTGGAAGATTGGGCGATGAATTTATCAGCAACACCAATTGCAACTTGGACAGGGGTTGTGCACGAGCTAGATGGGCATGGACGATTTGTTCAACGGCTTCATGATCAATACCTCTTTCATCTCTGAACATCCAAAGCTCCCATGGATCATCCCATGGTCCGTGTCATCCGTAGGAGATCTCGATGTTCTAGAAGCGAGGAGGTTGATGGCGTGCACATTGTCCTCCGTACGTGACAAACTAAACCAGATGTTTTATCTAATTCTGCATAGCTCCATGTATGTTGGTTGGTATTGTCTAGATGCTTGGAGTTGGTAAGAATGACATCGAGAATGGCCCCACACCTACGTCAATGACACCACCGCGCCGAGCGACGTCGAGACGAGTACGGACGACATCTACAATTACAATGGCTCCTACCCAATGATGCCACTGCACAGATAGGACGATGTTGCACTACCGGCCGACAACAACGAGGCAAGCGATGCTACACCGACTTTGTTAATTTTTAAGAATTTTGTTTTTCTAAAACAATAATAATACGATACAATATACTAAGAATCGGGAGTGACATAGTGTATGCGACAACTAATATTTATGATATTGTCAAAACTAAGAGGGTAGCCTAGGACCTAATATATTCTTTTAATAAAATAAAACATAAATTTATTGAATAATGATGCAATAAGCATTAGAATACCAAATTAATACATGTAAAATATATAAAGTTAAGGGTTAAAGTGTAGACTTTCATGATATCACATATAAAGGGGTGAAATAAAAGTTTATACACTTTGTTTCAACTAGATAGATATGGTGCTAAAAAAAGATTATGCATACAAATCGATATTCATGAAAAAAGTAGAAATAAGAATGATAAATCCTAAAGTTCTTACAAAAGTCTAAAACATTTTGTAATCAATTCGGTAGAATATGATTAACATTGTAAAAAATAGCTTATTATATAGGACATATCATCAAAATAGCCATTGTAGCTAAAACTATCATAGTTTAAGCAAATGTTTCAACTAAATTTATATTAGAAAATCCACGTAGGTTTTATTAAAAAAGCTATGAATATGGATGAAAAAAAACATATAGAATAAGATTTGATAAATTATCATAACTGAATGTATAGACTTTAGAGTGCCTAATTATAGCTATTGTTTAAGAATATTAGTGTAGAGAAAAAAAACTCTAAACCGTGCGAGAGCACGGGTTGGTGAACTAGTGTATCTAATGATATTAACTTTATATTATAGATTCAACCATCTATTATAAAAAATAGATTCAACCATCAAATTTGTTTCTGGGGAAGCAAAAATGAATGTTAATAATGGATAGAGGGAGTACTCAATGCTGCTATATACATCTAGCAGATATACTCGTATGTTGAAAAAAACAAATTTCTATAAAAATGACAATTAATTGATATCTATTTGTGTTTTATCATTTTATAAAGTTTAATAAAAACTATAATTTGTTTTATGTTAGTAATAATAATGAGAATGTCCTATAGGGCTATTAAATAAATTATAATATTGGTAGATATTTTACTGTAACGAAATACAGAAATATTTATTCATATATCATAAATTTAATTTTTATACTATGCAGCTGTTTGATTAGCTGAACCATCGGTGCATCCAAATTTTAATAGTTAAGTTTTGTTTATAGTAATAATTACATCTACAACTTGGTGGTGGCAGTATTTGTTCACAGAAATTGGTCAACTGTTCAACAGCTCATATTGTTGCACTGTTAAGTAACACCGTGTCCAATTTATTAGTTTTCACAGTATGTTTATGAGAAAATATAGAAGGAACAACACAACAAGTTATGTCTGTGACAAAAAACCAGGAAAAATTACAACTTGAGTTACTAGAAAAAAATAAATCCATGGAGAAATAAAAAATGGACATAGTATCAAACTAGACTCCGTAGGAGTGGGCAAAAGAGGAGAAATATTGGCAGACACCATTTGAAACCTGGTAGACGAGGACACGAGGATGTGAACGAAAAAGACCGGGGCAAGGAGAAACTTGGTCCCTTTAATAAGCACAAATATGTATGTCTGATACTAATTCTTGTACTATACTGCCTCTTGCCAACTTTATTGCCGTTGATTGATTTTGCTCGAGAATGGAACCTGTGAATCCTTATTCAGTTTTTAACTAGCATGGCTAAGAATATATAGCCTTGTTTGGATGCTGAAAAGTTAGAAATTTTCTAACTGTAGCACTTTTGTTTGTATTTGATAAATATTGTCTAATCATGGACTAATTAGGCTCAAAAAATTCGTTTCATTATGAACAACTAAACTGTGTAATTTGTTATTTTTTTACCTACATTTACCGCTCCATGCATAGGTCGAAAGATTGATGTGATGGAGAGAGAGTGACAAAATTCTAACTTTTTGAACGCATCCAAACGAGGCCTAAATGAAACAAAAGTATAAAATTTTTCTTTGCTGAGGGATAGCTACCTGTCATGGTTAGGTTAACATCACATCAGGTATACTAGCATAAATAAAAGATAAAATGCATCAAGCAGCAAACCATGTCGAACATAACATTGATATATAATGTAACTCATTACAAAATATCTCAAAAGTCGGATAATAGGTGCATGCTGCAACATGAAAATATTTAAACATTGATAATAAAACACCAAAATGAAGTTATGGACTAGTAGCACTTAGAATATACTACTACTAGTAGAGATAGCAGCCGCCTTTGCTTCATTCAGATTGAAGGCGTCAAGGTTTTCAGGGAGCGTCCTTGGCGAAGTTGTCCATGAGGAACTTCTTGCACGCCTCCATGAGCCTGCAGCAGCCATGTTTGTGTGCAAGGTCCAGCGTAGTTATGGCCGTACGTGCATCATTTATGTAGTTGCAGAGCATGTCCGCGCTGATCAACTTCAGCCTCTCCATGGCGTACCTATCTGCCGCGACAAGCAGACCCTGAGCCATCATGACCTTGTTATCCTCACACACATCAGGAAGGGTGTCGGTGTAGATAAAATGCAGCAAAGCCTTGAACACTCTCGGCTCTATGTCGTCGATCTGCACACGAGTGACAGTAGTACTGCTGCCCTTCCCTGCTAGTCCATAGAACTCGGCCATGAAGGCCGTGGACCGGGTGGCGAGCACCAACTTGTGTGCTGAGAACAGCTCACCACCGACATCAAATTCCACATCGGTACCCACCTTGCTTGCTAGGAGGTGGCCGAACTGCAGTTGCAGATCTGGCGGACGCATTGGAGTGATCTCTTTGACGACGGTGAGATCACACTTGACATGGAAACCGTCCCCAAGAAGAGGCACCGTCTCTTTATTAAAAGGGAAATAACAGCGGCATCTCTCATTTGTGGTTGTGAAGGCATAGCAATATTGGGCCGACGATATTATCTCTCGAGCAAACGTGAGCAGGGTCAACTCGAATTGCACCTTCACTACTTCATCTTCATCTTGATCTTCATCTGGGCTATTATGAAGGAAGACAGGTAGGCAGCCGGTGTCATCATTTCGTTTTTCACCGCGTGGGTACAATTCGATGTTCCAGCGGCACCCTCCGACAACGAAGTTTTCGGATTCGACAGAATCGCTGGGGCAGAACATGTTCTTGGTTTTGGAGTACCCGTCCATCGTCAGGACATGCGACCCAGAATAGATTCGGCCAGCGGCGGATGTTGGGGAGGCTGCTACGTGGGCAAATGGACCTGGGTGTGTTCTACATGTATGCACGCAGTAAAATATGTTAGTTGGGTGATCAGTCAAAAGCATGAACAAAAAACTTCGGAATGAAATGAACCGAGGATCGATCGGGCAGTATATGCAAAGTGTGTACCTGTGCACCGTGAAGAGCTCCCCGCCAACCTGGAACGTCAGATCGCCAGACATTCCGCTAGCAAGAAGGTCACTGAGAGGTCGATGCAGGTCCTGCGGTGGCACAGCAGGAAAATCTCTGATAACGGAAACATCACAACTGATCCGGAAGCAGTCGTCATTGAGAAGCAACTCCAATTCCGCCCTTTTCATGACATCACTACCCCTTCGCCATGAAGTCCCTGCGTTGTAGGTGTGCTTGTAGTTGTCTAGATCATAATTGTATAGGTCTCCATGACCATCGTCATCATCCACCGGAGTGTAGAAGTCGCAGTATGCCTCGACTTGTTCCTTAGGAGCAGAGAGGCAGAGGAAGAGGGTTACCCAACCGGCGCTCTCCTCGTCCTGACCGCAAGGATAGCACTCGATGTACCAGCCATGCCCCCCGATGTTGAAGGTACTGGATTTGATGCTCTTACCGACGCCGAGATCCTTGGTTCCGGAGAACCTCTCGATTTCCATCATGTGAGATCCAACAACGGTCTGGCGGATGGCGTTCGCGGTGCCGCCAACTGCCGCGGCGGCGGTGCCAGACGATACAGCCTGCGAGGTGGCCATGGCCACGAGCTTGTGCGCTCTAGCGAAGAGCAGCAATGGCGAGGATGGGGAATGGATGCAACGAAGTGCGCGCTATACTAGTTTCCTGGTGATTGCTGCGAGTGTGGGATGAAGAAGGCGAGAAGTGGAGGAGGCCGGCGGGTTTTATTGATCACGATGAGGTGGTCGCCAGGCCCAGGCGTGGTGGTCCCTGCCACCGGAGCCGAGGAGACGCGTTTGACTGGCATGCGCCGTGCGTTCATGAGATTTAATTCCATGTACTGTGCAGTAGTGCTTGGGAAGACGAGAGGATCGGTTCTTGCGTTCATATGGTAGTACTACAACAATATTGTTGTTTCTTTTTCAGATTTTAAATTATTATTTAGTGAAACTAAAACAAGAAAAAGAGAAAAGATATTGCCAAATTCCTTCGCAGGTCATATAGGTAGATAGAAACCAGCGCTCGGCCTTCCATTTCGTGCGTGCGACCAAGGCTCCTTCCTTTTCCATGGAGATGTCCTTTCATTCCTGCCTACACATACATGGCACGTCACCAAAAATTGTGGCCTATATAGCATGACACGTTACTCACGTTAAAAAGTTCACGATCAAATGTAGTTTTACCAGATCTCTAAAAAAGTTCTTTCTTGAGGCCAAGCTTCGGGGATCAAAACCAATATCCTGACCTGATTTCATTCCACTGATTCCAGCATAGCCGGGGGTGGACACGTTGCTTGGAAGACGAGAGGATTGGTTTTTCCGTTCATATGGTACACCACGATAATAAATGTTTTTCCGTTTCCTGCGTGAACACGGCTCCTTCCTTTTCCATGGAGTCCTTCCACTTCACATACATGACACATTACCAAAAATTATGATCCAGTAACATGACATGACATGACACGTTACTTTCATGATGAAACAATTCACGATGATTGCAATTTTACCAGATGCACAAAAGTTCCTTTTTTAACTGATCAAAACGAAATCGTAAGTTATTTACGTTGCAGACAACAACAAAAATAAATCCAAAAAATTCTCAAGGTTCCGACCACACCGCGAGGCCCAAACCCTAGCCCAGCCGAATCACAACGGTGGCCCCACAGCTCCCTCCCCCTCCCTCTCCATTGCGACCATCTCCACCCCTGCTGCCAACGGGACTGGCCGCACAACGTCCACCGCAACCAAATCCTGCGCGCCCGCCGACGAAGGTAGGCCCCGCTAGCACGGACGTCGAGGAAGCCCCAGAGAACTGATGCAACGCCCCCGTCACCACCACCAGCGACGACAGGCCCCACCAATGCGAACGCCAAGCACGCGTCCCAAAAAAGAACTAGTGCTAGATCTTTGAGGGCTAAACCACTACCATCGACACTGAGCCCCAACGCCGCAAACTACTCCAGCCGCAGGAGTAGCGTGGCATCCACCCGTGCAGGAGTCGATGCTGGAGAATCTCCATGGTTCCCCTCCCTGCTGACGCTAGTCTCCATGCTCTCACCATCCTCGATTCCGTGCTACGCAACATCTAGAGGGCACATTAACCACCATCAGTGGGTAGACGATGACTTCGAGGAGTCTGACAATGACTGCCCCACAAGCTATCTGGACGCTATTTGGTGGTTGACAAAGCCAGTAAAGGCCTCGTTGTCATGCGCCCTAGAATTTTCCATCATGGTTCCGAACCCAAGTGGAGTGGACGCTGGATGACAAGGACAAGGAAGAAGATGGGTAAACCACAGATAGCCATGCCACAACATGCCTACTTAGCCAATGGAGGGTGTGTACCTGCCGGCCAGTGTATTGGCCGACGTGGACAGGTCTTTGCTCCAAAAGCTGATGAGTCGCGGGAGATCCCCCACAGCTAGAGACAGGCCCTAGGGCCGCCACGGCTAAGCATCAACTAGAATGCCTTTTGAAGGCTCTTAATATCCTCGCAGAACTATGAGATAGATGCTTAAACTATCTCCTACTCACATCGAGTAGCAACTTGCCGATTATCTCGGTGTTGTCTGCATTGCCACGGCTACCGCCACTCGGCAAGGATTGCAAGCAGTACAGGTCTACTGCAATGAAAAAGGTGAAATGCGGCAATCTATCCCGACACATGCCACTGTTGGCTCCTAATCTTTGTGGTATTTTTGGCTACTCCATGCATCATGATTCTCTCTTTATTGAGGAATGGAATTTTTGGGAAAGCATGGGCTATGAGAGGTATGCTAAAACCTATTCTCTTATTTCTTCTCTTTTTTTCTTCTTCTTTTTTTTATTCTTCTTTCTTTTCTCTTCCCTTTTTTTTTCTTCCCTTTTGTTTTTCTTTCCTTTTTTTTTCTCTCTCTCTTTTTTTTTGTCACCCCCTTTTTTGAACGGGGATCTTTGCTTTCCCATTGTCTTATTTCTTGGATCCTAATCTAACTTGTGTCCCTTGACTTCTTTTTTTTTTCATCCAATTCGTAACTCGAACAAGGTCAAGATTAAGTTGTAAAGTAAAACAGGCCTTGACTTATCTCCCAACTGAAAACTCCCCAATGCTTATAGCAACAACTCAAGCTCATTAACCAAATTTTAACGCCATGCCAAAATTTGATCAAAGAAGGCAATTTTAACCTAAGCACCACGCTTAATTTAAAAAGCCTATGGATGGCCGTCACGAGCACACCCAAACCAGAGCATATGACATAAGCAGAGGAAGCCAGAATTTGTATGTCCAAGGAGACAAGTATGAGTGGATAAATTGGTGAACATTACCTTTGCTTTTCCTGAGCGTACTTACCGGTAGCGCACATTGGTCGAAGTTCTTGTCCCGCTACCATGGTGCCGTGGGTTTCAGCTCCGGCGATCCACAAGGCCAATCAACACACTCATGTCTAGTGCACATAGACCATGGGTCTTGGTGGTAGCAAAGGTCCAGAGATGGAGAGAACCCTTGCTCTTTCTCTTCTTCTTGTCTTTTTAAGCAAGGTGAGGCTGACATCACTTGAATTCACCACTTATTATTTTTCTCTCTTTTTTTTCGGTGTCTCTTAGTGCGTGTGGAACATGGGCTTCTCACTTCCCTCCCCCACACTTGGACTTTTGTGTAAAAGCCAAGTGTAGCGTCAGGATCCCCTTTCGAGTGTGTTCCATTGCCTAAGAGAATCAAGGCTTATACTGATGTCGCTCCTCATTTGCATGTGTTGTATGACCCATTTTCTTCTCAACCTGAGATGGTTAGCAACAAGAATACCCGAGGGTGCATACTACTTGAAAGCATGACCTTGTTTTTTTTTCAAAGATAATCCGGGGTATCTCCCGGCAGTGCTTAAGTTATGATCTTAAGCTGGACCGTAGGAATTTATCTTGCAGCTCTCAAAGGTGGTGTTAGCCACCTCATAACTGGCAAACATGCTAAAGCTGCAAGGTTGATTCCATCGTGCTGCTACGAGATTTGAAAGTGCTTATGATAGCCATCCACAACCATCCCCTTAAAAGTTTTGAAACAAGTGTTAAGAGGTGGTTGGGATTCTCGTAGGATCACGTGATCAGAAGCGGAACAAACTCTAGAGATCCCAAAGGCGAGCATGAAACATGAGTCTCAAAAGAGGGCCTGGCATGCTCGTTAGCGGATTCACTCTAGAGTTGTTGCTTCATGCATGTCCAAGGCATGGGAATGGCCAGAGGAACATGTCTCTTGTTCGAGCAAGGGCGAAGGTGGATATTCCATTTCACAAGGATGAAAGGAAAGTCACACCTTGCCTGCTTGAATAGATAGCTTTGCTTTGCCTTTGGGTCTCTGGGGCAAGAGATAAGGCTAGCAGAAGCAAAAATACTGAACTTCTCATCAGGGCTCTTTTTTTTTGAGATAGTTCTTTTTGCACAAGATTTTCAAAGAGCACCTTATGAGAAGTTGAACATCGAGGATGGCACAAAAATGAAGGTCTATGTGAGCCTCGGTTTCGTTCATTTCAAATGGCACGGCCCTAACACAATCCAAAAACACTCAGATGAGCTTTGATGGGCTTTTTGAAGAGTTTTTCAGTCGGGACTAGCGGCAATTTCCCAAAAGAGTTTCCGCAAGAAAATGATAAAAGTCCCAACTTTGAGGTTGTGTAGGGCTTCTAAGGGAGTCTCATTTAACGAACAAAATATAGTTGTGGAAGGTGAAAGAATCTGAATTACTTCAGAAGAGCTTTTCACTTTCGACAACCATTCTCATGAATGTTCCTTGTTAGAGGAGACTTCCTTAGAAATAAATGCTTGATTTACGTGCCATGAAATGCTCGAGGCTCTGCCGTAATCCTCGAATATTTATAGCGAACTCCAAAGGATAAAACATTCCTTCCTTTGGTGTTCGTGGTTCGGGTGAGGGCTCTACAAACGAATCTAGCAAGGGCAAAGATTCGATTGATAAGGGGTCCTCAAAGCTTGACATGACCTTTTATGGAGGGGTTAAGGCTCTATGATGGGAGAAGCATGCTTCTCTAGGATGTTAACAATGATTTTCCTCTATTCCGTCATGGTTTTACATAAAACAACCCTCCAATGGTCATGTCAAAGCATAGGGCAGCATCTATGTCTATTCCTAAAAGATATGCAAATGCATGTCGTCAGGTAAAGACAAGTCTAGGCCGGTATGTGTTAACATTGTAAACCTCGCCTAGTGCTGCACCTATGGATTCCTTCTCATCTTGCTTGAAATTGAGGATTGCCCATGGTAGAGAGTTGATATGGGACATAAGGGAGAATGCAAGACAAAACTTGTCCTTAAGTTCTTCCTAGTCTCTATTCAAACTTCCTACGGCATTAGTGATTCATTGCTTCGCCTCCCCATTTAAGGGAGAGTGAAAACAACTTTCACATAAGAATTTCATTGTGTCATGCCGGGAATGCTAGGCATGAACACATTTCCTCGAAACCTTGCGAGATGTCTAAAATGATTTTCATCATCAAGACCGAGAAAGGCTATGCTCGAACCAGGTTTCGAATCCTAGGTGGAGTTCATAGCCGGATGAAAAATTTTGGTTTTTGAAAAAGAATTTTGGCTCAAAGAACTCCTCCTTTTTGAAGCAAAAGGATTTTAAAATTATCATGGGCTTCATGGTAGTAGGATCAGATCCAAAGTGTGTTTGGTTTATGAAAAGAAAAATAAAATATTTTCTTTTTATAAAATGGGCGAACTAGGTTCGAAGAAAATTGCAACCGTTCCCCGGCAACGGCGCCAGAAAGCTTGTTGACGTTTCTTAGCGCAATCACCAAAGATAGATAAAAAGTCTATCCCCGGCAACGGCGCCAAAAAGCTTGTTGGTATTTCTTAACGTATGCAGAGAATCCGCAAGCGTACGGAAGTACCGTTGTAGCCTTAACCCAGAAGTATTCAGGGTATCGTATTTTCCACAGAGAACGGAGGTATTTCTCCTAGCTAATTCGTCCAAGGAACAACTCAAAGGTAGAGATAGAAAGATGATAGAGATGGTTTCCTATAGCTTTTGGGTCTCAAGGATAGTATCGCAATACTCCTACTTGCTTACTTTGGGCACCGGCTTAGGCTTGGTCTGCCAAGCCCCTCCGGCTTACAGCTCTACGCCGAACACGGACGTGGGGGATTACGAGGGATGGACAGGGCTGTCACCACCTGCCGCCTACCACCTCAACCGTATGTGAACGAGGCAAACGAAGATAGCGTCAGCCTAGACACCACGTCTACACTGACAACTACTACTCTAGCGTTGATCAAGGGTTGCCTGACTAGGAGGGCCCTTCTACTAGAGCAATCGCCACAAGGACGAACATCGATCCCGCAAACAAGAGAAGGTCAAGCTCAACTATACGAAAGACATAAAAGACTATAAGTAACACAGGCACTTACTTAGCCAAGATCCCGCTAAGGACCCAAGTAGTTGCTCGTAGAGGTACAAGCACGGGGAGACACCGACAAGCCCGGCGCTTCCCCACTCTCGTCCTCACATCTCCCTCTCTAACTTCTAGATAGCTACTAGGGCATAGCCCATTAGAGTTCTTTGAATGTTGATGGTGAATGAGGAGGAAAAAGCCCCTTTTATATGTGAGAGGAGGAGGCTACTTGCAAATGTGCCATACCAACATGGAAGGTGGAAACCGACCTCCCAACGTCGGTTTGAGGTACAATGCATCTGGATGCACCCCAGAACCGACCTCCAATCGAGTTAATGCGCTGACCTGCAAAGGTGGGACCAGTTTGGTAGCCGCGCGGGCGCGCTCGCGCCAACCCCAGGGCCGTTTGCACTGAAATTTGGTGAGTGGATAGGCCTCGTCGATAGCTTTCCAACGCATATTCGTTTGTCTGAATCGGAGTCCGTATGTGTGAGATATGGCCTGTTTACCGAGGCCCACTCATCCAGCCCGAGATGGAGTTGGACCGGGTTTTGGTATTCCACCTCTTGGGTTTATGTTGGGCTTTTTGGCCCATGTTTGAGACCCAAGATTGTCGAGTAAATGGGCCACCTTCTTATTCATGGTTTTCTTATGTTTGTTGGCCCATTTGTGTGCATTTCCGGAGTTGCCTTCCTGCAAGCGACAATCACTGAAACTCGTGGAATATGTTAGTGCAAAGCACTATTTGCTAAGTTTGGGTAGATTTTATATCCTAATTGGCGGTCTAAAAATATGCAATACGGACCGCCAACAGCCATGAGTCACAACTGCTCTTTGGCCTCATAGCTCACACCAAGTGAGGTCCTTCGTCCTCAGGTAGGGTCCGTTTACAGGACCACAAGCGGAGTCGATGGAAAATGATGACAACTTTTGGCAGTGTGGGAGTACATCATGGAGGGACACCTACATGGTTGCGCTAGACAATTTTGCGGACAATACCGCTAACCCTATGCCTGCACACTACCTTGATGGGTCAAATCCACTGTCCTAGAGCTGTGTTTGAGCGTGAGGGTCTCCCACGTGGATCCACCCAATGCTGGAGGAGTTTGCCACCTCGCACGTCATGAAACTGGCCAGTGGAAGGGCTAGCACCTAGGCACTAGCTTGCCTGCAATAGACTCTGCTCCTTGGTAGATGTTGGGGGAGCAACCTCCGCCAGGACCCCCCTACGTAGCTCTGCGGCCCAAGCAGGGGCCAAGACATACAAACATACCATATGGCCTCCGGTGACCTTCGCCAAAGTATTTCCTCCCTGGCGAAGGTCGTCGTGCTCCTCTCAATGGTTCAGCGAAGGTACGGCTAACCTTCGCGGTTACGTGCTTTCATTCATATGTCTCGCAGGTACGCAGCATGCTGATGAGACCACCTGAGGCCTTCGTGACGGTGAGCAAGGTCTCCTGAGACCTTCGGAGTGGTTGCCCAACGCGTACAATGCCAAAGGCAGCGGGCAACCTATGGGCGATTGCGCATGAAGTCGCCACGAGGCGGCGTCGGAGGCCTGACACGGGAAACCCGCGGTGGTCCGACACGTGGTGTTCTAGGATAGGACAGAGGAAAAGTGTCTCTGGTCCGGCTGTGTACCAAAATACCCCTGTTGGGGCCCACCTATAGTGTAACACGGGTTGTAACCCTAACGTAAAAAGCCCATGACCCTTGGTATGGCCTATAAATACCAGGGGCATGGCATGTGTAAGGGGGAGATCTTTTTGGCAATTCACCAATTAATGCAAAATTCTGGAACTGTTCCCTTCAACACTTGCCCCTGGTGATGTACAACTGAACCCCACTTCCTGTTTGGTGTGACCTTCGCCTCCCTCCTCAGGATCCCGACGAGGGTAGGGGGGCCAGCGTCCATACCAACAGTTGGCGCCGTCCGTGGAGTCCGAACAAAAGGAACAAGCCATGGCACCAAACATCAGTGAGCTTTCCTCGGCGCAGGGAGCCTACGTGGATCCGACCCTCACTGGCGGAGGTGTCGTTCCACCAACACCCCTGCCCGATGGACCTCCGCTCGGGAAGTCCGCAAACCTGGTAGTTGAAACCAACGCAGAGCAAGCCGGAGGTCGACCACAGACCTCAGTGGTCCGGGAAATGATCATCCAGCCGCATCCCCATACCTCCGGTGATGGCATCGGCACTGGATCAATGACCTACAGTGAAGCCGCGGAGGAAGATAGATTGACCAGATATCTCAAACAGCTTCAAGAGAACATCGCCATCGGCAAGAGGCATCTAGAGCAAATCAACAAGGAAACTAGAGTGGCGATGGTCCGACGCAAGACAGAGGAAGCGGAAGCAGAGCTTCGCCGCATCGAACAGAGCATCAGAGTAGCCGAGGCTGGCGCAGAGGTGAGAGACCTCCGGGACTTGGCACTCCCTGCGTGTCCCCCCAATCGCAGAACCTCCGCGTGTACAACAACAAGACCCCCACCCACCACACCCAGAGCCAGACCTCCGCGCCGACATGCGTTACCCGGCAGCCGCAGGCGGAGTTGGACACGACCAACCACCGGAGCCAAGGATTGCGCCCCAAGCCCCGCATTTTGACTCCAAGTCCCCTCTTTCGTACGACCTTCAGACCATCAACTGGCCTCAGGGTTTCGCAATGCAGCACCTGCCGCGTTATGATGGCACCACCGAGCCACGCCAGTATCTCATGTCTTACAAAGCTACTGTTTTGGCAGCCAGAGGTGACGAGGACACCATGGCCAAAGCTTTCGTGATCGTGGCCAGGGACATCGCTCAGACCTGGTACAGTAACCTTCGGCCAGGGTCCGTCCGGTGCTGGGATGACCTCCGCGAGAGAATCTACACTAACTTCAAAGGCGTCAGCCGGTCCGCCGCCAAGGCCGCCGCCCTTCTTAACTGCAAACAGAGATACGACGAACCATTGCAAGACTGGTGGAAGAGATTTGTTAATGCCAAGAACCGTACGCCTGGCGTCATGGATGAGGTCATGATTCTAGCGGCAACAAGTTGCATCTAGCCAGGACCGTGCTCGGCGAAGCTTTCAAGAAGAGAAACAAGAACCATCGTAGAGCTCTATGACATCATGGAGAAGCAAATCTGGGCAGACAACAACGACCACATCAAGTCTTAGTCATCCCAACCACCGTGTCAACCTCCGCAACGCCAGCAAAGAGAACGCAACACCAACCCCCGGGGCGATTACCCTCGTATTGACATGGGAAATGTCAATGCCATCGACAGGAACAATGACCAGCAAGTCGGGCAAAACCCTCGCCAGTCCAGGCAACCTCCGTCACAGGGCGACAGAAGGCCAGCCAGTTCAGGACAACAGAGGCAGCAACCTCCGCAGTCATACTACTGTCACTTCTGTGGACTGGGCAGTGACCACTACACCAAGCAATGTGCCTGGTATGCCAAGGGGCTCGAATGCAGGGACGGCCAAGCCCCGCCAGCACCGCAGGCAGGCACAGTTAACCACACTCGTAGAGCCGCACCAAACCCCCGCAACCGCAACCAAGGGTACAACCCCAACTATCGGACCCAGCAACCTCCGTACCGACAACCCGTATATTACCCTCAGCCTAGCTTCGCCCAAGGCCACTACGCCCACAACCAGCATCAGCAATACTACCACCGCCAGCAACAATACCCACAGCCTCAACCAGCCATTCAGTCGACTCAAGTACAAGCCTTACCTCCGCCACCACCTCTACTAGCCTTACCTTCACCGCAACCAGTTAAGGTCGAAGGTGAAGCGCAAGGAGCCCAGATCGCAGTCAACAATCCCACAGCTACTTATGGTGTTATCATGGCAATATCCGGAGGATCAGGTGAAGACCATGGCAACAAAAGGCAGCGGAGAGAGCATTTTCGCCGAGTCAATCATGTAGCCAGTGAAGGGCCACACAGAAATGCCCACTGGTCCCATATTCCTCTAACCTTCAATGACTCGGACCTCAAACTCAAGCAATACCCACACACTGATGCGATGGTCATTGAAACAAACATCGCAGGTTGGACAGTGACAAAGATTCTCGTGGATAACGGCAGCTCCGCCGATATCCTATTTGCATCCACCTTCAGTGGCATGAAACTCGACAGAAACTCGCTACAGCCAGCGAGTCACCCACTATTTGGATTCGGAGGTCAGCAGATCAGAGCGATTGGAAAGATCACATTACCAGTGTCCTTCGGCAACAAGTCTATCGCCCGTACAGAATATATCACCTTCGATGTAGTTGACATTCCATATAATTACAACGCCATCTTCGAAAGAGGCACCATCAACCAATTCAACGCAGCCATCCACCCTGGTTACCTTCGTATGAAAATGCCAACACCCTGAGGTATCATGGCCGTTTACGGGGATCAAAACACAACCAGAATTGCAGAGCAGGCAGCAACCCTGAGGCAGAAGAACGTCCATTACCTTCAAGAAAAAGAGCAGAGACAGCGGGAAGAAGAAGAACGAATGGAGCAATGAGAAGCAGAGCCAAAGGTGGATGCGGCTTGGTTACCTTCGCGTGTGCAGCCGGAGGAAGAGACAAAGAAGATCTAGTTGTTCCTGGATGACCCAGGAAAGAAAATCATCATCTCATCTTTGCTGGACACCGAATGTGAAGCACAGCTCGTCCAGTTCCTCCACGACGACAACGATGCCTTCACCTGGTCCGCCTCCGATCTCGTAGGCATGGACAGAAACCTTATCGAGCACTGCTTGAACATCAGCAAAGATCACCCCACCTGCTTAAGGTGGAGGTCATTCGTCGGGTCAAATACCCGACTTGGCTCTCCAATGTTGTGCTAGTCCAAAAGAAAAATCTGAAGTGGCGCATGTGCATTGATTTCACAAGTCTCAACAAGGCATGCCCGAAGGATTGCTTTCCTTTACCCAGGATAAGTACCCTTGTGGATGCGGCTGCGGGTTGCGAGCTCTTATCTTTGCTCGATTGTTTCTCTGGTTACCATCAGATTTGAATGGACAAGGACGACGAAGAAAAAACTAGCTTCATTATCCCCGATGGCACTTTCTACTTCTGGAGAATGGCCGAAGGTCTTCACAACGCAGGGCCAACCTTCGCTCACATGAGAGCGGAGGTTTTCAAAGATGACCCAGCAGTCTCGGCATAAGTCGACGACATCATGATCCAGAGCAAGTTCAGAACTGATCATATCGCCGACCTCTCAAGAGCCTTCGATAAGCTCAGGAAGGTGAAGCTTAAGCTCAACCCAGAAAAGTGCATCTTCGGAGTTAGCAAGGGAAAGCTACTGGGATGTCTCGTGTTAGCCAGGGGAATCGAAGCCAACCCAACTAAAATAGATGCCATTCTCACCATGTCACCTCTGACATCAAGAAAGTCCGCCCAGCGCCTCACAGGCTGCCTAGCTTCACTCAGCAGATTCATCTCACCCTCAGCGGAGCGCGGATTACCATTCTTCGAAGTCCTCAAGACGTGTGAACCATTCAAGTGGGGCCCAGCCCAACAAGCAGCCTTTGATGATCTCAAGCAGTACCTACTCAAGCTGACAACCCTCGCCAGTCCAGAACCCTCAGAACCTCTACTACTTTACATCACTGCCTCACCTCATGTAGTCAGCGCGGTATTGGACAAGGAAACCCTCGAGGAGCACCAAAAGCGGCAAATTCCAGTCTATTATGTGTCTGAAGTCCTCGAAGGCCCTAAAAACACTATTCTGAGCTCGAGAAGGTAGCCTACGCGGTGGTCATGGCAGCCAAGAAACTCAAGCACTACTTTCAGTCCCACTCAATCACAATACCTTCGCAGTTCTCCCTGGACAACATCTTTAGAAACCCGGTGCAGTAGGCAGAATAGCCAAATGGGCATCTCAGCTCAGCGACTACACCTTAAACTTCATCGGCATACACACAATCAAGTCCCAAGCTCTGGCAGATTTCATGGCAGACTGGACCCCCGATCCTCACAACAAGGCAGAAGACATAGAACCTCCGCGGATAGGACATGTGGACGGGGCATGGGGTGCTCAGTGGGCTGGAATCACAGCAATCCTAACGTCACCTTCGGGAATTCAGCTCAGATACGCCGCGAGGCTTGAATTCCAATGCACCAACAATTCCGCCGAATACGAAGCAGTCCTCCTGGCCCTCGCCAGGCTCCGCGCGCTTTCATTGTGACGAGCGGTCATCCGGACTGATTCCCAGGTGATTGTCGGTCACATCGAGAAAACTTTCAAGGCAAAAGACCCAGAGCTGCAAAAATATCTTCATACAGTTCACAAAGCAGAGAGTTTCTTTCTGGGCATCACGACAAAATCCATCCCTCGCTGCAACAGGGAGGCCAATGAACTAGCCAAAGCTGCAGCTCAAGCAACACCATTACCTCCGGATGTTTTCTACGAGACCCTCGCCGCGCCAGCAATTGCTAACAACACGCCACAAGTAAGGCTAATCAATGCCATATCTAGCGAAGATTGGAGGGCCCCTATCACAGCTTACATCAAAGGATTCTATGAACCCGAACCAAAGGAAGTGGAAAAAAGAATGATTCAGAGGGTGCGAGGGTACACGATTGAAGGATAGAACCTTTACAAAGCTTCGGTCACCACCCCATGGCTAAAGTGCGTTTCCACTAGCGAAGGCATCACCATACTCAAAGAGATTCACCAAGGCATCTACGGCTCCCACAACGGTCCCAGGGCTCTAGTGGGAAAGGCGTTTAGACAAGGATTCTATTGGCCCACGGCATTGTCCGATGCTTCCATACTGGTGCGTCATTGCGAAGGTTGTCAGCTGGCCGCCAACCACTCGAACAGACCCGGAGCCTCAACCACATTGATCTGCCCAACCTGGCCGATGCAGCGATGGGCCATGGATCTAGTCGTGCCTCTTCCGACCGCTCCCAGAAAGCTCCGCTATGCGGTGGTAGCGGTGGAGTACTTTACCAAATGGATCGAAGCTCGTGCGCTCGCCACCATCACCTCCGCTACAGTACAGAAGTTCTTCTGGCAGTAGGTCATCTGCCGCTTTGGTGTTCCTAGGGACCTCACAGTCGACAACGGGACCAAATTCGACAGCTTCGCATTCAAGGAATTTTGCTTCCAAGTCTGCACCAAAATCCACTTCGCCTCTGTCAGACATCCGCAGTCCAACAGGCTCGTTGAAAGGGCCAACGCCATCATCCTGCAAGGAATCAAGAAGAAGCTCACGGACAAACCTCTAGGCAAGTGGGTGGAGGAACTCATCCCAGTGGTATGGTCTCACAATACCTCTGATTGTAGAGCTACGGGAATCACGCCATTCAAACTGCTCTATGGAGAAGAAGTAGTGCTCCCAGAAGAGCTCCGCCACGGATCGCCAAGAACTACCTCCGACGGCTCATCACAGGATGAAGCATTGGACAAGGATTTACTTGAAGAAGTAAGGTGCGACGCCGTGAATAACCTTCGCCGCTACCAAGCTGAAACCTAGAAGTGGAGAGACAAGAAGGTCTCGCCCCGCGAGCTCCGCGAAGGGGACATGGTGCTAATCAGGAAGCAGAATGCAAAGATGGCGGGCAAGCTACAAGACAAATGGCTCGGCCCCTACGTCATCACAAGCTCCGCAAGACCAGGGTCTTTTCATTTCCAGGACGTCGAAGGCCGCGAATTACCGCACACATGGAATATCGATGACCTCCGCAAGTACTACCCGTAGTGGTGCATTAAAACTATGTAATCTCTACCTTCGTGCTTTTTTCTTTCCTTCGCATACATAGACTATCCCTGCAGTCTTTTTCCTTATGTCAGGGCATAAGGTTTTTTGATGAGGTAGGAAAACTGCACACTATATAATAAAGATTTGCTTCCCTGAGTCTTGCATGTCAACCAACGCTGACACGGGCTAGGCCGAGCCTCGCCCTCATCAGCAGCCGCCTTAAGAGCAGGGATTGCCTCAGGCTGACATCGACCGCGGTCAAAGGTCACCCTGATACAAGCCCATCAGAGACCCCCCGCCTTTTTGGCCAGGGGCTGCGATGAAAGCAAACTCCACCTCGACCCCCGCAGAGGGCGAGGAGCGGAGGTACAAAAACCCGCAGACCCCCGCCTCTTGGGCTAGGGGCTGCGATGAAAGCAAACTCCACCTCGACTCCCGTAGAGGGCGAGGAGCGGAGGTACAAAAACCCGCAGACCCCCGCCTCTTGGGCCAGGGGCTGCGATGAAAGCAAACTCCACTTCGACCCCCACAGAGGGCGAGGAGTGGAGGTACAAAGGTAAGCAGGCCCTCGCTTTCCAAACATGGGGCCGCGTTATGGCAAACATTTAAACCGCTAAGATAACCCTCATTCCAAAACCAATAACCAGCCAAAACCGAAGGTACTAAACCTATTCCTCTCCCAATCAACTCCACATATAATCCCCAAGACACTTCAAGCCACACTTTACTTCACCCTTATGTCCACATCACCGGCGCCCGCATCCTTGCATATATAGACCCCCATCCATCAACCCTCTCGCCGTACAAATCAGCCCTAGAATTGAAAGCTTCGTACCATTCCCCAACCACCGTACCTACCACAGTACTCTACAAATCCCAGCATTCAACACAAAATCTTCAGCTATTACACCTAGCCCGAGATCAACAGTACCAATTCCGCTTATACAAACAAGTCCTAGCACCCAAATCCAAACATTTCCCAATCATGTCCGGCCATTAACTTAGATCAATAGGAAGAGAGGTATCAGGAAGGAGCGCCCAAGCTAGTTACCCAGCCGAAGGTCGTGATTCCATAGCCTAGCCCCTATAGCACTGATCCAGTTAGCCTTCAACCAATACCGCCGCTGCCCTCGCGTTAACCATCCCCGAAGGTTAGGAGCATGAAGCGCAATACCCTTACCACCCACCGCTTCCACACACCCTCCCACAGCCACCTTCGCAACAAAACCCAGCAGCTTTATACAGTCACGCACAAGGCCATAACTTGACATTAGTTGCAACTCAAACGACCGCTGGGAACCCAGGAAGAGCAGCGCTTGAACCAAAATCCAAGCACGCAAATGTAAGCAAACTAGCGCATGGTTCTAAATTCAACCCGCTGATGGCAGCTGCGACGCCTCCAAGCTTCATGGCTCTACAACCTCCGGGAGTGTCCCGGCAACCAAGGTTCAACATCAGTCAGAACCTCCGACGCGAAGGGCACGCATCAAACCATAGAACCACTGTTCCAAAGGCCAAACTGGCGCCATGTAAACACATGTAGTCTAAGCTCTGCTTACAGTTAGCGTCGTGCAACCACATGTAATCTAAGCTCCACTTACAGTTCATGCAAAAGATCCTGTATCAACTGAATATAAGGCACCTTACTACCTCCAAAAAACCGCGAGGCTCACTTTTGAAAAGTTGGGCGTCGCTGCGCTTTACTACCTCCGAAAAAATGCGAGCCTTGCTTTTGAAAAGTTGGGTGTCGCTGCGCTTCACTACCTCCGAAAAATGCGAGCCTCGCTTTTGAAAAGTTGGGCGTCGCTGCGCTTCACTACATCCGAAAAAACGCGAGCCTCGCTTTTGAAAAGTTGGGCGTCGCTGCGCTTTACTACCTCTGAAAAACGCGAGCCTCGCTTTTGAAAAGGTGGCCGTCGCTGCGCTTCACTACCTCCAAAAAACGCGATCCTTGCTTTTGAAAAGTTGGGCGTCGCTGCGCTTCATTACCTCCGAAAAAACGCGAGCCTTGCTTTTGAAAAGTTGGGCGTCGCTGCGCTTCACTACCTCCGAAAAATGCGGGCCTCGCTTTTGAAAAGTTGGGCGTCGCTGCGCTTCACTACCTCCGAAAAACGCAAGCCTCGCTTTTAAGAAGTTGGGGCGTCGCCGCATTTTTTCGCTTAAGAAAAAGAAAACCAAAATCCTGCTTTACCATCGCAACACAACAATCATCATCAACAACAAGACAAATGTTCATTTACAAGTCATCTCCTCGCATGACCACGGGAGTCAAGGTAATAATACAACTCCCGGCCACGCTTTCGCCGGTATCGCGGTCGAGCCACCTCTGCAGCCATCGACCGCATGACACCCTCCAGCATGTCGTCGACGAGCACCCCCGCAACCATACCCACAAACTCTTCCACGTCCGTGATAATTATCTCACGACCAGCAACACATTCGTCGTCCTCGTCGTCGCTAATAACTGTCTCCTCCGGAGGAGACCGGCGCTCTGCATCGGTCTCATCATCGCTATCTTCAATAAAAAATCGGGGCACTCCAAGAGCCTCGCCAACTTTTCAGCACAAGCGGAAGGTCGCCTTCGAGCACCCTCGTACGGAAACACCAGCGGAGGTCGCACATTTCTACCTCCATCGGTTCCGGCTTTGGAATAAGCAAGCTACTGCCGCTCCCGGAAACTCCAAATGCCCCCCGCGGCCAGTGGTCCAGAGGAGGTGGCGCGAGCTCTGGACTGATCGATCATACTTCGCCACCCTTCACCACCAAATCCTATCAAAACTCCGGAGGAGGGTTCTTTCCCCTCAGATTAATCCAACTAGCCCCCGACATGAAAAAATCTTGACGATTCAGCATCAGCGAGGCCACGTTAAAAATGGTGGGTGCAAGCTCCGCATTAACCTACGCAGTGAAGGCACAAGATCAGTGCCCGCCAAACCCTCACCCCAACACTTGGAACCAAACCCTCGCATAAAAACAGCAGAAATGCCGGGCCAGAACGCTAATAAATAGAACCAAACCACCGAAAGATTACGAAAGGCTAAAAAGCCTGAAAGTAGCGCCAAACAACCAAATAGCAGAGCCTTATGGCTCAGTGTGCTTTACAGTCTTCCAAAATGCATGTCACGCAAATAGTTCAAGCGAAGCTCCCTCAAATTCTCACCAAAATAAAAGAACGTCGACCAACATCACTTCAATCTTGTTCACCGAAATTGTGACCAACCTGTCCTTCCGCGGAGCCTTCCAGAGCCGGGTTGGTCACCGGGTTTGCCTCAGCTTCGCGTGCACCTGCATCCAAGGGTCCAGGCATCGAGCCACCATCACCGGTCGTTCCGGTGGTTGTCGTCACACTACCTTCCTCTGGCGGTGGTAGCTCCTGCGCTGGTTCATTCACTGCATCACCCTATGAAGGCCAGAAAAATCACGTCAGTAATTAGTTAAGCAAAACACTTAGAGCAACTACTCATTGACAAGAAGTCGCACGGTCTTTAACCCCGTAGAAACCTCGGCGACGGTCTCGTACGCCAGTTTGCTACCCCCGACCACCGCAAACTTGTCAAAGGCAGCGGCACCTACGGCGACGATCAATGGCTCCTTCTTCAACTCGCAGACCTCCGCAATAGTGGGGTAGTGGAAGTTGGCTACAACTATCTTGCGGGCATGCTTGCTTCCAGCATCCCTAAGGGCGCAGGCTGTTGCCAAACCTCCGCAGTACACCCCCGCTTCGGTCAATTGATCGAAGAATGGAGTCAGGAAATTTAGCTCGGTGGTCAACCATCCCATGTACGCTTCAACGCTAGGCTCCGCAGGCAATTCATTGGTAGGAGCTCCGCCGGCATACTCCAGTTGTGCAACAAATGTTTGTTTAACCTCCGTCACGCGTGCGATCAGCGCTCGAAGCATGTCAGCCTCCCTTCCATCCGTGTCCTCCACCCGCTTCTTCAGAACCTCCTCGCGACCTTCGACGCCTTCAGCCCTAGTCCTCATTTTCTCCAAGTCTCACGTGAGGTTCCATATCTGCTGCCTCAGATCCAAGCTCCACATCACAGCAGTGTCACAATCCTCGAACGCTTTCTTGGAGCTCTCACGAAGCTTCTTCATATCAGAGTCATGAGAAGCTTGCTCCGCGAGAAGCTCCTGGACACGTCGCTCGAGCCTTTGGTTATCCTTCTCCAGCTCCGCTGTCCTCTTTTGGGTCTCCTTCTCTCCCCTTGCAATCTGTTGCCGTGAAGCTCGCGCGAGCAAAATAGCCTCTACCATCTTTGCCTCCACATCAACCAAGTTGTTTTCCAGCTTCTGTCCCGCCAAGTACACCTCCGCCTCGGGGCATGCTGACACGTCCAAAGGCAGGAACCAGGAACCTCCGCTCCTCATCGCTGCAAATCAGCTGGCCCCCGCGAAGGTCCGAGCTGGTATACAAATGCGCCTTGGGATCGGTCACCCCCGCTGACTGGGCGTAGTAGGGCAGCGAGCTCGGCGTGGCTTCGCCCAAGGCGTTCTTGCCAGCCACCATTCTGGGCGAGGGCACCACCTCCTTCCCATAAACCCAAATATGGATTCCTTCATAATCCAAGGGCTCGCTCCGAGCCCCAGGAGACTGCTCAAACTCCGTCATCTCGACATCCTGGCCATCCCCCTCCTGTCTCACCTCCGCAACCATCCGCTGGACTTCAACAGCAGGCTCTCTGTTGACGGTGATTAAGTATCAATTTTATACCATCAACGCAGCAAGAGAAAGGACTAAAATGAGTTCACCTATTAGATATAGGGGTTACACTGACAGAACTCCACGAGTTTTGGTGATTGTCTATTTCTACAGGGGGTTATCAGGAAAGAACATAATGAAGGCCCACATGTCGGGAAAAGACCGAATGGGTAAAAAAGAATACTCTAGAAGACTCGGGAAGGCAACCCCTGGAAGCTGGGCCCCACCTGGCAGCCTCCAGGGGCGGCCGACTCTACCCTAGAGGCGGCCGCCTCTCCACCTCAACCAATGAGGTTGAGTCTCGAGGATTATGCCTCCACCGTCTTTGAGGATGAATAATAATCGTCTATTTAGGTCGGTTTGATCCGAGGGCTGTGGTGCATCCTAGAGGGCTATATATTCAGAGCTCCTGACCCTGGGAGAAGTCCTAATTCATTCTCTATTCATTCGCCTGAGAGAATTCAGAGAAGCCAGAGCCACCATCTCAATTAGAGCTCCATAGTTTAGTAGCATAGCTACATAGGAATAGATCTAGAGGGAATCAAGCCTAGCTTGGAGTCCGGATCTGTCGGAGTTCTTGGTAATTCCCATCTACATTCTTGTAATATTCATCATTGTTCGTGATACTATGAATAGTACTTTATTCTATTCTATTATATCAGAATTGACTTTGCACTATTTGATTATGTTCTCAATTATATTGTTCTTAGTCTACTTTGATTATATGTTTAGCATAGTTGGATTAGAATTATGTTTATGCATAGAATCGTATAGCGCTTGCTCACTAGATCGATGGGTGAGTGGTAAATATTGTGTAGGCATGGTGCCTAGACCGTATTTATCTGTGATTGCACCCTATATTCTGGATCGTGAGCTAGATCGTGGGAGTGACAGTCCTGTTGAGTCCTTTGTAGCCCTTCTCCCGAGTATAGGTCTAGCAGAACACCCCTATTACATTGAAGTCATTGCTATGTCTCTAGTCTTCTCTGGTAGTATCACTATGCATAGATGTAACCTTTTCCCGCCATGATTGCTAGATGTTCTTGCACTAATCATTGTATGCTTTGACCTTATAGTTAGAATAACATAGGATTATACCCTAGATCGTCCTAGTCCATGCTAGTGTTATAAGCTTAGAGTGCTAAGTTGAGATGGTTACTATCATTTTATGTGGCTAAATGCTCTCATTTATCTTATGTCAATTATCATTCATTCCTATATTTTATGTGACACTTACCCCGTATGAGATGATCGATACGAGACAAGGTTAAGCTCTCCATTATCACATGTGCATTGCTCATCACTCATTATCCAGTGCATTCCCTTCCCAGTGGTAAAATTATAAATAACAATACCTGGATTACTCCTGGTTAAAATGGTACGATGATATTTTCTGTGCGCTTGCGGAACCATCCTTATTTCAGTTGCACTTAATAAACATCAACACTCTCGCTGGACCTCCGAGGGAGCCTGCTCCACTACGATGGGTGGTGAGGAGATCTCCACCTCCTCCTCAGCCTTGTCGCCCGAGCGGGCAGCGGAGGGAGACGAAATGTCGGAGGACTTCTCTTGAGACCCAGCTCCTTCATCTTCGCTGCTGCTGGAGGAACCAACGCTCACAATTGGAGTTGGAGCCGGCACTGCTAGCAAAGACAGCGAGGCTCCACGGCCCCTGCCAAGCCCCCAACTCCGCCCACCTCTAGCCGATAGTGGAGGCCATTGTGCAACCGGTGCAACATTCAGTGCCCCCTCTGCGGCCCGAGCGGTGGTGGCAGCAGTAGCAGAACACGTGGTCCTCGACGACCCGGCACCACGACCGCCGGTCAATGTCTTCTGAAGTTTTCCTCCCCCGCGACCACCTCTGCCGACAGGAGCAGGAATGTGTTGACTGGCCGAGGCTTCGGAGGTCTCCGAAGCGGCCTCAACTGCCGATCACTTCCTATTCCTTTGCTGCTTCTCCTTCACCGGGGCAGCAGCCTCCGCTGCAGCCCTATACTCAATCCCCAGCAAGTCATAAACCCGGTTCACACGGGTCACCCCATCCATCTCTTCCTTCAGCTTCTTCTGCTCCGCATCATCTACTTTCCCGACAAGCTCCAAAACCTCCGCCTCTACCACAGCACGGATCTTCTTCACAGCCTCCGTCTCATCAGCGGAGGAAGCAAACTCTTCCGCCCAAACAGCGCGGAGGTTGGGCAAGTTCAAGTCCTTCAAAAAACCATATCCCTAGGCTGCATAAGAGGACTCTCCCTCCTTCGCCAGGCCTCATGGTTGGCCTTCAGAGGCGCGACCCTCGCGTAATGGTACTCCGCAAAAAGATCCCGCTGCGTCATACACCGCGAGAGGTCGCGCATGGCGTCCTCGCAAAGCCGCGTCCCGATGTCAGAAACGGCGGTCAACTTCACGGTCTCTTTATCAGGGAGCGGGCAAAGGTCGCCCGCCAAGCCCCGAACCTCCGCTTCATCCAGATGATAATAGAACCATCTGTACAACCAGCCTTCCCATTTGTTCTTTTGAGCCTACACGGGCACCTTTGCGGTGGCCCGACGACGGAACGTGAAAGCTCCGAATTGACTTTCCTCTTGCACTGTCTTGTCGTCTGTCTTCACTGTCTTCATTTTCTTCTACAAGTGCAAGTTGTTCACCTTCGCAAACCCCTCCACGGTTGGCTCCACTCCCTGCGAGTGGCACCCCCACACAAACACACACAGCTTCGGGAAGCTGTTGGGTGTGAGGTGATGAAACTGAACGCCGAACTTCTGTAGAGCGCCCAGCACCAGCGGGTGGGCCGAAAACCGGAGCCCCGCCTCGAAGAAGGCTTCGAACACCACCACCTCATTGTCGTTGGGGAGCGGCGTCAGCACTGACCCTGCGGCTTTTGCCCGGTCCCTGTCTAGCCATCCCCTCACCGCAAACCTCGCAAGATCCGCCTCCTTCACCGTGCTGACCCCAAACTCGTAAACGGGAATGGAGCTAACGGGGCCCATCACCTCAGATCCCTTTGCCATCTAATGTTCACCTCCGCCTTCTTCTAACCACCTTTGCCCTCACCAACAAGCACAACCACCGACAATCCCCTGTCTCTCACCCTCGCAAGAGTCAACAACCTCCACATCCAAAGGAGCTAGAGCAAGAGAGCTTCTGGCAGCCAGGGCGTGGGAGCAGGTAAAAAAGTCCCTTTCACCTACCCCGGCTATTTATAGGCCGGGTAGTTTCACAGCTGTAACGGCCGGCGCGAATGTCGAGGGCGCGGTGATCGCACGGCGCGCAAAGCGCCACGCAAACCCTAGCCGTCCCATCCCCGCTACAGTGGCAGAGCCCACTTCGGCCCATTACTTAACCCAAATACCAAAGCACAAGTGGGCCCAGATAAAACAGGCCATGAGCAACTGTTGGGCATCGCTGCGGAGGACGGCCTCTGGCGACATGCCTCCCAGCCTTGCTCCCCTCTTTTCTCAATGGCGTTGCTCCGACCCCTCCAGCCGGGCCGAACCATCGAGGGGCTACTGTTGGGGGGAGCAACCTCCGCCAGGACCCCCCTACGTAGCTCCGCGGCCCAAGCAGGGGCCAAGACATACAAACATACCATATGGCCTCCGGTGACCTTCGCCAAAGTATTTCTACCCTGGTGAAGGTCGTCGCGCTCCTCTCAATGGTTCAGCGAAGCTACGGCTAACCTTTGCGGTTACGTGCTTTCATTCATATGTCTCGCTGGTACGCCCAACACGTACAACGCCAAAGGCAGCGGGCAACCTCTGGGCGATTGTGCAGGAAGTCGCCACGAGGCGGCGTCAGTGGTCTGACACGCGACGGCGTCGGAGGCCCGACACGGGGAACCCGCGGTGATCCGACACGTGGCGTTCTAGGATAGGACAGAGGAAAAGTGTCTCTGGTCCAGCTGTGTACCAAAATACCCCTATTGGGGCCCACCTGTAGTGTAACACGGGTTGTTACCCTAACGTAAAAAGCCCATGACCCTTGGTATGGCCTATAAATCCCAGAGGCATGGCATATGTAAGGGGGAGATCTTTTTGGCAATTTTAGCACCAATTAATGCAAAATTCTGGAATTGTTCCCTTCAACACTTGTCACTGGTGATGTACAACTGAACCCCACTTCCTATTTGGTGCGACCTTCGCCTCCCTCCTCCGGATCCCGGCGAGGGTAGAGGGGCCAGCGTCCATACCAACAGTAGATGGAAGCATAACTGGTGGAGACACGTTCCTCGGCAACGATAGCCTCACTCCCAATATGTCACCTAGGCAGGGTCAGCCACAAGTCACGCCACCGCGGACAGGACAACCCACGGTCGTAGCTAGGGCTTGCCCAGAGCTGGGCATCGTGGATGCTGGGGAGCACCCTCAAAATCCCGATGCCACCCTAGACACGACAACGAACAAACCTCCCCGGCCTCAATGGGGGACCTTTGCCACAAAGAAGTTAAATCAATTCACTGACAATATCCTGCCTGTGCCACCATCACGGCTACTGCCTCAGCCGGTGGTGGCGGCACAACCTAGATTGCCGATACACAGAGGATTGTCGCTCAGCTGCTAATTTCACGCATCCTGGCTTCCAAGTGGGGGGAGGTGCTAATCATGAAGTAGATGGGATTCATCAACGGACCACGGCAACCTTCCGCTGCATAAAAGAATGTCTGCGATTGTTTCTTCGTCGATAAACTCAACCCCTCACATACGGAAGCAATGCGAGAGCTCTTCCTAGAACCACAAAGAGGGCGATCGAGGTGCTGCACAAACGTCGATGTTGGCTTGATAGTGTTTTTAGCGAATAATAGCCCACGTTCCCATCTACTAGGGAGGCCGAAACCAGTTGTATAGCGTAAAAGCCCCCTAGTTCGCCATGTATGTGGCAGGCCACTATATCTTTTACTATTTCTTGATCTTAATACAAAAATGCACAAACCTTTTGTGTATTTGAGAACAGTTATTTGTGTTGTTGTTTGTAACTTCTCCTACAATCAAACATTGAAAATGACCAAGACATTGAAATCTACTATATTCTTGGTTATGTTGTATTCCCTTTTATGAATATTTGCTCACTGGTATATTTTTTCTATTGCATTCCTTGTTGATTTTAAATGTTCAAGCTTTCATGTATGGATCCGGATTACTTGTTAATCTAGACGATATGATAGGGAAGGATGGACTAGATGCACGGAGTAGCATGTGAACCAGAAGCTAGCTAGGGGGTTTGAATTAATCTAATCTGAACAGATAGACTAATAATTCTGGTTCAGCCTTGAGAAACCTCAATCAGAACGTTTGTGTTATGATAAAAATTCTAGTTCTATACCTTTATTGTCATTGATTTTTGTGGTGAATATATATAGAGAACCTCTGTGGATCCTGGTTGAGCTTTTGGATAGCATGACTGATACAAGCACGTACATGTTCTGATACAAATTCTAGCGCTACTGCGTACTTCCTGTGTTTTGTAACATTGTAGTCAATGAATTTTGTCCAGAATAAAACCTGTGAATCCTGCTCGAGTTTTTAGCATGACTGTGAATTCGTACTAAGTTACTATCAATCAGAGCTTCTGCTTCAGAGGAACAGATACGTATCATGGTAACGTTAACATCACATCAGGTATTCAGGTACTATACTAGTAGCACAGAAAATAAAAGATAAAACAGATCAAGAAGCAACATTCTTTTTGAAGGCAATCAAGAAGCAACATTATTATCGAACATAACATTAGATTATTACAAAATTTCTCGAAGTAGGATAGAGGGGCATGCTGCTACATGCATATATAGCATTGATAATTAAACGGCAAAATAAAAAGATGCAGCAGTAGAACGAAACGTCTTTCCTTCATCCAGATTGAAGGCGCCCATCAGGGAGCAACCTTGGCGAAGTGGTCCATGAGGAACTTCTTGCAAGCCTCCCTGAGTCTAGGGCAGCCATGTTTGTCTGCAAGGTCCAGCGTAGTGATGGCTGTAGGTGCATCGTTTATGTAGCTGCAGAGCATGTCGGCGCAGATCAACTTAAGCCTCTCCATGGCATACCGATCTGCCGCCACAAGCAGACCCTGAGCCATCACGACCTTGTCATCCTCACACACATCAGGAAGGGTGTCGGTGTAGATGAAATGGAGCAAAGCCTTGAACACTCTTGGGTCTATGTCATCGATCTGCGCACGAGTGACAGTAGTGCTGCTGCCTTTACCCTCTGGTCCAGAAAACTCGGTCATGAAGGCCGTGGACCGGGTGGCGAGGACCAACTTGTGTGCCGAAAACAGATCGCCACAAACCTCAAAAGTCACATCAGTTTCGACCTGGCTTGCAAGGAGGTGTCCGAAGTGAATTTGAAGGTCTGGAGGACGCATTGGAGTGATCTCTTTGACAACGGTGATGTCACACTTAATGTGGAAAATGTCCCCAAGAAGTGGCTCCATCTCCATATTAAAAGGGAAATAGCAGAGGCATTTATCATTTGTAAATGTGAAGACATAGCAAACTTGGGCCGACAATATGATCTCTCGAGCAATGGTGAGCAGGGTCAACTCAAATCGCACCTTCACTACTTCATCTTTATGTTTATCTTCATTTTCATCTTCATCTTTATCTGCATCTTCATCTACATCTGCATTTTGGTGGAGTAAGATTGGCTATGTAGCCGGTGTCGTCATTCACTTTTTCACTGATTGGGTACAATTCAATGTACCAGTGGCGCCCTCCGATGACAACGCATTCGGATTCGACGGAGTTGCCGGGGAAGAACATCTGCTTGGTTTTGGAGTACCCATCGATTGTCAGGACGTGCGACCCGGAAGAGATTCTCCCAGTGGCCGATGTTGGGAAGGCTGCTATGTGGGCAGATGGGCCTGGTTGTCCTCTAAGTATGGAAGCAGTAAAGAATGTTAGTTTGTTGATCAGAAAAAAGCATGAACAAAATACTTCAGAAAGAAAATAAACGGAATCCCCAGGTATATGTATGGTATGCACCTGTGCACAGTGAGGAGCTCGCCTCCAACCTGGAATGTCAGATCCCCAGGTACTCCGCTACCAAGAAGGTCACTGAGAGGTCGATGCAGCAGGTCCGGCGGTGGCACAGCAGGAAACTCCCTAAAAATAAACAAATCACATCTGATCCGGAAGCAGTCGTCCTGGAGGAGCGACTCCAGTTTCGCGCTTTCCATAACATCAACACCCCATCGCCATGAAGTATCTGCATTGTTGGTGTGCCGGTACTCATAGTCGTCTAGATGATAACTATATGGGTCTCCATAGTCATCTTTCAGCAGAGCGTAGAAGTAGCATTCTGCCTCGACTTGTTCCTTATGAACCGAGAGGCACAGGTAGAGGGTTACCCAACCGGCTCTCTTCTGGTTGACACCGCAAGGATAGCACTCAATGTACCAGCCATGCCCTCCGACGTTGAAGGAACTGGATTTGATGCATCTGCCAACGCCGAGATCCTTGGTTCCGGAGAAGCCGTCGATCTCGAACAGGTGCGACCCAGCGATCGTCTCGTGGATGGCGGCCGTGGTGCCAGACGAAGCAGCGGAGGTGGCCATAGGCATGGGCTTGTGGTCTAGATCGAGAACAGCAACAATATGGCGAGGATGGAATGGATCCAAACGATTGAGATGCCCTGTAGTTTGCTGGTGGCCGGGCGTAGTAGTGCCTGCCACAGGATATTGGTTCTTCTGTTCATATATGGTAGTACTACGACAATATTATTTAATTATTAAATTCAACAAGAAAAAGAAAAAGGATATCACCAAATCCGTCGTAGTCATAGGAGGTAGATAGAAACCAGCGTTCGGCCTTCAATTTCCTGCGTGCGACCGAGGCTCCTTCGTTTTCCATGGAGATATCCTTCCCTTCCTGCCTACACATAAATGGCACGTTACAAAAATTTGTGGCCTTATGACAGTTTTTTTTAGATTACACGGTACAACAAGGCAAGTGACTCCTTCGTGTTTTCCATGGAGTTATCCTTCCATTCCTGCCTACGCATACATGGCATGTTACCAAAATTTATGGCCTATAACATTTTTTTTAGATTATACGGTACAACGATCCTAGTTAAATTCTAGAAAAAATACAAGTACTAGGATTTACACCCCCTGGACAGTCCTACCATTGGACGAGGGCCATTCACGGCTTATGACATGACATGTTAGTTACATTAAAAAAGTTGACAATCATGTGTAGTTTTACCATATCCATAAAAGTTCCCTCTTGACACCAAGCCTCGGGGATCAAAACCGATCCTGGTTTTATTCCTGGCCAAGGGTGAATACAGAATGACCCTACTACAAGTTTACAATACAAAGAACTGGGGAGGGGCATGAGATTAAATATAAGGGAGTTGTTCCCTTTTGGAAGCCGACACCTCCATGACCTTACCGACTCCTTAGAGACGGCTGTTAGCAAGTCTATATGAGGCTAGCTCCAAGCCTCTGAACATGACATCATACCAGTGTCTCCATGTCTCCTAGCAATAGAGAAGGATTTGTGGATGTGCCACGTGTTAGGGAGGCTGCCTTGTGATTGAATGGTCCTCTAGCAATGTAGTCTATCTGGTAACTTGTGTGCAGACAGGATCAGTCATGAAAGCCCGATTTGACGAAGTAGCTGGCGAGGCCTTTGTAAAGCTGTGGTGTCGAAGACCGATCGAAGGCCGACGGCGTCAAAACGGACAATCAAAGTCCGATAGCGATGAAACAGCTCACGATCGAAGGCCAGCAAGGGCGAAATGGACGACATAGGGCCTCCGACTGTGCTGATAATGGTGAATGGGCCAACTTGGGAATTTGATCGTGTGGAAGACTGATCCAAGACCGACAATGGTGAATGGTTAAATTGGGCCTCTGATCATGTTGAAGACTGATCGAAGACCAGCAATGGAAAAACGGCTAACTTGGGCATCCGATTCTGCTAAAGATTGACCGCAGGCTCGCAATGGAGAAATGGTCAACTTGGGGCTTCGATCGTTCTGATGACTGATCAAAAGCCGACATCAGCGAAACAACCTACTATTCCGTTAGTAAGGACGATCGAAGGCCAAGAATAACAAAATGGCCGACTTGGGTCTTTGATTGCGCTGAAGGCTGCCAGTGGCATAACAGTCGATTTGCACCAAGAGGAGAAACACTCATTGCACCGCCGAACAGATGGTACATTTTCTTGGGCCAAGGTACCAGTTCGACAATGGCCCTTCAATAAAGGCGGTTAGAGGAGTAAAAGATCCGACATAGTAATCATGTGCTTACACTACTAGAAAGCCCCCCCTATAGCTACGCTACTTTTAGACACTAGATACGCTTTTATTTATCTTTATAGGGGTATAGGCACGCTTTACAAAAGCGTGTTAGAAACGTCTTCGCATGGACCGTGTCAGGTTGTGTAGAGACGATTACCATAAGTGTATCTATAAAATGAATAGACGTTTCGTAGATACGTTAGATGCATGTCTACACATATTGATACGCTTTTATAGATGCGTATATAACACGTGCCTATTAGTATAGTTACGTCATATAGATATGTTTCATAACATGTGAAAAAGCTATAGAGACGATATTATATATACATTTACAATTCGTGTCTACCGCTATAGTCACGTTTTATAGTGACACATTATTACGCACTAAGCAGTATAGAGACGATATAGTAGGTGACGTGAAAGATGACATGGCAGGTTACGTGGAATGCTGATGTGGCAGATGATGTGGAAATGTGGTGTGGCATATGACACATTTTATTGTAATGCCTAAACACGTGTCAACAAAAGTAGAAACAATATTGTAGCCACGTCTTTATTGCGTGTCTACCTATATTGATACACTGTATAGTAACGCCATAGTATGTATTAATACTCGTAGAAACGATTTGGTAAGTACAACTATATTTTGTGTGTAGTAGTATAGAAACGTTATATGGTAACACATTAAAACGTCCCAATAAAAATATATGTTTTTATCATATGAATATTTCATCGAGATGAACGTAGAAATTAGAATAAAATTATTTTATTTTCTATTTCCTATGATTAATAGTGAAAAGTAAACCATCAATATATTGCATTCAGCCTTGACAGAACATAAATAATCTATCTCCATAGCCAAACATGTCCAGTGCTCATCAAATAATTGTATTCACAAAGAAGCATAGACAAAGTGGCAATATCGTACAAATATTTCTTAAATATTTTTTGTAACAACTAAAACCTATCTTGTTCGCTTTGAAATTTCTACTTTGCTTCCCATCTAGCTTTGTCCACGTGCTACCAGTACCAACTTGTGGGTACAAGGTGAGTTTCTAGCTTTCTTCACCTACAATGGAATCATGCGTTAGATAAATGACTCAATTTAAATGCTAGAGGTTTTAACTCTTCGAGTTCCCTATTACAGACATGTTTTAAAACATCAAAATATAGCACTGCTTAATATATTTGAGCAAATATATTTCCAATGAAGCATATCAACTTAGACATACCGTGTTCTGCAATGTACGATTACACGATAAATTTGTGACTACATTGCCATCAGGTTGTGTCTCCTGCAAGCATAGTTTAGCTCAATTAACAGGGAAAAAAAGAAAAATATTACGGTTAGAGAGAACAACATATTGTACATATGAGCTTGTAAAATTAAAGCAGTGGGAACAACTAATACCTGTGTAGTTGACTTGTTTATACAAAAAAAATTCATAATCTGAACCAATGTTACAGTAAAAAAAAGTCTACAATTAGCCTCAGAATGCCTTTTCCTCCTCATGCAAGTGTTGCTTGCTAGTTTATATCAAGTATGTAGTACAGGTATTTGCTCAAATTAGAAAAGCATTCAGTCAGTACTGTGATATCCAATAAACACACGTAAAGGATGTATACAAACTTCCAGTTAGAACATATACTCTGGTTCAATCTCTGTTGCCGCAGATCAGATATGAATTAACTGAAGCTACATCGACATTTACTGAAGACTTGTATGCTTGTTTAAATTGCTCACCATTTATGGCATCCATCTCTCATACTTGAGCTTGTCCAGTCCGCACAGTATATCTAATCTCAATCATTGTTATACTATGCTACTAGGAATTGCACTACTACCGCTCAACTACTAAAAAGAAAAGTCATCTAGCATAATTAGTTATGTCCACAGACAACAATTAGATTTAGACTGAACAACCTGTAAGCAGGTGTTGTGTATGCATGGTCTGGGACCAGCAGTGCCTCAAACAAAGTAGAGTGAAGATTTGCCAAGTACTTATGTATAATGCCATTTTTTGCTAGCTAAACAATAAATATTTCGGACACATGTAGGCAATTTCTTGTATCTTTTTTGAATCTAAATCTAAATGCAAATAATAGTTCTCATGATCTGCAATTCAACATACATTCATGATAAAATGTGAGGTTATTTTTCCACTCTTTCTAGAACTCTTGCAGTTTCCTTAGTCAAATCACAGTCAGTAACAATTAGCTTTGTCAATGGACCGTGTAGGAGGCAACTAGAGTCATACAATCCAGCATTAATCCCATCCCACAACAGGCCACTGCTGGATGTTCGAGACACTAAATGCTCATGATAAAATAATAAGAAATCTTTTGACATGAGGAAATTTATAACTGCTAGGAAACAAATCGATGCCGTTCACCCTGCCACTCGAGCTGCAGGTACGGCACGAACAGGCCTAGACACGGCAGCGGCGCAACTGATGCCACTGATCCCGCCATAGGACACAACAACGCCTCCTTCTAGCCTGCAGGCCTACAACCAGAGACCACATGTCAAGAACGACGACTCACCTGTGCGCCAAAGCACGGGCCGGCGCCGACGACGGGCAACCGTAGAGGATGCCGAAGTTGTGTCGCGAGTTCCTCCATGCCGGCGGCGGCCTCGGTGACAACTGCTGCCACGGGGTGGACGTCCCCCAACAACTCGTGTACCCGAATAGGTCCTCCACCACCCGCTTCAAGATCTAGATCCGAGAGCCAAAGAAGAGGAGGGGATCTACATGCTGCCACCCAAATCATCGTGCTCCTGACTAGATCTGCCCCTTGTTGAGAGGAAGGTGGAGGGGCAACGCTGGGGAGGTGAAGTCAGAGGTGCAGGGCCGGCGGTTCTTGGGAGGTTGCGGGAGGGGTGGAGTCGTGGAGACTAGAGGATTATTCGGCGACTTGGCTGGCGGCGCGTGGATTAAAATTTGGAGTTTGATAGGCTGGCGGGAGATCGACGCGGGAATTTAATATTTCATTCATTCATCACCTAATAAAGCGGCATGTGATATCCGATTCAATTTTATTTTATGTTGGTGACTTTAATAAGAAATATAATAATATTGCAAAATGTGAGAAATTTCTAAAAAATAGTATGAAGACATAGTATTGATGTATAAGGTTATAATAAAAATTTCAAATCATCTAACAAAGTAAAACTATCCATGCATACAATTTTTATAAATAGATATGTCTCTCAATATGTTGTCACAAAAGCTCATACTTACAATTTTCTTACCAAGTTTAGATATTATTATAATTATTTATGTTAACTAACATTGTTCACAAAATGGATGTATCTCTCATATAGTTTGATATAGCCATGAGAGATGTATCTATCTGTAAACAGCGTGTAGTGCCATTTGTAAAAATCATATAATTTTTAATAATTATACACCTAAAATATACTATCATGAAAGTTTTTAGAAATTTCAAACCAAATTTAAATATTATGATAATTATTATATAAGGTGCCCCATGGATAATTAATGCAAAATAAATTTATTTGATATATAGCTTGGGTCGTAATACGACTCAATAGAGGTGTGGTGTTACAACTACATTGTAGTATCCCTTAGCTAGTATTCTCTTAAGGGGTAGGACTCCAACTTGAATGTATGAGAATCTTGGAGGGATCATATATAAATAAAATTATAGATCTTGAAAAGTTATGAAACTATGTAGTGACAAGTTTCTGGTTCAAAATCATCTTGCTATGCAAAAGTACGTTTGTAATTATAGAATTTGGATTTTAAAATTTCAAATGACCTCGGATAGAAAAACAATCAAAATAAAAATTATAGATCTCAAATGGTCATGAAATTTTATAGTTGACAACTTTTTGATTCGAAATCATCTTGTCATACAAAACTATGATTGAATGTCTCAAATTTGAAATTCAAATTTTGTAAGTGACCTCAGATGATGAAACTCGCTAAATGAAAGTTGTAAATCTTGAAAAGTTATAAAACTTTGTAGTTGATAACTTTTTGATTCAAATTCGTCTATGTCCTCAAATAATCAATTTACACAAGGTTTAGTATAATATGTGGGGAACCAAAATTGCTTATAGGCGCAAGTGAATGTGAGGTGTGGTGGTAGAGTTGGCTATGTGATAAACAATGCATACATCACTTTGCCATATGTAGAAATGACCAAAATAAGAAGTGCAGATATTGATGGTTCTATAATTTTGTTACTGACAATTTTTTTCATTTAAAATCATTTATCATTTGAAAATGTTATTGAAATCATCATAAAGATTTAAATTTTTAATTTTTTAAACAAAGTCACAAGAAAAGTGGACGTAAATAATAGCTGCAAGAATACAATAAGTTGATAAAGTATGATTTTAAAAATTTTTAGCAAAAAATTATCACATTTGAAGTTAGTACGAGGGAGAAAAACTAGTTATAAGTTTTGAGTACATGTTAAAAAGAGAAAGGCATGTGTTCATGTTCTTGATTTTTTAGTATTCAAATAATTTATTTTTTCTACTAAAAACTCATATGAAATAATTATGGTAGAATGACACGTCGGTCTAAGCATCAGGTATATATAGTGCATTCGTGTTTTATTCTACAAAAGAAAATGTCTTTTATGGTGTCATTAACTTTGTTTCCACGTGGCTCAACTATGGACACTTGCGCTCGGAACACTACATGTAAGTCCTAAAACTAGGGATAAAGAACCATTCTCACCACAAACAGATAAACAACATGGTGATAACATTCAATCTCCTCTTTTGGGAGGAAAGAGGTTCGATCCTTACCTAACACAATGTTTTACTATTTTACTTTTTTTAGTGCAATCAGGAATAATGTGTTAAAGAGATCAAATAAACCCAAAATTATACAAAAGCATATTTGTTCTTGTGGTTTGCATGCTCAGTTTTCTTCCAAAAGGTGCAAAGTTCAATCCTTGTGCGCCACACATATTTTGATATTTTCTTTATTTTTGGGAAAATTAGGAATAAATAAAATGTTAAAAATCCGAAATAATTCTAGAGAAACAAAAAAAAAATGCTTGTCCCATTCGGTTGCATGCCCGATTTCCTTCCACAGGTAGGACACCATTTTTTTTTTTTTTTGGTAAAATCAGGAACAAACTGAAAAAGGGATCAAATAATCACAGTATAACGCAAAAGCATGCTTGTCTCCGTGGTTTTCTTGCTTGGTTTCCAACCAAAAGTTGCCTATTTCAATTCTTGTGAACCACACTTATTTTGATATTTTCTTTCTTTTTCATAAAATCAGGAATAATAAAATGTTAAAAGTCCCAAATAATTCTGGATAAACTAAAAGAATGCTTGTTGCATACTCAATTTCCTTCCTCGTGCCACACTATTTTTTAGTTTTTATTTTTTTAATTAAAAATTGTATCTACACCACATCAAATCTAAGGAATAATATGTCATGTCAACTTATAGCCCATTAGCAGGTTACACGTTACACGTTTTTAGTTTCGCATAAAAAAGTCTCAAAATCATGAAGAAGAAATTTCTCATACACATTAAAACGTCTCTACTAGCAAGTAATGTTAAAAGCATATCTAATTTCATGTCAACTAGAGAAATTCCGGTTACACAAATGAAAACATCACTATGCGCATAAGGACGATTATTTGAGACGCTTTATGATGTGTCTTCATGCTACTTACGGTTGAAAGCATGTCTAATTATGCATCAACTTTATATGCTTTTAGTTGCATGTCAAAAAGCATTTCTACGTGTCTATTGACGATTTTGAGATACGCTTTACGACGCGTGTAGATGTTATTGACGGTTGAAAGTGTGGCTAATTTTGTTTTATTTAAATACGATTTCAAAAGTGTGTTAAAAAACGTGTCTAGATACCTCTTGACGTTGAAAGCATGTTAAATATCGTGTCACTTAGATACGTTTTTGAAATTGTGCCACATAACGTCTTTACCTGCCAACGTAGAGACGCATTTGATGGCGTTACAAATACAACGTAGCTATAGGGGGTTTTCTAGTAGTGTTATGAACAATTGTAACAGTATCCTATTTGAGGGGAAGAGCTTCCAATAAAACATGGAGTAGTTGCATGGCTCGAAACCCTAAGTGTTGATGTGGCAATTGTGTCCCAACTTGTGAAAGCCTTTGCCCCTTGAGCGGAGCCCTCAACTATCGGGTGGTGAGCTGCAACATGCTCCCCCGATCTCACTTACTCTGTCGGGATCCCTGTTTCCCAATAGCACGCTTTTTTGCACTCTTGGAGGTACGTGTCATCTAGAGTTCCATCACAATAGTAATTCGGTCTAGCTCCTCCAACCAATCCATCTCCATAAGGTGCGCACAAAAGGGCAGCTTGAGAATATGTGGTCTGTCGTTTCATCGTGTGGATGAGAGATGTCTTGCAGTGTATCCTTCACCAGCCGGTTGTGTACTAGTGAAACTTTGTAGAAGCATCCCTTACGAATATACAGATATGGTTACCCTTCTAGTAGCTTAGTAACCTATACACTTCCATACACAATTACCAGAAAACTCGAAAAGGAGAGGACAATGGTGGGTGGTACTGAGATGGACATATAGATTAATATTATGATCTGTGGTCGACTAAGAGGATTGATAGATAGTTGCGAGAGTTGCTCATACCATTGTAATATGATAGTGTCTTTTCAGATACCGATTCATTGAATGGAACTGCATGTTTTGGTAGACTGGTCCAAATTGGATAAGTGGCACCCGTAAAATTATTGTATAGAAAGCAAAACAACTTAATTCTAGTATTTTACTAATCTTACTTGAAGATCATGTCTAATATTATCTGCGCTCAGCAGTGAGCACTAAGATTGCATTGGGTCAAGTTTGTGTCCAGCAAAGAGGATAGCACTAGACAGTTCCTGAACCACGAAGAAGGCAAATGGATGATCTGCGATGAAGTTCACACGCGGCGGAATTTGCAGCCTTTGTGCACATTTAGCATTTATAAGGCAACCAGTAGCAGCCGCGGCCTCTGTGCCTTCCTTGCTCACTTCGATCATCGCCTTGTGCAGGATGTGCCCAAGAAATATCGGCTCATCGGATGCGTCTTTGTCTAGCAATTCAGGCAGCGCAGCTGCACAGGAGAACATGGCCTGGACGCCAAGATCCTGGAGGTCCTCGCTCATGGACTTGGTGAAGGAGATCTTGAACCTGGGAACCCAGAACTCCGTAACCTCGCCTTTGTTCAGTGATAGGTTGTGCTATTTGCCTTCTCTCTTATTAGTACTAGGTGGATTCCCCGCGCGTTGCCGCGGATATGCAGTAGGATTTTATAAAGATTTGGCATCTATGATGATTGAGAAGCGAAATTGAAATCAAGTTTGCACATGCACATCCTTGTTTACTCCTTTCTCGAAAAAGATATGCTAATTGTGGCATCGTATATGAGATACAAAGGGAATTGATACTTTGTTGCAGGATTTTTAAGCAATAATTCAGATAAACATACAATGGATGGATAATAACCATTTAAAGATCTACCTTTCTAAAAACCACTATATAAACTTACGATTTAATTAAAAATAGGACATGCAAGAGCTTCCAGATCCATCCATCTCTCCAAAAAAAACTGTCCTGTCCTAATATATACTTACAGTTAAAAGGATTTGTATTGTAAACAAAAGAATGTAAACAAAGAAGAGATCCACGGTGACCACGCTCGGACGGATTCCATCTTATCCACTCGCCTTTCCCATTCTATTTGGCTTTCCTCAACATGCAGAACGAAGATGACCTTTCAAAAAAAGAAAAAAAAAATCCTAACAAAGAGCCTTCAACCCTGCGGCGGACAGACAAGAAGTGGCGGCAGCCATAGTCACGCCCTTGTTTGGGGGTGGGGAGAGCAGGGGCTCGACGGTGAGCGCCAGGCAGCCGTGCGTGGCCTTGATTTCCCCAGCCGCAGGCGCCGTCTCAGGGATGAGCGCATTCCTCATCACCTCTTGGCTGAGGAGCAATGGCCCCGGCTCCATCCTCCTTGGTTGCCACCTCTTCTCCTGCAGCCTCGTCGGCATCCGCCAAGGCCCCTGCCACAGGCACCGTCTTTGGGGATGGCTGCGGTCTTCATGGCCAAGCAGGACGGGGGGATGGCTGCGGTCTTCATGGCCAAGCAGGACGGCGTCACAGCCTCCGTACCGAACATGTTGTTGCGGTCCTCATGGGCGAGCAACACCATGTCGTCAGGGATAATGGGAGCTGATCTAGATGTCGAGTTTTCATTTTATAGGGAGATATGCTTCCAGATGAAGCGCAAGGGACATGCAGAAACTGAAGCTCAATCTTTTGTGGCTCTTGATGCGGCAGTTTTGAAATCCAAACATGCAGAAGGTGAAGGGCAGGAGCATCAACGTGAACCTCTCGGTCTTCCCATGCTCCTGTTTGCGAGGGGTCAGGAACGGAAGCAGCGCGGGAACAGAAGCAGCGCTAGCGTTCCAGATCGGTTCGGTGGATGTAACTGAAGTTTGCTGACGTGGCGCAAGGAGAAGGCAGAAAAATAGCTTAGTGGGGTTTGTTTATATAAGAGGTATAGATTATAGGTTTTACTTCTGCCCGTGCCATGGTTTCTTGTCTTTAAGAGCATTTCTAAGAGTTCCCCAAAAATAATTGATAAATTGTTGAGTTTTCTATGTAGTTTAAAAAGTTGGGAGCATATTTGTTGTGTTTCTCCAATAATTTCATAAATCTCGGTCCTAAAAGATAGAAGACAATGTTTTGGGTCCCAGTCCCAGACTATTTCCAAATCACCCAACTACTTTTATTGGATCCTTTTCCATGTGCGGAAAGATGAATTAATTGAGATATGGAGTTGTTGGAGAGTGATTTTATTTATCTTACTGGAAAATCAAAATTAGCAGATCTGGTCCATAAAACAACAGAATGATACAAAAGAAAATAACATACAGCGGGGCACATCATCGGATGGGACAGAATAGCCGGCGTGTGGATCGGACGGTGCCAAATTCGAGTGCTGAGGGCTAGAGAAATAACCGAGGACAGAATAGCTTTTCTGAGCATGGCTGAATTCGTACTAACTTATTATCAAATAGATAAGAGTTATGACGATTTGCTTTGCAGAGGACCATACTAGTAACATTGAAATCACATCAGATTAACATTAAAATCACATCAGGTACTATACTAGTACTAATAAAAGATAAAATAGATCAGCAGCAACCTTGAATAGAAAATTAACTGATATATTATATAAGAGCATTACAAAAAGTCTCAAAGTAGGATAGGAGGTGCATGCTGCGACGATGCAAATTATATAGAACTGATAATAAAACACGAAGACAAAAGTTATGCTGTAGGATACATAGGATGCGCATGCTGCAACAATGCAAACTATATAGAACTGATAATAAAACACGAAATCAAAATTATGCTGTAGGATAGAATATAGATAGCATTGCCTTTGCCTCATCCTGCTAACAGATTGAAGGCGCAATCAGGGAGCCCCAATGGCGAAGTGGCCCTTCAGTAGCTTCATGCACACCTCCTTCAGCTTGCTGCAGCCATGCTTGTCTGCCAATTCTAGCATAGCGACGGCAGTACGTGCGTCATTCACGTAGCTTCCTAGGATGTCGCTGCAGATCAACTTGAGCCTCTCCATACCATACCGATCTGCCGCAACAAGCAAATCCTGGGCCATCACGAACATGTCCTTGTCGCGTACCTCTGGAAGAGCATCGGTGTAGATGAAGTGTAGGAAAGCCTCGAATACCCTCGGTTCCATGTCATCGACGCGCACACGATCAGTGACACCAGCATTCTCCTTCCCAGCTGGGGCAAAGAACTCCGCCATGAAGGCCGTGCATCGCGTGGCCAGGATGCTCTTGTGTGCTGGGAACAGATGGCCGGCGACTTCGAACGTCACGTCGCCTCTGACTTTGACCTTCTGGCTTTCTTGGATATCGCTGCAGATGCACTGGCGCAGGATTGGTATCGCCGTGATTCTGTCTACAACTGCAATATCACACCTGATATGGATGCCGTCCTGGAGATGAGGCCAGGTCTCGTGCTCCATCATACTAAGGAAGCTACAGCTATATTCGTTGTTCCTTTTTGAGAAGGCATAGAAATCTTGGGTTGAAGAGATTATCTGTCCTCCATGGATGAGCAGGGCAATCTCGAAGCGAACCTTCACTTCATCGTCACTGTCAGGGTTATCGAGGAATAGATTGACACATGGACCTTCCTTGTTATCCCCGTATGGACCACATGGGTAGAAGTCGAAGTACCAGTTGTGCCCTCCGACACGGAACTTGCTGGACTTGATGGACTCACGAATGAAAAGTGCTCTCCGGATTTTGGTGTATTCGTCGATCGTCAGCACGTGCGATCCGGTTGCTAGATCCCGCTTTGTCACAGCAGGAAACTTCAATATGCGCAAATCACATCTGACTTGGACACAGTCGTCCTTCAGGAGCGTCTCCAACTTCGTCCTTTCCATGAACTCGGTGCCCAATAGCGAATGTCTCTCGTTGTATTTGAGGGTGGCCTTTTTGCTTGGGTGTGCAGGTAGTCTCTTCAAACGACCGTTCTCGAGCGAATCCATCATAGTGAACTCGCAACCTCCCAACGCTGGGTATGCAGGAGGGTCATCGTCCTGACTGCACAGGACGAGGGTTACCCAACCTGCACTCTCCTCATGGTCACCACGACCACAAGGATAGCACTTGATGTACCAGTCATGCCCTGCGACGCGGAATGTACTGGAGGTGATGCAATTGCCGACGCCGAGATCCTTGGTTGCCGAGAAGCCATCGATCTTGAAGACGTGCGACCCAACGATCGTCTGGCTGGTGGTGCTCGCCGTGCTGCCGCCGGCGACGATGGCCGCGGTGGGGGCAGGCGCCGCTTGGGAGGTGGCCATAGGTTTTTGCAGTCGCGAAAGGCAATGGCGGCGCGGATGCGATGAGTTGTGGTTGTGGCAGATGCGGTTAGGTTTGGCGCTGGCTCAGATAATCTGATTTACTGGAGAGGTTGTTGGGAAGATGAGACGACGTTTGTTATGGTAGCTGAGAAATTACGCCAATTTTGTTTCCTTCTGTGGAAAAAAGATACGGAGTAATCACACATCACGGGGGAGGGGTCCAAATGTATCTCTCACAAATAAAAAGGTAAAAAGGGAGGCTTGGGTTTGGTGCGGTAAAAAATTGGGGTCGCTTCAGGTTTCACCGTGCGACACCGCAGCTCCGCGATCCATTCTTTCCTCATTGGTCGCGCGCACAAGGAAACACCGGTGATCACGCACAAGGAAACGAGGCCCACAAGGAAACAAAATCGCGTCGCCCCTACCCCCGGTTTCACAGTCTTACCAGTCTACGTTGCCATTGTCTCACAATCCTCCGCCCATCGGTTAAAAGGGAGCCGCCGCCGTGCTACCCCCGCCGCAGACGACGGCGCCGCCCTCCTCTTCAAGCGTGACACCAAGACGACGTCGCAACCCGCCGCCGTGCGATCTAGGTCCAACATCTCGGCCGCCGCAGGCCGATCCGGCGCGGCCTCGTCCTGTTGAGAGTTGAGACGGCGTCTACGACCACGACGCGCACGCAGAATTAAGGACGGGGCTCCGACGTCGCTGCGCTGCACCGGCAAACATCCGCGGCCATGACACCCTGCTGCTAGGCCGCCCGGCGTGCCACCCCGGTTCCAGGACGTTCCTACACTCCATAGTGAGCAGTCTGAACCAAAAACACTCTGCCTTTCATTGTAGTAATTTCCCTTTCAGTTCACTGCATTTAGGAGTTTCAGAATCACAGTGATTTAATATTTCAAAATAGCAATGTCAATATGTTTGATGTCCAAATACACATGTCAGGTTTTAAGTAACTGTAAATTCCCTTTTCATTTGTTCACACCACAGTGAAGTAATGTAATTGGGGTTCCTTTATTGACTGGAATTCTGTAGATATCATATTGCCTCTGTAGATTACTATCCTTAACATCTCTAGCCCACCAGGAGGTCCACAAATCAACATTCAAATGCCCTGAAAGTGTGAATCAGTTTAGAGATGGATTGAATGTTTTTTAAACCCTTTTTAGACGGAATCAGTGCCTTCAGATTAATTAGTGTCTTGGACTCCTGATCAAAACTTTGATTTTGTGATGCTGAGAAAAAGTGTACTTGTAGAATAGTCTGTACGGGATTGCTGGAAAGAAAAAATAAGGATGCTTCTAACTTTGCACATATACATACGGAATATTCTTCTCAATAACTATAAATGGACTGTCAGGTTTTACTGGATATATATTATATGGCAAAAATAGAAACAGGTTCTTTCACAGTTTAATTATGGACAATATAATAGTAAGGTTCATGTGAAACCCAGCAGTGTGAGATGTTATGGGAATCTAATTGAAATGTGACTATAGACTCACATTCTGTATCGCTTTGTATTTTACATGTGTTCTACAGATGTGACTATGTGATTATGTTATGAAAGTCTACATATTTAGCATAGCCTAGCACTGTTCACCATCCGGCAATAACCGGTATGGATCACCAGCTGTCAACTCCCCGCACCCTTTTCTTTATTTAAGATGGCATCTTTGGATCAGTATAAGCTCTACTAATGTACTGAGAAAGAATTGTCATTTTATTTGTAGATCATTTCAACTTACTTATGGTTTCTTGTTTTTTTTATTTGAACATGTTTTCCACGATTTTTGCATTCTGATGGCTTCCAATTATGGCACGCTTTTGATATGTTGTGTAGATAATTTTTTTTGTGGTTTTTACATTATTTTATAGGTAAGGTCACTGTTGCATTGATTCCGTGGGGGTATGGTTAGACAGGTCTTTTACCTATTAAGGTCTTCATTGGTGGGATAACTACCAGGAATCTAGGATTGCAGCAACCTGAAACCTGAAACTGAGCAGAAGTTAACCTGAAACTGAGAACTGAAGTTAACCTGAAACTGAGAACCGAAGTTAACCTGAAACTAAGAACTGAAGTTACTCTGGTTATTGTCTGATCAACCTGATCATTGCATGTTTATTTATTTATTTATTTATTTTTATTTACTGATTTCCCAATTCGATATTGCAACAAGTTCAGCTTGTATTCTTTGGAAGGTTTTGTGTTTGTGAGTAAATCTGCTAATCTACCTAACCATATTTGTTTTTCATATTTGTGATCTCCTGCAGGCAACCACTCGCTGGAAGTAACAGGTACATGCTCCACTTTGTTTTGGTTCCTGTTGGAATTGGCATAGTGCTGCATCGTGTTCTTCTGTTTTTAAGAAATCTTGTGGTCAGTTTAATAGGCTGGTTCAATTTGGATCATCTAAGTTTCGAAATCTCTTTGTATCAACTGACTGGATTTCATTGACATTGTCTGAAACTCTTGATAATATGCTGTGCAAGAACAACTCATGATAATAGTTGCTCATGTAAAGGAGGGAACTGTAGGACAAAGGGGTGGTATAGAATGGCTCATGATAATAATTCACGGGTCGATGCCGCCATCACCTCGCACTGCCCAGAGGAAGACAACGTGTTGCCATTGCACGCCAGGTGCTCAGGGCTTCGTCGTGCTGGTGGCGGCTAACAAGCACCCAACAGGATGGATCTTGCTGTTGCTTCACAGTGGAGTCGGCAGTGTATTGCCAGGTTCTGAACTTGGATAACTCCTGAAAGTTTGGTTCAATCTCAGCTCCTACGGGTTCTGAAATTGTTTATTCGAACAGTAAGCAAGCCAGCTGGCTTTTGTGATTGGAACAGTAAGAGAGCCTTAGATTGCTTTCTTAATTTGATTTTTCAAATTTGAATTTGAAATGGTAATGTTTAGATGGTAAGAAAATTTTGTTTGAGGGATTTTACATGCTGATTGCCTTTTCACTAGTTTATGAATATTCCCTTTTGAGCTGTGGAGCATACGTTCCATTCTTCATAATACTGTGTGTATCTTCTTAACAGGTGCCTTTTTTTGAAAGAATCTTAACAGGTGCCTTGATGGAATGTACTGGCAAACGCCCAAAGCACACTTTAACAATAGGTTTTTGTTTAACAAGATTTTGTTTCTTGATATTTAATCAATTATGTAATTACTTTTCTCTTGACACTAGCAAGACAGTTATCAACCCAGAACATAACTAACTCCTTGGAAAATGACTAGCAAGCACTCCTACATGAATTTTTTTATTGCAAAAGTTGGAAATTTGGCCAGATGCATGAACCAAATGAGCATGGCTGTCAGCTGTCTTCTTCACCATACATTGTAATTATGTATTAGTTAGCTATGAGGTCAGTAAGTCATATTAGCTTATGGCAATTCCATCTTTGTGAACATACACCATTTAACTCGTCCCTGTTATTAATCCTAGTACTTTTCCGCAGATAAGGAAGATCAAAGTGTAGAGTAGAGAGGTTTGGCTCTTAGATGCATCTTGGAATCCTTGGGCATTGCAATGTACATCACTGAATTGAGTAATAAGATGCATAGGTGAGAAACCCTCTGAAGAATTCCTGTAATTCTTTTCTCTCCTATCTTAATTAGAAGGCAGAGCTCCTGCCAAAGCTTTTTTTTTTTTTTTAAAAAAAGAATCATGTAATTCATTTTAATTATATGAGCATCGCAATAAAGTGTGGATGACTTTATTAAATTGTATGCACACCATGTAACACGTACTCTCAATTCTTCATGGAAACAATCATGCTGCTCTGTTGGAAAATTTGGACTGCAAGGAATGACTTGATTTTCAGAGGGATAGGAACAAACCGGGATGGCTGCTTAAGGCTGCTTTTCAAAGAACTTCGCCTGCTCTAGTACAGGATCAAGCAAGGACATCAGACACAGTTTCAAGCATGCATACAAAATCTGGAATTGTTAGCTGCTTAAGGCAGATTTTTTTTGTTCCTTTTTTTGATTCCTGAGCTTTTTCTTTTGCTCTTGCTCTTGCTCCCCCTCTTTTTATTGTTGTAACCTTGTCTTGCTCTCTTCCTGTAACCGTTGGGACCTTTTTGTTTTAATAAAGTTAACTGCAGGGGCCAAGGCCCCTCCAGATCCTTAAAAAAAACCATAGCAATTCATATTCAATGAAAGGGAATGAGTTCAATGTCTGTTGTTTAACATATCGTGTTACAATTTGTAGTCTGTTATGTTGGGTAATCTGTCAAGGCCTGGTATTTTCTTCATGAGCACCGTATGATATCATATCAGCTGTTATTTTTCGAACGCAATCATATCAGCTGTTATAGTGGCTCGAGACGAGACGAACCAATGCATCGCAGTTGTTTTTGGTTTGAACATGTTTGGTTTGGCGTGTCGAGATTGCCTGCCCCAATGATCGAAGAACAATAGAAAACTGGTTGTTGAGGCCTCCTCTTTGGGAAAGGCTCCGATGATTAGATCATTCTCAAAAGGCCTAGCGAACAGTGTCAACTTAGGTGACGAATCGTTGTCAGTATTTTTTAATATGTAATGTCGAAGCACCTTGCGACAAAAATAAATTGAAAAATGTCTTGTTCATTCTCAAGAGTTCACTAAAAACATTAATGAGAAACATATTATAGAAACAAACAATCATCTTGATTTATGATTGGTGAGAATTCTTCAACGAGACAAAAGCACCTACAAAGTTTTGTTCTCGTTGCAATACTCTGGTTCGCTCGTCGTCGTCCGTCATCGCTTCGTCAATTCGTGTTCCCTCTCACCGTCGTCCGTCATCGCTCGTCATCGCTTGGAGTCCATGGCCTCGATCGGCATCTCGCGTCCTGGCCTGGCCAGTCCACGGCCTCAGCGTCTCGCGTCCAGTCCTGGCCAGTCCACGGCATCAGCGTCTCGCGTCCAGGCCTGGTCCTCGCGCCACCGCGTCCAGTACAGCTCCTCGCCGCCGTCCAGTAGATGTCTTCACGCCGCCGTCCAGTACAGCTCCTCGCGCCGCCATCCTGTCCAGGTACTCGCGCCGCCGTCCAGTACAACTCCTCGCGCCCGCGATGTCCACCCCCACATCCGGCCATACAACCTCCAAGCCCGCCATGTCCACCCCCCTAGCCGGCAAACCACTCCCCAATCCCAACCATCCCCTAGCCACATATGCCATAAACCCTAGATACAATGGTACTGGTGCGAGATCGGATCAAAGTATAGTACCTGGACTTGAAGAGCGCAGCCGTCCGTCGAGCGAGAGGAAGGGCGGCGCGCGTGGCTACTTCGCGCGAGATGAAGGCCGGCGCGCGCGTGGAGAGTTCGCGGGAGAGGCAGGGCGGCGCGCGGTTGGACTCCTCACGGGAAAAGACGGCCTCGCGCGCGAGAGAAGTCCGCGGACAGAAAAAATCGTGAGAGGGGGGGTGCGAGAGAAACGCGGAGCGCGATATGCCAAGCCGGATTGCCTTGGCATATATGCCAAGTCTTGAGCTCTATTTTCCAAGTTAAGGAAAATGCAAAGGTGAAATGCAAAACCATTGGAGGGGAGTTTTTAAGAGTTTTTGGCAAATTGGTAAATGCAAAGGCTAATTGCCTAACCCTTGGAGATGCTCTTAGAGCATCTACAAGGGTTATGCAATTGGACTTGGCATTTACTAATTTGCATAAAACTCCTAAAAAAAAACCTCTCCAATGGTTATGCATTTAGCTTTTGCATTTTCCTTAACTTGGCATTTGGAGGGGGAGACTTGGCATATATGCCAAGCCACTCTGGTTATGCAAATAGCGCTCACGCGTTTCTCTCCCCTCCCTCGCACGACTTCCTCGCCGTCTCCCTCCACCCCACGCTGCCATTTTGGCCTAGTTGGACTTGGCAAAATGCATAACAGTTGGAAATCACACCTTTTTAGCCTTGCCATTTTCATTTGGGGGTTTACAAATTGCCTCAAATGCAAAACTCCAATTGCATAACCCTTGGAGATGCTCCATTTATCCATATGACAGGAACTAATATTTATACACTTGAACGTGTATGGGTATGGGTATACGATGAAACTTATTCACGGTTTTATTAGGCATGAAAGAATTGTATATAAGAGAGTTCTTCCTATTGATATTAAACATTATCTTAGTAGAGTTTGTGAGCCTGCGGATGCCGTACTATGACTGTGCTGATTTTATGAACTTTGTCTTTTGGATAAAATATCATTGAACATGTTATTTAATTCTACAGTATCGTTATCTTTTCATATGGTCTCTGTATTTTTAATACAAAGGTTTAGTTGTCCCGTAGAAACGCATGGGCACGATACTACTAGATGGAAAAAAAAGGTTAGCACGCCGACCTCACCACGACCCTCGTCGCATCTTCCTCCTCGTTCAGCTTGGCAACGGCGGCGGCAGCCCGACAGCGTACAAGCCACGACATGACGGCTCTTTCTCACCGCCTAGCGAAACAGTTTCACCGCTGCAAACAGTGGCGAGGGAGGCGCGGCAACCTCGTCTTCTCACCGCTGTCCATCTACTTCGCGCTCTCCGTCGTCGCCGCTGGCGCAAAGGGCAAAACCCAGCGCGAGCTGCTCGACCTGCTAGGCACAGGGTCGCGTGACGGCCTCGACATGAACGTCAGGGCCATGGTGAAGAAGGCCATCCCGGCAAGCCCTCAGGACGACGGCCGGCGCGTGTCCTACGCGTCCGGCCTGTGGCACGACTCCAGGCGGACGCTGAAGCCGGTATACTGCGACGTCGCTGCTGCGTCCTTCAGGTCGGTCGTGCACGCCATCGACTTCCTCACCAAGGTCAGCCCAATCGTGTACTCATGCCAGCGTTGATGGCATCTCATAAATTAGATTGATCTATATATTACTACCGTCACGAAATTTTTGATCTGTTATCGATTGGTTTTGCAGCCGGACGAAGCAGTGACCCAGAACAACAGTTGGGTCGCGGAGTCCACGAACGACCTGATCAGCTCCATCGTTAATAACAGTTCAGTGAACAGCAACACGCGTCTAATCGTCACCAACGCCATCTACTTCAAGGGCAGCTGGGAGACGCCATTTGAGAAGGAAAGCACGAAGGAGGACAACTTCCACAGGCTGGACGGTAGTGTCGTCGATGCCCAGTTCATGAGCAGCGACGACAAGCAGTTCATTGGCGTGCACGATGGGTTCAAGGTGCTTAGGATGCCCTACAGGTACACAAGGCACAGGGAATTGCTCGGGAGCATGGGGCCATCCCTTCCATGGACAAGGATCAATCCCCGGCAACGACGCCGATACTCCTTGTGCGTCATCCTGCCGGACAAGCGTGACGGCCTACAGGGCCTCATGGATGCCGTGGCGTCCAGCCCGAGCTTCCTGGAGGACAACCTGCCGCTGAATACAGTCGAGGTTGGGGAGTTCCGCGTTCCAAGGTTCAAGATGCCCTTCACCAAATCCTTGAGTGAGGACCTCAAGGATCTCGGCATCCGGACCGTGTTCTCAGGGGCAGCCGAGCTGCCAGACTTGCTGGAGGAAGACGGCTTGCATGAGCCCCTGTTCCTTGGGGACGTCCTGCATAAGGCAGTTATCGAAGTGAACGAGGAAGGCACAGAGGCCGCGGCTGCAACTGCCTTCGGCATGTTGGGTGCGTGTTGTAGCCCTATGATGTACCGTCCTCCGCCCGTCGACTTTAACGCTGACCATCCATTTGCCTTCTTTGTGATGGAAGAATTGTCGGGTGCTATCCTTTTTGCTGGATGTGTCCTTGTCTCCTTGACCCTACATCGTCAAAGTGAACAACAAACTTAAATTTTGTAGCAACATAGAGTTTGTTTTGGGTGTGTCTACTTGTCTAAAAACATGATTCGATTGATATTACTTATTATAGAAATTTTAGCAAAACCTCTTTTCGAATTTGTATGAGGTGCTGTCCGAAGGAGAAACTGATATTGAAGCTGTTTGAACAAGTTGAAGATCCTGGGGTCAAGCCTGTCATACCCAATTTTAAAAACAAAATTGGATACATAAAACTTTATGTGCGCCCTAGATCAATGACTCACATAAGTTAACAAACTGTTGGAATGTATATCACAATGCTTATTACATAACGAATAATATGAAATACAAAGTCTTAATCATAAAAGAAATGAAACTAATAATAAATCTCAAGCGGAAGCTCCAAGCATGAGTACGTCGATTGGTTGACCCCAAGCCTAATATTCATTATGGTAATCCACATTCCATCCTTGATCTGTTACCCATCCGGAATTTCTAAATATTGAAATATAAAACAAGTGTAAGTAAATAAAGTACTCAACAAGTATAACATGGGGTGTAAATGAGGCTCAAATGGTTGACACTGGTTAGACTGCATTTCGCTTTTAAGTGTATGACATATTTTAAGCAATTGAGTAGCAACAAGGTATTTATAGCCCATTGACACATGATTAGTGAACAAGAATAATATATATAACATTAAACAATAAACATAAATGAACATCTTTAACAATATAAGAATCATCATCTTTAATGTAACTGTTCCACGACCGCTCGTGTCCGTGAGCACGGCTAGTATACCAGTTTGTTAAAATTTACGCGAGAGGTGTACACTTTGCTCGTGAGTCGTGCTTCTCAAATGCATGGGTTAATTAATCTCAAACACTAAGAAACACTATGAAGTCCCTTAAAGGTTCGTCTAACAAGTTGGGTAGTAGGGTCATGAGATGTAGGAAAACCCTTTTTTCAATATGGCACATTCCTTCGCGGCTATACACATAAGGACAGGAGCCGTCCTATACCCAACTTGCTGACCTCAGACCAACTAGAAAAGGTCCTTTGAGGAACTAAAGTCAGAGCCATGTAACCCTCATAGTTGTACTATAAGTCCAGGATAAATCACTTACGAGATAAGACCTTATGTGGTTAAGAAATCATCTCTTATCATTTATTGCATAGACATTAATCAAGTTACGGATCATGGCCAAGTTATGCGCTAGCAAATACTACCCAATGCATAACCCCAAGGTGTCAAGGTACAAGACATCAACATCTAGGAAATCCTTAAAGGTAATCAAGGTGGACACATGCATATGAATTGATTGATTATAGTGAATAGGTAACAAGATGGTCCCAAGCTATACTTGCCTTGATTCCCAAAGTCTAGCTGATCCTGCTGGTACTGCTGATTGTCAAAGCACTACTCCTGATCACCGTCGTACTACTCACCGTCTATACTCGATAATACATCAACATATCATCCATACGCAATCATGTACGAAGAAAACAAATCTATAGTTAGAACAGTACACCAACAGTGACAAACACAAATAGAAAAGTTTATAAAATTGGTCTACGCGTTACTACGATCACACGGACATAAAAATTAGCGAAAACGAAGCTATAACGAATAAATTATGGATTTATTAAGATTTGCTATAATAAAATAATAGTTTAATTATAAGCTCGAAATTTAAAAGGATTAGAACAATAATAATAGTTACATTAACATGATGATTATGAAATTTCGAATCTAGTGGAATTTGAATGGTTAAAAAGGAGTGAAAATGAGGACTTTATAAGCATTTGAATTCAATGGCAAATCTGTAAATAATTAGATCTCTCATTAAATTAAATAAATCTGTGTGCTATGCTGTGGGCTAGGTCCATGGCCTGCAGACCGGTGGTGGGTTGAGGCTGGTCTACCATGAACCAAGTTCATGATGAGGAATGTATTTCTAACGTATTTTGGGAATTCTTTTCCTACGAGAAAACAACCATAATTTATATGTGACGTCCAAAAAAAAAAGATAATGTAATGATGAGGTCATCAAGCTAATCAAGAAAGCAAGCATCTCCTAGAGTTTGCTAACAGTTTGCTAAAAGCACTTGGCATCCTAGGATTTTTACCAAAATCACAAAAAACAGCCTCCAACAAGTTGGCAAAACTACTTGGTATTTCTGTGAGCTTGGCAAAATTCTCCCTTCACTTGCCAATATGCCAAGTGCTCCATCACTTGGCATCACGTGTATCCAATTTGTCAACTAGTTTTGCCAACTTGTTGGAGGCTTAATATTGTGATTTTAGTAAAAATGCTATGATGCCAAGTTCTTTTGCCAAGCCCAAATAGCAAACTGTTGGAGAAGACTTCTTTTTTCACTTGGCATTTGGTTTTGAGACTTGGCAAAATTATAGATTTGCCAAGTGAGTTTTAGCAAACTGTTGGAGTTGCTCTAACTTGGCAACTCTCAAAAAATTTCCCAAACTAAAAAAAGAACCTGTCTCCAATAGTTTGCTATCTTTAGCTTGCCAATTCAAAAGAAAAAAGACCACAAGATGTTCTTTTTCACCTGCATGCATGCAACCATCTACGTACGCGCGCGGGAGAAGCCATGGTGTGGGCTGAAATTGCGATTTGCCAAGCGCTCGCATGCGCGCATATATGCGCCGGGAAGGGGTCAATTTGCCAAGTTTGCCAATTTGTCAAGTGCTTTTGCCAAGTTGTTGGAGAAGGTTTTTTGTGGTTTTGCCAAAAATCCTAATTTGCCAAGTGGTTTTGCCAAACTGTTGGAGTTGCTGTTAACAAAAGAGACACAGACGGCCGGCTGTTTATTCTATGTCATCGTTCGTCGTCGGTCATGGCGCTGTGTTGCGCGTGCATGGCTAGAGGCAGATGCTCCCCACGAACTCGAGTAGTGTGTCCACGAAATATAACGAGATTAGATGGGATTGGAATCAGGAGCTCACCACGCACTCATAGGAGAAGTTCTCCTTGATGAGGCACAGCGCGGCGGGTGGACGTCAAGTCCGGCTATCGAGGCGATCAGCGTTTTGGCCACCAATTCGAAGGAAGAAGTGGTGCGCTGCAGGCGTCTTGTATTCGTGAATCCAATGGAGGAATCGACGAGGCAAAAGGCGGAGTACGGGGGAAGGCAGAGAGCTCGGACCGAGCTCTAGCAATGGCGGCAGTTGTTTGCGGTGCTGGGGTGAGGGAGATGGACTTGGGAGTGGCTTGGCGGCTTCGCAGTGCAGACGCGAGGCTCTGGTAAAGGAGAGATGATGGGGGAGTGAGTGGAGAGGAGAAGTCGCACTGTTCGACTTCGTGCCGATAATGGCGGCCTCCGATTTTGAACAGGGGAGAGGGTGAGAGCCACGATGCGTAGGAGAGCCTGGCATGGCTTGGTCCGCGAGATGCGATCGACGCAGGAGGGCATGTGGACCGAGCTTGGTCCACAGTGGAGCTGGGTCGTGCGGGGAAAGCGGCACGGGCTTCGGTCCTTTTCTGCGCGTCGAAAGTGGAAGGGAGGCCGGAGCTAGAAGATGGTGCCGACAGGTGGGGACCACATAGCGGTGAGTGGGAGAGATGGTAAGCTGGTAGGCCGAGGCTCAGTTGGGCTTGCGGGAATGAGAGGAGAGCTGGGCCAGCAGGCCGAAAGTGAGAGAGGAGGGAAAGGGAAAGGGTTTTCACTTTTTCTTTTTTATTTTGAGAGTTTTTCAAATATATCTTCAAAAGAATTTGAATTCCTTTTTGATTTTGGTCAAAACCAATCAACACAAAATAAAAATATGCAGCAGCATGAGTGCACAAGAATGTGTCTAGCCTTATAGTTCCTTTTACTTTCATAGGAAATATTATTTTGCCTAGGTTAAAATGCTCCCAAAATTGCATAAATAAATTAATTTTGGCTGATCGCTGGCTGTATCAATCTGCTGGAGATTGGGAGAAGGTCGTGCGAGAAGAAGTGATGGACAAACTCACTGGAGATCGGGAGAAAGCAAAGATAGAAGGCAAGTGGGTCGACTTCTCGCTTCTCGGCTATGAAGGCTCGTTTGGTGTTTCTATTGGGTTTGTTGCTCAGGCTGTTAGTTACTCCTCCATACTCAAATTAGCTGTCGTTTAGGACAGAATTGCGGTAACCAAGGAGGGATTAATTTGGGGTTATCTTTCCATCCTTGCCCTTATTAAATATAGGCGGGGTTGCTATTTAAACGCTAAGGCCTCGTAGCTGGATTGGCGAGGGCACTGCGTTCTAGGCTGGACGCCCACGGTTCGAATGCTCACAGCCGCATTTTTTTTTGATGCGCGAGTCGACGGGAGATTAAATGCGAGCAGTTGGCCTCCACACGGGAGGGGCAATCGCGTCCATAATACACTCCTCGGGCGAGCGACGACAGTCTTTGCGAAAACGGGAGGTGAGGCTAGAACGACGACTAATTCGAGTACGGAGGGAGTAAGCAGTAAGATGTTGTTGGTAGCTTTTATTGAACTTCAAAGTTGGTCTTTTATCAATAAAGACCAGGGGTCACTCTTGAACTCGAATTTTTTTTTTATGAGGTGCCTGTAGTCCAATTCATTCATGTTTAGGGCTACCCCATATACAAAGATTGTTTGGTTCAGCTGTGGTCTGTAGTTTGCTTGGTCTCTGCATTTTTTGCCAACCCGCAATGAGGACATAGGCTGCCTCTACTGGCTGTGTTATAAAACTTTACTGTCAGTGATTTTTGTGGAGCATAGGCCCTCAATACCAGTTACCAGATTGATTTACCATGAATAAAGTTATAATAATGACACAGGCAGTAGGCAGTATAGCACTAGAGTTATATCGTGATTGAGGATAGTATGTTATATCGAAGAACAGTAACATGGTAACGTTAACATCATCAGGTGCTACAATACAAGGACTAATAAAACATCAAATACTCCTGATTAACATCAAAATATATTGCATTGATATAAATGCAAATCATCATCATTAACAAAATGTCTCTAAGTAGGATATAGGAGGTGCTTGCATGCTTGCAGCTATATCTGCATATACTCCACTGATAATAAAACGCCGAAATAAAATTTTTTAGTACTACTAAAATTATATATAATCATATAGAATAGAGATAGCAACGCCTTTGCCGCTTCTATGAGGAAGTTCACTCATGCCTTCTTGAGCCTCTTCTTCCCTTCTCGGATGTAGTGATCAGGGAGTAAACTTGGCAAGCCAGTCCCTGATGACCATGATGCACGCCTCCTTAAGCTTGAGACAGCCATACTTGTCAGCCAGTTCCAGTGTAGCACCAGCAGTAGTTGCATCAATGCACCTGCAGAGCATGTCGCTGCAGATCAACTTGAGCCTCTCCATGGCATACTGATCTGCTGCCACAAGCAGACCCTGAACCATCATGACCTTGTCCTCCTCGCAAACCTCAGGAAGAGCATCCGTGTATATGAAATGGAGCAAAGCCTTGAACACCCTCGGTTCAATGTTGTGAATGCGCAGCACTTGAGTGACACCAGCGTTCTCCTTCCCTCCTGGACCAAAGAACTCGGCCATGAACGCCGTGGACCGGGTGGCAAGCACGTTCTTGTGCGCCGAGAACAGTTCACCGTCAACCTCAAATGTCACATCTGTTCCCACCTGGCTTACTAGCAGGTCGCCCAAGTGCCTGTGCAGGTCTGGCCTCTCTGGCGGGACCTGCACCGCTGTGATTCCCTTGACAATGGCTATATCACATCTAATCTGCATGCCATCCTGGAGAAGTGGTGATGACTCATGATCCATCTCAGTAAGAAAATTACAGCTGTATGGACTTCCTAATGAGAAGGTACTGAAATCTTGGATTGACGAAATTATCTGTCCAGTATGGGTAAGCAGGGTGATCACGAATCGAACCTTCAGTTCATCGTTACTAACAGGGTCATCGAGGCAGAGATTAGCGGTAATGGCGTCTTCGGTGTCTTCATCACCACACGGGTAGAACTCGAAGTACCAGATGTGTCCTCCGACACGGAACTTGCTGGACTTGATGGCCTCGCCGTTGACAAATGTTCTCCAGATTTTGGAGTAGTCTTCAACTGTCAGGATGTGCGATCCAGCCATGAATTCAGTGGCCAAATCCGGCAGTGGCACAGCAGGAAACTTCTTGATGAGCACTATACATCTGACATGGAAACAGTCGTCCTTCAAGAGCGGCTCCAACTCCTCCCTCATGATGAAGTCAATGCCTACTCTCCTCTCTTCGTCTTCGAATCCGATTAATTTGCTTGAGTGTCCAATTGGTTTCCTGAAACTGCCGTCCTTGAGCGACTCCATGAGAGTGAACTCACACTCTCCCGAGACTCTGCTACCAGGTTGATACTCCTGTTTCCACAGGAAGAGGGAGACCCAACCGGCGCTGTCCTCAACGTCACCACAGGGATAGCAGTCGATGTACCAGCCATGCCCTCCGATGCGAAATATACTGGATCTGATGCTCTTTCCGACGCCGAGATCCTTGGTTGCCGAGAACCTTTTGATCGAGAACACGTACGACCCGACGATGGTCTCGCTGGTGGTGTTGCTCACCGTGCCACTGCCGATGACGGCCGTGGTGGTGGCAGGCGCAGCTTGTGAGGAGGAGGTGGCGGCCATAGGTAGGGCGGGCTTGTGCTCTAGCGAATAGCAATGGCGGAAACGATGCACTGAGGTGCGAGCTAGTCTGCTGGTTGTGAATTGTGGCGGTAGCAGATGTGGAGAAGACTAAACGAGGAAGAACAGGGCGGGGTTTTATGGGTCGTCAGCTTGTTGAGATTCCACGGGAGCCAAGGACACGTATTTGGCTGGCGGCGTCCGCGGAGCGTGAGGATTTAATTCCACGCATAATGAGATATTGGGAACAGAATACGTTTACTGCCGTAATTACGGTACTTGGGAAAAGAGACGACTACAGCTGGACCATGGTTGCTCGGGAAGACAACGGGGATCTTTTCCCCCAAAGATAATATCATTCATCTGAAGAAACAATTCTGGAATCAGGCTTTTGCAGAGCTTCTATTATATATAGTAGTGCTTACAAAAATCTTACTATTACTAATTAGAGGCTCCAACGGAGGCTCCACGTTAATCCTCACCAGATGATCTAGAAAAAAAGATAAATTCAACAAATTCTCACAAAAATTAGAAACATCCGGCCGTTAATCCAGGAGCCTCTAATAATATTAGCCATCCGATCTATGACACTTCCTACAAAATTACCCACAATTGCCATTATAAAAATACCATAAAATAACCCCCTACATATATATTGTATTTACCCACCACTGCCATTATAAAGATTTATTATAACTAACTAGTATAATGCCCGTGCTAACGCTATGGTTTTATCTGAAGAACGGCGCTGGTATTGCGGTAATTTCGAAAACAATATTGTCGATCGGAAAACACAACGATAATGGTCAAAATTGACAAAACCGATATACTAAAAAATGATAAACATACTAAACCGTAAACGATAAAACATACTAAGCCGTTCACACCAATCTTAGTCCCAAAAAGTGGCAAACAATGAAAGAGCACGATAGTTCTTAGACTATGACACAAATAAACGAAAGTTCTAAGTTGACGATATAGCATATTGATAGAACCTGAATTATTAGATCGAGCTCCTTCTCTAGTGGCGTGGAGGTTGTAGGCTTCCTAAAGATGAACCTTAGGCATGCTTTTTTTTTTTTTTTTGAGTGGGCTAATTGGACCAAAAGTATGTGTTGTATCGGTAATTACCAACGGTAAATTACCGGTTAAACACGGAAATCACGGTGTTTTCTCGATTACCGCTACCATTACCATTTATGTCTAAAAATTGGAAAAAGCTCGAAAATGATTTTCGAAAATCGAAGATTACCATTTTGGTTTTCATCCTTAAGTATAATACCCGTGCTAACGCCATGGCTCTATCTTGAGATGCACGTGAAGACAGCTAATGTTTTTTTTACGTAGTTTAACTTCCACACAATTACATTTGAGCATGCGCTATACAATCCTAGAACCAAATATATAATTAGAAATGTATATATATCTTCTAAAATTCTTTTTGACTAAAATTCTTTTGGCAACACCAACTTTCGGATTAGTGCCATGGTACTGCAGCTTGCTAGGATGATGGATGCCCATTTGTATCAATAAATCTTCTGTCCAACATCTCCTTCAATCGTTTTTGAACATCAGCAACTTGCTAGGTTGATGGATGTTGTATGCTTCAAATAAATTACATCTTTCCTGCCCTTTTTTAGAACAGCAACTATATTAGTGCCAATTTTTTAATGAACGTGGAGAGTAAACCAATTAAACTTTAAGCCCTATAGTGATCACAGTTCAATTAATAAGGATAGAAAATGGCATGACAAGTTATGAAGTGCAGCACATAAATTTGCCAGATGACCAATGACAAAATCAGGGGAGCTATGAGAAATGGAAGGTTAAAATACTGATCGAAGGCAGAGACTAATATCGAGAAACACAGAGTTTCATCTATAGTAGAGATCACCTATTCGTTTAAGTAATAATTGTAAGAACTGTAGATTTTTCAGATATGAATCTGACCTAGCCAAGGCAGCAGATTTTCAGATTGATGGAACAGCCTTAACAAGAATGATATGTTTGTAGGAAGAATCACTGCAGCAAAGAATAAATTTCATGCATACCTTTCTGCAAGCTACTTTTCCTTCATTTCAGATGGCTCCCTGTCAAAAAAAATCTAGCACAAAAACTCAGTACAATCAGCAAAAAGTAGATAACAACAAGTAATTGACAAGGACCACAAGAGTAAACAGGATTTTATCCCTGCTTAGCATTCTTCCATCGGGTTTAACATAGGCACAAAGTTTGGCTGTGACGCCAAAGAATTTTCAACCAACAGCTTCATAAAGAAGAACGACCTCGAGAAATAATAATTGTTGTATTTGAGTTATATTCTAGGATTTTAGTATTTGATAATTGTTGTATTTTAGTTTTTTCAACCGTATTTGATAACGGTGATATTTTAGTATTTGAGTTGTATTTTAGGATAGTCAAAGAATTTACATGATTTTTGTTGTTTTTAGTATTTGAGTTGTATTTTAGGATAGTCAAAGAATTTACATGATTTTCGTTGTTAAAAGTTCGAAGTAGTCTGCGGCATGGTCTTTCTCCTGGCTCACCTCCCGGATGACGCAGCTGTAGAGGATGAGCAGGTCGGCGTCCCCGGGGCACGCCAGCAGCGCGTCTTGAGTGCAAGTGCATGCTAGGTTAGAGTACTGAAGCAAAATAAAGATTGTCCATTTTCAGAGCAGATTTTAGTAGCAGACAATGCCATAATTGTTGTAGCTTTCAAGTTAGCACAAGTATTTGTTTCAAAAACATAAGCACTCTTCTCAGGATCACATAAAGAGTTATTAGGCTCACTAATTATAACAAAGGAGGGGATAACAATGGCTGATGCCAACTAATTATTTTCATATTATAAACAGTTCACATATTTCTTGTAAGTATAGCAAAATCTCTTTGCGCATCTAAATTCTGTAAAACCATAATGATCTAACTGACAAATGACATTACATCCTCAGTTCCTTTGTGAGGTCAATACTAACTTCATGAAGCCCAAAAATAGTAAAATAGTTAATAATGTTCATTATAAAAAATGCTGACATAAAAATGACGATGGAAATACTTCCAAATAAATGTGGCATACCCTTCAAGTCAGGTTTTCATTTGACCTGTCTTATTCCAGCGATTCCACCTTCAGCTTGTACGGACGAGCTGGTGTGATGTAACTTAATTCCCATAGAACCTGACAGAAGAGCAACGTGATGCTGCATCAATATGCCAGCAATAAGTGGGATTCAGCAATAAAAATAGTACTCTATGGCACTTCAATTCATCAAAGTCAACAACCATTAGCAATAAAAATAACACTCTATGGCCCTTCAATTCAATTATTGAAATGTTTTCTGGTAGTGACAAAATATTGAGCAGCAGCACTCTATGCACTTCAATTCGAAAGAATCAACTACAGGCAAGCATTAGACCCAATTATACATCTCACTCATACTTCCAAGATGCAGAGGACTGAACTTATTAGACCTCATCTCAGTGGAATACCATTGAATACCTACGCTGCAACCTAAAGCAAAAAAATGTTTAATTTAAACAACATGACCGTTTCAATTGTTACACTGCTCGCACACTGTTAATATGTTAGAAATCGACACATGAGTTAATCGCACAACAGTTCCGGATTACAGCTGATCCTGCACGCGAGCACCTGTTGAAGAGGAAGCTGGTTTGCAAGAAAAAAACAGTGGATGGTTACCTGAAGGTAGAGTTCGTGGTGGTGCTGCAGTTCGCGTTGGATTGCGACTGACGGCGCATGCGGCGGCGGGCGAGACCGGCACGGTGGTGCCTGTCCAGGCGAGCGCGGCGCCAAGTGTTGGAAGAGCAGGGAGGGGTGCGATGGTGGCAGCGGAGGTGTGGTTGAATTCCCGGCGAACTTGATGACGGATGTCGAGGCGGCCGCGATAGTCGCAGCGCGAGGGCAGCGAGGGGCTTCGGCAGGGGTCTGCAGGATGGGGATGGTGGCAACGACGACTCCCGCCAGCGCGCACTGCGTGCGACGGCGGTGGCGGCGGCGGCTGCGGCAGATGAGGAAGCCTCGAGGCGGGCCTTTTTCTTTTTCTTTTTTTAGTGACTACGTGAGGATCGAACCGTGGCCGCTGAGAGCGAGCGTCGGGGTTGGTTGCAGGCGCAGGGGCTTGGAGGAAAGTGAGAGACTGGATGTGGGTCTAGTGTAAAGGACAGGCTTCTTACATCTTGAGAAGAATTCAATTATAGTATAGATAGATTTGAGTTCATATAAAAAAACTTACGTACAGATCTTGCCGGTGAAGGTACCTTCTCGATCTTAGCTCTGTCTCTCTCCCGTGGAAATAAGTTATTGTCGCCGCTGCCTCCTCATAAAGGCAAGATTCACATGGAGTTTCAATCCGGAAAAAGAAGTCACAAGATTGTGTTGCTTTCTTTCCAATCAATGGCATTAAGCCTAGGTTTCCATGGTGAAGTTGCTCTTCCTTTTGTTCCAGATCTGCTGTTTAGTGTAGTTTCAATCTGATTGCTACTTGATTTTCTGTTGTGGATCTCAAAGAGGTGATGTAATATATATATATAGTTATATACCATTATGATGCATTAACGTAGAGCTAAGATAGAACCTGCCATACGCCCGTCCTTCATCATCAGCCTGGACATGGAGCGCAGCTCCAGTATATATGAAAAGCACATATGGCCAGAAAATATGTCAACAAGAACAACTAGACAAACATGGACCATGGATGAGGCCAAGGGTACCGTGCGTACAGTATATACTGTACGTACAATCGTGCTCTGTTGCCATATGGCATGTATTCCCCTCCACCTACGAGTTGTCAAGTATTCTGCCACGAAATATCCTTTCGGTGTATTGAAGTCTGAAGGAGGTGTTGGGTGATGCATCGTCATGATTCCATACAGGTCAGAGCTCAATTCTGAATTCAGAAATCCTTTTCATGTGCCATTTAGTCACTCTATTCATGATCAAACTAGATTCAAGAAAAAGGTTATTATAATTTTATTTCTACATAGGCAAGACTACAAATTGTGGTATTTTAAAGAAATAAAAAATGTTAGTTGAGTGATGTGGTAGATTAGTGTTGTCAAATAAAATAATACATAGGAGTACAATTCTTTTAAGTTATTTTGGTCGACTCTAATCATCAATATATTATATTGACAATAAAAATAATTATAATATTATATCTTTTGTATCACTGCAACTGTTATGTACGAATAGACTAAAGTAGACCTCTAATATTCGTTTAAAATATGTTATTGAGAAAAGTAATATAAATTGACCCAAAAAATTTGTATCTAATTAACCACTGACATTATATCATTAGCAATAGCACATAAACTATTCCTAAATCATTATGAAGAAGCTTCCAAAAGTACGTACCTTTATAATGGTCTACATTATTCACTCATGTTATTATTAATATACGAAAAACTAACTTGGACATGTGTGAGGCGCAATGCATATATGTATGTACATGTATCAAGCATGCCGATTTTCAAGCCAAAAAATGTTGTTAAGGTTTCGAGGAAAGATATGGTCCTGAGCATATATGAAGGTACAATGCAAAGGTGAAAATTATGAAAAAGGATAGAAACACATATAAAATGATTAGTATCCAACTCTATAACATGCGAATAATGATGCGAAAATACTTATATGAGTATTGAATAAAACATATTACACATAAGGGATCATAATTTTATTATGAAAGACAATTCAAAATAATGAACTAAACTTATAACTAAACAATCCACATCTATTATATTTTATAAATTACCATTATTGAAGATGATGTATAGTATCCCCTGTGCATTTAGAATGCCCATATATTCCATTATGAAAATACTATATATAAGTTAACACCTGAGAAAGAATGTTATCCATCGTTTTGCCGTTATATAAAAATAACAAAAAATATCTCTCATACATGCTATATATCTTCCAAAATTGTGGAGTTCTACACTCTTAATAAAAGCATTAAACATATACTATGTTCCACCGTGTAGATCAAGTAAACATGTATAAACTTACGTATATATATATATTTTAATAGCTTATCAAAAATAGAAAATCGTCCCTAAACAAAACCATAGCAACAGCAGGGACAACAGAATTTAGGTTGGTCTTCAAACTGTAAGTTTAGATTTTAACAAAATATATATCGTGCTAAAGAAACACCAATCCTAGAAATTCTCCTTAATAAAAACATAAAAAAATGTATGTCCATCAAAGTAAACCATAATACCAATTGATAATAGTGGTCAATCATATTTATTCTATATTCTAAATAATCCATATATGCAATTGTGTAAACAACATAACATGTGGATCTATATTTAAATTACCCACCATTGAAAAAATATGTAAAACGAACCTAAATTTACATCTATTTGCATATATACTATTATGACAACTAATCTATCATAGCCAATTAAACTTCATATAAATTTTTTGCTTTTGTCATTATTTTAGAAAATAATTTATCAACATTCATTGATTACAAAAAAATTAACTGTAAAACATATATACTTTAATACATGACCCAATTATATTAGTATCAATATATTTATGTTTGAAATAGGGAACAAACATATATGTTTTGTCGCCAATCGCCATGTAGATGATTATATATGTATACACATGCATGCATGAGCCATAAATATATAGGTTGTGTTTCCATAATCATAAAAGAAATATTTTCTTAACTTCTCAGATAATAATGATACTAACAAATAATTTATATGTTTTAAGTTTAGGTATTTATGCATTTTATCTAACTAACTATTACTGCAATATAACTATTACAACACATATAATTTCTTGAGAAATAAATTTGATAACATCATGAGAAGTGGGTGTTTGTGCATACGACATGGGGGATACTGTAGAGCAAAAACATTATAAGACTTACATCTTCATATCGCCTTTAAGTTAGCCCTTCTACACTATTGTAGATCTCATTTCACGCTCAACCACTGGTTTTTAAGTGGTGTGAGACATGTATTAAATGTCTATTTATGTCATTATAGTAAGATAAGAGTATATTTTATAACAAAAAATCATCAAGGACAAAAGGAAATATAATAAAAGATACTAGAAGAGTTTGAGCTTAACTTTAGTGTAAAAGAAACATGTGGTAAATAACACGAAATAATAAAAACTAAATTTTTAGATACAAGATATGGACTACAACAAGAACCGTAATAGTTTAACATAATGTTTCAACTAAATATATATAGTAAATATAAACTTAGCTGCCATCAAAATTTGAAGGAAACAACTATTATAGATAAAAAAAATTAGCAATTGATATGTTGGGGCAACTTGATGGATATAATATGGTATCTTTTGTGTCTATTATATTAGAAAAAGCAAACGAAAAACATGAAATTTAATATTAGAGCTAGTGATATTAAACAATAGCTAATTCTTACGTCTCTATAGATTCTATCCCGTGCGCGAGCACGGGTTGATGGACTAGTGGTAAAAATAAGAAGACGATGATATGATAAACAAGAAATATCAGATGAAATTCTATCACAGTTTCATTGGTTTCTAAAAGTGTTCAGCCTCATATATTTCACTGCAAACTCTATATTGCATTGTTTGTACCACGGCATAGCAGCGAGTGAGCTACAAAATTTTTGGGTGCGAGATGAATCCAATCCAAAATTCCGGTAGAATAGAAAAATCATTGGACCTTGTGCACAAAAAAAGAAAAAATCATTGGACCTAGTGGGAAAGGCAAAATTCTTTGAAAAATTGGGTCAGCCAAAAATTGACTACCATGCACGGAGCTGTGATTAATTGGAGAGCGTTGGTTATTGGGAAGATGAGACGACGGTAGCTCAGAGGTCGGTCTATGGAAATTACGCCAATAAAGTTCCCTTTTCGGAACACGCTTCACGACGGCAGCTGAGACGTCGGTCCACTCCAAATCGCGTCCGTATGGACTAGTAGTTTGCAACAACAACAACAAAAAAAGCTAGCGTCGTGCAATCGTACTACAGCACACGCCGGCCTCACGATGTACGTCTAAGCACGACGCAGGACGCATATCTTCCTGCTGGATAACATTGGCAACGGTGGCAGCGGCACCAGTTCCTTGTGGTCCATGTAATTTTTTCCATCATTTGTTTTATTTTTAATTATGGCATTAACATTGTAATAATTTTGGCCTGCTGCATCTTCAACAGAGGATGATGAAGCCGGAAATATAATTCCCATTATTGAAAAAATATATTTCTCCATGGGGAGGGCGGCACGCCTCGGCATACTCATGAACTTCCCTTGGATTCCCACCGTATAATTACAAATAATTCAGGTCTTAGAAATTGCTACCCAATTGTTTAAAAAAAACATTCCCCAAATTTTTGAGTACTCAAATGTTTAGGTTCGGGTTAAAACCAACAACTTTTAAATGTATTATAGTTTCATTCTAAAACAACAAAAAGAGAACTTCAAATCAAATTATGTATTCATATCAATTAACAATAAATCAACTGTCCAGCTAACGTAGATCTACATTGAGCCATACCAAATAATACATATTCAACGATCGTCCAACTCCCGCACGCACGGCTAGAGCGCCGCCACCAACAATCTGTGCTCTCGCCGGCGAGGTCGTCGGTCCTTTCTGCCTCCGGTGGCCCTCAGGGCCTAGGATGGGTGGGGAACCGCGTGGCATTGGCCAGCGGTGTAGATTAGGTCCCTCTTCTAGGGTTAGGGTTTCCGGCGACGCGAGCTTGGTGGAGGTGGCAGCGCACCCATGGTGGAATAAGGTCCTCCCGGTCTTCGTCCACCTCGTCGTCGCCTGCTCCGGTGACGATGGGGCCTTGTGAGGCAGTGTAGGAGTCTGTGGCGGCTGCTATTTCGTCGTCGTGGTGGAGCGACGGTGCTCGTGCCGCGTTTTAGGTGAAGGCTACGTTGGCGGCTGAGGGCGTGGCGGCAAGATGGAGTGCTGTGGATCAAGCTCGATCTGCCGGCGGCACGGGTCGGGATTGAGCGAGCTTGGCTCCACCGCGACGGCGGATGCTATCGTCGGCGCTGGTCTCGTCGTTCCAACCTGGATTGTGATCCTGACGGATGGACGCTCAAAGACTTCTTCGCCTTCGCGAGATTGAGTGTCTACTATAGTCCACCTCAACGCCGGTGGTTTCCTCCGGCTTACGGTGATTCGGGTTTGGCGGCGTCGGCTGGTGTCGGCGTTCTTCGTCGGCAACGGATGTGGTCAGCTTCCTTTCTCGAAGGGGATAAGGACTAGCTTTGTAATTTCTTTATTTGTTGGGTTCCTCGTAGATTATAGGTTGGACAACTGTCCTACGTATCCTTATTCAATGTACTTATATTTGGACGTGGTTATTCCCATTAATTAATACATTTATACTTTATTTATCAAAAAAATAATACATATTCACGCTGCACTTGACCACTTGATGTCCTCATGTTAGGAATAGAAGAGAAAAAAGATTTGAAATACTTCAAGTAATTTTTGTAGTTCATGTTCTCGAAAACATTACCCAAACTCCTCGAATTAAACTCGGTTTCTACAATTAGTATTCAAAATTCTGTTGGAGTAGTTTGGGTTTGGCATTAGGTATCAGGTAACTAGGAGAATACCCCGCGTTGCTGCGGGGATTCGATTAATTTTAAAAAATAAGCTATTTATATTTATAGTTATAAAAATAAAATAATTTTAAAATAAATTTTGATAAATGGTTTGATGACATGTCAATGTGAACAATTAAATGTATGTTAGTGGATGAAGAGGTAGCTATCTTAATTATATGTGCTAGTTGGATATAATTAAAGGTTTAGTGGATTACTTAGTGGATTGCTTATGTGGATAGCTAGCATGTTGAGATAATTCTATAGTGGGGTTTGTTTATATAAGAGGTATTGATTTGCCCACCCTACCATACGACACGCCTCGGGCATATTCACTATTTTTTCTGTATAGAAAAAAGTCATAATATAAAGCAATATAATGAACAAAATAGTGAACGTGCAGTTGGTTTGCAGATTGTAAACGGATACAAATACGGATACCCATATTACAAGTTATAATGGGATACGGATTTGGATATCTGGGATTTGCAACCCAATGAGAAGAAGAGACTCATCTAGCGATTCCAACCGAAACCGAAGCATCTCGCGACTCCCCGCCGCCGCAGTCCTCTACACGCGCACCGCCGCCGCCACCACCACGACCACCACAGCGATCGCTTCCTAACCCTCGTTGTCGCAAAGGGTTTCAGGCGTCGTACGTAAGAGAAGATGGCGCTGGTAATCTCCATGGACGGCTTCGAGTCGCGGGCGCGGGACCTTGGGGTGGACCTCTCCGATGTCGATCTGGACTCCATCACGCTTCCCGCCGGCGAGGACTTCGGCATCCTCAGGTAGACGCACGCCACGCGGACTCCCGTTGCCGGGACGGCCTGGTCCCGATCAGTTACATGCACTCAGGCACTAGCTCGGCGCATTTAGTTTGTCAAGGCCTTGGTTGCCCTAATTCTGATTTCCCTGGATGGGAGCGTCTAGGGTGGGATTTTGTAGGTCTCATGCAATACTAGTGTGTTCTGTTGTATGTCCCGGTAGCAGCTTATGTGTAGAGCAGATTTGCGTGGCGTGATTTTTTTTTTTTTTTGGCTTCTGTCTGAATTGACAGTCCTTGTTTGAGTCGGATTGGTACTAGTGTGCTGTGGTCACAAAGTCCGTTTTTAGATTTTTGTGTTTTGTATCTATACACTTATTAGTTCTGCAATTAATAAATGAGTCTGGTATCCTGTCAAACTGTTAGCTGTGTATTGTTAATTTACTATTTGCAGCTGCAAGCATGTATGCTGGCCGGTTTGTGCTGAAATGTTGATTGTCTCCTTCAATACCCTGCCAGAATATTGTTATGTATGACTACTCATTTTGTGCTGTAATGGATAGTTCACAAAACAAATAGTAGGCTAGCTACACAAATGTTAATAAGGTGTAGTAATACCTATCTTGCATAGACAGTACCTTTGCTTGGACCACGATGAAAATCTAAATCTTTAGTGCTCTGAGTTCAATGTGGCTTGATGCCTTTTGCTTATAATATTCTTACCATTTGCAGTGATGACGAGGAGGTACTTCCTAGTGAGGATCCTCTAGAACTTGAATTGGTTTTCTCCAACATTGTTGTTGTGGACAATCTGCCAGTTGTTCCACCAGAAAAATTTGAGAAGCTTGAGAATGTTATACGTAAGATCTACAACCAATTTGGTGGGATAAAAGAAAATGGTCTATGGATTCCTGTAAACTCGGAGACAAACAAGACATATGGCTACTGTTTCATTGAGTATAATACCCCTCAGGTAGTTTATTTGCTGGCTGTGGTTTTCTTCTTAGTTCTTGCCTGCACAATGAAGCAAAGAATAATTGGCTTGATTATGTAATTTAACAATCACCCCTGGCCTGCCATTGTTACCATTCTTGTAGTTTGAGTGATGCCTAAGTGTTGGTCATTCTATCGAAACATACCAGTGATTTTTTTTAATGTTGGCACATTTTCAATCTGCAGGCATTTTGGTATGTGGTGCATATGCTTTTGGGTTGCTGTATAAACAAAAATCTATGAAAATGTTTTGGTAGTTTGAAATCCATTAGGTTTAGTCCACTATGTTTGCTTTCTCTCCCTTCAATAGTTTTGAATCCCTTGAAATTATTCATTGTGGTGGACATGCTTCTAGATTGCTGCATATATCTATGAAATTGTTTGAACTTCATTATTTTTAGTTGGCCGTGTTTGCTTTTGCCCCCTTCAGTCATATTGAATTCCATTAAATTATGCATCCTGGTCGATGGTTGAAGCAGAAAAAGGTCTTTGTTTGATTATGCATCTAGTTAATTTCTAATTTTGTTTGATTTTTGCCAGGAAGCTGAACACGCTAGGGAAAAAAAGAATGGGGCCAAACTCGACAGGTTTCACATCTTTGCAGTTAATTTGCTCGACGATTTTGAGAAGTTCCTGATAGTTCCTGACACATGGACCCCGGCTGATATTAAGCCATACACTGCTGGAGTATTTTTTTTTTCCCTTCTCCTCCCCTGATGGCTACTTCTGTTTAGTGCTCAATTTTTAAGTTTGCCGTGGAACACTCCTTAATATCTTGATAATGCATCTCAGGAAAATCTTCTGAAGAGGCTATGTGATGAAAAGGCCCGAGACCAATTTGTCATTCATGCTGGTCCACTAACTGAAGTTTATTGGAATGATGCAAGAAATCTGGCACCTGAGCTTGTACTTCAAAAGCAGGTACTTCGTTTTTTGGATTTACTTGTGGTTACAATTGAACATAAGTTAAGTTCGTAGCCTGCTACTTCAGTTAGCAGAATAAAATCCATATAGGTACCTATTATCCTTTTGTTTGCTTCATTTTCTTCCCAGTACTGGACAAACTTCACTCAATGGTCCCCTCTGGGAACGTACTTGACAACGGTTCATAGGGAAGGAACACAGGTGTGGGGCGGTGAAAATGGCTTTGAGCCTTTGAAGCGTTTTGCTCATCCCAAGGTTCTCACCACACTGAATTTTATCCAATGTTTAAATGTTTTTATATGTTCTAGCTGAAAATCGCTTGTAACAGGTGAAACTGATTGACTTCTCTCCTGGTGAGAGATATTTGGTCACATATAGCAGCCATGAGCCCAGCAACCCTAGAGACACACATGTAAGTTATTCTCGCATTTATATCATTTGTTCATAGCTTTTATTTCTTCTTCTTTCTGAAGAAATAGGTTTTGACTTCTGATAAACCGCCTTTAATCTTGTAGCAGGTTGTCCTAAATATCTTTGACGTAAGGACTGGGAAGGTGATGCGAGAGTTTACAGGAAGCCCCGATGATTATTCTACTGGTGGGAATATTGGGGTTTCTGGAGTTTCATGGCCTATTTTAAGGTGAAAGCACAAGTGCCGCGTTTCATAGTTAATTAATATAAATGTTTTCTTATGTTGCCCCAGTTGGATGCTTACTATATTTTTTTTTACATGTTCGTCAAAGGTGGGGTGGTGGAAAGGACGACAAATATTTTGCAAGGCTTGGGAAGAATATAATATCCATCTACGAAACTAATACATTCTCCCTTATTGATAAAAAGTCTATGAAGGTAGAGAATGTAGTGGACTTCAGCTGGTCTCCAACTGATCCTATCATATCTCTGTTCATGCCTGAAATGGGAAGTGGAAATCAGCCAGCGAGGGTGAGCATACATTTGTGGACCAGATACCTCTTGTAACATGTTTGTTCAATATTTCTAAAATCATTTTTATTCTATTGAAAGGTGAGTCTAGTGCAAATCCCTGGAAAAGATGAGCTGCGACAGAAAAACCTTTTCAGTGTCAGTGATTGCAAGATGTATTGGCAGGACAGTGGAGAATATCTTGCTGTTCAAGTTGATAGATACACAAAGACAAAAAAGAGCACCTACACTGGGTTTGAGCTGTTTAGAGTTAAGGAGAGGGATATCCCAATTGAGGTCCTTGAACTCGAGAACAAGAGTGACAAGATTATTGCATTTGCGTGGGAACCCAAGGGACATCGCTTTGCTATCATTCATGGTGACGGCCCTAGGCCTGATGTTAGTTTCTACACCATGCGAACAGCCAATAACATTAGCCGTGTGTCCAAGCTCACAACACTCAAGGCCAAGCAAGCTAATGCTTTGTACTGGTCTCCTGCTGGGCGCTTCATTGTTCTTGCTGGACTGAAGGGTTTCAATGGGCAGCTGGAATTCTACGATGTTGATGAACTAGAGACAATGGCAACAGGTGACCATTTTATGGCAATGGATATCATGTGGGATCCAACTGGGAGGTGAGCTAGTCACTGGTTTTAGAAATTTCCTGATTCCCACTTACTGACATTAGTATTATGTAATATAGTAAAAAAAACCCTGATCAAGTTCTAACTTGCAGTTCACCCTCATGTTAAGTTCCATGCACCTTGTATCCAAAAAGTTGTAGACTCCTAAATTTTGGTCATGCAGTCAGTAGTCATACTACGTCTTTGGTACCCATAGCCAAAAAAAACTTAAATTGTACTGAAATGAATTTGTATCTCGTTTTGTTCAGATATCTCGCGACTGCAGTTACTGCAGTTCATGAAATGGAGAATGGGTTTCAAATATGGTCCTTCAACGGAAAGCCTCATTACAAGGTGTCGAAGGATCATTTCTACCAGGTAAATGTTCTTTTTGGAGAAAGTCCAATTAATGCAAAATTGTCTTCTGTATTAATGTATCTTTTGCATACGGACTGAATGGTACAGTTCATTTGGCGCCCGAGACCACCCTCACTACTGACCGCCGAGAAGGAAGAAGAGATCTCAAGAAACCTGAAGAAGTACAGCAAGAAGTTTGAACAGGAGGACCAGGATGCATTCCATCAGTTGAGCGAGCAGGACCGCATGAGGCGGACACAGCTTCAGGAAGAATGGTCCTCTTGGGTTGCCCAGTGGAAGCAGATGCACGAGGAGGAGTGCACATACAGGAGGGAGCTCAGGGATGGGGAGGCCAGCGATGAGGAGGAAGAGTACGAGGCCAAGGAAGTTGAGGTGGAAGAAGTCGTTGATATCTGTCAAGAAGTTGTTGCATTCGAGCTGGACCAGGAGTGAAAAGGTTTCTGAAAAAATATGATGAATTATTTTTTGTGGTGTTGAAGTTCATTGGGGTCACATTGCATAATTTGCTCTATTGATCAAAGTGCACAATTTGCTGATCATTTTTACTGTACACTTGCTGCTTCAATTGTCGGAAGATGCATTCAAAAACCAAATTTTGCTGCGGGAATACTATCATTCTGGTTTTTTAAAATAAGAATGCGGCATTGACCATCCATCTGCTACTTTCATATTCCCTGATGCTTGATTTCGTGTGGACAATACTTTGCGGTCGATGTCGAAAGGTGCAATGGAGGGGAATTCGTGTGTGTCATGCTCTGTATAAATGCTAGAACATGTGGAAGGATTATACAACGAATAAATGCTAGAAATTTCTGACGGCCATGATCGAGCACTGTGATGCAACTGGACTAGAGTCCAACCAAGTTGCTCATAAGCTAGCTTGCCAAGCCCATGTTTCTATTTTTTTTGTATGTGGGTTGACTTACCTCCTTGTTTTATTCATTTTAGCGAATATAAAATCTTGTTGGCTGGTTTTGTCAAACAAGGATCGATTTTGGTGGGGATTATGTCACAATCAGGTGACTGGCTGTAAATACAGGACGACAGCAATTCCATACGAGGCATGAGGTGGATTATTATTTTCTTTTTCTTTTTCATTTTTTGACGTGAAAAAAAGAATTGGCTAGTACATCACTATTTTCTTAGTGTGTGTTTAATCCAATCTATCTTATCCACCTAAAAGGTAGTATTTTAAGAGATAGAGGTGTTGTAGAGGATCTTCTATCTCATCTTATATGCCTATAATTTTGAAGTGATCATGTAGGAGACAACTCTCTTATACCTAAACAATATGGAAGACAAGTGTTACATAACCTACTACAACAGTGAATTTTTATATACTAATTTGGCGTCGCCTTTGAAATGCAGGTTTTTTTTTTCTATTCCTGAGTTTTTTAGGTAAACATGACTTAATTCCTATAAATCTACTAGCACTCTCTTTTAACAAGATACCTAGGACCCGTTTTGCACCATTCCACTTCACCAGTGAAGCCTTTTTTAGGTTTCGGCTCCATGTACAACTTTATCCGTGGAGCACGAGCCGTTTTGGTAAATTATTTGGCAAAGCAGCTCCACATAAAGAGTTTCTTAAAATGTGCTTTCATAAAATGCCAAGTCAGATGAGATGAAGTCGGGAGAAGCTACTATTTTTGGCTCCTTCTCACCTCAAGCCTCCGTGAGAGCACGTTTTTAGAGGCTTCGTTAGTGGAGCCATTTTATTTTACCCCATTTGGCAGAACAACTCTTGAAGCCGCTGGAGAAGCCGTGCCAAACGGGGCCATGTCATATATAATAAGTGCATTATAGGATGATGAAGGAGACTATTAGAGCATCACCATTGACATACCTACTTGACCAATCCTCGCATAGTTCTTCCCGGCGGCTCAGTCCTTCGACCAAGGTGGCTCCTTGTGGGCATTGCCCCGCTTTGCTTCTCCACCGCGGGTGCGTCTCCGTGTCGGATGACATGACTCAGGCCCAACGAGGTATGGTAGTAGGGCCGCTCAACGTGTAGGAAGCGGTCCTTCTATCCTCGAATGAATCTAGCTGGTCTATTTTAGATAGTGCTGCAGGAGAAAACAATTAGGAATAAGTAGCATTGAAGTAGCATTGAAATAAGTGGCTAGCGAAATAGAGAAGTAGAAGATCTGATTTGGATAGCATTGCTGGAAACACTCTTAGTAAATACAATTTGAAGTATTTTTTGAAACAAGTTTGTTCCTACTAGAGGTACTCATAGGGAAAGATTGTGCGTGCATGCGTTTGTAGGGTTGATTGTGCGCTCGTGATATGCAAGCGTCTTCTTTGAAATAAATTTTAGCGGTGGGATGTAATTGAGGAATTTAATCAAATTTACGTACATTATAAACATAGCCTTCCTAACCGGTGAGTGATTCTGTTCCTTAACTAACCCCGAAGCACGTGTCATTCTACAGATTACAGATACAATCTACAGATTCGGTTGTTTATTAAACACAGTAAAAGTTCAATACGATACATTTTTGTACTATAAATAGTTCCAGCATTGCCTACAGATGCGGTAACCGAACATATCTTCTCTTCTTTCTCCATTCACGGTGGAAACGACAATGGCGGCGGCACGGCAGCACGCATGCTCCGGCCTCACCTCACTTTCTCACTGCCTTACGAAGCAGTTCACCGCCGCACATGGCAACGCCCCACGCAACTACGTCTTCTCGCCGCTGTCCATCTACTCCGCCCTCTCCCTCGTCGCCGCCGGCGCCCAGGGCAAAACCCTCCGCGAGCTGCTCGACCTGCTGGGCACAGGTTCCCGTGACGGCCTTGACGCGAACGTCAGGGCAATGGTGAAGCAGGCCATCCCGTCCAGCCCGCAGGACGGCGGCCCGCGCGTGTCCTACGCGTCCGGCCTTTGGCACGACTCCACGCGGACGCTCAAGCCGGCGTACCGCGACGTCGCCACCGGGTCCTTCAGGTCCGTCGTGCGCGCAGTGGATTTCCAGACCAAGGTCAGTTGTGTACTCTTGTTGTCGTTCATCGTTTTCTTGTCAACACTGAATCCATATGGTTCGATATGCAGCCTGAGGAAGCAAGGATACAGATCAACCACTGGGTCGCCGAGTCAACGAACAACTTGATCAACTGGATCCTTGGTCCAGGATCTTTGAACAGCACCACACGCCTCGTGGTTGCCAACGCCATCTACTTCAAGGGCAGCTGGGACACGCCATTTGACAAGGAATGGACGGAGGAGGACAAGTTCCACCGGCTCGACGGCAGCACCGTAACAGCCCAGTTCATGAACAGCGCTAAACGCCAGTTCATCGGGGTGCACGACGGGTTCAAGGTGCTCAGGATGCCCTACACGGTCCACCGAAACCACCAGCTCCCGGGCATGGCGGCAGGCCTTCCTAGGACTAGGATCAAGCCACCACGGTACTCCATGTGCGTCCTTCTACCAGACACGCATGACGGCCTCCAGGACCTGGTGGACGCTATGGCGTCCAGCCCTGGGTTCCTGCAGGACCACATGCCACAGAACGAAGTTCTGGTAGGGGAGTTCTGGGTTCCTAGGTTCAAGATGTCCTTCTCCACCGGCATGACAGATGTTCTCCAGAATCTTGGCGTCCAAGCTGTGTTCTCTGGTGGGGCTGAGCTGGCCGACCTTCTTGAGGAGGACGGATGGCATGAACCGCTGTTTCTTGCCGACGTCCTGCACAAGGCTGTGATCGAAGTGAATGAAGAAGGGACAGAGGCAGCGGCTGTCACTGCTTGCTTTATGGCCGCCGCTTGTGGACTGGGGTGGCAGCCACCGCCGCTTGTGGACTTCGTCGCAGATCATCCATTTGCCTTCTTTGTGGTGGAGGAATTGTCTGGTGCTATTCTCTTTGCCGGACACGTCGTCGACCCTACCCAACAATAAGTTTGGGTTGATGCTTCTTCAAAAAAGAAATCTGAAGCCGGAATTTTCCATTACCTAAGACACATTGTAAGCCTTATGCATCTGTTTATCTTAGACTTGGTTCTTCAAACATGATTAATAAAAATACAATAGCTATGCTTTTTTACAACAAAAATGCCATAGCTAAGTTGTTTTACGTTTGCCTTGTACCCCTATATAATAATTTTATTTCATGAGTACCTCTTGTCCAATTAGTAGCCGTCGACCAGTACAATGGTATGAGTAATTGGCCAATACTGAAAACAATTTCATCATCCTCTCCTTTTCAACAATTTAATCATCCTGTCCTTTTCGCACTGAGTAGTTATACATTACTATTACTAGAAGGGTCTCTGTATTTGTGAGAGATGCTTCTACAAAGTGTGTATTCATATGATTGTGACGTAGTTCATCATCGATCTGCTTTGTGAGATACTCCGTGTTCACCTCGCACAGGTCCAAGAACTGTAGCAGCAGACCACCACGCACACAGTACAACATAGACACCCACGACATGTACGCACAGTATCTCCAAAGGATGAAGTCACCTCGGGCATCATCGGCATTGGAGGCCTTCCTGGCAACATCAAACATGACGTTTACTTTGTGCTTTTTTTTTCCAGCAATTTTTTGAAGTGCACGTGCAGGTTTGCATGATGCCATATATGGTTACATGAACCTGAGTTAGTGCTCCACTGCCACTGCCACCGCTGTTGTTACCAACCAGACTGAGCGAGGTGAATATGAAGTCGATGAGGTTGACTGTTTGATAGTAGCTCTATAGACAATTGTATGCCTGGACTAGCCAGGAGACCTTGTGGTGTCTGTGGGAGAAATGCGCATGCGAGGAAGCTTTCTTACCGGCAAAGGAAATCGACGCACCCGAAATTTGTGAAATCGGTATGGAGGGCTAAGGCTAATTGGAAGTGTCAGACGGGCTTGTTTTTTTGTAGCTAGTGGACTACTTGGAATATCCGATTTGGTATTTTAGAAACTCTGATGATTCAATATCCGCTGGAGTCAATTTTATCCCCAAAACTGTCAAAATTTAAATAAAAACTTGAAATATATAGCATATATGTTCGACGCTGCTGTTATAACCTTAGCATCGGATTGACAAAAAAAGTATATAAACTTAACAACTTAAGGCTCCTTCCATTATGAATGTGAACATAAGTTGTATACCAAAAAGAAACTCTCTATTACGAATGATCAGCTAGAGACACATACCATCCTTCAGTTGGAGTTATTCAGAAATAATATAGGGTGAACTATTCAAAAAATAACAAGCAATGGAATAGCTTTACCCCATTATCATTAGGGTTTGCAAAAGAGGTAGGCAAAGTGCACAAAATAATAAGATAATATATATGTCCCCATTATCATAATCTGTCTCCATAGACCGTTGAATTTTTTGGTCTATTAATTAACTTCATCTCACTGTAATGAGAAACAGGGGCAAATGGTGCCTTTGATTTTGAAAAGCATGAGTAAATGTGCAAAGTTTTAAAAAATAGATCTAAACTTGCAATTGTACCTCAAAACAAGGGCAATCTTGAGATTGGCCCCATTTTTATTTTGTGGTTAGCGAGATTGTTGAGTTGTCAAAACTTATGGAATTTTATTATCAAAATTCCCTTCAGAAAAAAGATCATGGATCCTAATTTCCGTTGTGTCTACCAGGATATATATTTCCAGATTTATACGTCACATAACCTAATTCGCGATGGACGCGGCAGCGGCGGCGGCACGGCAGCACGCAAGCTTAGGCCTCACGTCTCTTTCTCACCGCCTCGCGAAGCAATTTGCCCCCGCAGGCAACCTTGTCTTCTCGCCGCTGTCAATCTACTCCGCGCTCTCCCTCGTCGCGGCCGGTTCTCAGGGCAAAACCCTGCGCGAGCTGCTCGACCTGCTAGGCACTAAGTCCCGTGATGGCCTCGATGCAAACGTCAGCGCCATGGTGGAGCAGGCCATCCCGGCCAGCACGCAGGACGGCAGCCCACGCGTGTCCTACGCATCCGGCCTGTGGCACGACTCTACGCGGACGCTGAAGCCGCCGTACCGCGATGTCGCCGCAGCTTCCTTCAGGTCTGTCGTGCGCGCCGTCGACTTCTTCAACAAGGTCAGTCGGCATTGGTTCCATATGTTAGGAATAAAGGATCACTAGCAGTGAAATCTAGCGGGTAAACTGTAGGGAAAGGTGGAACACCACTGTGCACCTCACGGTGCACGAGTCAGAGAGACATGGGAGAGCGGGAGAAAGAAGAGAGTGGGAGGATATACCGACGGGGTTGTCGCGGTAGTTGAGATGGAGCCGGACGTTCTGGCGGCGGCGTGGACGTCGGGGACGTCGGGTTGATGCAGGGGCGACGGTGAAGATGCCGGTGGCGCTTCCCGTCGCTGGCAGCACCTCCCTCTGGATCGGATTAGGGTTTGGACAGTGGGGAGTGGCGGCTCTGTTGAACCTCGTGACTCGAGCCAGTGACTCCCCCACCTCCTCTTATAGGCACTGTGCGACAGGGGCCCACCAGCCAGTGTTTGACTGGGCTCCCCCCGATCAGGGGCGATCAAAGGCCCTGACTCGGTCGTTGGACCGAGTCAGGAGGAGATCAACTAACATTCTCCCCCTTGATCTCAACATATACTTTACTTTTGACATTCTCACTTTTACACATTCCATTACGAATTAATGCATAAAACTGCTTCATCGTCACGGTCAATTGCCGATAGAATTCACAGCTACAATACATATCTCCGTTCTGAAATAAGTTCTTTAACTTTTGGGCCGTTTGTTGTCCGGAAAACATAGGCTATACCATAAACCCATGTCGCTTGTGTGTTCTCTAAACACACCTTTGGGTGGTAAGCCTTTGGTAAGCAGATCTGCAAGCACTTTCTTATTACTTTTATGTTCAATACTTTGATTATGATTCCGGACTTTCTCCTTTACAACGTAAATCTTTATGTCAATGTGTTTGGCATCACATTTGACTCGTTGTCTTAGGAGTGAACAACTTAAATGGTTATTGCTGTTGTGCACCATCATCAACTCCGGGTATAAGTTATCTTAATCATTTTGCCTGTCCCGTAGCCTTGTTACATGCTATACCTTAACTTTGCATCACTGATGATACAAAATAGTTCTTTGTTGGAGCTTTTCCACAATAAAACTCCAACTGCGAGTGTTTAGAATGTGGATTTCTATACACATCTCGCCATATACAAACATTTGTACCCACAACGAGAGTACATACTCTTTCTTACTTAGCATGAGGCCAACATTCTTTACTCCATTCCAGTGATCTATATCTGGACTGGTTTTTGCCAAAATAACCCGGATATGTGAACTGTGTTAGGGTAATGTCATACTTGCATTCTTTAGGCTTCCAACAGCTGAAGCATATGGTACCATAATCATTTGAGCTTTTCATATCGATTCTTGGAACATTATATTTCTCAAATCCATTACCCTTAACTATAGGAACAGGCGTAGGTTTTCACACTTGCATACTTTATTTCTTTAGAATCTTTTCTAAGTATGCTGATGCAATAGTCCCAATACCCCTTTTCTTTTATCACGGTGAATTTCAATTCGTATGACAAGATTCATTTCACCGAGAACATTCCTATTGAACCTTGAGGACAAAAACTTCTCCTATAGTAGATTGACATCATTACTGGCAAGTAAGATGTCATCCTCATATATAGGATTTGGAAATGAATTTCCCATTCTATAACTTTGCACAAAAGCAATTGTCCCCTCATTCTCTTTAAAACCCAAACTTTCTAATTCAAATCAACTATGATAGTTGACTTCTTTAGGCGACATCCCTTATGCTCTTTTGCTTTCGACAAACTCTAAGGTTGTGCACGTAATCAGTTCCTTACAAATCCCTATTTGGAAATACCATCATTACTTTTATCATAACGTATCGCTAACACATATTGTAGTGCATTCTTTTGCTTTGCGTAAAACTTTCAATTCAAGACATGCTATATATATCTTCACATATTTCCTTTGGAGTCACATATTTTGTTTTGTAAACCCATTACGGCCTACTGTTTTGGCTCCATTAGGAATTACTTATGAATCCCAATCATCATCGGTAATCTTTGGTTTCATTTTAGCATGCTTAGCTCATTGCCATTTAGACAAGCGAGTGTTTTCATGGCTTCTTCTTTGAGATGGTATTACCCTCCATTTGAATTTCACCATGTCTCTCATTTGGGGTCGTTGTTGCTGGTTATTGCCAAGAGGCAATTGATTCTATAGTCTCCTATATCATAGGATACGTATCTTCATACCATGCTCCCCCAGATTACTCCATCTTCTACAAAGATAGTGTATCTTCAAACTTTCTTATTTGGGTTTATTATGTATACCTCATATGGCGCTTAAAGCACTATCTTGGTATTTCTTATCTTTTCATTTTCTTTTGGGGTATCATTATTATGACCGTTGTACTCCCTCAACGATCATATTCATACTTTATAGATCACACTTGCTCTAAATTCAAACTATTCAATGGGGAATATCTTTCAATCGTCTTTATCAATTAACTTTCCTGATTTATATCTCCCGCTCGAAATATGGCATAAACTTTGTTGCCATACTTTCGAAATCATTCATAACTTTTAGGAATGAGGAATCATTTATCACTTTACTTCATTCACATGGTCGAGTCATGCAAAACAAAGTTATTTCTAAAAAAACTTTTGGGAGTACATTTTCTCATTCCACTTCATGAACTCAACAATTCCTTTAATACTTTTGCAAGTTACACTTGCGTGTCATTCTTTTCTTTAGGTTCATCGTAACTTTCTGTTCTCCTTAAACTCATTGAGTGCTTAATGACTATGACACAATGGAAGTGCACGGTCAACACTAAAGCACATGAGTCATCGTAACTTTCTCCTGCCGTGCAGGGTGAGTACTATGCCAAAAACTTCACCTGCTATGCAGGATTTGATCAACATTTGCACTATGTTAACTTTACCCCGCCATGGGGTTGCTTTGTCAACCTTTTCTCGCTATGCGAGATAATTCCCTTTAAGGGATATAAGTGCCATGATGGCTCTCAGGGCATATTCAATCATCAGAATAAAAAAAAATATTCCGAATTCTTTGTACCACATATCACACACATGGTTAATCCGACGTTGGTCAAATTAGACATGTATATGACTTATTACAATTCTTATCATAGGGTGCTTAGAACTGAATATTAATTTATTCCTTATAAAAGTATATATAGAAATACAATTGTTAAAAGAAAAATTACATGAAAGTCACTTCTTCAACTAAACTCTAAATATTCTATCTTCTTTTCTTATATCAATATTCCTGAAAACTTTTCCTTTCAAGCTATTCTTTGAAGAGTACATTATCCCTTAAACAATTGGCTTTCTTTCTTACAAAAACTTGCCCTTAGGCCTTTCATCATCTGAGTCACAAGTACCCAACTTATTTCTTTTCGCCTTCAAGAATGAAAACACGAAGATCCTTTGTCCATTAAACTTTTAAACTTTCTTTTGTATTCTAAATCACCGATAGGTAGAAATAGAATAAAACATCATCCTTCTATATTAATTCCACATCACCGTTGGGCAGAAATGGAATTAACATTTGAAAAACTCAATAATCTTATAACTTTCTTCAAATTAAACTCTCCCGTTGGTTCGAGTTTAATTAGAAGATAATCTTTAACCTTGCAGCGGAAACATGTAAAATACAATTCTTTATCTTTATATATTCTCTGAAAATTGATCACTTTGATGCAAAATATATCAGAGAAATAAACTTTAAGCTCATAAATAAACTTATAATATTGCTATCATCAACGTTGGTCAGAAAATAACAATATTATAATTTAACTTTATCAATAAACCATATGTTCCTCCAACTAAAATTTTCCCGTTTGTTCCAACTTTAATTAGAGGATAAACATATTATCATTGGCTATAACTGCTTCTTCAAATTAAATTCTCCCATTTGTTCGAATTTAATAAGAAGACAATAAACTTTAACTTTGCAGCGGAAAACCTGAAAATTTCTCAATTCTTCTTCTTTAGAATTTGGCCCGAAAGCATACTTTTGTCAGCAAGCTAGCCTTTTCGCGCGTGGCAAGTGACCCATCTCCCCCCCGCGCGCGAGCACTCTAGCGGCGGGAGCATTGCATCGATAAAATCATCAATAACATCATAATATTGCTATTAATCAACGTTGGTCAGAATAATAACAACATTATAATAACTGTAAAATTATCCATTTTCAAATATTAAACTCTCCCGTTGGTTCGAATTTAATAATGAAAACGATAATAACTTTAAATACGCAGCGGAAACTTTAACTTTGCATAATCAATTTTCCAGAAACATAAAAGGCTCTTTACTAATCTCTGAACAATATTATCGTTGGATAAATAATTGTACCGAAATTAGCAACAAAATCGATTCACATTGAGCAAAACATGCTCAAAATAGTTTCTGGAAAATTAAAAAACCAAAACTTGCAGAACACTATGCAGTCTGCCATTTGGCCCAAAACTGCAGCGCGGCCCAAAGCCTCGCGCGCGCGCGCTGCTGCCGGCTGGCGGCCCAGCCCAGCTCGGCGGCCCGGCCAGCGCAGCGGCCCCGCTTTTTTTTTTATTTCTTTCGCTGTTTGCGGCCCAAGACACCGAAATGACCCGGCCCAGCTCGGCCTGCTCGGCCCACGGCTTCGCGTGGCAGAGCTCCCCCGCGCCCAGGCCTTAAAGTGGGCCTGGGCCGGGAATTCCAGATCCCGCCTGGGCCGAATCCGGCCCGCGACGACGCCGGCTGATCAGCGCCGTCCAGGCTGATCGGACGGTCGCCCGGTGGTTTCGGTCGAACAAAAACCCGAGCCGGCCTCCACCCTCAAACCCTAACTCCATTCTCTTCTCTTCCCTCCGCCCTTCTCGCGCAGTGGCCGGCAGCCGCCGCGGGAGTGGAGGTGACGGTGGTGGCGCCCCGCAGGAAGATCCTGCCGGCGGCCGCCTCTATTGGCATGGCGCCGCCAGATCTTTTCTTCCGCCGGCGGCGAGCTGCCTTTCTTTCTTCCTCCACTCCTCCCCCGGGTTCTCAGCGCCGCACCGAGCAGCAGCAACGGCCCCCGGCGCCGACGGCGTGAGCGCAACGGAGTGAGGCGACGCCGCCGCGGGCCCTCTCGCCGGTGCACGCGCTCCCCTCTGGGTAGAGCGCGGTGCCGTCGAGCGGCTCCGCGTCGGTGCCAGTGAGCGGAGGTTCGATCGGGTCACCAGGTAAGAGGACCCCTTTTCTCTGTTAGGGTTAGGATTCACAATTGATTCTTTGCCCTTTCCCCGATCATTTTCTAGGGTTAGGGTTCATCTTTTCTTTGCCCAGTCCCAAAACTAGGGTTAGGGTTCTATTCTTTCACGATCCAGATCGAATCGGCCAACTTGTCTCTGTTGTTTCTTTCCCCAATCTAGATCCACTGACTAGGAGGCGTCTGATACCATTGTTAGGAATAAAGGATCACTAGCAGTGAAATCTAGCGGGTAAACTGTAGGGAAAGGTGGAACACCACTGTGCACCTCACGGTGCACGAGTCAGAGAGACATGGGAGAGCGGGAGAAAGAAGAGAGTGGGAGGATATACCGACGGGGTTGTCGCGGTAGTTGAGATGGAGCCGGACGTTCTGGCGGCGGCGTGGACGTCGGGGACGTCGGGTTGGTGCAGGGGCGACGGTGAAGATGCCGGTGGCGCTTCCCGTCGCTGGCAGCACCTCCCTCTGGATCGGATTAGGGTTTGGACGGTGGGGGGCGGCTCTGTTGAACCTCGTGACTCGAGCCAGTGACTCCCCCACCTCCTCTTATAGGCACTGTGCGACAGGGGCCCACCAGCCAGTGTTTGACTGGGCTCCCCCCGATCAGGGGCGATCAAAGGCCCTGACTCGGTCGTTGGACCGAGTCAGGAGGAGATCAACTAACACCATATGGTTAGATCTGCGAATGTTCCTAATTCGGTGATATCTCCGGTTGATCAAATTTTATTTTGTAGCCTGAGGAAGCAAGGATCCAGATCAACAGTTGGGTTGCCGATCAACTCGATCCTTGCTCCAGGATCCGTGAGCAGCCTCACAAGCCTCGTGGTCACCAACGCCATCTACTTCAAGGGCATCTGGGACACGCCATTTGAAAAGGAAATGACGAAGGAGGACAAGTTCCACCGGCTCGACGGCAGCACCGTAACAGCCCAGTTCATGAACAGTTGTAAACGCCAGTTCATCGGCGTGCACGACGGGTTCAAGGTGCTCAGGATGCGCTACACATACACGATGCAGAGCCCACCATACTCCATGTACATCCTCCTGCCGGACAAGCCAGACGGCCTGGAGGGCCTCATGAACACCGTGGCGTCCACCCCATGCTTCCTGCAGGACAACCTACTGCGGAACAAAGTCAGGGTTGGTGAGTTCCGGGTTCCCAGGTTCAAGATGTCCTTCACCAAATCCTTGAGGGAGGATCTCCAGGAACTGGGCGTCCAGGCCGTGTTCACAGGGGCAGCTGAGCTGCCTGACTTGCTGGAGGAAGACAGCTCCCATGAACCGCTGTTTCTTGGGGACGTCCTGCACAAGGCCGTGATCGAAGTGAATGAGGAAGGCACAGAGGCTGCGGCTGTTACTGCTATGGGTTTGTGTAGATCATCTGCACGGAGGCAGCAGCCTCCGCCGCCTGTGGACTTCGTCGCGGACCATCCATTTTCCTTCTTCGTGCTGGAGGAACTGTCTGGTACCATCCTCTTTGCTGGACACGTCCTTGACCCTACGCAATCTTAGTGGTGACTGCAAAGCGCAGATAGTAAGCCTTATATTATGCATTTGTTTATCTTAGAAGATTTGCTCTTTAAATAAGATTAGTAAAATACATGAATTAAGATGTTTTGCCTTCTATATAGTCTATGGGTACCTCTTATTATCCAATTAGTACCAGTCTACTAGAACATCTTCTTATTATCGACTCGGCTACATGTGGAACCATCGTCTATTGGTCCGCTTATTCGCCATGGATCATAAACCATCCATCTCAGTGCAGCCATTCATTGTCCACTCTTTTTGGAGTCCACAGTGTAATTCTAGAGTCTTCCTCGTATGGAAGTGTATAGGTTACTATTGGAATGGTAACAATATCTTTACATTCATCAGAGATGCATCTGGAAAGTTTGCATTCAAATGATTGTGATGTAGTCCCTCAATGATCAGATTGTGAGATACTTATGTGTCTTGCATGATTTAGACATGTTTGAGTAATTTATGATGAAATAGTTCATCAATTGTTTTAGTAGTCTAAGTCTAGTTTTGAATTGTTATAGATGGAAGAGGAAAAGGGATCTGTTAGAGATTTCTTATGCCTCTTTCAAGATGATGATATCCCGGAGCAACTGTCAGAAGCATCTCCTCAGTAATAGATAGATTACAACTCATTAGATGCAGAACTCCAACACCCTCCAGAACTACCTTCGTGTTGCTCAGAAATCTCAGGAACTTCAAACATCCTTTGTCGAGCCAGCGGTGATCAAGCTGCTCTACTAATGTTAGTGTGGTTGCCAGGGAACTTGAGTCAATGTGTTTCAATAGCATTACCTATTAGCAAACATTGTGAATAAGATTGAACACGAGACAAATTTTAATAGAACAGCCTTGCACAAATGCTTAAGCATATGAGAAGATCAGCCTTGCACAAAAAACAATAGGCACCAGCCGAGTCTAGAGTATATGAGAAGAGTTTATAAATTGTATGGAGTACAATTTTAGTTTTTGCAATACATACACTCTTCCTATATGATGTATATACAGGGTGGACTTACTACAGTCAAGTATAAAAACAAATCCTCTAATAAGATACCCGAACCACCATTACTTGTATAACAAACAACTATAGACACTAAAATCACTAATGCTTAAACTTTAATACATTCTAAGCTTAAGTATAGCTCAGACTTAGCTACTTGCTCCGTCCCAGAAAGAATGCAAGTATGGGATTTGTGTCAGTCAATTTGACTAAACTTTAACTAAGATTATAGTAATTAGTATTAATATGTATGTCTCAAACAAGACTTATTATGAAATATGTTATATCACTAATCTGCTGATATTTATCTTTCATTATAAATGTTAGTACTCTTTTGTATAATTGTGGTCAAATTTCAAATCATTTAATTACTCAGAAAGCGAGAATTCCTTTTTTTGGGACGGAAGGAATATAAGAATAGACTTTTTACATACCTTAACATGACCTTTAGCTTTGACACCCTTGAAACAAATAATATCTCATACCAGTAAGGCTTTTTTTTATATGTCATATCAGTATTTTTTGATCTTTAGCTTCGCTGTCATTTTTTCTTCTCTCTCTTTCTTCTTTTTTTCCTTTAGTTCCCTGCAGGGTTTGTTTCCCTTTCTCTGTTGGACTTGTGCTCTTTAATTTAATAAATTTCTTGTAGGGGCTTTTCTGCCCCTCCAGTTATGTCAAAAAAAATATCTAAAATTTGGTGAAACACAAATTCACAATCAAATAACATTGACATTGTGGCATCTATAGCAGAAATAAGTCTCATATTTTGAGTTTTTAGGTATCAATTTTTTTTTTTTTTTTTTTTGAGTACAAACGTTATACATTGGAACTCAGAAGAAACCGTGAAAGCAGTGAAAATAGTGGCATTGACAAAAGTTCGCCTTTAATAGCATCTTGAAACAGAGTCTTCATTATTTGTAATATTCTCCAATTACTTTTTGTTGAAACAAAGTCTTCACTTACTTTTTTCCCACCATCTTCAGTAGCATCTTGAAGTTAATGTGAATGCATCTTGATCTTGATTGCCTTCTTAACGGGGGATGTTTTCTTGTGTGGACGTAGGAAAGAAAATATGGTGGATTAGTAGGGTATAGACTCAATGAGAAATTTGACGAACCGTGAAAGCTATATAAACTGTAGAAATATATCATGCCTTTTTAATATGAACTAGACCTATTCTCAAATTAAAATATTTATAACAATCTGTCATGTGGGGCCGTACGTATACACGGCGTACACGGGCGCGTGACATGCGTCGCGCCGCAGAGCGCGCTGAGCGCGTGGCCAAGGAGGCTCACGGCGCGCCAAACTGAAGTGGCTAGAAGGAAAGTATCAATTAGTCTTTGGTGGTGATCCATAATTATAGGAGCAATTATCTCTAGTTGGTTTTGGGCCCTTGGCCATATATATTCTGTAATCGGCACTCTTTGAGAATTAAGCAAGAATTGTTATCCCTAATCTCTACCTCTTCTTCTTAAGCCGACGGCTGTGGGGTATAACCACGCCGGCAAGGACGGAGCGAGCATACGAGCTCCGCAGTCGCGGTCCTGCTACCCTGGGCGTCGACACCCTTGACAACTTGGTATCGGTCTCCAGGTCTCGCTGATCCTCACCCACCCGACCCACCCAGCCCATCGCAGCCGCCACCCAAAACCCTAACCCGCCGCCATCCCCATCTTCCTCCACCGCTTCCGTACCCAGCCCTACCACCATGTCCGAGCCAACCCTTGCCGAGGTCATGGAAATGCTCAAGATCATGAACTCCGAGATGAAGACGCTGAAGGACGACATGGCGGCCATGAAGGACAAGCCGGCGTCCTCCGTTGGCAGGGGCGACGATCATCGCTCCTACGCACCGCACGACGAGGAGTTCCATCCCCGGCCCAAGAAGTGGGATTTTCCCCGCTGCGACGGCACGACCGACCCGATGCTCTTCCTCAACAAGTGCGAGGCCTACTTCCGCCAACACCGTACCATGGCGGAGGAACACGTCCGGATGGCGTTGTACCACCTGGACGAGAACACCCAACTCTGGTATAACCAGCAGCAGGAGGACGAGGGCACGCCAACGTGGGGCAACTTCAAGGATCTCTTGAACTGCGGTTTGGCCCCCCGCTCCGATCTGCACCGATGTTCGAGCTCGTGGAGTGTCGGCGCACAGGCACCGTGGAGGAGTACACCAACAAGTTCCAGGCACTCCTGCCCCGCGCTGGCCGGCTAGAGGAGAAGCAGGGCGTCCAACTTTACACGGGTGGTCTTCTACCGCCGATCAGCCACGCCGTCCGCATCCACAACCCGGACACGCTCGCCGCGGCCATGGGCCTGGCTCGCCAAGTGGAACTGATGGAGGCTAACCGTCCGGCGCCGAAACCCACCTCGGGCTCCTCCGCGCGGCCAACCTGCAGCACCACCTCCGAGGCCCGCGCTACCGGCGGCTCCACCCATCCTTCCGCTGCCTGCGCCGCCAGCGGCGGCCCAGACGGGTCGGGGTGACGGCGCGCAGCGGCGGCTCTCCCCCGATGAGATGGCTGAGCGGCGCCGTCTCAACCTCTGCTTCAACTGCAATGAAAGGTACTCCCGGGGCCACAACAGGTTTTGCAAGAGGATCTTCTTCCTCGACGGTGTGGAGATCGACCACACCGTGGCGGAGGGTGAGGCCGCCGTGATCGAGGTCAAGGATCCGGAGGCTCCCATCTTCTCCCTCCACACGGTGGCGGGTGTTCCCGTGGGCAAGACCATGCGGATCCGTGTCATGGTGGGCTCGACAACCCACACCGCCTTCCTCAACGCCGGCTCCAACCACAACTTCATCGCGGAAGCGGCGGCGATCCGTACCGGGCTGCCCATCCAGCCTCGACCGCAGCTCACGGCCACGGTGGCTAATGGCAAGAAGGTGCCGTGCCCGGGCGTCATCAAGCGCGCCCCATCGTCATCAACAAAATTGATTTCGCCGTCGACCTTTTTGTCATGCCTCTTGCAGGGTACGACGTCGTCCTGGGGACAGCATGGATGGCCACGCTGGGCCAACTCGCCTGGGACTTCATCGCCGGCACGGTCTCGTTCCAGCACCGGGGCCGCGCGGTGTGCTGGTCCGGTGTGCCGCCGCCGGGCGAGCAGGGGGACTGCGTGGTCACATCTAGCGCGCCGCTCCTCGACGCCCTGCTCGCCGAGTTCGCGGGCGTGTTCGCCGAGCCCCGCAGGCTGCCGCCCCAGTGCGCCCGCGACCATTCCATCGTCCTCAAGCCAGGGGCGGCGCCCGTCGCTGTTCGTCCCTACCGGTACCCGGCGGCCCACAAGGTCGAGCTGGAACGCCAATGCGCAACCATGATCGAGCAAGGGATCGTCCGCCGTAGCGATTCGGTGTTCTCCTCGCCAGTCATCCTCGTCAAGAAGGCGGATGGCACGTGGCACTTCTGCGTCGACTACCGGGCGCTGAACACCCTCACCGTCAAGGACGCATTCCCGATCCCCGTCGTCGATGAACTCCTCGACGAACTTCCCGGCGCCCATTTCTTTACCAAGCGCGACTTGAGGTCGGGATATCACCAGCTTCGCATGAAGCCCGAGGACGTACACAAGACGGCGTTCCGGACACACGACGGCTTGTACGAGTTCCTGGTGATGCCCTTCGGGCTGTGCAACGCCCCGGCCACCTTCCAGGCGCTCATGAACGATGTCCTCCGACCATTCTTGCGGCGCTTCGTCTTGGTATTTTTTGATGATATTCTTATATACAGCCGCACATGGGCAGATCATCTCCGCCACCTCCGCGCGGTACTCGCGGAGCTTCACCGCCACCAGCTCTTCATCAAGCGCAGCAAGTGTGCTTTTGGCGAGTCATCGGTCTCCTACCTCGGCCACATCATTTCGGCGTCGAGAGTGGCCATGGATCCGGCCAAGGTGCAGGCCATCCTCGACTGGCCCCTCCCTCGGTCAGCGCGTGCAGTCCGTGGCTTTCTCGGGTTCGCGGGGTACTACCGCAAATTCGTCCACAACTTCGGCTCCGTGGCGGCACCGCTGACCGCCCTCCTCAAGAAAGAGGGGTTCGCCTGGACCGACGATGCGGCGACGGCCTTCACCACGCCTAAGGCAGCGATCACCTCGGCACCGGTGCTCGCTATGCCGGACTTCGCCAAGCCTTTCATCGTCGAGTGCGATGCGTCGTCGCATGGCTTTGGCGCCGTCCTCATCCAGGAGGGCCACCCGATCGCCTTCTTCAGCAGGCCTATCGCGCCGCGCCACCGCTCCCTAGCAGCCTATGAGTGGGAACTCATCGGCCTCGTCCACGCGGTTCGGCATTGGCGGCCGTATCTGTGGGGGCGCCGATTTCTGGTGAAGACAGACCACTACAGCTTAAAGTACTTGTTGGACCAGTGACTTGCGATGATTCCTCAGCACCATTGGGTGGGGAAGCTCCTGGGCTTTGACTTCGCCGTGGAATACAAGCCGGGGGCAGCCAATGCAGTGGCGGACGCCTTGTCCCGCCGTGACACGGAAGACGGGGCCGTCCTTGCTATGTCCGCTCCCCGCTTCGACTTCGTCGAGCGCCTCCGCCGTGCTCAAGCTGAAGACCCCGGGCTGGTGGCGCTTCACGAGGAGATCACAGCGGGCGCCCGGGGCACGCCATGGTCCCTGGTGGACGACATGGTGCAGTTCAACGGCCGGCTCTACATCCCGCCTGCATCGCCACTTGTCGGCGAGATCATGCACGCCGTCCATGAGGAGGGCCATGAGGGCGTCCAACGCACCCTTCACCGGCTGCACCGCGACTTCCATTTCCCCGACATGAAGTGCTTGGTGCAAGACATGGTGCGGGAGTGTGCCGTGTGCCAACGGTACAAGTCCGAGCATCTACTCCCCGCGGGGCTCCTGCGGCCTCTACCTGTTCCCCAAGGTATCTGGACCGACATTGCGCTGGATTTCATGGAAGCTCCCCCGAGTGAATGGCAAGTCAGTGATCCTCACGGTCGTCGACCGTTTTAGCATGTATTGCCACTTCATCCCTCTGGCACATCTGTGCTCTGCCGAATCAGTCGCACAGGCGTTCTTCCAAGAGATAGTCCGCCTCCATGGGGTACCCCAATCCATGGTGTCGGATCGCGACCCGATCTTCACATCGACATTCTGGCGCGAGCTCATGAGGCTATTGGGCACCAATCTTCACATGACCACGGCATTCCACCCATAGTCGGATGGCCAATCCGAATCAGCTAACCGGGTCATCATAATGTATTTGCGCTGCCTTACAGGGGATCGTCCGAAGCAGTGGCTCCGCTGGCTCCCATGGGCGGAGTATGTCTTCAACACCGCCTTCCAGTCGTCCCTCCGACACGCTGTTCCGCGTTGTTTATGGCCGGGACCCGCCGACCATCAGGTCCTATGAACCCGGCGAAACGCGGGTGCCTGCCGTGGCTCGGAGCATTGAGGAACGCGCGGAGTTCCTCGATGACATCCGCTATCGCCTGGAGCAGGCTCAGGCGGTCCACAAGCGCCACTATGACGCCAACCACCGGCCCGTGTCGTACCAGGTGGGGGACTGGGCGCTGCTCCATCTTCGTCATCGCCCCACGGCATCGCTTCCTCAGGCTACGACGGGCAAGCTTCGACCACGCTTCTACGGCCAGTACCGCGTCATCGAGTTGATTAACGAGGTTGCAATGCGGCTGGCCCTGCCGCCCGGTGCTCGTCTCCACGACGTGTTCCATGTGGGCGTCCTCAAGAAGTTCATCGGCTCCCCGCCCGACGCGCCACCAGCCCTGCCAGCCATCCTCCACGGCACGGTGGCCCCGGAGCCCGAACGCGTGGTGCGCTATCGCCTGGCCCGCGGCGTTCAGCAAGTCCTCGTCCAGTGGAAGGGCGAGTCCGCGGCGTCATCATCATGGGAAGACGTCGAGGCATTCAAGACCAAGTACCCGGCGTTTCAGCTCGAGGACGAGCTGAGTCTCGGTGGGGAGGGAGATGTCATGTGGGGCCGTACGTATACACGGCATACACGGGCGCGTGACGTGCGTGCCGCAGCGCGACGTGAGCGCGTGGCCGCGCCGCCAAACTGAAGTGGCGCGCTGAGCGCGTGGCCAAGGAGGCTCACGGCGCGCAAAACTGAAGTGGCTAGAAGGAAAGTATCAATTAGTCTTTGGTGGTGATCCATAATTATAGGAGCAATTATCTCTAGTTGGTTTTGGGCCCTTGGCCATATATATTCTGTAATCCCTAATCTCTACCTCTTCTTCTTAAGCCGACGGCTGTGGGGTATAACCACGCCGGCGAGGACGGAGCGAGCATACGAGCTCCGTAGTCGCGGTCCTGCTACCCTGGGCGTCGACGCCCTTGACACAATCCTTTTAGTTTTTCATCCTCAAATTAGTTATTTATTCTGATAATGCATCCTTTTTGCTGCATTTACACTGTCGATTGCTCCAAGTGTTTTAGCATTCTGGAGTTTCTCTGCAATGACTTTAGAAGCTCCAAAGACTTTTGCTATTGTATAAGTAGGAGGAAACAAGAAATACTTGCACAGTTCTTGACCCTGTATCAAATCAATACACATGAGCATAACTGCATATAAGAAAGAAAACTCAGAGAAATATGGTAGAAACGAATGGGATGCTATAATTCAACGAAGATTCTGTACTTAACAGTGTACAACTAGGTAGCGTGCCCGTGCGTTGCTACGGGACAACTAAACTTTACTGCGAAGAACACATGGATTGTATGATAAGGTGACAATACTATAATATTAAATAATGATATTAAAGTATCATTTAATCCATAGAAATCAAGTTCATGAAATTAACGTAGTCATTAAAACAATCATGAAGATCGCAGGCTCACAAACTCTGTTGTATGAAAACCATGCACAAGCTACAATATATATAAACTTAAATATAGTAAATATAATTGTGTTACGCGGCATTATTATTTTCCTGTTGGTGTGTGTATACAACATCTCCACATTGAGTCCGACAAACCATCTTAAAAATGTATGCTGTGTAAACCAGCCTCATGTGCAAACTATATAAATTCTAATCAAGAGCACACAAATATAATCTGATGGCTAGAGCGTGGGAGGGTTTAAGTGCTAAAATAATCCACCTTTAGGATGAGATGAGTGGGGGATTTAAGTGCTAAAATAATCTTTCACACTCTAGCCATCAGATTGTGGTCTTATTAGAGTTTGCATAGTTTGCACAGGAGGCTGATTTGCATAGCATATGTTCCCCTTAAAAACACCTAGGAACATAAATCTGGTATTAGTGAAATAATATTTGTACAATATAAATTGAATAAAAAATACATTGTGTTGTGTGCATGTGTAATGTTCTCTTGCCTATGGCGCTAGAAACTCTTTAAACAAAGTATTTTTCGTGAAAGTTACATCCCCTATTGGGGTCTTCTTATCCTTAATTTTTTATTTAACGCATTCTTAATTTTTATTTCCATCCTCAAGGTGACTTAGCAGAGCATATATTCTATTTCATTAGACATGCATAAGCTTTGTTTCATAAATTAGAAAAGATTAATATTTAGTATCCGTCGCTGATACTGAAAATGTGCTAAGATGTGATTTCAGATCATCATACTGAAACTGAAATGTACGTCCAAGAAGAGTTTCCATAAACATTTTAATTATCCAAAGTCTTACTCTAGCCAATCAGGACATAAATGTGTTTTGTATGATGATCTTTAAAAAAACTATGTTTTAAATAATGGATCATAGTGTAGATCCTAAGGGTCCTGCTGTCAACATACTTTTAATTGCATGTAGAGTGGTATGCTCCCATATGCAATTTCCAGCACATTGGGCATGTAGAGTTTACCAAGTCAAATTAAAATAGACCGGAACTTTCCAGCCAGCCCACTACATGCAAGATTTCTAAAGTACTGCCAAGTGGAAAAACCACGACATATATGTGTTTGCTACATAACATATTTGAGAACAAAATTTCAAAGTAAAAAGAACCACAAATCAAGCGTTATTTAGCAATAAGAATCTGTCAAATGTTCGATACAGGTACAAAGCTAACTGTAGAAACAAGCTGATTGACTTGATTGTAAGCAAATTGCCTTGACTAATAAATTCATAAAGAGTTCTCTCTAATCTGACCTCCTCTGAGTAGAGAGATGGGGAAGGTGAATTTTTCAGACACCTCTGGGACACGCTCTCCTTCACGTATCTAAAAATGTTTACTCAAGATCAGTATATGATCCTATGGTCATTTGCACAATTCCAAAACATCATGAACAAAAAGGTGTGTGAGGGCAAACCTGGATGTTGTTGCTGCCTCTCCAATGTCGCAGTAAGGAGGGAGTATATGAGGATGGGTTATGCCCTTTGGCAATGTCACAGTAAGGAGGGAGTATATGAGGATGGGTTATGCCCTTTGGTTGACAGCGCACGACTCACAAATCGACGGTGGAGCCATCAACGCGTGTGCTCTAGTCTTTGCAGTCTTTCTCCTTGTCAGCGCTCCGCATGCGTGGACTGGAGCAGGTTGAGGACTATGGCGCATGCGAGGACGGCGACATCAAGTGAAGGCCTTCTCCTTATAGGCACGACCTTGCGGCGGCGATCATTAATTGGGAGAGAGGATGGGTATGGGCGCAAACCTCAGTGGTCCTTCTTCTCGGCGAGGCGAGGGCGACGGCACGAGCAAGAATGGTGGCGAGGTCGAACTGTGCTTCTCGGTGGTTCGTCGACGGTCTGGTGGGTGAGAATGGAACGTGTGCGTGATTGGAGGCAGCGTGGCGGCGTCGTGTGATTAGGAGCGGGGCGTGGCATTGTATAGAAGAAATTCGGGCAGTAGAAAAGGAAGTGGAGGATTCAACTCCTTTAACATGCAATGCTATTTTTAGTAACACGAAATCAGAGGACTGTACAACAGGAAGCATACGCATGGTGGGGTCTGGAAGTTCTTTTCACGAGATTTTTCTCTTAGAGAGTGTTGCCGTGATTTGAGGAGGTCGGGTGAGATTTTTTTCCACGGCCGAGCCTGCCGTGATTGCAGGTTTTCTTTCCTTTCTTTTTGGCATGCTAGGCACGATAGGTGAGAGAAAGTATTTGTTTCGCACGGGCGGGGGTAGGCAGATGGAAAACAATTACCGCACCAAAAAGTGTCCACATTTTGTTCTTTTTATTTGTGGGAGATTAAACGGGCAGTTTCCACATGACATTAGAGCATCTCTAAGGGTTATGCAATTGGACTTGGCATTTACTAATTTGCATAAAACTCCTAAAAACCCCTCTCCAATGGTTATGCATTTAGCTTTTGCATTTTCCATAACTTGGCATTTGGAGGGGGAGACTTGGCATATATGCCAAGCCACTCCGGATATGCAAATAGCGCTCGCGCGTTTCTCTCCCCCTCCCGCGCGACTTCCTCGCCGTCTCCCTCCACCTCGCTGCCATTTTAGCCTAGTTGGACTTGGCAAAATGCATAACGGTTGGAAAACACACCCTTTTAGCCTTGCTATTTTTTATTTGGGGGTTTGCAAATTGCCTCAAATGCAAAACTCCAATTGCATAACACTTGGAGATGCTCTTATGAATGATCCCACGCCTTGACTTCCTACTGGGAACCAGAAACATTTTCAGAAAAAGGAACCATCAGTTCTGAACCGAAGACAACAACTGATTTTGCCTGACGAAACTGCAGGAACAACGCGTACCTGATCTCCACGTGCACCCACTCGGCCTCTGGATAATCTGCATGCACCTGATCTCCATCGTGCACCTGCTCGGCCGCCAGCTAAATTGCACGTACGCACCTGATCTCCGGTGTGTGATAGCAGCGGGAGCGCGGCTTTGCAGGCACCGCCGTGCACACCGCCCGTGAGGTAGTAGGGCAGGCGGCGGGCGAGCGTGGTTCCGCAGGCGGCAGGCAGCCCTGGATTTCGCGAGCGGTGGTCTCGGCGACGGACGGTGAGCAGTAAGGTCGCGATGACTGTTTCAATGAAGTGGCGATCGTGACTTAGTCGATGGAACGAGAGCGTGATTTATGCGCGAGTCGCGGACGTGTGATTATCGACAATTGTTTGCCGTGGGCATGCATGGGGGACTGAGGAGGATTTGATACACTCGACCTAGACCCTTGATTGTGCAATAAGTAAGGAGAGAGAGTAAATCTGGATGGTTGGTTTCAAAGATGTTGTTTTTCTATGTACATTTTTTGTGTGGATGGATGGTAGCCTTCTCAGCGGGGGATGTTTTCATGTGTGAACATAGAAAAAGATGGTGCATTAGTAGGTAGATGAGATAGAGGGAGTAATGCAAGAAGTAACACCACAAAAGTTCATAGTATGCTAAACTAAAAATCGTATTAGTCACGTCTGCAATCAAGTTTTGCAAAAAAGGTATTACCCAATGTTAAAGATGCTCTCAACATGTTTTGACTTTCAACTGATCAGAAATTTGTTGGTTAGGTTCTTTTTCTTGCATGGGTGGTCGTATTTTTATGGATTTATTTCATAATTTGTCGGTGATATGCATTAAATGGTAGACGATTTCCCATTTACAGCGAGGCTCTTGTGATGACTTTATGAAACTTCAAAAATCTACCGACTCAGTTTTTCATAGTGCTCATATGGTATTCTTTGTATATGTGTGTTCATAGGGATGAGGTTCGTGCATGTGTGGGTGTATACATTGTACTATGTAATAATCTCAAACATTATCTAAAAAGAAGTGATAACCTCAAAAAATTTACACATTTATTTGTTTCTATACCCTCGGCCAACATAATGTATTTTGTCTGTGGTTAGCGAGATCGCTGAGTTGTCCATTTAAGGGATTATTAATCAAATTTCCATTGAGAACAAATTGTGGATCCCAACCTTCCGAAAGGATACTTGTGCACCCGTAGAGTAGAAGAGGTTTTTCGTGATTTCTGTTCTTGTTCGGCCGTGTATGACGATAGATATGTTGAGTATGTTGTAATCACCAATATTCAGAGAAATAAAGAATAGTCTCCCTACATCTTGTGTCTACTTGTTCTATTTTCATCTACTATGTTGATCGTGAGAGACGGAGAGGGGAAGGTCCTAACCGCTGGCAACATGTTTTATAACACGTTATCAGCCACGACAAGCTCTGCGTCGACATCGCCATTGAAGCCGCGCCGACCTCGACGTCGACGTCCATGCGCGTCCCTGCTGCGACTACGCCGATGACGTCGACATCCCCGGCGTTGTTAGCGGAACGGATCTGCTACCTCTACCTGCATCGAATCTGCTTTGCATCGACATATACCATCGTCATCAAGCGAGATAGTTCTATGACAATGCCAAACGCCCTACGTGGTATGTATCTACTAACCACTGCCCTACGCGGCATGTGACGTAGATCAATTGGCATCCTATGAAAGGTATGAAAAAATCGCATCATGTAGATTGCGTCTATTCCGATCATGCGCAGGCCTATATAGGCTTGCATAATGCATGAAGCAACAACGAAAATGTCCCTGCAGGAACTACACATGACTTGCACGTTGCAGTCTACGTGGACTCTACCAATTATAGATAATTTGCGTATATAAATAAGTTGCATAAAAAAGAAAGGAGCATGTGGATTTTGTTTTACACGCCATTAGTCACTAGCACGTGACTTCTTCCACCATGGTGCCTGCATGCACATATCAAAGGGCATAGATAGATTTGGAGAAAAATCTACCAGCATCAAAATCGATCGGAAAATACAGTACAAAATTCACTAGCACGAAGTCTAGTGGCTATCCAGCACAGAAGCTGATTAATTGGCATGACCAATTAGTTTATTATATACATCCAGATCTATCTACTAGTAGTAGAAAATCTATTGTACTCAACGTTTTGAATATTCAAAGAAGAATCTCAACCAGTAGTTGTTCGTCTGCACACGAAATTCAGCACTTGCAGCTGCTGAACAGGCTCGTGCCCCTGTCGCCCGCCCGTACGCAAACTGCCGCACCTCACCATCTATCTGGTCACTAGCATGCGTACTGCTGTCTGTATGCAGCCGCTCAAGCGTCCTCCCGCAAAATTTTCTACAGGAAGTAGACGATAACAAGTACAAGTAGTACGTGTGTACAAGCACACACATTGATGATTTTTCTTTAAATCACATGATGGCACTAATTATGTATGAAGCCAACAGTAGTAATACATCCCTGGAGGATACGGACACATGGAGAGAACGTAATTGTTTCTGATATTGACCCGTAGTCAAATTGGAACAGAAAGGGCTGCTTCGTTGATCGAATCCGGAACAAACTCTGCTCGGCATGCAGCCGCACGCCATCGTCCATAACACTCCATGCCCTCTGCCCGCACGCGGAGTTCCTGCCTCCTGCATGCGGCTCGTAAAGTCGTGTAGCAATTGGAAAATCAGTTTTTGAATTATGAGAAGCTCCGTAGCCGATTGTTGCTGCCTCTGTCAGCCCGAAGTTACAGAGTTTATGCAAACTTTCTCGATGGCACATGCATATGTCATTGACAACTGTTTTTAAGAGGTCGCTGCATGGCCTATAGCATTTATTTACTATTGATAAATATAGATATGCCATGTGATATTGTTATGCTATTTTTAATGTGTTTATTTACCACATATTAATTATCTGAATTGCATACCATGTATTTGGAAGAGTAAATTTTTGAATAATTATTACACTGCAATCATGGTATAAAATTATGAGCTCTCTAAATCATGCAGATCTTAGACCACATTTGAGAGTCTCATATTTGTTTTTTCTAGCATAATGATTTTTGGGATGAATGAATATTTGGTATTAGTTCTGAAGATTTGCATATACCATAATCCTAAAAAATATTAGGATGCTTCTAAGAATATTTTTGCATAACCATCCACTACCTTTTTGCACGTTACTACTTGTTTACACGCAGTAAACCTATATGCACATGATTTTATTATAATAATATATGCATACTTTTATGAAGAAAGAATATCCTGGACTTGCCCTGAATGACATAATTATTTGTTACGGTCATTATTAAATCCAAGTAGGATATTTGACTACCATTGAAGTGTAGTAAACTCTAGAATGAGTATATGACCAAGAGAAGTAACAAAAGGCATTGTGGGACTCACTTTGCATGAGTAAAATCCCAAATTATAATTACAGAATATCATGTTACATTGAAAGTTGAACTTTTCAAACTTATATGCCTATAGATTGAGATATAATGCTGCTCTATAAATAATAGCTTGAAGCTTTATACTAAATGTCTAGAAGACAAGATGGTAAATAAGATTTTATCAATGCATATTCTCGAAGAAATGTCTCTTGTGTATAGAATATCACAGAGCAATGTAATACATGAAGTATTTAAATTTACCATTACTCAAATAGAAATTGAGTTGACTTTATAGACAACTTTATAAACAAGGATATCTTGATTTGCAGTAACTTTGAATATATGAATTACATATATCATACTCCTAGAAGGATCGAGCAAGCATGAAGCTGCCGGATGTCAAGCGTTGAAGCTAAGACATATAAGAACTTTTAAAGAATTTAAATCATGTGCTTATAGATTTGTTTCTTTTGAATTCATATCCTAAAGCATTAATAGTAGTGGCAATGATGCATTAAGTTTTAATTCCCATCGAATTAAGTGATTAATGGTTAACTTATTAGCTTGAAGACTAATATAAAATATTTAATATTCTTAGTTGCAATTGTTACTGAAGTAATATGTGCTAATTTCTTATGGAATAAATTAGATTTATATGTTTCACATATAAACAATTGCCTATATTGCCTATCTAAATAAGTTTTGCATTATTTTATCCACAAAGCCTCAATTAACCATGAAGGTTAGTTCTTTGTGCACCACTACTACATAGGTAGAATGGAAACTGAATTTCCTAGAAGCACATGAATAATTGGACTATCTTGGTGTATGAATTGCTCCTAGAAGGACAAATTTAGCCAATAAATAGTATAATCCTAAAACTAACTATTTAATATTTTTAGCCCAAGAACTAGAAGTTTTGTTCTGCCCTATATATGTGAATATTCATGCCATAACCAATGAATACTAGAAGTATGATTGGATTCTATGGATCATTAGAAGTGATCATTCATAGATGATGCAAGAAGAATATAACTACTTGAAGTAATTATGGCATGAGGGGGAGAAATTTTGGGTAAAGGCATAAGAAAATGTGGGTAATATATATTTAATAGGCATAGCCTTCCTAAATCTATCTTTGAGTGCATGTATCAAGACTTGAAGTTTTGCCCGCATCCCTTCCGGCCGAGTTAACTTTCTCTCTTGCACTAATTGCAAGTAAGCTTGTAGCTTTGCATTTTATTGTTATCTACTATGTTGGATTGAATCTCAACATTCCACATTATACACATGCAAGTGTATTACTATTTTATTCTCTCACCGAGCTAAACTATCTACACTCTTTGCATGAATATTAGCATAGAAGCTATAGTTGTAGCTAGTAGCTACATTTACACCCCTATAATTAAATTGACTAGCTAGCACGCTATGTCTAATGGTTCTTGTTGAACTAAGAAATATGTTGCTTTCAATGCATTGCATGCATAAGCAAAAGATTAGTCTATGGCCATGTAGCCTAAGATCGGGGAGTAAGTTAATATGTTTGCTCAATAGAGACTAACTCAATTGATTGAATGAATAATGGTGGATGATGATGGATAACATATTTATGATGATTTTGGATTTATGAAGAAAAGGCATCAAGGGAATTTTGCATTAATGGCAATTAGAAAATTCTAGAAGAAATTCCATGTGAATTGGATGTTGTGTATTTTATATATTTGAAATATATAGTCTATTTGTTTTTAATGTATGAGTATTTAGATCATTTATTTTGGCTAAATAATAAAGAAGCTAGACAATGAAATAGTTTTTTCTAAACTATACTATGTGCACATCGGGGGGAGAACATCCCGAGTTTGAAGGAATGTTGAACATTCGTGCACTATGTGTATTCTAGCTCTGCATATAATATAGAATAACCCCCATATTTAAATATGTGTGTGAATATTTTCCATAAATTTCATCATAGCATACATAAATGGGCCTCCGCTTGTAGTTGGAGATACATGAATATGAATTACTGAAAGCCCATCATAGGGGATTATTTTGAAGTATGCTATTAAAGATCTAATATTGGCATTAGGGGGAGAGAAAGCCTATTTTAAATGCCAAATATTATTTCCACGGAAGGAAAATGATCTAGAGAAAATATTCCTTGAAGCTTGAAGCAGAAATATTATCACACACTAAGTCAACTATTAGTTTGACTAATGCTCTTGTGAAGCATGAAGCGGAGCATATGCCGAGATATTGAAATGAGAGGAGTAACTTGAAGTTACAAACCAGAAGTTTTGTTTACTAATAGTAAACTAATTATTGTATACTATCAAGCTACAATCTATGGGGACGCCTATGGATTATAGTTTTAATGTATACTTATTGAATAGAAATAAAATAAAACTCCTCCATTCTCATGAAGAGAACACCTCATGAATAAGGTTGAGCACCTCATGAAGAGGATCATCGTGAAGATGGAATCCAACACACTAAGTGCGCACATCATTATTGTTGGATATGCGGAACAATGAAGTATCTCTTATTTTTGGGAAATAACAAAGAGACAGAATAATCTCATATTATGAGAATATTGGGAGAAAATAATAGTTGTCGACAACGCTACCTCTATAATTGCAAATGTTTCTCTTATGAGAACCCGGATCCGGAAACAAAGTCCATGGCAAAGTCGCTTGTAGCGATTATATCGGAGTCGGTGAAGAAATGCAATTGAGGATGAATCTCCTACTAAGAAGAAATAAATGTCTTGCTATATCTACGGCAAATAAAATGAATGAGTATGAAATATGTAGTTAATAAGTGGATTATGAAGATCCATATACATAGTTCTGAAGAATACAAATTGCAACATATGAATATAAATCTCATATAAGTATTATGAAGTCTAAGGTAGAATATATTCAATAATGAATATTGAAGTCTCTAGAAGAGCATATCCTAGAAGGAATAGTCATCGAATGGCTTCATAGTGAATAACATTATCTCATTGTGTATATCACTTAATAATCTCTCTTGTGGTAGAGTGAGAACATCCTTGAAGGAACTAATCCGTGAAGGATTTACCAGTCAATTCTTGAAGAAACATCATTTATCCCTGAAGTGAATATAGACCCGAGAGAAAGAAAATGAGGAATTCTAAACACCATTAAGGTGTCATACAAACACTCGAGAAAATGTAAAGCTATATCCTCTAAATACCATAGAAGGTATAAGAATAATGGTGACTTTGGTATTTAAATTATCCCCTAAATGCCAAATGCAAGACTGGATTTATTATTTAGTGGTACTATCGAATCTTGAAGATTTTAGTTTTTAAAACCCACTAAGAAAGAATTAATAAAGTATCCAAGCTTGTATAAGTTTGATGCACTATCTCGAAGGTATTGAATATCAATTATTTACCCCTATAATCCTCGAAAGGATCTATTATCTTGAAAGATAAATTATTTGTTTTGCACAACTAATAAGTGGTTATTTATGCATTAAGCAATATTGCTTTTTGTTATACCCATATAATTCATAAAAGAATTATGAGCCAACTTTTAAAAGTGCATTTTGAACAATGAAGTTCAAAGGATGGCTTTATGAGGGGAGCAATTTGATTCGATTTACCTTGAAGGTTATTATCCACTAGAAAATCCAAAGATCAAGTAGATTATATTTGCCAAAACATTGAAGTTTGTGCATAGATCATGAAGATCAATATCTATGAAATATTCTGAAGAATATATGACCAAGAAAGTTAAATGTTATACTCTTTTTTCCTATGTGAGTTTTTACTTGAAGGTTTCTTACACAAAGTTTTTAATGAGACAACATGTGTAATACAATTAACGAATGCAATGTACCCTTTTCTCCAAGAACCGTTTTTTCTCATTTTGGGTTTTTCGGATGGAGTTTTTAACGAGGCATGTGCATATCGTGGTAATCGCCAAGGGGGAGTGTTGTAAAACATAAGGACTCTATCCTAGAAGGAAAGGAGAAGGAAGAATCCTAATCCTAGTCCGTTGTATGTGGGCTCTTACCAAAACTCTAGCCCTTGGCAGGATATATACGTGGGAGCTCTATGTTGTAATCACCAATATTCAGAGAAATAAAGAATAGTCTCCCTACATCTTGTGTCTACTTATTCTACTTTCATCTACTATGTTGATCGTGAGAGACGGAGATGGGAAGGTCCTAACCGCTGGCAACATGTTTTATAACAAGATATAGTTCTAGATCCACATCTGCAGATGCAGCACATATCTTCGTGTTCATTCACGATGGAAACCGCAGTGGCGGCGGCACAGCAGCTCGCAAGCTCCGGCCTGGCGTCCCTCTCTCACCGCCTCGCGAAGCAGCTCGCCGCCGCCGCCGCCCATGGTGACCCCGCCAGCAACCTCGTCTTCTCGCCGCTGTCCATCTACTCCGCGCTCTCCCTCGTCGCCGCCGGCGCCAGGGCAGAACCCTCCGTGAGCTCCTGGACGTGCTAGGCGCAGGGTCCCGTGACACTCTCGCCGTGAACGTGAGAGGCATGATGGAGCAGGCCTTCCCGCCTGCCTTCACGCAGCACAGCGCCGGCGCGGCGCGCATCTCCTACGCGTCCGGCATGTGGCACGACTCCTCGCGGACGCTCAAGCCGGCGTACCGCGACGTCGCTGCCGCGTCCTTCAGGTCCGTCGTGCGCGCCGCCGATTTCCGCACAAAGGTCAGTCTTCTTCGTTGATTGCATTGCATGGATCGATCTGCTAAATGTTACTGCCAATGTCACGAACTCATCTTCATTGCGATAAATCTCTGGTCGATCGATTTTACAGCCAGAGGAAGCAGTGACCGCGATCAACAGTTGGGTCGCGGCGTCGACGAACAACCTGATCGACTCCATCGTCGACACAACATCCGTGAACAGCAGCACACGTCTCGTGGCCGCCAACGCCATCTTCTTCAGGGGAATCTGGGAGACGCCGTTCAACAAGCCATGGACGGTGGTGGACAAGTTCTACTGCCTCGACGGAAGTGCCGTCGACGCCCAGTTCATGAGAACTGCTGCCAGCCAGTTCATCGGCGTGCATGATGGGTTCAGGGTGCTCAGGATGCCCTACACGGCGTTCGGGAGCTTGGCAGCACCACGGTACTCCATGTGCATCCTTCTGCCGGACTCGGACGACGGCCTGCAGGGCCTCATGGACGCTGTGGCGTCCAGTCCCCGTTTCCTGCAGGACCATATGCCGTTGCACAAAGTTGATGTTTGGGAGTTCCGGGTGCCCAGGTTCAAGCTGTCATTCTCCACCAGCGTGAGGAACGCACTCCAGGATCTCGGCGTCCGCGCTGCGTTCTCGGCCGTAGCGGAGCTACACGACCTGCTCGAGGAAGACGACGAGTCTCGTGAGCCGCTGATTCTTGATGACATCCTGCACAATGCTGTGATAGAAGTGAATGAGGAAGGCACGGAGGCGGCGGCTGTCACTCGTTTTCTTGGGTTTCTTGGAGGGGAGCCGCGTCCGCCACGTGTTGAGTTCGTTGCTGACCATCCATTTGCGTTCTTCGTGGTGGAGGAAGTGTCTGGTGCTATCCTCTTTGCTGGACATGTCGTTGACCCTACGCAATCTTAGTGCTGGCTGCTGAGAGCGCAGATAATAAGATTAGTAAAGTACCATAATTCACACTCAGCAAGCCGACATGATCCTCTCCTTGAGGTTGTGACACTCCTTTATCTCGAGTCTTTGTGGTTTGAAACAATAGGTTACTACTACATGGGTAACTGAGTTGGATTTGCATGATTGTGATGTCATTCTTCATCTATTGACTGAGGCCATACTTCTGTAGTATGTTTTGCACGATTTAGATTTCTTTGATTCATGACCGAATTTGTTGAATCAGTGATGCAAAAACAGGAATGCCCCTTACTTAAGCCCTCATCTTACTTTTAAGGGATAAGAGGCAAAAACCGCACTCCACCGGGGCTCTTACTAGAGCCCTTGAACTTGAGAGGGTTCTCAGGACCCGCTCACATCCTTCATTCTTAGGCACCTAGTGGCAGGCCCACAAAAAAGGGTTGTGGTAGTTCACGCGGAAATGCGTCTGCCGGCTTTCCGCCTGCCCGCTTCTATGCCTCCTACACCACGTTTGCACCTCTTTCTTCATCCCGACAAGTGTCTCAATTTAGACGGCTGCCTCCATGATTCCTCAATGCATGGCGAGCTTGCTCCTCGTGTGGTGAGCTCCTACATTGACGAGTGAGCTCCTGCAGCAAGCACGCACTAACAACCCCATGGCGAGTGTTTGTGGGAGTGGAAGTGGACTCCTCACCTCATGGTAGTAGGCGGAATTCCTTCCCAATGATGACTCCTCCAAATAAGAGTGGGCACCTCCCCTCCTTGTGTGGGAGTGGGGGGAACTCCTCGCCGCTGGAATTTTCGGAGGAGGCAGGTGAGTTTCCCTCTGTCCATCTAGATCTCGATGAGACTGAGGATTGAAAGAATAGAGGACAAATGGGTCCCATGTGTCAGTGCCTGTTAAAAAAGGATTTGAGGGCCCTCATTTGGGATTAGTTGCTCCTAGAAGCATTGTCACTGTGGGTTCTAAAACTAGTATTCAGAGTGTAGGAATTTGAGTAGTATGTTCAACTCTGTTGGTTTGTTGGTTATAATGTCACAGAGTTGTAATCCACTGTTAACAAAAGAATTCATCCGCTTCTAATTTTCACTACTGGAAACTTGAAATTCCCTGACCAACGTCAGGCAAAACTGGAATTACCCTGTCGAGCCAGTCTTGACGGTATTTTTATTTTCCTGACAGTAAGTGGACCATAAGAAATTTCATGGCGATATTTTTATTTTTATGACGATACATACATTTTCATGAAAATATTTTTATTTTCCCAGACGGTAGTGCACCGTGAGGGAATTTCAAGTTTCCAGTAGTGTTTGTTGCCAATTGGGCTGGAAATATATTAAACACGGAGGGAACAAATAACCAGATTACACCAAGACCCATGAGAAAGAACAAAATTACGAAGAATCACAATGAAAATACAACGAGGTTCTATGATCCAACCCAATAAATGAAACAATATATCATCTAACCTTGTGTAACTCTAAAGAACAGTTCCATCCCATGGATATCCAGAAAATGTTGGTAAGGATCAAGGTTCAGAAGAACCTTGTGAATCAGTCTGGCTGTCAAAAAGCATGTAACTGCCAGAAAGAAATGTAATTGTGTAATTGTGCTTACAGTATATGTTTAGAGTAGATAAATAAATATCATTTGCAACCTACCAAATTGAGGTATCGAAGTAAAATGTCCTGTGGCGATTGGCAACATGTGGCTTTACATTACACACAAGTGAAATTTGCAGATTAAGACCAGAATGTACTTTGTTTGAGAGCAAACAGCAGACAATACTTGATATATGTAGAGGGAAATCAGCTAGGACCTTAGAGCATCTCCAACAGTTTGGTAAAATTGACTTGCCAAATGTTGTGTTTTGGCAACTTGGTAAAATAATATGTCAAGCTAAAAATAGTCTCTCTCCAACAGTTTACTATTTTTAACTTGCCAAAACAAAAAAAAATAGAAGGACCTACGATATAATTCGTTGACAGGTAAATCCTCCGCTCGCTCACGCAGTCTCCTCCAGTCGCGAGTCGTGCCGTGGTCATCCTCTCCCGTCTTCAGATCAATAGCATCAAGCACATGAAGTCAGATCCATAGACTACCCTATTCAGTACCATAGCAGGAACAATTTGTAATCAGATTTACTGGGAGAGGCATGGTAATCAGATTTACTGGGAGAGGCATGGATATACAAACAGGGAGGCATGATCTTCAGATTTTCAAGCATGAACTACGTATATATGCTGGATGATTACTCACGAACAGTACTGGCAACCATGGAGATCGATGGGAGCCACGGCGGCTGCCTTGAACTATACATGCTGGATAATTACTCACGAACAACTAGGTACGGAAACCATGGAGATCGATGGAAGCGACGGGGGCTGCCTTCTTGAACTACGTATACATGCTGGATAATTACGAGCGAACAACTACGTACAACCATGGAGATCGATGGGAGCAGGAAGATGAAGGACGTATCTGATCCTCACGACGGCGGCTGCCTTCTTTTGGCGCGTGGACGGAGCTTCGCGTGATCCAGTCGTGGACGCCGCCGCGACCTTGGGGACAGAAGAAGTCGCGACGGAGTCCTGGCGGCGCCGCGACCTTGGGTACGGAAGAAGTCGCGACGACGCGCTGGCGGCTTCTGGCGCTGATCGCGAAGGAACGAGTGATCTTCTCCTCGGCCGCGCGGGAACAGGAGCAGGAGGATTCCTTGCGCGCGCGGGAAGAGCAGCGGCGTCGGTGGGCGAGCGATACGCACTGGTATCCGCGCGCGTATAGATAGGCGCGTGGAAGAGAGTTTTAGCAAGTTGGAAGATTTGGCAAGTATGTTTGGCAAACTGTTGGAGAATGATTTTTGCATGGTTTGCCAAATTTTAAAGAATAGCCAGTGATTTACCAAACTGTTGGAGATGCTCTTATGCCTCCTTCAAGTAATAGTACTAGATACAAGTATAAAGAGAAACAAGGACCTTACGCCTCCTTCGAGTTGAAAAGATCATGGGGCAACCTTCACAAGCATCTCTTCAATAAGAGAAGGACAACTGCTCCTTAGATGCTGAAATCCATCACTCTCCACGACGGCCTTGGTATTGCCAGGAGATCTCAGGAACTTGAAGCATCCGTCCTTGAGCCCCTGGCAACCATGCTGCTCAGCTAACGTCAGCGTGGTTGCCAGGACGCTTGTGTCGATGTGTTTGAGCAGCAAGGCCTCGCACATCAGCTTCAGCCTCTGCATGCCGTACTTGTCTGCTGCCACCAGCAGATGCTGCGCCATCACGGGCTCGTCCTCCTCGTCGATCTCCAGCAGAGAGTCGGTGTAGATGAAGTGGAGCAGAGCTCTGAACACTCTCGGCTCCACGTCATCGATCTGTATGCTGGACATTGTGTTCTCCTTCATGGGGCCAAAGAGCTCTGCCATGAGAACCGAGGACCGTGCAGCCAGCACATATTTGTGCGCCGTGAACTCCTCGCCGCTGACGTCGAACGTCACGTCCACTCCCACCTTGCTGTCCAGAAGCTCGCCGAGTTGCTGGTTCAGTTCCGGTGGCGGCACCGTCACAGAGTCAGCAACGGCGGTCTCAAAGCAGGTCTCCTTCAAGACCGTGACATCGCATCTGATGCGGAGGCTGCCTCCTTTCATGGCCTCCTCCATGTCCAACGCTTTGATGAACCGGCAGTAGCCCCGCCGGTTGTGATCCTTTAAATTGCTCCAGAACGAGTAGTCGCTGGCTTTTCTGGTGTGGACTAGCACCGGCGGCTCACCGGCGGCACCGGCGTCGCGGATTAGACTGAACTTGTACCTCGCCTTGACGTCGCCGTGCTCATCTTCGAGGTAGAGGTAGACGGATACCCAGTCGGCGCTCTCGTCGCGGTTGCCGTCGGGGTAGTACCTGATGTACCAGCTGTGCCCTCCGACGCTGAACGTGGCGGAGTTGATGAACTTGCCGACGCCGCCCTTGGTCCGGGTGTAGCTCTCGACCTTGAGCTCGTGCCGCCCGGTCGTCGTCTCGGCGGTGATGGTCGACGTGCTGCCGGTGTCTCCGGCATCGTCGCCGGTGGGCGACGAAGCAGACGTTGACATCACGTACTCGATCTACTCGTCGTTGTCGTTGGCGGCGGCCGGTGCCACATACGGCTGCAGTGCGACACGGGTCACGCGGGAGATCTACCCCACGGCGGCGATCCGGCGGCGTGTAGTGGGGATGCCTTGGAGATTTGGGCCCCTCCGTAGATGGTGGATCTCTTAGAGATTAGATTAGAGTTTTAGATCATGTCATATTCCGGGCGTGTTGCGCCAGGAAAGTCCTACAAATACGGAAGCAGTTACCTTGTTCTTTTTGTATAGCAAAATTTTATTACCTTCTACTTTCCAGGTCTACAAATATTTTTACAACAGAGTATTATTTTTTTCTTATGGTAATTTGAACCATATTTTTCTTATTTTTTCTACAACAGATTTGCTTTTATGCGATTTATTTCAAATTGTTTGTGCTGTGTGATCTAGCTCCACCCACTGTAACTATTTACTGCCGGCCATTTTGCATTTATATAGAGAAGCGGGCACATGTTCGTCAGTGGAAAAAAATCCCATTGCTGCTTTGAGAAATTGACCTTTTTTTGTGACATGAGAAATTGAACCTGTGACTAGGTATTCTGCCACTTTGCACCTCTACCACTACAACCACACTGATCTGTATGTTGTAACTATCACTACTGGAAACAAACTTGACATTCCCTCACGATGCACTACCGTTAGGGAAAATAAAAATATTTTTATAAAAATGTACGTATCGTCATAAAAAATAAAAATATCGCCATGAAATTTCTTACGGTACAATTACCGTCGGGAAAAAAATACCATCAGGGCTGGCTTGACAGGATAATTTTAATTTTTGCCTGACGTTGGTCAGGGAATTTCAAGTTTCCAGTAGTGTATAATTAACTAGAAAAAAATTAACCACGAAAGGTTAAATTTTTCAAGCGCTACAACTTTAACACAGGACGTGTCTCCATCAAAGTTTGTTTGAAAAAACTGAAAAACATTAATATCAAAATAGAAATTTAAATCAATTATTTGAGCTTCATAAAAAACTTACGATAATAAACATGTAAATCACGTTAGACACTACAACTTTGGTATTATAACTATGATAATGTCCAAGATCGTTTTGGAATTATAAACATTGAATTCCTAATTCTATAAACTTAGAACAATTGGGACTCTAAATAAATACATATCTGAACTACATCTTGAGAACATATTTTAACTAATGTCCATTTTGAAATCTGTGGAATAAAAAATTATATTTTGGGAGTAAAAATAGTTTCAAATAAAAACGTTTCAACTGCAAAGTTATTGATATGAATGTTATCTTCATCCAATTTCTTGTGCAAAAGTTGTAAATTATTTTGGTTGAAACTGTTTTTAGCCAACGGTATCACAAGACGACGTCTAGTTGGAGAAGGACGCTTAGATTGCCCAAAGGTTCATTTTACTTGAATATCGATTTACTTTTTTTTTTTTGAGATTACACATTCGAATATCAATTTACAGATAAGGGCAGCATCAAAATGTGTCACATGACTCACATTGCAACGTACACTCATGTTTGCCAGTTTTGTTTAACGTCAAAGTACCATAATTTCTCTTTCTGTCCCTCGTTCCATCTTCCATCAGTCCGCCGTCACTTTTTTCTCCTTGGTCTATGATGCATCCCTCGCTAGTCACTCAGGCCTAGGGCAAGTATCCAAGGCCTAGAACCTAGCAGAGATAGATTCTATCCCTCTTCAACATGACGTTGGCTACAATCTAAGAAAAACCTTAATCGTGAATAATGGAGACTCAAGCCTGTGGTACAAGTATATCACACAGCCCGGCAAGCATCTGACCCAACTTCCACCTTTTTTAACCTTTATTTAAAGTTGCTACATGTTTTGTTGCAATACACGAGCATATTTACCACAAAGTAATGAATAGATAAATGATCATCAGATGACTAATTCGACCAAAAGTTATGCTAGGCCATGGTTACATATATGTATACCGAAAATAGTAGAGACTTTGCCTCATCGTAACGAAGGATCAGAAGAACCAAACTTCTTGGTGAGCAGCTCTTGGACAAGAGATGGACAGCTGGTCTTCAGATTGTGGAAGCCATCAGTCGCCCGAACCGCGATAATATTGCCTGGAGTCAGTATGAACTTGAGGCAGACCTCCTTGAGCATAATGCATCCGTGCTGCTCTGCAATTGCTAGAGTAGTTGCCACGGTATCAGTGTCGACATAGCTTCCTAGCACATCCTCGCAGTTCCTCTTCAGCCTCTCTAAGTTATACCTGTCCGCTGCAACAAGAAGATGTTGGGCCATCAATATCCTGTCGCTGTCACCAAACTCCGGCAGCGTGTCGGTGTACACGAAGTGGAGCATAGCCTGGGACACGCTCGCATCCATGTCCTCTATCCGAATCAAGCTCGCCTCTTCCTCCTTCATGGGACCAAAGAACTGGGCCATGAAGACCGGTGAACGGAAAGCCAACACAATCCTATCACTACGAGAATCCGGCTGTTCGCCGACAGCCCACCGGTTTGCCGACAGCCGGGATCTGGGCTGTCGGTGAACCGGCTGTTTCCCGACAGCCACAGCCCGCTGTCGGGAAAGTTTACTTCGCCGACAGCCCCAGATCCATGGCCTGTTGGCGAAAAAAGGCTGTCGGCGAAGAATTTTTTTCCTGATAGCGAAACTGTCGGCAAACTAGAGCTGTCGGCGAAGCGCTGCCTCGGCCAAATGGCGCCGTCGCCGTTTGCTTCGCCGACAGCCACGCCGTCAGGCCTGTCGGCAGAGTATGCCGACAGCATACACATGCTGTCGGCGAAAATCCTTTTTGCCAACAGCCTATGTATGCTGTCGGCGAAGGGAGTTGTTTGCCGACAGCATCTGGGTGCTGTCGGCGAAATATGCTCTTTGCCGACAGCATTTGTATGCTGTCGGCAAAGAATATTTTTTTTCGAATTTTGACTTCAAAATTTTTTTGTTGCCTAGATACATTGTTTACAATCACATGTTTGAATTTGGGCCCTTTTGATAACATTTAGCTATATTTCGTTAATTTTTTTCCTTCACTTGAATTTTCCCGCATTATTCAAGTTTGAACTGCAGGTGCATGAAATAATGAAACTTTAGCCTTCGAAACATGATATTCATGGTGGCGAGTGTGTTTTAAGACCGTGTCCCAAAGCTCACCCAAAAGTTCCAAGTCCTTGTCCACGTAACAAGACGATCCAGGAGTGGTAAAAGTGTTTTTTAATTATATAAAATCCAAACAAAGTTGAAAAATCACGAAACTTAATGGGGTGTCGTGTTATCGCACGTGGAGGCTATGGAAAAAATTTGAAAAAGTTTGGAGCAAGTTGCGGCGTCACATGCTCGAAACCCAGACATCTCCACATGTGATCACTCCACGCGCTCCGCCGCCGATCTCCGGCCCCGCTCCGAGGCCCCTCGCCGCCCCGCCTCCGCTCTCCACGTGCGCCGCCGCTGCTCCCCGGCCCCGCTCCGTGGCCCCTCGCCGCCCCGCCGCCTTCGTCCCCGTCGCCGAGGAGCGCCTCCGCCGAGGAGCGGTGCGGTCGAGGAGCGCCGCCGCCGAGGAGCTCCCCCGTCGTCCCCGCGGCCGTCCCCTCACCGCCGGCGCCCCCGTCATCCCGGCCCCAGCACCGCGTCGTCGGGCCCGCACCGCCGCTGCCTTTCCCGCAAGAGAGAAGGGGTAGGCCGAAGGGGAAGAGAAGAGAAGAGGAGGAGGAAGGGAAAGAGAAGAGAAGGAGGAGGAAGAAGAGAAGAGAAGGAGAAGGAAGGGGAAGAAGAAGAGAAGAAGAAGAAGGAGGAGGAAGAAGAGAAGAGAAGGAGGAGGAAGGGGAAGAAGAAGAGAAGATGGAGGAGGAGAAAGAAGAGAAGAGAAGGAGGAGGAAGGGGAAGAAGAAGAGAAGGAGGAGGAAGGAGACAGGATGATCGTCGACACCGTTCGTTGACGACGTTCGTCCACGCCGTGGTTCTCATCCGTCACCGGAGAAGAAGGTAAAGGTCCAGGTTGGCCTTCGTGCCGTTTGTGTTGTTGACAGCCTTCGTGCCTAGATTGTGCATGTGTGGCCTTCGTGTCCTGTATGTGTTGTTTATGGCCTTCATGCCGTATATGTGTTGTCGGCCATCGAGCCGTCTTCTTTCTTGCAGGTTTTGTGAACCTCCCCGTGCAAGGGAGGTTCTGCCGAAATTTTGTACTGATATTGTTTTTTCTTTCTTTTGCAGTGTTCCTGGAGTAGCTGGTCGACGCCGATCGTCTTCGTCGGTGCCGCGTCGCCTCGCCACTGCCCCGCTAGCCTATCTCCACCGCCACCCTAGGTATAAATATTCACCTCTCTTCCTTAATGTTGTTGGTCGTAGATGACGTAACCGAGTTAGGCGTCTCCCGTCTGAAAGGGATTCGCGGTCGTTGTTATGCGGATCAGTGCATATCTGCGATGGTGTCTCTTTCGGATTGTCCACGTTTTTTGGACAGCCCGAGGATGCGTAGATGGGTTAGCTTCCATGTTCCCCCCCGTTCGAGTCGGAGTTTCGGCAGCCCCTCCCCGTTGTTCTCCGGATGCACACTCTCCCAGTCGGGACGTGTATCGGGAGAACAGTGGGGAGGTGCTGCCAAAATTCCGTCTCGGACGGGTGCGGAGCATGGAAACTAACCTCATCTACGCATCCTCGGTTGGGATTAGGACCTATCCTTCACCTATTAGATGGTAGGAACGCCTTGTAGATGCGAGATCTTTGGTTTTATTGCTCGCTTACATTGGCGCATGTCGAGGATGGCGACCGTGAGTGGATGTACTCGGTGGACAAGGGAAAAACAGACCACTGAATGGGTTAGGGGGACCAGTGCTTTCCTGGAGCAGGCATTTGACCGAGCTGCTAGAGGGTCGATTCGGATGCGGTGTCCGTGCAGCAAATGTAAGAACAAGAAATGGAGAGACAAGCGTACGGTTATGGAAGATCTTTTCAAGTACGGATACGTTCCAAACTATACGCGCTGGGTCCACCATGGTGAACGCGATCTTATTAGGGAGGTGCCGGTGAGACAGCTCCTCGAGGACCTTAACGCAGATGCTGGAATGGCAGATCTGATGGAAGACTACCAGGAAGGGGCGTTCCCTGAAGGAATAGAGGCGGATGAGGATCCAGAGGAAACCGCAAAGGCGTTCTTCGCCATGCTTGAGGCGGCACAGAAGCCCCTTCACGAGAAGACAATTGTTTCGCAGCTGTATGCCATTTCACAACTAATAGCGTTGAAGTCGTCACTGGGCATCAGTCGAGAAGGTTTTGATATCGTGTTGGCGACGGTTGGCAATTTGCTTCCGAAGCTTCACGTGTCGCCGAAGAGCACGTACGAGTCACAGAGGATGCTTCGAGCACTCAAGATGTCGTACGAGCCGATTCATGCTTGTAAGAATGGGTGTGTCCTATTCAGGGACGACCACGAGGACGCAACACACTGTCCAAAGTGTAAAATCTCTAGGTATGTGGAGGTAGAAGGCAGTGATGGCATCAAGCGGCAGTCAAAGATCCCGAGATGGTCATAAGGCACCTTCCTTTCACACATCGGCTTCAACGGCTGTATATGACAGAGGATACCACGAAAATGATGGTGTGGCACAAGAAAGGCAAAAGGTACACTAACAAGATGGTACACCCAGCAGATGGTGATGCATGGAGGCACTTCGATGCCATGAATCCTGAAAAAGCTCTGGAGGCTCAGAATGTACGCGTAGCGCTGGCAACAGATGGGTTCAACCCATTTGGAATGATGGCGGCCCCGTACACTTGTTGGCCGGTGTTCATGATCCCCCTCAATCTTCCCCCGGCATCATGTTTGAACCCAGGAACGTGTTCTTGACGCTGATAATACCTGGACACCCGGGCAACAATATGGGTGTGTTCATGCAGCCAGTGTGGGATGAATTGCAACATGCTTGGGACGAGGGGGTGCTGACATACGACTGAGCTACAAAGAGGAACTTCATAATGCATGTGTGGTACCAGTATTCATTGCATGACTTCTTGCGTATGGCTTGTTCAGCGCGTGGTGTGTTCACGGGAAGTTCCCTTGCCCAACATGCAAGACAGATGTGATGTTCACCTGGCTGAAAAAGGGTGGCAAGTACACTTCTTTCGACAAACATCGGCAATTCCTGCCCGAGGGCCATGAATTGAGATAGGATGAAAAGCATTTCACGAAAGGTGTTCAAGTCACCGACCCCATTCTTGAGCCTAGGAGCCCTGCCGCTGTTCATGCCGAGTTACAGGCTCTCCAAATTGATGAAGTGAACGGTGGTTTTATTTGATATGGTACTACACACATGTGGACTCATATATCGGGCTTGCATAGGCTACCGTACCTCAAGCACCTTCTTCTTCCACACAACATCAATGTAATGCACACAGAAAAGAATGTCGCCGAGGCACTCTGGGCAACACTCATGGACATTGGTAAGAAGTCGAAGGACAACATTAAGGCTAGACTCGACATTGAAATGATTTGTGATAGACCAAAGCTTGTGATGAAGACCCCTGCGCCAGGCAAGAGATGGAAAAGGGGCCCGGCCGATTATGTCCTGAAAAGGCCAGTTAGGAAGGAAATACTGAAGTGGATGAGCACGTTGCGGTTCCCTGATGGGTATGCGGCGAATCTGGCTTGGGGAGTGAACTTGGAGAGTATGAAAGTGTTAGGGATGAAGAGTCATGACTTCCACATATGGATTTAGCGGATCCTTCCCGCGATGACCCGAGGATACCTCCCCGAGCCAGTGTGGCGTGTCGGGCGAGTTGAGCTTTTTCTTCCGACAGCTTTGTGCCAAGCAGTTATCTCGAGAAGTTTGTCTTGAACTCGGAGAAGGGTGCACCTATGTTGCTCGCAAGTTGGAGATGATATTTCCACCCGTCTTCTTCCTATCGATGCAAAGATCATCGATTTTGCACCTACCAAGGGAGGCACGGTTGGGGGGGCCCGTGCAACACCATTGGTGCTATCCAATCGAGAGGTGTCTAAAGCTACTTCGGAAGAAGTGTAAAAATAAAGCCAAAATTGAGGCTTCTGTGGCAGAGGCATTCCTTATGGAGGAGGCGTCGACATTCACACAAGCGTACTATACCGAAAAACTTCAAAGACCGCAAGATCCAACCCCTCGTTACAACGTTGAGGAGAACTCATCGAACCTCAGCCTTTTCAAAGGGGATCTCGGAAAAGGAAGCGCAGCTGCCAACAAAAACTTGACCCATGAGGAGTGGACCACTATCATGATGTACTTGTTGTTGAACATTGATGAGTGCCTGGATTATCAAAAGTAAGTTCTCAGTACGCTTGTTTCATACACCGTCACTATATCATCTTATCTATCGATTCGACCCCCCTGTCACTTGTTTTTCGGGGAATTCATTAATATTCACTGGAGGGGCAATACTGCTCCTACCTCGCAACAAGAGGACCGTCTTCTTAGACATGGCAAGCCCAACTTCGTTTTCTGGTTCTGTTCAAAGGTACCATCGTTTACCTATCGTTTCGCGACTTTGTGATTCCACTTTGCTCCTAGGAGCGAGTAATTTAACGGTCGAACCGTCCTAACCTTGCAGGCCCAGACAGATCCGCAAATGAGTGCTGAATTGAGAGAGGTGGGCCTTGGCTTCAACCGTAAGGTCAAGTCATACACCGTTTATGATGTCAGTGGCTATCGCTTTCGCACTAGAGGCTACGAGGAGAGCCGGCCCCAACAAAAAACCACGTGCAGCGGAGTTCGTACTCCCGACAATGTGAAATTGGACTATTACAGCATAGTGGAAGAGATTTACAAGCTCGAATTCAAGGGTGGCAGTTCTTTGAAGCCAGTGGTATTCAAATGCCATTGGTTCGATCCTTAGGTCACGAAACAAGACCCTAAGATTGGGCAAATCGAAATTCAACAGGATTCCAAATATAATGGAGACGATGTCTATATTGTGGCTAACCGAGACGCCAACCAAGTTTATTACCTTCCATGGGCGTGCCAAACTGACCTAAGGCTTGCGGGTTGGAGCCTTGTGCACATGGTATCGCCGTGCTGTAAAGCTACTCCCCCAAATGATGACGATTACAACTATGAGCCAACGACAGATGAGTTCTATCAACCTGAGGGGCTAGATGGGCAATTCGAGATAGACATTTCTGTGCTAATGAGCATGGAAGTAGACAACGACATCGATGAGGACGAGGGTGATGACGTGCTGGATGCTAAGGACTTACAACTCCTTGAGCAATGGCAGAGGAAGCGCGAAGGAGTTGTTCCGGACGATGACGATGACGATGACGATGGAGATGATGAGGACAATTGAGAGCTCGACAATATCGATAGTGATGACGAGGAAATTGGTGACGACGTCTCACCGGTCATATTGCTACACTCGGAGATTATGTCGCCTCCACGTAATACAACTACTTGTCATTTACAATTATGTTTCTTTATTAACAACTACTTGTCATTTACAATTATAATTATTATCACCTTGCAATTTATGCTAATTGTTTTAATGTTTGTCATTGCAGGCACTCGGCGGAATGCCAGGCGGCAGGAAGCAACAGCCGAAATGGAACTGCCGGTCACAACGTAGAGGAGCCGGACGTGGAGGAGGAGGCCGGTAGGGAGGAGGAGCCGGCCATTACGGAGGAGCCGGCCTGCAGTGGCCGTCTCCGGTCCAGGAGGCTGGAGTTCAAGACGACGACGACGACGACCGGGGACGGTGGCAGCGGCAACGGCGGCGGCGGTAGCTGCGGTGGTGGCGGCGGCGACGACGACGACGGGGGCCACTACGACGAGGGGCCTTCCTCAGGTACGAGGAAGCTCTTCGAGCACGGGCCCTCGACGCTCCCTAGCCGAAAGCCACTCCCCCACCATCGCAAGGTGATTTCACCCGTCGGTGACAAGTAAGTAAACTACTTTGTTCACATTGTTCATATGGCATGTTGGAAACCAAACTACAGACTAACAATTGTTGTTAATGACTCGTGCAGGATCTGGGTGTTTCCCGACGGGGCAAGAGGTTCACGCCATGTCAATGGCATCCTCTCCCTGCTGATTAGGGAGTACGACCCTGGCATGGTCACCATCGATGGTGTTCGACAGCCGCCCATGCTGTGGGACCACTTCCACCTGCACACCGTCCCCGTCCCCGAGCCCGAAGGCTGCAATCGTGCTAGTTCACCTCCACGCGAGCCACTTGCGGCGAAGATCAAGAGGGAGTTTTGGGTGAGTGTTTTCATCACAATGCATTTCTCAATACTACACATTCGTTGGGCGTTCTTCACACAATGAAATGATACATGATGTCTGCGTGTAGGGGTACTTCAAGTGCACTGATAGGAAGGAGGCCAGGGCGGAGATCGTGCTGGAGAACGCCTGCCACAAACGTCTCAAGGACTTGTACCACGAGGCGCATATCCAGTGCGCCAACCACTACCGCAACGTGCTTGGCGAGGCGATCGATAAGAAGCGAGTCAGGGAGGAGATTGTGCTGGACAGGGAGACCGACCTCACCGAGGAGGAGTACTTGCGGGTAATTAAGCAGGAAACATTCGTTCTTATTTCTTTCATGAAACATTCAATTCATCTTCTGACATGTCAAATACTTGATGTTTCTTAGTGGATACCGGGGTGGTGCGACGCGGACCCGTTATGCTGGGAGGAGATTGTTCGCTACTGGAGATCGGACAAGGCATACGAGGTGAAGAACGAGCGTCGGGAGTGCCGGCTCAAGAGTGCGGGGGTTGCACACCACCAAGGGAACCAGTCCCTCCCGCAGTTCATGGACGCATGGGTATGCTCCTTTTGATCTATTTAATGTATCGCTCAATCTATTTACATCTAACCATGTTTGTGTTTTCCTCTCACAGAAGGAGTCCCATGGTGGGGACGAGATCAACGTGGTGGTGGGGTACGCCCTTTCTCACAAGGGCAAGGCGTTGGACCCAGACAATAGGTTCGACCCGCAGGACGGGCCGGACGCGTACACCAACGCGAACGTCCACCCCAAGCTCGTCGACTACAGCGCCGCGTTTCGCCAGCGCCATGGGGACGACAAGGACCCCACCACGGAGCCCCTGGACCCGAAGCTCGTGATGAGGTTGGGAGGAGGGAAGCAGCACGGCTCCTACTGGATGGCCAACAGCGCCATCGACCCGACCACTACTCCCACGCTGAGGGAGATTCGGAAAGTCAACTCCAGCAGCTCCTCCGGCATCCCCATAGCGCCCCGACGGCCGAGCACCGCCCAGATGTACACGCAGAGGGAGGTAAGTGCTGTTCCATTCGTCGTTCACACACGATCCACCTTCGCTTCACATACCATCAACCATGTGTGGGTGTAATATTGCAGGCTAGGTTCGAAGAGCTGCAGGCCCACCAGGCGGACCAGGACGAGGCCCACAAGCTACAGCTGGCGGCGGTGGAGGCGGCCCACCAGCAGCACCTGGCGGCACTGATGCAGTATCACCAGCGTCAGATGGCGGACCTGGCGGGCTTCCTTCGGACCCAGCACCAGCAGGAGCTTCCTTCCTCGCTCTTTGCTCCACCACCAGTCCCAGTGCCTGCTCCTGTTCAGCGTCCGGTGAGTATAATACTAATTGCCTCACTTGCTTTAGCTTGTGCGACCATCCTGCAGGTACTTTACTAATTACCTGACTTTCCTTTGTGCAGGCTCCGTCTGCGGGTTCGAACCCGACTCCTGGTGCCAGCCCTCCACTGGGTGCCAGCCCACCAGAGCACGGCTAGCCAGGGTACCCGACCTACCCGACCTACCCCACGCAGCCTTACACGTGGCCTCCTCCTCCACAGTCGCAGGGCTACTCCTCGTGGCCGGGGGCGCAGACGCAGCAGGGGCCTCGCGCAGGATTATGGCACTACGAGGCCGCACCGTCAGGGTGGACTCAGGACCACCACGGCCAGGGTGGTCTCCATGGGAGCAAGGTGGGGGCGATGGGACCCCTGGGGACGGCGCCACGAGCTAGGTACCTTTGCCTCCCTCTTCTGGACTAGTAGCGATGCATGTTAGACCCCTTCGCCCTTATGTTGGACTTGTAGGACTTGTTGGACATGTATGTTGGACATGTATGCACTTGTTTCGTGACGTTATGTGTATTTTGGACATATATCGATGGATTTGATGATGTTGATGTGTGGATTCATGTTGAGATCGAATCCGATGATGAAATGCGGTTTATATGCTATATTGTTGTTATAAATGTGATATGTGGTATATATATGCTATAAATGTGGTTCGTATGCAAGGAAATAGCAAAAACAAAAGAAAAAAATTCCCAGCTTTGCCGACAGTTTTGGCCATAGCTGTCGGCAAAGCTGGGATTCCATCCCAGCTGAAAATCCCAGGTTTGCCGACTGTGGCTCTTTGCCGACAGCTTTGGCAGGTGTCTTTGCCGACAGCCTTCCAAAGCTGTCGACAAACAGCTGACTTTGCCGACAGGATTCAGCCCCTGTTGGCAAGGCTTTCGCCAACAGCCGGCTGTCGGCAAACATTTGGGTTTGCCGACAGGAATCAGCCCCTGTCGGCAAATCCTTCGCCAACAGCCTTGTTGACCTGGCTGTCGGCGAAGGTAACGACAGCCGAGTTGACGGCGCTGTTCCTTCGCGGACAGAACGGGTGGCTGTCGGCGAAAGGACGCCGACCACGCCCTGATTCCTGTCGGCAAAAGCCGGTTTGCCGACAGGATTTTCGCCGACAGCGGTTTGCCGACAGCCGATGCCAAATCCTATCGGCAAACCCTTAAAGCTGTCGGCGAACAAGCGGATTCCAGTAGTGTATGAGCCATAAACAGCTCCCCGCAGACCTTGAACGTCACGTCTGCTCCCACCTTGCTCTGTAGGAGGTCGCCCAGATGCCGGTGCAGGTCTTGCGATGGCGCCGTGAGGAATGGCACATCCGCATGGATCTTGACGACCGTTACAATGACTTCGCAGCGAATCCTAAAGGTGCCATCCACCAGATGTGGCGAGTTGCGCAGCTCTTGCCGGCTGACAAAATAAGGACTGCCGCTTGGTTTATGAGCTGTGCTTGAAAAGATGTTGGAGTGCCATCCGTCTCTAATCGATGGTGTTTCCGCCGACACATGGAACCGGTCGAGCAGACAGAATCTGAAAAGAACAGAGATGTCGCCCTCATAGTTGATAGGTTCAAGTAAGAAGGAGATGTAGTCTTTTGACGAAGAATCGTAGCCACCAGGATAGTAGCGTATGGACCAGGTGTGCCCTCCGATGAGAAACGCTGCCGAGCTGTGGTACTTGCCCACGCCGAATCTCATGGTTTCGCAGTGGTCCGAGATCATCAGCTCGTGTGAGCCCATCGCCCTTTCGGAGGCGATGGTGGATGCGCTGCAGTGGCAGCCATCTGGGGTGGCGACGGTAAGCTTTGAAGAGGTGAACATGTTTTTCGAATAACAAAAGGCTGCACACCGAACAAAACCAAAGCCGGCGGCAAGATATATATTTGCGGTCCCTGCCTCGGTCCTAGCCCGGACACGACTTGTTGTGTAATAAATTTATTTAGTTCTTTGTAGATTTCAAGGGAATCTGCACTCCTATGACAATTCTGCTTGGCGACTTCTATGTCTTTGTGTAATAATAAGCCAATATACTAGCAAACGTGTCGGTGCGTTGCAACGGGAACACAAAGCGTATAAGAATCGGACTCTGTATCAAAGCTACACACGTTTTGTTGTAACCTGAATTGGACTCTATCAAAGCTAGATACATTTTTGTTGTAACCTATATGAGTTCATGTCAGGAGTTCAGATCACTTTTAAAATATGTAGATGCGATCAAATATGTTAGCTGCAAAATGATATATATAATTAGATTGCCACGCATATGTGGACAAATTGCTCTAACATTACAAGTACCCAAAAGAGCAATGGATCCTTGAACACTTTATATTTTAACTTTATACTAACTTTCACCGTTAATATAATGTTTATTAAGACAGTCAGAATTTACGGTACTAAATCCACTACCAACATTTTAACAATTATATTGTGATAATTTTACGGTACTAATATTTTAACAATTATTACGATAATTTTAGTTCAAAGTTTATTACATGGAATGAAGCCAAGTTTATTTTTCATAGCATCTCGGTTTTCTTCCGTCCAATATTGTGATTTTGCAGGTCTGCACATGGACTTATCCTTTTTCCACTATGTGTTGGGCAATTTGGAATGTAAGGACTGAACTGATCTGCAATGGAGTGCCTCCGCAACTCAGCAGAGCCAAGGAAATCTTTGATAAAGAATTAAGAATCCTCTCCCTACGGGTGAAGGCTATGTTTTCTGCAACCTTTGAGTTATGGATTCAGAATCTATTGTAACCTGCCTCCGCTTTCTCATTTTTTTCATTTCTTTCTTTGTCTCCTGAGGCCGTCCTCGGGCTCACCTGTGTTTAGCTTGTTTCAGCTTAGCTTTTTTTTTGGTTTCTTTGTACTCTTTTCCTTTTCTTTGGTCCCCTTTATTGTAAGACCTTTGTGCCTTCTTTTTGTCCGTCTAATAAAATTTCGGTAGGGGCCTTTGGCCCTTACAGTTCAGTCTAAAAAAAAACTGCCAGCACAACGACATTTTCTGCACGTGGCACAAGTGACCTGTCTGTTGAGGACCCCATGAGCCACTCATCCGCAGACGTAGAGCAGCACAGTGGCATGACCGCACAATGGCACAATCCCCCGCTCTGCACCACCACCACCACTGCGCCGTCCCTACTCCCTTCCTCTCTTCTCTCTCGCATCTCTTTTCTCTTCCCCTCTCTCGATCTCTTAGGTTTGGATCTAACAAAAATACACATTAAGATCTCGGATCTTCAATTCCGAGCATCGTTGGTTTTAGTTTGCCCGGGATCTAAGGATGGTGCTTGGTCCGCATGCCATAGCTGTGGCTGAGCTCGCTGTACGCAAGCTGCTTGAAACGGTTCAAGGCTCAGGTGGATTCGAGCTTGTGAACATGGTGTTTCTTCAATCTAGGCTCCAAGCCGTGGCACCGGCCAGCAGCATCGAATCTTAATAGGATAGAAGGACGTTCATTTTCGCTCTTGGGCGCTCTTTTTCTTGGGCGCTCTTTTGTTCTCTTGTTCATGTGCTGCGCGTAAAGCGACGGCTCCCTCGTACTCTATGGCTCCCTCGTACTCTATGGCTCCATCGTAACCCGTGGGCCATGGTTGCATCGAGTCGGGGTGATGAACCCAACGAAAGCCTATGCAATTTGGGGACCCATGCATGGCGCACAAACATCAATGCTGGCACGGCCCAGCTGGACTCCAGCCCACTGCCTCACTGTTCTAGTGGTATGTTTCATCAAAAGTTTAACCCTAGGTAACATATTTCCTTAGCCACCCCTGCATCTTTGCATGCACATGCTCCTCTTCACCTCCACCGGTGGGTGAGGTCTTTGCTCCTTCTCTCCCACATCCCTAGTCTCCTTCCCTGCTGCTCTCCTTGCGCAGCCAAGTCTCCATTCCTAGACCTGGCTGCCCACATGGGTAAACCCGTCTTTTTTTATTTCTTTCTATGATTCCTCAATTTGATTCCGTCTCATATTTTTTCTTCGACCAATTCTTGTATGGATGGAGATTTTTGTGATTGCTCTACATGCCGGTAGCAACAAATTTATCAAGCTACGTGTGCAGAGAGAAATCTAGCTGGTTTTATTCTGTTTAGAGCTCTTTTTTATCCAATTTAGATGTAGATGTTTGACCAATTTTTACTTTCTTTCCCTTGTGAGACTCAATATGTTTCTCTTACGCTTAACATTATGGATTTGGGAATTTCAGCCCTTCTGTCGGCTATAACTCTGCTCTTTTTTATTCGAATCAATTTTGAGTTACTTTCAGATACTCTGATTTCGATTCCTTTAGTATTAGAGATATCATATCCTATTTGGGATAGAAAACGTATACCGTCCGTTGGAAAAGTAAAAGAATACACGAAGAGGCTCGAACAGAACACAGGTGGAACTGGCAGACAGAAAAAGACAGATGGAAATTTTGGTGTTTTATTTTAGGGAGGATTGATATGTCTGTCACTTGCAACCGGAGAAACTAATTATCAAACGTAAATAAAAGCCAAGAACAAAAAATGCTACATATATATTTATGTTTTACCCTTTCTGTAATTTTTCAAATCTATAATTTAGTCATCCGTACAGACAATATTGATAATAATTTCATAATGTTTATTAGGTCTACATTGACACAATCTTGACATATTTTTTCCGTCCACGGTAAGGCACAAAACTATTGATTCGTAAATATATCATATCATGAGCTCTTTTACCATAGTTGTAGAAGTACCATGGTACCTCCCAGTACTTTCATATTTTTTAATTCTGTATGTGATTATATTGTGATGGGTATTTTAGTAATTTAGGGTGTGCTATTGTGGAATTAGACGTCATGGGCCCAAACACTAATCATCCCAGCCCAATAGATCTAAAGCAATCTTCTAGTTGGCTTCCCACCGCAGCCGCGCGGCGCCCGTCTGGACACCGATCGCAGCTCTCGTCGCCGCTGGCCCGCCCCCTCTACTATCCATGTGTACGTCGCTAATAAGTGGGACCAGAGAGAACGAGAGACCAATGCTCATGCATGTTGCTCAACAATAGTAGAGGACTGCTGTACTAGCTCAGCTCACAAATGGTTCTGCTAGCTCGGTCGATCAGTAAATCTCTCTGCAGGCACTTATCTCGCCCTCTCCGACAACAACTCCACGCCCCCAGCTCCTAGAACACATCTGGCCATCTGGCTGTGCGAAAAAGAGCGCGCGCACATTTGGCATTGCACACCACACCACAGTGTGAATCGAGCACATCAATCGAAAGAATTCAAGGACAAAGCTAGTCGCAATCGCAACACAATGCAAGAATGCCGCTGCAGCACCCCCATGGTGGATGTCAGTGTCACCGTCACGACGACGCTCTGCTACCTAGCCGCGGCCGCGGCCCCTGATGCTCGCAGGTGTTGGTGATCATCGAGGAGGCGTGCCATGATTAACACCTTTGGTCCGTGGCAGTTGTAAAAACAGCCTCAGATAAGATTTCTGTAGTAGTGGAGCATATAAAATGTCTAAAGTGGGATCATAATCATACAAGGGAAACAAAAATGGGGACAGACCCGCAAAGGAAAAAGAAATAGGCCATAGACTCTGTTCGGGTGTGCAGATAGATAACAGGCGCAGTTTTACAGATCATCTTCAGAAAAACAATAGTCAATTTAATGTAATGGTACATAGAGTTGGTGGCTGAAATTCCACCTCTTTGTTATTCAAAGTATAGAACATAAGCTTTTGCATAATATCTAATGGATTTTTTCTATTTAGGTTAGGATTTCTATTCAGGTTACTCAGGACTGGAGATATTTATTTAGATTAAATTCCTAACTATCTAGGTTGCCTTAAGAACCAGTTTTCAGTGACAGAGAAAACAAGAGAGCCGTATAGAGACGAATAGAGTCGACTTCAACATTTTCTGATCTAGTTAGGGGAGTAAGGACAAGAAACCATGAGTATAATTGATGGAAAAAGTAGTAAAAGGAGAAACAAATCAAAGCAAGTAAACGGAGAAACCCAATAAGAACTTACCATCTGCCACTAATCTTTAACAATGAAGGTACAACACACTGCGTGGCCTCTGCGAAAATTGTAAAATCTCAATGTGTTGCCACTATGTGCTACATAGAAATGGTAAAAGCAAACACATTGATAAAGTATGTTTTACTGTAACATGGTTATGATGCATTACACATTACCGAGGTATATAACCATCAACATATAATACTTACTACTTTAAGTAAACTTAAAATAGGTCAGCTAATATAGATTTTGTACCTCGGAATATATATTTAGTATGGATCCCTGTCTTCCAGTGGATGTTTCCTTCATAACAATGCCAAAGATCTGTTCGCACAAAAAAAAAGCCAAAGATCGTCAAATCTTTTTTGAATGAATCTGAAAGACTGTTGTGCCATTTCATCTTTGAAGTCTATGGGGAATCGAGCCTGGCTTAAAGTGTGATGCCTTGTGTTTTGCAAGCTCAGGTGGCACAGGAGTATTGCTCTGTATCAGCATCTGTTTCAGATCAAAGAAAATATCTGTATTCTCCAGTGTTAAAAATGAAGTGGCCACTCCCTTCTTTCCAGCTCGTCCAGTCCTTCCAATGCAATGTATATATTTGTTGATCGAACTTGGCATGTCATAGTTAATAACATGCGCAACTTCAGGAATATTAATACCACGCGCCGCAACTTCAGAAGCCACAAGAATATTGAACCGGCGGTTTCTGAACCCATCAAGGCTTGCCTTCCTCTCTGCCTGCGTCAAGTTTCCATGTAGGGCTGTGACGCCAAATCCTGCATTTATCAGATCATTGAAACACCGGTCTGTTCTCTTCTTAGTATTGCAGAACACAATCGCTGTCTTATCTCTGAGATCTCTGATTAACCTGTGGAGCTGTGGCATCTTCTCTGATTCCTTGAGCATTATCACATTCTGGGTGATAAGTTCAGTTGCCTTTCCAGGTGTACCAATGGTCACGACAACCGGGTTGCGCAGATAGGTCCTAGCAAGACGCTCCACAGCGGGTGGCATGGTGGCACTGAACATAAGAGTAGTCCTGTAGACCCTCTTCTCGTCAATCTCTTCATCCTCATTATGTGGTTTCAAGTTACTCGACGGCATCGCCGCAAGGACACCAGCAACCTGTGGCTCAAAGCCCATGTCAATCATCCGATCTGCCTCATCGAGCACAACATAGTTACACTGGTTGAGCACAATATACCTCCTCTCCAACAGATCAAGAAGCCGACCGGGTGTCGCAACCACAATCTCACAACCCATCTGAATCTTTTCACTCTGCTCTGCAATCGTCTTCTCCAATCCTCCTCCGAATACCGACACTACTCTTACACCAAGATATCTTGCAAGCATCGACGTCTCCTCGGTAATTTGCTCAGCCAGCTCACGAGTAGGCACCATGACAAGTGCGTAGGGACCCTCATGCCTGTTCGCATCTGTGATGGGTGGCAGGCCGGCGACATAGGACAGCATGGGCAGAGCAAACGCCGCCGTCTTGCCAGAACCTGTCTCGGCAACACCAATGACGTCACGCTTCTGGAGGCCAAGTGGAATGGCGGCCATCTGGATCGGCGATGGCTTCCTGTACCCAGCCACCTCAACAGCACGTAGCAGCTCAGCTCCAAGCCTGCTCTCGCCCCAGTGGCGCATCGGCTTGGGCGCAAGAGTACCTCTGCAGGAGATGCTGAAATCCTCACGGAAGATGCGCCAGTCGCGCTCCGTCATCTCCTCGAGCGCCTTCTCCGACCAGTGCCTGTCAACACGCATATCGAACGCATCATAGAAATCACCATCCGCAGCGTCCTTGTTCTTGTTAACTGCACGATCGTCAGCATCAAAAGCCCCTTTATTGAGCTGCGGCTGGTTCATCTTCAGTGCGGCGGCCGCCGCCTTCTTCTGCTCACGCCTGTCGATGCCGGCGAGGAATCCACGGCCAAACAGCAGCTGCGGTAGTCCCTCGTGTGGAGGGCGGTGGACTGCGTCGCGGCTGGTGTCCTCGGTGGTGTCCCAGTCAAACGAGAAGCGAAACTTGTCCGAGGGCTTGGAGATGGAACGTTTCATGGGCTTTTTGGACCCCAGATGCTGCTCCTTGATGGCAATGGCATCCAGCTCCTTCTCCCGCTGATCCCTAGCCGTCGTCGTCTCAAACCGACCTCTCTCGCCGTCATCGTGACCTCGGTTAGTAACACGGTCCCGAGCTCGCTTTCGGTCCCTGTCCTGGCTGGACGAGTGCAGCTCTCCGTCGCCATCACGGCGGCGTCTGTGCCTGTCCCGATCTCCATCGCGGCGGCAACGATCGCGTTCGTCTATGATCTCCAGATCCCGTCCCGCGCGTTCGCGGGGAAAGGGGTGGGGTTGGAGGCGGTCGACTGCGGAGCGGCGTTCAAGGGCGAGGCGCTTCCGCTCCTCCTTGGTGAGGAAAATTGGCCTGGCCAGATCTACAGCGTCGACGGAGCGTTCCATGGCACCGTTGGTGGATAGGATCGGAGGGAGGACTACGTTTGGGTACCGATTTCAGGGGCAGAAGGGCTTATAGATTGGAATTCAAACATTGTTGATCCATGGTGTATATATAATCCGTTTGTGCTTCCTCTAGTCCGGATATGACTCGACCAGATCGGTTTTATTTACTTAAAATATAATAAAAAATATTTAAAATGAAGTTTTGTGTATACACAAATATTTTTGACAGCTTCAGAGGTCTTATTTGTTTAAACGACACATACTAGATCAAAAGCATGCCCAAAAATGATTGTGCAAACGTGAACGGCCACAACGAAGAATTTATTCCTTAATCATCGCTTCAGGAAATGCTAGATGAGACCTTTTATTTTTTATAGTACATGGGGAGAATTTTGAAGGCTCACAATTACCGATATGGTGGCCCATGGCCCGAAAGACAGAAAGCGATTTGAGGGAGGCAATTGATGTGTCTATAATAGGTGGGGGTCGGGGCAGCGTATCCCGGGGGGGGGCGGGGTTGAGGGGGCGTGTGGAGCTATAGTTGTGCAGACTGACGATATACCGTTTATGATTAAAATTAACATTTTGGAGAGGCGATGGTAGACGATAGGAAGGAATTCCAAGCATTGTTAAAAGGTCTCGATATCATCTACTTTTTGACTGTGGGGCAGATCCCCACAGTTGCAGCCTTTTTCATTAATTTAAGGAGGAGTACAGATACTTACATCGAGGTTTAACTGAATGCATCTAGCCAAACACAAAAAGTTGACCTAAAACTCTTTGGAAGACCCTGTCATTTTTAATCTTCCAGTGTTCCCAAGAAGCCAAAATTGTTACCTCAGTGAAGCAATGGACTGGATGAAGCGTACGTGCTTGAATCAACCTGTCATGCAGCTGTAGATTTGCATCCCAAGTGATCCCCAGCCTGTTACAGCATTGTTGGGCAAAGGGACACAAAAAACAGATGTTCTATAGCCTTCTGAGCATGCAATGTGCACATAACATATTCAGTTCCTCCGAGAATCTGCAGGTTCCTTGTTTGCAGCATAGTCTTGGTGTTTAACCTGTCAACCAAGATGGGCCAGATGAAGTATTTCACTCTTGGTGTGCATTTGGATTGCCAGACAATTTTGAAACTTGGATGTGCCTCAATGGAGTTGAAGACATGTGTATAATATCTTTTTGAAGTATATTTGGCACCCCAAACTGTAGTCCATCTGTCCTTCTCATCTTCATCATATTCCATGCCTTGTAGCTGCAGTTGCAAGGTTTCCAGTTCCAGTAGTGCTTCTTCGGATAAAGGCAACAAAAATAGTGTATCAAGGTCCTCTTCCTGCATGACCTCTTGTATGGAAATTCCATCTATTCTGACTTAGGATACCAGGGTTGGGAATCTATGGGAGAGGAAGGTTTCAGACCATAAATCATCCAAGAAACAGATTGAGCTTCCATCTCCTACTTGACACCTTGAAATCTGCCTGACCAACACATTTAGCCTCATCACATCCTTCCACCAGAACGAGCCAACCTCTCTTGATGTATGGGGTACTTTGCCATTGTAATACTTGAACCAGATTAGTTGAACCCAAGGTATGTCTTCTTTGTTGTAAAACTTATTGAGATGCTTCATCAGTAATGCTTCATTTTGTAGCTACAAGTTTAGGATGCCTAAACCTCCTTTAGCTTTTGGCTGCCTAACCACTCCCCATGCTACCAAATTGCCTCCCCTTTCTTCTGTGTTGCCACGCCATAAGCATTGTTTCCTGGCTCTGTCCACATTGTCTATGACACCTTTTGCAAGTTTCAGAGTGCACATAGCATAAGTCAGTATTGGTGTTATGGCTGAGTTGACCATCTCAAGCCTTCCAGTGGGTGACAGCCAAACTGAACAAACTGAAAGCCTTATCCCTAATTTGTTCATCAGAGGTGACATGTCATCAATTCTTGGTTTTGTTGTACCCATTGGGAGTCCTAGATATGTGAAAGGCAGTGTCCCAGTTGCACATCCAAAAGTATTTGCCAGGTGGGATAGTCTTTCTTGGGAGATGTTTATTGTGTACATGTTGGACTTGCTATAGTTGACAGTGAGGCCAATTTTTTTTTTTTTTTTGACGATATCAGTGAGGCCAATTGAATCTGCAAAGCTATTGAGTAGGGATTTCAGAAAAATTGATGATATACCGGCCTACTGCCTGTAAAATGACCATTGCCACTTGATCTTAGCCAAAGGGCCAGGTGGGATATCGTCTACTTTGAGGAGTGACATCTAAAAATATCTTCTACAGTTATGGGCATCCGTTTAGAACCAACCAAAATAGGGCAGTTTGAAACATCAACCATTTGTGGAAATTGGTTTTTAGCCATAGATGGCAATCTGACTCGCCTCAAAAAGTACATGTTGCACGAAAGATGTACAGCTTCATCATCAAATGACACCAATATAAACAGACCCTCTAACAAAGTTGTAGTGCTCGATCACATTTAGGGCCGAAGTATTCTATACAAGATACATAGAAAGATATAAAAAAAAATGATAGTATTGTACTCTATCACCACCTTATCAATAACTCTTATATAAACAAACCCCACTATTTAAATCTCGCGACATGCAACCCGTCCAAATCAGCAACCTACTATCAATCCAACTATCTATTTCTCTTTTTTTTTTGAAACTAACTATCTATTTCTCTTGACATACTACGCATCCACCTCAGCAATCAACTATTATTTTCTACTAACAATTTATCTTTGCCTGCAAGGGCATCTTAGTAGTTCATTATTTTAACATATTTTTATTCCTTCTTCATAATCGCTGCAACACGTGGGGAATTCTCATTGTTAATATAATAATCAATCCCTGTTTCAATAATCAATTGGCTGCCCTGTGTTTTCTCTGAATATATGTGGTCCTATGCTTATATATGGGGCTTGATGTTATTACGTAGTTTATCATTAAATTATATTGAATTTTCATTGCGCTTTATTAACTCAATGGTATATTGAGTTATGTCATCAGTTGACGACCGCACAAGTACAAAATTGTAACCGTATTAAATCGACTGCCTCAAAAGATTTAGATGATATATCTTGCTATGTTTTTTATCGTGAGTTAAGAGAACATGTCATTGTGTCAAGAAACAGCTGAGCAAGATTATTAATTTATATGATAATAATGATGTTGTCTCTTAAGTAAAATAATAATCTTGTACGATGTTTGTATAATGGTTTGTGCGCAATAGAACGTTGTGTGTCGCCTTCATTGCATATAGTAAAACACTAATGACGCACTAGCAGTTTCAAATTAGCTAGTATTTTAAACAATAGTGATGCCCTATGTTTTAAACACTTGGCTAGGTGACTCAATGTGGCACTACACCTAGCCACCCAGGTTCGAATCCCGTCGGAAGCGAATTTGGGTGCCTATTTTCTAAAAAAAACTCAGTACTGTGGGGAACTCCCCCACAGTCTTTTCTTGTCAAAAACAGCTGTATCAAAGACCAGTATATGGTACTTTGCTCTGGTCTAGTGATGCTACAGAACACTACTTTAGTGTCACTAAAGCTCATAGATGATCTGTTGATAGTACTTAAATGTAAACATTAGGTTCTTTCTAAGTCAAAAAAAAAATCAAAGAGAAAGCTTGGCGAGAAGCTCTTTGATAAGAGAGGGGCAACTGCTCATTAGATGATCAAAATCATCGGTGGCCATGACTGCCTTAACATTGCCAGGATACTTGAGGAAATTCAAGCATCCCTCCTTGAGACGGTGACAACCGTGCTGATCAGCTAGAACCAGAGTCGTCGCCACGGTGTCTGTGTCTATGCATTTGTGCAGCACTTTCTCACAGATTGTCTTAAGCCCCTCCAAGCGGTACCTGTCTGCTGCAACGAGAAGATGCTGGGCCATCACTCTCATGTTAGCTTCGTCTTCGTCTTCGTCTATAGCAGGCAACGAGTCGGTGTACGAGCATGGCTGCAAATACCCTTGGCTCCATGTCGTCGATCCGGATCTCCGCCGCATTGTTCTCCTTCATTGTGTTAGACAATTAGGCAATTTCCATGTCATTTTAATTCCATAAATTAACATTGAAATGATGACATATAAAAGATTAATAATAGATAAAGATATGACATAACATATATTTATACCAACGATGAACATATGAACAAGAAGCATGTAAAGCATATATATAAAATGAATATTTAAGCATGCTACATGTACTGGACTACATATGTAACATAGCAGCAGAACTGACGAAACATATGAGCAGTAACATGTGAAATAGAACAACTGTAAATCAGAAACAGTTATGCAGAACATATATGTAGCAGGAATAGATATCAAACATCTCATGATACGATATGATAGAATTGATGAAACATAATCAGAGCAGCAGACGAAACAACAGACACGAACTATTGAAACATACAGATTCAGGAAAACATAAAACAGGGAGAAGATGAAAAGTTCATACCCCGATGATCCCGATCCTTGACCTGTTTCCAGCGACATGATGAGGAAGAAGATGAAGATGAACTTCCCAAATAAAGAACTCGAGGTAGATGACGGCGACCGGCAGTCACGAGACGGTGATGATGACGAACGGCGGCGTAGGGGAGTTGGGCAGTCGCGTAGAGGCTCCCCAAAAACCTAATTGCCGTCCTCCTCGTGCAAGGATCACGAACAGCAAGGGCTTCGGAGGCACCTGCCTTCTCGCTCTCTGTGCTCGCAGAGGAACGAGATGGGAATTCCTACTTTGCGGCTGAACTGTGTTTCTGAGTTCTTGAGATTGTTCTTCACTTCCATGACTAACGAAAGAGTACACAATATATAATAGACGGTGTGCAAGTCAAGAGGCAATATGCCTCACGGCATGAAGGCCAAAGGTCTCAGCCTCACGCCATGGAGACCAAACGGCCATGAGCCTCACGCCACTTGCTTTAATGGAGAAATCAATTCATTTTTGTCAATTAAAATAATGGAAGTAACTCCCATACTTAATCACCATGATTGACAAAGATGAAAAGTTCATCCATTCGCCTACCTCGCCACGTCACGTCCATGGCCTAGCCCGACCCGGTCGGTGGCGATGCTAGTGGACATACCTCAATCGTTCAGGCAAAATCTCGTACCGTACAAAACGGTTCACTCAATAAATTACACACCATAGAGTTTATTTGATTTATTGAATATATAAATGGGTCAATCCCATAATAAATCCAACACATTGAGCCGAAGAGCTCCGCCTTGAAGACCGGTGACCGGACGCCGAGGACGTTCCGGTGCGCGGCGAATGTCTCGTTCTCGACATTGAACTGCACGTCAGCCCCCAGTTTGGTCTCCAGGAGGACAACAAGGTCACGCTGCAGCGCCGTTGGCGGCGATGTTTTGACAGGGAAGCGCGCAGGGGTGCTCTCAGTGCGGACGTCGATGACAGTTACATAGCAGGTGATGCGGAAGCTCCCGTCCTCGGTGAGATCCGACTCTTCCAATTCCTTACGTCTGATGAATTTGGGGAAACCGTAAACTGACTCAGATCTCGAGAAGTCATGTATCACGGAGACGTTGCTGTAGGCTGGCACTGGTTCTCCCATCTGGTCTAGTAAATCAAATCTCACTTGTGCTATGACCTCGGAGTTGTTTTTCTGATGAGTATAATCGTGCTCCAGGAACACGGATATGAAGTCGGTGCTCTCCTCGTTGAAGCCATTGGGGTAGTATCGGATGAACCATCTTTGCTCTCCGGCGATGAACGCCGCGGACCTTAGAAACTCGCCGACTGCGAGTCCGGTCATGCCGGCGTAGCCGCCGACGGTGACCTCGTGCGAGCCGGTCTCCATATAGGCGGCGTCATCGACGCGCTGCTGCGCGTGTAGCCGGCGTCGTCAACATCAGGTGCCCTAGAACGGGACATCTGTATCCTCGTGCTAGATGCAATTGACGGTGTCGTTTTTTGGTACGCCGTACACGGCGCGGCAGAATCTCGGATAATTTCATATTTGAGGCAACAGCCCCGGCAAGTCCTCGCTACTACAGATTCGCACAACACTGCCCACCGTATCACCGCCGGAAATGGCGAAACCGGCGGTGATGACTCATCACAGCCGGTGTCAAGCTTGACGGAGCCTGACTCGCGTCAGGCAGCGAAGGAACCGGCTGTGATGAGGATATTACTGCCGGCTCGTGTGTAGCGCCGGCAGTGATGAGTATATTACTGCCGGCGCGTGTCTAGAGCCGGCAGTGATTAGGTGGGCAGATATCACCGCCGGCTCTAGCCAGAGACCGGCAGGCATGGAACTCATCGCCGTCGGTGTCTGGCCAGAGCCGGCAGTGGCCGCCTGACAGCACACCGCCTGCTTCTCCTTCATCCTCCCCAAGAACAGAGGGCAACACTTCTAAAAAAAAAAAGAATAGAGGGCAACAAAATAATAATAAAATAAATAAAACGAAACTCGTAGGAATAGAAATTCTCATTATATAGATAATATGATAAGATTTTCATTACATAATTAACATTTCTTGTAAATAAAAAAACTAATAAAAAAATGGCGGCGGCGTTCCACGTCCGCTCGCCGCCGTCCTCGCCGCCGCCGCCTAACGGGGGCCCGCCGCCTGGAGCTGGCTGCGAGCAGCCTCCTCCTCCTCCTCGGCAGCCGCGCGGGCCACCTGCTCGGCCGCCAGCGCATCACGGAGGATGGCGGCCTCCTCCTCGGCCGCCGCGCGGGCCGCGCGCTCCACCTGCAGCGCCTCCTCGGCCGTCCTGCGCCAGCTCCACTCTTGGGCAAGCTGCGCGCGCAGGGCGAGCACTTGGTTCTCCGGCGCGCGGACTTGGCGGCCGGGGGAGGAGGTCGACGGGTGCAGAGGACGCCGTCCCCGGCGTCCGGCTGATCCGTCTCCACCACCGTTGCGGCCACCACCGAATCCACGGCCGCCGGACTCCATGACGGACGAAGGAGAGAAGAACGAGAGGAAATGGAGAGAAAGAGAGGAAGGTGTGGGAGGAGAATGCAGCTGAGGAGGCCGATTTATAAAGGCCACCGGCGGGGGACTCAAAGGCCACCGGCGGGGGACTCAAAGGCCAGCGTCGCCGGTGGCCTATCAGTTCACACCGCCATCAATGCGCGGCAGGAAGACGAAGCGGGTATTTGGCCGTTCGTCCCCGCCAACTTATCACTGCCGGCTCTTGTTACGATCCGGCAGTGATGATGGAGACGGCTATGTGCGGTTAAGTAACCTATACTGCTCCACTCTTTCAATCTCCCCTCTGTCCCAGCGGTTAAGGCCACGCACTATGGAACCTGCGACCCGCGCTCGAGTCTAGGCTGCCCCAAAATTTTTGAACTTTTTTATATTTTTATGGTTATATCTACTTTTTTATTTTTTATACATTTATATAGTAAACTCTATGCTTGAGTACATATATGTTTTGTTAACGACAACAAAATATTTATTTAGATAGAGCACAAGAGTACAAGATAAAACAAATAAAAAAATTACATATACGATAACAAAGACCTTACAACAAAATTACATATACGATAACAAAGACCTATTTTCATACAGATCAAAGCTACCATCCATGAGTATCAACATATTATAATTTAACTACCTCAGTAGTATTCTTCTAGCATCCTTGCTAGCATAGATAATGCGAGGTGGTTAGAGCAATGCTTGTCGGAGGCAATCAGGGAAAGCCGCAATCCTTCCCTTCTTGCTCTTGGTTAGAGGCTTTCGGTGGGGATACATGACTGTATGGCCCCTTCCGGCTTGAAGAGACAATACCGCGCAGGCGTCGAATGCAAGCACATAAGTGCAAGCACTTCTCAAGAGCCTCGCCGGAAACCCCCACATCTGGCATTGCTATATCAGTAGAATTCTTCTAGCACCTATTGTGTGCACCATTGTGGTGGACTACAAAGCGTAAAAATATCTGTATGTGAAAGGCTTTCTCCCACAGAGAGGCCATCTTCACAAAAACTAGCAAACTAGCCTAGAGAACTAGCCAAGATGGAGAGAGGAAGAAATGAACACAAGAAGGCAGGCATATGCCCTGGATGTTTGCCATGTATTTATAGGCGTGGACATCACTGCCGGCTTGTACCAACAGCCGGCAGTGATCTATATATAAAACTAAAAAAAATTAAAAAAACGCCTGGACTCGATCGTGGTCACAGGTTCGGTTTCAAATCTTTATGTTATTTTGCTCCCATTTTTTATTTTAAAAAATGATGCTCGTCGGGTTCAAATCCAACGCTGGCGGGTGCGTCGTTGATCGGACCCTGCGGCGGGCCGGAAGTGATGTGAGCCCGTGGCCGCAAAGTGGGCTCCCCTTTTAAAAAATGCCGTTGTGTTGATCACGCCGGCTCCTTCCACAAACCGGCGGTAATGGCATGGGCGCGTCTTTTAAAAAATGCCGTTGGATCTATCTTGCCGGCTTGTGGAAGGCGCCGGCGGTGATGGACTGGGCGCGCCTTTTAAAAAATGCCGTTGGACTTATCACTGCCGGCTTGTGGAAGGCGCCGGCGGGGATGGACTGGGTGCTTTTTTAAAAAAATGCCATTAGACCATCGCTGCCGGCTCCATCCAGGCGCTGCGGTGATATAAAGTAGAGATTGTTTTTTAAAAAATTTATCTCTCGCCCCCTCGATCAATACGGCAAAACCTTGCTCCCACCTACCACGACAACACGGGGCTATAAAATGGCCATCGTGCTTGGAACCTCTATCTCGAGTTTGTGATCCTTTTCCTCCCTCTTTCTCTAGTTGTTTGCTAGTTTTCCAAATACATGGGTTCCCTTTGGGAGAAAGCCCTCCACATACGAGATATCGGCATGTGTTATAGTAGTCCACCAAAATAGTACACACAAGTGGTGCTAGAAGAATGCTGCGAAGATGAGCTGAGCCGCATGTTGGGGTGCCGGTGAGATTGACGAGCCGTCCCACGAGCTGGATTCTCCGGGTCTCGTGAATCGTGTGCGTTGTAGACAAGTACATTCATTCCTTGAAGTGTACCTCTGCAGTGGCATGCGTTCATTTGAGGTGCTATGAGATTGACGGGCTTTGTGCAATTCTCTCCTGGAGTGGTGTTAGTACTCGAAGGCGACGCCAGAAGTTTATGCACGAGTTGGTCGCGCATTTCTTTTGGTCGCGGTACGACTGCCCCATCGAGGAGTACCTGCCGGTGCGGTTCGAGCTGCGTCCGACCCTTGCCGCTGCCTGCATCCGACCCTTGCCGCTGCGCTAGAGATGGAAAGCAGGCCACAACCGAGGATGAAAGCAAGTGGTCAAGTTATAATGTGTTGATACACATGGATTATAACATTGACGGTGAAGAAAAATATGTCTTTGTTATTGTATATGTAATTTTATAATTTTTATTTATTTTGTATTCTATCCATGTAGTCTCTCTAAATAAATATTTTATAAAGTTGAAGAAAAATATTATATCCATGTACCCTCTCTAAATATATCTAGTATTTTCAATAAATAATAATCACTGCCGATGCCACATTGGACACCGGCAGTGATATTATTTTGAAAACTAAGAATTTTCAAAAAAATTTGACACCACTGCGACTCGAACGCGGGTCCAGCAGATCAAACATTTATGCCTTAACCACTGCGCTAAGAGAGGATAACTGCTTTATTCACTACTTCATATGTTTAACAGTTTTTCTTTGAAATTTGTAAAATGATTAAAAACCCGAAAAATTTGCAGAGATTAGGACTCGAGCGCGGGCCTCACGGGTAGCGGGCGCGGCTTTAACCGTGTGGTAAAGACGACTGTTCGTACGAAGCAGAAAATTAATATAATTAAGGCTTGACAAGTAATCACTTTCGGGGCGCGGTTAGCACCGGCAATGATGTACTTATCACTGCCGGTTCTGTGTAGGAGCCGGCAGCGATATACTTGCCAGTTCAAACATGGTCAAATTGAGGCACCAAACGACCTCAGATGGAAAACATCTGAATACAAGGGTGATATAACTCATCAAGATACACATTTGATAGATAGGCCACTTTTGCATTTGAGACAGTGGTACCCAACACCGGTCACAAATTCTTGAATCTCACATGGACTTTATGGAAGTGTATGTGGCTCGTGTGGATTTGGAGCTACACTTTCCTAACACTTTGTCAGATGCAAAAATGGCCTTTGTATGAAATGTAGTTCATGATGAGTGGACCAAAGTTGGTATTCAAGACACTTCAGTTTGAGACCATCTAGGGTTTCAAATACTGGATACGAGGTGCCAAAATTCAAAAATTCAATGTTTTAGTGGTACAAGCTCTGTCAAATGAAGAGTTGACCATTACACCAAATGTTTATCATGATGAGTGTGACAGACCTTGTGTTCATCACTTTTGCATTTGATGCCATCTAGGGCTGGGTCAAAGTGGATTATCACAAAAATCCAAGATTTGACCAAGTCAAACATGGTCAAATTGAGGCACCAAACGACCTCAGATGGAAAACATCTGAATACAAGGGTGATATAACTCATCAAGATGCACATTTGATAGATAGGCCACTTTTGTATTTGAGACAGTGGTACCCAACACCGGTCACAAATTCTTGAATCTCACATGGACTTTATGGAAGTGTATGTGGCACGTGTGGATTTGGAGCTACACTTTCCTAACACTTTGTCATATGCAAAAATGGCCTTTGTATGAAATGTAGTTCATGATGAGTGGATCAAAGTTGGTAGTGAAGACACTTCATTTTGAGACCATCTAGGGTTTCAAATACTGGATACGAGGTGCCAAAATTCAAAAATTCAATGTTTTAGTGGTACAAGCTCTGTCAAATGAAGAGTTGACCATTACACCAAATGTTTATCATGATGAGTGTGACGGACCTTGTGTTCATCACTTTTGCATTTGATGCCATCTAGGGCTGGGTCAAAGTGGATTATCACAAAAATCCAAGATTTGACCAAGTCAAACATGGTCAAACCATGTCAAATCTCTAGAAAAAAACTAAGATCATGTGTGGGGACTTAGTTTACTTGTTTATGTGCTTAGAAAAAAATTTGAAGCCAATTTGATATGGGAATACACAGTTTTCTATTTATTAGTAATATATCTAGTATTTTCAATAAATAATAATCACTTGTCGGTGCCACATTGGACACCGGCGGTGATGTTATGTTGAAAACTAAGAATTTTCAAAAAATTTGAACCACTGCGACTCGAACACGGGTCCAGCAGATCAAACATTTATGCCTTAACCACTGCGCTCAGAGAGGATAACTGCTTTATTCACTACTTCATTTGTTTAACAGTTTTTCTTTGAAATTTGTAAAATGATTAAAAACCCGAAAAATTTGCAGAGATTAGGACTCGAGCGCGGGCCTCACAGGTCACAGGGCGCGGCCTTAACCGCTGTGGTAAAGACGACTGTTCGTACGAAACAGGAAATTATTCTGATTAAGGCTTGACAAGTCATCACTTTCGGGGCGCGTTTAGCACCGGCAGTGATGTACTTATCACTGCCGGTTCTGAGTTGGAGCCACTGCCGGTGTTGTTTACGCACCGGCAGTGATAACACCTGAGTATATAAGCGGGCGCGCGCGCTACTGAAAATTTCACAAGTCTTTTGAACCACGCGCCCTTTCCCAACTCTGCAGAGCAGCCTCGACGCCGTCCGCCGCCCCCAACGACGCCGTCCGCCGCCTCCTACGACGCCGTCCGCCGCCCCCGACGACGCCCTCCTCCGTCACCGACGTCGCCGTCTGCCGCCCCGCTCCTCCGCTGACGGCCACGCGACCCGCGGCCCCGTTCAGCACCGGCGCCAGCGGCACCACCGGCGCCGCCGCCGCCACACCGGAGCTCGCGCACCCCTGCCCCGCGTCCAGCAATCTCCGGAGCATCGTCCACCCTCACAGGCATCTAGGAGCGCGCGGAAGCGGTCACCATCTGTTCACGCGGTTTGTTCCTCTCTTCCTGCCCCCTACCTGTTCGACAGAATGCCTGTATAGGCTTCTGTTGCTGCAATGATCTCTGAACTTTGGTCAATTCGACCTTGTTAACTTGTGAACTCTTGATGCTCGAACTGTTCTGTTGTAAGATTTTGGAGATGCTTTAGAGGGTGCTAGTAGCTAGTATAAGCAAATAAATTCACCATCTTAATTCTACTTAGGATTTGAGCTTGATAAATTTTGTGTGATGTTTCTATCTTTGAATTGCTTGATAGTTAGCCATAATTGGAGGCTCAAATCTGTTATTGGACATGTTTCATAGTCCAAAGTAATTTAGGCCTATTTAATGTGGGTTTAATGTGGCTAGCTTGTGAATTTTGTGTAGCTTTAGCCATAAGTCCAAATGGGCTGAAATTTGGTCAGCAAGCTAGTGTGGACATGATTTGTAGGCACTTGTAGGTCATAGATATATATCCTATTTGCAGGTCAAATATGTACATCATTTTTGTAGGAAATTGTGGATTGTCTTGTTATTAGTTTAGCACTGACTGACCACGGTCAATTCACATCCATGGTTCATCACCAGATTCCTCGTAGCCGTAGAGATGGAGCATGAAGCAGCTAATGTTGTCGGTGACAACGAGGCCGCTACTCACGGGCAGGGAGAAGAGAGCCCGAGCAGTTATTTGAACCTGCATGATGAACAAGAAGAGCAGGCTAACCAGGTAACTTAGGTGTCATTTGATGACGTAGGCACACCCACTACTGCATTGACAGGGTATTAACTTACACGTTCTATCCAGCAGGTTCCTTCGCTGGTCACCGACCCACCGCATACCGGTGAGCCGCAGGCAAGCAGTGGTATCCAGCAGGTTCCTTCGCTGGTCACCGACCCACCGCATACCGGTGAGCCGCAGGCAAGCAGTGGTAATACTAGAGTCAGAACCAAGCGAGGGCCGACACAACTTCCTAAAGGCAAGTTGCCGATCACCGCATTCGATGATGGACGCGGTCTCCCTTCTGCACCAGAGAAATCTGTGAAGAAGTACTCAGGGGTCATCGGCAACCTTGTAAGGCAATTTGTCCCCTTGAAGTACTATAAGTGGCAGGGGAAAGATACGGACCCGTCTGTGGTTCCCGAAAATATCAAGTTCCAAATATGGAACGACGAGCTCCCAAAGTATTTCACATTCCCAGAGGAAGATCAGTTTGACAAACCCTTAGCCCAGAAAAGAGCCTATGAAATAATGTCCTCATGCTTCAAGACTTTCAGGGGTGATTGTTACAGGAAGTATATCGTTGGTGGTGCACAACCAAGATTTGGTAGTGACTCAAAGTTGGCCTATCAGGGGCCCTGCGGGAGGAGTTCATGACTCACTGCGAGTCCGAGGAGTTCCAAACCCTTAGCACGCGAGAATAAGGAGAACTCGTCGAAAAACAAACTTCCTCATCATTGCGGCTCTCGTGGATATGCCAAGCTTATTGATGTTTTTCAAAAAGAACTTGAGAAGCAGTCAGAGCTTATTGAAGCTGGCATTGAGGTTGTGACCCTCCATTGGCAGGCCAGATCTATAATGTTCTGTATCGCGAGGAACTATCGTCATGGTAATGATGGGAGCTTTAGAGTCTTAAATCATCCAAAGAGTGAAGGCATAGATGATCCGGACATGAGTGCCCTCGTCTCGAGGATCTCCGAGATAACCGAGGAGGTGATTCAAGGGTCACGCACTTCTGACAGGGAGAACGACGTGCTCACCCAAGCACTCGGGAACAAGGAGCATGGTGGCCGCACCAGAGGAGCCGGGGTTGTTAGTTGGTTGCTAGGTTTCCGGAAGATGCGGAAACTTATCGGAGCCGCAACCGGAGTAAGAAGGCAAGAGAGGAGGAGACACTCAAGATGCTTAAGGATGTGGAAGATAGATGGAACTCCAAACTAGATCAACTAGTTCAAGAGAAGGTCGAATGAGAACTTGCGTCCCAACAATCTCAAGGACCACAAGCACGGGGTTGCGGCGGTTGTGGGTCCACCCCTTTTGGTGAACCGGATGTGGATGTGCCTCACCCGGTCGATAGCATCACCGACCGTGTGAATGTCAAGCTGTACATCAAGCAACAATGGACGAAAGACAAGGTGGCGCTCGGCCAAGCCTTACCCGAGGTTAGATGGGACCATTAAAGGCACCCCAATTCCGCCGGGTACGCCAAAGTCACAATTGAGAAGGTACTCAAGAAGAAGTACGGAAGGATACCCATCGACCACCGCATCGGAGGACATGCCAAAACTTGAGCGAGAACATAGGATTTGTTGTGGCATGGAGCAAGCGCCTCATTAAGCTTGAGCACGAGATGTCCTCTGATGAAGAGGATGAAGAAGAACCCTCGCCCCACAACTCAGCATCTCCGAGCAGGGGACATCCTCAATTTCCATCAACCCCGTCTTCTTCTCCTCGTCCTCATCAGGAGTCTCCTCTGCGTCGCGAAATCCTCTTCCTTCTCCTCCGCGCCGGCAACCTCACGCTCCTTTGCCTCCTCCTCCTCCTCCACCTCGTCAGCATACTCCACCACGTGAGCGGACTCTTCCCCCCTCCTCCTCCTCCTCCTCCTCCACCTCGTCAGCATACTCCACCACGTGAGCGGACTCCTCCCCCTCCCCCTCCTCCTCCTCCTCCTCCGCCTCAGCTTACTCCACCACGTCAACGGACTCCTCCCCCTCCTTCTCCTCCTCCGCGTCAGTAGACTCCTCCTGCTCCTTCGCCACCTCATCAGCAGAATCCTCCTCCTCCTCAGGAGACCGCCCCTCCTCTTACAGTGGGTTCTTCAGGAACCCGAGGGAGAAAAGCGAATCCCGGTCGCTCTACATCTGGGACTAGTGGACATGCTTCTCGTCGTCCTCAGACGCAGGCAACGACAACATCCTCTCAGTCAAGGAAAAGGTCCTCGGCATCGGTTTCTAATGCGCCCATGGCGATCAAGGGCAAAACAAAAGGCCATTCGGTGGTAGCACTTCAAACCCGATGGACGAACTGTGGACAGCTGTTGACGGTCGTTAACTCATAAAATCAACCGTCAACTTAGCATACAAATGGACCTATTCATAAATACTTAATAGATATAGGGTTACCACCGAGCCGAGAATTCCACGAGTTTTGGTGAATATCTATTTCTGCGGGGTGACAGTGAAAACTACCCAAGATGGCCCACATGTCGGGTTTACATAGAGAGAAAGACCGAACGGGTGAAAAAGTATAATCTAGAAGACTCCGAAGGCGACACCGAAACACAGGGCCCACGGCATTGGCCGCAGTCGGCCGCCCAAGGGGAGTCGGCCGACTCCCGGCTCCACCAATCGGTGGAGTCTCGCGGATCCCGCCTCCACCGACTTTGAAGATCAATAATTATCGTCCATTTAGGTCGGTTTGATCCGAGGGCTGTGGTTAATCCTAGGGGGCTATATAAGCGAGCCCCGGCCCCCCGGGTGAAACCCTAATTCATTCTCCAGTTCATTCAAGACTTCAATCGAGAGAGAGAGAGTTAGATAGAGAAGGGTCCCTCGAATGGATCTATCTCTATAGGGTATCAGTATCAAGAGAGATTGAGAGAGTATAGAGTGGAGGTAGATTTGGAGGAAGCCCGGCCTGTCGGTGTCTCCTCTCCAGTGTACCTGCGGGATCAAGTCTCCTAACCCGAGGCTTGGTTTTAGGATCATTCGGCAATTCAACTTCTAATACTAGTAAGTTCGTTGTTATTATTGTTCTTTGGTTTACAAGTTTACTTTATTCGCTTCGCGTTGGGAATAGAGTAATCGTTCTTTAGCATAAGCGTGGTGCTTAGGCTAGGTTCACTTGTAGATGCTCCCTATTCGGCTGGAACCGTGGTAGTAGTGAGGGAAGTGACAGTCCCTTTATTACCTTTGTAATCCACTTCCCGTTGGTAGGTAAGGTAGGTCCTTTGTGCCCGGTTTAGCATCCTTTGCGGTGTCTTTTCCTCGGGTACCCCCTTAGAACAGTAGTCTCAAAGCTTGCCATAGGTTAGAAGAAGGCGACGAAGGAGTTCTCTCTATATCGCTTAATTCTCACTTGACTAGCGGCCCGGGGGTAGAAGTAAAGATCGGGTTAGTCTATTGCACGTTTTCTCCTAGCGGATAAAAACAAATACGATACGGAGGACTTATCTCCCGGGTGAAGTGCTCACCGATATCCGTGCGCTTGCGGATTATTTCTCTTTGATTCTTTCGTGTGCGTATCTAGTGTCAACAACAGCCAGAATACCCAAGTCCCAGTATGTACCTTTTTTCAATCTCATTGCCGATTTTCCTATGGCTTTGAAGAGGAACGAATATGAAAGGCACACCCAGAACAAGTATAATAATGAAAAGGCCGATTGTGATATGAAAGAGCATCTAAGAAAGATAGATAAATTGTGCCAATATTGTCCGGAGTTGACCACAGATTTAGCCGAGGACATGTATTGGGATTCAGTTGGGAAGGCACCATTGGCGCGGCAGTTTGAATACGGAAAACCTTTGGTCTCCGATGAAGAGTACCAAAATCTTCCCGCGCCGATGCGTAAGTTGCACGAATATTACATGGCCGTCACCTCACAGCACTAGGATTTTGCATTTACTGCTGTTATCCCTCCGAAGCTAGTCTACTACTATCCAGAAGAAGAGAAGGTGCCCGTCGAGTACGAGGCTCTTTTTCAGCTATATCAGGGAAACAACCTCGACGTACAACACATGACATTGTGGACTATGTAAGTACCGTAAACACATGAAATCCTAAGTAATGCTCTTTCGAGTCACCAACTGTTAATTGTTTTCAACTTTGAATGTTTTTATGCGAGGCTAATTTGGTGCTATGTTTCAATAAAGAAGAAATTGTAATACTTAGGCTTCATTGACCCCCTCGAGTCAATCAAGGGCTTATCATCACTAATCCGGACGAGGTGCTAAATCTCGGGCCCAATTTTTGAAGAGTTCGTGAAGAATGGGAAAACCACGATACTTCGCCCTACAACTTCGCGTATGAGTTCTCCACCTTTATTTTTATACTTCTCTTTTCGTCAAGATTATTTGTTAATTTAGATCATGTGATTGCGAGAGGTCATTGGGCTTTCATCATCGTCGATCTTGACACCAATCGATCGATGTGTGGGATTCAAAGAAGATTCCACTTAAGGACTTGGATCCACTTTGTTGCAACTATTCAATAAGTAAGTGATACTAATAACATATTATTATCGATCACACATGTGTCTTTCTAATGTTCCCCCTATTCAATATTTTTACACGGGCTTCGGACAAGATATAGGGGCCGGACGCAAAAAGAGCATTCAAGATTCAAATAATGAAGAAGATCGCGTACTTGAAGCAGCCTAAGGGCAACGCCCAATGCGGCTTCTATGTGATGTGGGCTATGTTTTGATTCTTCGGCTACACTGCGAGCGCGAGGATGAACTTGTAAGTATAATCCTCTTTTCTATGTCTGTTAATAATTTAAATAAATTATGATTATGCGATTCCTTGTTTGCGTTTTGGAATGACAGCGGAAGAAACAAAAGCATGAAATGTTGTTAGACTTCGAAATCGCCGCATTCCAAGCGGAGTTGGCGGACTTCATCAACACCATGGTGCTTTCGAAGAATGGATTGTTTTCAGTTGCTCGAGCCGAAGGGAAGTACAAGTAAGAGTTGGCCCGCCAACTTAATCGTCTCATGTAATTTTTATTTCATTGAACTAGAACTACATTTTAAGGGTTGTACGAGAACATGTTGGAAGGAACTTGGATGCTGTATTATAAATGTAATTAATATAATTATAATTATTGTAACTGTAATTAATATAATTATAATTATGCATTATAAAATAAAACTAAAATATATAATTTATTTAAAATTTTAAAAAAATAAATTGAAAAAAACCACCATCACTGCCGGCTGCAACGGGCCGGCAGTGCTGGCTACGAACAACACTGTCGGCTCGTTGCACAAGCCGTTCGTGTTGTCAGAGCTAACACGGCCGGCTAATTCTACGAGCCAGCAGTGTCGTGTATTACAACACTGACGACTCGAAGAACCAGCCGGCAGTGTTGGCCCTGACAACACTGGCGGCTCCTGGAACGAGCCGGCAGTGTTCGCTCTTACAACACTGTCGGTTCTTAAGAAGAGCCGGCAGTATTGTCATCGAATAACACTGCCGGGGCATTCTACGTGCCGGCAGTGTTGTGTGCTCATCGCAGCCGGGGTGAAAATTCCGGCTGTGATGCACCACCCACAACACTGCTGCTTGCTCACTGCCGGTTCACTTTCTGTCAGTGATGAGGGTTGCGAACCGGCTGTGATATGAAAATCTGTAGTAGTGCCTCCACCGATTTGGACAAGTAATCGTATTGTAATTTCGATATATATACTCATGTCGATATGACTCGACCAGACCCGTTAACATTTACTAAAATAATATAATAATTAACTATGAAAATGAAGTTTTTTTATATACTTTGAGTGTCTCTATAAGACACGTTTAGATCAAAAGCTTGCCATAGAAATCATTCTGGAGACGCAACAACGAATTCATAGACGCGATTGCAGTTTTCTCAATAAATTGCTTTATTAGTAGCATCGTCAATTTTCAGGAGCGGCCTCTAGAATATCCTCTACATTAATATATGGTATCCATTTGTACAACCACCCAAAATTATTCTATGTTTTTTCTTAAGTTGTGTACCCTCAAAATAGATTCATTTCAAGAGCAATGCGAAACATCAACTGTGTCTGCTTCAACATGTCCATGTACACCATCTTCGGAAACGGATGCTCCACTTCGTTCTGGATGGGGAGATGGATCAAAGGCTTGGGATATAGCGCCACAACTACTGCACTTCGAGAGTCCCATGAACATCACGACCACCATGATAGCCGATGGGCCAAGTGGTCGTGCATGGACCCAATAGGTAACCAGAAGGATCCCCGACCCGGCCGTGGGAGAAAACCTGAGGCTCTGGGATCTGCTCGAGCAAGTGCAACTCAACGATGATGTTGATCGCATCGTTTGGAGGAGGATGAACGATGGAGTTTACTCCTCAAAATGAGCATATAGAGCCCTGCAGATCACGTCACAGCCGATCCCAGGATGCAAAAGCATTTGGAAGACGCCAGCACCTCCGTGAGTGAAAATATTCCTATGACTTGCCATTCGAGGAAGACATTGGACGGCAGACAGGAGGCGATGCCATGGCTGAGATGCGGACGACGACTGCGCCCCTTCTAACACCAACGGCCCCCTCTCCACCATCAACCGACCTATGGGTCGAAGCCGGCACTGCTAAACTACATTGTCTCATGCACAAATAGTCCGTTTAGAGTATTTGTTAGGGTGGATGCGCTTATTGTAATGTCCAAACCTCTCAAATGCGCTATAACGCGTGATTTTAAAAACTCTTCTTAAATAGAAAGATGTGCAAATATTTTGCTTATTCGAGAAAAAAACATCAACCCGGTGAAACTGGAATTTATGGTAATCTACCTCAACTAAAAAAATACATGTTGCACAGAAAAATTACCGCTTCATCAAATGACAAGTGTAGAAAAAAGAAGGCCCTAACAAAGTTCTTGTGCTCTATGACATTTATTGATGAAATATTCTACACAAGATTCGTAAAAGGTAAAGCATAATGATAAAATCCTACTCTACCACCATCTTGTAAATATAATTAGGCCCTCGGCAAAGGCCCATTTGCCCTCGACAAAGACTTTGCCGAGGGCTGCTTGTTGGCGTTTCTTAGCGTGTGCAGCCAAATCCGCAAGCGCACGGAAATCACCGTTATAGCACTTCACCCGGTGAGTAATCGGGTATCGTATTTCTTTCACGAAGAATGGCTTGTGAGTTAATTCTAAACAGAGGTTGCCCAGAGATGGAGTAGGGTAGCTTAGGTAGTGAGGTTTTCTAAGGGTAAAGTCCTAGGAGATGGCTAAACTTGATGCTATACTTCTTACTTCGGGCGCCGGATCGCACCTGGTCTGCCAGGTGATGCCGGCCTGAGGCTCTACGGCGTAACCGGACGTGGGGGATTACAAGGGACGGACAGGGCTATCACCACCTGCCGCCTACCACCTCAACCGTGGGCTACAAAGCAAACGAAGGTAGTTCCTAGCCTAGACACCACGTCTATGCCAGTTGCTACAACTCTAGCGGTGATCTGGAGCTCCCGTCTCTATCAGGGGTCCTCTTACTAGAGCTTCCGTCACGAGGACGAACGACGAACCCGCAAGAAGATAACAAGCAAGAATAACTTACTCAATGGTATTACCGAAAGATAAACATGATGTCTTACTTCAAGTAGCAAGACGTCGTAGAGGTACAAGCGAGGAGGGAGCCGACAAGTCCGGCACTCCGCCCCGTGGAAGACTAGCTTCCCGAGAGCTCTCTTGGAGAGATGCTCTACTCTTGCTCCTCTCTCACTCCTTACTTCTATTATTCTAGCTAGGCTAGATAGAGTGGCTCTACTTTCTCTATTGTACACTTGTAGAATGGAGGTGTGGTGAAGAGTGAGAACTAAATTGAATAGTGAATTGTTGTTTTTAGGGGGGAGGCTTGCCCATGCTTATATAGGAGTGGGATGGTCGGTTTCCGCAGGGTAATTGTCGAAAACACCCCCGAACCGACCATCAGAGGCGGCAAATGAACCGACTGACCAAAGCTGGGCCTAGGCCGCGCTCAGACGGGCGCGCTCGCGCCTCAGGCGCGACCGCGCCTGGCTGGGCCCCGCCGGCATTCAGCTTTGGTCGGTTGCCTCCTTGTTGGGCCCCGGTCGGCCCATCTTGGTGATTCTGGTTGGTTTGGCCTCGAAGTTGGATTTCTCCTCTTTTTCTCTTGTTTTGCTTGGACCAAAAATAAAAGATGCTTTTACACAAGTGTTTTTCTTCATGTCTTGGTCCATTTTGGGTGTATTTCGGGTATGTCTGCAAAACAAAGAATCCGCACCACACCGTGGAAATAGTTAGAGTAGAGGCCTATTCTAGGTGAATTTTAGTGTTGCCTAGACTAAAGTTGGCGGGGTTAGAAATGAGTTTAAGCACCGCCAACAACTCCCCCACACTTAGCTCTTTGCTCGTCCTCGAGTAAAGGATGAAGAACTAGGTGGTTGTATTCTCCCAAGAGTTGACCCGCATCAGATTATTCCGAGCTTTTTCCTGCATTTGTGAACATTCATGGTGGCTACCAAGTTATCTTACTGCTATTGAAGGAGGAATAGCTTGAAATCAAGTCAACTCACACTACCCATGCTTTGAGACTCGGGGTTTTTAGAATTTTCGCAAAAGTTAGCCTTAGCTCCTCATGTGATACTCTCAAGTCACTCTTTTTCAGGTGGCTAGTCCTATCTAGGTGTTCTTTGATCATCCTACCACTACGGGCTGAATTGTGGAGTTTTGGGTATGGATGATAAACAGAGTTTCAATGTCAAGCCAGCTGGATGTCATGAAGAGAAGGCCATATCCCTAGATGATGAAAGTGCAAGTGCAAGTGTAGAAAATATTTGTGGACTCCTGATCATGCTTTCTCTCTTATGAAAAAGAAGATGCAAGTAGGTATGGACTTGAAGAACAACTCTAAAACCTGCTTTATTCCTTTCTCTTTCTCTCTCTCTCTCTTCTTTTTTTCTTTTCTTTCTTTTTTTCTTTCTCTCTCTTTTTTTTTTTTTTTTTATCTCAAGACCTTGGAGAAAACGAACTCTTCTTTATTTACGAACTAAGCTTATTTTTGCAGAAGTTTTCTAATACTTGAGTCCATACCTTTCTTGAATGAATGATGGAGAGAGAGATGCATGACTTGATGACGGGAGTATTTTGGGTGAAGAGAGAGAAAATATGGAATAAATGTGCTCAATTCTCGGTGTAAGAATTTGAGCGTTTTTGGGTGGAATGGTGGATGAAATGAGTGCACGACTTTCACCGTGAGAGTCGGCATAATTATTTGGCGGGCGAATGCTGTGCGCGGCTCTCAATGTGAGAGTCGGCATATTTATTTGGTGGGTGAATGCAATGATCTTGGGGATAAGGCCATCTCTAGCAAGAATCTCAAGTCTTGACATTGCTATTAGTGGCTAAACAGGTTTTGCATAAGTGAAAGCGTAGAAATTTGGCTCTGGTAGGACATAGCGCTTATCATATGGGGAGCAATTGCTAAAAAGTTTTTGAATTTTTTGCGTAAAAATACCCAAGTCTATTGCACGAGTTGGTAAGTCTCATATCATTCTACTATATCTCACCTGCCAATAACTTAGATAAAACATGGGGTCCCTATTGCACAGGTTGTTCACACAATCAAGATAGCAAGGAATAAAAAGTATGCAACTCGTTCTCGATTGGTGAAAATAGGAGATGGAGTTTGCAACATTTTTAGTTTTATTTTACTTTATTTTCAGCAATAAAGAGAATTAGCGGGGAGTGAGAGGACGCGCAAACTTGTGTTTTTTTGTCGTGTCGAAAATCTTTGCGCGTCAAGGAGCGAGGTGCCTCCCCCACACTTGTTTTTGTACCTGTCTTTTTCTTAAAATGCATACAAAAACAAGTGGAGACAAGACACAAAATATATATATAATAAATATTTCATTGATAAACCAAACTTGATACAATAGGCACACTTTAGGGAATTTAAAATTTTGAAAGGGAAATGATTGAGAGGAAAAAGCGTGCGTGTGTGCCTAGCTACTAGAGACGAGGTTCCTCGAGGGCGTGCATGACTCCGTGCTTACGAGCCATTTCTTTCAACTCCTCAAACATTTCTACATGGTATGAGTTGATTTCATCCTGGAGTTGGACCTCATAAGTCCGCCCTTCTGCCAGCCTTCCCCTAAGGTGGCAAATGTAACTAGAGATTTCCTTAATTTTCCTATTCAACTCTGCTCTAGTAGGTTCTTTCTTTTTCGGAGGATCTTCTTCAAAGATGCCATCAGGCTGCCCTTGGATAGGTGGGTCGCAAACGAGGCGAGGGACACATGGGTAGCGACCCCCGGATTTACTAAACAACCCTTTCCCTTGCCTTCCATTTGGCAGATTTGTTCCTCCTACGGTGTAGGAGAAACTTGGGGCCTTGAAAGACGAAGATCCGGCTGGCATGGCTTTGCAGCGCTTGCTTGGGTAGGCATTGCCACCCTTGCTGCCCTTCAATGGAGTTGCACTGGCAATCTCCGTGGTTTCTTCATTCTTCCTCTCTAGAAACTTTCTAGCGAAGGAGAGAGCTTTCTCCCTGTTGAACCCGGTATTGGTAGGGACTAAGGCCATGGTTAAGGCTAGAAATGCTGCTGGAAAGTGAGAGAGAGAGGTAGAAGACAAGGTTTGTCTTGGTGTGAAGAGAATGAGAGGAGGAGGGTGGTATTTATAGGAGAGAATGAGCCATCCCCGCATCTCTTGCGCATCAGGATCAGAATCACCATGATCATCAGCATCAGCACAGCACAGGAAAGAGATGGGAGAAAATCGGGCACTAGCGGGCGCCAGTCAGGCGCGCTCGCGCCTGAGGCGCGGCCGCGCCAGCCTGGGTGCCGCTCGGCCCCGGTTTTCTTCCATCTCGGCCGATCTTTGTTTGATTCTTGAATTTGTTGGTGATTTCGATTCTACTGGCGCGAAAATTTGATTTTGATTGAAAATCTAGAAGATTTTTGATATTTTGGACATATAAAAATATTTTTGTGTGGGAAAAAAAATCCTAGAAAAATTAGAGATAAACTACGGGGTTCCCACACAAAATATACATAAAAATATATTTTTTTAATAGACACAAGAAAGATAGAATAAATGAAAGTCATGCCTTGAATTAAATCAAGGAATTATACGGCATGACTAAATCTATTCTATCAATTTCTTGGTCTAACCTTGCACGATAAGAAGGCTCAAGGAAAGGTTTTAAGAGGTGGCCATTTACCTTTGAGATGTTACCGTTGTCGTCCTGGATCGTGATTGCACCATGAAACGACGTGTCGACGACGGTATATGGCCCCTTCCATTTGCTTCTAAGCTTTTCTTCACCGAATAATTTCACCTTGGAGTTGAATAGTAGGACCTTGTCGCCCTGCCGAAACTCCTTGGGCTTTATCCGGTTGTCGTGCCACCTCTTTGTTCGTTCTTTGTAGAGTTTGGCACTGTGGTATGCCTTCTCTCGCCATTCCTCAAGCTCAGAGATCTGCCTCTGGCGGTTTCTTCCGGCTAGCTTGAGGTCCATGTTCCAGCTCTTAATTGCCCAGTAGGCTCGATGCTCGAGTTCTATTGGCAAATGGCAGCTCTTTCCATATACGAGCTGGAACGGTGACATGCCAATGGGGGTTTTGTAAGCAGTCCTGTATGCCCAGAGTGCATCAGGAAGCTTACTTTTCCATCCTTTCCCCATGTCATCGACTGTCTTTTGCAGGATGTTCTTGATCTGCTTGTTCGAGGTTTCAGCTTGGCCACTGGTTTGTGGGTGGTACGGTGTGGCGATGTTGTGCTTGGCCCCCAGCTCTCTGAGGAATGCTCTGAAGGTTCGATCAACGAAATGTGATCCTCCATCGCTTATCACCATGCGTGGTGTACCAAAGCGAGGGAAGATTATTTTGTGGAACATCCTTCGGGCTGCTCGGCATGGCATGGCCTCCACCCACTTGGAGACATAGTCGACAGCAATAAGGATGTACTCGCAGTCTTGGGACTTCTGGAAGGGCCCCATGAAGTCAATGCCCCACACATCAAATATTTCTATTGAAGGTTGAAGTGGAGGGGCATTGCGTTGCGAGCTGTGATGCCACCCTGGAACTGGCACTTCCGACACCTCCGAATGAATTCTTTGGTGTTAGCATACATCGTTGGCCAGAAGAATCCGCACTGCCAAATTTTTGCTTGAGTGCGGAATACTCCATAATGGCCTCCGTATGGTGCCGAGTGACAGCTTTCAATGATCTGCATCCCTTCTGCTGTCGGCACACATCTTCTCAGTATGCCGTCTGAGCACACTCGGTACAGGTACGGGTCATCCCACAGATGATGACGGCTCTCAACCTCCAGCTTTTTCCTACTTTCTCCAGGTGGTACATGTCCTGCAACCATGTAATTCACAATGTTTGCATACCAGGGGTTGGAGTCCGTCACTGCCAAGAGCATGTCGTCGCGAAGGAAGTCATTGATGGGCAGATCCTGCATGTTAGTGACTTGCAAACACGACAAATGATCTGCTACGGTATTCTCTACTCCTTTCTTATCTTTTATTTCTAGGTCGAACTCTTGGAGCAAAAGAATCCAGCGGATCAAGCGTGGTTTCGCGTCTTTCTTAGTGAGCAAGAATTTCAAGGCAGCGTGATCTGTGTAAATGATCACTTTCGCGCCCACTAAGTAAGACCGAAACTTGTTGATAGCGAATACTATAGCAAGAAGCTCTTTTTCTGTTGTGGCATAATTGAGCTAAGCTCCTGTTAACGTCTTGCTGGCATAAGCTATCGTGTGATGCTTTTTATCTTTGGTTTGGCCTAAGACCGCTGTTGACGGTCGTTAACTCATAAAAATTAACTGTCAACTTAGCATACCAATGGACCTATTCATAAATACTTGATAGATATAGGGTTACCAGCGACGAGAATTCCACGAGTTTTGGTGAATATCTATTTACGCGGGGTGACGGCTGAAAACTACCAAAGATGGTCCACATGTCGGGTTTACGAGAGAGAAAGACCGAACGGGTAAAAAAGTATAATCTAGAAGACTCCAGAAGGCGACACCTGAAACCTGGGGCCCACCTGGCATTGGCCAGAGTTGGCCGCCCCAAGGCCAGGGTCGGCCGCCCCTCCACCTGGACCAATCAGGTGGAGGCTCGTGGATCCTGCCTCCACCGACTTTGAAGATGAATAATTATCGTCCATTTAGGTTGGTTTGATCCAAGGGCTGTGGTTCATCCTAGGGGGCTATATAAGCAGAGCCCCTGGCCCCTGGGTGAAACCCTAATTCATTCTCCAATTCATTCAAGACTTCAATCCAGAGAGAGAGAGTTAGATAGAGAAGGGTCCCTCGAATGGATCTATCTCTATAGGGTATTAGTATCAAGAGAGATTGAGAGAGTATAGAGTGGAGGTAGATTTGGAGGAAGCCCGGCCTGTCGGTGTCTCTGTTGACGGTCGTTAACTCATAAAATTAACCGTCAACTTAGCATGCAAATGGACCTATTCATAAATACTTGATAGATATAGGGTTACCACTGACAGAATTCCACGAGTTTTGGTGAATATCTATTTCTGCAGGGTGACAGCTGAAAATCAACCAAGATGGCCCACATGTCGGGTTTACATAGAGAGAAAGACCGAACAGGTGAAAAAGTATAATCTAGAAGACTCCAGAAGGCGACACCTGAAGCCTGGGGCCCACCTGGCAGCATGGCCAGTCGGCCGACCAGGGAAGGGGAGTCGGCCGACTCCCCATCTCCACCAATCAGGTGGAGTCTCGCGGATCCTGCCTCCACCGACTTTGAAGATCAATAATTATCGTCCATTTAGGTCGGTTTGATCCGAGGGCTGTGGTTAATCCTAGGGGGCTATATAAGCGAGCCCCGGCCCCTGGGTGAAACTCTAATTCATTCTCCTATTCATTCAAGACTTCAATCCAGAGAGAGAGAGTTAGATAGAGAAGGGTCCCTTGAATGGATCTATCTCTATAGGGTATTAGTATCAAGAGAGATTGAGAGAGTATAGAGTGGAGGTAGATTTGGAGGAAGCCCGGCCTGTCGGTGTCTCCTCTCCAGTGTACCTGCGGGATCAAGTCTCCTAACACGAGGCTTGGTTTCAGAATCATTCGGCAATTCAACTTCTAATACTAGTAAGTTCGTTGATATTATTGTTCTTTGGTTTACAAGTTTACTTTATTCGCTTCGCGTTGGGAATAGAGTAATCGTTCTTTAGCATAAGCGTGGTGCTTAGGCTAGGTTCACTTGTAGATGCTCCCTATTCGGCCGGAACCGTGGTAGTAGTGAGGGAAGTGACAATCCCTTTATTACCTTTGTAATCCACTTCCCGTTGGTAGGTAAGGTAGGTCCTTTGTGCCCGGTTTAGCATCCTTTGTGGTGTCTATTCCTCAGGTACCCCCTTAGAACAGTAGTCTCAAAGCTTGCCATAGGTTAGAAGAAGACTGACGAAGGAGTTCTCTCTATATCGCTTAATTCTCACTTGACTAGCAACCCAGGGGTAGTAGTAAAGATCGGGTTAGTCTATTGCACGTTTTCTCTTAGCGGATAAAAACAAATACGATACTCGGGACTTATCTCCGGGTGAAGTGCTCACCGATATCCGTGCGCTTGCGGATTATTTTCCTTGATTCTTTCGTGTGCGTATCTAGTGTCAACAAGCATTTTCGGCGCCGTTGCCGGGGAGAAAGACGATGCGCTTAGATAACCTAAATCTTGCTCTACCTTGTACCTATACTTTTATCTTTTTTTCTTTCACTTTACTTTTCCGTACATTTTATCTTTTTCTATCCTTATGGATAACTCAAATTCCATTCCTATCTTTCAATTTTCGCACCCACGGAGACCGGCCCTACCGCCACATGAGTCATCACAACCTATCCAAACACCTAGCTATAGGTGAGTCCGCGGTTGATTGCATTGGTCCAAAGCCTATCCTTTTCGGGAGAAGGAGACGAAAACCCTTACCTTCACATTAGAGACTTTGAGCAAACATGTGATTTGTCTTCGCATAGAGGGCATGTCCGACAAAACCCTCCGTTGGAAGCTATTTCCTTTCTCGTTAAAGGGAAAAGCTAGACAATGGTATGATAAATCTGTAGGTAAGCAACAAGGAGATTGGGGGTCCTTACGCTCCAACTTTTGCCTAGATTTCTATCCCATCTCCCAAATCGTCGACCTTAGAGTCAAGGTTCGACTATTAAGCAAGAACCGAAGAATCTTTGGCCGCATCCTGGAATCGTTTTACTACACTTTTAGCATCGGGCCCGGACCTTAGTCTACCGAGACCCTATTCTTTTACAACACTTTTATAAAGGTCGAGTAGAGACAGTAGAAAATTGCTCGACACAACTTCGGGAGGATCATTCTTGCATATCTCTGCCGAGAGAGCAAGATCAATCCTAGATCAAATCCTATCCAGTGAATTAGACTACCTCCTAGAAGTAGAACCTCAAGTAGCGAAGACAACCCTTTGCCGAGATACACCATCCACCTCGGCTAACCCATGTCTTGAGCAAGGCAAGGAAGACATTCCACTTCCGATTTTATGCTAGATATTGAACCGATCTGTTTTCCGATTTTGGAAACATCTTCAACTATCACAAGGTGACGAAGCCACAAGGCAAATATCACCCAATAAAGCCATGCAATATTGATGAGGATATTCCAACGGGAAAAACCTCGGGAGAGTTAGTGTCTGTCATGAGCAATGAGTGGTTAGAAGAGTCGAGCTTTCCTACGAAATAATTCGTTTGGATTCATCTTCTCTTCCCATTCATTGCATGATTAACAATGATCGCATAGACGCTCTCTACAATCCAGTTGTGGGTATAAATATCATGTCTACCACACTAGCAAAATATTTGCAAAGAAACATGACATTGACCCCAACAGTGAAGTTCATAAGAAATCTTTCAAGACAAATTCTTCCTTGTTTAGGAATCCTACATGTTCTACCACACCGGGTAGAAGGAACCCCTGTTCACTTAAGCTTTTATGTCTTTGACATAGGGGAATTCCACTGTTGATAGGACAACCATTTAGAAGACTTCTTTATGAAGGACAAAGTTTGGGAAGCTAAACATTTGTTTAGGCAAGAAACTCCAGTTTCCAATGTCCATTTCACACTCTTTAAATGCTATGACCGAGCCCTATCCACATTATGATCCGTTGGAGGAATTTAGAGCAGCCTCTCTAGAATTCCTAGTGAAGCCGAGAATTAGAAGACGAAGCTAGATTCTTCATAGAAGAAGAAGCCGACCCTTACGAGAATGAACCATTAGATGAGTTTACCCTACCACCTAGGCCTCCTATTGAGTTCAAACCTTTACCGGCCGGTCTTAGATATGCCTTTCTAGGAAATGATCCAGACACTCTTGTCATCATAAGTGATACGCTCACTCAGGAGCAGACTTTTCGCTTAATGGCTGTCCTAGAAAAACATAAAAAAGCTTTTGGCTACTCACTCCAGGACCTCAAAGGAATTAGTCCTGCCCTTTGTACCCATCGCATTCCCACAGATCCCGATATTCCACCATCCAGAGAACCCCAACGTAGACTCAATAATGCGATGAGGGAAGTTATTAAGAAAGAAGTTTTAAAACTGTTGCACGCTGGGATTATTTACCCCGTGCCACACAGTGAGTGGGTCAGCCTTTGTCCAAGTTGTGCCTAAAAAGGGAGGCATGATTTGTTGTCCAAAATGAGAAGAATGAGTTAATTCCACAAAGAACCGTCACGGGATGGCGAATGTGCATAGATTATAGAAAGCTTAATAAGGCAACAAGAAAGGATCACTTTCCTTTGCCTTTCATTGATGAGATGCTTGAGCGATTAGCCAACCATTCTTACTTTTGCTTCCTTGATGGATATTCTGGATATCATCAAATTCCTATCCATCCTAATGATCAAAACAAAACGACCTTTACATGCCCTTATGGAACCTTTGCTTATAGTAGGATGTCTTTTGGGTTATGTAATGCACCAGCTTCTTTTCAAAGATGTATGATGTCTATATTTTACGATATGATTGAAAAGATTATGGAAGTTTTCATGGATGATTTTTTGTTTATGGAAAAACTTTTGATGAGTGTCTTGAAAACATAGATCGAGTTTTACAAAGATGTGAGGAAAAACACTTAGTCCTTAATTGGGAAAAGTGTCATTTCATGGTTAGAGAAGGAATAGTGTTAGGACACTTGGTGTCCGAAAGAGGCATCGAGGTAGATAGAGCCAAAATAGAAGTTATTGAACAACCGCCTCCTCCTATCAATGTGAAAGGAATTAGAAGTTTCCTTGGTCATGCTTGGTTTTTATCGTAGATTTATAAAAGATTTCTCTTACATCGCTAGACCTCTTACCCGCTTATTGGCTAAGGATGTTCCTTTTGACTTTGATGATGCACGCTTACAATCATTTGAGATCCTTAAGAAAGCGCTCATCTCTGCTCCAATCATTCAACCCCCGATTGGACTTTACCTTTTGAAATTATGTGTGATGCAAGTGACTACGTTTGTAGGAGCGGTGTTAGGACAGACTAAGGATAAGAAGCATCATGCAATAGCTTACGCTAGCAAAACTTTGATTTGGACCTCGGCTTAATTATGCTACCACCGAAAAAGAGCTCCTAGCTGTTGTCTTTGCTATTGATAAGTTTAGATCCTACTTAGTGGGTGCCAAAGTGATTGTTTACACCGATCATCTTTGCTTTAAAATATTTGCTCACTAAGAAAGATGCTAAACCTCGTTTGATAAGATGGATTTTATTACTCCAAGAATTTGATCTAGAAATAAAAGATAAAAAGGGAGTAGAAAACTCTTTGCCGATCACTTGTCTAGAATGCGGTTTGAGAAACCACGGGAACTACCCATCGACGACGCACTCCGGGACGACATGCTCTATGGAATCAACGAGATCGACCCCTGGTATGCAGATATTGTTAATTTTATGGTTACGGGTTACGTACCACCGGGAGGCAACAAAAGGAAACTTATCCGGGAGAGTCGTACTCACATATGGGATGAGCCCTACCTCTTCCGAGTGTGCTCGATGGCTGCTCGAGAAGATGTGTGCCCACTTGAAGAAGGAATCAAAATCATTGAAAGATGCCACTCATCACCATATGGAGGCCATTATGGGGTGTTCCGTACACATGCGAAGATTTGGCAATGTGGATTTTTCGGCCAACAATGTATGAAGACACAAAAGATTTCATTCGGAGATGCGGTCCTTGTCAAAGACATGGCAACATTAACTCAAGAGATGCCATGCCACTTATCAACAACCTTCAGATCGAGCTCTTTGATGTCTGGGGAGTTGATTTCATGGGACCATTCCACCATCGAAGAAATGTGAATACATCCTCGTGGCTGTGGACTATGTGTCCAAATGGGTCGAAGCTCTGCCATACAAAAAGGCAGATAGCTCAAGCTCTAAGAAGATGTTCGAAGAAATAATATTCCCAAGATTTGGAGTCCCAAGGATAGTCATAAGTGATGGAGGATCACATTTCATCGACAAACGTTTTGAGCAATACTTATTGAAGCATGGAGTACGCCATAATGTTGCTACTCCGTATCATCCTCAGACAAGTGGCCAAGCAGAGACATCAAATAAGCAAATCAAGAATATTCTTCAGAAGACAGTGAATGAAATGGGAACTGCATGGAAGGACAAGCTTCCCGATGCACTATGGGCATATCGAACAGCATACAAGACACCTATTGGGATGTCACCATATCAACTAGTCTATGGAAAGACCTGCCACTTACCAGTAGAGCTGGAATTCAAAGCTCACTGGGCCATCAAGAAATGGAATATGGACCTAGAAGCAGCAGGAGAGAAGAGGAGGATGCAAATCTCTGAGTTAGAAGAATGGAGAGAGAAAGCCTATCACAATGCCAAGATATACAAAGAAAGAGTGAAAAGATGGCACGACAAGAGAATCAAGATCAAGGAGTTCACACCCGGAGACAAGGTATTACTTTTTAATTCCAGGGTCAAACTCTTCGGGCAAGGAAAGCTTGAGAAGCAAATGGGAAGGACCGTTCGAAGTAGTAAGCTCATCATCGCATGGAGCCGTTACGCTTCGCAACAACGAAGGTACGATATTCAAGGTAAATGGTCAACGCCTTAAAATATTTTTAGAGCCCATTGAGGAAATAGGTGAAATAGATGAATTAAACTTCTTTCTCAATTAGGTAGTTGGGCCCGACCTTTTTACTTTTCGTTTTTCGGGGTCCGGGTATTTTTCCGAACAACAAAAATATGCTAATTAGGTTGCGAAAAGCCCCGGCGGGGGTCCACCTGCCGAGTCGGCCGACCCATAGGGGGAGTCGGCCGACCCATAGACTCCCCATTCACCGCCGGCTTTTGCATTCGTGATCCTTCCATACTCTTCCTTCAGGAATTTTTGGCCGATTAGGGTTTTTGAGATCACGTTGACGCGTTATTCCTTCGGAGATTCCCTTTAGATACCCTTTAGATGCCTCTCCATCCCCCCTATATAAAGAAGCCCAGCCTCAAGCCAACCTCATTCCATCTAAAGCCTCCTCCTCCTACCATCAAGCTTGCTACGCAGCAATGGCGAAGTCGGAGCCAGAGAATTTAGATAGGAGATTGATCCGCTTCGGGATTGATCTCAACACCATCCCAAGAGAAGAGCCTGAGAGCAAGGCCATCGTCCTTGCTAAGTCAAAACCCCTAGCCTCTATTCCTCCAAAACCTCAAGCTTACAACCATAGCTACTTTGCCCAACCAGTCATCGCCGCACCCAAGCCTTTGCTCCTAGATGGACCTCCACCAAAGGGTCCTATTGTGAAGCTCCCAGAAGGTACCAAGATCCTCCCTCCTAAGCACAATGAGATGCTTATGGGAGTAAAGACCAACAAGCAAGGGGAGATCGTCTGTGCTAAGTATAGCACTGGAGAGCGCTCGTATTTCGAGGGAGTCCGTGCTCACCCGAGCAAGGTGAAGTTCGTCCCTCCGAAGGAAGCCCCGAAAGCAGCTCTTGCCGCCTCAGAAGCTCCAAGGAAACGTCGCAAGACCGTTGCAGACTTAGAGAAGGAGTTAGAAACTCAGCGCGACGTTATAACATCTCTGCGAAACGCCCAACATATCCAGAGCAGTAGCATTGTCACTCTCATAGATAGACTTCGTGCGCAAGAGAAGAGGACGGATAAGTTAGAAAAGAGGTTAGACACTCTAGAGAAGCGAGTTGATTAGATGAGATTTATCTTAGCATCAGAAAGGCCTAGTGTGTTTAGATTAAAAGTTTTAGTTTGCAAGAGTGCTTAGTTAAAGTTTCGATCTTAGTTCTTTTCAATACTTGTAATCCAGGCCTTAATGAAGATGAAATAAAATTTTCTAGTTATATCTATTATTGCATATGTGTTGCCTCTTTTGTCTCCACCTTGTTGTGAATGAAGATAACAGGAATCTAGTGTGGGGGAGGCAACCGACGACGAAACTAACGGATATCAGCAAACCAGCAAAAATATTTGAGAGTATACAACGTAAAGATCACGCACAACGAAGCGGACCCGGGGCCACTGCCGAGTCGGCCGCCCCACATGCGGGTCGGCCGCCCATGGGCCGGGGCCCGGTTGGCTCCGGCTTTCGTCCACGGTCGAGTTTGCTTCCCTACATTCCAAATTTTATACCGATCACGTTTTTCCGATTCGTTTGGGGAACACTTTGAATTAAATCACTTGCTATATATATTGAGAAGGTAGATTATTTTAATCATGACCCCAAGATAGACTCACACCATGATAATTCCTGGGAATCCATGTTGCTGTTGGGAACGTTAATTTATAGGGACCCCATTTTACTTAAGTTGTTGAGGACAGTGATATAGCATGGACCATGAGAACCTGATTTCTTGATGTCTAGTTGCTTGGAGAATTTCTTTTCGAAAATCTTAAAATGTTAGCTATACTTCTCCTCTGTGGTTATAAATGCCTATAGAGCCTCGTCGACAAAATTCTGAAAGACCAGCACATGAGCTTTTATTTGTGTTGAGAATAGTCTTGGCGGTATTAGAGCCTTAGAGAAGGGTCTCTTACTCATATGATCAAGTGCACTTACACCCACATATATATCGCTGCTCCTACACTGGGAGTACGCAAAAACATGCTTTCCGCCATTCATCCATCTCCTACACTTTGGGAGAGGATACATACACTTTCTAGGATTTCTATATGCTCCAAGAATTGTTATCATCATCCAGCTGTTGAAAGAAGATTATTATTGTCATCATCATCTTCATGTTCAAGAAAGTTATTGTGTCCAAGATTGAGACATGGGCTATGCAAAAATAATGTTGTTAAAAAAAAAAAAGAAGAGAAAGAAAAGAAAAGAGATAGCCCATGAGCTCCAAAGTATTGTGATCCCAAGAAGGAAGTTCAAAGAAGCTCAAAGAGCTATTCAAGAGAAGATCAAGCAAAGCAATATTCAAGAGAAGAGTGTGCAAGAGAGGGAAGGAGCATTATTACCATCAATTTAGCCACCAAATATTCCACACACTTGCACACACTTGATCTAGAGTAAGGTCCCCTCTCCTTGGTTCCGTTTTTGACTAATCAATATGCACAGGTAAAAATGCTATTCCTTGACATACCTTAAACTCCACATAAGCCTATATAGAATAGGAGGCATACCCTTTCACATGCCTCAAGTGAGTTCCAAAAATACTACATACACTGAGAGATTTGAGTGCTCTATACTTTTCGGTGAGTTCTACAAATACCACATATAATGAGTGATTCGAGTGTGCTACATGATGGAGAAGGGTAAGCTAAGTTTTCTGTGCAAAAATATTATAAAAACTCCAAGTGACAGGATTGATAGAAGAAGGATCTCTACTTCGTCTTTGTTCCATCTTTCAACTCCCCAAAGTTCAATGGTAGACACTTTGAATCCCGCGGTGCGAGGCATGATCGGGGATAATCTAATGTTGATGTCTTAGTTTGAGGCTATGCTTAAAGTAATCCATCCTTTTCCTCGAGACGAGTAAAAGACAAGTGTGGGGAGTTTGTTGACGGTCGTTAACTCATAAAATTAACCGTCAACTTAGCATGCAAATGGACCTATTCATAAATACTTGATAGATATAGGGTTACCTTGTGAGAATTCCACGAGTTTTGGTGAATATCTATTTCTGCGGGGTGACACTGAAAATCAACCAAGATGGCCCACATGTCGGGTTTACATAGAGAGAAAGACCGAACGGGTGAAAAAGTATAATCTAGAAGACTCCGAAGGCGACACTGAAGCCCGGGGCCCACTGGCAGCATGGCCGGTCGGCCGACCCGGGGAAGGGAGTCGGCCGACTCCCCATCTCCACCAATCGGGTGGAGTCTCGCGGATCCCGCCTCCACCGACTTTGAAGATCAATAATTATCGTCCATTTAGGTCGGTTTGATCCGAGGGCTGTGGTTAATCCTAGGGGGCTATATAAGCGAGCCCCTGGCCCCGGGTGAAACTCTAATTCATTCTCCTATTCATTCAAGACTTCAATCCGAGAGAGAGAGAGTTAGATAGAGAAGGGTCCCTCGAATGGATCTATCTCTATAGGGTATTAGTATCAAGAGAGATTGAGAGAGTATAGAGTGGAGGTAGATTTGGAGGAAGCCCGGCTGTCGGTGTCTCCTCTCCAGTGTACTGCGGGATCAAGTCTCCTAACACGAGGCTTGGTTTCGAGAATCATTCGGCAATTCAACTTCTAATACTAGTAAGTTCGTTGATATTATTGTTCTTTGGTTTACAAGTTTACTTTATTCGCTTCGCGTTGGGAATAGAGTAATCGTTCTTTAGCATAAGCGTGGTGCTTAGGCTAGGTTCACTTGTAGATGCTCCCTATTCGGCCGGAACCGTGGTAGTAGTGAGGGAAGTGACAATCCCTTTATTACCTTTGTAATCCACTTCCCGTTGGTAGGTAAGGTAGGTCCTTTGTGCCCGGTTTAGCATCCTTTGTGGTGTCTATTCCTCGGGTACCCCCTTAGAACAAGTAGTCTCAAAGCTTGCCATAGGTTAGAAGAAGGCGACGAAGGAGTTCTCTCTATATCGCTTAATTCTCACTTGACTAGCAGCCCGGGGTAGTAGTAAAGATCGGGTTAGTCTATTGCACGTTTTCTCTTAGCGGATAAAAACAAATACGATACTCAGGACTTATCTCCTGGGTGAAGTGCTCACCGATATCCGTGCGCTTGCGGATTATTTCCCTTGATTCTTTCGTGTGCGTATCTAGTGTCAACAGTCTCCTCTTCAGTGTACCTGTGGGATCAAGTCTCCTAACCCGAGGCTTGGTTTCAGAATCATTCGGCAATTCAACTTCTAATACTAGTAAGTTCATTGTTATTATTGTTCTTTGGTTTACAAGTACTTTATTCGCTTCGCGTTGGGAATAGAGTAATCGTTCTTTAGCATAAGCATGGTGCTTAGGCTAGGTTCACTTGTAGATGCTCTCTATTCGGCCGAAACCGTGGTAGTAGTGAGGGAAGTGACAATCCCTTTATTACCTTTGTAATCCACTTCCCGTTGGTAGGTAAGGTAGGTCCTTTGTGCCCGGTTTAGCATCCTTTGCGGTGTCTTTTCCTCGGTACCCCCTTAGAACAATAGTCTCAAAGCTTGCCATAGGTTAGAAGAAGGCGACGAAGGAGTTCTCTCTATATCGCTCAATTCTCACTTGACTAGCAACCCGGGGTAGTAGTAAAGATCGGGTTAGTCTATTGCACGTTTTCTCCTAGCGGATAAAAACAAATACGATACTCGGGACTTATCTCCGGGTGAACTGCTCACCGATATCCGTGCGCTTGCGGATTATTTCTCTTTGATTCTTTCGTGTGCGTATCTAGTGTCAACAAGCATTTTGGCGCCGTTTGGGAGAAAGACGGTCTCGCTTAGATAACCTAAATCTTGCTCTACCTTGTACCTATACTTTTACTTTTTTCTCTCACTTACTTTTCCGTACATTTTATCTTTTTCTATCCTTATGGATAATTTAAATTCCATTCCTATCTTTCAATTTTCTGCACCCACGGAGACCAGCCTAGTGCCACATGAGTCATCACAACCTATCCAAACACATAGCTATAGGTGAGTCCGCGGTTGATTGCATTGGTCCAAAGCCTATCCTTTTCGGGAGAAGGAGACAAAAACCCTTACCTTCACATTAGAGACTTTGAGCAAACATGTGACTGTCTTCGCATAGAGGGCATGTCCGACAAAACCCTCCGTTGGAAGCTATTTTCTTTCTCATTAAAGGGAAAAGCTAGACAATGGTACGATAAAGCCGTAGGTAAGCAACAAGGGGATTGGGGATCCTTACGCTCCAACTTTTGCCTAGATTTCTATCCCATCTCCCAAATCGTCGACCTTAGAGTCAAGGTTCTGACCATTAAGCAAGAACCTGAAGAATCTTTGGCCTCATCCTGGAATCGTTTTACTACACTTTTAGCATCAGGCCCGGACCTTAGTCTACCAGATCCCATTCTTTTACAACACTTTTATAAAGGTCTGAGTAGAGACAGTAGAAAATTGCTCGACACAACTTCGGGAGGATCATTCTTGCATATCTCTGCTGAGAAAGCAAGATCAATCCTAGACCAAATCCTATCCAGTGAATTAGACTACCTCCTAGAAGTAGAACCTCAAGTAGCTGAAGCCAACCCTTTGCCAGATACACCATCAACTTCAGCTAACCCATGTCTTGAGCAAGACAAGGAAGACATTCCACTTCCTGATTTTATGCTAGATATTGAACCTGATTTATTTTCCGATTTTGGAAACATCTTCAACTATCACAAAGTGAAGAAGCCACAAGGCAAATATCACCCAATAAAGCCATGCAACATTGATGAGGATATTCCAACAGGAAAGACCTCAGGAGAGTTAGTGTCTATCATGAGCAATGAATGGTTAGAAGAGTCAGAGCTTTCCTCTGAAATAATTCATTTGGATTCATCTTCTCTTCCCATTCATTGCATGATTAACAAAGATCGCATAGACGCTCTCTACAATCCAGTTGTGGGTATAAATATCATGTCTACCACACTAGCAAAATATTTGCGAGAAAGACATGACATTAACCCCAACGGTGAAGTTCATAAGAAATCTTTCAAAACAAATTCTTCCTTGTTTAGGAATTTTACATGTCCTACCACTTCGGGTAGAAGAAACCCCTGTCCACTTGAGCTTTTATGTCTTTGACATAGGGGATTTCCACCTGTTGATAGGACAACCATTTATGAAGGACAAACTGGGAAGCTAAACATTTGTTTAGGCAAGAAACTCCAGTTTGCGGTGTCTATTTCACACTCTTTAAATGCTATGACCGAGCCCTATCCGCATTATGATCCATTGGAGGAATTTAGAGCAGCTTCTCTAGAATTCCTAGTTAAACCAGAATTAGAAGACGAAGCTAGATTCTTCATAGAAGAAGAAGCGACCCTTCTGAAAATGAACCTTTAGATGATGAGTTTACCCTACCACCTAGGCCTCCTATTGAGTTCAAACCCTTACCAGCCGGTCTTAGATATGCCTTTCTAGGAAATGATCTAGAGTCTCCTGTCATTATAAGTGATACTCTCACTCAGGAGCAGACTTTTTGCTTAATGGCTGTCCTAGAAAAACATCAAAAAGCTTTTGGCTACTCACTCCAGGACCTCAAAGGAATTAGTCCTGCCCTTTGTACCCATCGCATTCCCACAGATCCCGATATTCCACCATCTAGAGAACCCCAACGTAGACTCAATAATGTGATGAGGGAAGTTGTTAAGAAAGAAGTTTTAAAACTGATACACGCTGGGATTATCTACCCCGTGCCGCACAGTGAGTGGGTCAGCCCTGTCCAAGTTGTGCCTAAAAAGGGAGGCATGACTGTTGTCCAAAATGAGAAGAATGAGTTAATCCCTCAAAGAACCATCACAGGATGGCGAATGTGCATAGATTATAGAAAGCTTAATAAGGCAACAAGAAAAGATCACTTTCCTTTGCCTTTCATTGATGAGATGCTAGAGCGATTAGCCAACCATTCTTACTTTTGCTTCCTTGATGGATATTCTGGATATCATCAAATCCCTATCCATCCTAATGATCAAAACAAAACAACCTTTACATGCCCTTATGGAACCTTTGCTTACCGTAGGATGTCTTTTGGGTTATGTAATGCACCAGCTTCTTTTCAAAGATGTATGATGTCTATATTTTCGATATGATTGAAAAGATTATGGAAGTTTTCATGGATGATTTTTTGTTTATGGGAAAACTTTTGATGAGTGTCTTGAAAACATAGATCGAGTTTTGCAAAGATGTGAGGAAAAACACTTAGTCCTTAATTGGGAAAAGTGTCATTTCATGGTTAGAGAAGGAATAGTGCTAGGACACTTAGTGTCTGAAAGAGGCATCGAGGTAGATAGAGCCAAAATAGAAGTGATTGAGCAACTACCTCCCCCTATCAATGTGAAAGGAATTAGAAGTTTCCTTGGCCATGCTGGTTTTTATCGTAGATTCATAAAAGATTTCTCTTTCATCGCTAGACCTCTTACCCGCTTATTGGCTAAGGATGTTCCTTTTGACTTTGATGATGCCTGCTTGCAATCATTTGAGATTCTTAAGAGAGCACTTATTTCTGCTCCAATCATCCAACCCCCTGATTGGACTCTACCTTTTGAAATTATGTGTGATGCAAGTGACTACGCTGTAGGAGCAGTGTTAGGACAGACTAAGGATAAGAAGCATCATGCAATAGCCTACGCTAGCAAAACTTTGACAGGACCTCAGCTTAATTATGCTACCACTGAAAAAGAGCTCCTAGCTGTTGTCTTTGCTATTGATAAGTTTAGATCCTACTTAGTGGGTGCCAAAGTGATTGTTTACACTGATCATGCTCCTTTGAAATATTTGCTCACTAAGAAAGATGCTAAACCTTGTTTGATAAGATGGATTTTATTACTCCAAGAATTTGACTTAGAAATAAAAGATAAAAAGGGAGTAGAAAACTCTGTTGCCGATCACTTGTCTAGAATGTAGTTTGAGAAACCACAGGAACTACCCATCGACGACGCACTCCGGGACGACATGCTCTACGGAATCAACAGATCTGACCCCTGGTATGCAGATATTGTTAATTTTATGGTTACAGGTTATGTACCACCAGGAGGCAACAAAAGGAAACTTATCCAGGAGAGTCGTACTCATATATGGGATGAACCCTACCTCTTCCGAGTATGTTCTGATGGCTTGCTTAGAAGATGTGTGCCAACTGAAGAAGGAATCAAAATCATTGAAAGATGCCACTCATCACCATATGGAGGCCATTATGGGGTGTTCCGTACACATGCGAAGATTTGGCAATGTGGATTCTTTTGGCCAACAATGTATGAAGACACAAAAGACTTCATTCGGAGATGCAGTCCTTGTCAAAGACATGGCAACATCAACTCAAGGGATGCCATGCCACTCATCAACAATCTTCAGATCGAGCTCTTTGACGTCTGGGGAATTAACTTTATGGGACCATTTCCACCGTCGAAGAAATGTGAATACATCCTAGTAGCAGTGGACTACGTATCCAAATGGGTCGAAGCTCTGCCATGCAAAAAGGCAGATAGTTTTAGCTCTAAGAAGATGTTCGAAGAAATAATATTCCCAAGATTTGGAGTCCCAAGGATAGTCATAAGTGATGGAGGATCACATTTCATCGACAAGCGTTTCGAGCAATACTTATTGAAGCATGGGGTACGTCATAATGTTGCTACTCCGTATCACCCTCAGACAAGTGGCCAAGCAGAGACATCAAATAAGCAAATCAAGAATATTCTCCAGAAGACAGTTAATGAAATGGGAACTGCATGGAAGGACAAGCTTCCCGATGCACTATGGGCATATCGAACAGCATACAAGACACCTATTGGGATGTCACCATATCAACTGGTCTATGGAAAGACCTGCCACTTACCAGTAGAGCTAGAATTCAAAGCTCACTGGGCCATCAAGAAATGGAATATGGATCTAGAAGCAGCAGGAGAGAAGAGGAAGATGCAGATCTCTGAATTAGAAGAATGGAGAGAAAAAGCCTATCACAATGCCAAGATATATAAAGAGAGAGTGAAAAGATGGCATGACAAGAGAATCAAGATCAAGGAGTTCACACCCGGAGACAAGGTATTACTTTTTAATTCCGGGGTCAAACTCTTCGGGCAAGGAAAGCTTCGAAGCAAATGGGAAGGACCGTTCGAAGTAGTAAGCTCATCATCGCATGGAGCCGTTACGCTTCGCAACAACGAAGGTACGATATTCAAGGTAAATGGTCAACGTCTTAAAATATTTTTAGAGCCCATTGAAGAAATAGGTGAAATAGATGAATTAAATTTCTTTCTCAATTAGGTAGTTGGGCCCGACCTTTTTACTTTTTGTTTTTCGGGGTCCGAGTATTTTTCCGAATGACAAAAATACGCTAATTAGGTTGCGAAAAACCCCCCGGGAGCCCACACCGCCAGGCGGCCGCCTCTGGCCAGGAGTCGGCCGCCCCTTGGACTCTCCCATTCGCCGCTAGCTTTTGCATTCGTGATCCTTCCATACTCTTCCTTCAGGAATTTTTGCCGATTAGGGTTTTTGAGATCGCGTTGACGCGTTATTCCTTCGGAGATTCCCTTTAGATGCTCTCCTAGCCCCCTATATAAAGAAGCCCAGCCTTAGGCCAACCTCATTCCATCTAAAGCCTCCTCCTCCTAGCATCAAGCTTGCTACGCAGCAATGGTGAAGCCAGAGCCAGAAAACTTAGATAGGAGATTGATCCGCTTCGGGATTGATCTCAACACCATCCCAAAGGAGGAGCCGGAGCACAAGGCCATCGTTCTTGCTGAGCCAAAACCCCTAGCCTCTATCCCTCCAAAACCTCAAGCTTACAGCCATAGCTACTTCGCCCAACCAGTCATCGCCGCACCCAAGCCTTTGCTCCTAGATGGACCTCCACCAAAGGGTCCTATTGTGAAGCTCCCAGAAGGCACCAGGATCCTCCCTCCTAAGCACAATGAGATGCTTATGGGAGTGAAGACCAACAAGCAAGGGGAGATCGTCTCTGCTAAGTATAGCACTGGAGAGCGCTCATATTTTGAGGGAGTCCGTGCTCACCCGAGCAAGGTGAAGTTCGTCCCTCCGAAGGAAGCCCCGAAAGCAGCTCTCGCCGCCTCAGAAGCTCCACGGAAGCGTCGCAAGACCGTTGCAGACTTAGAGACAGAGCTGGAAACTCAGCGCGACATTATTGCATCTCTGCAGAACTGCCAATGTGTCTAGAGCAGTAGCATTATCGCTGTCATAGATAGGCTTCGTGCGCTAGAGAAGAGGACGGATAAGTTAGAGAAGAAGTTAGACACTCTAGAGAAGCGAATTGATTAGATGAGATCCATCTTAGCATCGGAAAGGCCTAGTGTGATTTAGATTGCTCAATTTAAAGTTTTAGTCGCAAGTGTGCTTAGTTAAAGCTTAGTTCGATCTTAGTTCCTTTCAATTCTTTTAATCCAGGCCTTAATGAAGATGAAATAAAGTTCTAGTTATATTTATTATTGCATATGTGTTGCCTCTTTTGTCTCCACCTTGTTGTGAATGAAGATAACAGGAATCTAGTGTGGGGGAGGCAACCGACGACGAAACTAACGGATATCAGCGTACCAGCAAAAATATTTGGAAAGATACGACGTAAAGATCACGCTCGGCAAAGCGGACCCGAGGGGCCACCTGCCAGAGTCGGCCGCCCCATATCTAGAGTCGGCCGCCCCTAGGGTGGGCCACTTGGCTCCAGCTTTCGTCCACGGTCAGGTGTGCTTCCCTACGTTCCAAATTTTATACCAATCACGCTTTTCCGATTCGTTTGGGGAACACTTTGAATTAAATCACTTGCTATATATATTGAGAAGGTAGATTATTTTAATCATGACCCCAAGATAGACTCACACCATGATAATTCCTGGGAATCCCTGTTACTGTTGGGAACGTTAATTTATAGGGACCCCATTTTACTTAATTTGTTGAGGACAGTGATATAGCATGGACCATGAGAACCTGATTTCTTGATATCTAGTTGCTTGGAGAATTTCTTTTCGAAAATCTTAAAATTTTAGCTATACCTCTCCTCTATGGTAATAAATGCCTATAGAGCCTCGTCGACAAAATTCTAAAAGACCAGCACATAAGTTTTTTATTTGTGTTGAGAATAGTCTTGGCGGTATTAGAGCCTTAGAGAAGGGTCTCTTACTCATATGATCAAGTGCACTTACACCTACATATATATCTGCTGCTCCTACACTGGGAGTACGCAAAAACATGCTTTCCGCCATTCATCCATCTCCTACACTGGGAGAGGATACATACACTTTCTAGGATTTCTATATGCTCCAAGGATTGTTATCATCATCTAGTATGTTGCAAGAAGATTATTATTGTCATCATCATGTTCAAGAAAGTTTTTGTATCCAAGATTGAGACATGGGCTATGCAAAAAAGTTGTTAAAAAAAAGAAGAAAGAGAAAAGAGATAGCCCATGAGCTCCAAAGTATTCTGATCCCAAGAGAAGGAAGTTCAAAGAAGCTCAAAGAGTTAATCAGAAGAAGATCAATTCATCATTCAAGAGAAGATCAGCAAAGCAATGTTCAAGAGAAGAGTGTGCAAGAGAGGGAAGGAGCATCATTATCATAAATTTAGCCACCAAATATTCCACACACTTGCACACACTTTATCTAGAGTAAGGTCCCCCTCTCCTTGGTTCCCGTTTTTGACTAATCAATATACGCAGGTAAAAATGCTATTCCTTGAAATACCTTAAACTCCACATAAGCCTATATAGAATAGGAGGCATACCCTTCACATGCCTCAAGTGAGTTCCATAAATACTACATACATTGAGTGATTTGAGTGCTCTATACTTAATGGTGAGTTCCACAAATACCACATATAAAGAGTGATTTGAGTGTGCTACATGATGGAGAAGGGTAAGCTAAGTTTTCTTTGCAAAAATGTTATAAAAACTCTGAGTGACAGGATTGATAGAAGAAGGATCTCTACTTCGCGCTGTTCCATCTTTCAACTCCCCAAAGTTCAATGGTAGACACTTTGAATCCCACAGTGCAGGTATGATCAGGGATAGTCTAATGTTGATGTCTTGGTTTGAGGCTATGCTTAAAGTAATCCATTCTTTTCCTCGAGACGAGTAAAAGACAAGTGTGGGGGAGTTTGTTGACGGTCGTTAACTCATAAAAATTAACCGTCAACTTAGCATACAAATGGACCTATTCATAAATACATGATAGATATAGGGTTACCACTGACAGAATTCCACGAGTTTTGGTGAATATCTATTTCTGCAGGGTGACAGCTGAAAACTACCAAAGATGGTCCACATGTCGGGTTTACATAGAGAGAAAGACCGAACGGGTAAAAAAGTATAATCTAGAAGACTCCAGAAGGCGACACCTGAAACCTGGGGCCCACCTGGCATTGGCCAGAGTCGGCCGCCCTAAGGCCAGGGTCGGCCGCCCCTCCACCTGGACCAATCAGGTGGAGGCTCGCGGATCCTGCCTCCACCGACTTTGAAGATGAATAATTATCGTCCATTTAGGTCGGTTTGATCCAAGGGCTGTGGTTCATCCTAGGGGGCTATATAAGCAGAGCCCCTGGCCCCTGGGTGAAACCCTAATTCATTCTCTAATTCATTCAAGACTTCAATCCAGAGAGAGAGTTAGATAGAGAAGGGTCCCTCGAATGGATCTATCTCTATAGGGTATTAGTATCAAGAGAGATTGAGAGAGTATAGAGTGGAGGTAGATTTGGAGGAAGCCCTACTGTCGGTGTCTCCTCTTCGGTGTACTGTGGGATCAAGTCTCGAACCCGAGGCTTGGTTTCAGAATCATTCGGCAATTCAACTTCTAATACTAGTAAGTTCGTTGTTATTATTGTTCTTTGGTTTACAAGTTTACTTTATTCACTTCGCGTTGGGAATAGAGTAATCGTTCTTTAGCATAAGCGTGGTGCTTAGGCTAGGTTCACTTGTAGATGCTCCCTATTCGGCCGGAACCGTGGTAGTAGTGAGGAAAGTGACAATCCCTTTATTACCTTTGTAATCCACTTCCGTTGGTAGGTAAGGTAGGTCCTTTGTGCCCGGTTTAGCATCCTTTGCGGTGTCTTTTCCTCGGGTACCCCCTTAGAACAATAGTCTCAAAGCTTGCCATAGGTTAGAAGAAGACCGACGAAGGAGTTCTCTCTATATCGCTTAATTCTCACTTGACTAGCAGCCCGGGGTAGTAGTAAAGATCGTGTTAGTCTATTGCACGTTTTCTCCTAGCGGATAAAAATAAATACGATACTCAGGACTTATCTCCCGGGTGAAGTGCTCACCGATATCCGTGCGCTTGGGGATTATTTCTCTTTGATTCTTTCGTGTGCGTATCTAGTGTTAACAGCCGCACCAACAGCGTAATCGCTTGCATCACACATGATCTCAAAAGGTAGAGACCAATCGGGAGGTTGGATGATAGGTGCAGAGATGAGTGCTTGCTTGAGAGTGTTAAATGCTTTCAAGCACTCATCGGTAAACTCAAAAGGAGCATCCTTAGCTAATAGATTCGTGAGGGGTCTAGAGATTTGCGAAAAGTCTTTGATAAATCTTCTATAGAACCCCGCATGACCTAAGAAGCTACGGATTCCTTTTACGTTTACCGGGGGAGGTAGTTGCTCGATAACCTCTATCTTAGCCTTATCTACCTCGATTCCCCTCTCGGACACTAAGTGTCCCAGGACAATGCCCTCTCGGACCATGAAATGGCACTTTTCCCAATTAAGTACCAAATCTTTGTCCTGACACCTTTGCAAGACCCTGTCTAAGTTGTTCAGACAATGATCAAAAGTTTTCCCATAGACGGTGAAATCGTCCATGAAAACTTCCATGATTCCTTTGATCATGTCCGAAAAGATAGACATCATGCACCGTTGAAATGACGCGGGTGCATTACACAACCCGAACGACATCCTACGGTACGCGTACGTTCCGTAGGGGCATGTGAAGGTTGTTTTGCTTTGATCATCCGGATGGATGGGAATCTGATGATATCCCAAATACCCATCAAGGAAGCAAAAGAAGGAGTGTTTCGCTAACCATTCCAACATTTCATCAATGAAGGGAAGCGGAAAGTGATCCTTCTTTGTTTCCTTGTTAAGTTTTCGGTAATCAATGCACATTCGCCATCCGGTGATAGTTCGTTGAGGTATGAGTTCATTTTTAGCATTCTCAATGACTGTCATTCCTCCCTTTTTGGGAACCACTTGGACTGGGCTAACCCAATCGCTGTGTGGTACGGGATAGATTATCCTGGCGTGAAAAAGTTTTAGGACTTCCTTTTTCATGACTTCCCGTATCGCATTGTTCAGCCTACGCTGAGGTTCCCGTGAAGGTATGCTAGATGGCTCTATGGGAATGCGATGGGTACGAGCGTTGGACTTATCCCCTTAAGATCGTCTAGGCAATACCCGAAGACTCGACTTATGTTTTTCTAGGACGGCTATGAGTTTGGTCGTCTCCTCATCACTAAGTTGGTCACTTATGATGACGGGAGTTTGGGTGTCGCCGTTCGGAAAACATAACGTAAGCCTTTGGGTAGGGGCTTAAGCTCAACGGAGGTCTAGGCGGTTTCTCCCCTATAGGAAGATCGATTGTCTCCCCGAACTCGTCTTTTTCTTCTATAAAGAACTCGGCATCTTTATCTAAAGACGACTCGGGTGACTCAAACATGTCAACCGCTAGAACCTCTATGGGCACACTAGGGGGAGATTCGGCCATTGAGTTCCTGGCTCTAGTGACTTGAATCGGGAATGTTTCTCTCCCTAGTTTCATGTTGATTTCCCCTGTTTTTGACGGATTTGTCAAAAAGTGGTTCCAGGGGGTGCCCAATGAGTATGTCGAAGTCCTGGATGTCAAAGACAAGAAAGTCCAGGGATATTTCGACATCTCCATGGTGGAGTGTCACATTATGTACAATCCCTAGTCCTTTTTGAATAGAAGCTGGCGTTCTTAAGGACCGTGTTGTTGGAGTAAATGACTCCATTCCTAGACACGTAGATGCATAGGAATGGGACATCAAATTTGCCCCAACTGTGGGATTATACAAAGCGTCCACCCAATTCCGCTGAATTTTGCAACGGCGGGTAGAAGATGGAGCGCAAATCTGAATTACTTCAGACGAGAGCTCACCTTCTGCTACCCACTCTGTGCTCATAACAAAAGTCAACTCTCTAACTGACTCCTTGAGAAAAAGTTCGTCAAGGGGCTCGCTAGGGGCGACGGGAATTGGTGGTCTTGTGCGACATCCATATTGCGAGGTATTTCCTATATTTTCGAAAAGCTCATCCTCGAAAGCCGGAAGATCCATGGGTTCTTCCGTATTGGGTTCTGGTTCAGGAGAGGGTCTCTCTATGGATAGGGAAGGTTCGGCTGATGCCGAAGAGACATCCTCTTTTATTGGCTCGGGTTCTACACGGATGGGTTCTAAGGGAGGAGCATTCTCTTGGATACGATCCAAGAGAGCTTGCCCCTCTTTGGTGGTTTTGTGCTGGAACGACCCTCCGGCAGCTACATCGAGTAATTGGGCAGAATTTCTGTCTAATCCTAACCAAAAATGTTGTAAGAGCACATGGTTAGGAATAGACAGTGCAGGCCTGATCGTGTTAGGATCAAAAAGCGTTCCAGGCTGCACCTATGGTTTCGTTCTCTTTTTGTTGGAAGTTGAGCACCTCCGTCGTAGCGAAGCGACACGAGAAATAGGGTAGAATGTGAAGCAAAAATGCTTACGCAATTCTTCCCAATCTCCGTTTACTTTCCCTACGTTTTGGGTGTACCATTGCTTCACCTTTTCATGGAGAGAAAAGGGAAACAATTTCCACCGCAATGTATCTTGTGACATGCCCGCAATGGTCGGGCATGCACGAGTTGCTCAAACTCCCGTAGGTGATCATATGGGTTTTCATATTCCAAGCCCGAGAAGGCTTGGTCCCGAACCATGGCTATAAAGCCGGTGGAGCTCATACTCGGAAGCGTGATAAGCTTCGAGGATTGGGGTGTTTGAATGAGCTCGCCCTTTGGAGCGGATAGGTTGTAAATGGTTGGTTGCTCCATGAATATTTTTGTTTTCTAAATAAAACAAAAGAAGTGGAGCAAAGGTAGGACAAGGTACACGGGCAATCTAGGTTCAGAGCTAACTGCGACAACCGTTCCCCGGCAATGGCGCCAGAAATGTTTGTTGGTGTTTCTTAGCGTGTGCAGCCAAATCCGCAAGCGCACGAAAATCACCGTTATAGCACTTCACCCGGTGAGTAATCGGGTATCGTATTTCTTTCACGAAGAATGGCTTGTGAGTTAATTCTAAACAGAGGTTGCCCAGAGATGGAGTAGGGTAGCTTAGGTAGTGAGGTTTTCTAAGGGTAAAGTCCTAGGAGATGGCTAAACTTGATGCTATACTTCTTACTTCGGGCGCCGGATCGCACATGGTCTGCCAGGTGATGCCGGCCTGAGGCTCTACGGCGTAACCGGACATGGGGGATTACAAGGGACGAACAGGGCTATCACCACCTGCCGCCTACCACCTCAACCGTGGGCTACGAAGCAAACGAAGGTAGTTCCTAGCCTAGACACCACGTCTATGCCAGTTACTACAACTCTAGCGGTGATCAGGAGCTCCCGTCTCTATCAGGGGTCCTCTTACTAGAGCTTCCGTCACGAGGACGAACGACGAACCCGCAAGAAGATAACAAGCAAGAATAACTTACTCAAAGGTATTACCGAAAGATAAACACGATGTCTTACTTCAAGTAGCAAGACATCGTAGAGGTACAAGCGAGGAGGAGCCGACAAGTCAAGACTCCGCCCCATGGAAGACTAGCTTCCCGAGAGCTCTCTTGGAGAGATGCTCTACTCTTGCTCCTCTCTCACTCCTTACTTCTATTCTAGCTAGGCTAGGTAGAGTGGCTCTACTCTCTCTATTGTACACTTGTAGAATGGAGGTGTGGTGAAGAGTGAGAACTAAATTGAATAGTGAATTGTTGTTTTTAGGGGGGAGGCTTGCCCATGCTTATATAGGAGTGGGATGGTCGGTTTCCGCAGGGTAATTATCGAAAACACCCCCGAACCGACCATCAGAGGCGGCAAATGAACCGACCGACCAAAGCTGGGCCTAGGCCGCGCTCAGATGGGCGCGCTCGCGCCTGGCTGGGCCCCGCCGGCCTTCAGCTTTGGTCGGTTGCCTCCTTGTTGGGCCCCTGGTCGGCCCATGCTGGTGATTCTGGTTGGTTTGGCCTCGAAGTTGGATTTCTTCTCTTTTTCTCTTGTTTTGCTTGGACCAAAAATAAAAGATGTTTTTACACAAGTGTTTTTCTTCATGTCTTGGTCCATTTTGGGTGTATTTCAGGTATGTCCTGCAAAACAAAGAATCTGCACCACACTGTGGAAATAGTTAGAGTAGAGGCCTATTCTAGGTGAATTTTAGTGTTGCCTAGACTAAAGTTGGCGGGGTTAGAAATGAGTTTAAGCACCGCCAACACTGCTCTCAGCAAAAAGTCTTCGGGAATTTTCTTGACGACAAAGGGTTCTTTGCAGAGGGCTGTTTATCGGGCACTATGCCACGTCACTCGGCAAAGCTTTGGCACTCGGCAATGATAGAAATAAAAAAACACCAAAAATAATAGAAAAAATTAAATTGGAGGAGGGATCCGCTAGCCAACACCCACCAGGCCCTAGCCATTGTCATATTTCTAGAATTTTTGCACACTTTGCGGCGATAGAGATTCAAACTCGTAATCTCTGTCTTGTGCGGTTTATGCCTTAACTACTACACTACACCATCTTATGTACCTATAAGTAGTTTTAGTTCTCCACATATTATATCAAACTGAGTAAAGATTACATTTTCAAGACCCTAAACGAATTCAAGTCAAAAACTGCCCAATGTTAAATATTAATTTTCTAGCGAAAGTCACTAGCTTTAATTACTAAACAATGGTAACATTCATTAATCTATTAAACAAATTTCATAAAAGAAAGTTAATTTATTAAGAGAACTCACAATGTAGACTAAACATAGCGTCTAAACCTATTTATTACCTCGAGGATATCATAGATTTGGAGCCTAAATAAGACTTGAAGTCCTGATTTTTCACGCTCCCTTTTTAATAAATCTACTATTACATCAGCAAACTACCATAAACAGGTGGGTAATAAATAGGCATAGACTCTGTGGTAGAGTCTGCACTCTGAATGCCATAACAAAATACTTGAGGCAATCTGTGAACATCAAGAGCCAACATACATGTGTCATAGTGCAATTACATATATTAAAACAAAATGCAGAGAATTGTTTGTGGACTAGGATTTGGCCGGTTCGGCATTTGTCCTTGTTTCTTCTCATGAAACATGCTAAGAAAAATAGATTGTGGAAATTCTCATAGTAATATGAATATTTGGTCATTAGTTTGATAGAGACTTATGGTCATCACCACTAAAAGTCATTAGCTTTATTTTGCTGTATTTACCCACAAGTTATATATTCTTAACTTTGCATGTAAATTACCCACTTACGTGATTATGATAGATAATTTTAAAAATTGTATGCATTTACATATTGTACTTTAGTTTCATACTCTTAATTAGCTCTGTTATATAGGTAGTTTGCTCGAACTAAAACTTTACTATACGCACATGTTTACATATATCATTTGCACGGCAAAATACGTGTTGAAAAACTTATTTCAAAAATAAAATGAATCATGAAGTGAAATGAAACCAAAAAATGGAAAAGTTACCTTTAGTCTTAGCTGGTAAGAGGATCTCCAAGGGCCTCTCCAAATAAGTTTTACATTTGATGTTATTTGTAAAGTCCCAAACTAAATTGCAAAGTCTAAAAATAGACCTTCTCCAAGCAACTTTGCAAATGAACTTTGCAAAGTCTAAAAATAGAAGCCTCTATCCCACGCGAGGGGGGGGAGGACGGGGCGCGAGAGGGGAGGAGGGAGCATTTGGAGAGTCGAGTTCACTCTCCATATATGCAAAACCGAACCAGAGAATTGCAAAACTTGCACAAATGCAAAAGTCATTTGGAGAACCGTTGGAGCCCTCTTTTTAAGGTTTTTTGCAAATTCACAAATGCAAAACTCATTTGGAGAGGCCCTTGGAGATGCTCTAACATCATTCGGGACTAAATAGACCAGACATGGCACTCAGCACGGGCACCCTTTTAGTCAGTTGGTATTATTAGCCGGGATTAAAGGTCTACCTCTAGCTGTAGTCCCAGCTCCAAATTATTTATTACCCAAAGCATATTCCCGGTTCAAAAACCAGGAATAAAGGGTGGCTATCCGGGACAATAGGAACTTTTAGAGACCAACAAAGTTTATTTGGGTTGTTTTGGCATTTAATCATCTAACATGGTGGTTCTAATATTGTTCACAAATCTTATATATCTCTCTTGTAAACTAGTAGAGAGATATTGTAACACCTCCAGTGTTAAGCACTAATTAAACTTCTCTAATCATGTCATCATTTGCATAAGCACATCATTATTTGATTGTTAGCCTAGCGAATGCTTTGCCTTGATTAATTAGATTAGAATATCTTACATGACTGCAAATGATGCCTGTTGATGCTAGGATTAATATCTAAATATGATTGAGAATCTTCCTGCTAGTTTATATTTTAGTCTTGCTAAGTGTGGCTATCAGTTTCCAATTAAAGCCATGCTTAGGGTGATTATTGGTTTAAAAGTGTGCAAGCAAATCTATTCCAAAGTGCTAGATAGGTTGCTTATTTGATTTTGGTCCTTTGGAATGATTTATGCAGAAAAATATTTCAAGAAACTTTCCTGTTGGGACCAATTTTTGAAAATGAGTTATAGGGCTTCATTTTGGGCAAAAACAGTGCAAAGGGGTTTAAAATATTACTTTTAAAATCTTTTTTCAAACTGATTTTTGAATCTCTCAAACCAAGCCGATTCAGCAAAAATCGTAGTTGGGAAAGTTATTCGTCTCGAAATTTTGAGAAACTTTCATGTTGGAAGTTTTTCCTAATTCGAAATATTTTAGGAGTTACAGGGGTTTGAATTTTCAGTTTGAGTTGGAAAGGGGTGGGACCCACCTGTCAGCGGCTCCCTCCCACCTTCACCTACCTCGCGACCACGGTGTCCGGCCCGGTGGCCGATACGCGGCGTCCGTACGCCGGAGGGCGAGGCTGCTCTCGTTGTGTGGCCGCCAGGATCCGGTGCGCCACGCCACACCGCCGGCCACAGAGCGCCGTGCCGCTCACCCGCGCCACCTCAGCCCCTTCGGGCCCGCTCGCCAGCGACCGGCCGTCGGCGTCGACGCCGCCACGCGTCGCGCGCCGCCTGCTCTCGCCCGCCCACGCACGCGCCCCTCTGCCCGAAACGGGAAAGGGCACAGTGCCCGTCCCGTCCGTCTTCACTCCACTGTCGCCCCTCTCCCTCTCTCTTTCTTCTTCCTCCTCCGACCCGCCATGGCTGCCGTCGAGCTCGCCGCCGCCTAGAGCTCGATTTCACCGGCCGTTTCCGAAACTGAGGGCAGCAAAGTGCTCGCCGTCCTCAGCTTCGTCACCTCCGACCTTCTTTTTCCCCAAACCGACGAGGTAGCGCCGCCATTTCCTCTTCTCCTTGCGCGCGGGGTCGCCGCCGCCATGGCGCCCCGGCGAGCCACCGCCGCGCCGTCTCCCCCTGTCTTCGCCCGCATTGGCGCGCACATGCACCGCCAACCCGAGCTCTATCCTAGCGTAGAAGAGGGCGGGGTGCAGAGCTCGGACAAGCTACGCTCGCGGTTCGCCAGCGAGCTTCCCGCCGCCGTTCCGGCGTGCTCAAGCTTCGGCATGGGCCGCCGGTTCTTGGTGTTCTTGGCCGTGGGTCGCTCGGGGAAACAAGGCCAAGCCCGTAGGCTAGTTGATGGAGCCCGACGCGGCTTCGGTGGGCCGCTCACCGGCGAGCGCCGCCACCGCAAGTCGGCGGCTGCCACCGCCGTGGTTCCCGGCCACTAGGGCCTCTACTTCTTAGTGCGCTGGATGCGCGAGGTCGAGGCACGTCCAAAGGCGCCCGTGGTTGCGCCGGAGGACCGCCGCCGGCGAGAGTTCGCCGCCGGCCGCCGTCGTCCTCTGCTCGGTGCGGCCGACAGGTGGACCCCGTCCACTGCGAGGCCCGCTGGCAGAGCTGACGCGGGGTGCACACCACTGGGTGCACCTAGCATTTCCACCCGAGCCTGGGTACACTCGGGGTGTACCTAGCATTTAGGATCGATTTTCAGAAAAAGAAAATAGGTTTTCCAGATTTAGTTTTAAGTTTCAAAAATTCATATCTCAGTCATTTTTAATCCAATTGGGGTGATTCAAGTTGGGTTATTTTTCTTATGAGCAGTATATTCCATAGAAATTATGAGATGTGGCTTTTGGCATACTTTTCTGTAGAACTTTATTTAATTTCTTGCTATGGCTTATATCTCTAGAAATTCATAGTAAATCACCCGTTGCTCAGAAAAATGTGAGACTTGCTTTGCTAGTCTAGTTTTGACATGCTTGATCTGTATAAGCTTTCACATGGTCCTGTTCTGTGGTAAATTTTAGAGTTGCAGTTCAAGTGCCATGCTTGGCACCATGACTAGAAAATTCATAATTAATTCATGCCTTGTCCAATGCTTATGAAATTTGGTATACCCTATTTTTAGTTCATGCTTTAGGCCTACATGTCACTGGTTTTGGCTTTGGACTACTTTGATAGTACAAAGTATTTTCTAGTCCCCTATTTAGTACTGCCTTGTAAATTTTGAGTAGGATAAAGTATTCACTGTTTTGAGGTGAATTTTCTGTGGTAGACTATTTATGACATGTATTAGCTACTGTAATTTTTGTAGAATTTTCTGTACTGTCCAGATAGGACTTGTTGTTATAGACTAACCCTTTTTAGCGGGTTATCGTGCTTGTTTGCATGAGGAATTGTATGTCTAGCTTGAAGTATGATATATTACTGTTATATCATTGACCATGACATCATTACATCATTACTACAGTAACACTTGTATTTACTTTCGGCATTGCACCATACAGGATCGCTAGGCAACAACCCGCAAGCCGTGCACGAGGAGCAGGACGGGGAGGATCCTCAGGAGCTCGAGCTGCAGGAGGTAGCCGAGGAGGAGGTGCCAGAAGCTGACCTTCCTAACTGTCCTAACCACGTGCCCAGCTCGTGAGTCCTTTATTTATTATGCTGCATTACGTTGTAGGCGTTGATATGAAACCATAGATCCGTATTGACTTCAAACAAGCGCTGCATGTGTACAAGACAAGCTAGATCAGCAAAAGCAATCTATGCAAGTTATAGTCCTAACTTGAAAAAGAATGTGTTATTTACCCAAAATTCAGAAAGCACACGATCTGCACTTGACACTCCCGTTTGATTCGCAGGATCCAGAAAAAAATAATCTGCCCATTCTTGTGCTGCACGCTTCCTAATGAGTGCCCCATTCTCATCTCTGTCCTCAATCAACACAGAAGGGTATTCTCTCTTAAGAATGACTCCAACACATATACCGTTTCAGATCCAGAAGCAATCAAAGATTTGTTACTTTTAAATATAGAACTAAAGTAAAGTTCCTGGATTCACCATTCTTTAACATTGCATAGTGAAGCTCTTGCTAAACTGAATCACAGGCATGGCAAAGTATAATGTATGCAGGCAACATCACAACGAGAAAGAACAGAGGTGAACCTTGATTCAACCAGGAAGCTCCTCACGGGCCCTTCACCTCTGGAGTGGATCCTCAGTCACCCTCCTCCAAATCCAGTGTCAGCACGGCAAGATGGCTCCAGGCGATGCAGGGCACTGCTCCAGGCGACGCGGGGCGCTGCTCCCCTCTCCCTCAGCCGGATCTGGGCGACGGTCCCCCTCCTCTCCCTCAGCGAGGTGGCTAGGCCATGGTCCCCATCCTCTCCCCTCTCCAAATCCGGCGCTCAGGCGATCTTGGCAGGCGCACTGGGGTGGGGCGGCGCCGTGGGGGAAGCTGGGGCGGCGGTGTGGGGGAAGCTGGGGCGGCGGCGTATGGACTATGGAGCGGCGGCGTGGGGCTGGATGGGGAGACGGGGGTGGCGGCGATAGGAGGAGACGGGGCGGCAGCGTGGGGGAGACGGGGTCGAGCGGCGATAGGGGGAGGGAGGCCGCGACTGGGAGTCTGGGACCGAGATTCGGGCGTGCGGTGTGAAGAGGTAGGGTTTGTTTTTTTTTCTTTTTTTTCCCTCTGCTACAGCGCCTGGTGTCCTGAGATTGGCCGGAGGAAAATATTTTGGCGGGCTTTCAGCCCGCCTCTCAATCTTTCCGAGCCCGCTTCTCAATTTTTGGAGGGAAGTCTCGCGCGCTCTTTGTTGGTGTTTCGCGCCTTCATATATTCCTTGACGGTATTTTTATTCCCCGTCAGGGTAAACATAAAAACCGACAGGATAATTAATTACCTTGACGGTTCATAGAACCCACAGGTTAATATTATTTACCTTGACGGTTATTTATTTTCCCTGACTGTATTATCAAAACCGTCAAGGTAATGTTAATTTCTTTGACGGTTTTTGGAAAAACCGTCAGGGTAAATCGACACCGTCAAGGTATTGCGAGTTTCCAGTAGTGATATACCACACTAATGGAAAGAAAGAAACAGAGACACCATTCACCGTGAATAAAAAGAAAGAGCATCGCCTTGAACACCGGCGAACGCGCGGCGAGCACGCTCCTGTGGGCCGGAAACTCCTCCCCGCCAACCTCAAGTGTCACGTCCGCCCCAACCCCGGTGGGCTGCATGTGAGCGCATAACGTGGGCGAGCATCGACGACGAGCACTTGTTGTCCTTTGCTTAATTCAACTGATGTATCCTTTGTTTAATTCAACTGATGGGTCTTGGGAGACGAAAGAGATGGACGGTTCCATGTTCTCATGGGCGCGGCGCGGACGAAGAAAGAGTGAGGGCCCATCTTGTGCAGGGAAACAAATACACGACAAACACGTGTATGGAGACACCGAGCTTCAGCCCATACGAGGTGACCACAACTCCACTCTTTCACTTCCGTCTCCATCCTAGATCGCGGGTAGATACCGGCGTCCTCCTCCCTTGTCCTCTCCCCACGCCGGCAGACATCAGCAGCCGCCTCTTCACGTGATCCTTTTCCTCAAACTATGTGTGGGATTAATAAAGTAAAACACTATATGTGGTGACATTGTTAGATTATCAAATTAATAAACTGTTTGTGATGGCATAATCAAAATTATTTTAGGCAAATCACGAAAAAGTCTATACAATAGAGTTTATGTGCCTGCGACACCACGGTCTTTGCTAGTTTAGATTAAATATCACTTTAATATCATTATTTAATTTCATAGTATTAATTATTATCTTATCTTGCGATCTGTGTATTTTTATGCAAAAGTTTAGTCATCCGGTAGAAATAGCAACGCACGGGCACAAAACTAATATATAAAAGATACAAAAATCATATGTAGTAAACAACGACAAAATAGCAAGGTTGGGAACAAAAATTGTGACTGAAGGACTACTACTTTTCTATTGACAGAAGCAAGGTTAGAACAAAACAAACGAAACGGATTGTGTATGAGTAATTAATAAGAATTTGATTTCTAATGAATGCAATGCAATAATTGACAATGTAGTCAATTCAGAGGAGTGCAAACCAGTGTTTAGAACAAATTCTCATCTATACGTAAATAAAAATTGTTGAGATTTCACCACTTCAATAAGAGATAAGGGATAGTTTCACCGTGAAGACCAAAGACGTGCAGAACTCCAACCCTGAGCTCGGAGCAGACATATGGTGGCAGAGAGAAGCTAAAACAAAATGTCTATCTCATTTGCATTGCCCCAGACGTGGTCGTGTAGTACTACTTTTCTACGCGTCCTTCTTCCCTTTCCTCTCCCATCCAATGCATCCGGAAAGAGAAGTACTCGGTGTTGGCATTGGTGACATAGTTGAGGTCGTAGTGTCGAGGAGCCTCGGTGCAGTGTGGAGCCTGGCCACACAGTGTGGAGACCTCATCAAGTTTGCAGCTCACACGCCCATCAACAGAACGGGTCCAGAACGTAAACAGACATATTGTTTATATGGGTCTTACCGTCCTTGCTCATGCCTCCATCCCACTGAAGTTTTGGGATGAAGCCATCATCACTGCCGTATTCTTGTTAATCAACTACCCTCAAAAGTCATTAATACCCAATCCCCTTTCGAACGCCTTCATGGAGAGATGCCAGACTATAGTTTTTATGTACTTTTAGTTGCGCTGTTTGGCCCAATCATAGGCCTTACAGTTCAAAAAACTTCAATTTGGTTCTAAGAGGTGTGTGTTCCTCGCACTACCAGAAAACAGAGATTTCGTGAGGGGAGTAGCATTTCATGAGAGTGGAAAAGAAACTCATGAAAATTATCATTTTCACGAGGGTGATGTAAATCCCGCCACGAAAACCTGTTCACGAGAGTGCTCCATAAACCATCATGGAAATCATATGTTTTCATGAGAGTGTTTAAATACCCCCATGAAAATGACTATCCTATCACGAAATTGTCTATTTTCATGAGAGTCAATCCACCGCCACGAAATATGGATTGCTGGTTTCTAGTAGAAAAATAATTGCATAAATACTAGAAATTGAAGAACAAGAACAAAAGTTTTCTCCTTTTAATCTGTAGCAAAATTTTGTAACTAGTCTTTCTCCCTCATGCTAACTCCAAATGAGGTGATTCTTTTTTCTAAATATATCTAAAATCATGCTCTGTCAATTTATTATATTCTAAAAACTATTATATTTGTCATCTTTTCAAGTTTAATCTTGAATCAAAATGCAAGCTAAATCTAGAGCCATCTGTTGTGGGAGATATCATAATTTAGTACAAAACCTTGTACTGTCTTTCAACTAACTGCCTTAGGGTTTAAACCAGTATAAGGGTCAAAATTGTTTATACTAGAGAAATAGCATAACTTCTGTATACTACATTAATTTGAAATGAAGAAAAACCTTAATTTCAAACAACAATGCACAAATGAATTGTTGTTAGAAATGTATGGACTGATATATTTACTAGTTCTTTCTACTCATTAGGAAGAAAACCATAATTCTCGGTATGATAATGTCATACAGTTGTATATGTTATCAAAATCTTGTGCCATGGCTTGTTAATTCTCAGCAATGGTTACAGGTTCAAGGCCTTGGGAAAATTACTCGGAATGAATTTGCAGCTGCCATCATGAACTGGAGATTATGTGTAGGTTGTGCACAGGGATGTCTAGGGCTTCTGAATTAGTGTAGGTGTATGTTTGTACATATGACAATGTCCTTTTTAAAATATAATGTAACAGTTGGGAATATGGATGTGTTTGAATAAGATTTGTCTTTATACATATGCAATGGCAAATTGTGGTGCATTTGGAATTTGAATAATTGAGATCCGAATTACGAGCTTGCTCGGGTGTCAAATGATTTTCATGGGGGTTTCATTCTCACGAAAATATTTATCGCTGTGGGCACAATAAATTATCATGACGGTTGTGCTCTCAGGCAAACATGTTTTTGTGATGGTGACTAACTCTCACGAAATACAACATGTTTTCATGACAGTGAAACTCCCTCTTATGAAATAGTATTTTCCTGTGAGTTTTAGGCTCTCACGAATTAATTTCATGACGGTGACCTCCACGAAAACACTCTGATGAAAAGATCCCTGAAACCTGACGACACGTTAATTTTCGTGGAGGTGGCCCTCATGAATGTGCCTCACGAAAATAAATCGTGATGGTTAACTCTCATGAAAATTGTATTTTCGTGATCTCATTACTGTGAGAACTAATGTGTGACGGTTGAACGTCACGAATCATTTTCATGAGGGTAAAACCGTATTTTGTGAGAGTATTTCTAGCCTCACGAAATCTCGACTTTCTGGTAGTGTCGGGTATAGTCACATCCATAAACGGTTCAAATATTAATAAAGTAGCTCCTAGTATTTTTAAAAAAAATAATGTGTCATATCTGAACACTGCATCAAAAGACATGGAATGCACACTTTACTCTGGTCTAGTGACCTACAAAACACTAAAGCCTAGAGGTTGAGTGGATAGCAGTGACATGTCGGCCTTCGAAATTTTCCGAGTCAGGAAAATCAAGGAGAGACGTTGGCGAGAATCTCTTTGAGGAGAGAGGGGCAACTGCTCACTAGATGGTCAAAGCCATCGGTGGCCATGACTGCCTTGAGATTGCCAGGATACTTGAGGAAATTGAAGCAACCCTCCTTGAGACTGTTACAACCGTGCTGTTCAGCTAGAACGAGAGTCGTCGCCGCTGTGTCCGTGTCTATGCATTTGCGCAGCACGTCCTCGCAGATGGTCTTCAGCCCCTCTAACCGGTACCTGTCCGCTGAAACGAGAAGATGCTGGGCCATCACTCTCGTGTCAGCTTCTATAGGAGGCAACGAGTCAGTGTACATGAAGTGGAGCATGGCTTCAAACACCCTTGGCTCCATGTCTTGGATCTTGATCTGCGCTGCCTTCTTCTCCTTCATCCAGCCAAAGAGCTCCGCCTTGAAGACAGGCGACCGGGCAGCGAGGACGTTCCGGTGCGCCGCGAACGTCTTCCTGCCCACCTTGAACTGCACGTCGGCCCCCAGTTTGGTCTGCAGGAGACCACCAAGATCATGCTGCAGCTCCGTCGGCGGCGGCGATGGCACAGCAGGAATGCGCGCCGGGGTGCTCTCGGTGCGGATGTCGAAGACTGTGACATGGCAGCTGATCCGGAAGCTCCCATCTTGGCTGAGATCCAACTCCTCTAATTTCTTTCGCTTAATGAATTGGGCGTAGCCCCAACTTCTATCAGATCCACAGTAGTCATTTTTCACGGATATCTTGGTGTAGGCTGGCACTGGTTCTCCCTTCTGGTTTAGCAAACACAGCCTGAATTGGGCGATGACCTCGGCGTTCTCTCTCCGTGGAGGTTTGTCGAGCTCCAGGTACACGGATATGTAGTCGGCACTCTCCGTGTTGAAGCCATCGGGGCAGTATCGGATGAACCATCTGTGGCCTCCGACGCTGAAGGCTGCGGACCTTTTGAACTTGCAGACACCCAGTCCCGTGGTGCCGGCGTAGCTATTGACAGTGAGCTCGTGCGAGCCGGTGTCCATGTAGGTTGTGATCGTCGACGCGCTACTCCGCGTGCGGCCGGCGTCGACACCAGGACCCCAAGAGAGGGGCATCTGTATATTCTCTTACAAGATGAAATTGATGGTTCTCTGTATTACGTATATACGCGTTGGCAGCATCTCAGTGAATTTTATATTTGAGGCAAGAGGCGGACTAGTTCGCCGCTGATATGGACAATTACTCGTATTATAATTTCCATTTATACTCATATCGGGTATTACCATATTTATTACTTCTTCCTGGGATATATGGGGATCTAGAGTTCATAACTTATACCAAAAACAGTTCCTTAAAAAGAAAATAATGAGATTTCCATTAAAGCCATAGTGCAACACCCAATGGTCCACGGGCTAATGCGGCCACACCATAGGGCTGAGCGGCCAGGCTGTCGCCGCTGCCATCGTTTCCGCGTTAGGATAGGGTTAGATTGCTTACAGGCTAAGTCTTCTCATCAAGACTATAAATATATATAGGGGGACTTGTACCCATTTAGTCTGAGCAATGTAATGCACTAAGGCTTCTATCCCTTCCCCTTCTAAGCCTCTGTCTTCTCAAACCCTAGCCGCCGCCCCTTCCTCCCCCACACACATGCCACCACTGCCCTTGCACGCTGCGTCGCCTCCTTCGCTGTTCGCGTGCGTCACACATGTGACACTTAGCTTCACCATCGAAGCTATTAATTTGAGAACAGCCTCATGACCATCTTGGTGAAGCTGAGCAGTTTCTGAAAAGATATTCAGATATTTTCTTGTCTGGCCGTCCCTACAGGCATATGCATCCTGAGTCCCAACAGCTTGTTCTCGGCCTGCGCAGCCATCTGGCCCAATAGGCATGCTCCGCACCACTTCAACAGTTTTTCTGCTCCCAGAAATGCTAGCGACACTTCCTTTCTCCACAGCCATTGGTGTATCCATCGCGCCACTCATCTGCTCCAACCACCACGACTTTATCCAGCAAGGGGTGCACAGGTAAGGCACCCAGCCCCCCATCACCACACAAATAATTTTAGGGGGCAGTGCCCAAACACTAATGGAGGTGGGAACGAAAATGGAGAGGGGCATAAAATCTACTCTGCCCGCATTAAGAAAACCGCCTCTAAAAATGACCTATTGTTGGAGGAGATCATCTTAATGCAACCGCCTCCATAATTTGATTTATGGAGACGGGCAACTATAAAGGGCCATCTCTAAACAAGTTAGAGGACCACAATATCACCGGAAGGGAAGACTAGCGGCAAAGCAACCTTTGACTGAATACATTTCCACCATTAATCTATTTCGCCCGCCTTCAAGAAATTATGTGTATTAGTGAACTTGCACTCTTCCGCGCGCCCATCCATCTCACTGTCATCTCCATGGCATGCATCGCAACAGGAAAGCGAGGTTTGCATATGCACCTGGGTGTATGCTGGGCAACTCTTGACATCCCCCCTAAGACGAGCTGCACCGGGTACTGCACGAGCTGCGCTATGCGCCAGCCAGCCTCCAGATCAGCGTATAGGGTTCGAAATGTGCTGCAGCGGCGAGCGCTAAACCATGTGCTGCGCGAGCGCGAGCGCCAAATTTGGGGCGATTGTGTATACACGCTACAACCTGCCACGGGGCCCATACTCTGCTGCTGCTGCTTGATGAGCGCGTGAACAGAGAGGAAAAGGTGGGTATGGAGACAGAAAAAGGTGGGTGAGTGGCGGGCTCCACTTTTCCAACAAAATAAAAAATATTATATCTCACAAACCAAAACTCCAAATGAAATTCCGATTGCACCATTAAATTTGTTTCAATAAATCCTTCAAAACTAGATCTCACATGAATATATTTAGATAAAGTGACAAGTGGGCCCACAATGGTATTGAGTAAACTGTAAAGGATTGATGAGTGCGGAAGAAAGTGGTATAGGGGAGAGAATCTTGATGACTAGGATGGATAGGGGAAGAAAATAGAGTTTCATGAGTACGGGTAGTCTAAATGAAGCATTTCAAGTGTTTCATTTGAATACTGCAAAATTAGATCTAGGATCTTGCATATGTTGTAAGCAACCTTTGGATGTAGCACATCTCACAAGCATATGTAGAATCTTGTCTAGTAACACAGAAGTTACATGTGGAAATTTGACGCTTTCTATGAAAAAAAAAACAATCAAGGAGATACCTTGGTGAGGAACTCTTTGAGAAGAGAGGGGCAACTCCTTATCAGATGATCAATGCCATCGGTGGCCATGACTGCCTTGAGATTGCCAGGATACTTGAGGAAATTGAAGCAACCCTCCTTGAGACGGTGGCAACCGTGCTGTTCAGCAAGAACCAGAGTAGTTGCCGCCGTGTTCTGGTCTATGCATTTGTGCAGCATGTCCTCACAGATCGTCTTCAGACCCTCCAAGTGGTACCTGTCGGCTGCAACAAGAAGATGCTGGGCCATCATCCTCGTTTCAGCTTCGTCTATAGCAGGCATTGTGTCGGTGTACATGAAGTGGAGCATGGCTCCAAACACCCTCGGCTCCATGTCTTGGATGCTGATCTGAGCTGCATTCTTCTCCTTCATCGAGCCAAAGAGCTCTGCCTTGAACACCGGGGACCGGGAGGCGAGGACGATACTGTGCGCCAAAAATGTCTCCCTGCCGACTTTGAACTGCACGTCCGCCCCCAATTTGGTCTCCAGGAGGTCGCCCAGGTCCCGGTTCAGGTCCATCGGCGGCGACGGCACAGCCGGGAAGCGCACCGGGGTGTTCTCCGTGCAGATGTCGAAGACGGTGACATGGCAGCTGATCCTTAAGCTCCCGTCTTTGATGAGATCCGAATCCTCTAATTCCTTGCGTCTGATGAATTGGCCGTAACCCCAATTTCTATTGGGTATGCAGAAGTCATGTTTTGGGGATATCTTGGTGTAGGCTGGCACGGGTTCTCCCGTTTGGTCTAGCAAAGCAAATCTAAATTGTGCTATGACCTCGGCGACGTTGTTGCTCGGCAGAGTATCGCCAAGATTCAGGAACAAGGATATGTAGTCGGCGCTCTCCTTGTTGACGCCATCAGGGTAGTATCGGATGAACCATCTGTGGCCTCCGACGCTGAATGCTGAGGACCTTTTGAACTTGCCGACACCGAGTCCCGTGGTGCCGGCATAGCCATTGACGGTGAGCTCGTGTGAACCAGTCTCCATGTAGGCTGTGATCGACGACGCGCTACTGAGCGTGCTGTCGGCGTCGACTCCAGGAGCCCTAGAGCGGAGCATCTGCATTCTCTTACTGTAGATGAAACTAGGGTTGCGTTGGTAGAGTCTCAGATAATTCGTTGTTCTGCATGGTCAGGCATCTCGTTTAATCTTACGTGTCTGTTGGTGCCCTCTCCCGTATATAATATATTCTTTTCGTGGGAGTCATGGACTTGTGGTTCTGTAGGGCAACAGCTTGAGGAATACGCACTACAACAAATCCTGAAATCTACGACCAGAACTTAGCGACCACAGAGAATATGTGGTCGTTTTGGCCAAAGTTTTTGACGACCAAAATATGTACGGTCGTAATCCTGGTCCATCAGTGGTCGTTATTTAGAAAATGCTAGGGCTGATTTATATAAAAAGCAATCTGCAAATTCTGTAATAATTGTTAGTGATGATGGTGATAATGAAGCAAATAATAATAAAGTTCCTAGTTTGGAATGGACTCATGAGGAGGAATCTGATAATGAAGGATATACTTTGGTTGAATCAAGGAGGAAAAAAAAAGAGAAAGAAGAAAAAGTGATATTATATCCCCCATTAGTAAGGGAAGGGTGACAAGACAGGGTGTTTCTGTCTTGCCCCAGAAAAAAAGAGGGAGGCCCAAGGGCACCCAATCAAAACAGAAAGTTAAAAACAAATGACAACTTGTGGATTAATATGGAACTGTAGAGGTCTAAGAAAAAAGGGAGTGGCTACCTTCTTAAAAAGTATTATCTCTGAATATAAGTTCCATTTTATTGGATTACAGGAGACAATGTTAAAAGATTGTAGTGATAAAATTCTGAGAAAATTTGACCCTCAGCAGGACTATCTGTGGATGCACAGAGCTGCTGTTGGGAAATCTGGTGGAATCTTAATAGGAGTTAGATTGGACCTGTTTGATGTTGGCTCATTCAAAGAAGGAGAATTTATGATCCAATTAAATTTATGGGATAAAACCTTGAGAACTAAAAGGAACATTTTGATAGTATATGGTGCTGCTCATGATGAGGGCAAGTTGGATTTCTTAACTGAGTTATCTGCTTTTTGTGCAAGAAGCTCAGAACCCCTACTTATTGGGGGGATTTTAACATTCTTAGATTTTCTTATTAAAGGAATAGACAGGGTGGTAATCTGAGATATGCTAATTTGTTTAACACCTTAATAAGCTTTCATGAGCTCAAAGAGTTAGAGATGGCTAGAGGAGGATATACCTGGTCTGATAACCAGGAAATACCCCTTTTGGAAAAGTTGGATAGGATTCTAGTAAGTAAAGATTGGGAGGACATTTTCCCTCAGGTTGGTGTGAAAAAACTACCTAGGGAAGTGTCAGATCATAATCCCTTGATTTTGTCTTCTGGTGGTCTTACATTTGATAAAAAAATTGACTTCAGATTTGAGCTAAGTTGGCTATCAAATCCTGACTTTATACCAAATGTTAAGAAAATCTGGGATAAGCCTTGTAGAGCCAAATCGGTCTTAGACAAAATTCAACAGAAACTGAAGTTGTTTAAACAATACTTCAAGGGCTGGGGTTTTAACTTGCAAGGTGAATTGAGAAAAAAGAGAAAGGAAATTAGTGAGGAGATTGCTAACCTGGAAGCCTTGGAGGAAAGTGTGGGGTTAGATACCCAACAACTGATGAGGAAAGTTTTGCTGGTAGAAGAAAACTTATCCTTATTAGATCAAGAAGAAGCCTATTGGTATAATAGATGTCATGAAGAGTGGTTGCTAAAAGGTGATAATAACACTAAATTCTTCCATAGAATTGCTAATGGGAGGCAAAGAAGAAACAATATTATTTCCCTGGAAAATGATGGGGACATCATAGAAGCAGATGAAAATCTGCTGAAGCATGCCACCGCATATTATACTGAGCTGTTTGGTCCTGTTCAGTCACATAATATAACTTTAAATGAGAATTTATGGACAAATTGTCGATGGTGTCGATGAGGAAAATATTATGCTAATTTCACCTTTCTCTGAAGAGGAAATTAAAGAAGCTCTATTCCAAATGGAATGTAATAAAGCTGCTGGTCCTGATAAAATCTCAATTGAATTTTATCAAAAATGTTGGGAGATTGTGAAGAGTGATATTTGTAAGTTGTTTGATGATTTTCACCTTGTTACCTAAAGTGACTGATGCATCTAAGATCCAGCAGTTTAGGCCTATATGTTTACTTAATTGCCTCTATAAGCATATCACCAAAACATTGACCATAAGAATAGAGAGAGTGGCTGAAAAGCTTATTCATAGTAATCAAACAGCTTTTATGAAGGGCAGAAATATCATGAGTAGTATTATGGTTTTACATGAAATATTACATGAAACTAAGAACAAAAAACAAGTTGGGGTAGTCATTAAGTTGGATTTCGAAAAAGCCTATGACAAGGTCAATTGGAGCTTTATGTTTAAATGCCTTAAAGCTAGAGGCTTCAGTGATAAGTGGTGTGACTGGATAATGAAAGTGGTGGCTGGGGGAACTGTGAGTGTAAAACTCAACAACAAAATTGGGCCTTATATCAAAAGTCATAAAGGAGTCAGGCAGGGGGATCCTCTTTCCCCAATATTTTTTAATTTTGTGGCTGATGGGCTTACCAGGATGATACTGGAAGCCCAGAGGAACAATCTTTTTAGTGGGTTGATTGAGCACATTATACCAAATGGAGTAGCTGTCTTACAGTACGCTGATGATACCATAATATGCTTGAAACATGATGTTGATAAAGCTAGAAATTTGAAAATGTTACTTTATATGTATGAGCTTATGTCTGGGTTAAAAATAAACTTTCATAAGAGTGAAATTCTTGTTATTAATGATGAGCATAATTGGGCTTCAGTCTATGCTGATATTTTCAATTGCCAAATTGGGACCTTCCCCATTAAGTATTTGGGGGTACTAGTGTCCCCTAGTAGGCTTCATGTAAGTGACTGGGTTCCCCTCCTGGAAAAAAGTGAAGAAAAGCTGGATGTGTGGAAAGGTGGTTGTATGTCTATTGCTGGTAGAACTATGTTGATTAACTCCAGCTTAAACAACACCCTGGTGTACCATATGTCTATTTTCCTTCGCCTAAGACAATAGATGATAAATTGGATCAGTTAAGAAGAAAGTTTTTTTGGCAAGGAGGGGGTACAAAAAGGAAATACCATCTGGTTAAATGGATTAAAATCTGCAGACATAAAAAGAAAGGTGGCTTGGGTATCAAAGATATAAGAAAAATGAACATTAGTTTGTTGTGCAAATGGTGGTGGAAACTGGAATCTGAAAATGGACTATGGCAATCTATTATTCAGTATAAATACCTAAAGGGTAAATCTATTTGTAATGTTGAACACAAGCAGACAGATTCTGCTATATGGAGAGACTTGCTAAAAATTAAAGACATTTACCTCCAGGGGAGGAAAGTCAAAGTGAGAAATGGGAAAGATACATTACTATGGAAGGATCCTTGGTTATTTGACAAACCTCTAAGCAATGTATATCCTGACCTGTTCAAAATCTGTGAACAACCTGATATATCGTGTTTCAAGCTAAAAACAATAGTAATGATGTAACTTTTACTAGATGGTTGATTGATGACTTGAAAGAAGCTTGGGATCTTATTAAAGATAATCTTGATAAAATTCTCTTGCTCGATGAAAAAGACTTGGTAACTTGGAAATTGAATGCCAATGGCAAATTTTCTGTTAAATCTGTTTATAATGCTCTAACTGCAAGTGATGCTGGACCTTTCCATAAAAAGATTTGGAAGGGGAAAGTTCCAGCCAAAATCAAGATCTTTATGTGGCTTATGATAAACAATGCTGTGCTAACTAAAGATAACATGATCAGGAGGAACTGGACTGGGTCCCCTAGATGTTGCTTTTGCGATGCTGATGAAAGTGTAAATCATCTATTTTTTGAGTGTAGCACTGCTCGTACTGTTTGGGCCACTGTAGCCCATGCCATTGGAGCTGGGAACATTCCTCAAAATTTGCAGCAGTGCTGGAAATGGTGTGAGCATTGGCTTCCTGCAGGTCCTCAGTTTCATACTCTGGGGGTAGCTGCTATTTGCTGGGCCATTTGGAAAACCCGTAACTCAATTTGCTTTGAAGGAAAACTAGTATCTGATCCTGTTCATATTATATGTTATGCTGGAGCGCTCATGGGTTATTGGGCAGGACTTTTTCTGGAGACCGACAGAGAAGCACTTACACAGGGCTTGGATGCGTTGCTGAAGATTGCCACGAAGCTCTCGGCGCAGAAGAAGCCGAAATCTAAAGACCAGATGAAGAAGGGTGATGCAGCTGATAGTGAGCAGCCGGACAAGTCCCTCTGAAGAGAAGCAGATGCTGAAGATACAAGTCGACGACAAAGTGCAGATGAAGAAAGAGTTCGGGAGACCATCTTCATTTGTCCTGCTGATGGAGAAGTTAGCATGTCACTCATAAAAAGTGCATGCTCGTTTTGTATTAAAACTCCTGTTAAGCGTAGCTTCTAGCAGCCTAGTGGCGCGCTTCCAAACTTGCTAGCTGGGGCGTGGCCCAAGTTTACTCTGATCTGCTCTTATGCTTGCTTCCATCAAAACTCTAAAACAATGTATTTCCGTTTTGATTAATGGAAATGGGGAAAGGGTCCTCGTGTCGAAAAAAAATCAGTGGTCGTTATTCCTTGGTGGATCCTCGTCCACCCTGCCACGGGCCTGCTCGGCACCCACCTCCCGCACTAACGTTTCACAGTTGCATCTCCTGATTGCATCTCCCACGTAAATCCTAAGAACCACCACAAGATCTGCTTGACTACTCTCCCGATTGCAAGGACGCAATCTCCACGATGAGCAAGAAGTTGGTAGTAATTGCTTTAGAGATCTCCAATAAAGAATGGAAACATTTATATTGTTTGAACTAGCGTCCCTGGTCGATCTATAAGACTATGACTTTCTCCCTTTTTTCAGTACAAAACTTTGTAATAATTGGCTGTGTACATCTTTTCGTAAACGGTTCTCCTATGACAAACTTTATGGCAAGAAATACACTGAGATTTCTTTGAAATAACTTTAGCATCACGTGAAATAAACGGCTAATAACTTATATGTAAGAAGTAAAAGAAAACTCCCTTCGTCAATGAGGGACAAGATGGTCTTTTACTTTTGCCGATGGCTTGAATACATTATATCTTTAGTAGAGATTGAGTACTTGAAAGTATATGTGGTGTGATTCAGAGAAGAAACCAGATCAAAATTATAGTATCAAACATATAATACATTGTGAATTAGCAAAATCTTCACCTTACAAAAAGCACCGAAATTCCCATAATGTACCCCCTCAGATCCAAATTATAAGTCATCCTTACTTTCTTGAAAAGTCGAAGTATCTCAAGTTTGATTAAAATTTTGGAGGCCCCTTGAGGCAGCGGCGACACACACATAAGGAGGCCTGTGGGGCAGTGGCTCGGACGTTGGGGAGGTTCCCTAGGGGCGGTGTCGCGTGGATCTTTGATGACCTTGGCGGTGGTGGCACATGGGCTTCTAATAGAGCCTAGGGACGGCAGCATGAGGTTCGAGGCATCATGGGCTTCCGGGAAGGCCTCTGGGTGGTTAGGGATGTGAATTGGCTGAGCTGGTTAGGGTTTGGTAGTTTTATGTACAGTACCTATTTGTTTCGTGTAGTTGTTAAGAATGATTGGTGCGTTCGTAATAATTTTTTATGTTTACTGTCGGTTTGTAAAAAAGTGATAGGTGTAGATGTGTAATCTGACCCACTCATGATGAATTTCAAAAACCTAAATGGTTTTTATGAAACTAAACAACCGACACAATTTTTACGAAACCGACAGAAACACTGAGCATTTTCTGTTCTCGGGTAGTATAACCATCGGTGATTAATTTAGTTCTTGACTTTGCATGTATACTTATACTGTTTAGGTTTCATTCATGGTTTTAATCGAACTGTTGTTTTTATTAATATACGTTAACATCTCAGTCATTGTGTTTGTATTAATGTATACTTTGTGTATTTGCTGGGAAAAAAAGAGGTCTTGTAGTGCACTCTTTCGGTACTGTTGGAGATCGTAAACAAAGGAAAGCGGATGCGCAAGGGGCGCATTGGTTGAGATGCTCCAGTGGTAGCCAGCCAGCCGGGGCTCGAACCCTGGTTCCCGCATGCCTCCTTGAAGGCAGCGGCCAAAGGTCGCCATTTTAAACAAAGGAAATAACAAAATGAAGATCACATCTATAACATCTCTTATTTATTTATTTATAACAAAGTTGGAAAAGACAAAACGCAAATTTGTTGTGTATACAGGACATAAATAAAGAGCCAATAGTCGATAGTCGACAACCATCGTACGTCTTTCTATTCCTTGGTGTTGTAGAGACCAAGCATCCCACCCTTACCGACCAAGCATCGAGCAACAAGCTCACTCATATGCTCTTTCATCATCTTATGGTCAACCTTTACCATCGGACGCTTTTCCTCTTCCTCTTTGTCTTGCACCTCCCTTGCCTGGATCGTTAAACACTGCAACGCCATACCGCCGTCCGGATTGAACACGGTGAGCGAACACGTGACGCTGAAACTGTCGTTATAGTAGAGATGCCGCGACAACTCAAGCTCCCTTCTCCAGATGAACCTTTGGAATTCCCAAGATGGAGCCCTTCTCGAGAAATGGCATATGCCGCTGTCTTCCGTGTACGCCTGCAGAGGAGCTCCGGTCCAGTCGAGGAGACTGAACAGAAACCGCGCCTGGACGTTCCAACCGACGCTGCTAGCAGGACGAACAAGCCGGAGAGCGAGGCATATCCAGTCGGCGTTCATCTGGTTGCAGCCGTCAAGATAGTATTCGACGCACCAGTCATGCCCTCCGACGCTGAACAAGGAGGATTTGAAGCTCTTGCCCACGCCGAGGACTCCCTTGATTTGGGAGTAGCGTTCCACCTTGAAATCTTGCGACCAATCAAAAGTCTGGGAAGAGGTAGAGCCCAGGAGCTCCGCTACGCGACAAAAATGGCGAATCGGAGGCGACTCCGCCGCCCCGCCAGCGCCGCCGCTGCTGTAGCCCCGCTGGAGTCCCGGTAGCCGGCCGCCGCCGCGCAAGGTGAGCCCCTCCCCTGCATCGACCACCTCCCGCAACCTCCCCCCCCCCCCCCCCCCCACCTCCCCCGCAGCGGACATGGCGGAATCGGCTTCCTCGCGGATCTGGGGAGCCGACGTCGAGGAGGCCCTGGAGTATGGCTCGCCGGGACGCCTGCTCGATGCCATCGGCCGCGCCGCGCCGGCTGGGGCCGGCCCCTCCACCTCGCGCCCCAGCTCTTGGGCAGATCTGGGGGATCTGCGGGAGGAGGACCTGCCTCCGCCGCCGGAACTCTTCGCCGGCCCTGCTCCGGGAGCTCCTCGACCGCGGTCCTGGTGTGCACGGCCACGTGCGCATCAGTGACTCGGAGGCCTCCTCGGACTCGGACTCTGACGCCGAGCTGGAGCCGCCACCGCCGGCCACGGACAAGGGGAAGGCGCCTATGGAGGCCCGCCCGAGCAGGCGGCGCAGGAGCCGCCGCCATCGGCGCCGCCGCGGTGCCCTCCACCTTGAGGGGCTGCCCCGTGACCCGGCTCCTCGGGGGCCTGGGCCGTCTTCGGAGATGCCCCGTCGCCGACTCTCACCACCTCTGGCCGGCCGCCTGGGGGTACCTGCCCACGCGACCCAGGCGCGGCCCGCCAGGGATGTGGCCCCGCCCGCTGCAGCGCACCAGCATCGGCGGTCGCCACCCTCTCCACGACGGCCGCGGCACCCTCGGCCCGCGACCCATCAGCGCCGGCGCTCGCCGTCGTCCCCCCGCCGTCCGCGCTCGCCAAGATCCCCTGCCCACCGCTCCCCACCTGCGGCCCACCCACCTCGCCAGCGAGGCCAGCCGGACGCGGACGGCTTCTTCGCGGTGGAGAGCCGGCGAGTTGGGCGGGTGAGGTCCCCGAGGAGGTCCACCCCTCACCGCCACCGCCCGAACTCGCGGGCCTCTGCTTCAATTGCTTCCGCCCTAGGCATGTCAAGGCTCAATGTGTTCTACCACCGCGCTGCCACAACTGCTGGCAGGAGGGACACCATGCCGCTGATTGCCGCTTGCCGCGCCGCCGGCGAGGCGCCAAGCGGGGGGAGGTCGCCGAGATCCGGGGATGAGAGACGGACCGCCCGCCGCCGATTGCTCCCCCCGCGTGAGGCCGTGCTGTAGCGCCGCGCCCACCGGCCGCGCCAGCGACGCGCCGCCTCCGCGGATATTGTCTCGGGCCGCTCGGTCTCCACCCCAACGTCGCCCAGGGACGGGCGCCCTAGGGCCGCGTCGGCGGACACCGTGTGGGCGCACCCTCTCCCCCACCGCGCCACCGCCTCCGCCCCCACCGGGCCCTCCTCCACCGCCGCCCCCGGGTCCCCGCCACCGCCACCGCCACCACCACATGTGCCCCCACCTCCAGTCCCTGGGCCGCTTGATAGGCTGCCGGGGCGGGGGAGCGAGGACGACACAATGCCTCCGGACGCCGCGCACGCCACGGCAAGGGCCCTGGCTTCCGCCTCGCACAGGGCGGCCATGGTCGTGATTCCGAGAACAGAGGAGCTCCAGGCGGCCGAGGATGCCCTGACCAGTTTGGCCCTGGTGGCCACCATCACTGGCACTCGCCCCTACATCTCCACCTCCATGGTGTATGCATCGCTATACAACTTCTCCGACATCCGCAAGGAGATGGTGGATGTCCGTATCCACGAGCCAGAGGATTTCTTGGTGCGTTTTCGGCGCTGTGAGGACAGGGACCGTGTCCTGGCTTCCCCCCCGTGGGGATCGCTGATCCCTCTGAGCTGGCGGCCCTGGACGCGGGTGGCTTCTTCCGTCGCGGGTGCCTTCCAGTACCACCTGGTGCTTGCTCTGCGGGGCATTCCGGCGCATGCTCGGAGCACCGCCGTCGCCCAAACCGTCCTGGGGCGCTGCTGCGCGAACATCGAGCCCACCGACCTGCGGGATCGGCCAGTTGAGGATGACAGGGAGTACTTTGTGCTTGTCTGGTGCAGTGACCCGGCGCTCATTGAGCCGGAGAAGCTGACTTTCATACCTGAGCCCCGTGTCTGGGCATCGGAGGTGGGGGAGTACTACACACGCAGAGGACTGCACCACCTCATCTCGGTGCGGATTGTTGCACACCAGAACTTCCAACAACCTCCAGGCACGCCTCCGGCGGTCGAGGAAGACGAGGACGATGACCAGGAGGACTAGGGTGGGGGTGACGGCCAGTACGATTGGGAGGATGACCGCTACCAGCCCTCTCCACGCCGGGAGTCAGACTACGACTCCGACTCCTCCGACCCCCGGCACCGGAACCACCACCCGACTAGCCTGCGACCCCGCCACCGGAACCACGACTCGGCGGCAAGCGGGGACATCCAGTCCGTCCTGGTGGGCGCCCTACGCTGTCCGGTGCGGCCGACGCCGGACCAGCACATGGATAGATGGGAACTCCTCTCCGCTCCGCGCACGCCTGCATCGAGCGACGCCGATCGTCGGGCGCTGCTGCTCACGCCAGCCGCGATCCTTAACGCGAATCGCCGATCCTGGGAGCCCACCCCGGATCTCCACATCAGCAGACCGCCACGGTCTCCGTTCGTCGGCTTCGTCAATGACTTCATCCAGGTAGCGCCTCTACTTCTGCAGGCCGGCTGCTCCACGCAGACTGCCACGCCCGACTCGCCACACGACTGGTGGGCAGCCCTGGTCGAGGCTGACCTGGCCCGTTCGCCAGCTCAGAACCCGGACGCACCCTCCGCGTACTGGTGGGACGACCTGGCCGCGAACGAGCTCACGGTCGCCTCCCAAGCGGCTGCTGCGGACCCCGACCCTCCACCGACGTCGGACTACTGTGTGGCCACCCCGCCGCGGGAGGGCTCCCCGGCGCTCTGCCAGCCCGTGGTGGAGACGGCGGACGACTTCTTCAACGCCTACTCCCTGCCGCTGCAGGACCACATCCTAACCACGACACCGCGCGCGCATCCCACCAGGGCGCCGCCGGAGCTCGACGATGATGACGCGTGGCGGCCGCGCCGCAGCTCAAGGCTAGCGGCCAAATCTGTCTACCGCGACCCCAACCCGGAGCATCAGGCCAAGCGGATCATGGTGGCGAAGTGGACGGGGAAACAGCCTGCTGAAATCCCCAACCACTCTGTCGATGAAGAATTCCAAAAAGCCGCCGCCGTCTCCATGTCCGCAAGAAAAGAAGCTATGAGCGCCATGTTCCTGAAGCGCGGCCGACGCATGCGCGCCGGCACCCCGAGCACATCGGTTGCCAAATGAGTGCCAACCACATCCTCATCTGGAACGCGCGGGGTTTAAACTCCCGCACGCAGCGCAACGCAGTGCGCTCCATTGTCTACGATCAGCGCGCTTCCATCGTGTGTTTGCAGGAGACTAAAATGGCTGTTTTCTCGAACTCTTTCAACTCGGAAACTGTTGGCTCTGATTATGACTTTGTGTACTTGCCTGGGATGGGGGCGGCGGGCGGCGCCGTCACCTGTTGGCGTCGTGATCTCTGGGCGGCCTCCGAGCCATCTGTGCGTGCCTCCTCCATCACTGTGAAGCTGACCCCGTTGGGGTCGGGGTCGGGAGAAAGCTGGTGGCTCACGAACGTCTACGGGCCGCCAAACAGAGGTGATCGGCCCGCATTCCTGGCTGAGCTACGGGACATCCGCATAGCTTGCGCAGGCCCCTGGCTACTGTGCGGCGACTTCAACATGATCCTGCGAGCCACAGATAAGAATGGTGGCCGTCTAGATCAAGGCCTCATGTGGCGTTTCCGACGGCTTGTGCACGATCTGTTGCTTGATGACCTACACCTGAACGGTAGATTGTTCACATGGTCGAACAGACGGGATGCCCCGACCCTAGAGCGGCTGGATCGAGCCCTCGGGTCGGTGGAATGGCTTGAACTGTACCCATCACATCATCTCCGTTGCCTGTCATCTGATTCCTCTGATCACGCGCCCTTGCTTCTGCTGCTTTCCTCTGAGCCATGGGCGCCTCCTAGGTTCTGATTCGAGGCGACGTGGCCCCGACTCTTGGGCTTCCACGACGTCATCGAGGTGGCTTGGGCCACCACGGACGCCCCCAGCCTGTGCAGGGGGCTTGACCAGCGGCTGCGCAACACAGCCCGTGCGCTGAAGAGCTGGCGGGCAACGGCCGTCGGTGACGTTCGTCTTCAGCTGGGGGCGACGAGGGCCATGGTCTATCTCCTGGACACCCAGCAGGAAACCAGAGCACTCTCCCCGGATGAGCGCGCATGGCACGCGCAGCTGAAGGCGCAGACGCTAGGCCTTGCGTCCCTCGAGTGCACCATGGCCAGGCAGTGTTCACGGCTACGATACCTCAAGGAGGGCGATGCTTGCACCAAATTCTTTCACCTCCAGGCGTGCCATCGACGACGAAAAAATACCATGCGCGCCCTCCGCCATGGTGGCCAGACTTTCACTGAGGAGGATGCCAAGGCCGGGATCGTCTACTCCTATTACAACGACATCCTCGGCAAGCCATTTACCCGCACCAACCGACTCGACCTGGCGTTGCTGCAAATGCCGACAGCGGACCTCGCCGACCTAGAACGGCCGTTCACGCTAGAGGAACTGTCGGGTGCACTGCAGGACACCCCGTCCGACAGAGCGCCAGGGCCCGACGGCTTCAGCGCCGCCTTCTTCAAGTCCTGCTGGGGGATCGTGGGCAATGACATACTGAACGCGTTTCAGCGTCTTTGGGAGCTCGACTTCCGCGGCTTCCAGGACATCAACACCGCCAACATGGTACTCCTACAGAAAACTCAATCCCCAGAAGGACTCAAGGACTACAGGCCCATCAGCCTCATCCACTCAGTTGGCAAGCTTTTTGCCAAGACACTCGCCATGAGGCTGGCACCGCGGATGTCAGAACTGGTCAAGGACAACCAAACCGCATTCATTCGGGGACGCAGGATACACGACAACTTCAAGACTGTGCAACTTGTGTGCCGCCACCTACATGCCAGAAAGTTCAAAGCAATCCTCCTCAAGATCGACCTTGCCAAAGCTTTCGATACGGTTGCTTGGCCATTCCTCCTTGAGGTGCTACAGCAGATGGGCTTCCCGCAGCGATGGCTTGAGTGGGTTTCGGCCATGCTAAGATCAGCCAGCACACGAGTCCTCGTCAATGGCCAGCCCGGCAGACGGATCAACCACGCGCGTGGGCTACGGCAGGGTGACCCGCTGTCGCCTCTCCTCTTCGTGTTGGTAATGGAGGCCCTCAACGCCCTCATCACTGCGGCCGACCGACGGGGACACCTCACTGCCCTGCCCAGGGACGTCTCGCAGTGTCGTGCCTCGGTGTACGCGGATGACCTGGTCATCTTCTTGACGCTGGCTGCGGCGGACCTCACGTTCATCGGCAGGCTGTTGGAGACCTTTGCTGGCGCGTCGGGCCTTGCGACCAACGTCTCCAAATGCACCATGACACCGATAAGCTGCACGGAGGAAGACTTGGTGGAAGCGCGCACGGCCTTTCCTTGCCGGGTAGACGCCTTCCCTTCCAAGTACCTGGGCGCCCCGCTTTCTTACAAGAGATTGCCGCACGCCGCCGAGCAGGCTCTCGTTGATTCAGTGGTAGACCGGATTCCGTCCTGGAAGGCCGGACTCCTGAACGACGCGGGGAGGGCCACCCTTGTGCGCACCACGCTGTCTGCGATACCGGTACATGTATCCATCTGCTGTGCACTCTCGTCATGGGCCATCAACGCCATTGACAAGGCGAGGCGCGGCTTCATTTGGGCGGGCAAGGCGAAGGCACTTGGTGGTAAATGCAAGGTGGCGTGGCCGATCGTCACCTCGCCAAGGGACCTCGGCGGCCTCGGCATTCCCGACCTACGCGTGCTTGGCTTCGCGCTGCGGCTGTGCTGGGAATGGAAGCGCAGAGAAACCCCAGAGGCGGCTTCGGCGCAGCTGCAGGCACCGGTGGAGAAGAAGGTAGCCGACATGTTTGCCGCCTCCACCTCCTTCGTGCTTGGCAATGGCGAGCGCACACGTTTCTGGACGGACGCATGGCTCCCGGTCGATCATCTGGACCGCTACGCGCCGGCGGTCTACCGCTCCGTTCCGCGATGCTGTCGCACAAGGTCGGTCAGTGAGGCGCTACATGATAACCAGTGGGCATGGGACGCCGGGGCGGCAAGCACAACTAGCTACATGACTCAGTTCCTACGACTCTGGGCTTTGCTCGAGGACGTGCAACTCCAGACGGATGTCGAGGACAAGATCGTCTGGTTTTGGACGGCAGATGGCAAGTACTCTAGCGCCTCCGCTTACAAGGCATTCTTCTCCGCTCGGATGCCAATGCGGGGGGCCAAGGAGCTCTGGTCAGTGCGGTGCCCGCCCAAGGTAAAATTCTTCTTCTGGCTTGCCTTGCACGGCAGACTTTGGACGGCCGACCGGCGCAAGCGACATGGCCTCCAGGACCACGACACCTGCGTGCTGTGCGACCAGGAGGCGGAACGGACTGACCACCTGCTTCTCACCTGCCCCTTTGCGGCTGAGGTCTGGCACCGCCTCCTCCTACGACTTGGCCTCTGCTCCCGAGCGCATGCGGACGGGGGTAGCTTGCTTGACTAGTGGCTCTCGGCGCGCAGCACGGTGCCAAGGACGGCAAGACGCGGCTTCGACGCCATCGTCCTGCTTACTGCATGGATGATTTGGAAGGAGCGCAATAGTCGCACTTTCGACGGCAACGCCTCGACGACGACACAAGTCCTCCTCCGCATCCGAGATGAGGCCGAGAGCTGGTTGTCTGCAGGCTTTAAGGGCCTGGAGGTCTTTGCAGCATAGGCTAGGCCGTCTTCTCTTCAGGAGCAAAACAGTTTTCTACTTAGTTACGCCACTCTAAGCTCCGCCGTTTGAGCCGGCGATTCTTGTAATGTGTGTCGTCCGTTTCACCCCCGGCACCTCGCCTTGGGGATGAACGGAATGTAACTCTACAACTCTCTTCTTCTAATGGAGGCACGTGCAGCGCACGTTTTCGAAAAAAGAAATCTTGCGACCATGTTTCAGGCTCCACGGAGGTGGCCATGCCGCTGCCGACGGAGAAACTAGGGAGAAGTTTGGTAGTTGGGATTGAGCCAAATCAAGGAACCTACTACTTTATGTATTTATACTTAGCTGCTGTAGAGTCCAAACACCATATACGTCCTAATAAATATTATTTTGGTTCGTATGGGGATCGGAGTCCTTAGAATACGTTATTTCGTAGTTTTAGGTGGATGATATCACGTGACGGTTCGAGCGCCACCACAGCTCCACCGGTCACGGAGCTCTGTTAAGAGCCTATACAACGCGCCCGTGGGGATCTCCGTGTTCACCTGGCATGCCACCTGGCTCGCTCCGGCGCTGTCACTTTTGCCTCTGTCTTGTCCCCCACCGCCAGGCCTGTTTGCCTCCCGCAATCCTCTTTGTAAAACCCACCGAAGATGGAGAAGAAGACAAGGTCATCGCGCTATGGTGACTTAGCGCGATGGGTCACGTGAGTAACAGAGTTTGCGATAGTTTATATATCCCCCTTTTATTTATAACAAAGATCTTGTAGAGGACTTGAGGTGCAAATCCTTTCACTAGCGCGCACAAATATCATGTAATATTGTTTTGAAAAAAAAAGATATGTCCTTTCACTATCTTCCACCACCAGTAAGTCCTTGTTTTCACTTGATCGAGTAGGTCATACCGGCCAACCTTTGCAACAGTCCGAGGACACGACATGCAGAGAACATCCTCACATATCAATTTTAGCCTCTCCAGTTCATACCACTTTGCCGACACAAGCAGACGCCGAGGCATTGATCTCAGGCAACGAGTCGATATAGATGAAGTGGAGCAGGGCATTGAACAAAGTCGGCTCGATATATATCAATCTGAGTATTGCTCCGGTGGTCCTCTTTTGAAAAATTGCACGAATTAATTTAATTTTAATTAATTATTCTGTTGCCTTAAGATTCGCTGAACTTTATAAAAGAGGACCACCGGAGCAAAACTCAACGGTTGATTCTCAACACAGGCCGTCGTTGGCATAAAAAGATAATTGATAGTTTTGTATAAAGTAGAGATGTTATAAACGACTCATAACTTTGTCCCTTTGTCCCCTTTGTTGTTTAATTTGGTAGTGCATGTTTTGACTAGGATGTTGATTAAAGGTGCCCAATCAGGTTTGATAAAAGGTCTAGGTAGTGGTTTTAGAGCAGAAGGCATAGTGTCATTGCAGTATGCTGATGACACTATCCTGTTCTCTGATAATAGTGTGGAACACCTAGAAACCTGAAGGGTATTCTGATGTGGTTTGAACAAATTTCAGGGATGAGGGTTAATTTCCACAAAAGTGAAATACTTCCTCTAAATTTAGATGAAAATGAAGCACAAGAGATTGCTGGGTTGTTTACTTGAACCATAGACACTTCCCAATTAAGTATTTAGGTGTACCTTTACATCATGATAAACTAAGAAGAGAGGATATACAACCTTTGGTGGACAAACTTTTGGGTAGAATAGCTGGTTGGAGAGGGAAATTATTATCCTTTGCTGGTAGAGTGACTTTGATTAAAGCTTGCTTGACCAGCATTCCAGTTTATTTGATGTCTTTCATTAGATTTCCTAAGTGGGCAATTAGGACTCTAAACACTCATCTAGCTAACTGTTTGTGGAATGATAACATAGAAAGTAGAAAAATTCATTTGTTAAATTGGGATAGTGTGTCCATGCTTAAGGAGTTTGGTGGGCTGGGGATTCCAAATCTGAGGGATTTGAATCTATGTCTACTAGCTTCCTGGATCAAGAGGTATAATCTAGATAAGGAGAAGATGTGGAGATAATATATTGATCATAAGTATGAAACAAGTAAACCAAACATTTTCTGTAGCTCTAACTTAGGAGCATCCCAGTTCTTTAAGAGTATAATGTGGGCTGCTAAAGTGGTCAAGTTAGGGTATAGATGGAAAGTAGGGAATGGGAAGAAAATAAAGTTTTGGGAGGATAACTGGTTAGGGCCTTCAAGTTTGGCTATCCAGTATTGGGAGATCTATGTGCTTATTAATGAAAAGTCTGGAACAATAGCAGATTTGTGGGATGGGGTTGATCTAAAGTGTACTTTTAGGAGAGGTGTGGATCAAAGGCTCTTTGATTTGTGGGAAGAAGTAGTTCAATTAGCCTCTACTATTGTTTTCTCCGAGGAAGAAGATTCTTTGATTTGGCAGTTTAAATCTAGTGGGGTGTATTCTTCACAAACTCTTTATAGAGTTGTTAACTTTAGAGGAGTATCTCCACCTGTTTTTGCGCCTGCGCAGTTTGGAAACTGAAAATCCCACCTAGAGTGCAGTTTTTCTTATGGCTCCTCTCTAAGAATAAGAATTTGACTAGAGATAATGTAAATATTAGAATTAAGTTAGATGATCTGTCATGCTTGTTTTGCTCACAATCGGAGAATGGTAACCATCTTTTCTTTGATTGTATAGTAGCAAAAAACATGTGGGCTTGCATGTCTGAGGTTTTGGATAGAGTAGTAGGTACAGACTTTCTGTCAATTGGACAAATGTGGCTTAGTGATATAAGGTTTGTGGTTCATAACACCATTTGTGCTGCTGCCCTGTGAGGGCTGTGGAAACTGAGAAACAGTTTATGTTTTCAGGGTACACAATGGGTGGATATGAAAATGTTGGTCCTCAGCATTGCAGCTATGCTGCATTCCTAGATGATCCTTTGTCCTCAAGAGAAAAAGCAAGAATACTCAGCAAGATTGGGGAAGCTCAAGGAGGTGGCCACAAGACCATGCAGGATCTGCTGGTGAACAAGTCTCTTGATGAATGGGATCTGGTGATGTTCCAGAGGGCCTTGGACTGGGGTGATGCTGAAGTGCCGGAGCAAATCAAAAAGAAGCTTGATGGTGAAGCTAACCAAGAGTACAAAGGCAAGAAGTGGTTCAGCCTGATGGGGCTGGATAAGTTTGGAAGCAATGGCGAGTAGAAGATGAAGACAAACTCAGCGTCAGTAAGGTGAAGCCGAGGAATGGTGCTGGTGAAAATGGCAAAAACTGAAACTCTATTTAGTGTCTTGTTTTTAGCTTCGCTATCGTGATGTATCAGCTGATTGGAACTAGCTGTTGGCAGAGGCGCTGGTAGTTGCTTTTAGTCCACAGTTGGTCAGGTCTCTTTAGCTGGTAATGCTAGAGGTCCTTTTGAGTTTCTGGTTGGAGTGATGTAAGAGGTGGTTGGGTAACACCACCTAAAAACAGTGCTGTAAACGTTTGTCCTTGCTTGCAATGACAGGGGCTATAGCCCTCAAATTCTAAAAAAAAAAAAACGACTCATAACACTTGATACATATATATAATACCCATAGTCGATTAACTTGATGGGTGAATCATCACAATTAGTAAACGCAACACAAATATTCTCTTGTAAGAATTTGCAAAAGGAAAAAAACTAAGGAGAAGTTGTATTTTCACTACCAGCCACAATAAGTCCATAGTTTTAGTTGGTCACAAAGGGGAACCTTAGCATGCGGCTAGTCAAGAAAAGAGGGACATCTGCTTTGCAGCTCCCCGAGGACAGGAGATGCAGAGAACATCCTCGCATATCCATTTCAGCCCCTGCAGTCCATAGCTCTGTGCCGCCACGAGCAGATGCCGAGCCATCACCGTCCTGTCATCGCCGGCGTCCATCTCAGGAAACGAGTCAGTATAGATGAAGTGGAGCAAAGCCTTAAAAACGCTTGGTTCAATGTCAGGGATGATCACACGCTCCGGTGCGCGGCAAATGCCTCCCCACCGACGTCGAGGGTCACGTCCGTGCCAACCCCGGTGATGAGGAGGTCTAACAGATGTCGCCGATGGTCTGGAGGCGGCCCAGAGAGCTTGCACGTCCTTGTCACCAGCGTGACATCGCACCGCACGCTGAAGCTATTATCTTTCACGTAGTACGACTCGAATCTCTTCCTATTCATGAACTGCGTGTAACTCAATAATCGCATGGTTGACAAGGCACGTTCGCTTTCTATCATTACAGAAGATGGTACCGGCAGCCCAGCCTGGCTAAGCAAGGTGTACCTGGTTCGGACCATGGCGCCGTTGAGATCGGTACCAGCGATGGCGCCGGTGCCGGTCGGTTCAAGACAGATCCCGAAGCATATGGAATGCCCAAGCTCATGGGAGTACATCAGGCTCCCGGAGCACCCACCGACGGTGAACGTGTTTGGGGGGTACGGGAGGGGCCAACCGGCGGCGTGGAGTTCCTTGTCTCTGGAGTAGTCCGCGACCGTCAGCACGTGGGAACCAGTCGTCGTCTCGGCCGACAGCGTCGACGAGCTGCCGTAGGTGTCAGCATCGGCGGCGGACACCGGAGGCCAATAGATCGGCGTTCCGGCGTGCCCGACGGTCGGTTGCCGCTGCCCGGCCATGTGGTGGTATACACGGAAAGTCTACTGCAGCTTACGCGGAAAGTGTACTACAACATAGTACGACTCTTGCAATTTATGTACGGCATTATTCTGCGAGTCGTATTCGCATTATAGCCAGCATGTCGTGGACGAATAAAATTGTGTTTTCTTGGACCTGTCTGGTGAAAACGCGTGTGTTCTAATGCCAAACAACACGTGTGTGTTGAAAAGGTAGAAAAGGTAAAAGTAACACACAGATTTTGAGAAGGTGAAAAAGCGTGTGTTTCAAATAGAAGTAACACACACTTTTAGGCATATCCCGATTACAACACTCAAAAAATAAAAACGTGTGTTATTTTTCAAAATAACACACGGATTCCATTGCTTTGGAAAATCCGTGTGTTTTATTACAACTAAACACACAAATTCTGTACTTCTAGTCTCTGTCCAATATTACGTCCTCTGTCCTATTCATCCTTTGTACTTGTTTTCTTCTTTCTACTAATCAAAGCCCAACAAAGCAGTCCTATTCTGTGTTTTTTCCCCTTGTTGACCAAGCGAGCCCACTAACAAAAGCAGACCCGGTTTCTGTCCTAGTTACTCTCAAACTCTGTTCAGCCGGCCCACAAACTATTGCCCAAACATACCACGTGTGTGTCTCGTGACCAGAAAACACGAAGACAAACAACCCATATAAGGCAAAAGTTACAAGCCCAACAAGGAGGAACAGATGTGCGTGGCCTATATAAGCCGGCTACTTGGCAAAGAAGAAAGCAAAAATAGATCGGCTATCCCGATCTGTTCCCCAGATCAGTTCGTGAGGAGCAGCCGGCTCCTCACACAGCAGATCAAAGCACTGGGAAAGGAAGGGGATAGAAGGCAAGACTCACCTCAACAACAGCCAAGGTCAGTACATCCATAATCCAAGACATCCTTGAGTTTCATCCATCTAATCTTAGTCCATCTTGATCTGAAACAAAATGCACAATCGAATTTACCCCCAAATAATCAAATCAAGCTGCTCCATTACACAGGATTGGCAAAGAATGAAAGGGGGAGAAGCCAAGACTCACCTCCAGATTAGTGAAGGTCAGTACATCCATTATCCAAACACATCCCCTCTTTTTTTATATGAAAAACAAACTGCAGAATTCAATTTGCTAATTAGTTTGCGAAAATCAACAGAATTTGAAATTGCATATCCTAAGAACTAGAAATGCAGTTCCCAAAAAATGCAACTTACTAGATCATGAAATGCAAAAATGTCTATCTAAATTATATATGTTCGAAGGATCGGCAACAGGTGTAGTGCAGCACAATCACAATTAGTTTACATAACTAGTTTACATAATCAGTGTGTCAAATTTTTGTTGCACTGAAATTTATCCAGAATATGAACTTTACATTTCCTGAGAATTAGCATTGCAGTATCCAAAAAATGCAAAATACATAATCATGAAATGCAATTTTGTGTCTGAATTCTTTATTTCCAGAGCATCAGCCATGGGATCATGAAAATGCAATCATCATATAACAAAGACTCTATGTGCTTATTAATGAAAAGTACGGAACAATAGCAGATTTGTGGGATGGGGTTGATCTAAAGTGTACTTTTAGGAGAGGTGTGGATCAAAGGCTCTTTGATTTGTGGGAAGAAGTAGTTCAATTAGCCTCTACTATTGTTTTCTCTGAGGAAGAAGATTCTTTGATTTGGCAGTTTAAATCTAGTGGGGTGTATTCTTCACAAACTCTTTATAGAGTTGTTAACTTTAGAGGAGTATCTCCACCTGTTTTTGCGCCTGCAGTTTGGAAACTGAAAATCCCACCTAGAGTGCAGTTTTTCTTATGGCTCCTCTCTAAGAATAAGAATTTGACTAGAGATAATGTAAATATTAGAATTAAGTTAGATGATCTGTCATGCTTGTTTTGCTCACAATCGGAGAATGGTAACCATCTTTTCTTTGATTGTATAGTAGCAAAAAACATGTGGGCTTGCATGTCTGAGGTTTTGGATAGAGTAGTAGGTACAGACTTTCTGTCAATTGGACAAATGTGGCTTAGTGATATAAGGTTTGTGGTTCATAACACCATTTGTGCTGCTGCCCCTGTGAGGGCTGTGGAAACCGAGAAACAGTTTATGTTTTCAGGGTACACAATGGGTGGATATGAAAATGTTGGTCCTCAGCATTGCAGCTATGCTGCATTCCTAGATGATCCTTTGTCCTCAAGAGAAAAAGCAAGAATACTCAGCAAGATTGGGGAAGCTCAAGGAGGTGGCCACAAGACCATGCAGGATCTGCTGGTGAACAAGTCTCTTGATGAATGGGATCTGGTGATGTTCCAGAGGGCCTTGGACTGGGGTGATGCTGAAGTGCCGGAGCAAATCAAGAAGAAGCTTGATGGTGAAGCTAACCAAGAGTACAAAGGCAAGAAGTGGTTCAGCCTGATGGGGCTGGATAAGTTTGGAAGCAATGGCGAGTAGAAGATGAAGACAAACTCAGCGTCAGTAAGGTGAAGCCGAGGAATGGTGCTGGTGAAAATGGCAAAAACTGAAACTCTATTTAGTGTCTTGTTTTTAGCTTCGCTATCGTGATGTATCAGCTGATTGGAACTAGCTGTTGGCAGAGGCGCTGGTAGTTGCTTTTAGTCCACAGTTGGTCAGGTCTCTTTAGCTGGTAATGCTAGAGGTCCTTTTGAGTTTCTGGTTGGAGTGATGTAAGAGGTGGTTGGGTAACACCACCTAAAAACAGTGCTGTAAACGTTTGTCCTTGCTTGCAATGACAGGGGCTATAGCCCTCAAATTCTAAAAAAAAAAAAAAACGACTCATAACACTTGATACATATATATAATACCCATAGTCGATTAACTTGATGGGTGAATCATCACAATTAGTAAACGCAACACAAATATTCTCTTGTAAGAATTTGCAAAAGGAAAAAAACTAAGGAGAAGTTGTATTTTCACTACCAGCCACAATAAGTCCATAGTTTTAGTTGGTCACAAAGGGGAACCTTAGCATGCGGCTAGTCAAGAAAAGAGGGACATCTGCTTTGCAGCTCCCCGAGGACAGGAGATGCAGAGAACATCCTCGCATATCCATTTCAGCCCCTGCAGTCCATAGCTCTGTGCAGCCACGAGCAGATGCCGAGCCATCACCGTCCTGTCATCGCCGGCGTCCATCTCAGGAAACGAGTCAGTATAGATGAAGTGGAGCAAAGCCTTAAAAACGCTTGGTTCAATGTCAGGGATGATCATACGCCTCGTTGGTGCCGCGTCGTTATTGTCGGATCGTCCACCAAAGAGCTCCGCCCTGAACACTGGTGACCGCGCAGCGAGCACGCTCCGGTGCGCGGCAAATGCCTCCCCACCGACGTCGAGGGTCACGTCCGTGCCAACCCCGGTGATGAGGAGGTCTAACAGATGTCGCCGCTGGTCTGGAGGCGGCCCAGAGAGCTTGCACGTCCTTGTCACCAGCGTGACATCGCACCGCACGCTGAAGCTATTATCTTTCACGTAGTACGACTCGAATCTCTTCCTATTCATGAACTGCGTGTAACTCAATAATCGCATGGTTGACAAGGCACGTTCGCTTTCTATCATTACAGAAGATGGTACCGGCAGCCCAGCCTGGCTAAGCAAGGTGTACCTGGTTCGGACCATGGCGCCGTTGAGATCGGTACCAGCGATGGCGCCGGTGCCGGTCGGTTCAAGACAGATCCCGAAGCATATGGAATGCCCAAGCTCATGGGAGTACATCAGGCTCCCGGAGCACCCACCGACGGTGAACGTGTTTGGGGGGTACGGGAGGGGCCAACCGGCGGCGTGGAGTTCCTTGTCTCTGGAGTAGTCCGCGACCGTCAGCACGTGGGAACCAGTCGTCGTCTCGGCCGACAGCGTCGACGAGCTGCCGTAGGTGTCAGCATCGGCGGCGGACACCGGAGGCCAATAGATCGGCGTTCGGCGTGCCCGACGGTCGGTTGCCGCTGCCCGGCCATGTGGTGGTATACACGGAAAGTCTACTGCAGCTTACGCGGAAAGTGTACTACAACATAGTACGACTCTTGCAATTTATGTACGGCATTATTCTGCGAGTCGTATTCGCATTATAGCCAGCATGTCGTGGACGAATAAAATTGTGTTTTCTTGGACCTGTCTGGTGAAAACGCGTGTGTTCTAATGCCAAACAACACGTGTGTGTTGAAAAGGTAGAAAAGGTAAAAGTAACACACAGATTTTGAGAAGGTGAAAAAGCGTGTGTTTCAAATAGAAGTAACACACACTTTTAGGCATATCCCGATTACAACACTCAAAAAATAAAAACGTGTGTTATTTTTCAAAATAACACACGGATTCCATTGCTTTGGAAAATCCGTGTGTTTTATTACAACTAAACACACAAATTCTGTACTTCTAGTCTCTGTCCAATATTCTGTCCTCTGTCCTATTCTGTCCTTTGTACTTGTTTTCTTCTTTCTACTAATCAAAGCCCAACAAAGCAGTCCTATTCTGTGTTTTTTCCCCTTCTGTTGACCAAGCGAGCCCACTAACAAAAGCAGACCAGTTTCTGTCCTAGTTACTCTCAAACTCTGTTCCAGCCGGCCCACAAACTATTGCCCAAACATACCACGTGTGTGTCTCAGACAGCCCAGAAAACCTGAAGACAAACAACCCATATAAGGCAAAAGTTACAAGCCCAACAAGGAGGGAACAGATGTGCGTGGCCTATATAAGCCAGCTACTTGGCAAAGAAGAAAGCAAAAATAGATCGGCTATCCCGATCTGTTCCCCAGATCAGTTCGTGAGGAGCAGCCGGCTCCTCACACAGCAGGATCAAAGCACTGGGAAAGGAAGGGGATAGAAGGCAAGACTCACCTCAACAACAGCCAAGGTCAGTACATCCATAATCCAAGACATCCTTGAGTTTCATCCATCTAATCTTAGTCCATCTTGATCTGAAACAAAATGCACAATCGAATTTACCCCCAAATAATCAAATCAAGCTGCTCCATTACACAGGATTGGCAAAGAATGAAAGGGGGAGAAGCCAAGACTCACCTCCAGATTAGTGGTCGTCAGTACATCCATTATCCAAACACATCCCCTCTTTTTTTATCTGAAAAACAAACTGCAGAATTGAATTTGCTGATTAGTTTGCGAAAATCAACAGAATTTGAAATTGCATATCCTAAGAACTAGAAATGCAGTTCCCAAAAATGCAACTTACTAGATCATGAAATGCAAAAATGTGTATCTAAATTATATAGGTTTCAAGGATCGGCCACAGGTGTAGGGCAGCACAATCACAATTAGTTTACATAACTAGTTTACATAATCAGTGTGTCAAATTTTTGTTGCACTGAAATTTATCCAGAATATGAACTTTACATTTCCTGAGAATTAGCATTGCAGTATCCAAAAAATGCAAAATACATAATCATGAAATGCAATTTTGTGTCTGAATTCTTTATTTCCTGAGCATCAGCCATGGGATCATGAAAATGCAATCATCATATAACAAAGACTCACCTTGACATCCACTGCACTGAATTCTTGAATCCTGTCTACTGGTGCAGTAACTATAGTTGCGTAACATGTAGGAACAACACAAGATAAATAATCAAACTCCAGATACATGTCGCCATCATAGGGAAATGAGAAAAAACATCTAGTATAAAAGCACAGACCATGTATCTAACCTCCTCCAGAAAAAATAGATCAACAAAAAGTAGATCAACAAAAAGTAGGTCCTCCTTTACCAGGGCTTGAGACCTGCTACCACAGGCGGAGTTAAAACCCTGTTGATAATGAAACAAACTTTATTATTTGTGTGCATAACAAAGTACATGAATTGACAATGTTATTTGCTTGCAGGTACTGAATTGGCAATATGGATGGGAATTCAGCAAGAAACTTTGATCTAAGTACAGCGGAAGGTATAAAGAAATGGAAGGAAGAAAAGGAAGGAGACAACTAAAGCTACAAAACAAGCCAATGAAGCAGCGCCAAAGAAGAAATGACGAAAAAGGCAGAAAGCCACAGTTTTGCAGCATCAAATTATTAAAATGTCAAGATATGTAATATAAGTGGGATACCTGGATCATTATTTGAAATTATGTACTAAGACGCCAAATTGCAGTTGATGAGAACTACAATTGCAGTAGCAGGAAGAGGCAATTTAAATTACCAGATATTGCAATTTTGTGAAATGCATGAAATGTATGTTTCTAATGCATAATTTAGCTTCAAAAAATCTGAACAAAACAGATTTAACATGATTTGCCTCAGGAAATATTGCCATTTCATTCATTCATTTGAATTGTAGCATAAAGGTAGAACTGAAGCTCATGATGGCCATGAAACCGTGAAAGACATTCAGCCTAACTATCAAGTCCTCCAAGGCCAAAGGCAAAAAAAAAAAAAAAAAAAAGAGATGGCAGACATTCAGCTGCTCGCTACCATAGGCACTGGGTCGTGCAACTCATGGACAACACTGAGAATTTGTGTGATGACTGACCTTGAATCCCCCTACTCCTAGACAAAACCATCCTTACACCGGGATATTGCATATACTCAGTACTAAAATTGTGCGGTTGTATACTTGCAATTACGTAACAGAACCTTTTATTTGATTAGTTTTCATAAACATGAAAGGTTAATAGGAACAAAGCAATACGACTACTACATTATTCAAAGGCGAGATCAACCCACACATGGCTGAGACAACGGTGGTTAGAATTCAGAGTTTTAGTTGTTACTTAGAGTTTCAGAAACTAACTGTTTAGAGGGGACCATAATCTGATAACTACTAGTATCCTGATAGCTCTGTTCACATTCAGAAAATAGCAGCACATTCAGACCACTCGACCAATAATATGGGGCACTAGCCCACTGGACCAATAATATCTAGAATTCATTGGGAAAAAGACAGGGTGTATATATGACAACTGAAATCAGGTTGTGTGCGAGTGCTCACCCGAATGTTGCATTTATGGAAATCCAACCCAATGCAGCCAAGTTCAGTTTCTTCCACAATTCCCTGCAATAGACCTTAGAAGCACAAATAAAAGAGGGCAAATTAAGCAAATATAACAATTTAGTAACCAAATAATACCAGCAAAAGGCAAAAAAAAACCAATTGACAAAGAACAAAACCAAATAACATTAATTTGCCCTCATATAACCACCCGAATGTTTCTTGACAAATAACATTAATTGGAGATAAAGAAAGGACAAGTGCAGAGGGACAATTGCAGATTGAAGAAGCCAGAAAGGACAAGAATGAAGCATACAACACCATAACATTAATTGTTCTTCATAATAACATAAGGGTGTGGCTCAAACTTTTGAGAAATATTTCCAATACCTAGAACGAATCAAGCATAATGACAAAAGAAAGCCTGAAGGCAAACTGCTCAAGTACCTCTTATCCTTTTACTGCTCGACCACCTCCCCTGCAGGAGTCCCAACAGAAGAGACCCACGCCTACACCCTAGTTTGCACCAAAGCAGTGATACTTGGAGGCAGCTGGTACAGAGGGTTACTCCCCCTCAGATTCAACGAGGTAGGCTTGCCCAAGACAGTAACGCAGAGCCCAGGCAACAGGGACAGCTACTGCATTCCCAACTTGGATATACCTATCGCCATCAGAGAAAGCACATGTTCAGAGGCAAGAAATACAATGCAGCATGATCCGATTTCAAGAATGACTCAATCGGCTACAGACAAAGTGAAAAGAGGAACTTACTTCTCCTTGATTGGACCAAACAATCGGTAGTAATCAGGGAAATCCTGGACTCTTCCGTGATCCGGATGCACTATAATCTGTGGACAACATGTTCAATCAGGATCATATGCAGACATAATTAGAAATCTATAATGGTACAGACACAAAGGACAGATTAAGGGAAGATGAGAACTAACTGAATAAAAGAGAGAAAGACTGGGTTAGGGTGTTTGATAAAGGACAAATAGACAATAGACAAGCACAATAACAGATGGACAATATACAAAAATTTTCACCTAGATCAAAACAATAACAATTACAGAGAGACAATTTTTTTCTATGGAAGGACAATAGACAAATTTTTTCACCAAGATTGAAAAATAACAATTACAGAGATGACAATTTTTTCTATGGAAAGACAATAGACAAAGTTAGGACACTAGATTGTAAACAAGCACAAAGTCAGATAAAAGAAATGTCAATTACAGATATGACAATTACATATAAGAAAAATGCAGAGGGAAAATTACAGAGATGACAATTTTTTTCTATGGAAGGACAATAGACAAAGTTAGGACACCAGATCGTAAACAAGCACAAGGGCAGATAAAAGAAATGACAATTAAAGATAAGAGAATGACAGAAATGAAAAGTGCAGCGAGACAATTACAGATAAGACAATTACAGGACAATGGACAATTACAGAGACAATTATAGAGACAATTACAGAAGGACAATGGACAATTATTAGCGAAACAAGCACAATGACAAAGGGACAATTTTTTCTATCGAAAGACAATAGACAAAATTTTGTCCCTAGATCAAAACAAATATGATTACCTCCCTAATACTTATCCAATCATAGCTAGGGCTGCTCAACTAGATATGGAAACATGGACATGTTACAAGCCCAATAATTGCACACCTATAATTCATGTCTGACCACAAAGAAGCTATAATAATAGTGACAGATGCCCACACACAAACATACAACATAGACAGAGAGAGAGATAGACACAAGAAACACTGAACTTTACTAAGACTGAAACAAAATTGATGGCATAGACACAGATGCCCAAACAAACAACCACAACAGAGAGAGAGAGAGAGAGAGAAGGAACTGCACAAGTTAAAAAGCTATACCACTCAAAAGAACGCTTCAAAAGAATTCATAATCAAAAGAACGCTTCAAATGAAACAAAGGCGCTCTTTACCACTCAAACTGAGAAGGAAACAAAGAGCAATAGATGGTTCACCTCCTACATCTAACGGATACAGATGCAGGCATACATGCTAGGCTTTAACTGCTTAAGTACAGAGATACTATGCTACTAGCGGTCGCTAGACAGATCATACATGCTTGGAGTTGCAGCGTGTGTTTGTCAGCCATGAAAACACAACACACATGACAATGAATTATCAAAAAAAATTGTATTGCAAGCTTACAATTTAGATCTTCTTGTCATCAAAATTGGCCGCAACATCTTCTGCTGACTTGAGCTCATTGAACGCAGGGCCAACGTGCTTCTTCAAATAATCAACATGCCATCATCCTCCCTGGGGCCCTTGTATTCCTGAATGTTCTTCCACTGGTTCCTGAAGATCTTGAGGGTCGGGAACCCCTGAATCTCATACTTGGTAGTAAGAGGCATGTTCTTCTCCTCATTGGCATCAACTTTAGTGAGAACAATTAGTGGGTCGTGCTTGCTAAGTGCCTTGGCCGCATTCTCATACTGAAACACAGAGTAGGAGAGTGACCACAGGGTAGAAGATTAAACCAATCAGAACACAACCCACCCATCCATTCTGTAAGTAAAGGGAGTGGGTACAAAGTAGGAGAAGCAGTATTACCTTTGGACCAAGTTTCTTGCAGTGTCCACACCTGCAAATTTGATTCGACCACATTAGTTATAACAATTAACAGAGATCATGTCCAGCAACAGCCTCATGGTGTAGGTTGGAGCTAGATCAGCAAACTATCACACAAACTAAAAAGCAACAAAAAAATGAATCACAATTAACAAGATATATGCACAGTTCTATCAACATGCATGCATCGATACTATATGTTTATACTCAGTCAAAAAATTGTTTTTTCTCTAGATTGCAGATGTCATACTCAATTCTAACTGGAATAACCATTCTTGATGCTTCAAGGGATAACAGAGCCACAAGTAATTATTTAAAAATTTTAAAACTCCCTCTAAACCTTGACAAAAAAAAATCAATTTGACCACAAGATTCTTCTCAATTCAAAAGACAGAGAGCACACGACTGAATAGTTGCAGAATCAAAAGCGCGTGAATAAAAATAATCAAAGAGCAGTAATATATCTACTCTGCCATATCCCCATAGTAGAAACAAGAAGATGAAGCTGATCTTGAGAAATTACCTCAACATGCCATCCATACTCCTGCTCTCCAAAAGAAGCTTCTCATCTGTCTCCTGAAAACAACAAACATGCAAACTGCTTTGAGGTAATTGGGAATACACATTCAGATGATGTTCACAAAAAATGGAGATTCTTTGAAACAAAGCAGCAGAAGTCACCACAACCATTGATCTATTTGCGGTTACTCCACTAGATGCAAGCATGTCACTAGATGAAAACAACAACATGGAATCCTAAGAACAGTGCATTCCAAACTAACAAGAAATGGACAGTCATCTTACTATGTTATCACTGCCACCTGATGCAAGCTGAAGAATGTCATAAGACCACTTTAGTACACAAACCTGGAAGATATGTGAGATTAGGGACCATACTTAACAAAAAAGAAAACTGATGCTCCACTAGGATAATGTTTATACTTGAAAATGGGACATAACCTGAATGTTTCCTTGATTTGTGACACATGGCGTCCAACCCACAGAACAAACATTGTCACTAGTACATCAGTATCATGGAACATTCAGCAACATGATCCACAATGTAAATCGTGGAACCTCCCCCATCACAAGGTCGACTCAGATAACCACTAGGAAGCACCTCGGCTCTGATAAAAATTAGATAACCAAAAGGACCAGTGAACTAAGTGAAACAACCTTTTGTAAAGCTACAACCTGCAAATGAACAAAAGACAAAATAAAACTAAGTGGACAGAGACAGAGAATGACTTTCAGATCAGGAGAAGCAAAAAGATGAGCAATAGAGATACTTTCAGATCATTGAGAAGCAAGAGTTCAGTTAAACACAGTGAAGAGGAGTTCATCTATTAGAGATACTTCCAGATCATTAGAAATTAGTAATTGCACTCAAAACATACTGAGTACCGAAAAGAAAAGAAAGGCCACTAATTCAGCTGCTTAAGTACACCCACTCTAGCCTATCTAGAATTACTACTATTCTGAATAGAAACTACAACACCTCAAAGAAAAAATACACTACAACTCTAGTATCCAAAGAAGTGTTTCAGGCATGTACAGAAAGTCCCCAAACATGTTGAATAGAGAGCTGGACCAAAATAGAACATGTTGTACCCTACATTCAGACCAACAAATTTGCTTCTGAATGTTGACACGAATCATGGTAGGTTTTAGTTTCTGTGTACCACAAGTCCACGACCTATCTTTCAAATCAAAACATCCTTCCATATACGTTTCATTATTAATTGGTCTAAACAAATAGTACCATGTATGCCACTACTGTAATTAGCCTATTTAACTTGATTCTATCTGTCTAAACAAATAGTACCATGTATGCCACTACTATAATTAGCCTATTTAATTTGATTCTATATGAATGGTTATAATGAAGCTACATATGAACACAGTACAGATTACTAGAATAGTTACCAGCTAGCAAGCAGCACAAAGTCACAAATGCATTATTCACTGAAAATACAAGAAGATGGCACATTCAGAGGGCAATATGCAGAGGACACTCCCATACCTCTAATTTCTGTGCTTCGGCAAGCCCTACCCCCAATTAGCCCTCCTAATCACCATGCATGCCATCGGAACAACAAAACTGAAACCAATGCCACATCAGAATCCACACTCTATACATCAGAAAAATTGTCTAGAGGACAGCTTTCCATACTCACAATATATCACAAATGATGTCAGTTTGCACAAATACATACATCTTTGCTATTACTGTTTGATTCAGATCAAAGGAAGAATTTCTTTCTTTATTTTTTTCACCATAGAACAGAAATTTACAAAAAGGAGTTTGAACTAAAGGATGTGCAACTAATAGGACCTAGAGAACTAATAGATGAACATAGAAAAAAACATAAGATGAATCTTGTATATACATCTGCTATCTAGGTAAAACTTACACCTAAGTTTTGAATAACAACATTTCATGATAAACAATTTTCCACAACATAATTACCTTGAGAACATGCAGAGTGTTGCACTCTGAAATGTGCAGCCATCTCTTTCCCAAGATTGTTCGGCATAGATTAGACAAATGTGCAGCCATGTATATACTATAGCAAGAAAACCAAGACGCATGATGCGCCTTGATATTACTGAAGACGAAACAATTGCTTGCTGCCTAATGGCACGCTTGACTCCTACACGCAGCTCCCCATTATCACCTCTGCACACATCATTCATGAACATACTTGTTATGCAGTAGGAGGGTATACCAAAGCAACAAGTCCAATCAAAAAGCTCAGCAACCCTGCTCTAATGTTCACAAACAGATGCAATGTTCACAAGATGGATAGTGACAGAATTCCCTAAGCTCATGAACAGCCCTACTCTAATGTTCAGATACAGAACAAGGCTACAACTATCATCTAACAAGGCTACAGATATTAACACAATACCACCTGACTCCACTATCTCCCCTAACAATAGAGCAATTGACTCCACTATACTGAAGGCAAGTAGGACACGATCAAAAGAGACAATTCTACATCGCTATTTGACAGGCTAACTGAATGTGCAAGGCTATTAGATGGACTGCACATATTCTTGGCATCACAATATTCTCCACTCCTACAAATTCTCAATGTATTATAGTTCCATTAATAATCCCATGGCAAAATGATGATTACAATATTATTGAAAACGAAAATGATTATTTGCTGCTTTGTGTGACGCCTTCTGAATGTGAATTGGTGGGAGCAATGGACACCAAGCATTTCTGAAAACAAAACACGCTGCACTAAATTTGGGATTTTAAACTCTGAATTCATACTAAACTGGCTGACAATAAAAACTAGTCGAGAACCATCCCTCAAGCATTTCTAACCATGCCTGACATCATCCCACCCCATCTGCAGTACCATGGACAGCAAATCCCCATCAACACAACGCCAATCCAGCAGAGCAGAAAGCAAGCACACTAGATCCTCCATGAACTCGGATAAAATCCCCCAAAACCACGCACCCTAGAACCTGTCGCTGCTGCTACACAGCCACAACCCAAAATCACCCAAATCCACGCAACCCAGCACTTGCACAAGCTGCTCCACAGCCCCAACCCAAAATCCCACAACATTGGGAAATCCATCAGCGCCCCTTGCTCAAACAAAATCAATCCCATCCATCAAAACTAAAATTGGGAAATTCATCAGGGGACAAATAGACACAAACATCACCGCCAGAAACCCCAAAAATCCTCCATCACCATCACTAAAAATCTAACAGATCTGACTCATCCCTCTGCACTACACGAACACTGACAAACCCTAGACAACTAATGCCAATCCTACAACAGAGGACGCAAATGAGGACAAAGGAGACGCAGACCAAATACGAGAGTGAGACGAAGACAAAAACAATCTCACCTGATTCCGAGGTGGAGAAGCCGTTGCGGACAACCATCGATGACACAACTGGATAGAAATCGCCTCCTCGTCGCCAAAGGATGAAGCCTGAAGTCGACGACGCGCCGCGACAGCACGTACAGCCAGATCCATCGGAGCACCGCCGCCGCCGCGCGATGAAACCTAGAGAGAGCCGACCGGGATAGAGAAATCGCCATTGACGACGATGAAGACAGACGAGAGAGAGGAGACGGGAGCGAGGGGGAAACTGGTGGGGCCCAATGGTCAGCAACAAAATCAAAGAAGCGGCGCGCGGCGCTGGGAGAATCCACAGAGGCAGCACGATGAAGATCGAACGGACAGAAAATCCGTGTGTTACAAGAGCAGAAAACACACGCGTGTCTGTTTCTTTTATGATTGATGTTACGATACGAACATGACTCGCACACACGTCCAACCTGTGTATATGTGTATAAAAAAGTTGCAGGCGCGGCGTACCAAAGCGCCAACCGCAATAATGCCGAGGTCTCGGCGTGGACGGGCCGCTGACGATGAGGACAGCGCGTCGTCGTCGGCCATGTTCACGGAGACAGCCACCGGGTGGCACGTGCTCAAGGTCGAGCGCTACTCCGAAACCAGTGGTTTGGGCATCGCCAGGCGCCTGAAATCATGCCCGTTCGTCGTTGGAGGGCACACATGGTGCATCGCGTACTTCCCCGACGGTCTCAGCGAGGACACCGCCGACTGTGTCTCTTTCGCCCTACGTCTCGAAGACCGTGCCACCAGGACCGGGAGAGGGGACGTCATGGTCCGCACCATGTTCAGCCTGCTCGATGTCGCCGGCGGCGGAGGTCCGGTGCCATCTCTCACAGTACCATGTGGTGTGTGGACCTTCTCGAGAATAGGCCAGTCATGTGGCCACGCTCGGTTCATGGAGAGGAAGGAGTTCGAGTCGTGCTACGTCAAAGACGACGAGTTCTGCATACGGTGCGACGTTACAGTCCTGTCGGCCGGTGCGCCGCCGCCGGACCTGTGCCGGCAGCTCGCCGATCTCCTCGCCAGCAGCGACGGTGCGGATGTGACGCTGGACGTCGGCGGCGAGTCGTTCCGCGTGCACAAGAACGTGCTCGCTGCTCGCTCGCCGGTGTTCAAGGCCGAGTTCTTCGGCGGACCACACAAGGAGAAGGTTGCGGCGAACGTGTGCATCGATGGCATCGAGCCAAGCGTTTTCATCTACACCGACTCGTTGCCGGACCTCGATGATGACAACATCACGGCGATGGCTCAGCATCTGCTGGTGGCGGCCGACCGGTATGGTATGGAGAGGCTAAAATCGATGTGCGAGTTTGTTTTACGAACCTTCGTCGACAAAAGTGCTGTGGTGACTACGCTCGTGCTCGCGGAGCAGCATGGCTGCCATCAGCTCAAGGAGGCGTGCTTCAAGGTCCTCAAGTCCTCGGCCAACTACATGGAGCTTATGGTTGGCGAAGACTTCAAATATCTGGCAAGCACTTGCCCATCTCTTCTACAAGAGCTGCGTGGACTCCAATTAGAATGATTGTCTGGACTTGAGTACCATATATATTTTTTTTAGAATCGGGGAATTCCCATTTCCATTCCAATGAAACGGAAATACAGAACCGGATGTAGAAGTTTCGAAAGAAGGGACACACTAAGAGGGAACTAGATAAACAAACGCCACCGCCGGCAAGACTCTACCTCCAGACCTACATGCGTTTAACCTCCAACGCAAAAGGGAGCCGGACTTGGCAATGCCTGACCCACTTGGCCGCATGCCACTGACAGACAACATCCACAGTTTAAACTTCGCTTACAACTCTACTGCCAGCATTGGTAGGAGACAAATTGGATTACAGAGTTTTTAACGCCAGAAGGATCAGCAAGTTGATCAATGCCCATCTCCTTTGGCAATCTCTCCCCCTCGATCCTTCAGCGCCGGGTCGCCGGGTCCTGAGCTTCAGCATCTTCTCCACCGCTGCAGTTATTGTTGTTATCCTTGACCAAAAGCTCCATCGCAATGTGCACCATCATGTCGATGGCTTCCATCTCCTCTCTGCTCATCTGCTTGAACAAACCTGCCCAAAATTTCATAAGAGCACCCGCATGACATATTATCTCAACTGGATTTTTTATTATCTTCTTCTCAAAACAAGGTTTGTTTCTCGCTTTCCATATAGCCCAAGCAGATTGCCGAGACTCCTACAACATGGTAATCCCTCCCGGGGGAACCATTTACGTAACCAAATCCAGCAGTGATCTAAATTCATTGGTAAATCGGTAGCATGGAACAATTTAGCAATGCAACCCCCATTACTTTAGCAATGGGGCAAAGGAAAAACAGGTGGTTGTTAGTTTCATTTTCAGGACAGAAATAGCATATAGGACAGCCATCCCAATTTCTTCTAATCATAACATCTTTAGTGAGCACCACTCCATTGGAGAGGAGCCACATAAAGTACTTGATTTTTGGTGGTATTTTACCCTTCCAAATATGTTTGAGATAAATGCCATTACCCTAGCAGATATAGCATTGTACATGGATTTCACAGAAAAGATGCCTTTACTTTCCCACTTCCACTGAACAATATCTTCTTCTTCACTCAAATGGTAAGCATTAGCTAGATCCCAAATTCGATTCCAAATAACATTCAATTGATCAAACAACCATCTCCTGAATGTAAACACAGTCTCACCCTTCCTAACACTAGCAACAGTTGCATTCTGTTGTTCACAAATAGCAAAAAGCTCAGGTATAATGACAGAGATAGGTTTATCAAAGAGCCAACAGTCAGTCCAAAATCTTGTTTTATCCCCCATTCTAATCTTCACAGTTCTACCCTTGAGGTAAAGATTTTTTACTTTGAGCAAGTCTGCCCATATTGGGGAATCATTTAGCTTATGACAAACAGAATGTATATCATCTTTCACCAAATATTTTGCTCTTATGAGACTTTGCCACAGCCCATCTTCATGCTCTAGTTTCCACCACCACTTAGTTAGTAGACTGACATTCAGTCTAAAGATGTCTTTGATTCCAGCCCCCCCATCTTTCTTACTTTTACATATCTTTTCCCATTTAATCAGGTGATATTTCTTTTTCCCCTCCCCCTTGCCAAAAGAAAAGAGTTTTGTTATTAAGCATATATTAAGCAGAAAAGAGTTTTGTTATAACAACCCAAGGAACGGTAACGCCATGGTTATCGAGTCCTTCCACTCCCAATAAGAGACTCACATACACCTAGAGTTTTTTTTTTTTAACAATTCCCTGCATGCACACATGTACGTTATTGAATTGAGCAGATGCACTGCTGACCCTCCTCCTATGGTGCTCTAGGCTTGCGACAGGTTATGATGGTGAATTTGATGAGCCCCTTCCTGTAGCCTTGCATCAGCAGCAGTATCCCCATCGCCCCTCTGATTGTCTTCCATCCTTTAGACAGAGGCAAAAATTAATAATCAACTAACTCAAATCAAAATCCAGGCAGAAATTTGGGTGCAGTCCATCTTCGGAAAAGAAGAGCTATTGAAAATGAGACGAGTAATAAGTTGCATATATATACCACATGTTAGCGCAGAGATCAGGCCCTTCCATGAAAGTGATAGTCTTACCACAGCAGGCCAAAACTGGGCCACGTTCTCCGACCAGTCAGCGGTCCTGATGTCCTGATACAGCATGCAACAACAAAAAAGATTTGTTCTATTTGAAATCACGTCATGCAACTATTTTTCCAAATTTACGTGCTCACGAATTCGATCTTATCACCAAAAGATAGATTTGCATTGGAACTTACACTTAGCACGGTCTATCAGATTCATTCAAAATTCTTGAGATCAGAAACAGCCTTTTTTTCTCCTTTACCTCGAGAGACAGTGACTTGGCAATGTTGATATACTCTGAAGGTGGGCACCAATCGGCGAGGCAGTACGCATCGGATATCCTTTTGAGTAGTCTCACTTCATCGGGTCTCATGGACGTTTTAGACGGCTCGAGGTTCCTATGGCAGCATGTCACGATGATTATTGTCCCTCCCGGCGCCGCCACACGGGCTAGCTCGCTAACAAACTAAACATTATGCAGTTAGCGCACACTAACAAATTAATACACGACCAAGGTAAAAGCTAAATACATTATGCAGTAAGGAAATTTGGTGATGTTCAAAGGTAAGAATTCTAGCCAAACACATGACTCGTTTAGTGAACGTGTGTGCATAGAGAAAATAGGAAACTAGGTTACCTTTGTTCTGTCCGGCATGTGTTCCCCACTCTCCAAGGACCATACCAGATCAAACATTCCATCAGGAAACGGTTGCTTCAGAGCATCAGCGACTTGGAGGGAAACCTGCTGCATCAGCATGGTTACTGATCTGGGGTGAAAACTGAAAAGCAGTTCAATGATATTGACAATGTCGCTCCTTTTAGCTCGATTTACTATGAAGGGTTGATAGATAATACTAGTACATTAATCACGATTAAGATAGCGGTAGTTTTGGACACCTTGTCTGACAAGCCCTGGGCGGCAGTGAGTGCATTCCCTCTTTCAGCTTGAACAGGGCTCAGCGTGATACCCGTGCACTTTGGTCCGTATTTTCTCGCCAAGTACCTTGAGCTGCCTCCAAGGCCACATCCGGCATCAAGTATGGTTTTGGGCCTCTTCTCTGGATCATCTGAATATGAAAGTAAGCACGAAATCTAATCAAAGTTGGCGAACGATGTCTTGTAATTTACATGATGTGAAGACGTAAACATTACGTTGAGGGTTTTCCTCCTATATTAAAGTCTAAAGGGGGAATAATGCGAGGCACTCGGACAGTAGGCAGTGGAGGTGACCTACATGCCAGTGGCTGACACAGTGATACTCAGTTTTCCAATGGATATATCTATTGGAGTGGCCTGAAGGTGTTGCAAATGGTGAGTCGTTTGTGAGAGTAGTACTAGGATGTGTGACGTTCTAGAATATTCTCGTATGGCATTCCTGTTTCCCTTTAAAAAAATGGTAACTCATGCAAGGGGCGTGCTGCCCATATTGTGGGGTTGTCATACATTTCGCGTGGGAGGGTGGCTATGTGTGTGCCTGGGTCGTGGTTGTGACTTGTACGGTCACTACGTGAAAAAAGACTATGGAGCGCTTCCCCTTTCGAACTGTAAGGCGGCTGGTGATTGAGCCGCCCTTACAATGGTCGAGAATCCTTGTAGGGCGGCTCAATCACCGTGCCCCGCCCTACGCGGGTCATCGTAGTAAGGGCGGTGGTGATTGAGCCGCCCTACTGGTGGTCTGTAGGTGTATAAGCGGGTTTAAAAAAATTCAAATTTTGTAAACAATGTCGGATGGAAAAACTTTGTATATGAAGTTTGTACATCTCAAAAAGTTATGAAACTTTGTAGTTGACAACTTTTTTATTTGACTTCATCTAGTCATGCGAAACCTACGTTTTAGTTTCTCAAATTTAAAATTCAAATTTTATAAACGACGTCGGATGGAAAAACTTTCTATATGAAGTTTGTACATCTCAAAAAGTTATGAAACTTTGTAGTTGAAAACTTTTTATTTGACTTCATCTAGTCATGCGAAACCTACGTTTTAGTTTCTCAAATTTGAAATTCAAATTTTATAAATGACCTCGGATGAAAAAACTTTCTATATGAAGTTTGTACATCTCAAAAAGTTATGAAACTTTGTAGTTGAAAACTTTTTTATTTGACTTCATCTAGTCATGCGAAACCTACGTTTTAGTTTCTCAAATTTGAAATTCAAATTTTATAAATGACCTCGGATGAAAAAACTTTCTAAACGGAAAATGTAAATCTCGAAAAGATATGAAAGTTTGTAGTTGACGACTTTTTGATTTGATATCATTTAGGGCCTTAAATAAGCAAATTACTTTTGGTTGGGTATAGTATGTGGGGAACTAAAACTATATAAAGGCAGCAATGTGATGGTGTAGTGCGGTGGTAGAGAGGAACCGCGCGAGCGAGTCTTGGGTTCGAATCCGGGTGATACATAGTCCGAAAAATGCTCAAAAAAATATGGTGTGAATAGAGAAGATTGTGGTTGGCGGGTGGGGGCCCTTCCCTAGTTTAAAAAATTTTTTTGCTATTATTTTTTCGAGTTTTTTTGAATTTTTTTTTAAAAATGCCTTTGTAGGGCGGTTCATGTTGAATCGCCCCCTACAGTGCGGGGCACTGTAAGCTCGGTTCCATAGGGGCGGCTGCCCCAACCGCCCCTACAGAGCCTGGGCAGCCGCCCCTACAGAGCATCATTCACGTAGTGGGTACTGTTTGTTGTTTTGTTTATGACTAGGTTTGTACTTTATGTCAGAGTATTTTGAAGTGTCTGCTTAAATTTAGTGTGAAGAAACTTGCGAAACTCATTCTATAAATTATCATTTGCACTCATTTAGACCAAAAACGCTGCATCTGCCAGTGTTCATACATATTTAGAAAACTTGGACACATTGGATTGAGGCCTTGAGGGTGCAGAGGACACACCAGCTGGGATAGCGGCGAAGGCGAGTGCCTCGTCGATGGTGCGGATCTGAGCGGCGCGGACGTCGGCCACCGACGCTGCGTCGCCGTCCAATTCATAGAAGCCGTGGTGGAGGTGCTCGCCGCATATGCGTTCCCAGACCCCTGACGACTCGTCGTACAGTCCCGCGATGTCCTCCTTCAGGCCTGTGGCCGCCGGCAACGAGACGGCCATCGATCGATGTGGTCGGTGTGCTCGGGAGTCTCGGTCGGTCTAGACCAGTGGCGGATCTGCGCCCCGGGCTGCCCGGGCAGCAGCCCCCCCCTTGAGCTTGATTTTACCTTTAGATTACTGTAGCTTAGTCTTAAATCCACCATTAATCTCCAGCTTAAACCTTAACTCTCCATTAGTTAGCCCCCCCCCCGGCCGCTCATCCTGGCTCCGCCACTGGTCTAGACTGCCTCGAGTGAAGGGACGACTACCAGTGCGGACCAGCAGCTGTATTTATAGGGTATTTATATGAAGCGAAGGCGACGAGGAGTGCGCAGTGGCACGTGTGGACTTGGATGGGTGAACACGCCATGCCACGATACGATGCCCCTTCCATGTACGCCGTGTATTCATATACTGTAATGATTTTGAGAAGAAAAAAAATACAAGTACTACCATGTATCCACGTGCGTGCCAGTGGGCCGTGGCAGGTCACAGTCTCGTATTGATGGAAAAATACAAATCCAGCGAGAGTGACACGTGTGGCACATGAGCGAACACGATAGTCTTGCCAACATCAGTGCGCAGCCGAGACAAATGGTGACGTACGGCCGGATCGCAGTCTTCGAGAAATCAATCAGAGGCCGTACCTGCTGGCGACTGGTGGTTATACTCAAAGAAACAACAATATATGGACCTCTCACTTGGTCCGTTGCAAAGTATGGCGATATTTTTTTTTAGTAAAAGGTTTCCCATTGTTGGAACACAGTTCCAACAGGTTTAATATTAATTCATAATCACAGTTACAGAGCTAGAGTGTGAAGAAGAGAGGCTCTTCCACTCCAGGAGTCATCGTTTACAATGGTATTTGGGGGCTCCTTATATACCGGGCATTTCCCAAGACAAAAAGACATTACAGCCCCAAAGGAAAACAGGAAACCCTAATCCTACGACCCTTCCGGGTGGGGCTGGCGGGGGCAAGGTCGTCCGTTAATCGGAGTATTCAGCGGTTCATGGGCTCCTTCTGGGCCTCCCAAGCGCTCTACGTCTCCCTTGCTCCCGGGCCGTTGGTGGGCCGTCTTCCATGGGCCAGATGCCTCCCGCGCAGCCGGTGGCCTCCGCCATCGTCCCCGATGCCTCCGCCTTGAGGTCATCGACTCGATGCCTCCGACGGAGGCCGGGGTCTTCGTCTCGGCCCGGTGTCTCCGACGGAGGCGGAGGCCTTAGCCCCGAGCCGATGCCTCCGCGGGGGGCTAAGGTTTTCATCGCCGTCCGATGTCTTTGCCCTCCGATCGGAGGTGCTGCGACGCACCGGTCGGCGTGGTCTCCGATTACTCTCTGCACAACGAGGTTAAAGCATGTGTAACAAAATAGGATAAATGTGGGGTCAAACGCCCGTGAGCGTGTGCCATGTCTCTCCGAGATGCCTTTTCCCAACATTCCCCCTTGAGGGTTAGGTCCACGGAGGCGGGCCCGGCCATCAACTCTTGGCTTGACCAGCGAGACCATGCCCCCGGCACGTCTTTGGTGGACCTCGGTTTTTCTTTGGCTTATTGAGGGTCTTTTCTCGTCCATTGGATATAAGGCCGTTGATTTCTGACCGTGCGATATGTGACCATTGCGGTGGAGGGACGGTTCCTTCTCGGACCCGTCGCCCGGCCACTATAAAGGGGAGGGTAGGTGAGAGTTTTTACCCCGCGCCGTAATTCTCGCGCCTGTAGTTTCTCCACCGCCTCTCACGCCACCTCCGCGCTTGCTTGTTGCCTCCGGTCTCGACCGTGGCACCTCCGCCGCGGACGCGCTTGCCTCCGCCACCACTACACCGGTCCTTATTCCCGGTTTCGGAGAGTGAAGGTCGGAGATTGGGCTGGATCTCTTTGAGAAGTGTATGCTTGTTGCGGCGAAGGCTAGGGACCGGAAGAGTCTCTTTCCGACGTTGAAGCCTCCGTCGAAGACCTCATTCCTTCACGCCCCGGAGGTATGGCCGCCATTACCTACGATTTTGGTCCTAGCAAGATGACCAAGGCGATGATCGAAGACCTTGAGCAATAGGGCGTTATCCCGGTTGGCCGTGCCAAGCTCCCGGGGTCAGAGACTGAGCCAACCCCCGACCGGGGGTATGCGGTCGTTTCGAGAGATTTCTTCACTTGCGGCCTTCGGCCGGCCCATCCTTTTCGAGGAGAGTTCGGGGAGTTCAATGCTCAAATTCACCACCTTACGCCTCATGCCTTCTTGAACCTTAGCAAGTTTGTCCGGGCGGTGGAGTCTTATGGCGGAGAGACTGATGTCAATGCCTTTGTGAGGCACTATGAGCTGCAGAAGCAACCACGGTCGTTTGGCGAGGACAAAGTGAAGGCTCAATTTGGGGCCTGTACCTTTATGGCGAAGAGGTTTCAGGAGGAGCGATTGGAGATCTCTTGGTGTCAGAAGGGCAAGTGGGAGCCGGCCAATTGGATGGATTATTGGTTCTACGTGCAGACCATTGGTGTCACCGGGGAGGATGACGGCGCAATAAGATTGTGAGGTACCCCCGGCCTCCGCTATGACGGAGATGAATCCGCACACCAATTTGAAACCTCTTCCAGCGTCTTCCGCGCAGCTCGCCGCTCGCGAGAAGTCTTGCCGAAAGGCCTTCGCGGCGGCTTGCAAGTACTCCGGAGGTCGCGACCTTCTGGAGGAGATAGTGGCCTCCGGCTGCTGGCCCTTGGCCAAGGACAGGCCCAAGTTTGAGATTGTCCGGAAGGAATTGCCGGTTTTCGGAGAAGCTGCGGGCATACCGTGCCCCGTCTTCGGTCTCAGTTTACCTCGAGGGGAGACTGGGACCAATTTTGTCAACGTATTGAAAGGAAAGTTGTGGAGCTTATCGGAGAGGTCTCCGAGCGTGAATACCTTGTGCGGAAGGCGGCGGGTGGCTTCATGCCGCGCCGAACCGCGTCTTTGAGGAACTTCAAATTCCCTATTCCTCCCGGCTGTCCCGGCAAGGTGCTCCGGAAGATAGAGTCAAGGGCATTGAAGAATGCCTCCGCCGTTGCTACGGTCAAGGCGGAGGCGTCAAAAAAGAGGAAACGTTCGTGTGTTGGCCGCGGGCCTTCCAAGAAGGAGAAGACCTCTGAGCCGGAGGCTGTTGAGGCTTCCGCATCTGCATCTCCAAATGCATCTGAGGCTGGCTACCAGGGCGACGACGGGGAAGAGGAGGTCGCCAAGGAGGTGGGAGCGTCCGCTAAGCCCTCGCCTACGATGGAGACAGAGCTGGCTCCACAACCTTCTGCTTCTGCACGGGCTCCGTCGCCGGAGGTGTCTGTCCATCCCTTCCCTAGTGCTTTTGCCGAGCTGTCTAGCTCTGAAGACGGTGAGGCCGGTGAGGAGGAGGAAGAAGCGGGCGAGGACGAGGAGGCCGGGGATGCTGAGGCATCACTCTCGCCGACTCAACAGGTTTGTGATATCCCCGATGAAATCTCCGATGATGATTTTGTTGGGAGTCGCCGTAAGCCGTCGAGAAGCACATCGATCCGAGTTTGTTGCCGACAAGACGGCGCCGGCGGCAGCCTCCGGCGAAGGGCGGGCCTCCGCTCCGGTGACAAGGGTCCGGTGGGCGGGCTTTCTCTTCGTAAGTTAATTTCGCCTTGGTTGTTTCTCTTGGACATACGTTGTAACATTGAGTCCGAGGAGACCTTTAACCTTTTTATTCTGTACGAGGGCGCGGTATTCCGGGAGGATGATGCCTCCGCCGGCGTTGATCCGGCACGCGTGTTTCCGGCGCGTGGTGCTCGTACTCGGCCTCCGGCGGAGGTTCCGCTCGCCGCTCATGCTTCCGGAGGTAAGCCTTCTACTCGCGCCTTATTTTGGTTGACGCGGTGTTGTACGACTTGCTAACGAAAATACGTTTACATGTCTTTGTTTTCTCAGATGCCTCCGCGACGTTCGGTGCGTGGGGCTTAAATGTGCATGATATTTTTGAACATTACGGAGGTTTTTGCCAAAAGATTCACCGTCGTCTCCGTATGTTTTCGCTTATTCTGGGTTTGCACTCATTTTATTCTGTTTTTTGGTCTCTCTTTTGTTTTGGCTTCAGCCCAAGTGGACAACTATCTTGATGGGCTGCCCTTCGAACGCCCGCGTCTTCAAGCGGAGCACCACTTGCATGGTGAGTATGCTTTGGCCTGTTGCCTTTTTATCTTTTGCTTGTTGTTGTTTCTCTTTCGCTCTATTATTGGCTACGAGACTCACCACATGGCCTTCGCCATTGAACACCGGGCGGCGTGGAACTTGCTCGGCGGACTCAAGCTATTGAGGTCCCGAAGGGAGAAGTGGAGACCCTTGGCCGCGAGAAGACTGATCTTGCGGCCAAGGTTTCTAACTTGGAGGCTGCGCAGCAACAGTCGGAGGCCCTGATGAAAAAGGTCGAGGACTTGGAGTTGAAACTTACAACCGCCGACAAGGCCAAGGACGTTGCTGTTGAACGTGCCAACAAAGCAACGGAGGTGTCTGAGAACCTCCGCACCCAGCTGACTTCCATGGAAGAGAACGCGGAGACCTTCAAGAAGGAGGCGGAGAGATTGACCGCGGAGATCGAGGCGATCCGGGTTGCTGGTGCTGAGATTGCGGAGGCGTACTTGTCCACCCTTGAAGAATTCGGCGGCATTGCCTCCCCTCTTCCCGCTGATTGCACCGCCACGGGCTTGATGTCTTGGATCAAGTCTAATCTGGCAAAGCTGTCCCTGTTTGTCGGAGGTGTGTCTGATTTTACGGCACGGGCCTCCGCTACTGGGTTACTGAAGAGCTTGACTCGCGGAGGTCTCGATATCAGCACTGTAGATTTTCCTGAGATCTCCGATCCGTCAGAGCTCGGGGAGACCTCCCGCCCGATCCGCAAGACGGTGCAGAAGTTCCTGAAGTCTTTCTGGGCACCTTATGGTAGGGCGGAGGCCGTTGCTACTGCTCACGCGATGCGGAAGGTGAACCTTTTCTTCCTTCATCTTTTCTGCTTGTCTCTTCTTTTGGTTCTTTATGAAGTTAATGTTTTGCGTGCTTTAAGGCCGCCGCCGGAGGCGGACACCCGATTAGACTTGTGATGAACGGTGTCCCCGTCCTTGGCGAGACTTCCAAACCAGGCTGCGGTGGAGGCACTCAAGTTCCTCAGGCGACCGTGTCTCCGGTGAGGATACGGCCTGAGACGGAGGTTCCGACGGAAACCCAGGCACGCTCTGAAGCTCGTGCCAGCTCTCCCGCGGAGACATTACAAGAGAGGCAAGATGGAGATGCTGATAAAGCCGCTGAGGCCCACGACGTCCGCGGAGAGGAGGTAGACTAGGGTCTCACTTTTTCGTCTCTCATGATGTAAAAACACTTCTTACTTTTGCTATGGCGCCTGGTGTGCGCGTATTGTAATTAAACTTCCTTTTGTGTGTGCTATGAAACTTATCGGTGAATCCTCCGCGCAGTCTCCGATTTAGGGCTGTGCGGGGAGGTGGAACCTGCAACCCTTATGCGCGATGGTGTTTACGTTAGCGGTTTTCTGTGGGATTGCTGGCGATCAGTGTTCCCTCATCGTAGCGTTGATGATATGTTTGAGTTTGTTCGCGCTCAGCTGGACGATAGGCGTGACACCTTCGTTGGGTCGCTAGCATGGAGGGGTCCTTGTTGAATTTGGCGCTCGTCGGTTTTTTTCATAAGATGTTTCTTTTTTCTCGCTGCCTTTTTTCGGAGGCTATGTATGTGTTTACTTTTGGCCTTTTACTTAAGATTTGTCTGACATGCTGTAATGGAACTCAGATGTATTCATTTCATACGCGGAGGTTATGGAAGAAATCTTAGATTATTGTATATATGTTTTTTTTGTGTGTCATATGCCAATGTTACCTGATTCTTTGCTAAGGTATTAAAACGGAGGTATTGTCTTTGCTTACGTGCGGTTTTGTAAACTCATCTTCGCGTTGCAACGCTAGTCCATACCATGTTTGAATTGCACGCGGAGGTTCGGTCAGATTCCGGAGACTTTTGGTCGGGTACCTTTTATTGATCTTTTTGAAAGGTCGGCTGTTGGTTTACAAGATTCCATGCTAAGGCATGGGGAATAGGGACCTAGCGCTGCCTTTTCTCCTACTATAGCTAATTGGACATGGTCCCTTGCTAATGGGGACTCTCAACTTGTCACTAGGTACCACCAATCCTCGGGCTCACCTCCTTGTGATATTCCACACCTTAGTTTGGCAATTTCAACCGGGAATGGGGGACGTTACGAATTCTTATGCGGTGTCCCCCCTAGTCCCATTCTTTCCCGAGGAAAGACTCGTTTGTGCATGCTCGAAGAAAAGGGTGGTGTGCATTTTGGTCTATGTGGCCCTCTCGCTTACGAATTCTTACGCTGTCTCGTATTACTACTTTGAATTTCTTGCGGATATACATCAACCTCCATCCCCCTACTCTTGATACGTGCCTTGTGTGATCTTTGGGGTGGATCCGAAAGCGCTTTCCTTTTATAGGCCTTGGTATGGCTAGTTGACTTAAATGTCTCGACCTTTTTGGTACACTTCTTAGTAAATGCTTTTGTGGATCTTGTATTTAGTTTCTCGTGATATGCTCTCATGATTGCTCGAGGGCCAAAAGTCGGCTGGCGATGGTACTGCGATTGAATGTGCTTGATTGCTACTACGGGTTATGGTACAATCTTGGTCTTTTAATGCACTAGATTGCAGATCAAGGCATTTAATTGCCTTTCTTCTCCCTGGGGCTATATAAGGCTTATGGTTTCTGGTGATGCTTGGTCATTTGGTGTAGTGTTCGCCGGGATTTTGGTTTAGTGAGAGCATGGTCTTCTTTGTTAGATGCACTTGAGGCGATGCGAGTAAGAATTCGTAATGGCTATATCACAATGGTGTGTCGCTCTTCGCGAGAGGTGCGGAGTGGTATCCGGCTACGAATACTACGGTTTGCCGGCTGGCCTATTCTTCTGAGAGACCGTCCTGCAGCGCTTGGCTTTGTAGTGGGACGGGCTAGTGCGAGGTGTGTCGGTTGGCAGTTTGTGTTTTGGGTACCAGCAGCCGAAGTCCGTCAGTTCTGAGGCTCCTTCCCTTCTCGGCGATGGAGAATTGCAGCGCTCTTTGCTCTTTTGCAGGCTCGTTTGCTGATTGTAATAGTAAAAAGTAGCACACCTTCTCTAGGGTCTACACTAGTTAGAGCTAGGGCATTGGTGATTCTTGTAGCCTTAATTTCATACTTGTATGCAAATTAATGGACTGGAGTGGCTTGCTCAGCAGTCATGTTACCTTCTCTTTGTTTTTGGTAGCCTTTTTTGCTTATGTCGATTGGATTGCTTTGATTGCTTCGGTTTTTCGTTTATCGTGTTTGGCATGCCTCCGCTAGTCTTGCGGAGGCCTAAGAGGCCACAGGCTGATTAAGCGATCTTTGCTTTGATATCGGTGCCCTAGCTGCCTGCTAGGTCTTTTTCCGATTTTGGTGATGCCTTTTTTGGCTTTTTGTACCCCTTAGTGCCTGACTGATCAGGTCTTTTTCCAAGGGTTTTCAACCTTTTTGGAGGTCGCTTACAAATCTTTTTGAGGCCCGTCGGTCAAGGCGAAGTTTAAAGTGACCTCTTTCGATGCTTAGAGCTCCGTCGAATATTGCGGCTGCGTTGCCAACCGCTTTCGACTTTGCTGCGTTCGTTTCTTGGGGTCCTCTATATATTGCAGAGGTTGATTACAACGGAGTTGCCTCGTTAAAAACCTCACCTCCGATACGGAGTCCCCTCGTGAGGAAAAGAGTGCAATCCGGTTCAAAGGGAAAGAAAAGAAACACGAAAATGAACTACTGGATACCTCCGCTTATAGCTTTGCGGAGGTTCCTTACATTTTAGATGTAGTATTTCCCGAGGTTATCCACGTTCGGGTGTGGGCGATATTTTCCCATTTTCATCTTGTAAGAGGAACGATCCTTTCCTTCCGCTTGGTGAGCCGGGTAAGGTCCTTCCCACTTTGGCTGCGGCTTCCCGCATTTGGTGCGTTTGGCTTCCGGCGGAGGACCCAATCCCCTTCTTTGATGTCTTTGATTACCACCTTGGCATCCCTCCACTTTTTCGTTTGGTTTTGGTACTTGACTATGTTGTCTACTGACCTCTAATCTCTCTCGCCTCTATCATCTCTTTCTTTGTACTCTTCATTTTCTCGCTAGTGCTTGTTTTGTGACCCGGAGACTTTGGTTCCTTAGCTCCTCTGGCATCATAGCCTCTTCTCCATATAGCAGCTTAAAGGGTGTGAAGCCGGTGGCTCGTGAGATGTTGGTGTTGTGAGACCACACGACCTTAGGCAACTCCTCGACCCACTTTCCTTTCTTTAGGCCGTGTAGTGTTTTTGAGATTGCTGAGAATATGATTCTGTTGGACCTCTCAATAGCCCCGTTACTCTCCGGGTGGTACACTGAGGCAAATGCCAGCTGAGTGCCAATGCTTTTGCAGAACTCTTTGAACTTGTCGGAGTCGAACTGCTTTCCATTGTCTACCGTCAGGGTTCTTGGGACACCGAATCTGCACACTATGTTCTGCCAGAAAAACTTTTTTACTGTTTCTGAAGTGATCGTCGATAGTGGCTTGGCCTCAATCCACCTTGTAAAATATTCTACCGCCACGACCGTGTACTTGCTACCTCCTTGAGCTGGTGGGAGTGGTCCTTATTCTGAGCCTTTGTATCTTGGCCGTTCCCTGGCTCCTTGTCTGCCGAACGCTGAGGCTGGCTGTTTTGCACATTGAAGACTTGCTTTTGCTAAGCATTCTGCCTATCATAGGACCTGTTGTCTCTATTGTTGTTCCTACCGGAGTACCTTTTACCCTGGCCTTCGCCTTCATCTAGTCTTTTCCGGAGATCATTGTCTGACCTGCAGTATTTCTCGAATTCTTCATGCAGTTTTTCCATAGTGGCTGGCTTTTCTCTTGCCAAATGGCTCGCGAAGGGTCCGATGCGGAGACCTTTGATTGCTGCCTCCATTGCGACGCTGTCCGGCACATCTGGCGCCTTTGCCCTGAGGTGTAAGAATCTCTGGAAGTAATCCCTTAGCGGCTCCCCCTTGTCATGCTTGTTGCTGAACAAGTCTGCTGATGAGAATGACTCGCTTGAGAAACCTTTGAAATTGGCTATTATCTTATCCCTCAGGTTCTCCCATGAGTAGATTGTGCTAGGCTTCAGCATGGAGTACCATGTCAGTGCGTCATCCTCTGCGGCGATGACAAAGGATTTGGCTAGGACACTGTCGTTTCCTCCCGCGGAGGCTACCGCTGCCTCAAAACTCATCAAGAACTGTCGTGGATCTGTTTTTCCATTGTACCTAGGTAGGACCATGGGCTTGTAGCCCGGAGGCCATGGTGATTTTTGAATGCCTTCTGATAGTGGGGATTTCGGGTCAAACGTTCTCTGGTAAATCATAATCTGAGGTATTTCTGTTGCCGGGACTCCAGTAGGTGTTGCGGCCATGTATTGGCTCAACTGTGGGGTTGTTGTGGGCTGCATGCTCTGGATCTCTGCTTGCAGTATCGCCATTTGCTGCCTTATCTCCTCGGCTTGCTGTGACGTATGCATCGCCCTTCACTTTGTCCTCGCCAAACGACTGTGGTTGCTTCTGCAGCTCATAGTGCCTCACAAAGGCATTGACATCAGTCTCTCCGCCATAAGACTCCACCGCCCAGACAAACTTGCTAAGGTTCAAGAAGGCTTGAGGCGTAAGGTGGTGAATTTGAGCATTGAACTCCCATAGAACTCTCCTCAGAAAAGGATGGGCCGGCAGCCGAAGGCCGCAAGTGAAGAAATCTCTAAAAACGACCGCATACCCCCGGGCGGGGGTTGGCTCAGTCTCTGACCCCGGGAGCTTGGCACGGCCAACCGGGATAACGCCCTGTTGCTCAAGGTCTTCGATCATCGCCTTGGTCATCTTGCTAGGACCAAAATCGTAGGTAATGGCGGCCATACCTCCGGGGCTATGTGAAGGAATGAGGTCTTCGACGGAGGCTTCAACGTCGGAAAGAGACTCTTCCAGGTCCCTAGCCTTCGCAGCAACAAGCATACACTTCTCAAAGAGATCCAGCCAATCTCCGACCTTCTCTCTCTGAAACCGGGAATAAGGACCGGTGTAGTGGTGGCGGAGGCAAGCGCGTCGCAGCGGAGGTGCCACGGTCGAGACCGGAGGCAACAAGCAAGCGCGGAGGTGGCTTGAGAGGCGGTGGAGAAAACTACAGCGCGAGAATTACGGCGCGGGGTAAAAAACTCTCACCTACCCCCTCCCCTTTTATAGTGGCCGGGCGACGGGTCCGAGAAGGAACCGTCCCTCCACCGCAACGGTCACATATCGCACGGTCAGAAATCAACGGCCTTAGATCCAACGGACGAGAAAAGACCCTCAATAAGCCAAAGAAAACCGAGGTCCACCAAAGACGTGCCGGGGGTGGGGGGGCATGGTCTCCGCCGGTCAAGCCAAGAGTTGATGGCCGGGGCCCGCCTCCGCTGGACCTAACCCTCAAGGGGGAATGTTGGGAAAAGGCATCTCGGCGCGGAGACATGGCACACGCTCACGGGCGTTTGACCCCACATTTATCCTATTTTGTTACACATGCTTTAACCTGTTGTGCAGGAGTAATCGGAGACCACGCCGACCGGTGCGTCGCAGTACCTCCGATCGGAGGGCGAAGACATCGGGACGGCGATGAAAACCTTATCCTCCCCAAGCGGAGGCATCGACTCGGGGGCTAAGGCCTCCGGCCTCTGTCGGAGACACCGGGCCGGAGACGAAGACCCTGGCCTCCATCGGAGGCATCGAGTCGATGACCTCAAGGCGGAGGCATCGGGACGATGGCGGAGGCCACCGGCCTGCGCGGAGGCATCTGGCCCATGGAAGACGGCCCACCAATGGCCCAGGAGCAAGGGAGACGTAGAGCGCTTGGGAGGCCCAGAAGGAGCTGAATACTCCGGTGGACGACCTTGCCCCTGCCAGCCCCACCTGGAAGGGTCGTAGGATTAGGGTTTTCCTGTTTCCCCTTTGGGGCTGTAATGTCTTTTTGTACTTAGGAGCTGGGCTGGCTATATAAGGAGCCCCCCAGCCCCTGTTGTAAACGATGACTCCTGGAGTGGAAGAGCCTCTCTTCTTCACACTCTAGCTCTGTAACTGTGATTACGAATTGATATTAAACTTGCTGGAACTGTGTTCCAACACCCATGCTTTTATATTTCAAAAACCAACACAAAACGTCAAGGCTCAGGTTCTGATGTGAACACCTTACAAAAATGCCTCATGGCGATACATCGAAGGATCAAATGCATAAACTGAACTAAACTGAGGCTCAACTCCGGCTGCAAAATCACTCAGATTCCCAGTCAAAACGCTGGAGGCCGAAGGCTGAACATCTAATTGTTCCGACTTTGATGACGAGCTCTCAATTCTGTGGCGAACGATAGTTCTAGGATGCATCAGTGTTATCTAGAGTTTTTCCGGAAATTTTCTAGTCAAGAAAATAAGCTTCTACCATGCTATCAAAATATTGCTAATGTGCTGCATAAATTTTGAATATGTTTTCAATGTTAAATCTTAATTGAAATAATGGCAAGTTGTGCCAATTATATTTGCCCAAATGTACTAATTTTTGTCAACATATACAATATAAATATATAATGGGTAAAATCATAAATATGCACAACAACAGGGGCAAAATCACATCGGCATTTCGGCCCTTTTGCATATAAAATTTAACATCTTTAGGGGAGTGGTGCTTCAATTTCAAAACACATGGGTAAATTCATAGAGTTGTAAAGGCTCGGGCAAAATCACAACTTTGATACAAAACTATGGTAAAAATCCCGAGCCCCAAATTGAAAAGAAAGGATCATTTTCCGTATACATCTATTACAAATAATCACTTCTTTATCAACAATTTTATTGTGTGAATTCCTCCATATGGAAACATGGTTGGATCTGCAGCTCAATAATGGACAAGGACAAATAATCACAGAGTATATTTAGATCTCTATCAACCTTCGTAAAATAAAGAAAAGTATATATGGGGATCTAGAAACATCAAAACCCTATATGAAACTTCTTGAACCTAAGATAATTTAGACAACTAGCTACTACGATGCGACAATGAGATCTATATCTATATAGAAGGATCCAGATAAACAAATCAGCATCATGTGAAATTTCTTGAATCTCTTCATTTCCAATCTCTTTTGTGGACTATTACAATATAACACTTGGCTCAGTGGTATAGTGCTTTGGTATAGCATTTTTTTCATACACGTCCACACAAACTACATAACATTTTTTTCTGCATATATCACGTTTTTTATTTGAGAGGCATGGTTCGTTGGTGTATAGTTTTGATACACGTGGTGCATAAATGACTGGTGTATGCTAGAAAGGAGGCGAGATCACTCGCCGATCTCCTCCAAGTAATCACACAGTTTGGGTCCCAGCTTCTTTGTTACCCGTTGCGAAGATTTTTTTTGTTTTGTTGGATTTTTTATTTCGTTAATTAATTCTCGAAGTCAGATAAATGAATGGCTCAGATTGTTCTGAACTATTATTTCCTGGGAGGTAATAGTTGTACAGTAGCATTGCCCAGTTAGTTATAATAGACTTGATAAATGCTGGCGCGTCGCATGGGAAGAAGTGTTGTCCGATTAATATTAGTACGTACATATTATTAAAAACATTTTTTGAACGTTCTCTTAAGAATATATTCATGTTATATATTTAATTTTCTGCATGGCTTAGAGGAAATGAAAGGAGCAATTAAGTTGTATTAATTACGTCCTCCAACAACATTTGCTCCAGATCATCTTAACAGCATCATAAGGTTGGTATTCGGTCAGCACCAGTAGTCAAGCTGTCATTCCAGTTCTAGTAGTTGTGTTGGCAGCGTTCAAGCTGTCATAAGATTGGTTTGCGAAGAAATTGTAAAATAGTTGTTACCTCAGAATTCATACCCACCCTATGTTTTAACCGTTAGATATAACTTAAGTTCGTGATCTCAGGGATATTAGGACCTTTTGCTTTCTAACACGTGGGCCACCCCATAAGATGTAAGATTTGTTTGCGTTTTCATAGTTTAATTTCGTTGGCGGCCTTGTTTTCTTACACCAAGTTAAACATCTACCCGCCCGCTGTACCCATGCACCGAGTTATAATCTATCGGCATCGTGGCCTTCTCCCCCAGCTTCCGCCTCGGCTCACGCAGGCACGCAACGGCAACACAGCGAGAGGCTATGTAAAACCCTAGCGCGAGGAGATGAATAAGGGATACCTGTATATTGAAGCCTTATTGGATAGTTTTTCGTTATTGATACATTGATCTTTAGCCATGAACATTCTCACAAAAACGTGAGAATTTTGTATAGGTTCTCAATTTCAGTTGTTGTGGGGTTAGCGAAGATTGCTGCATCATCCGCATAGATTGAACATCTTAAACTTGCAGCCATCATCAAGACCTTTGCAAGCACCCCTTCTTCTCTGCTTAGCCTTCCATGATAGAATAAAATCAGGGGTCCAGTTGAAAGCCAAGAAATGGAAAGGGGATCCAAAATGCATAATTTGTGGTGAAGATGAAACCACTGACCACATTTTATTTCAATGTCCCTTAGCTGTTTTTTCTGTGGTCAGTGTTTAGAGATAACTTTGGCTGGGCAAAGGCTCCTTTAACTAGCTCAGATTTTACTCAAGAGATTATTGGGGAGTATAGAGGTGTAACCAAGAAAGCAATATTTCATATGTGTGCAGGTGCTTTATGGACGATCTGGAAGATTAGGAATGACACTGTCTTCAACAAGAAGGTCATTGCCTTGCCGCCAGTAGCAGTCTTCAAGACACTGACGGTCATCAAGTCATGGACGCCGCTATTCAAGCCCAAGATGAAGCCCAAGATTGAAGAAGCTGTGGCCCTGTTGACGGCGAGCATGGCGAATTTGCAGTGACAGAGTTCTCCAGGATGTGCAGGAGAAGATGCAGATTGGGGCCGACGAGAGAAGCTTCAACTTGTTTTACCTTTTCATGTCCCCCAAAACTGTAATATTTTGAAGTGATGTGGAGAAGTTTAAAGGCGTAGGATAGCAGGCGCTCTTGACTTTTGTGGTTTATGCGCGCTTCCTGTTGCCGCTGTGGGGTAATGAGCCCTGCCGTTTTAGAAGTAGGGTTATCGAGTTTTTGGAAGGTTTAAGTGCTTCATTGTAAATCTGGTGTCCCCAGAGAACGTGATCAAGGGTGTTTGTTAAGCTTTCAATAAAAGCTGGGCCAAGGCCTTTGATCTAAAATAGCTAAGATGATGAGAAGTGGAGACAGTGGATGTCCCTGTGCGTCACTCCACAAGTGTGTTTAACCGAACTGGTTGGCATGCCATTAACTCTTTTGAAGAGTGGCCATGACAAGTAATGCAGCAACCCAGTCTCTTCATTTATTGCTAAAGCCCAGAGCCTACATGCATGGTTTCCAACTGGAAAGCCCAGCCTATATAATCGAATGCCTTGGATATATCAAGTCTAATAACGCTTGTTTCTTCTGGCGGTATAGGAAAAGTTACACTTCATAGCTATCTCCCCAGGTATCTAGAAGGATTATCCTGCTGCCCTTGGCCTTGGTACAAACCTGACCAAGCTCTTCTTTAAATTGCCTCTTGCATCTGCCCACATTGGGGATTCGGGTATTGGTACGGTGATAAGATATTGTGTGGTTGAGATCCATCATCCATGAATAATTTATCACCAGGTTTTCTTTATAATAATGGTGTGAGATTAATTTTAGTTTATTCATTATATATTTTTTGCAACCGCCTACGTGTTTCTATTCTACGGGCCATATAATGTTGTCAATAGTGGATATAATATAATTTGTTTATCCTGAGCACACGAGGACGAAGGACGGTGCGGGTGCGGGTGCATGCGGGATGAAGAAAGAAAAGTGTGCACGCAGATTGGTTTGCGGATGCGCATGCAGGCTTTAGTAAAGTCCTTTGTTTATTTGTAGAAACAAAAACACTATTGGCCTGCGCTGTTAGATTCTTCCGGATTCATGCCTAGATGTTTATAATTATTGCGAGAATTTATATTATTCATCTTCTGTTATAGTGGTAAGAATTAATGTGAAGGTTCCACTAGGGCCTATACTAGTTATTATAATAGGCAATTCTGGATAAGTCTTTAGAAACAATATAGATCTAACCACGGGCAAATTCTCAGAAGCCATCGCTAGTGACCTGCTCAGGTTACAAGCCTTTGCTACAAGGCAGATGTTTCAGATTATTACTCCCTTTGTCCCATAACATATGTGATTTTGGATGATTTATTTTGTTATACTAGTTCGTCAACCCGTGCTCCCGCACGGGTTAGAATCTTATGGGACACTAAGTATCTTCTTTTCACTTAATATGCTAGATAATAGGTACTCTTTATCCATACTCATTTTTTTTCTTTACATAGGACTCTTTTCCTCTGCGTATCTACAATATACATCTACTTGAAACATTTGGTATAAACTACGGTTGTTTTAGGTGCAGTATGCAGTTTGACGACTTGAACCTAAACTTGGTTTTTTTTTTCTCAAAATTTTAACCGTAATTGCTCAAATACAATGGCTATTATTTACAATGCGGATTACCGATTTGACAAAAAAATGTTTTGGATTTTAGTAAAAGGTTTATGCTATAGCTTTTTCATTTCTAATGGTTTTGTGAGTAACATTTTCTAGGATTATTTTTTTCTAGCAACATTTGTATTTAGTTGAAATATAGATAAACTTAAAGTACATAAACCCTTATTACATCATTTATTTGATACCATGAAAATCTGTATTTAACTTTCATCTTCTGATCTACATGTTGTAATATTTTATACGTATACATGTGTCAAATAAAAATTCCAAAGCTTGTTGTAGTGTTGATTCAACATTTACTTCTTTTATTTTACTAAAATATTGCTTTTATTTTGTATAGTGGCATGAATAGTTGTTTCAACACACAGTCACACACAATGCCACTCAAAATGTTGTAGTTTTATTACTAATATTGATATAACATAATTTCCCAATCTAAATGTTTAAACTTTTTAGAAAAAAATTATTATTATGATTATTAACATAACTTTAAGTGAATTGTGTCATTACTATATATGTGGTTTGCTAAGGATATTTTACCATGCTCCACATAAGCCTATAGAATAAATATTTGTATGAATGTAAGTTTTAAAAATTAGATGTTGAATTATTTTTTAATAGCTTATATTAGTATTTACATGTAGATTTCACAGGTTTCTAATAATCCAATGACATTATTATTAAAGGAAATATATAAAAGTATATCTAAAGGTCAATAAGGATGACAACGTCAAAACTTAATTACGAAATGTAATCCGAGGACATTAAGATTGAAAATAAAAATAAGATCTAATGGTGAATAAGGATCATATCATTTATGTAGCAGCTGACAAATTCAATTTTAATTATGGGATCTAGCAAGATTGTCGTACCTTTAGTGTGCAGTACCCCCGATGTCATCATTGATGTTGATGTCGTGGACACCAGACGTCGTGGCACTGGTGGTCTGCTGCCTTCGAGTTTTCATGCAACCCGTCTCCTTCCATTGCTTGATATAGATCCCCTCATCGATCTCATCTCGTCATGGAAATAGATGGTGGTGGAATTTATTAACATCCGCTAATGCTCATCCTTTTGCAACACCACTAAACATGTAGGAAACTGGGTTTGGTCCATCTGGTCCATGGTAATCCTCGCAACAAAACACACCTATAGGCCCTTATTTAATTGAGCCCCCGCACTGACAATCACTTCAAGCATATGACCACAAAAAATTCCGAAAAGAAAACCACATGCTACATCGTGTACAGAGTAGGGCTCAAGAGTCAAGAGTGTTAGTGAAAAGGATCGACTAGCAGTAACATCTAGAGGGGATACATTTTTGGGAATCGGGTAGGCAGTGAGGCAGAGAGAAAGAAGAAGAGTCGGAAAGGCTTTACCGGAGGCCTTGACGGGAGCGGAGGACGAGGATCCGGCGGCGGAGCTGCTGCCTTCGGCCATCGCGTCGGGGCAGAGGGGAGGTGCGACGTCGGTGAAGGAGTGGATGGCGGTGCAGTGCAGTGGTGGCGCCGGAGGAGCTTCCCGTCACTGGCTGCGCCCCTGAGATCGGACTAGGGTTTTGTCGGTGGGTGTGGCGGCTCACGGTGAACCTCGTGCTGAGAGCCGCCGGCGACCACCTCTTTATATAGCGCAGGGTGACGGGGGCCCTCCGCCCAATAGATGGGCCGGGCGCCCCGATCGGCGCGAGGTTCACAAGGGGCCCGAGTTAGGCCGTTGGGCCCAACTCGGGATTGAGATCATCCTAACATTCTCCCCCTTGATCTCATCTTTAACTTTATCTTTAACTTTACTCTTTCACTTTAACCTTTTCATTTTACTTATTCCATCTCGATTTATGCACAGAACATGTTTCATCGTCACGGTCTATTGCCGTTGGATTTCACAGCTACAATACACATCTCCGGTTTGAAATAAATAAATACTTTATCTTTGGGCCCTTATTATTATCCAGGAATCATAGGCTTCTCCTTAAACCCATGCCGGCTACGTGTTCAATGAACACTTTGGGTGGTAAGCCTTTTGTAAGCGGATCCGCGAGCATCTTTTCAGTGCTTATGTGCTCAAGATTTATAACACGATCCTGGATTTTCTCTTTCACAACATAGTACTTTTTGTCAATGTGTTTGGCAGCACCACTTGACCTATTGTTGTGAGCATACTCTATATTTGGATTATTATCACAAGTATAGAGTCATTGGTCCATTGATGTCATCGACCACTTTTAAACCGGGTATGAATTTCTTTAGCCAATTCACCCCCGATGCCTCATAACATGCCACAATCTCGGCATACATAGTAGAGTTTGTAGTAACTGTTTGTTTTGAGCTTTTCCATGATATAGCTCCTTTTGCGAGAGTGAACACATATCCGATGTGGACTTTTGTCATCTTCCACATAATCGAATCCGAGTATCCTAAGATCTTTAGGGAGTCGATCTTACGTACATTAGCATCGTCTTTTGTACCTTGTAAATATCGTAAAACTTTCTTTACTAATTTCCAGTGTTCAACACCCGGATTACTTTGGAATCTGCCAAGCAACCCGGTTACATAAGCCAAGTCAGGGCGTGTGCATACTTGAGCATACTGTAAGTGTCCAACTGCTGAAGCATATGGCACACTTTTCATTTGGTTGAGCTCATACTCATTCTTGGGACACTGAAAATCCCCACACTTATCGCCCTTGACTATAGGTGCAGGTGATGGACTACATTTATGCATCTAGAATTTCTCCAAGACCCTTTCAATGTATGCCTTTTGAGACAGTCCTAATACCCCCTTTCTTCTATCTCGGTGAATTTCTATGCCCAAAACATAGGAAGCTTCACCAAGATCTTTCATCTCAAACTTTGAGGACAAAAATCTTTTTGTCTCCCGTAGTAGACTCATATCATTACTTGCAAGTAAAATATCGTCTACGGGACTAGGAAAATGTATTTCCTATTCTTAAACTTTGTATAAACACAATTGTCCTCGACATTTGCTTTAAACCCAAAATTCTTTACAGTTTTATCAAACTTCAAGTTCCTTTGCCTTGAAGCTTGCTTTAACCCATAAATCGATTTCTTTAGGCGACATCCCATCTTTTCTTTGCCTTCCACGACAAAACCTTTCGGTTGTGCCATGTATACATTTTCCTCCAAATCCCCATTTAGGAATGCCGTCTTCACATCCATCCGATGCAACTCTAAATCATAGTGTGCCACCAATGCCATTATTATTCGAGAGAATCTTTACATGAGACTGGAGAAAAGGTCTCGGTGTAATCAATTCCCTCCCTTTGTGTGAAACCTTTAGCCACAAGTCGCGCTTTAAATCTCTCTATGTTCCCTTGGGAGTCATATTTTATTTTGTAGACCCATTTACAGCCCTACTTTGTTTTGGCTCCTTTGGGAATTTCTTCCAAGTCCCAAACATCGTTGGCACTCATCGATCTCATTTCATCTTCCATGGCTTCAAACCACTTGGATGAATGATCGCTTCTCATGGCTTGTTCAAATGAGGTGGGATCACCCTCCATTTGATACTCTTCGGTGACATTATTTAATTCATATATATCGGAGATAGCTGGCCTTCTTTCTCTTTGAGACCTTCTAGGGGCCTCTACATTTGGCACATCTACCGTTGGAGGCCGAGATTGCTCCCCCTCATTTGTGGCAACATTTTCAATGGGTTCCCGATGAACGGGTTCCTCATTTTTCTCTCGTTGTTACCACGGGAGGAACAACGATAGGTTCTTGCTCCATAGTGTCTTGCACTATTGGTGCGGGAACAATAGGTAGCTCGAAAAATGGCTCTGAATCACGGGATTGGGTGCATACACCCGCTTCTCTTCAAGATCAATTTTTCGAGCGGCCATACTCCCCTCATCATTTCATCCTCTAGAAAAATAGCGTGTCTCGTTTCCACAAACTTTGTGAGTCTATCGGGACAAGAGTAGAAACGATAACCTTTTGACCTTTCAGGATAGCCAATAAAATGGCAACTCACTGTTTTGGGATCAAGTTTCCCAATATTTGGGTTAAACACTTTAGCCTCAGCAGGACACCCCCACACACGCAAGTGATCTAGTGAAGGTACCCTTCCTGTCCATAATTCATACGGTGTTTTGGGCACCGATTTACTTGGCACTCTATTGAGAATATGAATGGAGGTTTTTAATGCCTCTATCCATAAACTCAATGGTAAATTAGAGTAACTCATCATACTGCGCACCATATCCATCAGGGTACGGTTACGCCTTTCAGCTACTCCATTTTGCTGAGGTTCACCCGGCATGGAATACTGGGCAACTATACTATTTTCCTGTAGGAACCTTGCAAAAGGTCCAGGAACTTGACCATATGGGGTATGCCGACCATAGTACTCCCCCCCACGGTCGGACCGGACTAGCTTAATCTTTAAGCTATGCTGATTTTCTACTTCAGCCTTAAATATTTTAAATTTATCCAATGCTTCATCTCTTCCTTTAATTGGATAAATATAGCCAAACCGGGAGTAATCGTCAGTGAATGTAATGAACGAATCATAGCCATCCACACTCTTTACGGAAAGGGACCACAAATGTCGTGTGAATGATCTCTAATATTCCTGTGCTTCGTTTGGCATTCTTTTTAATTTGCTTTACATATTTTCCTTTTATGCAATCGATGCATTGCTCTAATTCAAGCGAACTCCAAAGGAGGAAGAATTTCATTCTTTACTAGTCTTTCTATTCCCCCCTCGAAATATGGCCTAAACGACGGTGCCATAATTTCGCCGTTGCATTTTTAGTTCGCTTTCTTTTTCTTTTCTCATTTGTAGACGAGGAAACGCTATCATTCACATTACATATGGAATTCACACTTTCACATAGCGATAACATATATAATTCGTCTTGTCGGAAGGCAAGACCAACACAAATATCATTAAACCAAATGACACATTTGCCATGTCCAAAATTACAGTAAACCTGAATCATCCAACTTTATTACACTTATCAAATTACGCTGTAGTGTAGGAACATAAAAAACATCTCTCAAAGTAAGACTATAGCCATTAGGTAAATCTAATGCTACATCTCCAATTGCCTCCATCGCAGCCTGTACGCCATTCGCAACGCTAATGGCCTCTTCTCTTTTTAGCGTAGTTCTCGTTGAAGTGAATCCCTGTAAAGAATTTGCAACATGAATAGTTGCACTAGAGTCAATAAACCATGTTGACTTTGAAAACTTTGCATACAGAGATTCATTTACAAATGAAATAACATTCTCACTCTTTTTCTTCATAAGCTCCCTTAACCAATCAGGGCAGTCAGTCTTCTTGTGCCCCTCCTTACCACAGTGCCAGCACAAGTTGTCACCTACCTATGGCTTGCCCTGTTGCTGAAACTGTGGTTCTGTTGCATAGAACCTTTCTTTGCTGGGGAGCCAGGATTGAAGGGCATTTTGCCCTTCCCTTTGACCAGGTTCGCTTGGCCACCATGTTGGCCATTGATCCTGAGCTCCTCATCAACACACTGAGCAATGAGCTTGTCTAAGTCCCATTTCTCAGGCTGCATGTTGTAGCTTATGACAAAATTCTCATACTCTTTAGGCAAGGAAGCTAAAACGAAATGTATAAGGAGCTGTGGTTGTATCTCCATATCCATTCCTTTCAGCTTATTTGCCAAGTGACTCATTTTCAAAATATGGTCACGTATGCTACCTCCCTTGTACCTTTCATTTGTCAATTGCTTGAACAAATGGGTAGCATACACTTTGGAGGAACCAAGTGAACCGGTTCTTGATCCTCTCAAAGTAAGCAACCACGGTGTCACACTTTTCAATTGACCCGTAAGAGTGGGTCAATTGTATTCTCAATGACAAGATAACATTTCTTGTTGTCAGCGACCCATTGAGTATGCTTTATGTCATAAGCCATCTTTATAGGGCCAAAATCTTTCACCCTTTTGTCCCATGCTTCATCACTTTCACTGGTCTCCCGCACCGGTTCCACAGGCTTTGTGGGACACGGTTCAGTGAGCACCCAGTCAACCTCAGCTATAGTGAAAGTGAAGTCAATCTTCCTCTTCCACTCAAGGTAGTTGTCTCCCCTCAGTGGTGGAATCTCTCTCAAGGCAGACATCGGGAGGAACTACCTGAAATTACAATTCATATGAGGTGAGAACATAATATAAAATTTACTTTGCAATAATTCTAAATCACCGTTGGGCAGAAATAGAATTAATGTGGACAACAACTATTAATAAAATCATAATATTGCTATTAATCAACGTTGGTCAGAATAATAACAACATTATAATAACCGTAAAATTATCCATTTTCAAATATTAAATTCTCCCGTTGGTTCGAATTTAACAATGAAAACGATAATAACTTTAAATACGCAGCGAAAACTTTAACTTTGCATAATCAATTTTCTAGAAACATAAAAAATACTTTACTGCTCTCAGTGCAAAAAAAGTCGTTGGATCAATATTTGCATGAGATTCGCATCAAAATTCAATTCAAATTGAGCAAAATATGCTCAAAAACTATTTCTGGAAAAAGAAAAAAAATCAAAAACTGCACAAAACACTATGCAGTCAGCTATTTTAGTCCGAATCGGCCCAACGCAGCCTCGGCTCGTGGCCATTCGGCCCATTGCGCGCGCGCTGCGGCCCAGCGACACTCGCGCGCGCGCGCTCTTTCAGCGCGGCCCAGCGCGGCACGCGCTCTCTTTTTTTTTATTTATTTCCTGTTCTGTTCGAGCAAGCGCAGCCGGCCCAACAGTCCGGCCCAGCTCGACCTTGCGGTCCGGCCCAGAGATGCGGAGGTGGCGCCCCGCGCCCCAGGCCTTAACGAAGGCCTGGGCCGGGATTTCGCCCACCCGCCTGGGCTCAAAGGGGAGGCTATTGGGCTCCAGGCAATCTCTGCCGTCCATCACCATCCAACGGTGGAGCGGCCATTTCGGCGCAACAAAAACCCCCAGGCCGACGCCACCCCTCCAACCCTAGGTCACTTTCTTCTCCCACTCCTCTGTCCAGCCGCGAGTAGCAGCCGTTGAGTGGCCGGCGGCCGGCCATGGCGATGTTGCCGTGGATTCCGGCAACGGATCTTGTCGGATCCGGTCAACCCAGTCCTCCTTCCGCTCTCAGCGACGCGCGCTCTTTCTTCCTGGCGCCGCAAAACAAGCAGCAGCAAGGAGCCGGCCATGGTGGCCGGAAGAAGGAGGACAGCGCCATGGCGCCGCCGCGGCCCATGGCGACCTAGTGGAGGAAGACGGCGCCGCCACGAGGCTCCTCGCCGGTGCGCGCGCTCGCCTGAGGGCCGAGCGCGCCGCCGTCGAGTGGCCATGGGGCGGTGCCCCCCGGCGCAGCCGCAAGAGGCCATTCGGCCTGTTTGTCCGCGCGCGGCCGTGATGGCCCAAGCGCCGGCGGGACAGCGAGTCCCAGGTAGGCCTACAACCCCTCTTTTCTTTCTGTTCCTTTCTTTTCCCTTCCCGATCCAAAACCTAGGGTTAGGGTTAGGGTCCTCTGCCGATCTGAGATCGGTTTTCCTTTCTTGATCCAATCGGATCAACTGCTTTTGCTACCCAAACTCTAGATCCACGTACTAGACAGGCCACTGATACCATTGTTAGTGAAAAGGATCGACTAGCAGTGACATCTAGAGGGGATACATCTTTGGGAATCGGGTAGGCAGTGAGGCAGAGAGAAAGAAGAAGAGTCAGAAAGGCTTTACCGGAGGCCTTGACGGGGGCGGAGGACGAGGATCCGGCGGCGGAGCTGCTGCCTTCGGCCATCGCGTCGGGGCAGAGGGGAGGTGCGACGTCGGTGAAGGAGTGGATGGCGGTGCAGTGCAGTGGTGGCGCCGGAGTAGCTTCCCATCACTGGCTGCGCCCCTGAGATCGGACTAGGGTTTTGTCGGTGGGTGTGGCGGCTCACGGTGAACCTCGTGCTGAGAGCCGCCGGCGCCCACCTCTTTATATAGCGCAGGGTGACAGGGGCCCTCCAGCCAATAGATGGGCTGGGCGCCCCCGATCAGGGCGCGAGGTTCACAAGGGGCCCGAGTTGGGCCGTTGGGCCCAACTCGGGATTGAGATCATCCTAACAAAGAGGACCCACTCCCGGTGTGAGCCTTCGACCACCAGATGAAATCAAATAAATAAACCAATAAAGATTGTGGGTGGATGTAAATTAAACTTCACATTGCATACAGAGTAGAAGATCCAACACCATTGCTCCTGAAACAAATTCACGTTTCAATACCAGCTTTAAAATAGAGAGGTTCCTTACACATTGTTGGGAAATATCATGCTCGATGGTTAAGGGTTAAGGCCATATCACCGGAGTTATTTTGTGGACAATTTGGAATACAATATGAACTTGATGCAGAGCTAGATGTTTCTAATTAGCTTGAGATGTCTATCAATTATCTTTTTTCAGCTTGTTACTATTAAAAAAATATCCTAAAATATCATTAAAAAATTCTGGTCACATGGAATAAAATATTGAACAACAGTTGGTTTATTAATAAAAAATATCCAATACGTGCTACCTATAACCTTAAATTTTGGTGAATATATTAATAAAATATTAGTCCTCACGGGTTAGCCTAAACTATCACTGCGAAAAAATTGGGTAATTGATATGATTATCAATAAAATATCTAATAGACAAAAATCAATTGATATAAGGGCAGTAGGGATGTTGCATTGCTCATCAAGGGAGCATGATGTTCATGCTTGATTCCAATACGGTGAAGCAGCTGCAAGATATACGAACACCAAGGAATTGTAAAATACTATGGATCGGCAACAAAGTTCAGGGACACAGCGCTACAGGACCAAGATAAAGTTCAGGGACACCGCGCTACAGGATCAAGATAAATTTGGGATTTAAGATTTAAATAATTTTGACACATACAAATTCCCTACCACAGGTTTGCCTCGTGAGATTGAATATAGGAAGGTGGAAAAGTTCAGAACCAAAACCAATAAACACTACTTTCTACTTTCGGGTCTAAAAGTGGGATGGTATAAGTTTTTCAGATGTAAGAGTTGGATCGGAGATCTTTATACCTATGAACCATTGGGAGATGAAGGGACTCGTTACTTTCGCTGGGAGGTAGGGGTGGATGCCGTTGCCGTACGTCCCTGGGAGCGAGGAGGGCTTGCCGCCTGTCACACGGAGCAGGAAGCAGGGCTGCCGCTAGTCACCGGGAACAACGGAGTTGTTCTGCCGCCGGTCTCGCGGGAAGTAGGTCACGGCAGAGCCGATTAATTTAGTGCATATGTAGATACAAAAAAAAAAAAAAAGATTTTGTTGGCTCCTCACGGGCGTTGCATTGCTCAGCTAGGGAGCGTGATGGTAGGCCCATCAAATATTATTTTATTAAGGAATTATATGTGCATGTCGATAAAAATTCAAGATTTTATTGGTATGCAAAGATTTAGGTTTTTTGTTTTATTATTATCTATATATATGCAGAATGGCAGTGGTGGGTAATTTCTTTAAAAGTTAAGTTAGATCTAACGGTTATAGATTGCTCAGATCAATAGTTCGATGGCCGGATGTTTCTGATTAACGTGAGAATTTCTAGTATTTATCTTTTTTTCTAGTGCGTCTGGTGAGAATTAACGTGGTGCCTCCGTTGGAGCCTCCAATTAGTAATAGTAAGATAGTGAGTTTTCTGAGAATTAAGGGCTTCATTAAGGCCTCTAATTGGAAATAGTAAGACAAGTAGAGATCTGGTAAACAAACAACTCATAACACTAGAGAGTTGTCAAAAGAAAAAAAATCATAACACTAGAGACATATATTGTCTAAAATATGAAAAAAGAAATGATAAGTCTGTTCAATATCAGCCATCATAAGTCCATGATTTCAGTAGGTCAGAATGGCCAGAGAGAGGGACAGCTGCGGTGCAGCTCTCTGAGGATATAAGGCGCCAGGAGCAGACGTGGAGCCATCACCATCTAATCGGCAACGAGTTTGTATAGATGAAGTGGAGGAGAACCCTGAACTGGCTCGGCTCAATGCCATTGATCCTCAGACGGCTCATTGGCGCTGCACCCTTGTCTGGTCCGCCGAAGAGCTTCACCTTGAACAACCGCGACCGCGCGGCGAGCACGCTCCGGTGCGCGAGAAACGTCTCCCCGCCCACCTCGAGCGTTATGTCCGCGCCAACCCCGCTAGCCAGCAGGTCCCTAAATTGCCGGCCCTGGTCGTCTGGCAGCGGCATGACTCCAGACAGCCAGCACGTCCTTCTGACCAGCGTAACGTCGCACCTAACGCTGAATCCATTGTCTTTCACATAGTAGGACTCGAATCTCTCCCTTTTCATGAACGTCGTGAAGGTCCAGGATCTCATGGTTGACATGGCATGCTCACCATCTATCGTTATTGAAGACGGCACTGGCTGCCCGGCCTGGTCAAGCATGCTGTACCTGGTCTGGACCATGACGGCATCGAGATCTGCGCTGGCACCGTAGAGCGGCGGGTCATGACAGAGCCCGAAGCATATCCAACCCACAGTGCCCTGGCAAGAACCGTTAGGAGAGTACATGATGCGCCAGGAGTGCCCTCCGACGGTGAACCTCGCCTCTGACGGGAGGCGGTGACCGGCAGCGTGGAGTTCCTTGTCTCTGGAGTAGTCCGTGACAGTGAGCACGTGCGAACCAGTCTCCCTCTTGGCCGACAGGATCGACGCGCTGCCATAGGTGGTGTCAGCGTCGGCAGTGGACACCGTCCGATGCCCAGAAGTCGCCGTTCCGGCGTGCCGGACGGGTTGCCGCTGGCCGGCCATGTATGAAGGTGTACTAAGTGATACGACGCACCACACCACGAGTAGGCAATTTATGAACCGATTTGTTTGCAATTTATGAACATATGTATGGAATTGCACAGCTAATCGTCTGAGTCCTATTCGTATTCATCAACCTGCTTGGAGTAGGACTCAAATCGTTGTTTCAGAGTAATACGAACACGACCGGCACATATTTTGTGCAATCGCAATAGTATATATATATACTGCACGTACACGCAAGTAGCCAGGACGACGTTGTACAAGCTCGAGTCGCAATAACCAGGTCTCCGCCGCCATGGGAGGCCGCCGCCGCCGCTCTCGACGTCGAGACGACGAGGACGATGACAGCGTGTCGTCGACCACGTTCACCGAGACAGCGACGGGTTGGCACGTGCTCAGGGTCGAGGGCTACTCCAAAATCAGTGGTCTCGGCGTCGGCAGGCGCCAGAAATCATGCCCGTTCTTCGTCGGAGGGCACACTTGGTGCATCGCCTACTTCCCCGACGGCCTCACCGTGGACACCGCCGACTGCGTGTCTTTCGCCCTACGCCTCGAAGGTCGTGCTGCCGGAACCGAGAAAGACGATGTCGTGGTACGGACCACCTTCAGTCTGCACGACGCCGCCGGAGGTCCCGTGCCATCTTTCTCCGTCCCATGTGGTGTCTGGACCTTCTCGAGAGTTGGCGAGTCATGGAGCAATTCACGGTTCATGAAGAGGAAGGAGTTCGAGTCGTGCTACGTGAAGCACGACGGGTTCTGCATAAGGTGCGACGTCACAGTACTGTCGTCGTCATCAACTGCGGCGCTGCCTCCGCCAGCACCGGACCTGCGCCGGCACCTCGGCGACCTCCTTGCCAGCGGGGACGGGGCGGATGTGACGCTGGAGGTTGGCGGCGAGTCGTTTCGTGCGCACAAGAACGTGCTCGCAGCGCGTTCGCCGGTGTTCAAGGCCGAGTTCTTCGGCGGGCCACACAAGGAGAAGGGCGCGGGGAGTGTGAGCATCGATGGCATCGAACCGACCGTGTTCAGGTCCCTGCTCCACTTCATCTACACCGACTCGTTGCTGGAGATTGAAGAGGGTGAGAAGACGGCGATGGCTCAGCATCTGCTCGTGGCAGCTGACCGGTATGGAATGGAGAGGCTGAAATCGATATGCGAGTTTCTTTTAGGCACCTTCATGGAGGCAAGTGCAGTGGTGACTACACTCGTGATCGCAGAGAAGCACGGTTGCCATCGGCTCAAGGAGGCGTGCTTCGAGGTCATCAAGTCCTTGGCCGATTACGAGAAGCTTATGGTAGGGGAAGACTTTGAATATCTGGCAAGCACTTGCCCCTCTCTTCTCCAAGAGCTGCGTGGTGGTGAAATATTTGGAAAAGTTGACTTGGAGTTGGAGCAACTTGATTGTTTAGGAACATGGTTTGATTAGAAGCTGAAACATTCAAGGCAATATTCCTACAGGCATGGTTTGTTTGGTTCTTTAGACAATAATAAGATAGATAGAAGTTGCAATGAGTTTTTTGGCAGTACATATGAGTTATTTATGGCTGCTCCAGTAGAGGCACATGCTCTGATCAATAGAAGTTAGTTTATGGTTGGTATTAGTACTTTTGCCTGAGCTAAGAACTGAGGACAATCCTATTCTAAATCTCTCTGTTCTATTTCGATCTCATCTCCTTCACCATAGGGAGCACAGGGGAAACTGTACCCCGCCCCATTGTCAACCACATCCAGTCCCATCAAAATGGGAGAAGCCGGAGCTGGCCTGGGTGAAGGTGAATACCGATGCGGGTTTTGATCAACAAACCTGCATGGGTCGTACTTGGGGTTGTCATTCGTGATCATGCAGGTGTGGTGTCTGGGGCAGCGGCAAGATGGTTCGACGATGTAGACTTGGCGCTCTCAGCTGAGGCACTTGCTGCTCGGGAAGGTTTGGAATTGCTGATAGAGCTCGGCTATGACAAGGTGATTCTGGAAGTTGATTGTCAGGGCTTGGCACGCCTTCTCCAAGACTCGATTTCAATCTACTCGGCAATCGGGAGTTTGTGTCTTGATATCAGAGTTAGGGAAGAGCTTTTCTGATTTTAGAGTGTGTTGGGTGCGTAGAGATGCAAATTCGGTAGCACATGTGTGTGCATCCACGATCTCTACCACTGAACGGTCGTTCTTTTGGCCTTATGTAATACCGGATTGGCTAGTCGAACTAGCAGCCGCGGATTGTATTCCTCTCGAGAATGAATGAAAGCTCTATGATTCCCTAAAAAAAAACCGAGCTATGAGCTTGACATAACCACCTAGGCTGGAAAAACTAGAAAGGAGTCGAAATGTATTTGTAATAGGAATGAGACAATCCAACACTTATTCCTCGACTACCCCTTGGCCAAAATAATTTGGAGGATTATTTTCTTTACTATAACTTGAAACAACCGAGGACTATTAGCCATTTGTTTGGTACCTGGCTTATGAATCAGCATAAGAGGACCAAAGCGTTGATCTAGGTTGGGGTCGCTGACTTATGCTGGGCTATACGCGATGCCGGAATGATGTTATTTTTAACAAATTAAAAACTAACTCTATCATGCAGGTTATTTCAGTGAGTGTATTGGTTACTTTTCTCGAGCTCAGCTGCAGCGTGAAGAACAAGCCAAGAACGCCCTCTCGGTGATGAGCAAGAAATTAGAATAATTGCTTTAGAGATTTCAAATAGAGGGTGGAAGTATTTATATCGTTTGCTTTAGTGTCCTAGTCTATGTATGAGACTCTAGCTTTCTTTTTCGTAATTCTTGACTTTGTAATAATTGGCTGTGTGCATCCTCAGATGTAGAGGCCAGATATTATTTTATCGTTTATCTAAAAAAAACTAGCTTGACATAGGCCAGCGCGGTACCTTAAGCACCACCATCCTTGTCGTAGGCTGTTAGCAGCCGATCAAGTGACTATATCAACATGTAATGAAAAGTCTAGCACAGGGTTGACTGGATGGCTCTGACTAGAACTGATCGCAAAATTCCTTTTATTTGCAACCATGTCCAACGATATCGTCTAAGAGCATGTATAATTTGTGGCCGATGTAACATGAAAGTTTAGACAGGGCTCAAATTTAACCTCTGCCAAAGGCATGAAGCTCCACTGATGGACCTAGGATATTTTCCATAGGGTATGTGACATAAAAATTTTGACATACAATTCGGTAAAATCATTTATCAACCCAGTGAACAGTTGTAAATTTCGCAATATAAATCTTTATGCATGCCCTAAATAATATAATACATCTTAAATTCACTAAATTATAATATAAATGGGAGCGTATGCTATGGAAACCAGGTTCCCGTGGAAACTATGGAAACTCGCACGTGGATCGTTTGATCTAAATCTGATGGATATGGCTAATCTAGGGTTTATTTTGCATAAAAGAGAGATTAGCCATATCCATCGGATTTAGATCAAACGATCCACGTGCGAGTTTCCACGGGAACTTGGTTTCCATAGCATACACTCCCAATATAAATAGCTCAAACGCAATATTGATAATTTGAAATTTTAGACACAAAAGAGACTTAATCATCTGAGTTTTTTGTCGCTCATCTTCATCTACCTCTGAGAAAATATCCCCCTCGCTCAATTCTAATAAAATATTCACATGATCGTACCAATTTATCAATATAATAAAAACAAAGAGCTACATGTTTTTTCGTGTGATATGTCTTCTTGTATTAATCTTTGGCAAAGCTCTGTTGTAGGAACCAAAGGTTTGGACCATCGATACAGTTTTTGTTAGCATCATTCCAGCTTTTATATCATAGAAGCATCTCCAAGGGTTATGCATTTGGACTTGGCATTTACTAATTTGCATAAAACCCTCTCCAATGGTTATGCATTTAGCCTTTGCATTTTCATTAACTTGGCATTTGGAGGGGCAGACTTGGCATATATGCCAAGCCCCTCGCGCTTGGCATTTGTCGCATGCGCTGCCTCCGACGTCCTCGTGCGTGACTCTCGCACCACATCCCTCCACCCACGCTGCCTATTTTGGGTAATTGCCATGTCAAAATTGCAAAACGGTTGGAGATGTCCTCTTTTATTCCTTTGCATTTTGTTTTGAGAGTTGGCAAATGACTACAAATGCCAAAGCAAAAATGCAAAACCCTTGGAGATGCTCGCCTAAACAAACGAAATATCGGTCTACTATCCATTTACCCAACCTCTCCCTCCAAGTATAAATCATTTATTTTTCCTTCATCTCGGCGACAACTAAGGTGTTCTAGCTTTGATGCTTTAATTATGCGTTTTCCCTGGTGGTTTACCACCGAGTTCCAATAGGAAAAATCAGAACTTCGATACAAACTATAGTAAAAATCAAGAGCCCCAAATTAAAAAGAAAGGATCATTTTTCTATATCACCCAGGAGTATATTTAGATCTGTGTCAACCATCAGAAAATAAAGAATAGTATATATGGGAACTTAGAAACGTAAAGCCATATGTGAAACTTCTTTGAACCTAAGATATTTTAGATATTTTAGACACCTAGGTACTAGCATACGGCACTGAGATTTATATATAAGGATCCACATAAACAAATTAGTATCATGCAAAATTTCTTCAATACCTTTATTTCCAAACTCTTTTGTCGACTATATATAATATAACACTTAGCTCAGTGGTAGAGAGCTTTGGCATAGCTAGTTCATGTCCATAATGTTGTTAGTTCCTCCACTATTGAATCACCATGCACCGAAACATATATAAACATTGAACAAAAATCTATAAAATTAAATGCTTTGTCGAGTGTTAATATATTATTTTAAAATAGTTTTCATAAAATAATATGAAATGTTCATATGGTCTTTGTTCTATATACAGTTTATTAGTCTTCATAGATAGAACTTTGAATTTTCATGGTACGATGTTTCTGACAATAGATTTGATATTGTACCGGAGATTCGTGATCAAGAGACATCAGCAGCTTGTGAATTAGAACTCAAAATAAAGGATGACATCCGCGAGGAACAAACAATGTGTGACAAACATATTGACTAAAAGCATTGAATTAGAGTACGAAAAGGTGCAGACTTGTCTTCCAAATGACAATACAAAGCTTAAAGGGTGATCCTATCTCTCCACTGTTGTTTAATTTAGTGGTTGATGGTCTTACTAGACTGCTGCAGAAAGGTGCAGACAGAGGTCTGATTAGAGGAATAGCTAAGGATTTCAGAGAAGGAGGTATTATATCTCTGCAGTATGCAGATGATACTATCCTCTTCTCCAGGGTAGAGACTGGTTATGTCAATAATCTGAAAAGTATCTTGATGTGGTTTGAACAACTCTCAGGGATAAAAATTAATTTCCATAAGAGTGAACTAGTTCCTTTGAATGTTGATCCTGAGGTAGTGCACAATTTAGCTCACTTATTTACCTGTCCTATAGGTGATTTACCAATAAAGTACTTAGGGGTTCCTCTTCATTTTGGTAAATTGAGGAAAGAGGATGTTCAACCTTTAGTGGACAAAATGCTTAAAAGAATGGCTGGGTGGAGAGGAAAAATTGCTTTCCTATGCTGGTAAGCTAGTGTTAGTACGGGCCTATTTAGCAAGCATACCTGTGTATTTGCTATCCTTTATTAAGTTTCCCAAGTGGGCCATCAAGTTACTAAATTTCCATCTAGCTAATTGTTTGTGGAATGATGACCCTAGAGCACATAAATATCATCTGGCCAATTGGGAAAGTGTTAGTATGTTAAAAGACTTTGGGGGTCTGGGGGTACCAAGTATTAGGGACTTGAACCTTTGTCTTCTTGCCTCTTGGATTAAGAGGTATAATATGGATGATAGTAAGCTTTGGAAACAGTTTATAGATTTCAAGTATAACACTAATAGGCCAAACATCTTTTGCACTTCAACTGTTGGGTCCTCTAAATTTTTCAAAGGAATGATGTGGCAGCCTCAGCAGCTAAGCTAGGTTATAGATACAAATTGGGGAATGGTAGAAAATGTAAATTGTGGGAAGACAATTGGCTTGGTTCCTCTAGTTTAGCCATCCAATATTGGGATGTTTATATGGTAGTCAATGAAAAAACTGCTACTGCGAACGATGTTTGGGATGGAGAGAATTTAAAATGTACCTTTAGAAAATGCTTTAACAATTCTTTGCTGCTCAAATGGCAGGAGATAGTTCAGTTGGCTTCTACTATAGTGTTTTCAGAAGAAGAGGATTCTTTAGTTTGGATGTTCGACTCCAAGGGAGTCTATTCTTCTCAATCTTTGTATAGGCCGGGTTATTAACTTCAAGGGCATTACCCCTGTGCATGTCCCTGCTATGTGGGCTTTGAAAGTCCCTCCTAGAGTCCATTTTTTCCTATGGTTGTTATCTAAAAACAAGTTCCTGACTAGAGATAACTTAGAAATTAGAAGAGAAGTAGAGGATACATCTTACTTGTTCTGTTGTGAGAAAGAATCTGTTCATCATCTATTTTTTGATTTTGTGGTTGCTAAACAGTTGTGGATGTTCATGTCTGAAGCTCTGGAACTTCCTGTTGGGAAGGACTTTTTAGCTATAGGTTCTAATTGGGTCAATAATAAGAAATTAGGTGTGGTAAATATTTTTTGCTCAGCAGCTCTGTGGGGGCTTTGGAAGCTGAGGAATTGCTTATGTTTTCAGGATATGAAATGGAGGGATGGGAGAATATTGCTACTGAAGGTAGCCTCAACGATAAGGAGCTGGAGCGCTCTCTGTCCAAAGGAGTGGGCCTTAAAATTTGCTCTCTGTCTAGAGAAGCTGGAGAAGATAGCTGCAAGACCTCATCTGCTGGCTCGCTAAGGCAATGCAATCTGCCGGTGGAGCAGTACTTGTATCAGATGGGTAACAAGTGGATGGGAGAAGAAGTTCCTGTTGAAGTGAAGACTTGGCTGACAGAAGATGTGACTGAAGCTAACAAGGAGAAGAAATGGCTGGATTTGTCGAAAATGAAGGTGGCGTGGAATATGTAGGTGGCTGGAGATTGTTGCTATCCACAAGTGATGCTGTGTTTGTCAGAATAAGGTGTCTGTCGGTGAGAGTGAGTCAGTGCTGGAGTGTGTTTGAGGTCAAAACTGTCGTGCTTAGATCTCAGTAGTTGTTTAGATTCCTTCTTTCACCTGTGGGGTTTGCTGGCGCCGTGGCCATGCTTGAACTTGTATTGAAGCTTAAACGATTGTGGTCTTTTGTAATAAAAGGCAGGGGGTCTCTCCCCTTTAATTCTAAAAATACGAAGCTTAAAGACGTTACCAATAGCCATTCAATAGTTCCGAATAGATGGTGTTCTCATGGAGAAAATGATGTTGACAAAATACTGAGGATCAGTAATTATCGGTTAGGCATTTAGAAATAATCAGTGAACGGAGACTAATCGCGAGGAATTTTGAATTAATGAGATGTTTTCTAGATTCAAGCTAGGATAAATATGAAAATATTATCCAAATCGGCAGCACTACATACATGTTTTCTTATTCAGAGGCTATGGGTGGCACCAAGACGAGGAGTACCTTGTCTTCCTCAGTAGTTGTGGGAAATCATTTATCACTGACCACAGACAACACCAAGACTAACACAAAACAATCAAATGGAAAGCCCTGTCCACCTCAAACCTAACCTACCGAACATATAGATGTAAGAAACACAAACAGCCAATTGCATGATGAAGCCTATGTGCACACAGAGGTTTGGGCTGCATTGGCTATGCCATATGTTTCCATGAACAAATTCTACAAAAGTATAGTGTGTATGGGCTAGGGACGTGTGTAGCTGACGTGTGGTGCCAAGCTGTTGGCATCAGGTCGCTGAGAACTGGGTGACATAATTATCTCCATTAGCGGATGCAAACCGTGTTAATGTCTTGTCCCACAAGACGAGGGGAGGGACTGTACGAGAGTAGGTACCGGTGTATATGAACTAGCACTACTATAACTAATGATTTTTTATAGCAGACGTCATCAAGATTAAGTTTAAGTGGGATAACTAATGGATTGTGTTTAAAAATGATTTCATGAGGTCCTGCCAATTTCGAAAAATGGCTTCCTGTGGCCTCAATAATTGGTTGCACCTAAAATATTTTAATGGCATGTTACAATAGAGGTTAGGTATTTTCTAGGCAGTGACCAAATTAGATAAATTTCACTACGTGAAAAAAGCACTAAGGGAGCGCTTCCTCTTTCACTGTAAGGGCGGCTGGTGATTGAGCCGCCCTTACGGTGATTGAGCCCCTTACAGTGGTCAGGGTCACTATAAGGGCGGCTCAATCACCAGCCGCCCTTACAAAGTGACCATTGTAAGGGCGGCGGTGATTGAGCCGCCCCTACAAAGTGGTCTCGTAGGTGTATAAGCGGGTTTAAAAAATTTCAAATTTTGTAAACGATGTCGGATGGAAAAACTTTCTATATGAAGTTTGTACATCTCAAAAAGTTAAGAAACTTTGTAGTTGACAACTTTTTTATTTGACTTCATCTTGTCATGCGAAACCTACGTTTTAGTTTCTCAAATTTAAAATTCAAATTTTATAAACAATGTCGGATGGAAAAACTTTCTACATAAAGTTTGTACATCTCAAAAAGTTATGAAACTTTGTAGCTGAAAACTTTTTTATTTGACTTTATCTAGTCATGCGAAACCTACGTTTTAGTTTCTCAAATTTAAAATTCAAATTTTATAAACGATGTCGGACGGCAAAACTTTCTATATGAAATTGTACATCTCAAAAAGTTATGAAACTTTGTAGTTGAAAACTTTTTTGTTTGACTTCATCTAGTCATGCGAAACCTACGTTTTAGTTTCTCAAATTTGAAATTCAAATTTTATAAATGACCTCGGATGAAAAAACTTTCTAAACGAAAAGTGTAAATCTCAAAAAGATATGAAAGTTTGTAGTTGACGACTTTTTGATTTGATATCGTTTAGGGCCTTAAATAAGCAAATTACTTTCGGTTGGGTACAATATATGGGGAACCAAAACTATATAGAGACACATGTGATGGTGTAGTGCAGTGGTTAAGGGAGGAACCGCGCAAGGGGGGTGAGGTCGTGGGTTGAATCCCGGGTGATGCAAAGTCCGAAAAATGCTTGAAAAAATATGGTGTGAATAGAGTGGCATGGTGGTTGACTAGTGGGGGCCCTTCCTGGATTTTAAAAAAATTTTGCTATTATTTTTAGATTTTTTTTGGATTTTTTAAAAAAATGCACTTGTAAGGGCGGTTCGTGTTGAACCGCCCTTACGGTGCAGCAATGTAGAAGCGGGGGCATAGGGGCGGCTGCCCCAACCGCCCCTACGAGGCTGGGTAGCCGCCCCTATGTCCGAAAAATGCTTGAAAAAATATGGTGTGAATAGAGTGGCATGGTGGTTGACTAGTGGGGGCCCTTCCTGGATTTTAAAAAAATTTTGCTATTATTTTTAGATTTTTTTCGGATTTTTTAAAAAATGCACCTGTAAGGGCGGTTCGTGTTGAACCGCCCTTACAAAGGCAGAGCACTGTAGAAGCGGGGGCATAGGGGCGGCTGCCCCAACCGCCCCTACAGAGGCTGGGTAGCCGCCCCTACAGAGCGTTTGTTACGTAGTGTTTGCACGAATAAAATTACAATCAGGGAGGGCTATTTTTTCACCTGGATCGACGTGAAGGTCTATGTAAAGTTCCAAAGGCGCTGCCTGCCTCTCCAGATGATTTCTGCACATAGACTACATAATCTTACCTTTTTTTTTAAACAAGAAGGGGTCGCTAGCCCCAGAGCCTTATAAGAAGGTTTAAGCAGTGCAGGACCGTGGTTCGAACCCCGGCCGGCCAGCTCTCACCACTGGAGCTTAGCCACTGCGCCACACGCGCGTCTGCATCTTACCTTTTAATCGCAGGCTAAACCAGTTATACAAGTTGCGTAGTTCTTTTTCTTTGCATCAGGTACGCCACATATGCATTTCATAAGATTTGAATATGAGTATTAGCGTATAGGTTTGTTAGACTAGATCGCATGGATCACGGCTGTGTAATCTTGGTTGTTGAGGGTTTTGTGTAGAGTTTGTTGTAACAACTTGTATGCCTTGTAAGCCACGTAGGGGGCTCTTCCCTCCTCTATATAACACACAACCGAGAGGACGGAGAGGGTCATCTCATTCCCTCCATCTATCACAATGAGATGTTCACCATCACGCGAGAACCTTCATTCCTTTCCAAATAGAAACTGCATTATATATATTTTAATATACGTAGGCCTTTTATGAAACCACCTATGAAAATATTAACAGCACAAATAATAGAGCTGGATGAGATCTAAACCCCTGTTATAGGTCCAAATATACATTACAATCTGCTATATGGTGTTTATACAAAGTTTTGTTTTTCATGTCACGCATCCCACACTAACTGCTCAGTTGTCATATAAAAATTGGCGATATGCTTCCAGTGGGATAGTAAAGGAGGCTTAGCTGAGGGTATAGGGGTCTTCAGTTGAAAACCATGTATAAGATGGTTTAGCTATCTTTGTCTTTTTAGTTTTAGAAATTGATTTTAAGCATAATAGACAGCACTTGTGATTGTTATCATATATTGTATAGTTGACACTTAATCATCCCATCGATACTACAACTTCCATATTGGATTTCTTTTCACTCAACATCATTAATCAGCTCAAATCTTATATGAGACTCGTATTGAATATTTGGACATGTACACCATCTCAATTGAAAATTTGTCAAGTATATCAAGTTTTAGACCACTCAAAACTGTATAATTTAAGTACAGAATTTATCTACATCTGGTCTCATATATATAAAGTATATCACTATCAGTAAGTCCGCCTATCATAACAGTTGAAGCCATGAACCCACAATTAATCACACACTATATCTGTGCTGGTTCCAAAGAAAACGGTAATGATAGTGCAGTAATAATTTACTACCATATAGCGATATTTAATTTGTTTTTATAACTGAATCAAGACAATCGTCTTGAGTAGAACAAAAGAAAAAGATTGTAAATAGAAATACGTATCCAACAGAAATAAGGATGGGTCCTTACCCTTTCTTTCCTACTAGACGTAACACATACGTCCCATGCGATGCTCAGCAAGGAACTCGTCGAGAACAGAAGGGCAAATTCGATTCAGATAGTTGTAGTCGTCATACCCCAATTTCTTGAAATTGTCACCATGCTTCAGGACCTTGAAGCAGGCCTCCTTGAGGTGTCGGCAACCATGCTTCTCAGCTAGCACAAGCGTAGTCGCCACTACACTTGCGTCAACAAAGAGGCAAAGCTTCTTCTCACATATCAGTTTCAATCTCTCGATGCCAAATCTATCTGCAGCCACGAGCAGATGCTGAGTCATGGATATCTTGTCATTATCGTCGATCTCAGGCAACGAGTCGTTGTAGATGAAGTGTAGCATGGCCTCGAACGCATTCGTTTGGATCCCAAGGATCCGCACACGTGTGGTGGTGGCCTTCTCCTCCATCATGCCGCCGAAGAACTCCGCCATGAACACCGGCGACCGTGTAGCCAGCACGTTCTTGTGGGCGACGAATGTCTCCTTGCCGACCTCAAACGTCACGTCCCCTCCGACGCCGCTGGCGAGGATGCTGCCCATATGCCGGTGCAGGTCCTGCGACGGCATCACGGACTCGTCGTGTGCCTCCATGAGGACGGTGAGATCGCACCTGACGCGGAAGCAATTTTCTTTGAGATAGAGTGAATCGAAGGTCCTACTCCGGATGAATTGCCCGAAGTGGTATCCATAGCTTGTGCTCGACGAGAATTCCTGACACGACGATACACGCGTGTACGCCGGCAGTGGCTCGCCGTTGACTCCAAGGAGGCTCAACGTGATGCGCGCCTTCACCACGTCTGGAGCACCACGGTCACGGTGGACACTGAAGGATCAAGGATATCCAGGTGGTGCCGCAAGCAGGGAGGTATTGGATACGCCAGCTGTTGCCACCGACGACGAATGTGCCGCACGTGACGCCGGCGTAGCCCTTGTATTGGGAGTACCCTTGGACAATGAACACGTGCCACCCTGTTGCTACATGTGCAGAGACCGTGGACGAGCTGCCGCCGGCGGGTATGGCAGCGGTGGATGACGACATATAATGTAAGTAACAGGCGAGAAGCTGCCGTCCTAGGCTCCTAGCCCGTGAAGAACAAGCAAATGCGGTGGTCGACAATGGCAGATCGACGGCGGCGCTCTAGTAGTATAGCACCAACAGAATACTATAGATGAATCGAAAACCAAACTTTGCTAGGTTTTTGGGGTACAAGGTCTATATATGGGCCTCCAACTGGTGGCCCTCCAAACCAGTTGAATCATATACAATACCCTGCGTACACAGTAGTATAGGTCAAAGGCAGGTGCGGTTGTGGCCTAGTGCGGTACGTGGGCTGGTTGCCCATATGTAACCTGACCCCTCGGTCCAGAAATAAATAACTATTGAGGTGTATATGCATGTCGTGGTTTTGACTCAATTACTACAAAAATATGTGTAATATTTGTATCTTCAAATATTTTTTTAAAAAAAACCAGATTAAATGATATTTTCATTGATATTAATAATGTACTATGAATATTAATATTCTTTAGTATATATTTAGTTTAAATTTTCTCGAAAAACAAAAACGACATATATCTAAGGACAGAGGGGTTTGCACCCTTGCTACCAGGCCACCAGCCGACCTCTAGGCCACAACACTCTCCTACCTCAAGGGATGACGGGAGTTTCGCCATACGATATCGATTCAACTGGTTTTGGAGGCCCACCGCACCAGTATGGTGCCGTGGAGGCCTAGTAAGCTTTGGGCGCTAGGTTTACGTACCGACTACTAGAGCGCCGCCGCTCGATCAACCTATTTTATGTCATATCGTCCATCACCACCAGGTTCATAGGGGGCGACGGCAGCTTCTCCAGTTTCACTACAACATGTCGTCGTCCACCGCCGCCACTGGCACGGCAGGTGGTAGTGGCGGCGGCACGTCCATGGTCTCGGCAGTGGAAGCGACTGGGTGTCACGTGTTGAAGGTCCAAGGTTACTCACAATACAGGGCCGCCGGCGACGTTGGCCAGATCGTCAAGTCCGGCACGTTCACCGTCGGAGGCCACAACTGGCGCGTCCTGTACTTTCCAAACGGTTACCCCGGCAAGGAAAACGCTGGCTGGGTAGGCTTTGGTCTCCAACTCGACGGCGGCGGCGGCGGCGTCAGCGTCAGGGCACAGTTCACGTTGCGCCTTCTCGACAAAGACGGGACGCAACTACTGCCGTATACACGTGTGTCAGATGCACAGGTCTTCTCATTCGAAGAAACCAAAAGGTACTTCGAACAATTCATCAAAAGGCAGGCTTTTGATTCACTCTATAAGCAAGCAGATTGCTTCAGCATCAGGTGCGACGTCACCGTCGTCCTCGAGACACGCGGCGAGCCCGTGGAGCCCGCGCCGGATCTGCACCTGCATCTGGGTAACATGCTGGCCACCGGAATCGGAGGCAACGTGACCTTTGAGGTCGGTAAGCAGACATTCGTCGCCCACAAGAACGTTCTGGCAGCCCGGTCGCCGGTGTTCATGGCGGAGTTCTTCGGCGGAAAGATGAAGGTGAAGCAGGCAGCCGCCGCCACCCGTGTGCGGATCCTTGGGATCGATGCGAGGGCATTCAAGGCCATGCTGCACTTCATCTACACCGACTCGTTGCGTGAGATAGACGGCGATGACAAGCTTGTGGTGGGTCAGCATCTGCTTGTGGCTGCAGAGAGATATGGCATCGAGAGATTGAAAGTGATCTGTTTGGACAAGCTTTGCCTCTTTGTTAACGCAAGCGTAGCGGTGCCTACAATTAAGCTAGCCGAGAAGTATGGTTTCCCTCGCCTGAAGGAGGCGTGCTTCAAGGTCCTGAAGTCTAGTGACAACCTCAAGGCGTTGGGTTATGATGACTACAGCTATCTGAAGCGAAGATGTCCATCTTTTCTGGACGAGTTGCTTGCTGAACATGGCCTGTGATCTATGTGATGTGTAGGGAAAAAGTAAGAACATGTCCCTATTATTTCTGCTGGATCCTTGTTTCTATTTCTAATATATTTTTTGTTTCAATCATAAAGTTAATTAAACATCAATACCACAAAACAATAATCATTATTGAACTATCAATAGGTAGTACAAATGTATTGTTTGCATCGATCTCTTTCCCATCTTTGTACCATGTAAGACTAGGGTGCGGTGCACCCTCCACCCACACACGATGATTTCATGTCATGTGTAGTATGTGTAGTAAATGAATCAGGTGGGGACAACCCCTTGACCCCTAAAAAAAGATTACAAATGGCAGTGATAGCTGGATCCGGTACAGGGCTTGTGTAATATTACTGCCGGTCGGTCTGTGGCTCCAACTAGCATTGATAGGAAGTTCTGCAAAATGAATATACACATTAATTTTCGATATAAGGTTGCATTAATATAAGGCTTATATCAAAATAATTAGGTTCAAAGAAAAAAAACATATTTGTACTAATGTGTTCATGGCGGAGTTCTTCGGCACCATGATGGAGAGCGCTCAAGGCCATGTTGCACTTCATCTACTACACTGATTTATTGCCTGAGGTAGACGACGATGACAGGATAGTCATGGCTCAGCATCTGCTTGTTGCCGAGGACTAATATGATACTAGAGATTGAAACTGATCTGTGAGAACAAGTTGTGCAGCTTTGTTAACGCAGGCGTAGTGGGGACTACACTTATGCTTGCTCGGCAGCATGGTTGCCATCGCCTCAAGGACGTGTGCTTCAAGGTCCTCAAGTATGACAATTTCAAAATGTTGGGGTATGATGGCTACAACTATTTGATTGCAAAGTGGCCCTTCTCTTCATGATGAGTTCATGTGACCTATGTATGGTTTGGGCTAAATCGTCAACATAGGAATAGTTTGGGTTCTGTTATCAAAGAAAACAGGGGAAAGAGCCTGACATACTTTCTCTTGGATCTTTATATCCATTAACAATATTTTTTGGTCTACTCAAGATAATTTTCATGATTCAGTTATACGAAGCTAATTAAACATCACTATAATGGAGATAATCAATGCTGGACTATCATTGTTTTTTTTGGAATCGGCACAGTGATATGCTGTGTGACTGCATGTCGTTCATAGCTTCAACCAGCACACTGATAGGTACATTTTTACCGCCAGTTCATGGCTACAACTGACAACGATATATAGTGATATACTTCATTATATATACCCATGTTATAGATTTGGTGTACATGTCCAGATATTCAATATAGGTCTCACATCAGAATTTCTATGCATGGTTAATAATGTCGAATGAAGCCACAATTAGATATTTTTTGAGTAAATCGGTAGGGAAGGCCCCTACCTATTTTTTTCTTTTATTGCATAAGAGAACAGATAATTACAAAAGAGGTACAAGGCTTCCAGAGCCCAAAAAGAAAAAACAAAGTGGTCTAAAGCCTATTCTCACACCACTGTGAAAGGGGATCAGAGATGCTCTTCCTGGCTTTGATGCAAACCAAACCAAGATCAACCTTAAGAGCATTCTTCCAAGCTTGGATTGAGGTGGACCTCTTATCAAAAATGATGCCATTCCTTTCCTTCCATAGACACCAGCACCCAGTGATAAAGATTTCCCTAAAGATTCTTGCACCGAAAAAAGTTCTTGACTGAATTACCATGTCCAGGGGCTGCAGATTGAAGTTCCAGTGGATGTTGATGGAGTTCCAGCAGGCAAAACTGAAAGGGCACTGGAAAAAAAAAAGATGAAAACTGGTTTCTTCAATCCCTTGTTGGCAAAGTACACAACTGTAATCAGGTAGGAACTTGTTCTTTCTTTTGAGGATGTTTCTTGTGCTTAATCTGTCACTAATGAGCAACCACATAAAGAACTTTTCTTTTCCCAGGTTTCCTGCCTTCCAAATCCTGTTGAACAGAGGGGAAACCTCAACAGTACCTTGTAGTAGTTTATAAGCAGCCTTGGAGGAGTAAGAAGGTCCCCAGTCATAAAACCAAGAATCAAAAGAATTTGGATCCCAGTCTATATTGTCTAGCAAAGCCTCAAGTTCAACTAGTTCATCTGCAGCCACAGTAGTTAGTGGTAAGAAAAGTGATCTATCAATTTCCTTGTCAAGAAAGAATTTCACTGAGCTATTTTCCTTTAAACTGAAAGAATAGAGATGAGGGAATCTGTCTTCAATGATATGTTCTGACCATCTATCATGCCAAAGAGAGATAGAGGACCCGGTCTTCAAGTGACACTTAGCAAAAGATTTGAATTTTTCAAAGAGCTTCAAGATATCTCTCCACCGAAGGATCCAATAAGGTTTCTTTCCTGAGGTGGAACAACGTCATTATGATACAATTTTGTCCAAGTTAGTTTAACCCAGGGAGTATCTGCATGATTAAAAAAATTATCCAGGAACTTCTTCAGTAGTGCACTGTTCTGATTTTCAATATTAATGATCCCAAGTCCACCTTCTTTCTTTGATCTGCACATTGGCTCCCAAGCAGCTAAACAGGAGCCTTTTCTATTAATATCTCCTTTGCTCCAGATGCAGTATTTTCTGAACCTGTCAATCTGATGGATCACTCCTGGTGGGATTACAAGAGAGCACATGAAGTAGGTAGGCAAAGATGAAAGTACAGAGTTTACCATTATAAGTCTACCCTGATAGGTAAGGAATTTACTGACACCTGCTAACCTTCTTTCCATCTTAGTGACCAGGGGGAAGAACTCTTGGATTGAGGGTCTAGTGGTGCCAAGTGGAAGGCCTAGGTAAATAAAAGGCATTTCCCCAATTTGACAACCAAAGGTGAGAGCTAGGTGCTGCATTTTTTCTGGGTTAACATTTATTGGAACCATGAAGCTTTTATGAAAGTTAACTTTCAGACCAGTGGATAAAGAAAAAGATCTCAAAATACCTGTTGACACGGTTTTTGGCTCACCGATAATATGTGCAATATTTTTGCAGTGAATAAATGTAAATAATATATGGGGTCAAATTCCATATAAATAAGAAATGAATAATAAGCAGCTGGCCTTCATATATTGTATGTCATTGCCATATATATACTCAGGTGAATACGTGGAAGAAAATGTTTTACATTCCATGCATAAATGATCTATTATCAAGAAAAAAGAAAAGGAGAGAGAAAGAATAACGCAAAAGAAAGGAGGACATATACATGTATATATATGCACGAACATGGCTATGACTTGGCAAACATGTACCTTGGCAAAATCCAAAATGAAGCAAAATAGGTGTGCCCGTATATACATATGCAATTACACATATGCATGCATGGATTAATCAAAGACATGCATGTTCCATGCAACGTACGTATGTGTAGTATATACACGTATATACGCAACAAAGCGTATAGCACACTTACGTACGCCGGGCAGGAAGACAAAGCATTTTCTATTTCATAAATTGATTATATGGCAATAATCAAAATATATATATAGCTGACACGCCCGGCAAGGAAACTCCCGTCCGCGCAATGTATTCAAACAGAGTCAAGCGCGTCATGCTATTGCCTCGACAGGGCTCATCGTAAACTGCTCTGACCAAATTCAAATGAAACCATGATCGAAGTTGTTCCCTGCCAGCGCTTGCAGCAACGCCAAGAAAGAAGCCGGGCGCGGCTTACAACGATCATTTGAAATCGAATAAGAACAGCGCCAAATCTGCAGGCAACCGTTCCCGCCGCCGGCATCATTAGCACTAAGACAAAATCAAACGAGAAGGCGCCAAGTATACCTGGCAACCACTCCCGCCGGCACCGCTTGACCATGGCATTAACAAGTACAAATTTGAACTCAAGAGCGGCAAGATAACCACTCCCGCCGCTGCAGACTGGACGCCAATTCAAAACGCAGGAACCGCATGCTCCCTGCTCTATAAATAGCGCCCTCCATCCATCGTTCATACCCCCGCTTCAGATCGCATACTGCCGCCAGGGTGCCTCCATATACGCTAATACGCCGTAGTGCCGCCAGGCTGCCCACATACGGCGCTGCTGCTCTCATCTAGCCAACAACTACAAGAGGCTACTGCTGCCGTCCCGGGGATACGCACGCCGTCGTCGCTGCACGCCGGAGTCCTGTGAAGGTGAGCAGCGCATCATGGCGCTTTCCTGATCCCTTCCCTCCTATCTTCATCTCCACGGCGCTCGGCAACAACAACATCTTCACGGCTCCACGGCGTCGGCGACAACATCTTCATCAACACCATGATCAAGGCCTCATGCGTAGCTTCGCTCTCTTGAGTTAGTTGCCATGAGATGTTTCAAGGCCCCATGCCAGATTTGTCTTGCAAACTGGATAGGGAAGAGCCTTGTTCTTACGAACAAGAGCTATGTTCATCATCGCCTCCATGTTCAAGGCCTCATATGCGGCTTGGCTCCATCGAGCAAGTTCCCATGAGATGTATCAAGGCCCCATGCCGGATTTGTCTTGCAAACCGGACAGGGAAGAGCGTTGTTCTCCGGAACAAGAGCTAAAACCTCCATGTGCAAAGATGCTCCTCGCTGCACTCCGGGCATGGTCCAGATCAACAAGAAACCGTCGCCTTGAGTTAATTTCATACAAAAGTGCTGCCTAAAAATAGCCATACGCATATGCAGCCATACGCATATGCAGATCCCTAGCTAGTCAGTTAGCGTTTCTTGCGTAAAGTAGCTAATCAGCATGTGCTTGTGCATCTGTATATGTTGGACCGGCATCATCAATTAGCTAGTTAGCGTTTGCATGTATACGTGTATATATAGTCATCCATGCATCACAGATTAGCTGCGTATACCTGTGTATTGAACTTGCCATGCAATATATATTTGGTCCTTGCATATGTGCATCGTTTGCCTAGCTAGCATAAGTTCATATATTCAAACTTCCAGAAAATCCACAGATACAGATCTGAATACTTGTGTCTCCATTATACCGATGACCGTTCCATGCATATATATTGGCCAAAGATATAAACAAAGGCTAAAATCATATAGTACAGCAAGAGCCTCATGCCAAAAATATCATGTCATGGCCGCCAATGCTAATTCATTAGTTGCGGTATCATGATAATAAAATAAAATAAAATAACTAAATATGTCACCAACACGTGGACTTATTTGAATTAAACAGGCATTGCCATATTTAGCGTGACTTCCAAAAGTGTCATCCACGCCCAGCATATAGGCCCTCTAGATGCTAGATATGCACCAAGGCCAACCTGAAATCTGACATCTTAGTTAGACAACTATACTCATATAAGGTCATGTCTAGCTAATAAATTGGATCAAATTAAGTAAATTTGATAGCATCATACATGTTAATCCATTGCCAAATTCTATGTCATAAAGCATATATGATAAGCTAAATTAATTGTGTATGCCGTGGCCAAACCCAACCTACACAATATTAGAGCTTGGCAAGACTAACGTCTTTGCTCCATGCTAAACAAAACCTTGCACCATATATATGCTGAGTGCTCTCTCCTATATACCAAAATACGATGAATAATGTGCTTGCATGATCCAAATCGACCATGTCAAAATCTCCATAGTAAATCACATGTATATACTTAGCGCACCCCATATAGTGCGTCAATCAAATACATATATAACTCTGCCAAGAGACTCAAGCAAGCTAGCTGTGCATCACTCATATCTACGAGAAGTGTGCATTAGCTTATCAGAAACAAACTTATGTCATGGTCAGAAGATATGACGATCATCACGTCCAAGTCTATGCCCAGCATGCATATACATCCATCTATGACTACAAGACATGCATCTAGGATCATTGTTTTCCTTTTTGTAGTTTGTAATAGGAAGCCATATGATGTAATCCTACTTTTCATGTACTCATGTTGGAACTCTTAATCGGGGTGTTCTCTTCGGAGATGTAATTAACATAATTTTTATGAAAATATAAGAATTATGGAAGTATGGACTCGCAATACCTGTTCTTTTATATTATCCCATTTAAATTTATATTTGTCTCGCGACGTAGAGGCGGGTCATTAGCCGCCCGTTTCCCCGCCATCGATTCTCCCGCACGCCCGAGTGGGACCTACTTCTCCCCTCATCTTTGAGTTCCAACATGATTGCATCATATGGCTTTGACCTGAAATGTCAAATGAAACTATACTATATGCATATATATTTGCAATCAAGAAAACTCGTATATGGTTTTCTTATATGAAAGAATGGCTGGACGTGTGCAAGAGTTCGTCACCATCCGCATCGGTTCCCTTTGGGTCGATGTGCCCATGGGTCCCGCTCAAGTCTCCAACAGCGCAAACTCGCTCAGCACCACAGCTGCATCTCCTGCTGTGGTCACTCAAGACCAAGAGGTCAACTCCACATCTCCAGAGGGCTTCACTCCTGTCCTGTCCAAGGCTGCCAAGCGGAGGGCACGAAGGGTTGCTGCCAAAGCAAGGATGGCAGCCTCCAACGAACATGCTGCTAGCTGGCGCAAGGCCGTGCCTACCAGCTCGGTAGCTCCTAGCTCTTCCAAGCCCAAGGGGGTCAAGCCTTCAAGCTCCAAGGTGGCGCCAAGTTTCCGCCCCACCACGCTGGGGGAATGGCTTTGTGCCAAAAAGGCACCATCTCCCAAGCCGACTTCGCCAAGTATGTCCTCAACATCAACCCCAAAGATAAAGGGGGTGATGCCATCGTCTGCCACTCCTACCCCAAGCATATTGGGGGCATCACCAATGAGGACTGCTCCAACCACAACTTTCCCACCTCCAAGTAGGGGGATAGTCTTTGCGGGATTTTCCTCGAACCCACAACCCCGCAACAAGAAGGCAACTTTTATTAGCAAAGGGAAAGCCGTGGTGACAGAAAATAATTCATCATCCAAGCCTGATGACAACCCCTCTCACTCCATGGACCAAGAAAAGACGTTCATGGTCAGTGGAAATGAAATCCTGGTCACAGTTACATCCTCAACCACAACAGTGGAGCACTTCCCGCGGGATGTCCGGAGCAAGGAGTCTAAGACCCTCATTATTGGTTTAGACACTGAGTGGTTTGAGTGGGACCGCAAGAAAATAGCCCTTATTCAGATATGTGTTGGCAAGAAGTGTCTTCTTTTCAAGGTTGGCCGCGCCGGCATCATCCCCGATGATCTCAAAAGTTTCCTTGCGGATGAAGACCATGTTTTCATTGGCGTGGCAATCGCTAACGACCTGGATCGGCTACGGGAAGGTCACCAAATTGAACTTTCTAACAAGGTAGAGTTGCAAGCCATGGTGCCATTCATAATACCAGGCAAGCATTGGGACAATGTGCCAAGCCTTGCGACTCTCGCACAAGTGTTGTTGGGTGTGTCTGTGGAAGGAAAAGGTACTGCGCTCCGTTATAAAGATTGGGATAATGAGCTCCTGACAGACAACCAAATCAAGTATGCGTGCACCGATGTTGTCGTGCCGTACATGATAGGAGATATGTTGCAGAATGAGTATGGTTGTAATCTTCATTTCATGCAGTCTCCTAACCTTAGCTCCAACTCTTTGAATGACATTGAAGATGTAGGAGATCAACAAGTACAGTTGTGTTTTATTGAGAACCAACACACGAAAAGAATCTACAGTTGCCCAGCTTGCCCAGGTGTTGCAAAGCGGAAGAATTGGATGTGGAATGAAGCCATTTCTCATGCTGTGAGATAAGCTCTCTCTGAAAAGGAAGGTACCGAAGACAAGCAAGAGCTCCATAAGCAGTTGCTTCGCAATCATGGCTTCCGTGTTGGTACGAGTGGTAACAATAGAGGCAATCCTAAAGAGAGGGTGGAATTAAGGCAAGATAAATATCACACATCTCTTGATAACGAGAGAAAAGCTATGATGGTGGAGTCTAATTCATCATCATCCGAGAGTGACTCACACCCAAAGAAAACTCGACTTCGGGTTGAAGCCCCTGAGTTCATCCCTACGCTGGTCCATAATCCCAGCAATGAACAACCCAAGCATGAACTACGGTGGCAAGGGATTCACCTCTCCACCAATGATATAAGGAGGGGGCATGTGGATCCTGCCGCAACACTCTCTGACCCCATATCGTCAGAGGTCGAACCATCGTGGCCTTCCATACAAGATTCCATATCTCCAAAGCGTCGCCAACGAAAGCAACGCAACATCCACGACACATGGGTTAACTTCAACAACTCAATTAACTCCATGACTAATGCACAACGTGCATATGTGGTGGATTCAATCTTGACCCAAAAAAGCGGGGAGTATCATAGGATCCGACGGCTGCGAGGCAAGCTTTCCAAGCTTCCATGGAGAGGACCATATGCCAGGACTTGAGAAGTCTATTGCCTGGCGCATCCACCTCTGCTGATAACATGGAAGGTGAAATCATGCGACGTGCCGAAGCGCTGGCCAAATTGCCTGAATACACGGAGTTCATAAAAAGGGACTCTCGGCGCAACAAATATGCAAAACAAGCTGCCAACGTGCGTGCAAGACGCACCAATCTGAAGCGAAGAGAGTTACCAATCCCCACCAACTCGACATCAAGTAGGGTGCAAGGGGCTACATCATCAAGCCATGCTGATGGTTCCCGGAATGAGATAAGAACAACCACTCCGAGAATGGGGAGTACAACGACGATGCCATATCAACCCCCTCATAAAAGGGTGATGAGCAATCGTTTTGAGGTGTTCTCTTCCATGCCGGTGAGTGTGGAGGAAGAAGCTAGCAACACAAGTGAGGCTTCCTCAGCTTCCGCGCACTTCAAAAGGAAGAAGCCTCGCAAGCAAATTCCATCGGGCCATCGCCCTGTGACCCGAAGTCAATCAAACTCTGGTAATTCACAAAATCATGGGATCTATGTAGGGTCTTATAATCCCCTATTCGATGATCATACTAATTCTGAAAATGAATTACTGGATACTGCAGGCTCGGCTGATCCAAACCCCCAAAATGGTGAAGATCCACAAGCCTCAAGTGAGGATGGCGCACCTTCTTCGCATAGTGAGAGTGAGTCTGGTGAGGCTGAACAAGTGCTCGCCACAAATCATGGACAATCCGTCGAAGAGCAGATGAATCAAATGATGGCTGCTCTACAACAAAAGGAAGAAGAGTTGGCCACTCTCCGTGAGCGGTGGCTAATGCTAGAAACAATGCCAATGATGCCTCGACTAGTCGAATGGTCCTCATCCCCGTCCTCCCCCCGAAATCACCTTAGAAAATATACAAAGGATGATTTCGAGGGCGTAAAGGCGCAATACATGCAAACTCATTACTCCATGCGCCCGGGGTATGTTAAACCCTATCCATAGGGGAGGTGGACTTGGTACCATTTCCAAATAACTATAGACAACCACAGTTCACCAAGTTCGACGGAACTGGGTCACCACATGAACACGTGGCTCATTTCCTTGCTGCATGCCAAGATACAGCACACAATGGAGCCCTTCTCCTTCGCCAGTTCGTGCAGACATTGTCAGGTCCAGCTTTCACATGGTATAGCAAGTTGGCACCAAGCTCAATCCGCACATGGGAGCAAATGCAGAATTCCTTCTTAGAGCGCTTCTATAGCACTCAAAGGATGGTGGGAATCACCGAACTAACCCAAACCATGCAAAGGCCAAACGAGAAGGCCGCAGACTTCATCAATAGATGGAGGAATTTGAGCCTCCATTGTCCACACCAATCACCGAGCCCAAGCGGTTCGCACGTGCATGAACAATTTGAGTCCGGACATGGCCATTCACCTACAAGGTGTGAGACCAATAACTTTTGAAGAATTGTCCTCAAAGGCTACGGACATAGAAAATTATATGCATCATCCTGTCTCGTCCGCCAAGGACATTCAATAAGGTGCCGTTTGACAAAAATAACCAACGAGATAAACCCACCTCCTCAAAGCCAAAACAAATGCAAGCTATGGAGGCAACTGTGGCATCCCAAAGGTTGCAAGCGGGGCACAGACCCCAAGAGTACCAAGCAAAGGAGGTGCACCCGCTCCTAGGAGACCAACTCTTAGCGAGCGCCAAAATCAGAAATACTCCTTCCCTGTTGAAGAAGTGGATGATCTCTTTATGGGACTGAGGGAATTGGGACTTATTGAGCTCCCTAAACCAAAGAGGCTCCGAAGAAGCTTCTAAATGTGATGATCCAAATTTCGCCACTATCATCGCATCCTGGGCCATACACTTAAGGATTGCTTTGTGGTCAAGAACTTGATACAAAAGCTTATAGATGATGGCACCATAGATGCCAATCAAGAAAAAGTATGAAGAGTGGAAAGAAAATGGCTACGTCAAATGTCGCCACCTTCCAAAATGATTCGGTGAGTTGTGCAACTCCAAAAATGTGGCCGACTTATGATCAATATATGATATCACACCCGAGCATGTTAATATGTCTTTCTCGGGATATTCAAAACAGCATGCTAAGTGCCGGTATGAAGGCAAGGCTTTCCGTCGGTGGATCCACTCCCCAAAAGGTGGACGATCAAGTTCCCAAGGATCAAGAGAGCGTCGACAGCAACTCTCAAGATTTGCTCTACGATGAATGATTGAAGAGGGTGAAGGCCCACGCTTCTGCCAAAATGTCAAGAAGCGCGAGGCCGACTCCTCGAAAAGTATGATGCCCGCCCCATCGAGTTTTTGAGGATGATGATGATGATTCTCTTCACTTCCCCGAAGAAGATATATTAGAAGTTGATGATGTTCAACTTAGATCAGGCCGTCAACTGCCTAGGCCATCTCCTCAACAAAGAAATCCCCCAAATGTAACTCCGAATGATGTGGTTGACCATGCTCCTAATATGTCGATCAAATATGATGTAATCTCGCACTTGAAGAAAATACCAGCTATGTTGTCTATGTATGATGCTTTGTGTCTTTCCTCTGATTTGCGAAAAGCATTTATTACCGCACTTTCATTCCCTGAAGATTATAGGGTTGAGGTTTCGCATGCAGAAACAAAATTATCTCGAGCTCAAAGTATCACATTCGATGATGAGGATCTGTTATTAGGAAATAAGAAGCATAACAGACCGCTTTTTATGTTTGGCGAGATTGACGATTTGCCTGTTAATCGTATAATGATTGATGGTGGTTCAGCCATAAATTTGTTACCCGTGCGTACTCTCAAAAAGATAGGGTATTCTAAAGGAGACTTGTGCCGCTCAAATGTTGTTATTTATGGCTTCAACCAATCAGGCCAAGAGGCATTGGGTACCATATCTCTAGTTCGAAGTTCGAAAACTTCATGACATATGTAAAGTTTTATGTGATTGATGCGGCAACCTCATATAATGCTCTCATTGGTCGCCCATGGCTGCATGATAATGGAGTTATCCCATCTACCCTCCATCAATGCATCAAGTACAAAGCTCCTTCGGGGGACATAGTAAGGATTTTTGCGGATAAAAAGCCATTCACTACAGCGAAACCTTCTATGCTTTGATGCAAAGTTCTACTTTGAGCCTGTTGATAAAGTCTCAAAGCCTAAATCAACAATACCATTAGAACAAAATATCCCAAAAATAGAAGTTGGCGAGACCTCGTCAAGCCAAAATATATATCGGTATATACCAAGCAACCAAAGGAAGGAAGGCGATCCAATATTTCGCACCATAAATAAGAAGCCCTCTCAAAATAGAGGTATTTCATTTCCAACTCCCTTACCTCCTTTGGTGCAACATAAAATAAAACAAGCCCAAATTGAGTGGGATGATAAAAGAAAAATGTCTACACATGTTACTTTGTTAAATAGAGATGATAAAACGTTACCTATCTCTTTATATGATGACAAAGTTCTTTACATTATGCAACGAGATGGGATATGATATATCAACTGGTCCATCTCTATGTGATGGCCGGGGGCAGCTCGCACCCTTCGAAAAGATGTTGTCCCAGGCTCAACTTGATGCTCTACATCAAGATGAAGTGCTGAAAGAAGAGAAATATGGTTTAGGTTATGAAGTTAATATGACTTCGGCTGAACCCCTTGATGCCACAGAAACATCTCCACAAATGGAAGATGGAAATCAACCAACCACTGATGAGTTGGAAGAAATTAATATTGGTACGGATGATGATCCCCGTCCAATATTCATTAGTAAGCATCTATCTAAAGAGAGTAAGGAAGAATACCATAAATTCCTCTCGCAAATAGAGATGTGTTTGCTTGATCTTATGAAGAAATGCCGAGGTCTAGATCTGCGGTGGCGGTACATAAATTGGCATCGGCAAGGATGTTCCTCCGGTAAAGCAAGGACAAAGAAGATATCGTCCCTGAACTTCTCCCACAAATAGAAGCTGAAGTTGATAAGCTTATAGCTGCTTGGGTTTATTCGAGAAGTGAAATACCCCAAATGGGTGTCTAGTATTGTACCCACTAAAAAGAAAAATGGGAAGATACGTGTGTGTGTTGATTTTAGAGATTTAAATAAAGCATGTCCAAAAGATGACTTTCCGATTCCGATCTCTGAAATTCTTATTGATGCCACTATGGGATATGAAATATTCTCCTTTATGGATGGCTTTTCTGGCTACAACCAAATAAAAATATCGCCAGAAGATGAGGAGTTAACTGCATTCCGCACACCCAAGGGCATATATTGTTATAAAGTAATGCCCTTTGGATTAAAAAATGCGGGTGCCACATATCAACGTGCAATGACAATTATTCTAGATGGATTGTTGTACAAAATCGTTGAGTGCTACATAGATGATATCGTCGTAAAATCTAAGCGCGAGAAAGATCAATTAAAACACTTGGAAATGGTGTTTGAGCGGCTTAGAAAGCACAAATTGAAAATGAACCCAATGAAGTGTGCCTTCGGGGTATCTTTCGGGAAATTCCTTGGTTTTGTAGTCACCAAACGTGGCATTGAAATCGATCCTACTAAAATAAAGACAATTGTTGACATGCCTCGGCCAACAAATTTGCATGAGTTGAAAAGTCTCCAAGGCCATTTGGCGTATATTAGGAGGTTCATCTCAAATCTGTCTAGGGAGATGTAAGCCTTTTCCCGACTCATGAAAAAAGGAGTCCCGTTCCAATGGGATCAAGCTTGTCAAAATGCATTTGATGATATAAAGAAGTATTTAACAAACCCTACTATATTGTGCGCGCCAATCAAAGGGCGGCCGCTAATCCTCTATACAGCAGCCATGCCAACTTCATTAGGCGCTCTTCTAGCACAAACCAATGATGAAGGGAAAGAAGTCTCCCTATATTATTTAAGTCGCACCTTGCTGGGGGCAGAGTGCAACTACCCGGATATAGAAAAAATATGCCTAGCACTTGTGTTTGCAGCTCAGAAGCTTTGACATTACATGCTAGAACATACCATACATCTTGTTTCACGAGCTGATCCGCTCCGACACATTTTGAGTAAAATGACATTATCAGGTAGGCTGGCTAAGTGGGCAATGTTCCTTTCACAATTTGATATTGTGTTCGTGCCTCAAAAAGCCGTTAAGGGTCAAGCTTTGGCTAATTTTCTAGCCGCACATCCTATACCTGATGACTTTCCCATTGATGATGATCTACCAGATGATCTAGTCTGCACCACAACAGTGTGTAACCCTACATGGCAAATGTATTTTGATGGCGCCTGCCGAAGATCAGGAGCAGGTGCAGGAGTTGTGTTTGTCACACCAGATGAGGCAATACTCCCATATTCTTTCACCTTAACTTCGGCGGTTTCAAATAACGCTGCCGAATATGAGGCTCTAATTATTGGGCTCGAAATTGCCCACAATATGGGTCTAACTACACTCTCCGCGTACGGAGACTCCCAATTGATAATCAATCAACTGTTAGGAACGTATACCGTAAAAAAGCGAGGGCTTTTGCCATATTTCAAGAAGGCAAAGGAACTAATGGCCATGTTCACTGATCTAACAATTCAGCATGTTGTAAGAAGTCAAAATGAGAAAGCGAGATGCATTGGCAAGTTTGGCTGCCAAAGATGTCGTTAAATTCACATCAAACCATGGATGTTCATGTAGAGGAACGGAGAGTCCTTCCTATACTAATTGAAGAAGAGGATATACCATCTACTTCAACCATGGCTATAGATGCATATGAAATAGAGATGGGTGATTGGAGAACACCGTTTCTAGATTATTTACTTCATGGATATTTGCCCTTGGATTCTAGTGAAAGGTCTAGGATTCGAAAGAGGTCAATAAATTATACATGTATAAATGATGCGCTATTTCGGCGTTCTTGCGATGGCATTTTGTTACGTTGCCTTGCCGGAAATGAAATTATTAAAGCATTGAATGAAGTCCACTCTGGAGTGTGTGGCGCACACCAATCTGGACCCAAGTTACATTACCAACTGAAACATTTAGGTTATTATTGGCCTACAATGTTTGATGATTCTATGAAGTTTGCAAAGAGATGCCATGAATGTCAAATACATGGTAACTTCATACATCAACCCCATGAACCATTACATCCAACCAATGTGTCTTGGCCCTTTGAAATGTGGGGAATGGATGTAGTTGGGCGAATAAATCCTCCGTCTTCCAAAGGACACAAGTTTATTCTTGCTGCGACCGACTATTTCTCTAAGTGGGCGAGGCTGTGGCACTAAAAGAAGTCAAGGCGAGAAAATGTAGAAAATTTTATAAGGACAAACCTTATATATCGATTTGGAGTTCCAGCCCGAATCATATCCGATAATGGGTCGTCCTTCAAGAATAGGCAAATAGAGAAGATGTGTGCTAAATTCAAAATTAAGCACCACTTCTCCACAGGCTATAATCCGGCAGCAAATGGTCAAGCTGAGGCATTCAATAAAGTGCTATGCAAGCTGCTCAAAAAGGTAGTCTCACAAAATAAGAGACATTGGCATGAAAAGTTACTTGAATCTTTGTGGGCGTATAGAACCACAACGCGGACGCCAACAAAAATGACTCCTTACTCGCTCGTGTACGGAGGAGAAGTGGTCCTACCATTGGAGGTGCAAATTTCCTCCTTACGAGTTGCCATTCAGGAAGGACTCAACGAAGAAGAGTCCGCAAAATTACGCCTAAAAGAGCTAGACAATCTTGAAGAAAAGCGACTTCATGCGTTGCAAAACTTAGAGGCATACCAAGCTAGAATGTCTAGAGCCTTCGACAAGCGTGTAAAAAGAAGGTCATTCAAAGAAGGAGATTTAGTTCTCGCGGTTATTCGACCTATGAATATTACTCATAGGATGCAAAGCAAATTCGAGCCTAAATGGGAAGGCCCGTACATTGTGAAAGATGTATACTCTAATGGCGCTTACAGAATCATATCCCCGGATGGTAAATATTGTCCACCGCCGGTGAATGGAAAATTTCTTAAGCGTTACTATGCATAAAAAAATATATTACTCATGTCATCCTCCATCGCTTCATGAGGCTAAACTGAAGCCAAAGCTAAAAAAAAAATCATCATCCTCCATCGCTTCATGAGGTTAAACTGATGCCAAAGCTAAATAATATCCTCCATCGCTTTACAAGGCTAAACTGAAGCCAAAGTAAAAAAAAAAAAGATTATAACGCTCCACAGCTTTCACGAGCCTAAACTGAAGCTAGAAAAAATAATCATGATATGCTCCATTGCTTTCACGAGCTTAAACTGAAGCTAGAGAAAAAATCAATTTTATATGCTCCATCGTTTCATGAGCTTAAACTGTAGTGTCAAGAGAAAGATATCATGGTGCTCCGTTGTTTCACGAGTCTAAACTGAAGCCAAAAAAAAAAAAAAAATCATCATCCTCCATCGCTTCACGAGGTTAAACAGGAGCCAAAGCTTAAAAAAAAAATCAACACACTCCATTGCTTTATGAGTTTAAACTGAAGCCCAAACAAAAAGGAAAATGCTCCATGCTTCATGAGCCTAAACTGAGCCTAAAGCTAAATAAAAATATAGAGACACTCCACAGCTTTCATGAGCCTAAACTGAAGGTGAGGTAAAAAAAAAAAAGTCATTATGCTTCATCACTTCATGAGCTTAAACTTTAGTGTCAATAAAAAAAATATCATGATGCTCCATTGCTCACGAGCTCAAACTAAAAAAAAATCATTATGCTCCATTGCGAGATGAACCTGATCGGTTAGCTAAAAAAAACGAATGCTCCCATACATCAAGAGAGCTTAACACGACCAAAGATGCTCCAAGGTCTTTAAATTTAAACTGTGACCATGAAAGGAACATTTCAAATGTGAATCAAGAGCCCCGAATATGTTTCCCAAAAGAAAATAGAGAGATCACAAATAAGGAAATCTCAAGTTTCGAGCTCCGAATCCGTAAACATGATATTTTACGCATTCGGATCTCGAGGGGGCATCTGTTGACACGGTTTTTGGCTCACCGATAATATGTGCAATATTTTTGCAGTGAATAAATGTAAATAATATATGGGGTCAAATTCCATATAAATAAGAAATGAATAATAAGCAGCTGGCCTTCATATATTGTATGTCATTGCCATATATATACTCAGGTGAATACGTGGAAGAAAATGTTTTACATTCCATGCATAAATGATCTATTATCAAGAAAAAAGAAAAGGAGAGAGAAAGAATAACGCAAAAGAAAGGAGGACATATACATGTATATATATGCACGAACATGGCTATGACTTGGCAAACATGTACCTTGGCAAAATCCAAAATGAAGCAAAATAGGTGTGCCCGTATATACATATGCAATTACACATATGCATGCATGGATTAATCAAAGACATGCATGTTCCATGCAACGTACGTATGTGTAGTATATACACGTATATACGCAACAAAGCGTATAGCACACTTACGTGCACGCCGGGCAGGAAGACAAAGCATTTTCTATTTCATAAATTGATTATATGGCAATAATCAAAATATATATATAGCTGACACGCCCGGCAAGGAAACTCCCGTCCGCGCAATGTATTCAAACAGAGTCAAGCGCGTCATGCTATTGCCTCGACAGGGCTCATCGTAAACTGCTCTGACCAAATTCAAATGAAACCATGATCGAAGTTGTTCCCTGCCAGCGCTTGCAGCAACTCCAAGAAAGAAGCCGGGCGCGGCTTACAACGATCATTTGAAATCGAATAAGAACAGCGCCAAATCTGCAGGCAACCGTTCCCGCCGCCGGCATCATTAGCACTAAGACAAAATCAAACGAGAAGGCGCCAAGTATACCTGGCAACCACTCCCGCCGGCACCGCTTGACCATGGCATTAACAAGTACAAATTTGAACTCAAGAGCGGCAAGATAACCACTCCCGCCGCTGCAGACTGGACGCCAATTCAAAACGCAGGAACCGCATGCTCCCTGCTCTATAAATAGCGCCCTCCATCCATCGTTCATACCCCCGCTTCAGATTGCATACTGCCGCCAGGGTGCCTCCATATACGCTAATACGCCGTAGTGCCGCCAGGCTGCCCACATACGGCGCTGCTGCTCTCATCTAGCCAACAACTGCAAGAGGCTACTGCTGCCGTCCCGGGGATACGCACGCCGTCGTCGCTGCACGCCGGAGTCCTGTGAAGGTGAGCAGCGCATCATGGCGCTTTCCTGATCCCTTCCCTCCTATCTTCATCTCCACGGCGCTCGGCAACAACAACATCTTCACGGCTCCACGGCGTCGGCGACAACATCTTCATCAACACCATGATCAAGGCCTCATGCGTAGCTTCGCTCTCTTGAGTTAGTTGCCATGAGATGTTTCAAGGCCCCATGCCAGATTTGTCTTGCAAACTGGATAGGGAAGAGCCTTGTTCTTACGAACAAGAGCTATGTTCATCATCGCCTCCATGTTCAAGGCCTCATATGCGGCTTGGCTCCATCGAGCAAGTTCCCATGAGATGTATCAAGGCCCCATGCCGGATTTGTCTTGCAAACCGGACAGGGAAGAGCGTTGTTCTCCGGAACAAGAGCTAAAACCTCCATGTGCAAAGATGCTCCTCGCTGCACTCCGGGCATGGTCCAGATCAACAAGAAACCGTCGCCTTGAGTTAATTTCATACAAAAGTGCTGCCTAAAAATAGCCATACGCATATGCAGCCATACGCATATGCAGATCCTAGCTAGTCAGTTAGCGTTTCTTGCGTAAAGTAGCTAATCAGCATGTGCTTGTGCATCTGTATATGTTGGACCGGCATCATCAATTAGCTAGTTAGCGTTTGCATGTATACGTGTATATATAGTCATCCATGCATCACAGATTAGCTGCGTATACCTGTGTATTGAACTTGCCATGCAATATATATTTGGTCCTTGCATATGTGCATCGTTTGCCTAGCTAGCATAAGTTCATATATTCAAACTTCCAGAAAATCCACAGATACAGATCTGAATACTTGTGTCTCCATTATACCGATGACCGTTCCATGCATATATATTGGCCAAAGATATAAACAAAGGCTAAAATCATATAGTACAGCAAGAGCCTCATGCCAAAAATATCATGTCATGGCCGCCAATGCTAATTCATTAGTTGCGGTATCATGATAATAAAATAAAATAAAATAACTAAATATGTCACCAACACGTGGACTTATTTGAATTAAACAGGCATTGCCATATTTAGCGTGACTTCCAAAAGTGTCATCCACGCCCAGCATATAGGCCCTCTAGATGCTAGATATGCACCAAGGCCAACCTGAAATCTGACATCTTAGTTAGACAACTATACTCATATAAGGTCATGTCTAGCTAATAAATTGGATCAAATTAAGTAAATTTGATAGCATCATACATGTTAATCCATTGCCAAATTCTATGTCATAAAGCATATATGATAAGCTAAATTAATTGTGTATGCCGTGGCCAAACCCAACCTACACAATATTAGAGCTTGGCAAGACTAACGTCTTTGCTCCATGCTAAACAAAACCTTGCACCATATATATGCTGAGTGCTCTCTCCTATATACCAAAATACGATGAATAATGTGCTTGCATGATCCAAATCGACCATGTCAAAATCTCCATAGTAAATCACATGTATATACTTAGCGCACCCCATATAGTGCGTCAATCAAATACATATATAACTCTGCCAAGAGACTCAAGCAAGCTAGCTGTGCATCACTCATATCTACGAGAAGTGTGCATTAGCTTATCAGAAACAAACTTATGTCATGGTCAGAAGATATGACGATCATCACGTCCAAGTCTATGCCCAGCATGCATATACATCCATCTATGACTACAAGACATGCATCTAGGATCATTGTTTTCCTTTTTGTAGTTTGTAATAGGAAGCCATATGATGTAATCCTACTTTTCATGTACTCATGTTGGAACTCTTAATCAGGGGTGTTCTCTTCGGAGATGTAATTAACATAATTTTTATGAAAATATAAGAATTATGGAAGTATGGACTCGCAATACCTGTTCTTTTATATTATCCCATTTAAATTTATATTTGTCTCTGCTGACGTAGAGGCGGGTCATTAGCCGCCCGTTTCCCCGCCATCGTTACCGCACGCCCAGTGGGACCTACTTCTCCCCTCATCTTTGAGTTCCAACATGATTGCATCATATGGCTTTGACCTGAAATGTCAAATGAAACTATACTATATGCATATATATTTGCAATCAAGAAAACTCGTATATGGTTTTCTTATATGAAGGAATGGCTGGACGTGTGCAAGAGTTCATCACCATTCGCATCGGTTCCCTTTGGGTCGATGTGCCCATGGGTCCAGCTCAAGTCTCCAACGGCGCAAACTCGCTCGACACACAGCTGCATCTCCGCTGTGGTCACTCAAGACCAAGAGGTCAACTCCACATCTCCGAGGGCTTCACTCTGTCCTGTCCAAGGCTGCCAAGCGGAGGGCACGAAGGGTTCTTTGCCAAAGCAAGGATGGCAGCCTCCAACGAACATCTGCTAGCGGCGCAAGGCCGTGCCTACCAGCTCGGTAGCTCCTAGCTCTTCCAAGCCCAAGGGGGTCAAGCCTTCAAGCTCCAAGGTGGCGCCAAGTTTCCGCCCCACCACGCTGGGGGAATGGCCTGTTTGTGCCAAAAAGGCACCATCTCCCAAGCCGACTTCGCCAAGTATGTCCTCAACATCAACCCCAAAGATAAAGGGGGTGATGCCATCGTCTGCCACTCCTACCCCAAGCATATTGGGGGCATCACCAATGAGGACTGCTCCAACCACAACTTTCCCACCTCCAAGTAGGGGGATAGTGCTGCGGGATTTTCCTCAGAACCCACAACCCTGCAACAAGAAGGCAACTTTTATTAGCAAAGGGAAAGCCGTGGTGACAGAAAATAATTCATCATCCAAGCCTGATGACAACCCCTCTCACTCCATGGACCAAGAAAAGACGTTCATGGTCGGTGGAAATGAAATCCTGGTCACAAGTTACATCCTCAACCACAACGGTGGAGCACTTCTGGGATGTCGGGAGCAAGGAGTCTAAGACCCTCATTGTTGGTTTAGACACTTGAGTGGTTTGAGTGGGACCGCAAGAAAATAGCCCTTATTCAGATATGTGTTGGCAAGAAGTGTCTTCTTTTCAAGGTTGGCGCGCCGGCATCATCCCCGATGATCTCAAAAGTTTCCTTGCGGATGAAGACCATGTTTTCGTTGGCGTGGCAATCGCTAACGACCTGGATCGGCTACGGGAAGGTCACCAAATTGAACTTTCTAACAAGGTAGAGTTGCAAGCCATGGTGCCATTCATAATACCAGGCAAGCATTGGGACAATGTGCCAAGCCTTGCGACTCTCGCACAAGTGTTGTTGGGTGTGTCTCGTGGAAGGAAAAGGATCTGCGCTCCGTTATAAAGATTGGGATAATGAGCTCTGACAGACAACCAAATCAAGTATGCGTGCACCGATGTTGTCGTGCCGTACATGATAGGAGATATGTTGCAGAATGAGTATGGTTGTAATCTTCATTTCATGCAGTCTCCTAACCTTAGCTCCAACTCTTTGAATGACATTGAAGATGTAGGAGATCAACAAGTACGGTTGTGTTTTATTGAGAACCAACACACGAAAAGAATCTACGGTTGCCCAGACTTGCCCAGGTGTTGCAAAGCGGAAGAATTGGATGTGGAATGAAGCCATTTCTCATCTTTGTGAGATAAGCTCTCTCGAAAAGGAAGGTACCGAAGACAAGCAAGAGCTCCATAAGCGGTTCGCAATCATGGCTTCCGTGTTGGTACGAGTGGTAACAATAGAGGCAATCCTAAAGAGAGGGTGGAATTAAGGCAAGATAAATATCACACATCTCTTGATAACGAGAGAAAAGCTATGATGGTGGAGTCTAATTCATCATCATCCGAGAGTGACTCACACCCAAAGAAAACTCGACTTCGGGTTGAAGCCCCTGAGTTCATCCCTACGCTGGTCCATAATCCGAGCAATGAACCACCCAAGCATGAACTACGGTGGCAAGGGATTCACCTCTCCACCAATGATATAAGGAGGGGGCATGTGGATCCTGCCGCAACACTCTCTGACCCCATATCGTCAGAGGTCGAACCATCGTGGCCTTCCATACAAGATTCCATATCTCCAAAGCGTCGCCAACGAAAGCAACGCAACATCCACGACACATGGGTTAACTTCAACAACTCAATTAACTCCATGACTAATGCACAACGTGCATATGTGGTGGATTCAATCTTGACCCAAAAAAGCAGGGAGTATCATAGGATCCAGAACGCTGCGAGGCAAGCTTTCCAAGCTTCCATGGAGAGGACCATATGCCAGGACTTGAGAAGTCTATTGCCTGGCGCATCCACCTCTGCTGATAACATGGAAGGTGAAATCATGCGACGTGCCGAAGCGCTGGCCAAATTGCCTGAATACACGGAGTTCATAAAAAGGGACTCTCGGCGCAACAAATATGCAAAACAAGCTGCCAACGTGCGTGCAAGACGCACCAATCTGAAGCGAAGAGAGTTACCAATCCCCACCAACTCGACATCAAGTAGGGTGCAAGGGGCTACATCATCAAGCCATGCTGATGGTTCCGAGGAATGAGATAAGAACAACCACTCCGAGAATGGGGAGTACAACGACGATGCCATATCAACCCCCTCATAAAAGGGTGATGAGCAATCGTTTTGAGGTGTTCTCTTCCATGCCGGTGAGTGTGGAGGAAGAAGCTAGCAACACAAGTGAGGCTTCCTCGGCTTCCGCGCACTTCAAAGGAAGAAGCCTCGCAAGCAAATTCCATCGGGCCATCGCCCGTGACCCGAAGTCAATCAAACTCGGTAATTCACAAAATCATGGGATCTATGTAGGGTCTTATAATCCCCTATTCGATGATCATACTAATTCTGAAAATGAATTCTTGGATACCGCAGCTCGGCTGATCCAAACCCCCAAAATGGTGAAGATCCACAAGCCTCAAGTGAGGATGGCGCACCTTCTTCGCATAGTGAGAGTGAGTCCGGTGAGGTGAACAAGTGCTCGCCACAAATCATGGACAATCCGTCGAAGAGCGAGATGAATCAAATGATGGCTGCTCTACAACAAAAGGAAGAAGAGTTGGCCACTCTCCGTGAGCAGGTGGCTAATGCTAGAAACAATGCCAATGATGCCTCGACTAGTCGAATGGTCCTCATCCCCGTCCTCCCCCGAAATCACCTTAGAAAATATACAAAGGATGATTTCTGAGGGCGTAAAGGCGCAATACATGCAAACTCATTACTCCATGCGCCCAGGGTATGTTAAACCCTATCCGCCGGAGGTGGACATGGTACCATTTCCAAATAACTATAGACAACCACAGTTCACCAAGTTCGACGGAACTGGGTCACCACATGAACACGTGGCTCATTTCCTTGCTGCATGCCAAGATACAGCACACAATGGAGCCCTTCTCCTTCGCCAGTTCGTGCAGACATTGTCAGGTCCAGCTTTCACATGGTATAGCAAGTTGGCACCAAGCTCAATCCGCACATGGGAGCAAATGCAGAATTCCTTCTTAGAGCGCTTCTATAGCACTCAAAGGATGGTGGGAATCACCGAACTAACCCAAACCATGCAAAGGCCAAACGAGAAGGCCGCAGACTTCATCAATAGATGGAGGAATTTGAGCCTCCATTGTCCACAGCCAATCACCGAGCCTGAAGCGGTTCGCACGTGCATGAGCAATTTGAGTCCGGACATGGCCATTCACCTACAAGGTGTGAGACCAATAACTTTTGAAGAATTGTCCTCAAAGGCTACGGACATAGAAAATTATATGCATCATCTGTCTCGTCCACCAAGGACATTCAATAAGGTGCCGTTTGACAAAAATAACCAACGAGATAAACCCACCTCCTCAAAGCCAAAACAAATGCAAGCTATGGAGGCAACCGTGGCATCCCAAAGGTTGCAAAGCGGGGCCACAGCCCCAAGAGTACCAAGCAAAGGAGGTGCACCCGCTCCTAGGAGACCAACTCTTAGCGCGCCAAAATCAGAAATACTCCTTCCCTGTTGAAGAAGTGGATGATCTCTTTATGGGACTGAGGGAATTGGGACTTATTGAGCTCCCTAAACCAAAGAGGCCTGAAGAAGCTTCTAAATGTGATGATCCAAATTTCTGCCACTATCATCGCATCCTGGGCCATACACTTAAGGATTGCTTTGTGGTCAAGAACTTGATACAAAAGCTTATAGATGATGGCACCATAGATGCCAATCAAGAAAAAGTATGAAGAGTGGAAAGAAAATGGCTACGTCAAATGTCGCCACCTTCCAAAATGATTCGGTGAGTTGTGCAACTCCAAAAATGTGGCCGACTTATGATCAATATATGATATCACACCCCGAGCATGTTAATATGTCTTTCTCGGGATATTCAAAAACAGCATGCTAAGTGCCGGTATGAAGGCAAGGCTTTCCGTCGGTGGATCCACTCCCAAAAGGTGGACGATCAAGTTCCCAAGGATCAAGAGAGCGTCGACAAAGCAACTCTCAAGATTTGCTCTACGACGAATGATTGAAGAGGGTGAAGGCCCACGCTTCGCCAAAATGTCAAGAAGCGCGAGGCCGACTCCTCCTCGAAAAGTATGATGCCTCGCCCCATCGAGTTTTTGAGGATGATGATGATGATTCTCTTCACTTCCCCGAAGAAGATATATTAGAAGTTGATGATGTTCAACTTAGATCAGCCGTCAACCGCCTAGGCCATCTCCTCAACAAAGAAATCCCCCAAATGTAACTCCGAATGATGTGGTTGACCATGCTCCTAATATGTCGGTCAAATATGATGTAATCTCGCACTTGAAGAAAATACCAGCTATGTTGTCTATGTATGATGCTTTGTGTCTTTCCTCGATTTGCGAAAAGCATTTATTACCGCACTTTCATTCCCCGAAGATTATAGGGTTGAGGTTTCGCATGCGAAACAAAATTATCTCGAGCTCAAAGTATCACATTCGATGATGAGGATCTGTTATTAGGAAATAAGAAGCATAACAGACCACTTTTTATGTTTGGCGAGATTGACGATTTGCCTGTTAATCGTATAATGATTGATGGTGGTTCAGCCATAAATTTGTTACCCGTGCGTACTCTCAAAAAGATAGGGTATTCTAAAGGAGACTTGTGCCGCTCAAATGTTGTTATTTATGGCTTCAACCAATCAGGCCAAGAGGCATTGGGTACCATATCTCTAGTTCTGAAGTTCGAAAACTTCATGACATATGTAAAGTTTTATGTGATTGATGCGGCAACCTCATATAATGCTCTCATTGGTCGCCCATGGCTGCATGATAATGGAGTTATCCCATCTACCCTCCATCAATGCATCAAGTACAAAGCTCCTTCGGGGGACATAGTAAGGATTTTTGCGGATAAAAAGCCATTCACTACAGCGAAACCTTCTATGCCGATGCAAAGTTCTACTTTGAGCCTGTTGATAAAGTCTCAAAGCCTAAATCAACAATACCATTAGAACAAAATATCCCAAAAATAGAAGTTGGCGAGACCTCGTCAAGCCAAAATATATATCGGTATATACCAAGCAACCAAAGGAAGGAAGGCGATCCAATATTTCGCACCATAAATAAGAAGCCCTCTCAAAATAGAGGTATTTCATTTCCAACTCCCTTACCTCCTTTGGTGCAACATAAAATAAAACAAGCCCAAATTGAGTGGGATGATAAAAGAAAAATGTCTACACATGTTACTTTGTTAAATAGAGATGATAAAAACGTTACCTATCTCTTTATATGATGACAAAGTTCTTTACATTATGCAACAGATGGGATATGATATATCAACTGGTCCATCTCTATGTGATGGCCGGGGGCAGCTCGCACCCTTCGAAAAGATGTTGTCCCTGGGCTCAACTTGATGCTCTACATCAAGATGAAGTGCTGAAAGAAGAGAAATATGGTTTAGGTTATGAAGTTAATATGACTTCGGCTGAACCCCTTGATGCCACGTAAAACATCTCCACAAATGGAAGATGGAAATCAACCAACCACGATGAGTTGGAAGAAATTAATATTGGTACGGATGATGATCCCGTCCAATATTCATTAGTAAGCATCTATCTAAAGAGAGTAAGGAAGAATACCATAAATTCCTCTCGCAAATAGAGATGTGTTTGCTTGATCTTATGAAGAAATGCCAGGTCTAGATCCCCGCGGTGGCGGTACATAAATTGGTCATCAAGAAGGATGTTCCTCCCGTAAAGCAAGGACAAAGAAGATATCGTCCGAACTTCTCCCACAAATAGAAGCTGAAGTTGATAAGCTTATAGCTGCTGGGTTTATTCGAGAAGTGAAATACCCCAAATGGGTGTCTAGTATTGTACCCACTAAAAGAAAAATGGGAAGATACGTGTGTGTGTTGATTTTAGAGATTTAAATAAAGCATGTCCAAAAGATGACTTTCCGATTCGATCTCTGAAATTCTTATTGATGCCACTATGGGATATGAAATATTCTCCTTTATGGATGGCTTTTTTGGCTACAACCAAATAAAAATATCGGAAGATGAGGAGTTAAGCGCATTCCGCACACCCAAGGGCATATATTGTTATAAAGTAATGCCCTTTGGATTAAAAAATGCGGGTGCCACATATCAACGTGCAATGACAATTATTCTAGATGGATTGTTGTACAAAATCGTTGAGTGCTACATAGATGATATCGTCGTAAAATCTAAGCGCGAGAAAGATCAATTAAAACACTTGGAAATGGTGTTTGAGCGGCTTAGAAAGCACAAATTGAAAATGAACCCAATGAAGTGTGCCTTCGGGGTATCTTCCGGAAATTCCTTGGTTTTGTAGTCACCAAACGTGGCATTGAAATCGATCCTACTAAAATAAAGACAATTGTTGACATGCCTCAGCCAACAAATTTGCATGAGTTGAAAAGTCTCCAAGGCCATTTGGCGTATATTAGGAGGTTCATCTCAAATCGTAGGAGATGTAAGCCTTTTTCCCGACTCATGAAAAAAGGAGTCCCGTTCCAATGGGATCAAGCTTGTCAAAATGCATTTGATGATATAAAGAAGTATTTAACAAACCCTCCTATATTGTGCGCGCCAATCAAAGGGCGGCCGCTAATCCTCTATACAGCAGCCATGCCAACTTCATTAGGCGCTCTTCTAGCACAAACCAATGATGAAGGGAAAGAAGTCTCCCTATATTATTTAAGTCGCACCTTGTCAGGGCAGTGCAACTACCCGGATATAGAAAAAATATGCCTAGCACTTGTGTTTGCAGCTCAGAAGCTTTGACATTACATGCTAGAACATACCATACATCTTGTTTCACGAGCTGATCCGCTCCGACACATTTTGAGTAAAATGACATTATCAGGTAGACTGGCTAAGTGGGCAATGTTCCTTTCACAATTTGATATTGTGTTCGTGCCTCAAAAAGCCGTTAAGGGTCAAGCTTTGGCTAATTTTCTAGCCGCACATCCTATACCTGATGACTTTCCCATTGATGATGATCTACCAGATGATCTAGTCTGCACCACAACAGTGTGTAACCCTACATGGCAAATGTATTTTGATGGCGCCTGCCGAAGATCGGGAGCAGTGCATGAGTTGTGTTTGTCACACCGATGAGGCAATACTCCCATATTCTTTCACCTTAACTTCGGCGGTTTCAAATAACGCCGCCGAATATGAGGCTCTAATTATTGGGCTCGAAATTGCCCACAATATGTGTCTAACTACACTCTCCGCGTACGGAGACTCCCAATTGATAATCAATCAACTGTTAGGAACGTATACCGTAAAAAAGCGAGGGCTTTTGCCATATTTCAAGAAGGCAAAGGAACTAATGGCCATGTTCACTGATCTAACAATTCAGCATGTTGTAAGAAGTCAAAATGAGAAAGCAGATGCATTGGCAAGTTTGGCTGCCAGCATGTCGTTAAATTCACATCAAACCATGGATGTTCATGTAGAGGAACGGAGAGTCCTTCCTATACTAATTGAAGAAGAGGATATACCATCTACTTCAACCATGGCTATAGATGCATATGAAATAGAGATGGGTGATTGGAGAACACCGTTTCTAGATTATTTACTTCATGGATATTTGCCCTTGGATTCTAGTGAAAAGTCTAGGATTCGAAAGAGGTCAATAAATTATACATGTATAAATGATGCGCTATTTCGGCGTTCTTGCGATGGCATTTTGTTACGTTGCCTTGCCGGAAATGAAATTATTGAAGCATTGAATGAAGTCCACTCTGGAGTGTGTGGCACACACCAATCTGGACCCAAGTTACATTACCAACTGAAACATTTAGGTTATTATTGGCCTACAATGTTTGATGATTCTATGATGTTTGCAAAGAGATGCCATGAATGTCAAATACATGGTAACTTCATACATCAACCCCATGAACCATTACATCCAACCAATGTGTCTTGGCCCTTTGAAATGTGGGGAATGGATGTAGTTGGGCGAATAAGAAGCCGTGGTGGAGGTGCTCGCCGCAGATGCGTTCCCAGACCCCTGACGACTCGTCGTACAGTCCCGCAATGTCCTCCTTCAGGTCTGTGGCCGCTGGCGACGAGACGGCCATCGATCAGTGTGGTCGGTGTGGTCGAGAGCGTCCGGTTAGACTGCTAGAGGCCTCGAGTGAAGGGACGACTACCAGCGCGGAGCAGCTGCTGTATTTATATGAAGCGAAGGCGACGAGGCGTGCGCAGTGGCTGTGCAAGTCAGCAAGTACGGTGTGTATTCGTATACTGTAATGATTTTCAGAAGAAAAAAAATAGTACTACCATGTGCGTGTCCACGTGCTCGAGGGTGATGGAAAAAAAAAAATACAAATTCAGCGAGAGCGACGGCTGTGGCACATGAGCGAACACGATAGTCTTTGCAACATTAGTGCACAGCGGAGACAAATCGTGACGTACAGAGGGGTCGCAGTCTTCGATAAATCAAACAGGCCGTGCACGGCGCTAAGGCCGGTCTCAATGCAAGTTTCATAGAGTTTCATGAGCATTAATTAGACTGACATGGCACTACATTAATGAAGAAAGAGAAAGTGAGAGTTTCATGGGAGAGTTTCATCCCCATAATACTGTTATGCACTGTTTCCAAAATATGAGTGTGTTGGAAACTGATCCATGATGACCATGAAACTCCCACTAAGACTGGCCTAATATTCCAACAAACATCTCTGGACCACTTAAACTGCATTGGTCCGTTTCAATTCAGTGGCAAACCACTGGTACAAAAACGATTTTCTGCAATGACGTCCAGAACCGTGGCGAGCTTTTTTTTTTTGCCCACTTGTGGTATAATTTACCGTAGCGGGCATTTTTTATTTGCCATGACGGGCACTTTCCCGTCACAGTAAATCAATTTACTGCAGCGGGCAACTTTAAAAGACGGACACAAGAAAGCCATAGGCCCAAAAGGCCTAGGCGAGGCTCAGTACCCGTCACATATAAATAGCTGGAGTTTAGGATTTCACTCCCATTTTTTCTTCTGCCTCCGAACATGTGAGCCTCCGCCTCCGTCTCACTTTCTCCCTTTCCTCCCCACTCGTCTTCTCTCTCACCACGACATGGCTCCCACGACACAGCGGTACTGCGGCGGGTCGGCGCACGAGGTGGACCATGGTGGTGCGGCGCTGGCGAAGCGGACCTCAGCAGGACGGCACGCGAGGTGCACCGCGGCTGCGCGCTGGTCACGAGGCGGACGGCGGGAAAGAACGCAAGGCGGGCCGCATCGGCACGGCTCTTGCGAGGCGGACCGCAATGAACCTTCCCTCCTTGCACTTCCCCTCTCCACGGCTGCGGGCTTCTTTCTCCGTCATCATTGCGGGATACAGTGGTGGCGTGGCCGGCGAGGATGGTTGCGGCGTGAGAGGCCGGATCAGACCTCGGCTGGGGCTGCGCGGAGTGGATCCGACGTGGCTAGTATCGTGGATCCGGCTAGCAGCGTAGGTATCTCCATCGGTCTTTCTCTCCTCTCTCAGATCCATCCCTCACTCCCTTCATCCATCTTAGATCCAGCGAGCGGCGAAGTAGCGGCGAGGTCTAGGGTTTGCGGACTCTATCTCCTCTCTCCGTGGCAATAAGCTCGGGATGCAGCGGCTGCGCGCAGATCCAGGCGACGATCGGCGATGGTGGCGCGAGGTCCAGATCCGGGCCCGTGTGACCCAGATCCGGCCCCATGCATTTTTTAAAAAAAAAATCTTTGATTCATTAACTGGGCCGGGCATGCTTAGTCGCCCGCTGTAGTAAATTGTTTAACCACAGCTAGTCAAGCTGCTTAGTCACCGCAGCGGTCGGCTTTGCCCGCTGCGAGAAAATGAAAAGCCGCTGCAGAAGCGTTTTGTGTACTAGTGAACTATGGCGGTACTTATTAGATAGAAATAAATAAGGGCTGTGGTTTCTTGGAAAACGGTGCAATTGTTTGCAGAGATAACCAATCCAATGAGCTTGAGTGGAGTTTTAATTTCTGTTAAGTACTCAGAATTTCTTGTTCTTGGTGGTGGCAAAGAGTTTGGTATCGGTAGTTCTAGGATGCATCAGTTTTTTTTATAGTTTTTTTTGTGTGGAAATTTTCTATTCAAGGAAATAAGCTTCCACCGATGCTATGAAAGTTTAGCTAAGGTGCTCAATAAATTTTGAATATGATTTCAATATTAAATCTCAATTAAAATAACTGCAAGTTGTACCAATTATATTTGCCCAAATTTACTCATGTTTGTCAACATACAATTCCAAAACAGGGGTAAAAACTCACAAATAGCCACAACATGAGGGACAAAATCACATGGCATTTCTGCCCTTTTGTGTATAAAATTTAACATGGTTAGGGGCAAAGTGTTGTTTAAATTTCAAAGCACATGGGTAAACTCACGGAGTTGAAGAGGCAGGGCAAAACCACAACTTCGATACAAACTAGGGTAAAAGTCTAGAGCCGCAAATTAAAAAAGAAAAGATGATTTTTCTACTTACATCTATTGCAAATAATCACTACTTTTAGCGATAATCTGGTTGTGTGAATTCCTCCGTATGCAAACATGATCGGATTTGCAGCTAGATAATGGCCAAGAATGAATTTAAGAATAATATATGAAGAATCGATGCATAGTGACATTTTCTATGAACAAAAAAAATAGTACAATAAGACCAAGAAGTGTATTTAGATCTCTATCCACCATTGTAAAATAAAGAAAGTATATATGGGGATCTAGAAACATCGAGAGGCCATATGTGAAACTTGTTGAACCTAAGATATTTTAGACACAGCTACTAGCATCGACAATGAGATCTATATATAAGGATCCAGATGAATAAATCAGTATCCAAACTTTTTCAATCTCTTTATTATTTCCAATATCTTTAGTTGAATATATATAATACAACATTTAGCTGAATGGTAAAATGCTTTGCTATAGCTAGTTGATATCAATTTTGTTATTAGTTCCTCCACTGTTGTATCTATCATCCTACACCGACACATAAATCATTATTGAAAAAAAAAAATCTATAGAATTATATGTTTTGTACAATGTTAATATATCGTTTTAAAATAGTTTTCATAAATATAACACTAAATGGTCACATGGTCTTTGTTCTATATACAATTTATTAGTTTCCCCAAATATAACATTGAGGTTTAATGGCACGATGTTTTCAACAATACATTTGATATTATGCTAGACATTTGTCATCAAGTGAAATCAGTAGCTGACAACTCAGAAGTAGGACATACTTGTAAAAAAATATACCACAAACATATTAATTGAAACGAATCTAAGTAAGAAAAGGTGCTAGCTTTTGTTCCAAATTAGAATACACACCCAAAGAGATTACCAATAGTCATCAAACTGTTCTAAATACATAGTGTTCTTATAGAAGAAAACGATGTTGAATAAATACTGAAGATCGTAAGTATCAGTGAACCATTACAGGATAATTAGCAAAGAGAGACATGTCGTTAGGACATTTAGAATTAATTGCTTGGTTGAAGCTGGGACAAATACACAGATATAATCAAATTGACGAACACTATACACTAGGTTCATTGATCATAGGTTATGGGTGGCGCGAAGATAACTGAGTAGCTATTCTTTCTCAATGGTCACTGAAAATAATTTGTTAAGGTGGTTTTTGGAGGGTCTATCTTTACTCGACTGTGCCTAGTTGGTACATGTTTTATAAACCTAAAGTAGACGTTAAGCCCACGGTAATCTACGGATTATCACTGAACTCACACAACACCAAGACAAACACAGAAATAGCAAGTGGAAAGGACTCTCCACATGAAACCTAACCGACTGAACCTATATAAGTAAGAGAAACAAGCCCCAATTGGCGTTGCTAAGGTTTTGCCATGGCTGTGCCATATGTTTCCATGAACCTATTCTACAAAAGTGCAGTGTATCTAGGCTAGGGAGGTGTGTAGCTTACTTCTGGGGCCATGGTGTTCGCGTTGTGTCACCATTAGCTAGAAGCAACACGCGTTACATGTCTAGTCCCACAAGAAGCACCGCTAGAGAACCTAGCTCTAGTCTGGGTTCCCAACCCCCCTTTACTCCTAGTTTTGGGAACCTAGGACTAAAGCCTTTTTTCCAGCGTGTGAGATTCGAACCTAGGACTCCTTGCCTTGCATATAGATTCCTTACCAACCCATCTACACACCACATGTGAAAAAGTCATGGGCTCTCTTATAGTCACGTATATAAGCTTCCACCTATGCTATCAAAATATTGCTTATGTGTTACATAAATTTTGAATATGCTTTCAACATTAAATCTGAATTGAAATAGTTACATGTTGTGCCAGTTATATTTGCCCAAATGTACTACTTTTTGTCAACATATACAATATAAATGTATAAGTCGAAATCATGGCTAAAATCACAAATAGACACAACGACAAGGGCAAAATCGCATCAGCACTTATGCCCTTTTGTATATAAAATTTAACATCTTTAGGGGAGTGGTGCTTCAATTTTAAAACACATGTGTAATTCACAAAGTTGAAAAGGCTCGGCAAAATCAGAACATTGATATAAACTGTGGTAAAAATCCCAAGCCCCGGTCTAAAAAAAGGATCATTTTCTGTAAAAGCTATCGCAAATAATCAATTCTTTATCATCAATCTGGTTGTGTAAATTCCTCCATATGCAAACATGGTCGGATCTACAGCTCGGTAATGGACAAGCTGGAATTTTGGACAAATATATCAAGAATTGAGGATTAGAAAAACTTGCAAAAATGCCCGTAGAGGAGTCTGAGCGAAAGCTCTGCCTTAGTTTTCTAAGGCCAGCGGTGATGGCGCCTTCGGTGTCATCTCCTTCATGATGGCACTGCTGAAGAACCTTTTGCCGATGCCCCTACCTCTTGCCACCCTCTTCGGAGTCACTTTTGCATGTGCCTGTATGTGCCTCATGGTCATCCTCGCGATGGATTGTCAAGTGCTTGGTGTCGCCGTCGTTGTTCTACCCCGTAACGACTACCTGGTCGTTGACGGATTATTGGTTTACCCCGCTGTGACTACCTGGTCGCTGGGGAGGCTCTCTTTTGCGCAGCGGCTACCTGGTCGCTGGCACACTACTTCGCAGCGGCTTCCTGGTCGTTGGCGGACGTTGTCGTTCATACCCCGCAGCGGCTACCTGGTCGCTGGGGAAGATCTCTACCACCTTGGCGATCTTAGCGTGCATGTTTCTTCTGTTGCAGCCTTGGTTGGGTGGTGTGTGGAGGCGGGGTTGTCCCCTCCCTGTGTATTCTTGCTGTTGTATGTGTTTTTGTCGAGGTGTTGCCGGTAATCTCGGATTACCTGTAAACCTTTTGTATTTGTGCTTTAGCCTTTCATTGGCCCTCTCCTCTTAATGAAATACGGGTAAAAGACCCGCTCGTGAAAAAAAAAAGAAATCACTCGAGTGACTTTTACATTTACTATTTTTTAAACCGGTCATCAGGGGAGCCTCATACCTATTTTTTTTTTTTTTTTTTTTATTAAATGAAAGAATGTTTTGTAGTACAAGACGATTACAAGGCTTTAAGCCCAAAAGAAAAAAAAAGTTACACCTTTTAACTGTATCTCTCTTGGTATCTAGAAGGATTTTCCCGCTGCCCTTGGCCTTGGTACACGCCTGACCAAGCTCTGCTTCTTCTATCTGTCCACATTGGGGATTTGGGTATTGGTACGGTGATAAGATATTGTGTGATTGAGATCCATCATCCATGCATATATCACTGGGTTTTCTTTATAATAATGGTGTGAGATCAATTTTATAGTTTATTCATTAAAAAATTTGGTAACCCCATAGGTGTTTGTATTCAAGGGGCCATATAATGTTACAAACTTGTTTAAACAAACAAAATAGATCTAGTGGCCTTCGCTGTTAGATTCTACTAGATTGATGCCTAGTAGATGTTTATAATTATCGCGAGAATTTCTAAGATTCATTTTTTGTCATCGTGGTAACAATTAATGTGATTGTTCCGTCAGGGTCTATACATAGTTATAGTTGGCAATTGTGGATAAGTTTTTAGAGGAACAAAATACATCTAATCGCCTTCGTTGTTCGAACCTTCTGCATTGAAAGGTACGGACAGGCAAGCAAAGGCACACCACGGGCAAATTCTCAGAAGCCATCCCTAATGACCCCCTTCTCGGGTTACAGACCCTCGCCACTAGGCTGATGTTTCTGAATATTATGTGAATTTATAGGATTTATCTTGTTCGTAGCGAGCTTGCCGAGAATTAAGTGCTTCATCACAGCCTCTAATTAATTGGAAATAGTAAGACACGTAGAGATCTTATAAACCAACAACTCATAAAACTAGAGACATATATATCACTATGTGTGAAAAAAGAAAAAAAGAAAGGATTTCAATATTAGCCACCGTAAGTTCGTGTTTTCAGTAGGTCATAATGGCCAAACACAGAGGGACATAAGGTGCAGAGAACATCCATTTTAATCCCCTCCATTTCATTCCTTTGAGACGCCTGGAGGCGACTCCGAGCCATCACCATCTCGTCGGCAACGAGTCAGTATAGATGAAGTGGAGCAAGATCCTGAACTGGTTCGGCTCAATGCCATTGATCCTCAGACGGCTACTTGGCACGGCATCCTTGTTGTCTGGTACGCCGAAGAGCTTCGCCTTGAACAACGGCGACCGCGCGGCGAGCACACTTCGGTGCGCAAGAAACTTCTCCCCACCGACCTCGAGCGTCATGTCAGCGCCAACCCCACTAGCCAGCAGGTCCCCAAATTGCCGGCCCAGGTCGTCTGGCGGCGGCATGACTCCTGACAGCCAGCACGTCCTTCTGACCAGCGTGATGTCGCACCTGAGGCTGAATCCATTGTCTTTCACATAGTAGGACTCGAATCTCTCCCTTTTCATGAACGTCGTGAAGCTCCAGGATCTCATGGTTGACATGGCATGTTCACCTTCTATCGTTATCGAAGATGGCACTGGCTGCCCGGCCTGGTCAAGCATGCTGTACCTGGTCTGGACCATGACGGCATCGAGATCTGCGCTGGCGCCGTAGAGCGGCGGGTCATGACAGAGCCCGAAGCATACCCAACCCACAGTGCCCTGGCAAGAACCGTTAGGAGAGTACATGATGCGCCAGGAGTGCCCTCCGACGGTGAACCTCGCCTCTGACGGGAGGCGGTGACCGGCAGCGTGGAGTTCCTTGTCTCTGGAGTAGTCCGTGACAGTGAGCACGTGCGAACCAGTCTCCCTCTTGGCCGACAGGATCGACGCGCTGCCATAGGTGGTGTCAGCGTCGGCAGTGGACACCGTCCGATGCCAAGAAGTCGCCGTTCCGGCGTGCCGGACGGGTTGCCGCTGGCCGGCCATGTATGAAGGTGTACTAAGCGATACGACGCACCACAGCACGAGTAGGCAATTTATGAACCTATTTGTATGCAATTTATGAACATATGCATGGAAGTGCACAGCGAATCTTCTGAGTCCTATTCGTATTCATCAACCGGCTTGGAGTAGGACTCAAATCGTTGTTTCAGAGTAATACGAACACGACTCGCACATATTTTGTGCAATCGCAATAGTATATATATACTGCACGTACACGCAAGTAGCCAGGACGACGTTGTACAAGCTCGAGTCGCAATAACCAGGTCTCCGCCGCCATGGGAAGCCGCCGCCACCGCTCTCGACGTCGAGACGACGAGGAGGATGACAGCGTGTCGTCGACCACGTTCACCGAGACAGCGACGGGGTGGCACGTGCTCAGGGTCGAGGGCTACTCCAAAATCAGTGGTCTCGGCGTCGGCAGGCGCCAGAAATCATGCCCGTTCGTCGTCGGAGGGCACACTTGGTGCATCGCCTACTTCCCCGACGGCCTCACCGAGGACACACCGCCGACTGCGTGTCTTTTGCCCTACGCCTCGAAGGTCGTGCTGCCGGAACCGAGAAAGACGATGTCGTGGTACGGACCACGTTCAGTCTGCACGACGTCGCCGGAGGTCCCGTGCCATCTTTCACCGTCGCATGTGGTGTCTGGACCTTCTCGCGAGTAGGCGAGTCATGGAGCAATTCACGGTTCATGCAGAGGAAGGAGTTCGAGTCGTGCTACGTGAAGCACGACGGGTCCTGCATAAGGTGCGACGTCACGGTACTGTCGTCGTCATCAACTGCTGCGCTGGCTCCGCCAGCACCGGACCTGCGCCGGCACCTCGGCGACCTCCTTGCCAGCAGGGACGGGGCGGACGTGACGCTGGAGGTTGGCGGCGAGTCGTTTCGTGCGCACAAGAACGTGCTCGCAGCGCGGTCGCCGGTGTTCAAGGCCGAGTTCTTCGGCGGGCTACACAAGGAGAAGGGCGTGGCGAGTGTGAGCATCGATGGCATCGAACCGACCGCGTTCAGGTCCCTGCTCCACTTCATCTACACCGACTCGTTGCTGGAGATTGAAGAGGGTGAGAAGACGGCGATGGCTCAGCATCTGCTCGTGGCAGCTGACCGGTATGGAATGGAGAGGCTGAAATCGATCTGCGAGTTTCTTTTAGGCACCTTTTCATGGAGGCAAGTGCAGTGGTGACTACACTCGTGATCGCGGAGAAGCACGGTTGCCATCGGCTCAAGGAGGCGTGCTTCGAGGTCATCAAGTCCTTGGCCGATTACGAGAAGCTTATGGTAGGGGAAGACTTTGAATATCTGGCAAGCACTTGCCCCTCTCTTCTCCAAGAGCTGCGTGGTGGTGAAATATTTGGAAACGTTGACTTGGAGTTGGAGCAACTTGATTGTTTAGGAACATTGTTTGATTAGAAGCTGAAACATTCAAGGCAATATTCCTACAGGCATGGTTTGTTTGGTTCTTTAGACAATATAAGATAGATAGAAGTTGCAATGATCTTTTTGGCAGTACATATGAGTTATTTATGGCTGCTCAAGTAGAGGCAGTGGAAACTGAGGACAGAGGAATTAGTAGTTTTGCCTGAGCTAAGAACTGAGGACAGTGGAAACTGTACCCCGCCCCATTGTCAACCACATCCAGTCCCATCCAAATGGGAGAAGCCGGAGCTGGGCTGGGTGAAGGTGAATACCGATGCGGGTTTTGATCAACAAACCTGCGTGGGTCGTACTGGGGTTGTCATTCGTGACCATGCATGCAGGTGTGGTGTCTGGGGCAGCGGCAAGATGGTTCGACGATGTAGACTCGGCGCTCTCAGCTGAGGCACTTGCTGCTCGAGAAGGTTTGGTATTGGCGATAGAGCTCGGCTATGACAAGGTGATTCTGGAAGTTGATTGTCAGGGCTTGGCACGCCTTCTCCAAGACTCGACTTCGATCTACTCGGCAATCGGGAGTTTGTGTCTTGATATCATAGAGCTAGGGAATAATTTTTCTGATTTTAGAGTGTGTTGGGTACGTAGAGATGCAAATTCGGTAGCACATGTGTGTGCATCCACGATCTCTACCACTGAACGGTCGTTCTTTTGGCCTTATGTAATACCAGATTGGCTAGTCGAACTAGCAGCCGCGAATTGTATTCCCTCTGAGAATGAATGAAAGCTCTATGATTTCCTAAAAAAGAACCGAGCTACGAGCTTGACATAACAACCTAGCTAGGAAAAATTGGAAAGGGAGTCAGAAATGTAAGTGTAATAGGAATGAGATCATCCGACACTTATTCCTAGACTGCCCCTTGGCCAAAATGATTTGGAGGATTATTTTTTTGTTATAACTTGAAAAATCCGAGGACTATTAGCCATTTGTTTGGTACCTGTCTTATGAATCAGCATAAGAGGACCAAAGCGTTGATCTGGATTGGGGTCGCTGCCTTGTGCTGGGTTATCGACGATGTCGAATGATGTTATTTTTAACAAATTGAAAACTAACTCTATCTTGCAAGTTATTTTCAGGGAGCATATTGGTTACTCTTCCGGGCTCAGCTGCAGCGTGAAGAACAAACCAAGAACGCCCTCTCGGTGATGAGCAAGAAATTAGAAATGATTGCTTTAGAGATTTCAAATAGAGGGTGGAAGTATTTATATCGTTTGCTTTAGTGTCCTAGTCTATGTATGAGACTCTGGCTTTCTTTTTCGTAATCTTTGACTTTGTAATAATTGGCTGTGTGCATCCTCGGATGTAGAGGCCAGATATTGTTTTATCCTTTATCTAAAAAAAACTAGCTTGACATAGGCCAGCGCGCTACCTTAAGCACCAACACCCTTGTCGTAGGCTGTTAGCAGCCGATCAAGTGACTATATCAACATGTAATGAAAAGTCTAGCACAGGGTTGACTGGATGGCTGCGACTAGAACTGATCGCAAAATTTCTTATATTTGCAACCATGTCCAACGATATGTGTTTCATTATTATTAAGTTGAGGTAGAAAATTAAGTAGAAAAGGTGTCTTTCTGATCTGTGGATCACCACAAGATTGTCTGAGACTGAGCAATAACCTTAAGTTAAATCAGTGTGCTGCTTGCACATTGCATGATTTTGTAGTTGTGCTCATTAATAAAAAGGTCGGCGTGTTAACTAGTTCTGCAAAATTAAAAATTCAGTTATGGAGCATAAATTGTTTACATGACTTTGTTGACGTAGCGGAGATTCTATGCATTGTAGAAAACGTTGGAACTTCAAAAACTTGTTTTGTTTCACGAGTGGCAGGCAATAAAAGGCGTAATCTCTGACCACATAAAAGGCTTCGATTTCCAGATCCTGTATATCGTCTAGTGCAGACTCTACCATAGAGTCTAAGATCATTTAATACTCTTATATTTATTGTGTTTTGCTAATGTGGCGGTATATTTATTCAAGTGAGATGGAGAAAAAACAAGACTCCAAGTCTTATTTAGACTACAAGTCTACAATCTTCAAAATAAATATACCGCCACATCAGCAAAACGCAATAAATAAGAGGGTAATAAATAGTCTTAGACTCTACGATAGGGTCTTGCACTGGGACTGCCCAGCATGTATAATTTTGTGGCCGATCTAACATGAAAGTATAGACAGGGCTCAAATTTAACCTCTGCCAAAGGCACGAAGCTGATGGACCTAGGATTTTTCCATAGGGTATGTGACATAAAAATTTTGACATACAATTCGGTAAAATCATTTATCAACACGGTAAACAGTTGTAAAATTCACAATATAATTCTTTATGCATGCACTAAATAATATAATACATCTTAAATTCACTAAATTACAATATAAATACTTCAAACACAACATTGATAATTTGAAATTTTAGACACAAAAGAGACTTAGTCATCCGAGTTTTTTGTGCTCATATTCATCTACCTCCAAGAAAATATCCCCCTCAATTCTAATAAAATATTCACATGGTCGTACCAATTCATCAATATAATAAAAACAAAGAGCTACATGTTTTTTCATGTGATATTTCTTCTAGTATTAATCTTTGGCAAAGCTCTGTTATAGAAACCAAAGGTTTGGACCATCGATGCAGTTTTTGTTAGCATCATTCCAACTTTTATGCCATAGGCTATTTAGGGTTGCCCAAACAAACGAAATATCGGTCTACTATCCATTTACCCAACCTCTCCCTCCAAGTATAAATCATTTATTTTTTCTTCATCTCGACGACAACAAAGGTGTTCTAGCTGTGATGCTTGATGCGTTTTCCCTTGTGGTTTACCACCGAGTTGAAATAAGCAAAATCACAACTTCGATACAAACTGTAGTAAAAATCAAGAGCCCCAAATTAAAAAAGAAAGGATCATTTTTCTATATCACCCAGGAGTATATTTAGATCTGTATCAACCATCATAAAATAAAGAATAGTATATATGGGAACTTAGAAACATAAAGCCATATGTGAAACTTCTTTGAACCTAAGATATTTTAGGGTCAATTGGATACACACCATTGTAAATTTTACGTTTTTGAAAAACACCAATACTATTCGTATAACTGGGCTGACACCATTACAATTTTACAAGAGTTTGAAATACACCACTATCTACACCTCATGCTGTCATGGACCCACTATTCAGACGTACATAAGTTGTTGTAATTTCGTATTGCCACTTCTACCCTTCCCTTCACGCAAGCCACGCACGCGAAAGAATACCCTTCCCTTGAGTGAAAAATATGCTCTCATTTATTCATGTGTGCATGGCCGGTTGCTAATACAAACATAAACATCCATTTTTGTTCCTTTATTCATGTGTTAATTTGGTGTAAAATATTATCTCATTTATTCATTATTATCTCATTTATTCATGTGTGCATGTACAGACTGCTTGTATAGAGAAGATAGGGGCAAAAAGGTCCATAAGAATCTACTAACCATGGAAATCGTACATAATGGTGTATTTCAAACTCTAGCAAAATTGTAATGGTGTCAGCCCAGTTAGACGAGTAGTAATGGTGTGTTTCAAAAATGTGAAATTTACAGTGGTGCGTATCTAATTGACCCGATATTTTAGACACCTATGTACTAGCATACGGCACTGAGATTTATTTATAAGGATCCAGCTAAACAAATTAGTATCATGCGAAATTTCTTCAATACCTTTATTTCCAATCTCTTTTGTCGACTATATATAATATAACACTTAGCTCAGTGGTAGAGTGCGTTGGCATAGCTAGTTCATATCCATAACGTTGTTAGTTCCTCCACCATTGAATCACCATGCACGGAAACATATATAAACATTGAACAAAAATCTATAAAATTAAATGCTTTGTCGAGTGTTAATATATTATTTTAAAATAGTTTTCATAAAATAATATGAAATGGTCATATGGTCTTTGTTCTATGTACAATTTATTAGTCTTCTTAGATAGAACTTTGAATTTTCATGGTACGATGTTCAAGAGACATCAATAGCTGGTGAATTAGAACTTAAAACAAAGGATGACATCCGTAAGGAACAAACAATGTGTGACAAACATATTGATTGACAACATTGAATTAGAGTACGAAAAGGTGCAGACTTGTCTTCCAAATGACAATACATGCTTAAAGACGTTACCGATAGCCATTCATTAGTTCCGAATAGATGGTGTTCTCATTGGAGAAAACGATGTTGACAAAATACTGAGGATCAGTAATTATCGGTCAGGCATTTAGGAATAATCAGTGAATGGAGACTAATCGCTAGGAATTTTGAATTAATGAGATGTTTTCCAGATTCAGGCTAGGATAAATACGAAAAAATTATCCAAATCGGCGACACTACACACATGTTTTCTTATTCAGAGGCTATGGGTGGCACCAAGACGAGAAGTACCTAGTCTTCCTCAGTAGTTGTGGGAAATCATTTATCACTGACCACATACAACACCAAGAGTAACACAAAACAATCAATTGGAAAGCCGTGTCCACCTCAAACCTAACCGACCGAACCTATAGATGTAAGAAACACAAACAGCCAATTGCATGATGAAGCCTATGTGCACACAGAGGTTTGGGCTGCATTGGCTATGCCATATGTTTCCATGAACAAATTCTACAAAAGTATAGTGTGTATGGGCTAGGGAGGTGTGTAACTGACATGTGGTGCCACGCTGTTGGCACCAGGTTGCTGAGATATGGGTGACATAATTATCTCCATTAGCTAGATTTTTGTTGAGTAATAGAACTTTCATTATATCTCAGCAAGATTACAATCCACGACTGCTAGATCAACTAGCCAGTCCGGAACACCATCTAACCAGAAAGAGGAGCGCTTGGTGGCCGACACCATTGAAGCACAAGTGTGTGCCACCGAGTTAGCATCTCTACGCACCCAGCTAATACAAAACTCAACAAAACTCTTGCCTAGCTCTATTATATCAAAACACAATCCTCCGATGGTCGACCGAGCCGAAGACGAGTCTCCCAGCAGATTAGCCAAGCCTTGGCAATCGACTTCCAGCACAACTCGTTGCGCCCCCAACTCCGCCGCCAACTCCAGGGCCTCCTTAGCCGCCATCGCCTCTGCCGTAATGGCGTCAGGAACCTCCTCAAACCATCTGGCCACACCACCGATCACCAGACCAGCATCATCTCTGATTACAACTCCGGTCCGCCCCGTGCAAGTTTGCTGATCGAAACCGGCATCAGAGTTTACCTTCTACCAGCCCGACCGAGGTGGCATCCACCTCGCGCGACCAGCTTCGCGACCAGTCACATCGTTCAGCCTCTTCGATTTTTTCAGTGAGGCCAGGTTCTCCATCAGCACCGAGAGGTACTGCGCCATTGCTCCAGGCTCCCAGACCTTGCGGCTATGGCGCCGGCCATTGCAACCAATCCAAAGACACCACGCTCCGCTCACCACCACAGCAGCCACCGACTTAGGGCAAATCTCCCCCTGCAAGACATCCGCAACATACGAGCAAGGGTGTAGACTCGGCACACCTACCCCAAGCACAAGCTTTACCTCTTCCCAAAGCCTCTTGGCGATCGGACACTCGAAGAACACGTGATATGGTGTTTCATCATGATGCCCACAGCACTCACAGTAGCTCTCCGCCGTCACATGTCTTCTCTTCAGTTCTGCCTTTGATGGCAGGGCGTTTTGAAGAACCCTATACCAGAACACACGGATCTTTGAAGGGACATCAAGTTTCCAGAGTGAGCTCCAGTTGCAAATGCTCCCCGAACATGTCTCTCTTCAGTTCTGCCTTTGATGGCTGGGCGTTTTGAAGAACCGTGTTAATGTCTTGTCCCACAAGACGAGAGGGGAGGGACTGTACGAGAGTGGGTACCGGTGTATATGAACTAGCACTACTATAACTAATGATTTTTTATAGCGGACGTCATCAAGATTAAGTTTATGTGGGATAACTAATGGATTGTTTTTAAAAATTGATTTCCTGAGGTCCTGCCAATTTCGAAAAATGGCTTCCTGAGGCCTCAATAATTGGTTGCATCTAAAATATTTTAATGGCATGTTACAGTTGGGGTTAGGTATTTTCTAGGCAGTGACAAAATTAGATAAATTTGACGATAGGTGTTCCGGACTGGTTAGATGGTGTTCCGGACTGGCTAGTTGATGGTTAGATAAATTTGCACGATAGGCATACACGGGTATTTTTTCACCTGGATCGACATGAAGGTCTATTTAAAGGGTTCCAAAGGCGCTGCCTGCCTCTCCAGATGATCTTGGTACAGAGACTACATGATCTTACCTTTTTTACAAAGAAGAAGGGGTTGCTAGCCTCCAGCCTTATAAGAAGGCTTAAGCAGTGCAGGACCGTGGTTCGAACCCCGGCCGGCCAGCTCTCACCACTGTAGCTTAGCCACTGCGCCACACGTGCGTCTGCATCTTACCTTTTAATCTCAGGATAAACCGGTTAAATAAGTTGCATAGTTTTTTTTTTCTTTGCATCAGGTACGCCACATATGCATTTCATAAGATTTGAATATGAGTATTAGCGTATAGGTTTGTTAGACTAGATCGCATGGATCACGACTGTGTAATCTTGGTTGTTGAGGGTTTTGTGTAGAGTTTGTTGTAACAACTTGTATGCCTTGTAAGCCACGCTGGGGGCAACCGAGAGGCCGAAGAGGGTCATCTTGTTCCCTCCATCTGTTTCAATTGAAAAGTGTAGTGGCGACTCCACTCAAAACAGAATTTATCTTAATCTGGTTTCATATATATAAAGTACTCCATGAACGAGTATATCACTATCAGTAAGTCCGCCTATCATAACAATTGAAAAGCTAGAGCCTTGGAATAAAAAGATTATACTGAAAATCAATCCATTGAAATAGCAACATACAGTTCGAAATGCAGGAGTATCATCTATACTTACTTATTTGACGAAGGGCCGGTGAGTGAAAGTATAGTTTTTCAAACGGGCCAGGCACGTTGGGCCGGAACGGGCACGGCCCGAAAAAACACGGCCCAGGAACGGCCCGGCACGGCGGCCTCCGTGCTCGTGCCTGGCCCGGCACGGCCCCGTGCCCGTGCCTGGGCCGCATGTTCGGCCCATGGGCCGGTACGAGGCACGGCACGTAAATTGGGCTGGCACGATGTGGCCCGTTTATTCTCCACCGTTAGATGAGCTCAATGAACCATAGCCGTTGGATGCCACTATATAATCATCTCATCCTTTCAAAATCTAACTTCCTCACACCAGCAACCAACAACTAGCCGCCGCTCCCTCTTTCTCCTCTCTACCTCCGTCTCTTTCACATGCAGCCGCACACGCCGCTCCGTGTTTCTCCCCTCTCCCTTCGTCTCCTTCACATGCAGCCGCACATGGCATGGTGGTGGCGGCGCATGGCAGCGCACGCATTTGCTGGTGCTCTTGCATAGTTGCTAGTTGCTGGTTCCACTGTGATGACCTCACGCAGTCGGGTAGCGGCGCATGGCAGCGTCTCCAGATGGCGTTCTTGCAGCGGCGGTGCTCGACAGAGAGCATCCCAGCTGCGGCGGCGCTTGAGGAGGAGCAAGCAGCACGCGGTTGGGGCGCATCCTCCATGTCGACGGCACATCCAGCGGCGTGGCGCGTCCCACGATGGCAGAGCGGCACGCCGCGTCCACGACGACGGCGAGCGCAGCGACGACGGGCCAGCACGGGCACGGTGGGCTGCCGTGCCGGCTCGGCACGGCTGACCCATCATGGGGCCGTGCCTGGGCCACGACCTCGGCATGGCAGCACTATGAGGCACGGCACGGCGGGCCGCCGTGCCGCATAGTGCCGTGCCTGTTCGTGCTCGTGCCTGTGCCGTGCCGTGCCGCCCATTTGGAAAACTATAAGTGAAAGCAAGCAACCATGGATCTGCAGGTCCTCAAAACAAAAATGGAAGGACGAAACTGCTCCTAATGATAACAATTCGATACATTGTAGAAACCGAAAATCACTCAGGACGACCACGTTCCAGCAAACGCAAGGGGGCCGTCTTAATGAACATGAGGCATGCCTTCTTCAACCCTTGGCAGCCATACTTCTCGGCCAGCATCAGCGTGGATGCAACCGTTTCTCCGTTTATACATTTGCGCAGCATATCCTCGCTCATCAACTTCAGCCTCTCAGTGTTAAACCTATCTGCCGCTTCGAGGAAGCCCTGAGCCATTCGAACTTGATTGCCCTCTTCAATGTCAGGCAGGGTATCAGTGTAGATGAAGTGAAGCACGGCCCGGAACACGCTAGCATCCATGTTATCTAACTCAATGGAAGTTCCAGGCGTGTCCTGATCGAAGAGCAATTGCTTGAGAACGGACGACCGTGCGGCGAGCACGCTCCTATGCGCCAGGAACGGTTCGCCGGCCACCACGAAACAAACGTCGGCTCCGTCTCCGGTGGCAAGAATGTCACCGAGATGGCGGTGCAGATCAGATGCTGGCACCACGGCAGGCGGCGGGGGTGGTGGAAGCGGCGGCGCCGACGGAACAGTCGTCACCGCTGGTGGCTGGTTAGTGCTAAGCACTGTGACGTCGCACCTGATATGGAAAGCTTCTCCTCCTAGACGCCGACAACACCACCAAAGGCTCCCGAGTTTCTTCCTCTTGATGAATCGGTGGAAACACCACCCGGATTCCGAGTTGCCATTGCCATTGCCACAGGAGGAGAAGGTTCTCCCAGCTGCTTCGCTACTCTGGAAGACTAGGCGATCCTGACAGTCCCCGTCGAGTAAACTGAACTGGAACGCCGCCGTGACGACGACTTTGTCGTGGGGAGGGGGTTTTGTGTCGAGCTGGAGGGAGACGGCTACCCAATCCGAGGTCTCCTGCTGATAGCCGTCGGGGAAGTACGAGATGAACCAGCTGTGCCCTCCGGCGGCGAACTTAGTGGAGTTGATGCTTTTGCCGACGCCGATGCCCTTGGTTTGCGAGTAGCTGGCGATCTTCATGGTCAGCGACCCGGTTTGGGTCTGGCTGATGATCGGCGATGTGGTCGACTTTGAGTGGGCGAGGCCCATGTCGACAAATTTCTGCTCAGGAAGACGCAGAACCGGCCCGACAGGTTTGGGGACAAGCGCGCCTCATCGTCCACACATATATGTATCGAAGAATTACAGAACGACTCGATACGAAGATGTCGATGAGAAAACGAAACAATTTCTAAATTGCATGTTGGAGTCCGATTGGGAGTACATCGCCGGAAAAATAAAAAACCAGAAACAGAGTCCGACAGGGATAGCAAGGTACGCTTGCGTGCGTCGGCGTGTGCATATATATCCGTATCCTTTACTAAAAAAAAAATATCCGTATCCATAAAATAGAAAAAGAGATTGATGTGATCTCACAACAGTACCTACAATATCCATAACGTACCTGTATAATCTATCTATCTATTCTATCTATACTATAAAAGAGTGTTGAAATTAAAAATATTTTTCACCCGAAAAATTCCTTACCCACCTTTCTCACCAGTCTTGGATTTTGTACTAACAATTGGACCCACAAAAACAGACGTGAGGAACATATGAAACACCTGAGTTGCACAGTACGGACGACGCCTTCTCCTGAATTTTTTTTTTCACCGACGACATCTTTACCCGCTCGCGTACCCATGCAGTTTCCCCTCCTTCGTTTCCACCTTTCCGTGTCATCCTGAAATGACGCACACGCTCCCACATAACCACCCGCGCCTTCATCCTGTCCGCGACTCCAGCCACTGCCGTCTCCCGGAGCCGGAGAGAGGGAGAAGAGTCAGAAGTCAGAACAATGGATGGTTGGACGTGGTAAGGATTTGCGCGTCGAGACACCATGCTCGACGAGGCCGACCTGTAGGGAGCGAGCGGCAAGGGAGTATCTGATCCCACCACACCACTGTCCGCCTGTTTGCCCCGCCGCCACTGCGGACGCCAGGGACGACGACGTGCCGGCAACTGCCGCCTCCTCCGCCTGTTCTTCCGTTGGCCTCATTCGGCATGGCGGCAGGCTCCATAAAGGCACTGCCACACCTCGATCTGCAGTCCTCTTTCCCGATGAACAAAAGACATGACGCGAGCGGCTGTGGCATCCTTGGTTACCAGACCGAAATTTTTGTTCAAGAAACCAAACGCCCTCGAGAGAGTAATGGTGGAGACAAATCGATAGCAGATGCGGTCGTTCGTGGACGGCCGGGCCAGCGGGCTCGCACTTTCCCATCTACAATATCGATCTGCTCGTCAAATAAACACTCGGCCAACGTTACACGGTGCGACCTGCTGCCTGCCTGTCTGCCTCTGGCTGCTTATTTCCTCTAAAATTTTGATGTCTCATTTGTTTTTTTTTTGTTTCGTGTAGTTGGCACCGGGGGTGGACGAGAGCAACGCCATCTATGTGGAGGCGGCTGGCAGTGTCAATTCCGTCGTCGGTGCCTCGGAGGGGAGCAATCATAGAGGTCTGGTCGTCTCACCTCTTCCCCCACGGTTCTCACATGGCATGTTTATGAGCAGCCAATGGGCGATGTGGGAGATTTTTTTTTCTTTTGTGATGGTTTGATTTCTTCTCTATCCCTGGCAAAGCACCCCAGTTTTGCTTCACCAGATTCATTTTCCTGTGGTATAAGAGTGCAGGCGTCGTCGACCGGCAAGTACTAAGTGAAGGCATCAATCTGTTCAAGAGTCGTGTACCATGGTGGCATCCCTATCGGACGTAATGAACCTCAGATTTCTTGGTGATTTTTTTGTGCATGACTTTCCTTTCCATTACCATTTGTGGGAAATACAGTGAAATAGAGCTGATCTTTTCTTGACGAATGAAACAGTGGCAAAATATTGATTTGGTAGTACCTACTGTAAAGGCTAAAAAAGGGCTTTTGAATGTTTTGGGTTTATGGTTTTGCCCTTGTGATGGGATTAATCATATTCAATAATCTACATAGATTTATGTGTTTATATGGGTCACCAGTTAATAGGAACAAATGCTTAATGGTCGGTTACTATAGCCATGACAAAACAAAACTTCAACTAATGTGCTTGCCTAAGATAGCCATGCTTTATGAAGGACTCAAACATGAATAACCCATTGTGCTTCATTTAGTGCAGGTAAGCTATAAGTGGAAAGGTTTCGTGATGTACTGATTTGTAAGTTAATTTTCAAGTTGATTCAGCAAACATTGGAAAATTCAGAACAGTAGTGCCACTTTGCTTTAAGGAAGAATTGGTTTTACCGTGTTCTATGCTCCAGCTTTGATGAATTGATTGGCTACAGTTTTTACAGCTTGACAATGTACCTAAATCCAGTGTTCTGAGTGCAATCAAGTAGCATCTTCTATATAAGTTTTCGGGAGTAAATATTTCTGCAGTCTGACGCTATTGTAGTCTCCTCGCTCAATGAACTGTAACACAAATGTGGCAACTTGGCCAATGGATGCATGATATTTGATAGAATCGATAATCTAGACGAAGTCTTGTGGAACTCAATGCTTATAGGTTCTGCTTCTAACGGGGATGGAGTTGAGGCACTGAAACTTCTTAATTGAATGCAAAGTAGGTGTCTCTGAACCCAAGTGGACCGACATCGATCTGTTGGTGTCCTTTCTGCATGCTGCCATACTATGCTTGTAGAAGAGGGGCTGAGAAGGTTTTACGGGTGATGGAAAATTTTGGCATGGTCCATCTGCTGAGCATTATCAGTGTGACTGACTTGTTAATCCGAGCAGGTCGACTGGAGGAAGCCGTTGGGTTCATAGACAAGCCATGCCTTTCAAAGATGATGCAATTAGTTGGACTTCTATTATTGCAGGACGAAAAGCCCAGCTGCGCAATGAGGCTCTTTTGCACAAGGTTGTGAACAGAGTGAAGGTTACTCTCTCATCTCCAATTTCTATTTGAGTGCCCACTGGTTCGGGATAAAAGCTCATAAATAGTTTTTATTAAGAGAACAACCTCATAATATTTGTACACCACTTGTCTAAATATGACGAATTGCTAGGATCTAGAAACTTTTGTACGCGCTCTCGAAGAAAAAGGATCTAGAAACTTTTGATCATCCTATCTTTTGTTTCTTGCTTCCTCGGATGATTACTGTTGGTCCTATGTGAAAAGACGAAGCAGGAAATGCCTTCGTTCCATGCTTTCCTAAATACTCGTAAATTTCCTTATTATTGTTCGGCTACTTGGTTTTGGTATAAACTTGTGGTTCCTTGGGTAGTGTTAGCAATTGTACCCAGATCTTGGCTTGAGAAGGAATTCAAGACTGATTGCTCATATTTGACCTTTGTATTCTTAGGGAAGGAATTGCCCAGTGGGTGAGGTAAATCTCAATTCTATCTATGTTCCAGTTCAACCCATCTTTGTTGTGGACAATGAATGTTCCTAAATTGAATGAATTTGCTCCTACAAAAACATTTCTATTAACGTTCACAGTTTGATGGCTCGTAGAACGGAAAAAGAAACTAAGTGTTACAACATCTACCTAAATTAATTTACATCTATATGTAAGTTAAAATCATTAATTCATTCTCTTATTTGTTCAAAAAAATATTTGATTCTGTATCAAATATCTTTATTTAGCTAACTATTAATAATTTTGGCAGGTACTGTTCTCGTATAGTCTTGGTGCAGAATTGTTGTAATCCCAGTGCAGTTTCTTTTTTTTTCTTGCTGATAAGAAAATGTAACACTGGTAGAGAAATGGCTTCTTGTCCCGGTTCTCAACGGCCATTTATTCCGGTTACCCAACCAGGATTGCCCGAGCGGGACTAAAGGTCCATCCTTTATTCCTGGTTCCCGCAACCGAGACTAAAGGCCATCCTTGAAATGAAAAAAATAATGAAATCCAACATACCTCCATTGCCAACCTCCCTTGCCCTGGGTGAGATTCGAACCCAAGACCCCTTGCCTCACGCGTAGGTTCCTTTACCAACTTAGCTGCACACCACATGTGACAGAGTCCTGTACGCTGTCCTTTTAAATTGACCCACATAGGACCTTTAGTCCCGAGTGAAAGACCTTTAGTCCCACTTCGTAACACCAACTGGGACTAAAAGGTCACCCTTGAGTCCCGGTTGGTAATACTAATCGGGACTGAAGTTTGCATGACCTTTTGTCCAGATTTGTAACATCAACCGGGACTAGAGAGGGTACCTTTAGTCCCGGTTGGAGCCACCAACCGGGACTAACCTTCCCAGTCTCTGCCACCAGCCTGCAAAAACTGTTGGCGAGCCGTTGGGAGGGGATTTAGTCCCGGTTGGTGTCCCCAACCGGGACTAAATCACCCTTTTGTCACTATACCACAACCAATCTATAGCGTCCGACAACGGTCGCTATAACTTATTATAAACGGCGGACTATCGGTCGCTATAACCATGTAACAGAGCATCGGACGCTATTTTCCTTTGTATGGACAGAAGATCGGTCGCTACATTTTACGTCACTCTATCGGTCGCTATAAATGAATCTTAGAATCCAACAATCGGTCGCTATAGCCCATTTTCATCTTTGCCGCGCTGAGCCCAGCCCACTCCCGCGCACAATATTTTCGTGGCCCACTAGTCAGCCTTTCAGCAAAAACCCTACCTCACGGACTCAACTCTATCCATTCCCCCAGCAGCTGCCATCCACCAAAACCCAAATTCCCCAATCTCACGGACTCATCTCCACAGCTACCGCAGCACTGCTCGTGGGGATCGATCCCTGCCGTGGCCGCCGTCTCCGTCGTCGAGGCTGCCGTCCCCGCCGTCGAGGGTGCCGTCCCGCGGCGCTGCAGCCGCCATCTGTGGTGCCGCGGCTCCCGTCCCCAGCACTGCTCGTGGGCATCCCTACCGTGACCGCCGTCCCCGCCGTCGAGAGGCTGCTGTTCCACGGCGCTGCAGCCTCCATCCGTGGTACTGCGGCCGCCGTCCCCAGCACTGCTCGCCTAGGCCGCCGCCGCCATCATCCCCAGCTGGTTGTCACATACGCCGTTCCCTGTCCCGCCGTCGTCGTACAGCAGCGTACACGAGCAGGTACGTACTCGTTCTCTTCCCTTCCCTCCATTGCTGAGAACGTATAGGAGGGGCAGATCCATATAGGACCGTACGCCGACACTGCTAGATGGTGGATGGGCGGCCGGCTGCCTCCAACTACGTATTTTGTTCCCTGTGTGACCCCTTATCTACATCAGATGCATGTCGAGGTGCAGATACAGAACTAGATAAACACACTTCGAAGATTTGTTGCCATGTACTTGGATCTGTTGTGCTTGATGTTCAGGTTCTGAACTATCAGTGATCTCAGGTGCTGCAAGTAGCAGGAAGTAATGTCTAAAGCACTAATAAATCTGAAACACAAGGAGATAGCAGTGCCACCGTGTGTCCCTTCTCCCCGTGTCCTTGCCCTTTCCATTTCCTGTTCCCTACCTCGTCATTACTCATACTGCTTGCTGTGCTATGTGATTTTGATTTGGTCAGCATTCCTTTATTCTGTTATATGGTCATATCCCTACCTTCATTATTTCAAATGGATCGGCTATAGTAGCTTGCTAATCACAACATCTTTTATTTTTACCTATTTGCTTGATGAAGTAAGAATGTATACTACTTTGTGTGCCAATATTCTCTGAACTTATTGGTATATACCAGCCAAGTCTGATGTCATCATATTGTTATTGCAGCTACTCCACGTATAGTTGGATACCTTGGGAAGGCATCTGAACGTGCTCTTGGCAGCAGCTCTACTTGTTTCTATCGGTAGGTTTCTATTTGCCTAGCTATTGATCTCTTTTTTTTTCATGCTGAGAAAGTATTTCAGTGCTTACGATATGTTTTTCCATTTCATATTGAAATCTGCTTCGTCTTCCATGAAGGTTCAATATGGATAAATCATGGATTGATGATAATGCTAGGTAAAAACCAATAACTTGACAAATATTGAAAGTTCTATATATATGTTAAATGGTATTTAACCTAAAACTTTCAAATAGGCACACCAAGACATATTTGCAAGGAGTGAATAGTTTCTTATCGTTTGCTTTCAGTAATTCTGCAGTGGGCAGCAAGATATTATGCCCGTGTAGGAAGTGTGTAAACTCATTTTGGAAAGAGGCAGGTGAAGTTCGTGAGCACATAATATGTGATGGATTTCTAGAAGGGTATAGAACATGGAACTTACATGGAGAAGCTAGCTCTTCTATGAATCATGAGAATTATGGTGCTACTGCTGAGGTCATAGAGGATTCTAGTGAGGATGATGAAATATCTGATTTACTTAGGGACTTAGCTGCCGGTCTAGATGATAAAGGAGATTTTGAAGACAATAGTTCAAATTTGGAGACTTGTCCTGAGCTAGTTGCCCTTCAAAAGTTGGTAGCAAAAAATAGCAAAGAACTTTTTCCAAATTGCAAGAAATATACACAGCTTAGGTTCCTAATTAGGTTGCTCCACATCAAACTCCTAGGAGGATGGACTGATAGATCTATGGACGTACTACTAGAACTACTTATATGGAATTGTGAGATCCGATGCAGCTGTGGCTCTCGGAACAATTATCTCAACAAATCCTAAAACCGTCAAAGGAGGTGTGGCTCTTGGAAAGCAATATTGTGAGGTTGTTGTGAATCATGTGCTGAAAAAGGATGCAGCTCTGCCTCGCACTTATCCTGGTGTGGAAAAGATGGGTGATGCTGATAAGTTGTCGATTGCATGGCCATACAACAAAGTAATAAACTATCTTTGTCATTGTTTCTTGTTTCCTCATACATAACATATGGTCAAACTTGTAGTTAGTGATATTTGTGACAGTTGAAGGTTAAGCAGCAGGCATCAAACTTGGTGGGGAAGGCATCAAAACTGCCTCAAGGTGTTTCAGGTATGTTATTCTTAGGTCACGTATCTCCTCTTGTGACATTTGAAGGTGAGCAAGTTTCATGATGCTGATTACACTCGGACTTGTAGCCGGGGGGAGAAGAGCTCGAACTTGCACCGGGGAGGAGAGAAGAGCTCTAGATTTGCAGCGAGGGGAAAAAGGCTAAGAACTAAGGTGGGCAGTTTATATGTGATTTCTGCCTTTTTCTAGGAGAGAAGAGCTCTAGACTTGCTTTTTTAATTTCAGCATAATAAACTCATAGGCTGGTTAGTTGGCTAATGTAAGGCATAGGTACTTAGGTGAATCAACTCAGGATTAGGAGGATCAGATGGTGCAGCCAAGGCAGCCACTAGTAAATAACGGACATATCTGCATTTTCTGAGTTCACACATAAGCTAATAGGCAAATCTCCTTGTCAAAGCTTACTGTACAGTTTAACTTTGCACAACATACCTGCAGAATTTTGTTTCCCAATACTTTGTACAACTGATATGCATAAAAAGAGCAAAATGACTTATGCACTTCCATATAAATTGCTGAAACATGCTCCTAGGCCCCTAGTAGATTGCAAAATTGCTCCAAAGCACTTCCATAAGTTGTGCTTCCTGGGCTACAGTAGTCATCTTTATCTGTATTTTATCTATATACAATTACTATAGTTAACTTCATTTGCGCATTGTGATGTTTTATGTTCAGGTGGGAGGGAGAGGCCTTGGAGGTGTCCATCATAGTCACCAGGAAGCCAACAAATGATACTCCGCTTTTGCTATGCTGTTGGAGATGAGGCATTTTGTAGTGAATCTATTTGGACTATGCAAGCAAACACATGGCTTGTGTCTGCCATTTAGCCTAGTTACGTGTATGTTGTTCTATGAACTTATGTATTGAACTTGACATCAATGGGGGAATGCTTCTAAGTAACTGTTACTTATGTTGATGCACTATTATTGCCAACTGTTGGCTTCAATGAAAACTGATGAGTTTATCTTATAAATGTTGTTTCTGAGTGATATTGGCATGGCAGCTGTGGTGGTACATATGTGGTTGATGAATAATGTGAAATGTCATGTATGTTTATTAGGATTGAATTCTGGTCAGGATGATATTAATATTATTTATAAATAATTGTGGCAGTTCATAGAGATGGATTATTGGTCGCTAAAAAGCTTTATAACCTCGAATCATTGGTCGCTAAAACATCTGACGGAGGATCGGACGCTATAGTACTGACGTCGAGCTATCGGTCGCTATAAATCGCATCGGTCGCTATATACTTATAGCGACGCCACTTACGCCGACTAATACATCGGTCGCTATAACACTACAGATTGGTTGTGGTATAGTGTGTCCTGGACCAAAAAATGGTCGGGACTAAAGCCGAGGTTCGAAAGTCTGTTCTCTACTAGTGTAAGTTATGTGTGTGTTGTTTAAAGAGCTACAATTAGCATATCATGAATTAGAACCTCAAGAGATGATGTTGTTAGATCTGGTGACTCTTGTATATTTCTTCCATGTAATTATGCTTGATTTCCAGTCTTAGTCATCCCTTGTCAAGCCATAGTCATAACCCTTTTCGTGCCATAGACTTGTGTGACACGTGCGTGTCGCACGTGCATGTTCACTAGTTATAGAGAAAAGAGAATGATGTGATCTCACAACAGAGACCAGGACCTAGTTACATGAACTAGAGTTACCAACACGACGGCATATATTTGGGTCTATAGCTACCGTCTACTCTTCTCCATCTATATAAAGGAGACCAGGACCTCAGGCTTAGGATCGATATCATTGTATTTACCCAACACATTAAGATAACTGCTAGCAGCAGCAATAGACCCAAACCGAGTATATGAATAAAAAATCAGCAACACTACCTCTACCTCTACTCTTATCCTCCTCCATGGTTGTCAATGGGGGACCCCTAGGGCCCTCACGCAGAATTAAACAGGATAGTGGAGCCCATTAATGGTCCCACCACCTCACAAACAGAAGCACGGAGCAAGCCAACATATGGATTACAAATTCCTAGACAGATTATACATGAAAAGTGTTCAGAACATAGTTTTGGACTCTATCTTTATTTCCGACTAGGACTCAAAGAACCCTCAACGGTCCCTCTACTCAGAGAACCCCTTGTAAATAACAATCAACACTATACTAATAGCAACTATAACTAAATATATCCATGCAATGGAAAGGCAGATCATGTGTGGAAGTGCAACTATAATGCAAGCACAACGAACGTATCAAGGTTATAAAAACAATACATGATGACAAGAAAAATGTCAATTAGAAAAAAATTAACAGGATCACTTTGACCCAAACTATATATCCGTGGCAGAGTCCTGCCGCTTCCAATGGAATCCGTGGGACGCCCGCCTCCCTGGCACAGAACGCCACCGCTAGTAGCACGCAATGCCCCAAACGTTTTCCATACGCCCACACTGCCCTGACGCGGATGTCCAGCGTGCATGTCCGACGTAGGGGAGATGGAAAATGCACCTTGCCACCACCGCACACAAGGAAATTAACTATAGCAATATCCAGGCTAACATGCTGCAAATGTCGAATCCACAACTGCAACAACTAGAAAAACGTGTAAAATTGATTGTTGCAACATCCATGGGGAGTTGTTGCAACATTTAAAAACTCCACAGTTGCATCGTTAAAAAAACATATTGCCACATTAAAAACGATGGTTGCAACATGAAGAAAGGCATATTACAACATCTCAAAAACAATTGTCTCGACGATCCAAAAAAAATGTTACAACACCTCGGAACAACAGCTGCAACGTCCTTAAAACAACTATTCGAACAACAGAAGAACCACTATAGCCGCGTGATAAGAGAAAAGTGGGGATACACATGGGTTGGAGGAGTCGTTGGGGTTGCACATCGAGCCGCCTCCATGGATGGGTTGCCGTCACTGCCAGATCTATGTCGTGCTCTATGGGCGACGCTGTGGTGGTGATGACAGAGCCACCTAGGTGGTGGAGGAGGGTGCGCCAGAGTGCAGGAGGTTGCCGCCGGCCACGGGGAGGCAGCAATGGCACGCTCAGATCCAGCAGCGATGGGTGGTGGGAGAGACGCCAGGGTGGGAGACATAGAGGAGGAAATGTGAGGAGAAGGACGGCGCTCCATAGCCATGCTTGAGATCCAGTGGCGACGAGTGTGGCAGAGGAGTTGGACAGAGAGAGGAGGGAAAAGAGTGAGTGGGCGGTGTGGCTGGTTAGGGATGAGTGGGGAGGTGTAATGGGCAACGGGTATATCCCCGAGTGCGAGTGGGTAGGCAACATGTGTCAAACGCTTAGGATGGCCTAAGCAAAGCATTATCAAAAAGAAAGGCATGCCATAAATCAAACCGTGGCTGATGGGTGCAGCTGTGGGGTGCCAGAGGGCAGAGTGAGGCTTCAACACAGGAGTAGGTGTGTGAGATAGGTGGAGGCAAGGGATATGGTGAAAGAAAGGTAGGGGCTTAAAATTGAGGGAGTAGACTTCAAAATACATATTCTATGATTTAAAATCTAGATTGTTGATAAGTGTACCAAATTGGTCAGGCGCTGATTGTTTGACAAAATAATCTTTTACTTGCCTTTGAATCCTGGGGCGGAAAGCACCTTTGCATTGATGCTAAGTGGCAACCTTCCAAATCATCCCATAGGCGAAAATACTCTAGAACTTTTCTCTCCTTATCTACACCCAAGATAATTTGTGTTATAGAAATATGTAGGCCTCAAACCATCTACACTTCTCCACCATGAATCATGGTTATTATTTTTCATTTGCCATGAAGCTAATCTCTATACATACCAAATAATGGAAAACCCCATTATTAGTTCTAACACCATAGATATGCGTGTCATCCACTCGTCTAGAAAAAAGCCAATCAACAGCAACACAACATCAGGCTCTATTCTATCTAACACTTGAACTCACCAAGTCATCCACTAGCCTTGAAGAAACCGATCAACAGCAACACAACAAATAGATAACTAACCTCGTGACCTTTATGATTCCAATCTGAAATAGTTAATTTCATAGATTTGGAAATTGCCATCCATAATCACATCCACACACATCAACTGAATGGTCAAACATATGAGCGACCACCATATTGAACACAGCCAGTGTCGTTTCTTCATCCATTCGGCTTTCTTTAATTTCTCCTTCTATGTTATCTATTCATCTTCACCCTCAGTTGCATACAATGTTTCCTGTCCATCAAAAGAGACCATTAAGCCATCACCAATGGCCATCATATCCGCATAAGATTTGCTTGCTTGAGTGTGTGAGAAAATGACAGAACAATACTTTTAAAATTTTAGTTAGAGCCCATTGGGAAGGCAATTGACGCTCCTAGCCTTCCAGCAATAAGACAACCATCAGACAAAAATACTTGTGATGATAAACCCATTTACCAGTGATGATGTTCACACCATTCTCCACTACCTAAAGCAATCAACCCTAATGTCAGATTAAACTAACCTCGCTACCTCTCCATTCCATTCCGCAATGGCGCTCGCCACCAACACCGGCACCACTGCCGTGACAGTCACCTTCCCCAATAGGTTTGTCTTAGTGTCACAACCCCTGTACATGTCGTCCGTGCCATGCGAGCCGCGGAGCCGTTGAAGAACCCAACGTAGTCTTCTCGGCTACCGCGAAGCCATCATCGATGACGACGATCACACCCGAGAATGATGCAAAGCCATCAGCTAGACCACTTATAGGAAGCATGAGAACACCACCAAGGCTCCTTATGGTTTAAATACTCATCCATTTGACAACATTCTAGCTGTGGTACGAGGCTTTATTTGATAAGCACGAGCAAGAGGAAAGCCACCCTAGAGGTGTCGACAATGAGATGACTGGGGAAACATAATTGAATGCTTTCGTGGGTCGCAATCGGTGACCTCCAATGACCTAAGAAACCGCTACCACACCAACTGTCAATCCCTAGCTGAATACATCCCAATCTATAGACCTCACATTCACAATCACCGAGAGGCCGAGGAAGAGGATTGGGTTAGCATTGGGGCTCAACAACACATCATGCCCTTGCCACCTTTTGGTTTCTAAATGGGTAGATGGGGCTAGAAGAAGGACAGGTGTGTGCATGTATTCCATTCTTTTGTTGTGTACTCTTGGTAAAAAGATCATATGCCTTAAGCTTAGTGCACGGCGGAGAGGAGCTATATGGATTTTTATAGCTTGTCTTAGTAAATACTATGGAAATCTTAATCCCGATTGGGGAATACACAATGTATTAGTCACGAAACATTGTTAAGTATATATATGCGTGATGGGCAGCCAAGGCATTTTTGCAATCTAACACTCCCAGCAATCAGAAGTATGGGCACCGTGCACATTAAGACTCGACCTAAACTCTACAATAACGGACATCTCAATGAAGATGTCAGTGTACTAGGACTTGAAGAACACCAACTTCTCCAAGGTTGATGTGGTCAGGAACAAAGAGTGTAAATCAATCTCCACATGCTTGGTCCAGTGATGTTGAATGGGGCTGGTGGACAAATAAACAACATTAACAATATCATCATAGTACAGAGTGGTGGCTCGCCGAAGATGGTCATGGAGCTCCTAAAGGAGTTGGCACAATCAGCATGCCTCCACATCTCCATTAGCAATAGCACGATACTTGGCCTTTGCATTAGATGGACCAAATTGTCCTCCAAAAATACACCATAGTCAAAGGTAGAACCGAGTGTCGGGCTAACTAGTCTAATTAGCATCAAAATACACGGTAAGGTCAACATGCAAGGTGCGAAGAATCTAACATCTAAGACCCATAGTACCCTGAATATGGCTCATCATGCGGAGATGTCGCTCTCTCGGATCAAGCATTTGAATAGAGACCTGCTAGACGGTGTAGGAAATATCGGGATGCATGAAGGTGAGTTACTGAAGGGGGCTAGCATTTGCTTGATTGTAATAATGAACAGCTATATATGCATTATTCAATGCAGAAGCTGGGATATAAATATATTCCCTTTTCTAAAAAAATTGAAGGGGGCTAGTGAACACGAGAGGTCTCAGCCTTGGGCTCGACAAACCTGATTTTTTTTTTTTTTTTTGAACTAGTGGATTCCCCATTTCCATTAATGCCTTAACAGAAATACAAGCATGTTTAGACGGTTTAGAAGAGAAACAAATGGGAAAAATGGCCCAGAGCATGACCGTTTCAACAGAGCAAAACAAACTCCACCAAACAACCAGGAACTCTCAGGAGACTAAAAGCACCAAGCACAAAATGAAAACTGACGACATCGCCAATGAAGCCACGCATCCTCCAGGCAAATCCAGTGCTTCATCATCAGGGAGCTCAGAGCCCTCGCCATCTTCATTTCTAGCAGGTGGAGCAGTCAGAAGCAGCAGCTTCGGTTGGGCCTTCACTTGAAGGAGACGAACAGCCATCTTGTACATTGCCTCCACTCCATCAGTCATCATCTTCTGGTCCTCCTCCTTCAGCAGCCCTGCCCAGTTTTTCATTAGAGCACAAGCATGACTTACAATGGTTAGGGGGTTAGATATTTTTTTCCCTCAAAACATATGCAGTTACGAGTTTTCTAAATGGACCAACAAATGGCCCCAATACCAATCATGTGAAATTGTTTACATCCAGGCAGCCACTTGCTGCACCAGGCAATACTTTGATCAAAGTTAGATGGAATGTCAGAAGCTCCAAGAGCCGTAGCACACACCCCCCAAACACATTTAGCCATAGAACATGAGAACAGCAAATGATCAGCTGTTTCCTCCTGGTCACAAAATTGGCAACTAGAATCACCAGTCCATTTTCTCTTGAGAAGGTTATCTCTAGTTAGGATGGCATTATTAGCAATAAGCCAAAGGAAGATCATAATTTTGCAGGGATTTTCCCTTTCCATATAAAACCAAAGGATGACCCCTCATCGGCTTTGGTTAGAGCATTATAAGTCGACTTGATAGAGAATTTCTTTTTAGCACCAAACTTCCACATCACCGATCCTCCCCCTCATCAAGAGAGATGTTAAGGATCGATCCAGTAACTTTTCCCACTGATCTCGAGCTCGGGAGTGAGCCATCTTGTAAAAGTCACTTGTTTTTCACCTTTTATCAATTGAGCTACTGTTATATCCTGTTGAAGGCAAAGTTTAAACAGATCTGGATATACATCAGCTAGGGGTTCATTTAACAACCATGTATCCAGCCAGACTTTAGTACTTTCCCCATTATGAACCTTTATCCTCCTCCCATGCAAATATACATGCTTGAGCTTGAGGAGGTCAGCCCAAATGGGGGAGTCAGATTGCTTATGTTTCACTGTAACTATACTTTTTTCTCTTCAAGTATTTGAACCTGACAATGTCTTGCCAAAGCCCAGATTCTTTCTCAAGCTTCCACCACCATTTGCAAAGTAAGCTAATATTCATAAGGTTAATGTCTTTTATTCCCAAACCTCCCTTCTTCTTGCTCTTACAAATTTTGGTCCACTTGACAAGATGATACTTCCTTTTGGTATGCCCACCTTGCCAAAAAAAGTTCTCCTAATCTTATCCATGCTGTTGATGGTAGATTTAGGTAGTCTATATATAGACATATGGTACATGGGAGAGTTGTTGAGGCTGGATGTTATGAGGGTTGATCTACTAGCAATGGACATAGAGGACCCTTTCCAAATGTCAAGTCTTTTAGCATTCTTGTCCACCAGAGGAGCCCAGTCACTCACATGTAACCTGCTTGGGCTTATTGGTACACCCAAATACTTGATAGGGAAATGGTTTGTTTGACAGTTAAAGATCTCAGCATATTCTCCAGCCACTGACCCAGGATCATTGATCACCACAACCTCACTCTTGTTAAAATTGATTTTAAGACCAGATAATATTTCATACCAATACAGCAGGAGTTTCATGTTCCTGGCTCCCTCCACATCATGCTTAAGACACACTATGGTGTCATCAGCATATTGGAGTATTGCAATCCCATTTGGTATTATATGTTCCACCAAACCCACAAGGAAATTGTTTTGTTGAGCTCTATATACCATTCTAGTTAGGCAATCAACAACAAAATTGAACAGGATTGGAGATAGAGAATCCCCTATCTAACTCCCTTGTGACTTTTGATATACTGCCCTATTTTATCATTCATCTTAACACTCACAGTACCACCTGTCACCACCTGTTTTATCCTTGGATCCAAGTGTGACAAAAACATCTCGGCTTCCAAGCATTCAAAAAGAGATTCCAACTGACTTTGTCGTAAGCCTTCTCAAAGTCTAACTTCAGTATAATCCCACATTCTTTTTGCTCTTGGTCTCATGTAGAATCTCATGTAGTATCATGACTCCAGACATAATATTCCTTCCTTTCTTAAAAGCAGTCGAACAGGATGAATCAGCCTATCAGCCACTTCCTCAATTCTCATGGTTAGGGTTTTTGTAATAAGTTTGTAGAGACAGTTAAGAAGGCAGATAGGTTGATATTGCTGAATTTTTGCTGCATCAGATACTTTAGAAAGTAATGTGATTATGCCATAATTGATTCTGCTGATATCAACCTTCCTCTTATGAAAGTCATCAAAAAGCATCAAGATATCAGCCTTTATGATTTTCCAACAGTGTTGGTAAAATTCAATTGGCATACTATCAGGTCCAGGTGCCTTATTTTTTTTCATATGTGATACTGCCCATATCTTTGATTCAGAGAAGGGTTTGCATAGCTTTTCATTACCAGCATTAGATAATGCCTCTATCCCAGCCCATATTTCTTGGTCCATCTGAATTTGATTCTCATGTCCAGGTTCAAATAGGTCAGAATAATATTCAGTGGCATGGGCTAAAAGGTTATCATCACCCTCTATCACCTCATCATCCTTTGTCAAACTCAAGATTGCATTCTCAACAAACCTCATGCGACGGCAAGGCGATTGTGCCACATATGCGGTGCCTCCTTCAGTTCATAGAATGATTAGTTAAGCTTTGCACAAATAAGTTGGTCTGGAGGAATCAACAAATCCAGTGGTTGCTCACAGTAGACGTCATTTTCCCATGGAGGAAAGCATTATTGACGTCCAGTTGGGAAAGAGCAAGATGGAGCCCGTATAAGAACAACCTGAACTAGCTTGTCTGCGTCATCAGCACTTGTGCTGTTTCTTAGGCAGTGTGAGCCGCCGCAGTTGCATTGTTCGGCTCTAACCTCGATGTTCGCGGCGGTATAGGACCACTTGATGGCCGGTGATCTCGTCACCACCAGCTGTTCACCCGAGCCGACTATCCTAGCTCCAGTTCACCACGCTCCTCCAAATGCAGGCAAGTACTCGTAGGCGCCCTAATGTTCTTGCCTCCATCCGACTACTCTGCCCTGGCGTGGTCGACTCAGGCGGGCCCGTCCGCTGTGTGCTCCGGCCCACCAGAAATTGCGTCTGCTCCAATTAGGGGCTTATAGAGCATATTTCCAGACTGCTAAAACACGAGGTAGGTACACAATGCCAACATCTGGCATGTAAAACAAACACGCATAATTAAAATAGATAGATGTTGCAAAAAAATAGATATATGGAATATTGCCATGTAAGACATACACGCATACTAATCTTTAAGCTGATCATCATGTCAGGGCCTTAGGTGACAAACAAGTTGATCATGTCAGGGCCTAATTAAATCAGGTTATAACCTTGGCGAGGAGCTCATTGACAAGAGCGGGGCAACTTTTCTCAGAAACTCAAAGTCATTTGTCTTCATGAGCGATTTCAGATTCCCAGGATACATGATGAACTTGACGCAGGCCTCCTTGAGGCTGCTGCAACCGTGCCGCTCAGCCAGCGACAGCGTCGTCGCCACCGTCTTCAAGTCGATCTGCCCGCACAGACTGTTCTCTCACATCAACTTGAGCCTCTCAAGGCCGTACTTGTCCGCGGCAACAAGCAGATGCTGCGCCATCACATCTGTGTCATCCTTCTGCGTCTTCGGCAGCGTGTCAGTGTAGACGAAGTGGAGCATGGCCCTGAACACATTGGGCTCGATGTCCTCGACCTGCACCCGCGAGGTGGCCTTCTCCTTCATGTTGCCGCCGAAGAGCTCCGCCATGAACACCGGCGATCGGGTGGCGAGCACGGCCCTGTGCGCCGCGAACAACTCGCCGCGGACGTCGAACGTCACGTCCGCGCCGACGTGGCTCTCGAGGAGGTCGCCGAGGTGCCGCTGCAGGTCCGGCGGCGGCACGGCGAGGGACCGGGCCGTGGTGGATTCAAGACGGGTGTCCCAGATCACCGTGACGTCGCACCGGATCTGGAAGCTGTCTGCTCTGCCTAGACGCTTGAAAAGCTCACTTCTGACGATGTACAATTCCTCTCCCCAACGTAGCGTCGATTTTGTGCGAGACAAGTTGACCGGTCCTTGGCACCCTGAGATCGGTTTCCCGTTCTGCCGGAGTAGGCTGAGCTCAAACCGTGCTTTGACGTCGGCGGCGGCGGTGCTGGTCGTACGAGGCCGATCGAGGTACACGAAGATGGATACACACGTCTGGCGATTAATGGTACTGAAGTAATTCTCACCTTGCGGGAACAAGGCGATGTACCAGGAGTGCCCGCCGACGGTGAAGGTGCCGGAGTTGAGGCTCTTGCCTTCGCCGAGTGCGATCTTGCAGAAACCGTCGATCGTGAGGACATGGGACCCGGTCTCCGATTTTGCGACCGCGACGACATTCGATTTGCTGCAGCCGGGGAGGGCGTCGAAGGATGACGAAGAGGTGTTGCCCATGACGACGTCGGTGAGTCTTCTGGAGGTACGACGACGCAAGTCCAGAATAATCTAGAATTCTAGATTGAGACACATGGAAACAAGTAGCAATATGCGATATGCGTGCTGGCTACGGTGCAACAAACCCCGTTTTTTCCAGACTGTTATGTTTAGTTTTTTTGTTAATGAAAACAATTCGGATTTGGAAACCGTGAACAAACCCAAATTCCGGATAGGATAATAGATAGGATGCCTGAGTCCTGTGTTAATTTATTTAATGTCTACGATTGTATATGGAACGTGGACAACTTTTCTTCTACATAAATAAAAACAAATATATGCTAACGAAATAGTATTAGATCTACATACAAAACAAGTACGGACCTGAGCGATCGATCTCAGACAGTCACAAATTTTCTTTTTTTGATAAAAATAATTCGTAAATTTTCTTTTTTGAAAAGTTTTCTACTTTTAGCAAAGAAAAGACAAAGTTACAAATTCAGGCTTTCATTGTATAATTTATATACCTATAATAACTTAGAATCTAATTTATACACATAATTTGTGTGATTTTTGATATTTGTAAGTTATGATTATAACTTAGAAATGTTGAAGATCACGTAAAGTTATGCGTATAAGTTAGATTCTAAATTATACAACGTGTAAGATATGTGTTTTTACATAATAAGTTAAATGTATAAGTTGTCTAAGTTACACTCATAACTTATACATTTAACTTATCACATGAAAACACATGTCTTACAAGGCTGCAAAAGATAGAATCTAACTTATACAGATAACTTGAACATCGTAAAAAAACTTATACATACAATGGTTACAATATATAGGAAAAAAGTAAAAAAAAATCTTTGAAACATATTCAAATGGGATCTAGTTTTATTCATCTCGTCGCGTAGAACACATCGATGTAAACGGAATTTAAAATGAATACACGGTTCAAAAATTATAGCATGTTGAAATAAATGTTTTCCCTTTTCTTTGCTGATGTCAGCGCTGACATTAGTGCCAGGAAAACGACAAATGAGCCAACGTCCACGATGGATCGTTCGCAAACCCGACTGAGCGCACGACCGCCAAAATGATGTTTCGGTTCTAAACCCACTTGGAACATCTCGTCCTTGATGAACCTGACTTCTCGGTGCATTGAAGCAATAAGGTACTGATCAAATGTACATGGATATTTCATTCAACTAAACGATGTACAGAAAATGAAACGAGATGCACCGCTTTGTTTCCGTGTATTAAATCATCGCCTGTGTATATGTATTGCCCACATTATTATGTACAAACCACTCTTGTTGTTGCCTCGTCGACATAGGACAAGCTAGTGCAGACGGAATTAAAAATAGATACATCATTCAGATATTAAATCCTTTAAAAATAAATATTTTTTTTTCTCTACTATATGTCAGCGTTGATGTTGGCACGCGGGGAGTGGAGCGAAGCAGGAGGTAGGGCAGGCTGGCGCGCGCCGGGGCATCCCAAATGGAAAAAATGTGGGATGTTCTGTCAAAATAGAAAACTACTGCATGTCCGAAAATTGTTGGCTACTTTTGGATTTGGTGATCTTCGGCTAAATAGTGTCCTCGGCTTGGAGTTCAAGCTCCACTTTTAGGTTACGGACGAATGATACCATGGCCTCCTTAATCAAATAAATTTCAACACGCGAACCAACAATATGTGTGGAAGACATTATTAGGTTTAGTTGGCTGTGAAAGGGTCTCTAGCCTAGTGGTTAGAGCACCCAGCAGATCTGGGTTCGACTCCCCGTGGGAGCGAATTTAAACAGATCTGCATTATTAAAAAATTAAAAAAATACGTTAGAGTTTCCCTTGCTGACTTCGGTCAAAAATAATTTAGTTGGCTAGATGACACTGTATTATATCTCCTCATAATGTGTATGTTCAAACAAGGATTTCTTGGTAGCACTACCTTCTGTGGCGTGTCGATCAAAACTAGAAAGTCACAAATGGTACAAAGCATAGGAATGTAATGTTAGAATGCTATGAGTGCATCAGATATCTAGCTACGAATTTGTTTGATGTACATAGTTTGTTTCTTCATCAATCTAGCTACGAATTTGTTTGTTGTACATATTCTTTCCTCAAATCTAGGATAGTAGAAATTCGAAGGCAAGGACATCATGATTATCTTTTAATCTACGTCGGTAAAACATTTAGTTGGAGATGACACCACCGCAGCCACCTGCACCAAACAAATAACCATACACAAATCAGCAAACATACTACAACATTGTGGGAGCCATTAGCTAGCCAAACAAACAATAATATGATATACTAGTAAGTAATAACGGCCCAACTTCAATATTTAGCAAGTTAAATACTCTTCCAAATATATGATTCGATCTTCCCTCAAAAATATATGATTCGATCATGCGTTGCATACCACCATGCCTATGCCCATCCGTAAAATGCCAAGTTCTGCGGCTGCGTTTCACCTAGGTACATCACATTTGACGCTCAGTAGTAACCGTACCTGTGGACCGACTAGGCACATGTTAATGATGCACATTTTATATCGACTGACAAATCCAAAAGCTCGGAGTGTGACACATGTGCTCATCATTGTCCCACATCCTTCCTGTGGCATCTCCAAAACTTTTTTTTTTTTTTGCTGGTTTCCACTTTCTGAACGATCCATAACATCACTCTCACATGTAGAGGCAACACGAATCCATTTTGTAAGTCCATAGGAGCCGAGGTCAACCATTAGGTGACGAGACTATGGAACGCGATGAGGCGGTCACCTGGTTGAGGCTCTCCTCTGGAGCCTTGGGCTCCTCAGGAACGTGGCTGAGCACGACGTATAGCACAATGGCGAGGCTTTGCAGATCTAAGCCGCAAAGAAGCTGGAGGCCAGAAGCTGAGACTCATGGGGGCCAACCTAACATTGGGAGTAGGACTGAGGCTCAGGCTCCGTTGCCGCAGCTAGGGGCAAGGGGTGGGGAACTGTGAGTGGGCTGCACGAGCATGGGAGTACGGTGGCAGCGTCTCCTTTTTTTTTTGCATCACGGGGCCCTTGGGAAGAGGACCGTGTGGCAAAAACGGAGGCTGCGAATCAAAACAAATTTAACCCTAGGACCTCATGCCACTAAGGCCTAGATCATGACCAATGCACAACCATGTTCAACAATCCTTTTCTAAAAAAAACCATGTTCAACAATATGTGTATGGCACACTCTCTAGTCTCACTTACCCTCTCGTTATTACCGAAAGCATTTTCGTGACATTGGGTGGCTTGTATACAGAACATGTAACAAACCAAAATAATATTCACAATATAATTTTTCATCTATTTAGTGCTTGTTAAATACCGTAAGAATGAAATGTGTCTCACCACTTGAAGTTTAAGTTGCAAAACTATTTAGATTCTTTAGACTAGGTTTAATTCATATGATGTTGGAGACTAGGTTTCTAGCTACTTGACCGTAACAATGAAACTATGTTATTCCATGTAGGCGCAACCACCTTGGATGGGCGGGAACTTGTCAGTGTCGTCGATCGAGAGGCACCTGTCATGGCTAGCGAAAAGGGAATGAGTAACCATGCTGCTAACCATATCGATTGCCTTGGTATCCATGTACACCCTATGAGCCACTGGTTGGTCGAAAGTGTATAACCCGATGGTTTGGTCATGAGTAGGAGATCTACCGCAGACTCCATGAGACAATACCTAAAATTCACTAGTCCTTGGCTACTTGTGTCAATACTAGCAGTAGGAGAGATGGCTTCCATAGATATATTCATCGCACATCTACACCCTCATTCCTTGGTGGAAATGGTGACAATGCACAAATCAATCGATCCATACCAATCGATGACGTACAAATGGAAGCCAAAGGACATCACATGGGTAGGATACTAAGGATAAGCGATCCAGAAGTGCTTGAGGATTGCCATGCTTTCATCCAGACACATATGACAATCACCATTTGGGGGAGATGAAGACCATCAGCTGCACCTACCTCATAAATGGAACAGCTCTGAGCCCTTCATAGATTATCCTTTGCACAAAATGGGCAAATAAACTTGTTAACGGGACAAAATCAATAGGGTTATGGGTTCAAACCTAGAGAAGGATGAAACTGCCACATGTCATGCCAACAAAGAAGAACCTACGGAACAGTGAGAACTATTAACTATCCAAACAAACAATACTAATGTATTAGTAAGTAATTATGGCCCAAATCCCTCATTTAGCAAGTGATCATGAGTCGCACATTAGCATACCTAAGGCCCCATCCCTAAGATGGCTGTGTCTATTCTTGTGTCTCACCTACACAAATCATGTTTTACACTTAGTAGTAATTGTACCCTGAGGGACCTAATCCCATCCATCCTCGCTAAGATCACCTTTTTCACCTTCTCCATCATCCACAAAATCGAGTGACAACCTTCTTTAAATAGATTCTATGTACGTGTTAATTAATGATGCACATTCTAGACCGACTAGCAAAATGACAAGCTTGGAGGGTGAAAGCTCTGCTCATTCTTGATCCCCATCCTTCATGTGGCATCTCCATGAAACCTTTTGTTCTAGTTTCTTCTTTGGTAACAATGCATAGCCTCACTTGGATTGCCAGTCCATGTCATCAATCCATAGGAGGCAAGCTCCACCAACGGGTGATGAGACTCTGGGATGTCGCATCCATAGTTGAGGTTGTCCTCTGCAGCCTTGCGCTCCTCAGGAACGTGGCTGAGTGCAGTGCGTGGCACGACGGTGAGGCTTTGCAGATTCATGTCCACCAACAATGCAGTTGTGTGTTGTGCCACAAAGAGGCTAGAGGGCGGCGGCAGAGACCAAGTGGGCTACCCACCTCCTCCGTGACTGGTCCATGCACGCGGGCATGGGAGCGGCATTTTCCTTTTTTTTGCGTCTTGAGGTCTTCCAGAAGGGGGCATAAAAGAGAGACCGATGCAGCAGATTAAGACATATTTAACCCTAGGGGCTAATTCCACTAAGGCCTCGACCAAGACCTACGCCCATGTATGGTCAACAATATGTGTGCAGTCCACTCTATAAGCACACTGACCCTCTCGTGATTACCACAATAATTGATGCTTTTTTGGTTTTCTGTGGCTTGTCTTCCGAAAGACTGTATTGTGTCTTACTCTTTAGATTTTTTAGACTAGGTTTAATTGTTATAATGCAGACTAGGTTTCCACTTGACCGCAAGAATAAAGCCAATATTATTCCATATACATGTAGCCGCCTCGTTGGGTGGGAAGTTGTCAGCATTGATCCAGACGCACCAGCCATGGCTAATGAAAAGGGAACGACTGTTGATGCTGTTGACCACCTCTATCGTCTTAGTCTCCATGTACATCCTATGAACCACTAGTCGGTCGAGTGTAAAGCCCAATGGTTTGGTCATGAGCAGGTTATCTCCTGCAGACTCCATGAGACAACAACTGTAATTAATGAGCCCTGGGCCATTTCTATCAAGACTAGGATAAATGGCTTCCAAAGATAAGTCCATCGCACATGTACACCTCAGTTCATCAGCAGCAATGACGACAGTGAACAAGTGGATCGATCCATACACATGGGTACCAAAGGACATCATACGGGTAGTATACTTATGATATGAGATCCAGAAGTACTTGAAGGTTCTACCCATACATTATCTTCAATATCTGGGGCGGATGAAGACCGTCAGCTGCAGCTTCATTGTTAATGCAACATCCATCTCCCCTTTATAAGGTATCCTTACCATGAAATGGGCGATTCAACCCAGGTTCAAAACACAAGCCTTATGGGGATGTGCTCACTCTCTGACAAGGAGGAAGCCGCCGCTAGGCAAAGAAGAACAAACCAAAGTAATCATGACAGCCACTAGCTAGCCAACTAGATAATAATGATATACTAGAAAGTAATTATGGCCCACATTATCTTCTTAATATATGTTGTGCTCATGGGTTGCACACCACTCTGCTAAAGCCCCCATGCCTAAAATGCCCATGTCTACGAATGCGTTTCAACCACATACAACACTTTTGACAGTGAGTAGTAACCATACCTTCAGAGATCAAATGCCCCCCATGATCACCAATGTCACCTAATTCGAGTGACAACCTTCTTTAAATAGATTCTAGGTAGTATGTGTTAATGATGCATCAGCTAACAAATCCAAAAGCTACGAAAGTGACAGGTGTGGTCATCCTTGATCCCAAACCATATACTATAGCATCTCCATGTTTCCTTTCTTGTTGCCATTTTCTCAACAAGGCAGGCATCACCTCCCTCTAACGCAGATGAATCACCATCCATTTCGTCAATCCAGTGTTAGAGCTACGTACAGCTCATGGCACTATAACCTAAGCCCAACCATGCTAAACTACATGTGCATGGATTTTTTTCGTGGTTTTGTTGGGTGTCTACGCAACATGTTATATATTCATTAGTTAAGTTCCTGTAAAAGACCGTAAGATTGAAATGTGTTTTACCAGTTGACCTTTCACACGCAAAACTATGAAGATGCTTGAGACTAGGTTTAGCAGCCTCTATATATTATGGAAGTAGTTAGAGTGATATGTAAATAGTCTTGGCTCAATATTTTGGATCGATAACTAAACAAATTGTTGGACAAACGCAATACATATATGTTACCAAGTGTTTTATCCACTTGAAAGTTCATTGTTTTAAAAACTAAATTTTTAAGAAATATTGGAAATGCTGTGAGTTGTAGACATTTGCTCGTGTGACAAACAACTAAAAAATCCTAAAAGTAACACTAGCATGCCCGGCAACAACTAAACGGCCTCTGAAACTCAATTCAGGTTTGGCCTTTCTTGCTTCCGCTATAAATAGACATAGAAGTGGCTCAAAACGCAAGGTGCCCACGAAGAAATCAATTTCTAGGAGTGCCTTGTGATTTTTAGCCATTGTCATGGCGTGTATGATACAATCTACTTATTTTCGCATGTATCCTACCTGAATCTTGTATTTCCCTCTCCTCTATTGTTGCCTCTTTCTCATTCGCATGTATCCTACCTGAACATTATATTTCCCTGTCCTTAATCGTTGCCTCTATCTCAACTGTACATCATCTCCATCCATAGACACGACAAAAATCAATTCTTTCTGTTTCTGTTTGTCCGGAAATATAGGCGATCTCAATATATAGAGGGTTCGATATGTAAATTCAGAGAAAACGGCGAGAAAAAAGGGAGGAGGGCAGCCCGGCCCAAGCGAGATTTGTGTGGGCTACCCAAAACCTAGATCGTCACTGTTGCGTTCCCATATATACAAACAAAATGTCCATTGCAAGGCTACAAAGATCTCCCCTCTAAACAGATGTGAACAAAATTTCTACAGCATCTTATATATAGAAGATCACCGGGTATGTAACAGATGTGAACAAAATCTCAATCTATTCATCATTCGAGTCTGCAACACCGATATGTCGACGCTTTCCGAGTCTGCCGTTGCCAGCGGCGGCAGCGCGTCCGCCGTCTATTCTGAGACGGTCACCGGGTGGCACGTGCTCAAGGTGGAGGGGTACTCCAGGTTGAAGGGCATTGGCGTCGGCAAGCCCGTGAAATCCCGCCAGTTCAAAGTCGGTGGCGAATACTGGTGTATCACATTCTTCCCCGACGGTTTCAGCCATGACACTGCGTGGAACTCTATCTCAATTATCCCACCGCAGACGTAAAGACAAGCTTCACATTGAGTTTGCTCGACCGGTCCGGAGAGCCGATGGAGTCGTACAGTAGAAGCGCCAAGTACACCTTCACTGACGTCTCCCCAAGAAGAAGTCATACGGATTTCCTCAGTTCATCAGGAAGGAGGTCTTGGAGTCTTCTTTCCTCAAAGACGATAGTTTCGAGATCAGATGTGACGTCACCGTTGCTCAAGTGATACAAACAAGGACATCCCTCTGGTGTCTACATCAGTGACGCCACCAATGACGGATCTGCAACGGCACTTTGGCGATCTCCTTGCCGGCTCGGTCGGAGGCGATGTGACATTCGAGGTCAACGGTGAGCTTTTCACGGCGCACCGGTACGTCCTCGCCGCACGGTCGTCGGTGTTCATGGCGGAGCTCTTCGGTCCCATGAAGGAGAAGCGCACAGAACGCATACGGATCAAGGACATGGAGGCGAGGGTGTTCAAGATCATGCTCCAGTTCATCTACACGGACTCACTGCCTATGAAAGAGATAGAAGCGGGTGAGAGAACCGTGATCACGCAGCATCTTTTGTGGCCGCCGACCGGTACAACCTTAAGAAGCTAAACCAGATCTGTGAGGAGTTGCTCTGCGTCTCTGTGGAAATAAGCACTGCGGCGACTACATTGGTGCTGGCGGAGCAGCACGCTTGCCGGGGGCTCAAGGATGCATGCTTGGAGTTCCTCAAGCGTCCTGGCAATCTCAAGGCTGTCATGGCGAGTGATGGCTTCCAACATCTCAAGAGCAGTAGCCCGTCTTTGGTCAAGACGATCACAACCAGAATCTAGAACAATGTGAGGTTTTCCTAGTGTTTTAGCATTCTAAATTTAATACGTACTTTCCTAATTTTTTGCCTCGTACTGAGCATTTCCATGAAAGTATTCTATTAGAGCATCTCCAACAGTTGGGCATTTGAGTTATGCATTCTAGAAATTTGCCAAAAACCTTAAAAATTGCTCTCCAACAGTTGGCCATTTGACTTATGCATTTTGCCAAACTTGGCATTTAAGGGACCAAACTTGGCATTTTTGCATAGGCTCAATGGCTTGGCAATTTTGATATCCCGTGAATCCCGGAGTCCCTGTCCACGCGCGGTGCGGTAGTTTCCCCATGAGGACTCCTCCTCTCCGCGCGACTTCTTCCTTCCCCCCGCGCGCCGCCTCCTTTCTTCACGCCCTTCTTTTCTTTCCCCCGCGCGCCGCCTCTACCCTTCACGCGACGCCAGGCTAGGAGAGATCCATCGCCGCATCCTCTCCTTCTTCCACGTGACGTGGCCGCGAAGATGACTAGCTGGGGACGGACTCGAGCAGATCTCGACGGCCAGCAGCGGCGACTTAATGGACTTGGCGGCGACGAACCAAAGCAATCTCCCGCGCGCGAAGAGGAGAAGAACCGCGGGAAGCGCGCGAAAAGAAAGAATATCCCGGACAAAAATAGTTGGGTCCACTATTTTAGAAAATGGCAAGTCAAAAATGCCCAACTGTTGGAGATGACCTTTTTTCCTTTGGCAAAGGTTTTGAGACTTGGCAAACTCCAACAAATGGCAAACAAAAAATGCCCAACTGTTGGAGATGCTCTTTAGTACTCAATAAAGACGCTACAATTTTGGTAGTGGATGCTCGCCATGTTTGCTCCGTGTCACCCTATGTTCTCTCAAATAAAAACAATAACTAAGGAAACCAACTGACCTCAAATGTACATAGTATGTGTCTCTTTCAATTTACATGCTTTGTATAATTCTATTGGAGAATGGAGAATCAAATATTTTGTGTAACATAAAACTTTCTCGTTGGACCATCTTTAAGGATTGGATCCATTCATTTTCGTGGAAATGAAATTTACGTCATGGACTAGGATTTTTGGTTTGAAACTTAACATTCCACAATGTTTCAATGTTCACATATAAGCAATCTTAGACTCGTAGGATGAGAGATGGAAATTAACATATAGCGCGCTCTTTGGCGCACTCCTACAGCAAAATACATCACATAATCATCTCCTTCATATGGCCAACAGTAGTATACGAATATATTCGGCATACAAATGTATTAATTTAACTGATCTGTACCTATATTATAATTATTAGAATGGATTTCAGTTCCAAGGATCCAAATGCACGTAAGATGTTCTTAAAGTCACTCTCTAAAGTATTCTTTGGGCAGCTATTTGAATACAAAATCAAATCATTTTCTATATGCCACCACTGCCATGCCCGTGCCGTGATGCTGGCCCAATCCTGATAGTAGTACAGAACAAATAATACCACTCGGAACAGTGTGTGTACGGGCCACTCTATAACCTCACTCACCCTCTCGATATGACCAATTGCATTGATGTGTTCGTTGTTTTTTGGCGGCTTGGCTACTGAACATGTTAGAAACCAGAAGTAGCTTAATAATATAATTTTTTTCATGATTTAAGTGCTTCTGAAAGACCATAACAATCAAATGTGTCTTACCACTTAGATGTTTTATACTATATTTAATTAATATGATGTTTGAGACATGGTTTCCAATTCACTATAAGAACAAAACTACATTATTCCATGTTGGTGCAACTGCCTAGAATGGATGGGAACTTGTCAGTGTCGATTAAGAGGCGACTGCCATGGCTAACTAAACGGGAATTACTACCGATGCTATTGATCGGCTCAGTCGTTTGAACCACTTTGTACGACCTACGAACCAAGGGTGGGTCAAGAGCAAAGCCCGAAGGTTTGGTCATGAGCAGCAAATCTCTCATGGACTCCTTGGGTTAGTACCTCTGCAACTCATTAGTCCTTGGCTACATGTTTTTACACTTGGAGTGGTGGCTTTCATAGACTTGTCCATCACAAATCTAGGCCTTGGTACGTCAGCTGCAGTGACAATAGTGGACAAGTAGATCAATCTGTTCCGATCAATGTTGTACACATGGCTGCCAATGGACATCACGCGGGTAGGATACTTAGGATAAGCTTTCCGGAAAGTGCTTGAAGGTCTAAATGCCTCGATCTGCACACATATGATCTCGCCTGACTTGGAGGAGATGAAGACGTACTACCAGCTATAACTTCTTTGCCATAGGGTATCCTTACCATGAAATGGGTGATTGAACCTGTGAACGGGTTCCAAACATGAGCCTTATATGGGGTTGTGCTCACTCCCTGAGAAAGACAAAGTCACCGCAATAGTCACACTGACAAAGAACAACTTAAGTAATAGTGGTAACCACTAGCTAGCCAAACAGACAATAATGATATTCTAGTAAGTAATTGTGGCCCAAATTCTTCATTTGGAATTTAAAATATTCTTCCTAATATATGTTATGCTCTTGTGTTGCACACCACCATGGCTAAGCCCCCTTCCCTAAAATGCCCATGTATAGTCGTGCGTTTCACCCACACACAACACATTTGACACTTAATAGTAACCATACCGTCAGAGTTCAAATGCCCTCCATCGTCACCAATGTGACCTTATTCACATTCTCCATCATCCACAAAATTGAGTGCCAACCTTCTTTAAATAGATTCTAGGTACTTCTTTGTCATGCATCTCTTAGATTAGCGGACAAATACAAAAGCTTGAAGGGTCACAAGTGTGCTCATCCTTGATCCCCACCCTTATCATTGGATCTCCATGGAACCTTTTTGTTTCTTGTTTCCACTTTCTCAATAATGCTTAAAACCACTCTAATGCGGATGCATTACCAATCCATTTCATCTGTCCAGACGAGCCAAGTTGCACCATCAGGTGATGAGACTATGGGAGGCACAAAGAAGCTCACCTGGTTGAGGCTCTCCTTTGCAGCCTTATGCTCCTCAAGGACGTGGCTGAGTGCGACATGCAGCACGACGGTGAGGCTTTGCAGAGCCATGTCCAGATGCACAAACAGCTGCAGTTATGAGTTGTGCCGCAAAGAGGCTGGAGGATAGGGCCAGACACCAAGGTGGGTAGCCTAACTCATGGACTAGGACTCAGGCTCAAAATCCACGGCCTCTGCGAGGGGCCATACGAGGTTGGAGAGCACCGCGCGAGCCACGCAGGAGGGGCCGTGGTGGTGCATTGTCTCATATTTGTTTGGTTCATGATGTCCTTGGGATAAGGGGAACAGGAGAGAGACAGAGGCAGTATATCAAAGCTTATTTAACCCTAGGGACTCATGCTACTAAGGCATAGACTAAGAGCTACGCACAACCATTCTCACCAATATGTGTACGGTCCACTCTATACACCAAACGTTTCATTATTTCCACAAGCATTGTTGTTTTAGTGGTTTTGGGTGACTTGTCTACTGAACGTGTTACAGAACAAAATAATCCTCAAAATATAAATTTTTCATCAGTTACAAAGCGGAAATTTTCATGTCCGCACAAGAGTTTCACGCACATACAACATGTTTGACATGCAGTAGTAACAGTACCCTTAGAGAGACCTAATCGCCTCCATCGTCACCAATATCACCTTAATTACTCACGTTCTCCATCATCCACAAAACCAAGTAACAACCTTCTTCAAGGTACTCGTTGATGATATGCACGTCTTAGATCGGCTGTCAAATCCAAAGCATGGAGGGTGACACGTGTGCTCATCTTTAGCACCCACCCTTACCATAGCATGTCCACGAAACCTTCCAATTCTTGATCTTCAATTCATTTCATGAATCCAGTGCTAGAGCTACTGCTCCAATAGGGCCTGGACAAAGATCTACATCCAACGATGCTAAAAAATATGTGTATGGTCCACTATATAACAACACTCACTGTCTCGTTGTTGCAAGGATTTTTTTTTCTTGGATTTGGTGGCATGTCTAACCAACATGTTAAACCAGAATAATCTTCATACTATAAATTTTTCAATAGTTAAATGCTCAGTATAGACCGGAGGATTGAAATGTGTCTGACCACATGACCTTTTTACACGCAAAACTATTAGCTGCTTGAACTAGGTTTTTAATTCATCTACTTGATGGTAGTGAGTGCTAGGGTGATGAATGTCAATGTGGCCAAAAGAGATTTGGGATGCCTTGATAATTGCACATGAAGGTGTTGACAAAGTGAGGAAGGCAAGAATTGAAGTCTTGATGGCCAAGCTCAAACGGTTGTGATTAGAGGTGAAGAAGGGCCACGAAATGTTTGATAGGTTGATGGTGGTTGGACAAATCAAGGGATTTGGTTGTGAGGATCTTGATGATCACAAAGTGGTGAAGGTGATGCTTGAAGCTTACTCTCAAGAAATGAAACCGTTGTGACATTGATAAGAGACAAGAAGAAGTTTGAGCAATTCACTCCAAATGATGTGCTTGGACGGTTGTTGACATTTGATATGCAAAGAGAAGAGGCAAATGAGAGAAAGAGGCTCGGTGAGCTTCAATCCAAACGGGATGAAGATTAAGGAAGTTGCACTCAAAAGCTAACAAGTCCCACAAGCACACTTCAGCTTGCAATCATAAAGGCAGCAAGCAAGCTTCAACGACAAGTCAGCCCAAGGAGATCAAGCAAACACCACAAGAAGAAGATTCAACATCCACATCAAGTGAAAGTGAGGACAATGGGGCTGATCACAAGAAAATAGAAGATATGTCACTGTTCATAAAGAACTACAACAAAGATATCAAGAACAATGGCTACAAGCTTACCAAAGAGAAGATTTCCAAGCAAGAAAAAGAGAACATGCTTTAGATGTCTTATGCCCAGAACACTTTATTGCTGAATGTCCATGAGAAGAATCAAGGCAAGAACAAGAAAGAAAGAAAAGATGGGAAGAGAAGATACAAGAATGCCGGGAGGCGCACATTGGGCATGAGTGGGACTCAACTAAAGAGTCAAGTGATGAAGATGAGGAGGTTGCAACGGTAGCTATTCACAACACATCTTCCTCACAGCGAGACTCTTCAACAACATGTCCGATGATGATGACTCATCCCATTTGTCTCATGACAAAAGGTGAAAAGGTAAAACTGAACAAGAAATCCTCTTCTCCATCTCCTAGTGACATATCAAGTAGTGATCTCGGTGACTCTAGTGATGAAGATTCTAGCGAAAGTTTAAAGCCAGCTAAGAATCTTGATCCTAGAACCAAGCGTTTTATTGCAGCTCTCATGGAAGAACTAGAACATGTCAAAGCTGAGCTAGAACATAGAGAGAATGTCATTGAAAAGGCGAAAACCTCTATATTGATAGCGAGAAAGCTCTTGAGCGAGAGAGAAAGGGAGACAAGCTCTTTGAGCAAGGCATTGTGCCGTGATCAAAAGAGCTTGCTCTTACAAAAGAAGATCAATATTGCCCTCAATGACAAGTATTGTGTCTTAGTAGAAAAGCACAACAAATTTGAGAAGCAATATAGTCATCTTTGTGAGAGCACTCCACATCTCTAGCTCAAATGACAATTCTAAGGCCTCCACCGGTGAAGGTTGTGCAAAGTGCTATAACTTTGATATAAATGCTTATTCCACTAACCTTGCAAATATGAAAGCTATGAAGGATGAGATTGCTAGGTTGAATTGCATGCTGGACACAAAAGGCAAAAACGGCAAGCAAGCAACAGGTGGCAAAGTGAATCAATCAAAGAAGCCACAATATAAGAATGGAAGAAATCCTCGTATCAAGGATGGGCTTGGACATAAGAAAGGTGCCAAGACAAATGGAAGAAAGATGGTAAATGGCATTGAGTGTGTCCAATTCATGAGCAAAGGCAAGGCTGGTGAAAAGCCTGCACGAGTGTGGCACAAAAGCGCCCAGTCTGGCGGCCGGACCAAGTGCGGCGGTGCCACGGTTAGCAGGGCGCGCGGTGCCGCACCCCACGAAAGGGAAGGCTACCAAAGACTTGCCGCTTATCATCTTAAGCCCAAGAAGCGGGTTCCACGAAAGAAACAAATTCCCAGAAGTCAAATACTTCTACCATGGCACCCTAAGAAAGAAGGCTTCTATCAATCAAGTGTCAAGACACCTCTCCAAGTGTTGAACTCTAACTTTGTTTTGCAGCATGACACTAAGGGAAGGTGTTTGCCAAATTTGTTGGCAATGGTAGAAATATTTTTCGTAATACTTCTATTTGGGTTCCTAAAGTTCTTATGACTAACCTTGAAGTCCCCAAGAAAGATTGGGGACCTAAATCCAAGCAACTAAACTTGTGTTGCGAGGCATACTCCTCCGTTAGGGTCAAGTTGGTTGCTTGACAGTGGATGTACAAATCATATGACCGAGATAAGAGTATGTTCTCATCCTACTCCCCAACTACAAATGTCGGTGACAACATCATCTTTGCCGATAACTCTAAAGGGGAGTAGTTGGTCTTGGTAAAGTTGTTATCATACTTGAGCATTCAATATCAAATGTATTTCATGTTGAATCTTTGAAGTTCAATTTGTTGTCTATTTCACAATGTGTGAGATGGGCTACAATTGTCTCTTCACTGATGAAGGTGTGGAAATCTTTAAGAGGGAGGATTCCTCTATTGTCTTTATAGGAAAACTCAAGAATAAGCTCTACCTAGTTGATTTCAGCAAAGGGAAAGCTAAGCTTGAGACCTGTTTAGTGGCAAAATCCAGCATGGGTTGGTTATGGCATCGCCGACTAGCTCATGTTGGGATGAGGAACTTGGCCAAACTCCTAAAAGACAACCATATCCTTGGACTAACAAATGTTCAATTTGAGAAAGACAGAATATGCAGCGCTTGCCAAGCAGGAAAGCAAGTAAGCGTACCACACCCACCAAAGAGCATCATGACTACTACTCAACCCTTGGAATTGATCCATATGGATCTCTTTGGACCGGTGGCCTACCTCAGCGTAGGGGGTGACAAGTATGGCTTGGTTATTGTTGATGATTACTCTCGCTTCACTTGGTTATTCTTTGTCTATGATAAGTGCTAGGTACGGGACAAAGTGAAGACTTTGTTAGAAGGGAACAAAGAGAATTTGGTCTCCAAATCAAGAAGATAAGAAGTGACAATGGACCGAATTCAAGAATACTCAAGTCGAAGAGTTTCTTGAAGATGAAGTCATAAAGCTAATGAGTTTCAGCTCCATACACCCCCAAATAGAACGGTGTAGTAGAGAGGAAGAATAGAACACTCATTGACATGGCAAGGACAATGCTTGATTAGTACAAGACTTCGGATCTATTTTGGGTCGATGCCATCAAGACTGACTTTGCCATGCCATCAACCGCCTCTACTTACACAAGAAGCTCAACAAGACTTCCTATGAGATTCTAACATTTAACAAACCAAAGGTGTCTTGCTTTAGAGTTTTTGGGTGCAAGTGTTTCATACTTAGCAAAAGACCCAAAACCTCTAAGTTTGCATCTAAGGTAGATGAAGGAATTCTTATTGGCTATGGATCAAATGAGCATGCCTACCGTGTCTTCAACAAAACCTTGGGTAGAACCGAAGTCACGGTAGATGTGACATTTGATGAATCTAACTCTCCAAGTAGAGCAAATTGATTCAAGTGTTGTAGGAAAGGAGGACCCACTCTGTAAGGCAATCAAGCAAATGGCCATTGGTGATGTAAGACCACAAGAAGAACAAGGTCGAGATGATGAGGGTCCCCAAGCTGCTTTGCACCAATTTCCGCCGACAAACTCGTAAGAAGGTGCAGCACTCACCGGAGATCAGCCAGGTCTGGATTGTGCTGCTTAGGTGCGGCCGGTGCCGCACCCTCTACCTCACAGCGAACTTCTCCAACTCCTACTTCACCGGTTCAAGGGCTCCCAACACGGAGCTCCGTACTTGAGCAAGAAAATGCGAAGGTTAAGAAGATAATGAAGATGAAAGTGTTGAGCATCCAAGGCTAAGATAAACTATCCAACGTGACCATCCCTTTGATAACATCCTTGGGAGTGCCTGAAGAGGGGTAACAACTCGTTCTCACTTGGTAAATTTTTGCCAATTTTACTCGTTTGTTTCCTCTTTGAAGCCTCTCAAGGTAAAAAGAAGCACTTTGGAGACCCTCGGATCAGGTCTACATCAAAATGGATGTGAAGAGTGCCTTCCTCAATGGTCCCATACAAGAAGAAGTGTATGTCAAGCAGCCACCTGGTTTTGAAGATCCCAAGTTCCCACATCATATCTACAAACTCCGAAAGGTGCTGTATGGCCGAAACAAGCTCCAAGAGCATTTCACTCATAAAGTTGAAATGATATTTTTGTGTGCCAAAATAATATGTCGATGACATAATATTTGGTAGTACTAACCATGTGTATATTGAGGAGTTTAGTAGGACTATGACACAAAAAGTTTGAAATGTCCATGATGGGTAGTGAAGTTCTTCCTTGGGTTTCAAATCAAGCAATTGAAGGAAGGGACTTTCATAAGCCAAACCAAGTACACCCATGATATTCTAAAAAAGTTTGACATGGATAAGGCCAAGCCTATCAATACTCCCATGCCATCAAATAGACATCTTGAGCTTGATTCAAAAGGAAACTGAGACATAAAGGTATATCGCTCCATGATTGGATCCTTGCTCCCTACCTTTGTGCATCTAGGCAGGATATTATGCTTAGTGTGTGCATGTGTGCTAGATTTCAAGCTAATCCGAAAAAGAGTGCCATTTAACGGCTGTTAAAAGGATCTTGAGATATCTAGTTCACACTCCTAACCTTGGCTTGTGGTATCTTACTTTGGCTATTCGATTCCGATTATCTTAGGTTTGCAAAGTAGAGAGAAAAAGCACTTCTGTGGACATGTCAATTCCTTGGACGGTCCCTAGTGTCTTGGAGCTCTAAGAAGCAAAATTGTGTAGCCCTATCCACAGCTGAGGCCGAGTATGTTGCAGCCGGTGCTTGTTGTGCTCAACTACTTTGGATGAAGCAAACCCTTCTTGATTTCGGATGTCGATTCACCAAAATCCCACTCTTGTGCGACAATGAAAGTGCCATAAAGCTTGAAAACAATCGTAAACCACTCAAGAACAAAGCACATAGACATCCGACATCATTTCTTGAGAGACCATGAAACCAAAGGAGATATCGAACTTCGCTATGTGAGCACCGAAAAACAACTAGCCGATATCTTCACTAAGCCTCGACGAGTCAAGGTTCCGTGAGCTATGTGGTGAACTAAATATCCTTGATTCTAGCAACGTGGTTTGAAGTCTAGCATGCCTCCGATTGTTGTACTAGTATGCTAGGACAAAGCTTTCAAAAGTTTCATCTATGTCTTTCAAAATAATTTTCAAAATCTTAGTTTGTAAGATCATGACCATAGCTTGTATTGATGATTTATATCCGATCATAATTTTACAACAATATGTGTCCATATTGAATATAGAGAAATTTATAAAGGTGTTAAGTAAAGATATCTCGTCGGGCCTGGCCTAGTGGCAAAGCGGTCACCGTGCCCTCCAAAGTGTGGCGGTGCCGTGTGCGGGCTCTGTGCCGATGGGCCGCAAACCGACTAGTGGGCCCGTTCCTCTTTTCTTTCTTATCTACTCGGCCCCAGTCCATCTCTTTCCTCTCCTCTTTCTTTCCCGAGCCGTAGGAGTCGCTCCTCCTCTCTTCCTCGAGCAAGGGCGCCACCAAGGGCGCCGTGAGCTCCGGTTTGGTTTTGGTAATTAATGACCCTCAAACGTTGCTAATGCTTTGCTCTAAGTGTGGTTAGACACATAGCAACGTGACGGTGGATAATGGAGCATGGTGATCACGGTGACGAACATGGTGAACATGTGAGGTGATCAAGCTCCGACGGAGGCCCATGGAGATCAAGGTGAAGGTATACTTGATAGGGCTTTCCGGTTTGGTGGTCAAGACACTTAGCGAGTGTGACCACATTTAGGATCGATAACCGACTATCGAGAGGGGTTTCCCTCGGTTTCATTCGCGGTCCTAAGTGCCTCTAGTTGCGACTTTGCATGATGCATGAGAGACTAACTCAGAGGGCTAACTCTTGCCGACATGGTCGTGCTTGTAATACTAACTCCGGTGCTTGAGACGAGGTCTACACTTGGTGGAGTTGGTACTCAAGGCAAGAGATTGGACTTGGAGCGAAGACGGCGCAAGATTCTACGAAGAAATCTTCTTCAGTGGGTGCCGGACGCCGGGCCAGAGGGCCGGACGCGTCCGGTGCATGCTGGCTGGCGTGGACTTCTGGGTCGAGCTCGGCTGAGCGTCGGACGTCGAGGAGGCGCATTCGGCGCGCGCCAGACGCCGACCAGAAACTTCTGGAGTTGAGCCAAGGTTGCAGACGCAGGCGCCGGACGCTGAGTTGGAAGCGTCGGACGCGGACGTGGCAGCTTGTTCTTTCACGACGGTCGGGCGCAGGAGGCGCGGACGCGTCCGACGGTTAACACAGGACTCGGTCGGCGGACGCGCCCAGTCAGCAGACTTCAAATGCAACGATCGACTCCGCGGCCCGAAGAGCGCGGACGCGTCCGGCGCGTTACGAAGCTTCGGCTGAGGAGGCAACGGCTATTTCTCGAGGGGCTCTATAAATAGACCATTGGCCGGCCTTGGGGAGGTCTCTTCGCCATTTCTTCATACCTGAGCATACTTTGAGCAAGAGAGACACTCCCCCACTCATCTCTTTGATTCCTTTGCTAATCTTGAGAGAGATTTGAGTGAGAACAAGTGATTTGCATTGAGAGTTGCATCTAGAGGCACTTGTTCATCGAGTGAGCTGCGGATTCTTGTTACTCTTCGGTGATTCCCGTCACCGTAGATGGTTTGGAGCAGCGGGTGGTGGTTGAGCTCGACTTGGTGATTGTTCGAGGCCACACCGGTTCTTGTGAGGGTTCTTGATCCTTCCCGCGGAGTTCACGAAAGGATACTCTAGTGGATTGCTCGTGGCTTGTGGATCCTTGTCTTGTGTGGAGATTGCGGCTCTCCATTGGGGTCTTTGGCACCGAGCCAATTGAGCGGGCAACTCACCAAGCAAGTGTATCGCCACAACGAGGACTAGCTTGCCGGGAAGCAAGTGAACCTCGGTAAAAATCATTGTGTTGATTTGTGATTGCCGAGGCTTCGACCTCCTTGTGCTTGTGCTTGAGTTTCCTAGGTGATTGGCATCTACACCGGTGATTGGCCATCTTCTACTCTTCGCGCGGTATAAACTTCTATCACCTCCTTACTTTCCGCAACGTAGAATTGCTTGTTGTGGTCGGTCGGGAACCACTCTTTGAGTAGTTTAAATCCCGTGGGTAGAACTACTTGTTATGGTCGGTCGGGAACCACTCATTGTGTAGAGTAAATCCCGTGGGTAGAATTGCTTGGTTGGTTTCAGTGAACCGACATTGTGTGGTTTGATCACCGTGGTTGTTGTGCATTGGATTGAGTAGCCTTGCTTTGTTAGGACGGCTTGCATAGATTAGTCGAAGCTTTAGCTTTGCACATTTGCCGCCTTGCTATCTAACTTGGGGTCTAGTGTTGTTGCTAGAATTTTTATTAGGCTATTCACCCCCTCTAGCCATTGTGACCTTTCACCGGTGCTGCAAGCTGCTGCTCCCCCGGCAGTTCCGCCAGGGCAAGCTCCCCACTTGCGCGGGGAGGCGCCGCCCTAGGGCTTGGCTAGCCTCTTCTCCTCTTCGCTCTTCAATTCGCGAAGAAAGGTAACCCTAGCCCCCGATCTATGCAATGGTGATAATTTGGCTATGGATTCATGGTTCTAGAGTTAGGGTTGGTTGTTGGAAGGAGAAATTGATGGCTGGTTTGAGTCGATTTTGCGATTTCTTTGGTGAATGGAAGATTGCCCCACGGCGGTGCCGTGGCCTAAGTGCAAGATGTACTTGGCAACCGCAACATATTGCAGTTCTCTTCACCTCTGGAATCATGGATTGATTGAGATCAAACACCGATAACTCTTGCTCAACTTTCATCCTATATAACTTGACGGATTCATGGTTAAGCTATCATTCTTTACTGCTTGTTGTGCCTCTGAAATATAGGAGAAATTATAGGAATAGATGGATCACAGGAGTAGTTGAGAAAGTAAAATGATATGTGATTTGGTGAGCACCTGTAGGCGCGGCAGTGCTGCAGGGGGAGGCGCGGCAGTGCTGCACCTCTGCAGCAGCACTGCATGACCTGCTCACCACATCACATACCAAGTTACTTCCTCAACTAATACTGTTATTCACCTAATCCTTTGTTTCTCTTACAATTTCTTACACAACTCTTTTGATTGCATAGATGGATCAAGGAGGAGGAAATCAAGGAAAGAGGAAGGGACCAGCCCTTGCTAAGCAGCCACCTCGCAGAGGAAAGGGAGCAGGAACATCTTCCACTCATGCTGCCCCACTGACAAGAGAAGAAAGAGAGCAAATGATCGAGATGAGGAGATGAGAATTAGAGAGGGGTATTCTATTCCTCCCCGCCGGACAAAGAAGGCACTCCGAGCACCTTGAAGAGTTTGATGATGGTTACATCGAAATGAGACAGATAGCTATGAGATGCATGCACCTGAAGACACAGAACCACATCAAATAATTGACTATTTCAAGAAATACAAGATGGTTGAAGCTAAAGAGAAAGGAATCCCTATGAGCATAGACGGGCCGGTGGCATTGACTATAGATTTTGGAATGTCTTTCATTCCAACTTCTATCGTTCTGTGTGTATGAGGAGAAAAATCAGCAATATGGGATACATTGAGTGGGACAAGGTGAAAGCTTAGAAGAAACGGGAATTCAATGCGGCTAAAAAGATTTGTGAAAGATTTGAGATGAAGAAAATCATGAGTTCGAGGTATGAGGCAGGGAGGTGCTGGCTCAGTTTCATGCCACATACTTTTGGGATCAGGAGGCAGATGTAGTTCACTGGATGACAGGACCTATGCACTATAGAGTTGACTTTGTCACCTTCTGTCAAATTCTTGGGTTTGGAGAGCAGCATAGAGGCTATGACAGGATACACTCACAGAGGGACCCTATTGATGCTCATGCTGATGAACTAAGGCATGTGTGGAAGAATCCAGATAGCCAAAATATTGGAAAAAGAAATGAGCTGATAGAGATCTATTATGTGATGAACAACATAATTAGCAACACCATAAATCCAAAGGATGGGGCAGCATCGAGATTTAAATGGCTATGTGAGAGATGTGCTTGCTAGGTTCCCTAGAGGCGGGGAAGTTCAATGTTCCTAGATTCATGTGGGTTGAGTTAGCCATCGCATGGATGATGGAAGGAGAAACCTACCATATGCTCCTTAGTTGATGTTCATGATTGAGAGAGTAACAGTGAAAGCACTTTCCCAAGGATCGCACTCACACGCCCCTACACTCCAAAGAAGACTTCCGCTAATGATAAGGGCAGTATTATTGTTTGTAATTTGAAGAAAGTGATGATGAAGAAGAAGAGGGCAGCCACCATGACACTCATGAGGAGAGTCCGCAGTACGTCCTCTAGCGGTATAGACACGGGGAAGAAGTCCTCCTCGGTGGAAATAAGCTTGGTTCCTATTTGAAGTCAATGATATCTCATTGCACTTATGCTTCTCGGAAGAGCCTACAAGGACTGACCTACGAGAGCGAGAGATGTTATGCGGCTTGTGAGAGAGAGCGAGGGCTTCCACCACTTTCACTGTGCCATCTCCTCCACCTATTCCGGACTCACCGCATTTCACCGAGTCATCGAGGAGGATGAGGAGGGATGAGGAGCCATCTCGAGAGCAATGAGGATGATGATGATGATGCCATTCATGAGGAGGAGGCATTGATAGGGTTTTCCGTGAGGAGGCGCAAGGCAGCTCATGATCCCAATCCCGCGGCAGCTCCATCTACTTCGGCTAGAGCTCCACGCTTCACCTCTCATACTCACCGCGGGGTCGTGCACGTGTTGACAACGACGGAGTGATCCTTTCCGCTTCTTTTCTCCCTTTTGATGCTTGGTGACAAAGGGGAGAAAATTAGAGGGGTCCAATTACGTTGGCTATGTCCAATCCTATTAGTGTTCGGTTTGAGAGTTGAGAGTAGTCCCTTTAGTTTGTGAGATGTGAGTGTCATTCAAAAACTATTTTGTGTAATAATGCTACCTTTATGACTCTCTTTATGTTGGATATGGACATGTATCTTGTGTGCTTATTTAGCTTGTCTTACTCTGTTTTAGAAAGTCTGTCTCAGTGTTGTTTCTCCATGTGTGGTGCCCGCGTCAGCCCCGCTATTTCGTGCAGGCGGGAGTGCCGCACTCCGGCGCGGTTTGTGCTTTCGCAACGGTGTCTTGTGTGTTGAAACTGCCCGTCATATGCATCACGTATTTGCTTGTGACACCTATTAAGCACCCCACAGGAGGCATGAATGTAGGGGGAGGCTCCCCTTCACTTTCCTAAAGATGTGAATATTGCTTTCTTATACCAATTCTTGGAATTCAAATCCTATTCACATATTTAGGGGGAGGTCCTACATTCATGTCACGAAAAGTCTCAGTTTGATTAATATCTTTTGTGAGCTCTAATTGGGTTGTCATCAATCACCAAAAAGGGGGAGATTGTAAGTGCAATCAAGCCCTATTGTGGGTTTTGGTGTTGATGACCATCAAATTAGAGAACTAATGAGACTTATTGAGATGACAAGCGAGACAATGAAGTACGAAAGGATGATGTACGGGTTGGAAGGGTCCCCGTCTATATTAGGAGGCTTTGCCGAACTCAAAGGAGGTTTAAATTCATTTTCGGTTTGAATTTGAGTATAGGAAAAGCCGTACTATCAAGAGGGATCCTAAGGTTGTTAGTCAAAAGTGTTACCAAATGCTCAATCCTTTTAACACCAACCTCATGCAGCCACCAAAACAGCCAGCCATCAACTCAGTTTCACTTTGCTGTTTTGGGGGGCGCGGCAGTGCCGCGCCTATAAGTGACCGTTGGGACCCGGGGCATTTATACCCATCCGTCGGCCCACCTCACTTATCTCTTCGTCTACCTCATGACATATCTGTTAGACACACACCAGAAGCTCTCTCTCTCACTCTCCATTGCTCCCCTCAAGCTCCCAACTCATCCCCCTCGATTCCACCACGGATTCTTGAGGGAAAAGGTAGCAAACTTCGATTGGAGAGTGGATCTACTGATTCCCACTGTCAAAAGAGCATTTGGTGCACATTTGGCCAGCGTCCTAGGGTTTGTTACTCTTGGAGCTTTGCTCCTAGACGCTAGGCATCGCCCTGGAGCGCCAACCGTGGCTGCCTAGGGAGGTTTGTAACCTCCCCAATACTAAAGAAATCACCCCTCATCTCAAGAGTTAACTCTCTTGACTTGAGAATGAGGAGTAAGCTAGCCTTAGTGGTGAGCTCAAGTCTATGGACTTTCTCAACAATGTGGACTTAGGCCCCCTTAGTGGCGAAGTCGAACCACGGGATAAACATCATGTCTCTTGTCTTGTTCATTTTGCTATTCTTACTTGTTGTTGAGGTATTTCTAGGGTTTGGGGTCGATCTACTTCTCTCTTCAACTTGAGCCCTGTCTAGCTCTCGATCTATATTTCTGCGGCAGTGTGGAAAGCTTGGTCGCCTACCGGGATTGGTTTGCTCTTGCTCACTCATTTACATTTCAGTTCGTACTACGTCCCAGTAGCGCGGTGCCGCGCCCCTCCGTCGACGAAGTTCGGGAAGTGAATTTTGTTGTGTGCCTATTAACCCCCTCTAGGCCGTTTTACTCTTCCAGAGATCCTCTGAGAATGGCCCGAAGAACTTGAGTGCCAATTTTTTGGTTGGCTCTCGGGTGCTAAAGATGTCTCGTACATACGCCGTAGCTTCAAATACACCCAATCACCCACTAAGAATTGTCTTTCTGTACGCCTTTTATCTGCTTGTGATTTCATCCCTTTCTGAGCACGAGCAAGATGCTGTTGTATAAGAGCATTCATGAGGGACTTATCTTGCATCCAATCATCCAAAGAGCCCTGAGGAATGGCATCATCAGCTATGATACCAAAGTGGCGAGGCTGATGGCCATACAACACAAAATACGGTGAATACCCCAGAGAAGAATGCCAGGTCGTGTTATACCAAAATTCTGCCAAGTATGGCCAATCAAGCCATTTAGAAGGAGTAGCACTGACGAAGCAATGAAGAAATGTTTCCAGACATTGGTTAACCTGTTCGATCCGCCGTCGCTTTGGGGATGGTATCTTGAAGACATATTGAGAGTCACCTTGGCTACCAACAATTCCTATCAAAGCCGGCTTGTAAAGCTGTCCATAATGACTACAATGCGGCTTTTCCCTCCCGATACCGGTCCTTCTACAAAATCTAATGAAATGCTTTGCCATGCCATGGTTGGGATTGGAAGGGGTTCAAGCAAAACCGGATATTTAGAGCGATCTCGGTTTTGACATATAGGACAAGCCTTGACAAAGCGTGCGGGATTGATCTCAAGCCGGTCCATGCAAACAAGGGTTTGATCCTCGATATGAGGCAGAAATCCGAATGTCCCCAACCGGACTAGAATGAAAGGCTTCAATGATCCGGAGTTTCAAAGCTTTGTCGGACCAACCCACAACCTGCCTTTGTATCGAAGTAAGCCATTTTGCATAGTAAAATTAGGATCAACGAAGGATCAATGGCCAATTTAGACAAGAGCTCCCCGATGAAACTATCGTTGATATAGTTGTTTTGATTGCCTCTTGCCACACCGGGACACGAGCTTGAGACAAGGCCAACAACTCATCAAATTTCCACGCCTAGATAAAGAGTCGCCCACTCGATTGTCGAACCTCGGTTTATATATAATCCCGATACCGAAGGCCCAAGAACTTGCAAAGACCTTTTGTTGCCACATTGTATGCGGTACGTCGGCCGGCTTAAGTGGACCAAGCTCTTCGATCGTGTATATCGAAACTCACCAAGTTGCAAGTAAGAATGCGAGTGTTCAACTGCTATAAGAATAGCAATGTATTCCTTTTCATATGCAGATAACCCCTGATTCTTAGGACCCAAGGCTTTGCTAAGAAAGGCAATTGGTCTCCCATCTTGAAGTAACACAGCCCCTACTCCCAACTTAGATGCATCATTTTCAATGCAAAACTCTTTAGGAAAGTCGATAAGGCCGTAATTGGAGCAAGTGCATAACCGATGTTTCAAGGCAAAGAAAGGCTTGGTCATGCTATGAAGTCCATACAAATAACACTTGTGTCGGTGTTTCGTACCCCGGGGGTATAACACCAACGAGTAAATTTCTATGCGTGCTCCCTAATCCGGATGGTGATGCAAGATGGACATAAGCGTTTATCCCTGGTTCGGGCAAAAGGAGTGCCCTACGTCCGGCGAGAGGGGAGAGTTTTGTATTATCTTGCACCGGGGTGCTTGTGCAGGGGTGACTACAAGCGGGACTTAGCCGTGAATGGGTGTGAGTGAAGGCGTAAAAAACCTCCCCTAGACTAGGCCCCGGGGCATCCCCTTTTATAGGCCAAGAGGAGGCTCGAGTCGAGTAGATAGGGCTATCGTGGGCGTGACGTCGAGGTACATGCGCCATGTCGAGTCGTCGAGACCGTAGACGCTCCCTTTGGTCGGGCTCGAGCCCGTAGCGGTATGGTCAATGATGGCGCTCGTCCTTCTCGGTCGTGGGCCGACGTAGTCGAGGTATGTGCCGGTGTTGACGAGCACGTGCGTCCGGAACCCCGCCGTATGGCCGTCGAGGTGGGAAAGACGGGACCGCTGCTCCGTACGCCAATCGCGTCTGCCGTCATTTCCTCGAGCGCCCGGAGGCCGGCTCGAGGGTCGACGTCCCGTGCGATGGGACCGTGCGGCCGGATTAGACGGTATGGAGAGTCGACAACGGTGCTTGAAGGGGGCCGCACGTGGCATAGTACAAGGCCTGATTTAATAGTGGCGCCGCCATCCTCGGTCCGGTGGATGGGCGGCGTAATGGTGAAAAGCGACCGGCGTATGCTCCACTATTGCGGGCTGCGTAGCCATGGGGTTAGGTGTTGTCGGCGTACGTCGGTGTTTTTCGAGCCCCGCGCCATGTGCGGCCTGACAAAAGCAATGATTGAGGAGCACTCGAGCGATCGCTTGCTCGAGCGCTCTCCGTCCGCTCAGCCGGTTGCTTGCTCGAGCGGTTCGCCATCGTCTCGAGCGGCCGCACGCTCGAGCGGTTTCCGTACATTTCGGGGCTTCGAGCGGGTGAACGGCTGCTGCTTGAGTAGGCGCGCTTTGTGGGCCTGATCGTGGGCCTGATCGTGGGCCGGCCTAGCTCGAGGGGGAGATTGGGGTTTTCTCTGACCAGTTAGCTTTTGGGATTCTTAGAGAGGGATGAGGTTGATTTGCTATCTCTAATTCACCCAATTTAGGACCCCCTAATCTAGGTACCCGACAACTTGTTTCCTTGAGCAGGTCATTGAGGTTGAGCAACCCGCATAGTTCTTCACAAACCTCCGTAGAATCCAACAAAGCCTAGAAAACTCCTAAGTTCCTTGATAGAATCGGGAGTTGGCCAAGTAACTACTACTTCAATTTTGGATGGATCTGTAGCCACTCCTTGGGCACTCACCACATGTCCTAGATAAGATATCTTAGGTTGTGCAAAGGTACACTTGGACAACTTCACATGCCAATGATCATTCTTGAGTAAGGTAAACACTTGTCCGAGATGTTGAATATGTTCCTCAAAGCTAGCACTCTAAACTAAGATGTCATCCAAAGAACACAATAGCACATTGTCTCAAGATAGTTTCAAAGTAGAGTTCATAGCACCATGAAAAGTGCACGGTGCACCGCAGGCCAAAAGCTACCACTACGAACTCATAATGCCCAACATGAGTAGAAAATGCGGTTTTATGTTCCTCACCCTCTTGCAACTTTGATTTGGTGATATCCTCTCCAGATCTAAGGTAGAGAAACATTGTGCTCAGTTAACTCATCCATGAGCTGATCAAACACAAAGAATTGAAAATGTTGTTTTCTGCAGTCCTTGGCATTCATATCTATAATCAACACAAAAATGTCAGGACCCATCTTTCTTTCTAACCATGAGCACGGGAGAATTGAAAGGAGAATCACTGGCCGAATAATACCTTGTTTCAACATAGAGTCCACTTGAGCTTCAATCTCATCCTTGAGTGAAGGAGGATATCCGTAAGGCCGACGTATATCGTCCGGCACCCCTCCACGGTGGAATCTTGTGGTCACGGGCTCTTGGAGGTGAGTAATTCAGGCGGGTGGAGTGGTAATTTCAGGAAACTCGCCCAATACTTCCACAATAGCTCGAGGTATTGGTGATGCAGCAATAGATGGCTGTCTCAATATGGATAATTGAACCACAATAGCCTCGGGCGTAGTGTCGTGACTCAAGACCAACGAGTTAAAAACAAGTTTTGCCTTTGTATGGAACACCCAACCATTTCGGTTGCCAATCTATCCTCATTGGGTGAACAATTGTAACCAATCAAATACCCAAAATGATATCATAATTTGGTATGGGTAGAACTTTCAGGAGGATGAATAAATATGCAGTTGAATAGACCAGAGTGGCATCGAAATATGAGTTGAAGATTGCATGATTTGACCGTTACCAACAGTTACCCAAAATGGATCACAAGAAGCAGTAGCAATGTTAAGTTTGAGAAACCAATTGACTACTAATGAAAGAGGTGTGCTACCTTAATCAACCAAGATTCGATTTGGGTTGGACGCAACTTCCCCATGAACTCGAAGTGTCTTGGGACATGCAGCAACATCCCCTTGAGTAGCCATATAGTTGCAAGCCTCTTCAATTTGGTCTACTTCCTCCTCATTAGTTGCCATTTCTGGTACAGGGGTATCTTCAGCAAAACATGCATACATTTCTTCAACCATCTGAAGGGATACTTGAGGTGCACACTTATGTTCACATGATCACTTTTCACCAGATCGGTCACAGAGCCCACGAGCACGCCTATAAGATTTGAGATCACCAAACCTCTTCTCAGCCGATTGTTGCTGAGGTTGGTTCTTGTCAGCTAGCATTGCTCCAGTAGGTCTGTCAGCACGTGGAGTAGCATCTCCAGGAACAAATGTACCCTTCTGATTCCAATTATGGCCATCACGACGCCGAGGCAATTCAGGGGCCTCTTCCTGCAGTAAAGCCAAGGTATACGCAGCATCAAGTGTGTCAGGCTTGTGTATCATCAAAATAGCACGAACATCTGGCTGAAGACCATCTATGAAGCGTGTGATATAGACTCTAGGATGTGTATATAGTAAGATGATCTACAAGCTCAAGCAAAATGATCTACATAAGCACGAGCAGTGGTGGTGTGACGCATGCGATTGATCTATCTAAGGAGCAAATCATGATGATCTCTATCAAAGCGGACATGCAAAGCAGCATAGAAATCAGGCCAGCTCATAGTTTTGATTTTGTCAACGACCGATTGAACCCAACGCTTAGCCGGGCGAAGGAGGCGCATACGAGAACACCGAATCCCACACGGATCTATCAACATGGTACATAGCAAAGTAATCCTTCGCACAAGTAATCCAATACTTGACATCGATCCATCAATTGTGGGAAAATTTAGCTTAGGGAGTTTGCCGGTGGGATTGTAATTGGGATATGGTGGACGGCTATGGAAATGGACTAAATCGCGGTGCCATGCGGTTTAGGATTTGCGGCCAGAGGTGTAGGCCATACCGTGTCTAGGCAATGAACAAGGGCGGTCACCACCCCATGTTCACTCTCCCAGTGGTGAAGTTCGACGCCGTGCCCACTGGGCCGAGCAGCCTCATAGCTCGCAGGTGATATAGCGGCATGCTGCTCCCAGCCGTCTGGCGGTGTACTCGAGATGGCACCGGAACCGAATCGAGGATAGAAGGTTCGGTGGGCGCCCGGAGTAGCTCCGCGACTCGATGACGACGCGGTTCATGAACCGGTCCCGGCTTGGCAAGTGTTGACGGCGTTTAGACCATATTTTCATCTCATGAAAGCCGTCAACATTGGTCACATTTAAGAGCTACACCCAGCAAACAAGTAGTGATATAGGTGCAATTCACTTGGTTCCACATGTACATGTCACTATTTGGATGCGGTACAAACAGTACTAATCAAGGGTGAACAAGCGTGGATGGAGCAAATTTGAGCAAGCTCCAAACGAGCAAGCAAGACAAGTGACAAGTCGGGACTGCACCGGGGAGGCTGCCACGTGGGCCGGGGGCCAAGGGCCGGGTCGGCCGACCCGCCCTTGGTGGCGGGACACCTTGGCACTTCGATCCTTGCCACACGGACCTTCTAGAGGCCGGTGGGACCCACTCCGGCAGCCAACCATAGGTCGGCCGACCGGGGTTGGGCCCCACTTGAGGTCGGTTTGCTTCCACCGCCTTCCCGCATGGCGCCACGTGTCCTACACCAAGCATCGTCCATTCAAGTCGGTGGGAAGGTCGGTTTGATCCAAGGTGTAGAAGAGATGTCACGCGGATCGCGACGTGGGCTGAGTAACCCTACTCCATCTCCCTATAAATACCCCCCTCTAGCTTAGTCCAAAATGCACCATGTATCATAGGAAGAGCTACTATTAAGCTATAGTGTGAGAATAGAGGGAAGAGAGTGAGGAGTTCCAGCGGAGGAGTCCCGACTGTCGGGAGTCTTCTTCCAGGAGCGCCTCGCGGATGCTTGTCTTCTAGTAAGTTTACTATCTAGTTGCCTTCATCGAGTACTTTCGCATTTACTTTTTTGTCTTAGTTTATCTTAAGTGTACACCCGTTACGCTAGCACATTGCTCTCTCCGAGCGGGCGTATGTCGGGCTCTTGAGTGAAGTACTTTAAACCCCGGCCGTGTTTAGAGTAGTAGAGATAGTGTAGGCGTGGTGTCTAGACTAGATCTCTTGCGGTGTGAACGTCTGGCTGCACCCGGAACACCCACAAGTGTAGTGTGACGGCCTTCCGTTGGGACCTTGGAGTTCTCCCCGAGCGTGTTGTTAGGTTAGATTGTAGGCCTACCTTGGGGGTCGCTTCGGTGCGTTATTTTAGCATCTGTCTCGTCCTTGACCGACGAGAAAGATAGAGTTAGTGCTCACGTACCCTTAGGATAAGCTAAGTTAGAACCGAATACTAGAATTACCTCTCGAACCCATCCTAAGCCCTTTGATCATTGCACGACGGCATCCCTTGGCCTAGCTAGTCCACTTCTCGTTCCGTGGAAAATACGATACTCGGAATACTCCGGTGAAGTGCTACATTGACTACCCGTCCGCTTGCGGTAATCCCGTTGCCACATCTCGGTGTTAACAAGCATTTTACGCGCCGTTCGGGGAACGGTAGTTTGGTTAGCTAGAGCCATAGTCGTCAAATTACCCTTGTTAGATTAGAATCCTATTTACCTATCCTATGGATCAAACAACCCTTTTTGATTACGCGGCTCCAACGGGCGCGAGTTGGAGCCGCCTAGTTCTTCTCGAGGCTATTTTAGCCGCCCGCTATGAACTTCGCCCGAGTCTCATAGCGATGGTTCGAGAGAATCCCTTTCGGGAGAAGGAGATGAAAACCCATACACCCACTTACGTGATTTCGAGCAACTCGCTCGTGCATTCACATCCGAGGGGATGAGACGAGTTACCCTTAAGTGGAAGCTTTTCGGTTCTCTTTAACGGGAAAAGCTAGGCCGGTACTCTCGTGACGTAGGTAGTGTAGACGGAGAGTGGGAGAAGTTACAACCCAAATTTTGCCCGACCTATTTCCCCATCTCCGTGTAGCCCGTCTCCGCAGAGATATCCTAAACTTCCAACAAGAAGAGAAGGAGTCTCTAGGTGCGGCATGGACACGAATCATGGACTTAACGTCCTCCGGTCCAGACTTAGCCATACCCGAGCCAACGTTAATGCAACACTTTTATCACGGCCTTAGGCAAAGTTCCGCACAATTCCTAGATCTAGCCTCGAAGGGAGCATTCCTTCATTTACCCATTAGTGAAGGTAAGGTAGTCCTAGCGACCATACTAGACAACACCCCCTACACCGATGATCATAGTGAAGCCCCCGAGGAAGACCAAACCCTTGGGACGAAACCTCGGCGCCCAATATCACAACCCAAGCTTCGACGAGCACAACCACAAACACCTCCAAGGGAAAAGTAATTCGCCCCTTGGAATATCCCTAAACATCGAGACAAACCTTTTTGCCCGATTTTGGCAATGTCTCGAACCAACTCGTACCCAAAACCCGATAGAGACCCAAATAAGCACATCTCTTCATGCTTAGAGGCACGTTACCTTAAGGCAACTGCCCAGAGCTAATGTCTGTCATGACGGCGAATGGGTGAGGAAACAGAGATGTCATGCGATGTCATCGAGACTTCTCTCTGTTTCACAACCATTCCTGTGTCACGAGGTAGGATCTCTATCGAATCTCTTTCGACCAAGCCATAGGAGCAAATGTAATGTCTAAAACTTTAGCAACAACACTCCTCGGTGAGGAGCGGTAACTTCCATGACAAATTTCTCAAACTACCATCTGGGAAATTAGTCAAGAGTTACTTAACGGTCTTCCACGAACACACTAGTCACCATTGACAAAGTAAATGTCCTCCTAAATTTCTACATCTTTGATGTAGAGGACATTGACTTGTTAATTGGATATCCGCTCCTCGATTTACGAGTGACTTTGAGCGGGTACATTAGGGGTCAACTAGGGAAAAACACGAACCTTTCGGTTCCCTTTGTCGGTTCAATTAATACCAAATCGAGAACAACACCTGAAATTGACCCAATAGGAGGTAATTGTGGCGGCCCATATAGAGCATCAATGCACGATATACAAGAAAGAGGTAGAGGATTACATCGAAGAGCCGAAACAAACCCGACCCTAGATGAGCCCTTAGAGAGCTAGATGAATCCGAACCACAACCTAAACCCTCCATAGAACTTAAGCCACTTCCTTGGGCTTAGATATGCCTTCCTTAACGGTGATAGAGACAAACCGAGTCATTATTAGTGATCGGCTCTCGAAGAAGAGGCCGCTAGACTTATCGCCGTTCTAGAGAAGTATAGTTAAATGTCTTAGGATACTCCCTCCAAGACCTTAAGGGGATTAGCCCCGCTCTTTGCACACATCGCATCCCAATAGAACCCCGACGCTACACCTTCGAGAGAGCCTCAAAGGAGGCTAAATAATGCGATGAGAGAAGTAGTATAGAAGGAGGTCTTGAAGCTCTTGCATGCGGGCATAATCTACTGTCCAAGTAGTACCTAAGAAAGGAGGAATGACGGTCGTTAAAAATGACAATAACGAACTAATCCCACAACGAACCGTCACGGGATGGAGGATGTGCATAGATTACCGAAAACTCAACAAGGCTACAAAGAAAGATCACTTTCCGTTACCATTCATCGATGAGATCTTTGGAGCCGGTTGCGAAACACTCTTTCTTTTGTTTCCTTGGTATTCGAGTTATCATCAAATCCTAATCCATCCCGGCGATCAAAGTAAGATGACATTTACATGCCCTTACGGGACATATGCATATAGGCGCATGTCTTTTGGCCTATGCAATGCTCCCGCTTCCTTCAAAGGTGCATGATGTCCATTTTCTCGAGACATGATTGAAGAAATCATGGAAGTCTTCATGGGCGACTTCTCCGTCTATGGCAAGACCTTTGACGGATGTCTTGAGAATGCAGGCGCGTCTTACAAAGATGCGAAGAAAAAACACTTGATCCTAAAGCTGGGAAAAATGTCATTTTATGGTTAGGGAAGGGATAGTGTTAGGACATAGAGTGTCCGAGCATGGAATAGAGGTAGATAGAGCTAAAATAGAGGTCATAGAACAGCTTCCACTCCCACGAATGTTAGAGGAGTGCGTAGTTTCCTTGGTCACGCTGGTTGGTTTTTATAGGAGGTTTATACAAGATTTTCGCAAATCGCTAGGCCTTTAACAAACCTGCTAGCTAAAGACGCACCCTTTGATTTTAATGATGAGTGCTTAGATGCATTTTATTACCTTAAGAAAGCACTTGTCTCTGCGCCAATCATACAACCCCCTGATTGGTTGCTTCCCTTTGAGATAATGTGTGATGCTAGTGATTATGCTGTAGGAGCTATCTTAGGACAAACTAGAGATAAGAAGCATCATGCTATCTGTTATGCTAGCAAAACACTAACCGGAGCTCGGCTTAATTATGCAACCGAAAAGAAGTACATTGGCCCGTATTGTTTGCTATAGGCAAGTTTAGGTCTTATCGGTAGGAGCAAAAGTGATCGTTTACACCGATCACGGCTGCTCTAAAATACTTATTTACTAAGAAAGACGCTAAACCAAGATTGATAAGGTGGATCCTGCTACTCCAAGAATTTGACTTAGAAATAAAAGATAAAAGGGAGTAGAAAACTCGGCATGAGACCACCTTTCTAGGATGCGGGTTGACGACAAACAAAGTTTGCCTATCAACGATTGTCTTCGGGACGACACACTTCTCAAGGTGTCGGCTACTCGCCCACAGTACGCAAACATCGTCAACTACATGGTCTACGGCTATGTACCTAGGGGAAGATAAGAAGAAGGCTGATTAAGGAAAGCAAGGCACACCTGCGGGACTGACCCTTACCTCTATCGGGTCTGCCAAGATGGGATGCTTAGACGGTGTGTACCAAAAGAAGAGGGCATCAGTTATTAGAAAATGCCATGGGGCTGAATATGGAGGCCATTATGGTGCATTTAGAACCCATGCCAAGATGCGGCAAAGTGGATTCTATTGGCCTACCATGTGCGGGACACCAAGGACTTCATAAAAGGTGTGAGAGGTGCCAACGACACGGGAATATCAATACCCGTGACGCCATGCCCCTCACAAACAACCTTCAAGTGGAACTCTTTGATGTGCAGGGGATAGATTACATGGGTCCATTCCCACCATCACAAGGATATGAATACATCTGGTGGCGGTGGACTATGTATCTAAGTGGGTCGAAGCAATGCCGTGTAGGTCGTGAGACTCAAAACACGCCAAGGCAATGTTTCATGACACCATCCTCCCAAGGTTCGGCACCCCAAGGCTAGTCATCGGTGATGGAGGCAGCCATTTCATTGAGAAGATTACAAGAGTACGAAAGGAATGGGGATAAGGCACAATGTGGGTACACCTTATCACCCCGGACAAGCGGACAAGCGAAACTTCGAACAAGCAAATCAAGAACATTCTCGGAAGGCGTCAATGAGATGGGATCGGCATGGAAAGGTAGACTTCCCGATGCACTCGGGCATACCGGACCGCATACAAGACCCCTATCGGTATGACCCCGTACAGCTTGTATACGGAAAGACATGCCACCGCCCGTCGAGTTGGAGCATAGGGCACATTGGGCCATAAAGAGGTGGAATATGGACTGCCCTCGGCCTGGTAAACATCGGAAGATCCAGATCTCGAGTTGGAGGAATTGAGAGAGCAAGCTTATCACAATGCCGGGATTTACAAAGAGAAAACTAAAAGATGGCATGACAAGCGAATCAAGCAAAAAGAGTTCCATCCGGGGAACAAGGTACTCATGTTCAACTCCGGGGTTAAACTCTTTGGCCATGGAAAGTTAAGGAGCAAATGGGAAGGCCCGTACACAGTGGTCGACGCCGCGACACATGGAGCCGTGACGGCTGCGGGACGACGACGGCAACATCTTCAAGGTAAATGGCCATCGCCTTAAGCTTTTCTATGAACATGATTCCGTACAAGAAGAATTAGACATGATAGATTTCGTATTACATACTAATCACTAAAATCTACGTGTTTATTTCATCAACATGCTAGCTTTAATACTTTGCAAATTCTTAAAGCGCATGCCACTTTGCTTGATTAGAAATATGGGTAGAATAGGAATTTCTAGGAACACTTGAGCATTTGGGAGCTAGTCCCTAGAAGCCAGTGTGTAGGTCGACCGACCTTTGTTTTGGCACCCACTCGAACCCGGGGTGGTGCGGCCAAACCCAGGGACCTCCGCACAGTCGACTAGACCCAACTAGGGTCGGTCGGCCGACCAAGGAATTCGCGATTTGAACTCGTAGAAATCCTTGGAACGGCCAGTGGAGCCTGTAGTTTAAATCTGAACTCAAACGGGGCAAAACCCCTGGTCGGCCGATCGGGCTTTTCGCCAATTCGAATTCGGCGAAGGAGTAGGATCGGTGGGGAGGCGTCTCCCAGGACGCTCCCTTTCGAATTCTTTCGAAATTCGCCGAAACCCTCTCCTCCACCTTGCCTTTAAAAGCCCCCTAGGACTCTCCTCTCTTCCCACAGCATTCCAGCAAAGCTCATCACCTCCATTGCCCATTAGAGCCGTCCTTGATCATCATCCACCTTGCCATGGCGCCACCCATGAAAAACCACCAAATCGTCCTTCGCCCGGACTCACCCATGCCTCCGCGGTCGCTCGCTGCCGACATGGATCATGCCATGGCAGTGCACGTGATGGATCCAGAACCGCTGGCCATGGTGCCACCGACGGGAGGCCTCGGGAAAAACCCCCGGTCGGCCGACCAACATTTTGGGTCGGCCGACCCGGGGCGTAGTCGCGAGACCACCCCCCCGTCTGCCCGTCGGGACCATCATCGCGCTCGCCGACTCCGAAGAGGACCCTCGGGAAATCTCCCGCGAGGTCCATCACGCCAAGGCGACCCGTCACGGGTCAGGTGGCGTTGAAGAACACGCCACTGCGGGGGCTAGGGAAGCCCCGATCGTCGTCTCCGCCAACACCGGGGGCGGCTCGAGTTTCGAGCCGTCCCGCACGCCGCACTTCCGCCGGATCAAGGGTCTGGACCGGGGGATGGGAAGACCCTCATCCCACCATTGGACTCGACGAGCGCATGGCCCGAGGGAGTCGAATGACTCCACCGACGTCTCCGTTCGGAGGCACTTGTCTCCACCTCCTATCGAGGCCCACACAGGCTCTTTGAGGGTGAGGAGGAGAAGAGCGACATGGAGAAACTTCTCAGGTGTCACGGCGAATCCCGAGGAGAAGAACGAATCCCTCATGGAGACGGTGGCGGAGCTTAGGATCGCCCATATGGACATGCTAGATGCATTCCGTGACTTGCGCATTAGCAATAATGCGAAGGTCAAGAAGGATTGCAAGGGCAATCGGTAGGGAGGATCTACTAGAGATCCCCTCTCCCTAGAATAAAAAAAAATTAGTTTTTAGAGACTAGGCACTTTTGTTTTTAAAATTTCCCTAGTTGATTTCCTTTTTTGAATTTTAAATTTCCCATCACAATGTAATAGTGCCTAGGAATTCATTTTTTTTTTTAATACAAAGGAAGATTGAAAAGAAAAAGGTTGTTTAACCTGTTGGTGCACTTTGCCATCGCGGGGGTATGTGTATTTCACTTCGTTTTTTTGTGTCATTTTCATAGTGAACAAAGCCCAAGTGTGGGGGAGTACGCCGACTCCCCGAAACACGAAAAAATGGTGAAACAGCACGGTTAAGTGCCGGCGGTTACGCAAGTTGGCACGACGAAGGTCGACCCGATCCACCGGTCGGCCGACCGACACTTTGTGCCAATTCGGCAAACCGAGTACACTTTGCGCTAACCGGGAGACCGAGTGGAGTCGGAACCCAAAGCCATGGAGCCTAGGTCCGGGTCGGTCGACGGACACCTGTTGGCCCTCGGCCCACGGCCCGGCCTCTACGCGGGAAACACTGCGGCATGCGGTATGTCCTCCTACTCCTTTCCCTTTCTTTTCCAAGTTTTCCCTTATTTGTTTACTTATTAGCTTTTAAAATAATAAATAAATAAAATAATAAATAAAATGAAGACTTGCATCTAGAACTTAACAATTGCTTGATCTATGACATTTAGAGATAAAGGCTTTGCTAAACTTTACTCTTGCACATGATCATGCTAGTGGGTCAAACATTCTTAATAGGACCATCATATTGACTAGGTTGTTGATAAATGTGATATAATTCTCGCTCATGCTTCATGCCTTTCTATCTAAAGTACTTAGAGGTTTAACTTTGAAAAATGTCATAAAACCATAGTGTCACTACTCCTCAATAGTGTTGAATTACCCACCACGGCCATATATATATCAAACTTCCAAAAGCCTTCTACATAAGCTACTTGCTTGCATTGAGTTTGGTTAAGACTTGTAGAACCTTTGTAGAGGTTTGTCGTGGCCCTAAGATCAAGATCCACATCACCAAATACACTGCTTCTAATCCGGAAGTAAGCAGTCATGCTACTCCTATTCTGGGAGTACGCATCTAACTACCATTATCATGCTGCTCCTACCCTGGGAGTACGCATTTCACCCTTCATCGTTTATGCTACTCCTACCTTGGGAGCACGCATCTTACCCCCAGCATTATGCCACTCCTACATTGGAGAGCGCATCATCACCCATACCACCATTATTGTGCTGCTTCTACACTGGAAGTATGCACCTTCACCATCTCCTAGATTGCTCCATACTCCAAAAGTTAGAAAATCTCTCTCATATCATCATTTGTTAGGTGAGACATACCCCAAAAGGCTAGGCATCTATTGAGATAGAGCAAAAAAAATTTGATAATAAAGAGCTAGCCTTGTCTCAATAGAAGTAGAAAAGAGATAGCATCAAAAGAAGGAGCAATCTCATCCATCATTCATCCAATTCCTTTTCCATCATCCATTACATTCTCCACTTTACATCTTGATCTCGGGGGACATGATAAGTCTCTCGCCGTGGTCCAAGACCTTAATTTCTTAACTAAGACAATATATGCACGGCAAGTATGCTATTCCTTGACATACCTATTCAAGCTCCATATAAAGCCTTATTAGAGATAGGTTATTTTTAAAAGCAAATACATGATGTGCCTGGCGAGGATTCATACACCACTTGAGTGACTAGAGGTATTAGTTGAGGAGTAGGAATGACACATGTGCTTTATTTTCAAAAATCAATAAAAACTCTAAGTATTAAGGATATGAAATGAGTAGAGAACCGAGCCTAGAGAACTATTCCATTTGTTTCAACAATCGAAGGATTTATGCTAGACGGGCACCACATAACCCACTTGAATGATTTTTGCCCGAGTAAACTTAGTACTTGGCGATATCTCAATAATGTTGTAGTATCTTTCTCTTTCTAAAACTTTGCTTGAGGATAAGCAAAGACTTAAGTGTGGGGGATATTGTTGACGGCGTTTAGACCTTGTTTTCATCTCATGAAAGCCGTCAACATTGGTCACATTTAAGAGCTACACCCAAAGCAAACAAGTAGTGATATAGGTGCAATTCACTTGGTTCCACATGTACATGTCACTATTTGGATGCAGGTACAAACAGGTACTAATCAAGGCTGAACAAGCGTGGATGGAGCAAATTTGAGCAAGCTCCAAACGAGCAAGCAAGACAAGTGACAAGTCGGGACTGCACCGGAGGCTACCACGTGGGCGGGGGCCAAGGGCCAGTCGGCCGACCCGCCCTGGTGGCGTGGACACCTTGGCACTTCGGCCACTACCACCGGACCTTCTAGAAGGCCGGTGGGACCCACACGCAGCCAACCATAGGTCGGCCGACCGGGGGGTTGGGCCCCACTTGAGGTCGGTTTGCTTCCACCGCCTTCCGCATGATCGCACGTGTCCTACACCAAGCATCGTCCATTCAAGTCGGTGGGAAGGTCGGTTTGATCCAAGGGTGTAGAAGAGATGTCATGCGGATCGCTGACGTGGCGCTGGAGTAACCCCTACTCCATCTCCCCTATAAATACCCCCTCTAGCTTAGTCCAAAATGCACCATGCATCATAGGAAGAGCTACTATTAAGCTATAGTGTGAGAATAGAGGGAAGAGAGTGAGGAGTTCCGAGTAGGAGGAGTCCCTACTGTCAGAGTCTTCTTCCAGGAGCGTCGGCGGATGCTTGTCTTCTAGTAAGTTTACTATCTAGTTGCCTTCATCCGAGTACTTTCGTATTTATTTACTGCCTTAGTTTATCTTAAGTGTACACCCTTTCTCGGCCGGGCACATTGCTCTCTCGAGCGGGCGTATGTCGGGCTCTTGAGTGAAGTACTTTAAACCCCGGCCGTGTTTAGAGTAGTAGAGATAGTGTAGGCGTGGTGTCTAGACTAGATCCTGCCGGTGTGAACGTCGTTTGCACCCTGAGAACGCCCACAAGTGTAGTGTGACAGCCTTCCGTTGGGACCTTGGAGTTCTCGGGAGCGTGTTGTTAGGTTAGATTGTAGGCCTACCTTGGGGGTCGCGGGTGCGTTATTTTAGCATCCCGTCTCGTCCTTCTCAGTCAGGAAAGATAGAGTTAGTGCTCACGTACCCTTAGGATAAGCTAAGTTAGAACCGAATACTAGAATTACCTCTCGAACCCATCCTAAGCCCTTTGATCATTGCCTCGACGGCATCCCTTGGCCTAGCTAGTCCACTTTTCGTTCCCCGTGGAAAATACGATACCCGGAATACTCCCCTGAAGTGCTATATTGACTACCCGTCCGCTGCGGTAATCCCGTTTTTGCCACATCCGGTGTCCATTGACAAGGTGAAGATGAAGCTCGTCGATTGTCTTGTCATGCCCTTCACGCCACTTGACGAAGTCCTCCTCCACTTGTCCGTAGACGGCCATCCCGACCTTGTCGAGATGAGGATGCGGTGCTCGAGTCGACCTCTGTGAAGCGTTTGTCGATGAAGTCGTCGAAATCCTTGAAGCGCCGGGTCCGAGTGGTGTTCACCCCGGCGACCGCTTCTAGGAATCCTCGATCTGCTTCGTGGTGTTCAACGAGAGTTTCTAGATCTCCGCCAAAACTTGCTGCATCTCGAGACTCATGGCCGGTGGTGGCCGACGCGAATAGTGGAGATGAACCGGTGGTTTTGGGGGAAACGGCGCGACGGCGGTGGTGGTGGAATCGGTCGATCCAGCATCGTGATTCTCGAAGGCTCGCGGCACTCGGGGATTGCAGGATCTCAAGATTCGATCAGCAGCTCACTCCGAATCCGAGAAGAGCCCAACCCGAGCAATTTGCAAAATCCAACGAGAATTGGGAACGATCCAAATCGCCAGAGCTAGATACCAAGTTGTTAGCAGCTAGAAGGGGATCGGGATTGAGAAGAACAAAATTGGGGATCGGAAGCAGGTGCAAGGGTAGAATAGCAAGATATATTCGATTAATGAGGAATGATTAAATGTAATTGGTTCATATGTTTGTTGCTTTCTCCTGGAGACTTTCTCTCCTTTTATACAAGCCGTTCGGCTACTTTGCGGACGTAGCCGCGACGCTCGCTCAAGACGCTCGCACACACCCACGCAGGACCCGTGATGAGTCAGTTCGGCACACGCCTTCAATTGGTGCACCTTGTTCAGAAGTTGGCGCCGTGCCTAACGAAGGCGTGCAGTCGAGTCCACCTGATGACGTCTCGGTCGGATCCACCTTGAATTCCCTTCTCCATCTTTGCCTGAGCGTCACCGTAGTAGTGCTGACAACAATATATGGTATATACAGAGGCAGGGAGTGGTAGGAACAGTTAGTAGTTAGCGACAATTTGACACATAATCTGTATTTTTTTATTGATAGTTTTTTTGGGGACAGCAGGGAGGCCCCTACTTAAAATTTTTCATTATATATTTCTATACAGATTACATGGCTATCAAAGCCCAAAAAATAAAAAGGATGAAAATACATCTTTAACCACAAAGTTAGGTGGTTCTTTACAGATGGCTTGGCTTTCATGCACACCAATCCAAGCTCAGCCTTGAAGTCAGATGACCTTTGTTCTTATACACACTCCGTTCGTTTCTTGCATCACTTGGGAAGCAAAATAAATTTTGTAAAATTTCTGTAAAGAATTAGCAAAGCACCTTCTGCATGTACGGAGTATCTTGCGTAGGGTAGGCACAATTCTATTTGACTCCCTGCTAGTCATAAATGTCAAGCGCTCAAGGCTCCACGTAGATGTTGGACGGAGGAGGACTTCGTAATTTTGTAATATTATGTAGAATCTCGAGGTCGGGGTGGCACTTTACATGCCTTAACAAACACGATATGATACGTACGCGCATATTAGGTGTTGTGTCTTACACGTCCATTTAGTATATTTAAACAGCTTGATATGCATGCTTTAACTTGGAAAGTTCACTAGTAGAGAGGAATAGTCTTCCTATTCAGTCCACACAAACTTTATATATTTGCACGGACAGTCCTCGAATGCCAAAGCCAAAGTATAGCTCTTATGTTGAATGCAGTTACCAACCCCAAGACATTTGACATGCCGTAAGATCCAACATTTTGGAATCAAATCCAAAACACATCTGAGTCAATGAAAAAATGTCAACAGGTTGCATCTCGTCGGTTAAACCATAGGATGCAAATACATCAGCCTCCAAACCTTGATTTCCTCTCTCTTCGACCATCAAGAAGACATCGAGGGGCCGGAGTAATCATTGGGAGCGTCGAAGCAACTGCGTCCTACCCTTAAAGATAAAGGCCAAAAATTGGTCATTTGCCATGAAAACTCACGCCTATATCGACGATCTCCTCATGAAATTATTGAATTCGTCTTAGGAAATATGATCCTAGCCGAAAATCATCAGTTTCACTTCGAAAGATTTATTTGGACTAAATCTAGGCGTAAATATGATCTCGTGGGAAAAGAATAGATCCTCCCCCTTCTAATCTCCGGAGGATGCACCGGATAGAGAGGATGAAGGACCGGTAACGGCGACCGGAAGGGGGGGTGAATGGGAGCCTCAAAAATTTCTTTCGAAACTTTCCGTCTAGGCCCAAACAATCAACCCCATAATGCGACGCTCAAAACGTATTGATCACGACCTAATGAGAGGGTGGATGTTCCCTAGAACACCGGATCACTACAAGAGTAGCGGAAGAAACGGAAGAACAATCGGAGCACAAGCAATCACAAAGCGGAGAAAACCGCATCGCGTTCAAGCGGTGGGTGTCGAGGGTGGATTGTCCGCCTATATGGACCTAACATCCGTTAGTTGAACTTCGTAAAACGGATAGATCGGAGGGTTCCCGGGACACCGGTCGATGGACAAGGCCGGATCGGTTGTCTCTAGGTGGAGGTGGACGCCGCCTATAAGTCCGGGCGTCGAACGAGCACTGAGAAATTCAACCAAGAACCCGGGTATCCCGCGTCACACGGCCGGACTGTCCAAAGGGCTCGAACCTAAAACCAACCTTCCCCGGACAGATTACGGATTGCGAGGGCCGCAACACCGTCGGACCGTCCGCGCCGTAGGGACGGGATCCGCGGGTCAAAATCCAAGAAGGGAACGGAAGGCGAGCTCGGTACCCTTGTGGAGTATAACTTCGTGGTGTCCGCTGGTGTGGTTTGATCGTCTGCAGCTACATCAACGAAGAGCTCACGAAGGCCAGCAGCTCGATCTTTCGTCCGTCGGACTATCCGTGCAAAGAGGCGGTTGTCCACGGTGCAAATGCGGCCCACGTCAGCCAAGAAATTGAATCGACTCCTCAAGAACACAAGGGGCCGGGCCGGTCGCGAGTCGTAACGGGACTGTCCGCACTTTAAAACAGAATCGCCCCGAAAATCGCCTCCTCCAAGATTCGTCCAAACTTTCTCAAATCGAAACCTCTTGCAACCAAATTTAGGAATGTTGTTGCTTATGCAGAGGAGAGCCTATCTTCAAAAGATCATCGGTCAATTCGAAGTGAGTAGGAGAAATCAAGGGGTGAGAAAAAAGCGTTCTTGGGGAACCAAAAACCAAATCGCGTGGATCTTTGATCTCAAGAGGAACTAGCTCGATTCCTTCGGTGGAAACATCACTCTTGTGTCATAGATCGATCCAACGCAAGAAAAATGGCTCAAATCGGTTTAGAAATGGAGAAATCACGCGAAGAACAAAGAGGCCCAAAGTCAACTCGGGAAGAACACAAAATCCATCATAGAGACATAGCACGTATGATTTACTCAGCGGAGGAAACAAGGCGAGACTCACACAACCTTGCCATACACGCTGGTTTGAGTACAAATCAAAGATTTGCAGACTCTCTCTCACAAAGATCTAGAGGAAGGAAAAACCTCATCCCTTATTTATGGAAATGACAGAGGCGAGGGAAGGAGAACCCTCATCCCTTATTTATGGAGGGGACAAGTCTATTTTACATTCCTTCTTTGCCCTTGGATACATGAAGAGCCACACCACTTAGCCGGGGGCATAAGGGTCCTACTCGGGCTTCACTTGATCCGACGGCCACCGCGCCTTTCTCACCGGTAGCCTTGCTTCCAAGCAATCTCCCGATGCCGCCACGTGTCGTCCGTCCGCACCGGGACCTCCGCCCGGTTTTGAGGTGCAAACCAGGAAACCCGCCACCGATGGTTTTGAGGCGAAACCACCAAACCCTCCGCGAGTAGCACAGCCCGTACGCGTCCCCCACCGTGTACACTTGCGCTTGCCGATGTCGCCCTGTCACCCACCACCACGGCCGCCCGGTCCTCGAGTCCTCGATCCAAGCCTCACGTCCGCCCTTCACCGCACCCGGTCCATCGGACAAAGACGCCCTACTTGATCTTCACCGACCGTCGACCACCGTCTCCGAGCTCGACACCGCAGACAACATGAGCCAAGAGACACCATTGTTTGACACGTATCCGCGTGCCATCGGTTAGTAAGAACACACACACGCCTTGTGTTGGCATGTTGACAATCACTCATCACACAAAGGTCCACACAATGGTTATGGTAAAAACCATATGTCCTCAATCTCCCCTTGATGAGTGCATTGTTAACACCAACACAAACTAGAGACAACCCATTCAAATGACCAAGAGCCAAAGACAAGCGAGAGAAAACGGGTCATTTGTAATGAGCAAAGCAAAGTCACAACTTGGTCCCCAAAGACATGGGCAACGGCTCAACGCGACCAAGAAAAACAAAGCTAGCCCTCAAGAAGAGGCAAAAGGCTCAACACCCACAAGCAAAGCAAAAAAAACAACAACTAGCAAATCAAACCGCAAAACCCGGAGTGCAACTCCCCATTGACAAATGCAAACTCACAAATGAACTCTCCGGGATTTGTGGATATTTCTCAAACCGCAAACCCGGAGTTCAACTCTCCCTTGACAAATGCATACTCACAAATGAACTCTCTCGGATTTGTGGATGTTTCTCCCCCTTGTTGGCACATGCACTTATCAAGATTAGATCAAAAGAGACGCAACTCCCCTCAAATCATGCCATAAAAGAAATGCAAAAGGTAGAGCTTCACAAGTATAGTAATTTGAGTTCATAGATGCTCTAGCAAGTATAGCAAGTGTATAGCAACAAGCACAAGTCAAAGCCAATGCTCAAGCCGATCAAGTGATACGGAATATGAGACACAAGCATTTTGATCGGGTGTTGGGCATTTTATAAAAGGTGTTCACCAAAAAGAATAGCACCTAGCACATATAAGCGGAGATCAAACAAGTGCTAACACATGTATATAAGAGTGAACTACCCCATATAACGGTCACACATCATGTCTCAAAGATACACTTAACAACACTTGTTACTACAACATTGATCGAGTTAAAACGGTAGTTAACAAGGATTCATTTAGACATGTGTATACGAGGAGGATCAAAACCGTCCGCCAAAAAAGATTGTTTTATCATGTTTTTCAACCATGCCAAGTTCATCCCTTAGTGCAAGTGGGAAGCCGTGTCATCACGAGTGGTTGTGGACTAACACTACAATGCCCAAGTTCATCTCACTCGAATGAATGAGAAGCAATCTCGTGACATTGCCGTGGGACGAGAAAAGATCCAACTCAAAACTTTTCATCATTTCTTAGCTTAGACATCAAGTTTTAGCACAAGATTATCAACAGATCCGAGATAAGTGAATGAATCAAGAAACATGAGACATAGCAACTCAAGCATACATAAGAAAGCAACAAGGTTCTCACAAAACCTACACATGCTAGTTGCCATCTCAAAGGTGAACATTTTTCGGGTTGCATCAAGATTTAAGCAAAGTTCACACTTAGAAAACAAGCTTAGCTCATAACATGTAACAAGTGATCGTAAGAAGCCTAAGCCACAAGCACAATTATGTACAAACAAGACATACTAACAAGAGCATAGATGTAATCAAAACTACTATAGTCATGAAGCTCAACAAAGGTAGTATGATACATGATGGGATGCACTAAGGTACAAAGGTGCAAAAAGAAAGCTAAAAGCAAAAGAAGAAAGCCAAAACCATACTATACATCAAGATATAGCTACCCCACTCTAAAAAGGATAGCAAATGCCCAACTCCGCTCTCAAGTGGGCAAACTAGGTTTGGTCGAGGGACTTTGTGAAGATATCCAAGTCCGTTCATGGGTTCGCACAGGCTGAAGGTCTATGTCTCCTTTCTCTTGGTGATCTCTCAAGAAGTGATATCGGATCTCAATGTGTTTGGTTTTTGAGTGGAGTACTGGGTTCTTAGCAAAGCTTATGGCACTAGTGCTGTCACTGAAAAGAGGCACTTTCCTAAAGTTCAACCCATAGTCTCTCAAGGTAGCAACCACCCAAAGCAACTCAGAACAACACGCAGCAGCAGCGACATACTCAGCCTCACACGTGGATTGGGAAATGGAAGACTATTTGCGAGACGACCAAGAGATCAATGACGAACCCAAAAACTCACAAGTTCCGAAGTGGACTTTCTCTAATTTGATCACCCGCATAATCAACATCGAATAACCCAAAAGAGAAAGAGATAAAAAGTCGAGTACCATAGTCCAAGCTCGAGTAAAGCGTAGGTACCGTAAGATGCATTTGACGGCACACGCCGATGCGAAGTGCGCGGTGAAGACTCGGAAGCGTGCGCAAAGCTGCGGAGAATAACCGGATGTCGGGCCTCGTCGCCGTCAACAGCCGACCCGATCATGCTGCGGTACTCTTCCGGTCCACGGCTTCTACCTCTAGATGGCGTCCAATGCAACCGTGGGTCGACATGGGAGTTTGTAGTGGCTTGGCATCACCCATGTCGAAGCGCTTCGAAGATCCTTCGTGTACTTGCCTTGGTGAACAAATGTCCCTTCTCGGGTTTGCTTGATTTGCAAACCGAGAAAGAACGCCGGCCGCCCATCATGCTCATCTCGAACTCCCCGCTCATCATATCTAAAAACTTTGCAACAAGAGCATGTGACGAACCACCAAAAATGATGTCATCGACATAAATCTGCACCAAGAGAGTGTCACCGCCATGCTTGAGGAGAAACAAAGTTTTGTCAACCGAATTCCCATGGTAAAACCCTTGCCCAGAAAAAGGACTTCAATCGCTCATACCACGCTCTTGGGGCTTGTTTGAGACCATATAGGCTTTGTGGAGTTTAAAAACATCGTCGTGATGCTTGGGATTTTCAAAGCCCGGGGGTTGCCTCACATACACCTCCTCATCTATGTACCCATTCGGAAAAGCACTCTTCACATCCATTTGATACAGCTTGAACCCTTTCGAAGAGTTTTGCATAGGCTAGGAAAATCCTAATGGCTTCTAAGCACAAAAGTGCAAAGGTTTCCTCATAATCTATCCCCTCTTTCCGATGTAAAGTACCCCTGAGCAACCAACCTAGCCTTGTTCCTCACCACAACTCCATCCTCACTCGTTTGTTCTTGAACACCCACTTGGTTCCTATGGGATGACACCGAGGTGGAGGTGGCACTAAAACCCACACTTGGTTTCTCTCAAAGTTCTTAAACTCCTCATGCATGGCATTTACCCAATCTGGATTAGTTAATGCCTCAACCACTTCTTTGGGTTCAAAATTTGCAACAAAAGCAGAATGTGCAAAGTGCGAAATCTCATAAGATCTGTTGCGAGTGACCCGCTCATTCATATTACCAATCATGGTTGAAGGAGGATGGCGATGCTGAATGTGTCGCGGTGCTTCTCTTGATGAAGTCGCCTCCCCTCAACGCCTCGGAGCTCCCTCGGTGCAGCTGGAACAAGCCGGTCGTACGGTCCCATGTGGTGGAGGATGTGGCAAGTGGGGCCGTCAACCAGTAGTCGTCGCGAGGTCAAGCTGGGGCAGCCGGTGGACTCGGCCTGGGATCACCCCATCGGCATCGTCCTGCTCCTCCTCCACAAAAATGCTCTTGTTCATCTCCTCATCACCTGCACTTTCAAAGACAGGAGAGGAACAAAGTGCGGTCTCGTCGAAGGTGACTTCACAAGTCTCCATGACATGGTTAGTTTCAAGGTTAAGTACTCGATAAGCATGCGAATGAGATGCATAACCAAGAAAAATCCCATCAGAAGATCTCGATTCAAATTTGTCTGAGTTTCCCTTCTTCAAGATAAAGCACTTGCAGCCAAACACCCAAAAATGGCTCACTTTTGGCAAATGGTCAAACCGCAACTCATAAGAAGTCTTCTTCGTAAAAGCTCGAAGGAAGATGCGATTTGAAACATGACACGCCGTGTTGATTGCTTCGGCCCAATAGCGCCTAGGAGTCCTATGCTCATCAAGCATCATCCTAGCCATCTCAACAAGGGTCCGATTCTTACGCTCAACAATCCCATTTTGCTGTGGGACATACGGCGAGGAAAACTGATGTTCAAGACCTATGGATGAGCAAAAGGTCTCAAAATGAGTGTTCTTAAATTCAGTGCCATTGTCACTGCGAATAGCTCGCATGGCGTGCTTTGGTAACTCATTTTGCAACCTCAAGATCAGGTCATGAACATGAGTAAAAGCCTCATCTTTACTCTCCATGAAAAAGACCCACGAATAGCGGGAGAAGTCATCCACAACAACCAGCACGTACCACTTTCCACCATCTGAATGGACCCGAGCTGGACCTACAGTGTCCATATGCAAGAGCTCGCCGGGTCCCTTGGTCATCACTTGGTTCACGAGAGAATGAGAAGCTGCAATCATCTTCCCGTGACAGCACGGGTGACAGACAAGATCCTTCTCAAACTTGAGCTTGGGCAAACCTCGAATTAGATCAAGTGAGCTCAATCTTGCAAGCAAGTCGAAACTCAAGTGACCAAGTCCCGCGGTGCCACTTCCGAGCTCGAGGAGGAAGCGGCCACCAAACAACGAGAAAGACCAAAAGATCGAGAAAAATCAGCACGAAACACTTTCCCAAAAGGCACAATCTTGCAAACAAGGTTCTCTTGAGCATCAAGAACACGACAAAGTCTTGGCTTAAACCAAACCTCAAACCCGTCATCAAGAAGGTGAGAAACGACGAGATTGAAGTGCAAATTTGAAACCAAGGCCACATCCTTAAGCACAAAGTTCTCATTCGACGGATGGACCCACGTGAAAGCACTTTACCCTTCTTGTTATCCCCAAATGTAATGTATTCACTACACTTCATTTGGGTAAGGCCGGAGAACCATTTTGAGTTCCCGGTCATGTGTCAAGAGCAACCGGAATCAACTAGCCACGTGTTCTCCAGCCCCCTTCATCCCCGCATCAATAGCGAGACATGGGATGAGCAAATGATCCAACACTCGGGTTAGCAAACTGAGGTGAAAACCAGTGTTGGTTCATTCATCCACGAGAATTGTTAGCAAAAGCATCATGCATGCCATGTCCCATCTGAGTAGAGCGATCACCACGATGAGAAAAATGTGGTCCCCTCATCTGTAAGACCGAAAGCCACGGTCACGAGATCCAAGGTCATAAGCAAACCCGAACCGCCGGCATGACCACCTCGTGGTCTCACACCTTGAGGCCTAGGTCCTTGAGGTGTTGCACCTCTTGGCCTAGCACTGTGCCTCTGGAAACATGGAGCAAACACACCATGAGTAGAGTTATGAAAAAGCTCATACTCGTGCCGCTCATCTCTCTTCCTCCAAAAGCAAAACTCAAACAAGTGACCATCATGGTGACAATAATCACAGTGATACACCTCTCTCTTGGGTGGTGGTTGACTCACTCTCTCATGGGGATGGTTCACTCTTTGGGTTTGCTTGTTCTTTGGAGGGGGTTTAATAGAGATGTCGGGAAGTGTGTCAAGTGGGTTCCTTAGGTGGTTTGGTTTGGGAGTCCACACTTGCTTTGGAGGTGAAACTTTGGGAGGTTCCTCAAACACACCATCTTTCACATTGGGCTTGTTAGGCTGTGGTGGGGTGATGTTGATCAACTTGGGAGTAGTGGAAGGCTTGGTGGATTTTTCTGATGCACTCAGACCACTGTGATCACCAACCTTACCAAAGACATTTTCACCCTTCCCACCTGTAGCAAAGCCTAATCCTGTTGTGTCAGTTCCCCTCTTGAACGACTCATCATCATGCCAAGCCGCGGTTCAACAAGACAACCAAGCGAGCATGGACCGAAGATTTGTGATTTCTTCTTCGGCCCTTTTCTTGTCATGCCTAAAAGAGTCTAGTTCTAGTTCCAAAGCTTCACAACAAGCACATCTAGAAACTTGACTAGTTTTCTCTAGCATGGCAATCCTAGTCATTTTCTCACCTAGCTCAGACTTCAGCTCATCACAAGACTTGCAAGGACTCAAAATGATAGGCTTAGCTCTAACCTCATCAAGTTCATCTACCAAAGCAACATACTTGGATTGCACATCAGCTAAGTTTGCCATATGAATGGCACAAGCATCATACTCAGACTCATCGAGAGATGGGCACGAGACTCCTTAACAAACTCAAGCTCTTTAATGACAAGCTCCCACTTAGCCTTGAACTCTTTTCTCTCACGAAGCAGCGGCACGCTTAAGCAAAGCGTCTTGACTAAGCAAAGTGGTAGTCAAGTTATCAACCTCACGGCAAGGGACTCGAGATTTTGTTCTACCTCGGGCTCGGTGTCGTCGTTCTTCTCAATGCTTGGGGTAGACTCATCGAGCGCCATGGTGCAGTAGCCTCCAAGCTTGGAGTCAGCGAAGAAGCACAGCCCATTGAATTTGTTCTCGACCTTCTGCTCGGCCTCATCATCACTTGGAGGTGAGCCGCTGTCGGAGTCGTCATCGAGATCGCTGAGGGATGCGAGGAAAGCTCACTGCTTCGCATCTTGCTTCTCTAGGAACTTCTTCTTGATCGCCTCCTTGTCGAATCTTCCCTTGTACTTGTACTTGTACTTGGGTGGAGAAGACTCATGCTTGTCCTTGCGCTTGCCGTGGTCGTTCTTGTTGTAGGAGCTCTTGTCGGGGTGGGGACAGCTTGTGATGTAGTGGTGCGGATCTCCACATCTCGAAGCATCCTTGCTTGGTGATGCCTCGCGGCGATTCAAACGGTTGTTTTGAAACCGTGAGAACCGGCTAATCACCAAGGCAAGCTCATCATCCCTAAGAGCCTCCATCTCGCACCTCTATAGCCGAGACTATGGAAGACAAGGCAACAGAGATAGCAACGTGAGGGGTTAGTCAAAGAACTTGAACCTCCGCATCCCTGAAACCAAAGCCATGGTAGGGAGCGGACGGATTTCGATCCTCGCCGCGTCGGTGGTCAATCTCGGTGGACTTGAGCTTCATCGAACAGCTCATCCATAGTGAGAGTCTCATAGCCGGGCGATTCGATGATCGCCGAGACCTTTACTTCCCAAACCCTCCGATCTAGAGCATATAGAAGCTTAAGCACTCTCGATGATCGTCATAGGGCATACGAGGGTTGTTTGCCCTCATCTTGTTCATGATGGTTTGAAAGCGAGTGAACAAAGAATCAATAGATTCACCATCGGTTTGAACAAAGTTCTCATACTCTCTCTTGTGTGTCTCACATAGTCTCGGTCTTGACATGGGCAGTACCCTCATGATATTTCTGCGAGTCTAGACCAGATCTCTCGAGCGATAAGTACAATTAGAAACACGCTCAAATTCCTCCATAGAAAAGTAGAAAACAAGACGGTTACGGCGGTGTTGTTCGCCTTGTGTTGGTCGATCTCGTGCTTGGTCAACACGGGCAGCAAGTACCATGTAGTCCGCATTCTCACGAGATCTCCCAAACACGCGAATCAATCCCTTGAAGATGCGCCGACATGCGTATCTTCCAATAGGGATAGTTCTTGCCATCGAAATGCGGTAGCTTGCCAAGCCCACGGTTCTCCATGATGTCGCCTTTGGGGATCACGGACCGATTAAGGTGAAGTGATCCTTAACCGCTCGATATCAATTGAAGGACCGGTAACGGCGACGAGAGGAGGGTGAATGGGAGCCTCAAAAATTTCTTTCGAAACTTTCACATCCTAGGCCCAAACAATCAACCCCAAAATGCGATGCTCAAATCGTAGTGACCATGACCCTAATGAGAGGGTGGATGTTCCCTAGGAACACAGCGGATCACTACCCAAATAGCGGTAAAAGCAATAAGACAATCAGAGTACAAGCTATCGCAAATCGGAGAAACTGCACTGTCAGTTCAATGGTAGACTGTCCGCGTTCTCCGTCCGGACTGTCCGGGTCGGGTGTCCGCGAGTATGGCGGGTATCCGCAGGGCAAACTTCCGAGAAAACAAACGGCTCGGGACAGGTTCGGACCACGACGATGTGACCGTCGGACCGTTGTCAGGTTCGCGGTTTTGACTCGGGCGTCCGCGGTTCAAAACTCGGGAAACGAACTTCTCGAAAGACTCGAACTGCGACGTAGGACAACACTGGACTCATCCCGCGCCATCGTGAGGCCGGATCGGTCCGCGGGTCAAAGTCTGAGAAGTGAACAGGAAGCTGAGAGCTCGGTACTCTTCTGGAGTGTAACGTCGGACTGTCCGACTGAATTGACCGGACTGTCCGCGCTACACTTCAACAGAAAAGCTCACGAAGGCCACTGGCTCAGACTTCCGGCCGTCGGACTGTCCGAGCGATCGGGCCGGACTATCCGCGGTTACAAGCGAGAAAACGAACAGATTGAAAACTTCCGGACGCAGATCGATTGAAGACGACTCCATCCGATGCTTATGGGTCGGACTGTCCTCGGTCGGACGTCCGCGTGTACAACGCCGGACTGTCCGTGACCCCAGAAAATAGAATCGCCCGAAAATCGCCTCCACCAAGATTCGTCCCAAACTTTCTCAAATCGAAACCTCTTGCAACCAAATTTAGGAATGTTGTTGCTTATGCAGAGGAAAGCCTATCTTCAAAAGATCATCGGCCAATTCGAAATGAGTAGGGAGGAATCAAGAAGGGGGTGAGAAAAAGCGTTCTTGGGCAACCAAAAACCAAATCGCGTGGATCTTTGATCTCAAGAGGAACTAGCTCGATTCCTTCGGTGGAAACATCACTCTTGTGTCATAGATCGATCCAACGCAAGAAGAATAGCTCAAATCGGTCTAGAAACGGAGAAATCATGCGAAGAACAAAGAGGCCCAAAAGTCAACTCAGGAAGAACACAAAATCCATCTCAGAGACACAGGCATAGATGATTTACTCAGAGGAAACAGGCGAGACTCGGCGCTCGGCTTGCCATACACGCTGGTTTGAGTACAAATCAAAGATTTGCAGACTCTCTCACAAAGCATCTAGAGGAAGGAAAAACCCTCATCCCTTATTTATGGAAATAGCGAGAGGTGAGAGGGAAGGAGAACCATAATCCCTTATTTATGGAGGGGGGCAAGTCTATTTTACATTCCTTCTTTGCCCTTGGATACATGAAGAGCCACACCACTTAGCCAGGGGCATAAGGGTCCAACTCGGGCTTCACTTGATCCGACGGCCACCGTGCCTTCTCACCGGTAGCCTTGCTTCCAAGCAATCTCCCGATGCCGCCACGTGTCGTCCGTCCGCACAGGGACCTCCGCCCCGGTTTTGAGGCGCAAACCGGGAAACCCGCCGCCGATGGTTTTGAGGCGAAACCACCAAACCCTCCGCGAGTAGCGTAGCCCGTGCGCGTCCCCGCCGTGTACACTTGCGCTCGTCGATGTCAGTATCGCCGCCACCACGGCCGGCCGCCGGTCCCGAGGTCCCTCGATCCAAGCCTCACGTCCGCCCTTCACCGCACCCGGTCCGTCAGCACGGCACGCCCTACTTGATCTTCACCGGCCGTCGACCACCGTCTCGAGCTCGACACCTGCAGACAACATGAGCCAAGAGACACCATTGTTTGACACGTATCCGCGTGCCATCGGTTAGTAAGAAACACACACGCCTTGTGTTGGCATGTTGACAATCACTCATCACACAAAGGTCCACACAATGGTTATGGTAAAAACCATGTGTCCTCATTAGCTAGGTTACACCATAATGATTGACCTAGCTAATAATAATCAACTGTCGGTTCACAGGTTTCAAACTCGTTTGAGTAAAAATTCACTGGAACGTGCATGGTATGGCAGGAGCGGTGTATATAGGGACAGCAGTGTAGTATTGCAAAATATATATAAGTATTTTTTATCAACCTTCTCCATATTGCTACCACCTACCAGCTAGCCCACAGACTTGTTCTTCTACGTGTTCCTCCTTTTTACCGCTACGCAACCAAAATAAATAAATTTTGTAACATTTCAAGTAGAAATAGCAACCACTTCTGCGTGTACCTAATTGCTTGCGTCGAATAGCCGGGGGTAGGCTGCACGATCCCTTATTCCCAACGCTACAGACTATACAGTAGTGTACTAAATGTCGTCCAGCGCTCAACTGAGCCTACACTTGGCTCTTGCTCTATCAAACGTAGTACTTACTGACATTTCATCTGCCGTGACGACAAACACAACATCCGTATTACGTGTTGTCGTGTCGTGTGTTTCTGTCCATTGTAGGGCCTCTTTGTGACCTAAGAATTTTATAAGAACCGTGTAAAAAAATTATAGGAATCGGTTGATTTTTACAAAGAAATAAAATACAGGGAATAAAACAAAAACCCCTCGTTTTTCAAATGAAGGGGCGGTAGCATTTGTACAGTTTGACGCATTCCTTACCGTGCAAAAGTGGGACTCGGCCGGTTGGAGAAATAAGGACCAGGGCTGCTGGGTCAATATCTTTTGGCCTGCTTGCAGGCCACTCTCTAGGCACTTCTGATGGGTTCGTCTCTCCACCAACCTTCTTTGGACCAATATTGACCGGTGACCGTCATCGCCTGTCACACGATACCATTCTTTCATTTTTTTATTTATGATTATGAAATTGTGCTAACTTTGTGGAGAATCTTTTGACTAGGGCCTTGTTTAGTTTCAGAATTTCACCCAAATTCTTTATCTTGGTACAAAGTGCAATTAAAATGTTGGCACATGCATGGAAGTCACCAAATCTGAGGATGAAATCAAAAACTTGTGCACGGTTTTATTATGCTGCGAGACGAATATTTTGAGGCAAATTATTAAAAATTTGACAATTTTTACGTATAAAAACAAAATTGCTACGGTGCGCATTTAATGCGCTTTTGCTTAATACAGTGCGATATCGGCGCCCCCGATTCGGGAACTGAACAAGGCCTAGACTAGAGAAGACCCCCTTGGTAAATGCGATGTTTCCTTTGGAAAATGATTGGTTACATGGTAAAGCTATATACAGCCATGACATTTACTTGTAGCCTGGCAGGCACATATTTTTTTAAAAGTGCACAGTGAACTTGAGTATTTGCCAGGTACATCTCCTTTTTAGATATTAGACATTATATTTATTCCTGCAACAACCAAAGGTTACATGAACACGGTTATTTGTTTTTTTTTTTTTGATCAAGCAAAATTTTTGCCCATTTTTATTAAGGTAGAGAAAAAAGTTAGGAGACAACCATGCGTCCTGTGCCCGGTATCCTAGGGGGTCAAAAGATATTGCACATGAATGTTCAGACCCTCTCTAGTGTATTGCAAGATATGTTTGTTATATTAAGCACTAACCAGCCCAAAAGGTGATGCCGCTTAGTAGGCATAAGTCTAGACCTTCTTGCGTTAGCGGCGGCTAACTGCTGTCTCTTGCGATTAAATAGAGCGCCCGCGTCAGTAGAAAGAGAATACTGCGTGAAATGGAGAGGAGAGAGAAGGAAAACATTTCACGCTGGTGAAACACGTGACCCCAACCACTCTCGGAAGGCTGTGTGATCCCATTGAGACAGGCTGAATTGTTTCATGGGCTAAAAATAGAGAAGTAACACCATGGAGAAGAGGGAGGGGAAGGGAGAGGTGGGACCCCATGTAGCTAAGTAGCATGTGAAACCGTGTAATGAAATGGTGCATTGAAAGAGATAACCATTTCATCTATAATTTTATGTTTTGAAAGCTGTGAGATGAAACATCGCATTGATACTAGCCTCACACAACGCCTGCATATGAGCAGGATCACCGCTAAAGAACTATCCTAATTGTTGGAACCACACACTCACTGCCTCACAACTCCACCACTTAGGGCACGATTAATAAGTTTGGCTATAAGGTAAGCCAAGTCAATAACATATTAGCATAATAAATAATCCATACAATAATCTAGTCTCTTTTTCTACTTGTCACCGCTGCGCTTTTGCTCCTCACTTCCATATGTGCGTCGAGGACAACCGTTGCGCCTATAGCTAGCAAGTACCACCGCCTTGACTCCTCACACAGGCGTTTCCCAAGGAGCAGGAGGGAGGCACCAACGGCGTCGAAGGTGAATTGATGGCCAGAGCAGGGGGTGGTGTTGTACCCAGGCACACGACAAAGGGCCGACCTGCAGTAGTGATGGTCGTGAGAATGGAGGGCTCGACTTCGTGGAGCTGCCCTTGCCCTTTCACCTTTCTATGGGTGAGAGACTTGGGCATGTCACACAGATAACGCAGGATGCCTGAGACTAGACAAGACAACTCTGGTGGGGAGCAAAGCAAACAAGCTCCAATATTATCTCATTTCCTGTACAACAATATCCACACAAGCAAGGGCGAAGCTTAAGTGTAGACCAAGCTAAGCCCATGGGCACCCAGTGAATCTCTATTGTCTGAACTCTGAACAGTGATTTTTGTACTATTCATCAGTGAATCAGCTTTGCCACCGCCATAGGTGTATATGATCCACCAGAAAGAATCAATGTTTCATTACTGTCTATTCATGAGGATTTTAATGTCCACAGGTTCTACTCGATGCATTATCGAGGCACATCGGAGGTTTTGGTTCCTTGGCCAAAGCGTGTGTTTGGTTGGCCGATGAGCAGCTCTTGTTTCTGCACTGTCTAGGCCAGCGTGAGCGAGCAGAACTGCTCTTCGGTGTTGGGAAGCCTATCCTAGCCAAGCAAGGCAAGGCGAGGTCGTTGCTAGGCAAACTAACCAATAGTGCCTGAAGACTTCAATAAAACTAATCTGTTGTTCATTTTTCCATAAAGTCATCAAGGTTAGAGATGTGTGACTTAGAACATAGGTAGTAAAAGATTGTGAACGGAGGAGAAGTATATCTTTTTGCTTGGTGTCTATCACAGTTCACAGCATCTAAGAAAACATATGTGCCATGCATACATACCCTTTTCAGAGGTCTTGGTTCTCCACCCTTTGGTGAGTCAACCGAGTCAAGAATTTCATACTTTTACATGCGAAATTGGCCCGCACTTCTACAACATACTCTGCCGCCCAGCCATAACCCAAGTATCGAAGTCCAACCTCCCCCGACCACCCCGCGGCCGTGTAGACGGCTGCTTCAGCCGTTCAGCCCTTTCCTATATAAACCCTCGCAGAAGCCCGGCTCATCACAGCAGAGCAGCGGGACAAAGGAAACGCAAACGCTCCACGAAGCACTCGCTCCGCAGTCCGCAGCAGCAGCTAGCTAGCTCAGTAGCTCAAGCTAGGGCAAATTAACAGTCAGCCATCGTCAGCCAGAGCCGATGGCAATGGTGGAGAAGTTGACGACGGAGCTGGTCGTCCCGACCGAGGAGACGCCGGCGGGCGCCGTCTGGCTGGTCAACCTCGACCTGGCGGCGCGCGGGTACGCCCACGGTCTGCCGAACGAACAACACGCCGGAGTTCTTCGACACCGACGCCGTCAAGGACAGCCTCGCCCGGGCGCTGGTGCCGTTCTACCCGCTGGCCGGCAGCCGCCTCGGCCTCGACGCCGCACCGGGCGCGTGCAGATCGACTGCACGGCCCAGGCGTGGTGTTCGTGACGGCCCGGTCGGAGTACACGCTGTACGAACTCCCAGAACGACTTCGTGCCGTGTGACGAGATGCGGGACCTGCTGGTGCCCGCCACGCCCGCGGAACCTGCCGTGCGCGGCTGCTGTTCGCGCAGGTCACCCGCCTGCGCTGCGGCGGCGTCGTGCTCGGCCTGGCCCTGCACCACTCGGTCTTGGACGCCAGGAGCGCCGCGCACTTCGTGGAGACGTGGGCGACCATCGCCCGCGGCGGGGTTGGCCACGCGCTCCTGCCGCCCTGCTTCGACCACAGGCTGCTGAGCGCGCGTCCCCCGTCCACGCGCGCGGTGACGTACGACCACCCGGAGTACAAGCCCGAGCCTCGCCGGAGCATGCGGTGGCGGCCGGCTCCGGCTACGGCGAGCGCCATCATCACGCTGAGCAAGGCGCAGGTGACGCTCAGGCACGGTGCGCGCGGGGTCGTCGACGTTCCGCGCCGTGGTGGCGCTGGTGTGGCGGTGCGCGTGCCGCGCTGGTCGCTCCGGCCGACGCCGAGACGCGGCTCTTCTCCATGGTGGATGCGCGCGCGCCTTGCCCCTCCTCTGTCGCCCGGCTACTTCGGGAACGCCGTGATCCGGGACGTCGGCGCTGGCCACGGTCGGGAGGTGGTGGGCAACCCCGTGGGTACGCGGCGCGGCGCGCACGGGCGGCGACGAGCCAGGGCGACGACTACGCGCGGTCGCTGGTGGACTACCTGGAGGGCGTGGACGCCATGAACCTTCCCCGGAGCGCATCTCGCGCGCGCACCTGCGGGCCATCAGCTGGATGGGCATGTCGCTGCACGACTCCGACTTCGGGTGGGGCGCGCCCGTGTTCATGGGGCCGGCGCTCATGTACTACAGCGGTTCGTGTACGTGATGCAGGCGCCCGGGAAGGACGGCGCCGTCGCGCTCGCGCTGTCGCTGGAGCCGAGAGCATGCCGGAGTTCAGGAAGGTGTTCGCCCAGGAGCTCGCGACGCTCCAGCACACGATGTGATGATGCCGATGAAGAAGATAGCACGCCTACGTAACCGTGCATGCGTCGTACTACGTCTACGTACTACTACTAGTGAGGGATTGGTGGTAGGAGGTGTGTATGTGTATGTGCAGTAGCTGTGTACACCTTCCTGACCAGCGATACCTACGTACCGTACCACCGTTGTATCTATTACTCAGGTGATCGACTTGTAATATCACGCAAGGCCACCTCTTAGACCGCGTCTTGGCATCAGTATTAGTTGTTTCTTTTGTAATATCGACCTAGAAATCTTTAGTCGGGATGATCTAGTTATGACTGTGTGTCATGATACTGGCCAAGATCCCAAGCGAAAGCAAGAAGACAAAGCGGTCAAACAGGCCAAACTTGTGAGTTGTTGGCCTAGATGGAAACAATAGGACTTAACCCAACCTGTGACCCTATGTTCACGGATGTAACAAGGATAGAGCTATTTAGAAAGAGAGGGAAAGTAAATTGAAACTCGACTTGGTTGTTACCGGAGGCACTGGCGGTGAGCTGCGGCTTGAGGACGGCCGACGGCAACCTTGCCCACCAGAGTTTGTAACTCCAGCCACCTAGTTCTAAGTGAATTTATAGTAGTATCATAGCAATACCATATCAGGGTTGTTACACTGTGTTATCTTAACATTTTTTTACGCTCTTTCAAGCGTGTTATATGTCTGTTTAAACTCTTCTAATTAATACAAAGATTTACAAATTTTTTTCGTATTCAAGAAAAAAACTGATTTGTCGATCGTTGGTTGGTTGAAAAGAGAGTAATTATCATAAGCTCGTGTTACATCATCACGTTATAATTATCCATGAATTCAAATTATGTAACGCACGTATCCGTTTGTTAATTT